>CM069861.1:123795863-125180863 GCA_036172795.1 Pelodytes ibericus
AATGTTAATAACGGCACTAGGCAGGGGGGTCCTCTTGCGCCTCTTTTGTACGCCCTCAGTATTGAGCCCCTTGCCGCACTAATAAGGAGGGCAACTCAGGTTAGGGGTATCCAGGTAGGTAACCAGGAGCACAAAATCTCTCTTTATGCGGATGATGTGCTCCTATCCTTGTCATCTCCGGAATTATCTATACCACAGACCCTCTCTTTGATCGATCAATATTCTTCCTACTCTAATTACAAAATCAACTTAGCCAAGACCCAGGTCCTCATGAGCTCTCTTTCAACCTTTCAGCTCGATGAACTTTCCAAGGTAGGGGGCATTAAGTGGCATAGTAAAACCCTGGATTACCTGGGAATCAAGATTGTCCTGGATCCCAGACAAACATTATTTCTGAATTATGAAACCCTCATTCAGGACCTTAGAGATCTTTTTCGGCGTTTGAGGGGTATAGAGCCCTCATGGATGGGACGACTCAATATTCTTAAGTCATATGTAGTCCCAAAGGTCTTGTTCCTGATGAGGGCAATACCTATGCGGGCCCCCACTGCTTGCCTAAAACAGCTTACATTATTATTCTCATCCTATGTGTGGGACTCCAAAAAACCTAGAATAGCTAACTCATATTTAAAACGAAGCTTTAGGATGGGGGGACTTGGATTTCCAGATCTTTATAAACTCCAAGAAATTAGCCTGTTTACAAATTTCCTGGCCTGGAAGCATAAGTCGCCCCAAGACACGGTATGGAGCCAGATTGAAACCTTTGAATGTTCGGGACAAAACCCTTATTATTTTTTCTGGAGAAAAAACCTCAACTTCAACAAATCGAAAATCCTCAATCCTATAGTTATTGATGTGGTTAGAGGCATGTTTAAGTTTAAGAAGATGTTTGCTGAGGTACAGGGTCTTACCAGCCTGGCCCCTCTGGGGGCCCTAACGACCGTTATTCCCGACTTGAATATTATTCATTGGTCACTTTCAGGTCTGCTGGTCATATCTGATATAATGATTGACGGGAGAATTGCCCCTTTTGACACTCTGCGGGAGGCATCGAATCTACCGAGCTCACAGCTGTTTAACTACATAAGAATTAAATCCTATTTGGAGATTAATCCTCTGGTGGAGACATCTCTTTTGGACGAATCCCTTCACCTCTTTAAGAGGTCGGGGGCGATTTCCAGATTACGGTCCCTCCTGGAGGATTCATCTCTAAATGATAAACCTAATCCTATAAATTATTGGGAACTAGATTTGGGGGTCTCTTTTCCTTTGGAAACCTGGAATCAACTATGTCATAATACCAGAGGTGCCCTACATGGTATTAATCTGCAGGAATCATTTTACAAGGTACTCTTCCGATGGTATTTTGTCCCATCCCGTCTTAATAAACTTTTTCCGGACTCTTCAAATCTCTGTTGGAGATGTGGTAGAGGGGAGGGTACCCACCTCCATATTTGGTGGGCGTGTCATCTTTTGACCCCTATTAAACTCTTAGTCTCTCAGATACTAAATGCAGTGTTTCAAAGAGATGTCTTACTAACCCCCGAAACTTTTTTATTTCATACTAATTTGGGAGCTAGTAGATCACCAAAACAGATTTTTGCTATAAACCTACTTATGGCAGTAAAACTCTCACTAGCGCGACTTTGGAAGAGTCAGGACCTCCCCAAATGGGTGGACATTGGTAAACATGTTGATTCTCAGCTTTCAGCCGAGAAGGCTTTTTATATTTCAAGGGGATCTGAGAGTAAATTTCAAAAGATTTGGGCTCTGTGGGAGGCCAGGAGGCTAACCCTCTTGGACTAGCTGGATGTAATGACAGCGGGGAGGACGGGGGCGACGTGGTGGGTGCCGGCGGAATGGGTAGTATATTTTCTTTTTTTTTTTCCTCTTCTCTCTCTCTTTTTCCTCTGTGGTGCGTTTTTGTGTTACGTGTCTCTTGTGAGTTTTAAGATTATTTGTCTTAAATGTTGATTAAAACATGACTGATATTTATAAATTATAAACTTTGGATATAATAGACACAAGGATGACCCATTAAACCGTTACACTACTTAAGTACAAACGTCTGTAGGTGTCTGAGTGTCAAGGAAAAAAAGGGAGAGAAAGGGGAAAGATGTTTTCTTTACTATTAGGGTGTGTTACGGTACCCACTATGACCCTTACCCCTGGCAGGCACAGGGGGCCAGCCTCCTGCCTACAGACTATGGACTTTGTCACTGTCAGAAGCCAAAAGCTCCTAGAAGAGCTGTAATCACTGGCCCCTTAACAGACTTCCCTTAACAGAGAGATATTCTGGCACCAAATTCAGTTATGTTTTTTATTGTGTTTGAGTTAAACTGTTTAAACGTCATTGTTCAATCTCTTTTTATCTGATCTTGTAATGTATAAATACTGTATGTGTGTCACTAAATAAAGTGTGCTCATTTTGTTTAACCTAACAAGAACGGACTCATCCATTATGTTGGGAGAATACTGAGCATGGCTGAGAGTGATTGTAGTCCATTTGAGAGACTTTGTGTTGACCAGGACCTGAGGAAGAGTATTGTGGAACCTACAATGGGCAAGAAATAGCATAGTTCTTGGCGTCCCATTACAGGGTGGTTCATGTATGGAATAGACTGCCATCTGAAGTTGTTTTTGCCAGTTCAGTCAATATATTGAAAAATGGTTGGATGTTTTTCTAGATATGGAATGCATACAGAGTAATCACAAGTACAAGTAATGTTAATCCAGGGTTCGTTTGACTGCTTTGAAGTCAATGAGGAACTTGTTTCCCTTTTGAGATGACATTACAGGTGTCCTTTTTCTGTATCAACAATATAGGTGCCAGGAAGGTTTGACTTTTTTCAACCTAATTAACTTAGTAACTATTGTAACAGAGTGTTGGGGATGGTGGTCAGGGGTGTATATCTGGCACCCAGACTTTTGCACAGCCACTATCCTGACATGTGGGTAAACACATGCAGCCCCAGGGAAAGTTAAGTTTAAATGTAGGCTTTTTTCTCTGTTGTTATTTTGGGTCCCTGGGGTGGAGTATTCGGAAGAGCAGGGTGGGCCGATTCTCCACCCACTGTCAGAGTGGTTGTGCATGAGTCCAGCCCAGGTTTTGTAAAGAGTTCTGGCTCACTGCCTAACGAGGTAATTAGCTCACCTGTAGGGGCTGTGAGCAGCTATATAACTGCAGTTAAAGCAGAGGGAGGACAGGAAGTGCTTTGTGGAAAGAGAAGGTTGCTGGGTTTTTTTGTATCCTGTGACTGCTTAAAACAACAGAAAATAAACAGGCCAGAGGCCTTTTTGAAACTGGACTTTGTCTGGACCTGGTTTTCTTACCCTAGAGGGCTGTGCGGTTGCCAAAAAGATCCCGGACAAACACACACAGGAAAGTAAGTTTGTCACATATGGTGGAGGATGCGGGCACTGCACTAAAGAAGCCTGTGGGTATTAACTGGAAGCCAAACAAGCCAGGAGAAATATGGAGGAAGTTGTGAAAGTTTTGTTGCAAACTACAGCTGTACAGCAAAAGGCTACAGCCGTGCAGCAGGAGGCCACTGCTGCACAACAGGAAAATATTACAGCCCTACAGCAATTGGTAATTACGCAAAAGGCCAACACAGATGCTATGATCCAGCAGGTTATGGCCGCCCAAGCTGAGGCAAACCGCCTGCTCAGAGAGGAGCAACATCAGGCCACTAGTATGATACAGAAGGAGATACAGGCTTTGACCAAGGGACTGACCAGAGTCTCGGATGGGACGCAGTCCGAGGTTAAAATGATCAGAGCCAGCCGTTACCTGCAGAAGATGACACCGACAGATGATGTGGAAGCATATCTGCTAGCTTTTGAGCGGACAGCTGAGAGAGAAGAGTGGCCGGCGAGTGAGTGGGCAAGCATACTGGCGCCTTTTCTTATTGGAGAACCCCAGAAGGCTTTCTATGACCTGGAACCAGCACAGGCAGGGGACTACTCCAAACTGAAAGCTGAGATCCTTGCACGACTTGGTGTGACTATGGCAGTTCGTGCCCAAAGGTTTCATGCCTGGACTTTCAACCAAGAGAAACCTATCCGCTCCCAGATGTTTGACCTGATACATCTTGCTAGAAAGTGGTTTCAGCCAGAAATAAATACGGCAAGCCATATCATGGAACTTCTTGTGATGGACAGGTTCCTGCGGGGCTTGCCTGCTTCACTGCGTCGATGGGTCAGTCAGAGTGATCCACAAACAGCTGATGAATTAATTGGTTTGGTGGAAAGATATGTTGCTGCAGATGACAGACAGTGGCTCAACAACACAAAGGCTAAGCAGAGAGTTAAGACTCCAGCTGCTGACGGACCTGGTAAGATTTTTCAAGGTTTCAGAGACACAGAGGAACAAGAGACATATTCTCAGAGACCCCATATGCTTTTGCCTAGAAATGTTAATGCTGGAAAAGGGACTAGGTGGGGGACAGTTGATAATATTAAATGTTTCCGATGTAATGAACCTGGACATAAAGCTAGAGACTGTCCCTTGATTGATGAACCTATGCAATGCAATATGATTAATCAGGATGTACAATTGTCTTGTTTGCTGAATTGTATGGAATCTGCTATTGCCAACTGTAGTCACAATCCACAGATATGTTCCATAAGGGTGAATGGGAAAGAGGTTAGAGCTCTATTAGACTCCGGAAGTATGGCGACATTGATAACAAAATGCCTTGTACCTGAAGCCGATGTGGAAGTATTTCAGAAAATTGGTATAATCTGTGTTCATGGTGACAAACGTGAATATCCTACAGTTTTGCTAAAATTTGAAAGCCTTTTTGGTACTGTTCATCATAGAGTGGGGGTAGTGGATAAACTGGCTTATGATGTGGTGTTGGGAAGGGATTTTCCCCAATTTTTAGACTTGTGGGGGTCTTCAGGAAAAGTAGCTCATGATTGTATAGCAAATGATGATGATTCTGAAAATGTGTTCCCTTTTTCTAACATAGAATGGGAAGATCTAGGCATAGGACCAGAGAAGGCTGAAGCCCCAAGTCACAGGCCAGCTTTAGTGGGAGAAGACCCGGGCCACGATAGTCAGGAGTCCGATAATGATCAGGATCAAGGCATTAACTTCCCTGAGTTAGAAGTCAGTCCTGGTAACTTCAGGAAAGCGCAATGGGAAGACCCCACTCTTGCAGAGGCCCGTAAAAATATCCAGGTTTCAACTGATGATCCAGTGCAACTAGATAGAGCCCCTTCTTTTCCTTACTTTGAAGTACAGAATGATTTGATATATAGAGTAGAGAAAAAGGGGATGGATGTTGTAAAACAACTACTTGTTCCTAAGCCCTTCAGACATACAGTCCTAAATCTTGCACACAGCCATATACTGGGGGGACACTTAGGCATAGAAAAGACAAAAGAAAGGGTCTTACAGAGGTTTTATTGGCCTGGGGTATTTGCTTCAGTGGCAAATTATTGTTCTTCTTGTCCTGAATGCCAACACACCGCCCCTTTTAAGTCATATCGCAGTCCTCTGGTACCATTGCCTATAATAGAAGTACCCTTTGAAAGGATTGCAATGGACTTGGTAGGTCCTCTGGTAAAGTCTGCAAGGGGGCATCAGTATATATTGGTGATTCTGGATTATGCTACCAAGTACCCGGAAGCCGTACCCCTACGTAACATGTCTGCAAAGACAATAGCGAGAGAGCTCATGCTCATGTTTAGCCGGGTGGGCATACCAAAAGAAATTTTGACAGATCAGGGTACACCATTTATGTCTAAAGTTACAAAGGAGTTATGCAAACTACTTCAAATTAAACATCTTAGGACCTCTGTTTATCATCCCCAGACAGACGGACTGGTAGAACGGTTTAACAAGACATTAAAAAGTATGTTAAGGAAAGTAATTGACAAAGATGGTAAGAATTGGGACTGCTTACTACCCTATCTAATGTTCTCCATAAGGGAGGTGCCACAAGCTTCTACGGGCTTCTCTCCTTTTGAGCTTCTATATGCCCATCATCCCAGAGGTCTGCTAGATATAGCAAAAGAAACCTGGGAACAGGAGTCCAATCCATACCGTAGTGTGATTGAGCACATAGCTCAAATGCAAGATAGGATGGCAGCTGTTATGCCAATAGTTAAAGAACATATGCAGAAAGCCCAAGAGGCCCAGAAAAACAGTTATAATAAAAATGCCAGACTGAGAGTTTTTCACCCAGGAGACAGGGTACTTGTTTTGGTCCCTACAGTAGAAAATAAATTTCTAGCATCTTGGCATGGCCCGTATGAGATTATTGAACAGGTTGGGGAAGTTACTTATAAAGTGAGACAACCCAATAGGAGGAAACCCGAGCAATTATATCATATAAATTTACTAAAACCCTGGAAGGACAGAGATGTCTTAACTACTTCAATTGTCACTAATAAGACTGGTAGTGAACTTGAAGTAAATATACCAGACACCCTGTTCCCCCACCAGAAACAGGAAGTAAGGGACTTTATTGGTAGAAACCGAGATGTATTTTCTGTAGTTCCGGGCAGGACTAACGTTATCAAGCATGATATTGTTACAGAACCAGGGGTGAAGATAAGTCTTAAACCGTACAGAATCCCAGAAGCACGGAAAGAGGCGGTAGCTGCAGAAATTAAGAAAATGTTAGCTCTTGATATTATTGAGGAATCACAAAGCGAGTGGAGCAGCCCTATAGTACTGGTGCCAAAACCTGATGGCTCGTTAAGATTTTGTAATGATTTTCGTAAATTAAATAGTGTGTCAAAGTTTGATGCTTATCCAATGCCTAGGGTTGATGAACTGATAGAGAGACTGGGTAAGGCTCGGTACCTGACTACTTTAGACCTGACGAAGGGTTATTGGCAAGTACCTCTTACAGACAGAGCAAAAGAAAAGACAGCTTTTTCGACATCAGGGGGATTATTCCAATACAAGGTGCTACCATTTGGGTTACATGGGGCCCCTGCCACTTTTCAAAGACTAATTGATAGGATTTTGAAGCCTCACCGCCGTTATGCCGCCGCATACTTAGATGACATCGTCATTCACAGTTCCGACTGGGCTTCACATCTTCCCAAAGTGCAGGCAGTACTGGACTCTGTCCGCCTAGCTGGTTTAACCGCTAACCCATCTAAATGTACTATAGGTTTGGAAGAGGCAAAATATTTGGGTTATTCGATTGGGAGAGGGCTAGTTAAGCCCCAAGCAGCAAAAGTGGAGGCCATACAAAGTTGGCCACGCCCCCTCACCAAAAAGCAAGTCAGGACTTTCCTAGGACTTATTGGGTATTACAGGCGATTTATTCCTGGTTTTGCTACATTAGCAGCTCCTTTAACAGATCTCACAAAAGGAAAAGCGCCACTAGTGGTTAAGTGGTCGTTAGAGGCAGAAAAATCGTTTGTAACTTTAAAAGAGGCATTGTGCACCCAACCGGTTCTGATAACCCCGGATTTTACTAAAGAGTTTATTGTCCAAACCGATGCATCAGAGATTGGGTTAGGGGCTGTTCTGTCTCAGGAAATTCAGGGAGAAGAACACCCAGTGTTTTATTTAAGTAGGAAGCTGACTCCCGCTGAGAAAAATTATTCTATAGTGGAAAAAGAATGCCTTGCCATAAAATGGGCCTTGGACTCATTAAAATATTATCTGCTGGGTAGGAAATTTAGGTTGGTCACAGACCATGCCCCCTTAACCTGGATGAGTCAAAACAAAGATAATAATGCCAGGGTGACAAGGTGGTTCCTCAGTTTACAACCTTTTTATTTTACAGTTGAACATAGGCCGGGTTCGAAACATGGAAATGCTGACAGTTTGTCGCGAGAAAATTTGTTTTCTGTGGTCGCTCACCCCACTAGGTCTGAGCTGGGGGGGAGGATATGTAACAGAGTGTTGGGGATGGTGGTCAGGGGTGTATATCTGGCACCCAGACTTTTGCACAGCCACTATCCTGACATGTGGGTAAACACATGCAGCCCCAGGGAAAGTTAAGTTTAAATGTAGGCTTTTTTCTCTGTTGTTATTTTGGGTCCCTGGGGTGGAGTATTCGGAAGAGCAGGGTGGGCCGATTCTCCACCCACTGTCAGAGTGGTTGTGCATGAGTCCAGCCCAGGTTTTGTAAAGAGTTCTGGCTCACTGCCTAACGAGGTAATTAGCTCACCTGTAGGGGCTGTGAGCAGCTATATAACTGCAGTTAAAGCAGAGGGAGGACAGGAAGTGCTTTGTGGAAAGAGAAGGTTGCTGGGTTTTTTTGTATCCTGTGACTGCTTAAAACAACAGAAAATAAACAGGCCAGAGGCCTTTTTGAAACTGGACTTTGTCTGGACCTGGTTTTCTTACCCTAGAGGGCTGTGCGGTTGCCAAAAAGATCCCGGACAAACACACACAGGAAAGTAAGTTTGTCACACTATGTAAATATTGTTTACCAATTTTTAGAGTATTGCATAAAGCACTTGCTAATTGTGTGTATTTTGCTTAATAAGATTTAGTTATAGTACATGACAAGAGCAAGTCAAAATCTTGAACATATTGTTTAATCTAGAATTGTTTATGGTTTGTAGATTAAATGAAAAGCTATTTTCTGTATTGAATATTTTTGCCCCCAACAAAAGCCCCATGCACTTTATAAACAAAATGTTAAATCAGATAGGGAATTACATACAAGGTTCACTGGTCGTTCTAGGAGATTTTACTTTTGTGGCAGACCCTGAGCTTGATAGACAGGGACCAGGAGTCAGGAGAATATCACCAGAGGAGAGGGGTTTGGCTAGGGCTTTTCATTTGATGATGGGCCGTTTTCTTCTGTATGATTCATGGAGGACAATGCCCCGTTGGAGAGAAACTATATGTTTTTCTCCAATAGACATAGGTCATACTCTAGATTAGATACGATTTTATTAATAAGGAATACAATGGATCTATGTTTTGATGCAAGGATTAAGACAGTAACGTGGACAGACCATGACCTAGTGGTGATCGGTATTAAAATAAGTAATCCACGAACTAGGGGCCCATGGAGACTGAATGATTTTCTTCTTTCCAGTTCAGGCAACAGAGAAAAAATACAATCCATGGCACAAAATTATTTTTTGGAGAATGCTCATGGTGAAGTGAATATTTATATGGTTTGTTGTGCCTTTAAAAGCGTGGCACGAGGGCATTTTATTAAGAGCGGAGCCTATGTAAAAAATATGCGAGGAGACACCTTAGCCAATATAAATATATGACTGGCCATGCCAACTACGCTAAATAAGGTGCCGATTAATGATATCAGAACTAGAGAGATTAAACAACTTAAGATAGAGATAACGGTGTTACTCTACTTATGGGCAGCTAACACAATAAAAAGAGCCAAACAAAAGTGGTTTTACTTGGGGAACAGAGCGGACAGACTGATGACTAACCAACTCAAAGCAAACAACCTGAGGACTAGGATTTTTAAGATCCAGGATGGAAATAAGATCTGCTTAAGTCCCCAGAGTATAAGTAAAGCTTTTAAAATCTTCTATTCTAATTTATATAATTTCCTTGAAGAGGTGATGAGAGGATTTGGCTTCGGGAGGGGGCTGATCGATGTGGTGTAACACCAGATTAATATAAAATATATAAATGAGTCCGTCTAACTTTACCAGATATTTAATAAGAGGTAAAAAACACAGTAACATACAATAATTAGTGACAGTCCAACACACAATACCACATTCTCCCAAGACTAACCTTAATCATAGTTTTCAACCATAAGATCCATTATAACCCATCACAGATTGCCCCATGCATGCAGGAGGCAGGCAAGCCAGGAAGAGACTGATTGTTCATTCAACAGGTATATTGAATGGTTTGTGAGGTCATTGGAGGTGTGCCCTCATTAACATTTCAAGACAAATGTTGTACAGGAGCATTGATCACAATCGACTTGGTCATGGCCCTATATACGTCAGCCTCGGCAAAGATTATGGGCTCCGGACTTGACTCTGAGTGGTTTGGGGTAAAGAACTGGACACGACAGGGTTGTCCCCAAGCCCCTTTGTTATACATATTGTCACTGGAACCACTGGCAGTCAAGATCCGTAGATCCACGGAGATTGAAGGTATTCAAGTTGAGGGAACAGCGTGTAAACGAAATGTATTCGCTGACGATGTCCTACTCACCCTGGAAAAGCCGGAGAGGTCAATTGGGAAAGTTATGGAGGAGATTGAATCCTTTGGCCAACTTTCTAACTATAAAGTAAATATCTTAAAAACTCAGGCCCTTAACTTTAATTTGGGGGAGGAACGAATCCAGACACTGAAAAAAAGATTCCTGTTTAAGTGGCAGAATAATGTATTAAGATATCTGGGAGTGAATACATCCAGCGATAACAGGAACATACTTCAGGTGAATTAACCCCCACTAGTTAAGGAGCTTCAACATCAGATGTATCAGTGGAGGGGACTGAACTTATCATGGATGGGGAGAATGAACGCCAATAATACATTGTCCCTCAGTGGACTTACTTGATGAGAATGATCCCTATTCCTCTTCCTGCCTCCTATATTAATATCCTCCAAAGCATGGTGGATACATTTTTTTTGAGGGAGAAAAGGTTTATGATTGCTAGACAATGGCTACAAAAGCCATGAAATAAAGGAGGCTTAGGTTTACCAAATCTCGGACGAACTTCCAATCAATGTATGTTATCCCACGCATATAAAATACATTGCCTGGAGTCAAGAAATGTGGATTGGTACAGGGTGGAGCAAGTTATGACGGGGCTGACAGCCTTAGGAAATATCCTATAGTTAAATAGAAAGAAGACAATAGATTTGATAGGGTCCTCAGGTAGCACTATATTCAAAGGTATTATGGCCAACTGGTTAGCCTTCAAAAAAACAAAAAAAAAGTCTGGCCTGATTAATCGTATCTTAAAATCCTTAACAGTTAATGCAGGGGGATTATTTATGGAGGACTTGAAATTTAGCGAGGATTTTAAAAACCTGAACCTAAAACTTTCCGATTTGATGCACGGGAAAAGGGTTAAAACATTAAACCAGGTTATGGAGGAATTCGGGCTACAATATAGAGACTCATTTGCAGTATTAAGAACCCTTCACTGCTTCAAATGCCATATTTTTAATTTGAATAATAAGAGTCTTCAGGGGCAAATAGAGAGGATGTTCGAGGTAGATTGCAGGGGAGGGATCATGAGGAAATGGTACGCTCTACTAATATCTACATCCTTGCTAGTTGCCCCTGCAGCATGGACCAAATGGAATGTGGAACTGAATCTAACAAGAGTCTCTGAAGTGTGGGAGAGGGAATGGAGGTTAACCAAAAAGTCAACTCACTGCCTGAACCTGCAAGAATTGCAGTTTAAATTGATGTTCAGTTGATACCTAGTTCCTACCTCGATAGCCAAATTCGATTCCTGGGCTGACCCCAAATGTTGGAGATGTCAGAGAGCGGAAGGCACTTATATCCACATTTGGTGGGAGTGCTCAGATATTAAACATACATGGGGAAAAATCTTCACGGTCTTAACAAGATTACTTCAGGGCCCCATAACTATGGTTGCGGAAAGAGCGGAGTGGTTCCTTTGCAATGGTGTAAGCAGGCAAAAAATGGAGTCGCTCTCCCGAGTAGGTATTATCCTACAGGACAGACTATTGCAGTATTGTTTGTTCTCGGGCATTGTAGCACCCACCCCCCTCTTTGTCGCCATGAGTAACAGGGTATGCCTATGGCCATAGATCCCTGGCCTGCTTGCACCTAGAGGATCATCAGCCATACCACACTGACTAGGCCAATGTAGGCCGAAACGTATGTCTGTGGTTTGCTGTGTTCCTCGTGTAGAGGGTACTAGCCATGCATTTCGGATCTGGACTGCCCTACTGGGTGGAATCAGTCTGATATGCTAATGGAGTGGTTCCTTTGCAATGGTGTAAGCAGGCAAAAAATGGAGTCGCTCTCCCGAGTAGGTATTATCCTACAGGACAGACTATTGCAGTACTGTTTGTTCTTGGGCTTTGTAGCACCCACCCCCCTTTTTTGTCGTTTACTTTTTTTATAGTTTGCTGTTTTTTTATTGTAGTTATAAAATTATGCTACTGATCCCTTTGACTCTAATATGTTTAAAATGTTATTTTCTTGCTTTTTATTTCTTGATTGCCCTTTATACTAAGATAGATGAGTTTTAATTTGTTTATTTTATGTTTATCTCCCACGGCCATATACTAACAAATATATATATATTTTTTTGACATTTTTTAGAAGGTATTGCATTTATCTTGTTTACATTTCTGATAGCTGTTTATTCAAGTCAATGAACTGTAAAAATGCCTTTGGCATTCTAAAGTTGGTTTTCTGAAATCTAAGTATTTTAGGTCAGCATTCATGCATGTTTGTCAAAAATTCCTAACAATTTGTAATCATCAGATTCAACCTACTTGGTTTTTGCAGGTGCATAGATAACCAAGCTAGTCAAGTTGACATATCCTTCAACACTTCTAAAGAGCAGTTACTCATAGCATGTCATCTAAAAGACTTCATTTTGATATAGACATCATTTGTGGAATGACATTCTACAATATTTAACATGAAACATACAGAAGGAACCATTGTATAACAAATGTTAAATTCAGTGAAACACAAAATGTATAATTGATTTTAAAAAATTCACTTTTTTATTTGGTTATGAACTTCGTGCTATATCTGCATTTCAAAATAAATTAAAAAGTTTAACACACACAACTGTCATTAAGTATCTAAAATACCCAATTATCTTAATGATAATATTTTTTACTAGACATTAACCAATGGGCTCTATTCAATGACCTAAGTTAATTTATCTGAGTTCATTGAATACTAAAAACTACAAAAGAAAATGGTGAGCTAAAAAAACTGTGGGAAGTGATAGCTCGGTCAACTTCATATCCCAGTGTCGGAATAAAGCTACCCACCACATTAGCCTTTTTTAAGTGATGATTACATTTGTTTTAACATTGATCCTAACATGTATAACTTGGAAGAAAGAGGAGACAGGGGGGATATGATAGAAACATTTAAATGGGAATCAACACAGCAAATGAGGGGAGTATAGTTAAAAGAAGAAAAACTAGCACAGCAAGAGGACATATTCTTAAATTAGAGGGGAAAAGGTTTAAAAGTAATATCAAGAGGTATTACTTTACTGAGAGTGTAGTGAATGCGTGGAATATCGTTCCAGGGGAAGTGGCGGAGGTTCACACATTAAAATATTTAAGCATGCGTGCAATAGGCATAAAGATATCCTAGATATAACATAACGGACATATAAAAGTATTTTAAAAATTGGGCAGATTAGATTGTCCGAATGGTTCTTGTCTGCTGACAGATTCTATGTTTCTTTGTTTCCAAAATATTCTAACTATCAATTGTTTCTATACACTGTGCCCAATGAATCCAAGTATAAATTCTGTTGTAATCATCTTTAAACATTGTTATATTGCAGCAACATGTTAAATAAGTAAATATCATATACATGAACTATATTTATATCCATTCACCAAGTATATGGAGCTGGCTGTTTTTACAGAAATAAGCATATATTCATTGGCGGGTTTTGTAGGGCACATTGTTTTGAGTCGTTCTGTATTGGTTTAATGTATATTTTTTAAAATTTCAATTCATAACTACATCATGGTACTTAATTATTCCTAAAACTTTTTGGTAATTATAGTTATTCAAATGTATCTTCTTTTCTACAGTTAGTTGGCCACATTATACATTCATACATTTTGATACTGAGCGCTGTCCACTTTTTATTTATAGTTGGCCACATTGGTTTTGATTTTTAGCTTACACAATTGGTGCCCTATGGAAGAAAAGCAATTTGGAAAGTGACAATTCCGCTGAAGGTTGTCTTATTCTCATGTAAGATAGCTGTTCTGACATGTGTGCACATCTACAATGGGGGCTAATAAAAGTAGTTAGAAAATTGGGCAGACTAGATGGACCGAAAGATTCTTATCTGCCGACACATTCTATGTTTCTATGTAACATAACACTATCCCACAGTATGAAGTCACAATTACTGGTGTAGTAGCTTATTTGTTTGTCTACATTTTTTCTAGTGTACTAAAATATGTCAGTGATATCCACTATTTTATGGAATATTATCAGCATACTAGACTATATATTTTTTTCTAATTTTATGTTCCTTTTTATGTGATTATACTAAGATGATAAAACACTAAGAACAATGCTGCTATATACATCCCGGACACTTCATTTTTTCTGTTTTTATTATTTACACTTTTGAATTTTATTTCACTAGATTGTTTCAGTTGTGTGTCTGGTAAATAACACATATTATTTTTTGCAGCTGGTGTTTATGCTAGGCTGATGTTAGGTTATCTTCTATTATTAACATTTTTATATTAGAAATTCAATGTTTTTAAAAACTTGCTATCAGATTTTTTGGGGACTTGAAACTTGAAGTCCTTGATTAATAGAAATAAACAAGCTGCTGACTCCTCTCTCCCCACGCACCCCATTCCAGCTTTAGAAGAGGAGACTACTGAAACTGCCTGTTACTTGTCCACAGGTTTAAAAGCCAAGACTACATTTTTCCCAACCAAAGATCCTTCTCACCCAACCAAAGATCATTCTCTAAATTTCACTCTAATTTTACCAATAAGGCAAAGCAGCCTTTGTCCATTCTTCAACATGATGATATTATAGTCATTAAACTCGTTCACAAGGGTGGCACATTAGTCATTATGGTCAAGAAGTATTATGTATGTGAGATTTTTTGTTAATTATCTGATACTTCTAATTATGTTATGTTGGATTCTGATCCCACATCCAGATTCCAGGAAAGATTATTGACTTTCAATAAGCAGGCTATGGAGAATGCCATACATAGTGGTCATAAATATCAGTTTATGCAGATAGAATTTCCTATGTTACCAGTATTTTGCACTTTATCTAAATCCACAAGAATCCAATGTACCCCCTGGCAGACCAGTAGCTACCAGCAGTGACTCTATTTTTCAACCCGTATCAGTATTTCTTGATAATGTTTTTTATTGATTTTGTGTCAAAACACAACATATCTATTTTTTACAAATCTTAGAGGCTTTGAGGTACCCTCCAAGTGAGAGATTGTTGCTTGTGATGTTCAATCACCTTATACCTCAGTTTCCCATGAGGGAGGCATTAGAGAAGTGGACCTTGTAGAATAATAGTTAGAACCAGAAAGTGACTGAATATATATTGGCATTATTGAAATGGATTCTCAGAGAAAACATATTTTTTCATATTTCATGATACCCTGTACTTATAGGTGAAAGAGACTGCAAAGGAGTCCAAAGCAGTCCTGTATATGCTTATATATTCCTCAATCAACTTGAAGTGAGACATTTGCCACTTCTCATGTTATACCAAATGTTTACTTTGTAAAAGATATATTGATGATCTTTCAGGCTTTGAGGTGGTACTGAAATAAAATTAGAGGAAATCATAGGAGCTGTCAATCAATTGGATTATAATATAAAGTGTACCACCTATTGACATGAAATCTTCATCCCATACTTGGCTGTTATGGCAGGTAGGATACAGATAGAAACAATTTGTTATTTTTTTGAGTTTTCATCTTTCACCCTGTAAAGCCAACTTACCATGTAGCCACTAGCTCACAGCCAAGAGAATAGCTTTAGAACCTTTTAAACTAGACCTTTAGACAGATGAAATATTCCAGATAAGATGTTACTCATAGTAATTACTAGACATGTGAAAAACTAAAATTTCCGTTTCGTTTTCGTCCATTCAGATGAAAATGTTCTTTATTTCGTCTAAAACGAATTTCGTTCGTTACTGCATTCGTTTCAGCTGAAATTCGTTCATTATTTTCATTTCATTTTATTCGTTCGTACGAATGAATTGACCTACACATTCCATAAACCGAAAGTCTATAAACCGAACGTTGTTCGGTTTATAGACTTTCGGCACATAGAATACATGTAATACTATTGGCTTTCTATAAACCGAACTAGAGTCCCCATTCATAAGAAATTCTTATGAATGGGGTCCCCATTCAGTGCACGAATGGACGAATGAACAAATGATTTTCAATTTATTAACCATTCGCTCATTCGGCTTTCGTTAATTTAGCATTTTCGTTATTCGTTTTTCAGATGAATGGACGAAAATGCTATATTCGGACAAAAATGCATTCGTCCGAAAACGAATGCACATGTCTAGTAATTACCCTAGAGTCAGAGAAAACATACAAAATCAGTAAATAGAATACTGCACAATAAACAAGAAACCAAGTATATGTATAAAATGCCATCTACCTCCACCTATACTCCGGCAAGCAAACAAGTTAAAAAGGGTATTTTTAAACATTGATAATGACACCAACCTACTGTCTATTTTTAGGAATCCATCCATTTTTTTCATATAAGCAAGGTAGAACCTTAGAGATACATTGGTCAGATTGGATGTAGACACTAACATGAAATCACACCAATTATTTTTAATACCAAAAACATAGGGAAGTCAGCACACAACTATACAAACATATTTTAAAGTCATTTCAAAATGATTTTAAAGTTATAGTAAAGTAATTTTATAGTAATTTTAAAGTTATTTTTAAGTTAGTTTCTCTCGTTTTCAAGAATGTCCTTGGGACCCAGTCCAGAATGGAGTTGCACTGAGTTATACTTTTAACAGTAGATTAAAAATAAATACATACATATATTAAACAAGTTGTAAGGAGAACATACAGGGTAAATCATTATAGATACAAAAAAGGAACAACATGTACAGTATAAGCCTATTACTACACCAAAGTACTCAAAAATTGGTGAGTCCTATCTCTATATATCTTAGTTACATGAAACTGAATCTCAGATCATTTATGTTAAAACACAATTTCCCTGGACACAATATATAGAGCAGCTGTGAGTGGGTGGGGTTCCACACCCAGAAGCTGGTCAGGCTTCAAACTATATACATATTAGACATCAATTATTTTTCGTCACCCCAAAAACAGGTACTTTTCCTTGCCTAAATTGTGCACACTGTAATTTTCTGTTTTATTCTTCTTTTACTTTTTGTATCCACAAATACAATTTCCTATATTTTATTTCCACCTTTTTTGCCCTTTTATTGGCCATTTGTTGATCTATTTTAGATTTGTCCTATAATTATTTTGTATTATTTTATTTTTATTTTGTTTTTGCTTATTTTTCATGTTTATGAATTTTGACATGTTCACACTTGTGCCATATTTGTAAATTCTTCCTATTCTCAGTTTTTTGTTTATTTAATTTGTTTCTCCTTTTTTTAGCCTTCTTTGTTTGTCTGCACTCTCCATTTATTTCTATTTCATTTTTCTGTTTCTACTTCCCTCTCTAATTATTTTATTAATTTGTATTAATTTTATCCATTTTATGTTTTTTCTCCTTGTGGTGACTATACTTTAGAATCTTTGGTTCATGTATGGTTTTTTTCTTTAAATATCCTTTGATACGGGATGCTTTGCTTCCTGTCTCTTAATGTGTTATTCTTCGTGTCCCTCATTTACATAGCTAGGAGGTTGGGATTTTTCATATAAATTACTGTCTGAGCATGAGGAATTGGGAGCAGTACTTACAGATTGTTCATGTTAGCCCAAACAAAATTGTTAAACATAAAGTTAATATATGTTAAGTCTTTGGATAAGAGAAGTATGGGGAGATGTTGTAGCGCTATAGGAGTCTCGGGAATGTTACAATTTTTAACTGGGCTACTCAATCATTATAAGAAATTAAACATTTTTTCCAGGTTTTTAACTCTTCTGATATTTTAGTAAATAGTGTTGTGTTATTTAGTGATTAGCTTTTATGTGGGAATTTGGATAAGTGGATCCCCAGGCAGGTCAAAGAAAGAGGTGTCCATTAAAGAGTATGTTCAAAGAGTATATCTTATTTTTATGGGGTTTTTTTTTACAATAGTGTTGTCCAGAATATAATTTTGGTTCACTTTTAACCATGGCAATTTTTTCCTAATTCAGGCTTATTTATATTATATGTTTTTTTTATTTTTTATAATACTTTTTTTTTTCCAAAAACACATACACATATACATACATTTAATATAAAATCTTTTAAATAGCGTGAGACTAAAACTTACGATACATAGTGGTGATTACTCCTCCAACTTTAAGTTAACATTGTCCCATACCATATTAAAAAGTATACAAATCATGCACTAATACTTTTAAAAATTACAATATGATGACTTAAACTGTCAAAACAATTTCGATGCTAAAACGTCTGTGGAATCCAGTTATGTACAGGCCAATATATTAACTCGTGTGCATGCAATCCGAATCTTACATAATAGGTCAAAAGACTATTTTATGATAAAGCAAACATTCTGAATTTAGATAATTTAGAATGCTTTTTATGGTCAATAGATTGGTTAAAAGGAAATGTTTATGTTCTTTACAATATATTATTTCTGAATTAAACAGTTGGGAAAAGGTAAAAGACATTAGGATTGTGGAAATTATTATAGGTGGACGAATTAAATCAATAAATGCATTGGTAGCATATTTGAATATAGCAGACTCAGAGAAGTTTCAACTCTTTAGAATTAAATGTTATTTGGGAGCATCCTTGTCTATTGGTAAAGAGAGTGTAGGTTCGACAGTGATTCATCAATGTGTTGATGGAAGAAATAAACCTGGTATTGTGGGAAAAATATGGCATAAATTAGGTTCCTTCTCCCCAGCTATTTTGTCTCCAGCTTTAACCCCTTAGGGACATTACTTTTTTGGCTTGTCCGACACTTGGTGACATGGGCTGTTTTAACATTTCTGAGGTGTGAAGGGATTTCTTTTGATACAATTCTTTTGATAATAGCATATAATTTGATGTAAAAAATAATAATAAAATATGGCAAAAAAAATGAAAAAAAAATGTTTATGGCTTTTATTTGAAAAATCATATACAAGAGACAACAAAAAAAACTCTGCAAAATAGTTTCTAATATATGTCCTGAGTTCAGAAATAGCCCATGTTTTATGTTTTGGTGCTTTTTTATTCATGTTACAGGGCCAGAACTATAAGTAGTACAAAGCTATTTTAAAATCCTTTTTTTTTTTAATTAGCGACATTGTAACACTGATATCTGTTCTAAATCCATGAATGACCCCCAACATGTACATATTTTTCAAAACTAGACCACTCAGGGCATTTAACTTAGTGTATTTTGACACATTTCATGTAGCCATTTTACCACAAATCTTTGCCAAAGTTTGCAGCAAAAAATGTTCTTTTTACATTTTTCGCATAGATTGCAATTTAGGTAAACATTACCTTAAAATGTGAACGGGTATTTCCAAATAACACCTCAATATGTGTTCAGAAACATCTCCTGAGTACAGGGATACCACCCATGCATAGGGTTGTTGGTTTGTTTTGGGGCTAAACGGCCACATTTAGGGGGTGCGCATTTTGGTTTTCCAACTTGGAATTCTGACATGCAGAAAACCTGCTCCCATGTTCCATTTGGGACATTTTTGAAGCCAGAATGTGTATTCTACACCACACAGCCATATATTTTTTAAAACTAGACACCCTAGGGTATTTCAAATGGTAGCATTTTAACACTTTCCATCCACTAATTCTACCACCAGCCTATGTCAATGTTTTGGATAGTATTTTTTTTTCACATACATTGTACTTCGGGCATGAATTCACAGATCCTATTATGTGTCAGTGCCAAACAACACCTCAATATGTGTTCAGCAACATCTCCTGAGTACAGGGATACCACCCATGTGTAGGTTAGTTAGATTATTTAGGGGTTTAAAATGAAACATTTGAGAGGTGCGCTTTTTGGCTTTCCAACTTGGAATTCTGACATGCAGAAAACCTGCGCCCATGTTCCATTTGGGACATTTTTGAAGCCAGAATATGTATTTTACCCCACAAAACAATACATTTTTGCAAACTAGACACCCTAGGGTATTTCCAATGGTAGTATTTTAACAATTTCCATGCACTAATTCTACCACCAGACTTAGGTTAGGTAAATTTTTTTATGTTTTTTTAATGTTTTGTTTCCACATACATTGTACTTCGAGCATGAATTCACAGATCCTGTTATATGTCAGTGCAAAACAACACCTCAATATGTGTTCAGCAACATCTCCTGAGTCCAGGGATACCAGGCATGCATTGGTTTGTTGGGTTGTTTGGGGTCTAAAAGGCCACATGTAGTCAGCCTGCGCCCATGTTCCATTTGGGACACTTTTTAAGCCTGTCAAAGTATGTTACCCCATCAAACCATATATTTTGGAAAACTAGACATCCTAGGGTATTTAAAATTGTGGTATTTTAACACTTACCAAGTACTAATTCTACCACCAACCTATGTCAGAGGGTTGGGATGTCATTTTTTCCCCACACACATTGTTTTTCAGGCAGGAATTTTCAGATTCTGGCATTTGTCACTGCCAACCAACACCTCAATATGTGTTCAGCAACATCTCCTGAGTACAGGGATACCACCCATGCATAGGTTTGTTTTGGGGCTAAGGCCACATTTAGGGGGTGCGCATCTCCAACCTGGAATTTTGACAATGTAGTCAGCCTGCGCCCATGTTCCATTTGGAACATTTTTGAAGCCGTCCAATGTATTTTACCCCATCAAACCATATATTTTTGGAAAATAGACATCCTAAGGTATTTAAAATGGTGGTATTTTAATACTGTATATCTACTAATTCTAACACCAGCCTTTGTAAAAGTTTGTGGTAGTACTTTTTTGTGAGTTTTTTTTCCACATTGTACTTCAGGCATCAATTCACAGATTCTGGTATATGTCGCTGCCAAACAACAACCCAATATGTGTTCAGCAACATCTCCCGAGTACAGGGATACCACCCATGCATAGGTTTGTTGGTTTGTTTTTTGGCTAGAAGGCAACATTTGTGAGATGCGCATCTCAAAATTCCAACTTGGAATTTTGACATGTAGTCAACCTGCGTCCGTGTCCTATATGGGATATATCTTTGAAGCCAGCCAATGTAATTTACCCCCACCAAACCATATAATGTTTAAAGGTAGACACCCATCACTCCTTGTGGCAAGGGCTCAGCAGCCACCGATACATCACTAGATGATGTATCAGAAAAAGTGTCAAAATCGAACATTTAGTCCGCAGCTTCACAATCATTGCTTAAGCAGTGATCTTGAGCAAAGAAGGGGTTAATAGCTCTTAGAAGAGCCTATCTAGTACTGTAATACATTACAGTATAAATACATTAATCCATAAAACAGTGCAGACAGCAAAACATACTGTTGCTGTGCAATATTACTGCTTATACAGTGATGAATGGCAGGGAAGGGGTTAATACACAGTGAAAGACTTTCATAAAACCTGACAATTTTATAAAATGTTATTTTATATCACTAATACTGATCTGTCTCTTTCCGTCACAAAAATGTAAGTGAGGAGAGGGAGGCAGATCAATATTTGTGAATATTGATCCGACCAATTTTGATCTTACCAGGGTGAATGGTGAGCTTATTTGAGCAATCACCAAAACCGCCTTTGCCACTATTTCGCTGTTACTGATCACAATGCGCTCAGACAGCTTAAAAAAACAATCTCAAATAGTTTTACTTTACACGTAATCCCCTAGCGGGTATGTGTAAAAAAATAAATAAATAAATAAAATATGCACACAGAAAAAAATTGTTTTGGCGTCAATATCATTGTGTAAGCAGTGATCGACGGCAAAGAAGTGGTTAATAACTCTTAGAAGAGCCTTTTTAGTACTGTAGTAAATTACAGTAAAAAAAAATTAACCCCTAAAAAATGCACAAACAGCAAAAATAAATGCGCTGATGTGCACGATCACTGCTTACGCAAGATCAGTGGCAGGGAAGGGGTTAAGGGCAGGGAATTGCTTTTATAATTTTTTTTTATTGTTTTATTATTCGTGTGTTGTGTATTTATTATTTTTTTAGACTTTTAATTACTTTTATAACTTTGATCTGTCTCTCTCCCTCACTAAAAAAAAATGTGAGGAGAGGGAGGCAGATACTAACTGGTCAGATCAATATAGGGTCATCAGAGCATCCCACTGCTTGTCAGTGTGCCTCCAGTCACAGATTGCCTCTGTGAAGAGGCAATCATGTGACTGCAGGAAGAGCACAGGAAGCAGGTACTTCCTGCCTCCTGTGCTCTTGCCTTTAGAAGGGCAGCACCATCTTTTGCATTTTTTTTATTCCAATATACATAAACATACACAATTCATTAAGATATGCATAAATATTAAGTTCTCAATACAGTCTAAAACAGATATATAAAGGTTTGACAAATTCCCTATTAATATATATAAGAACAGAAAATATGTAGAAGTTCTCAGTATGGCAGAAATCAGTTACAATTTCATATCTGGATAAGTGGGGGAGCCCTACTCATCCATACATCCTACATTCAAACAAAACAAAACTATATAACATTACAATTTCCGGTGGGGGCTGTCGAGGCACGGGTCTTATCAAGCTTTTACTCAGTTAATATTTTTGTGTGTCAGAAGGGGATCGGAAGGGGAGGGATTAGGACGATTTTCCGAGTGCTCGGGATAAAACTCAATTCCAGTACCCTTTGAAGCAAATATCCCAGATTTCTGCATATACTTGCAGGTTATCAGCCTTACTATAAGTCGCTTTTTCCATGTTGCCTTAGTAATCTACTTGTATTTTAATTTCCTTACTAGTTGGTGATATTTCGCTCTTCCATTGTCTTGCCATACAGAGTTTCGCTGCCATAAATATATGGATTGTTAAAACCCGTTGTGCTTTTGGAATTTTTGGAAGGTCCAAGTGAAACAAAAAGTTAGCTGGTGTTAGATTCACTATCTTGATCCTCAGATCCTTAAATAGCTCTAAAAGCGATTCTTTTAATGGGCCCAAAACCAGACACTCCCATCAGATGTGAATTAGCGTACCTATATTTGTTTTACATCTCCAGCAATGGTTAGATGTAGTAGCCTGAAATGTACATAGTTTAAATGGGACCATGGACCATATATGGAGGATTTTTAGGAAATTCTCCTGAATGTTTATACAGTGGATATATTTCCTGACTTCCTCAAATACGTTTCGCCATTTTCTCCCAAATCGTCCTCCCACTTAATGATACTGGGAAGTTTTTTGCTATCTCTCGATTTAGATATGATATTCATAATTTTAGCCGTTATTTTCGTTTGGCACCCGTTTAATAGATGATCTAAAGGTCCCCTCTTTATAATTTCCATTTCCCCCAAAAGGGTTTTTAAACGAATGTATGTAAACCTTTCAGTATCTCTGAGTCCATATTTTAATTGAAGTTGGGAGAAGGATCTTATTCCCCCTACCCCATACAAACTCCCAATAGTACTTATACCCGCCTTTAGCCAGTCACGTAAATTTAAATCTTGCGTTGTTAACCCTATTGCTAAAATTGGCGTGTTCCAAGTTGTAGTGTTTTTTGCTCATAGCTCCTTTTTTATCGGGCCTATTGAATTATAAACTTGCTTTATTATAATATTTGTACTCTTTATTTTTTTTAAGTCATTTTTGGGTATCCAAAAAATATCTTCAGGATTAAGTGGTTTAATATCGTTTTTCTCATAGATGTACCAGGTTTTCCCTTTTGAGTTTGGGCTGCCCCATTTAATACAATGAGAAAATTGAGCTGTATCGTGCATATGGAACACATTTGGGAAGGATAAACTGCCCTCCGCCAGGGTTGAAGACATAGTTGCTGATGCTATTCGGGACTTTTTACCCCTCCATACATAGGTCGAGAAAAAAGTGTGAAACATGTACAATACTTTATGTGGAACACGAAGGGGAATCACATGGAATAAATAGTGTAACTTTGGGACAATTTACGCTCTGATAATATTTATTCTCCCCATCCAGGATACTAAATTTTTGCTCCATCTTTTTAACAGCCCATTTATTTATAGGAAAAGTCTAGTGTAGTTCCTTTCGATCCTCGTTTCTACGTCTCCGCTTATCTCAACCCCTAAATACAGAATATTATTATTTACCCAGCTAAATCTATAATTCAATTTAAGATTATTCTCCTGTTCCTGGGAAAGGTTTCGTGTTATTACTTCCGTCTTACTTAAATTGATTTTATAGTTAGAAAGTACGCTATATTCATTTATTATTTTGAATAATTCTGGGATTGACTGAATTGGATTTGATAATGTGAAGAGGACGTCATCTGCAAACAGTGTGATTTTCTGTTTGTGTGGTCCCAGTTTAATCTCTGAAATTGTTGGGATCTGTCTTATGTAGGCGCTAGTGGTTCTATCGAGAGAATATACAGAAGGGGTGCCAATCGGCATCCCTGTCTCGTGCCGTTTCCTACACTAAACCATTCTGAGCTAAGGCCTGATCCCTGGACCTTTGCTGTAGTATTGAAATATAGGGCCCTTGCCATATCTCTGAACAGTCCTCCAATCCCAAAAGCCTCCAAGGATCGTGATAGAAAGCTCCAGCTTACTCTATCAAAAGCTTTCTCCACGTCAACTGAAATGATGATCGCTGGGAGGGCCTGTCTATCGATTTCCTGGATGATGTTTAATAACTTCCTAATGTTGTCTCCGCCCGATCTTCCCCCAATAAACCCGGATTGGTCTTGGTGCACCAAATCTGGTATAACTTGACTCAGTCTATCTGCTAATATATTGGAAAAAAAATTCATATCCAGGTTTATGAGGGAGATCGGGCGGTAATTACCCAGACATTGGGGATCTTTCCCAGGTTTTGGGATGGGAGAGATTGTTACTCTTAGGAGTTCTTTTGCAATTTCTTTTTTTCCCCCTATTTCATTGAAATTTCTTTCCAACATAATGGTAATAATAGGTCCAAGTAATTTAAAGAACTGGGCAGTATAACCATCTGGGCCTGGCGCTTTACCATTTTCGAGATTCTTTTTGGTTCTAATTATATCTTCTCTTGTTATTGGTTTGTTCAAATTAACCAATTCCTCCGGACCAATTTTGGGCAAGATACACTTTGAAAAAAAAGATTGCATATCCTGTGGTGCATTTTTTATTAGTGTTATTGATTGCCTCGACTTGCGAGGCAATCAGCAACACTTACTGAGCATTGGAAGCGACACTTACTGAGCATAGGAAATGGGCATTTTTTTCAGTATTGAACGATGCTTCCATACGGAAGCATCGTTTCAATACCGTTTGAGCACTGAAAGCGGAAAAAACTCTTTGTGGCACGTCCTGTGTCGCCAAGGGGTTAAGAATCTATTAGAAGGAATTAGGGATAACTATAGAACTTGATAAATGGCACAAGATCTGCTCCCAATGGGGAAAATTACACACAGTTTGAACCTCCAAGAACAATATTTTTCAATTGGCTCATTGAGGGTATATGGTTCCTCACAAAATACATACATTTAATCAGTTTAATTCAGAAATCTGCTGGAGGTGTAAAAGGAACTCAGGCTCTTTCCTACATATTTGGCAGTCATGTGAAAATGTCAATGGGGTATGGAGGAATGTTTTTGAAGTTATATCTGACCTGTCTGGGTGTATTGTTCCCCCAACACCAGAGAGAGCACTGCTTTATTATGAACGTCACTGTATACGTAAGGAGATGAAAGCAGTAGCAATGCATATGGTCGTGGTGGTTAAAATCTTAACAGCTAGGAAATGGAGGAAAGAGGACAAATTGGTTTGTGTCTTATGGGGAAGGGAATTACAACCATCTGTAGAGTAGATGGCTGAATAAATTTATATTATATATTGTGATGCATCCATACTAGATCCATTCTTATTCAGAAAATGTGTTCTGCATTGTGCAAGTTCAAAACGCCTCTTATATTCTCTTGCTTATTAAATAACATTTCCGTTCAATGCAGTTCTGTAAAATCCTAACCTTCTAGTTCAAGGTAGTTTTCAATGTTAAATTGATGATTCTTGTAAGGTTGCAAAAACTTTTCTTTGTGTCTGATACCATCCAAAGAAAGACAATAATCTACACATTGCAACTACTTTTAAATGTGCTGCTATAAGGCTATATTACCATATGTAGCCTTGAAAAATATACTGTCCTTCAGATGAGCATCACCAATCACCTGGTTAGATCAATATTTGTCAATATTTGATCTGACCCATGTAGATCTGCCTCCTTCTCACTTGAGTTTTAGTATAATGTAAGTTTTTAATTATAATATATTTAATAAAATTGAGACCCAAAGGCTTTTGTAAAAGCCGTTTCCAGTGTTTAACCCCTTCCCTGCCATTGATCGCTGTGTACGAAGTGATCTTCCACAGCAGCACATTTATTGCATTTTTTAAGGGTTAATTTTTTTACTTTCATTTATTACAGTGTATCGAAGGCTCTTTTAAGAGCTATTAACACCTTGCTTATCGTATATCACTGCCTAAGCAGCGCATATGGTCACTGCCTAAGCAGCGCATATGGTCACTGCCTAAGCAACATATATGGAGCGATCTGGCTGTAGAAGGATTTTTGTTGCTATCAGCATTTTTTTTGTCACACTCGCTATGGGTTAATTTTACCCACTAGGGGATTACGTGTATTCCTTTTGAAGCTGTCTGAACGCATGTATAGCGATCAGTAGCAGCCGATCAATGGCAACGATGGTTTGGTGATTGCTCAAATGAGCTTGGTCAGATCACTATTGGTAAATATTGTTCTGACCCATATGGATCTGCCTTCCTCTATTCACTTGAGTTTTAAGGGAGAGAGACAGATCTGTATAATATGTTTTTAATTGTAATAAATTAAATAAAATGTTACAAAATTGTGAGACCCAAGGGCTTTTATAAAAGCCATACCCTTTGTATTAACCCCTTCCCTCTCACTGATCACTGCACAGCAAAACATTTTTTCTTGTCTGTGCATTTTTAGGGGTTAATTTTTTTGTACAGTACTACAAAGGCTCTTATCAGAGCTATTAACCCCTTCCTTGCCCTACATGTCAAAATTCCAAGTTGGAAAATCAAAAAGCACACATCTCAAATGTGGCCTTTTAACCCCCAAACAAGCTGACAAACCTATGCATGGGTTGTATCCCTGTGCTCGGTAGATGTTGCTGAACACATATTGGGGTATTGTTTGGCAGTGACACATACCAAAATCTGTGAATATGTGTCTAAAGCACAATTTATGTGGGAAAAAATACACATTAAAATTACTACCACAAACTTTGACAAAGGCTGGTGTTAGAATTGGTGCATGGAAAGGGTTAAAATACCACCATTTAAAATAGCCTAGGGTGTCTACTTTTACAAAATATATGATTTTTGGGGTAAAACACACTGTCTGGCTTCAAATGAAACATGGGGGCGCAGGCTGACAACATGTCAAAATTCCAAGTTTAAATGCGCACCTTCAACATGTGGCCTTTTAGCCCCCCCAAAAACCAACAAATCTATGCATGGATGGTATCCCTGTACTCAGGAGATGTTGTTCAACACATATTGGGTTGTTGTTTGGCAGTGAAACATACCAAAATCTGAAAATCCATGTCTGAATTACAATGTATGTGAATAAAAAGCACACAAGAAATTACTACCACAAATTTTGGCAAAGGCTGGTGGTAGAATTAGTGCATGGTAAGTGTTAAAATACCACCATTTGAAATAGCCTAGAGTGCCTACTTTTAAAAAAATATATGGGTTGATGGGGTAAAATACACTAGCTGGCTTCAAATAAGTCTCAAATGGGATATGGGTGCAGGATGTCTGCATGTGAAAATTTCAAGTTGGAAAACCAACAAGCGCACCTCTCAAATGTGGCCCTTTAACCCCCAAACAAGCTGACAAACCTATGCATGGGTTGTATCCCTGTACTCAGGAGAAGTTGCTGAACACATATTGGGGTGTTATTTGGCAGTGACACGTACCAAAATCTGTGAATTTATGTCTGAAGAACAATGTTTGTGGAAAAAAACACAAAAAAATTACTACCACAAACTTTGACAAAGACTGGTGGTAGAATTAGTGCATGGAAAGTGTTAAAATACCACCATTTGAAATAGCCTAGGGTGTGTACTTTAAAAAAATATATGGGTTGATGGGGTAAAATACACTAGCTGGCTTCAAATATGTCCCAAATGGGACATGGGCGCATGTCCCAAATGTCCCAAATGTGGCCCTTTATCCCCCAAACAAGTAGACAAACCTATGCATGGGTGGTATCCCTGTACTCAGGAGAAGTTGCTGAACACATATTGGGGTGTTATTTGGCAGTGACACATGAGAAATGGTAGAATCTTTTTAGCATTTTTTTTTTGTTCAATTTTGTCGATGAGGAGAAGATGTTTTCAAATAAAAGTCAGGAAATATGTTTTATTTTATTTTTTTACCATATTTTATTTATTTTTTATGTAATATTATAAGATATGATCAAAATGATGGCATCCAAAGAAACCCCTTCTTGTCCCGATAAAAACAATATATACCGTATTTATCGGCGTATAACACGCACTTTTTCTCCCTGAAAATAGGGGGAAAATGGTGTGTGCGTGTTATACGCCGAAAAAAAAAATAAATCTAAAACTTACCTCGTTCCTGCTCTGTCCCCCGGTGCTCTGAAGGTGCGTGGCTGTGAGGGAAGCGTTGTGAGCCGCGCGGTCAATAAAGTGTGGTTTTTTTTAAACAAACTTTATTATTCCGACAAAGAGGGGGGTGGGTGCTACAATGCCCGAGAACAAACAGTACTGCAATAGTCTGTCCTGTAGGATAATACCTACTCGGGAGAGCAACTCCATTTTTTGCTTGCTTACACCATTGCAAAGGAACCACTCCATTAGCATATCAGACTGATCCCACCCATAAGGGCAGTCCAGATCCGAAATGCATGGCTAGTACCCTCTACACGAGGAACACAGCAAACCACAGACGTACGTTTCGGCCTACATTGGCCTCGTCAGTGTGGTATGGCTTATGAACATCTAGGTGCAAGCAGGCCAGGGACCCATGGCCGTAGGCATACCGTGTTACTCATGGCGACAAAGAGGGGGGTGGGTGCTACAATGCCCGAGAACAAACAGTACAGCAATAGTCTGTCCTGTAGGATAATACCTACTCGGGAGAGCAACTCCATTTTTTGCCTGCTTACACCATTGCAAAGGAACCACTCCATTAGCATATCAGACTGATCCCACTTTATTGTTCCGAGTGGCTGGAGGGAAGCTCACAACGCTTCCCTCACAGCCACGGACCTTCAGAGCACCGGGGGACAAAGCAGGAACGAGATAAGTGCTGGGGTCTGGGGAAGGGGGGGGAGGAGGGTGGCATAACGAGCATACTAAGGGGCAATATCCTGGCATATTGGGGGCAATATCCTGGCATATTAAATGGCATATTGGGGGCAATATCTGGCATATTAAAATGGCATATTGGGGGCAATATCCTGCATATTAAATGTCATATTGGGGGCAATATCCTGCATATTAAATGTCATATTGGGGGCAATATCCTGGCATATTAAAATGGCATATTGGGGGCAATATCCTGGCATATTAAAATGGCATATTTCGGGCAATATCCTGCATATTAAATGGCATATTTGGGGCAATATCCTGGCATATTAAAATGGCATATTGGGGGCAATATCTGGCATATTAAAATGGCATATTGGGGGCAATATCCTGCATATTAAATGGCATATTGGGGGCAATATGCTGGCATATTAAAATGGCATATATATCAAAGTTCTTTATTTGAAATTTAAGTTTTTTTTCCTGAAATTTCCTTCTTAAAATGAGGTGCGTGTTATACGCCGGCGCGTGTTATACGCCGGCGCGTGTTATACGCCGATAAATACGGTAATTTGTGTGGGTACAGCAAATGACAAAGAAGAAAATTACAGCTAAACACAAACCGCACAGAAATGTTAAAATCGCCATTGTCCAGAATGGACAAAAATGTTTCAAAGGCTCTGTCCTTAAGGGGTTAAAGACAGAAACAGTATACAGACGTAGAATATATTAGACAAAATATTTAATAATCTCAAAATATTGATGAAGACAGTGCAATAAAAATTACAGATAAAATTTTTTTAAATACAATAAATACTGAGAAAAGGTCTCGAGTAGTGGGGCAAATCCAGCCTTATGCAATTCACCCGTCGGGATTCTTCAGAGACAAGGCTTTAAAGAAAAGATGTACTGAAATAACAAATCATAGAGAAAACTGAAAAAGAAAGGAAGTGGGAAGAAAGAGAAGGGGCATTCCTTAATATTAGTTGAAAAGTCAGTAAAAGACACATATGGTAACATGGAATAGTAACTTTAGCATATGTGACTTTTAGTTAGAAGTAGCTGCACTTATGGCTCAAAAATAGAATCTAATAATATAACAAATGTAACTTTTTATGTAAGATACATTAAACAAAATAGAATTAAGGATCTTGACCAGTAACATATACATCAGAGTTGTAATGACTCATATAGTACACTTGATGAGCACAAAATAGTGTAATGATAAAAAAAAAGAACAATGATACAAAAAATAAAGAGCTATAAAAAAAAGGCATATTATTGATCTCACATGTATTAGTAATCAAATGAGTAGTTTCTTATAAACCAGTGGTGGCCAAAAAGCATCCAGCGAGTTGCATGAGGCTCTTTCACATGCAATGTGTATCTCATGGAAATGTGTTGGTTGGACCTCAGATGCCATCTCACTCAGACCTCAGACATACCAACTGGGAGTGGGACCACGCAGGAATGATGGTTCCGGTCTGTTTTTAAACTGTCAATGCTGTGGAGTTCCTTGGGTAACATGCTGAGCGCAGGTGATGTCACACGCATGTAGCGTGACCAAGATAAGATGTAAATTGGGCCCTTTTAAGTCCTGGTGGTGCAAATGGTCCATCTTTTGGTACAAATGGTAAGTTTCTGGGGATAAGTATCTGGGTGCAAATGGCAAGTGTCTGGGAGAAAATGGGAAGTCTGTGTGTGCAATTCTTGCAAACATATTTTTTGGATGTTTGTGTAATACTAGTGCTGTACAGATTGATTATGTTGCGAGTGTTGAAGCTTATTGATTAATTTCAGTTTCATTTTTTAGAATAGTATTATGGGTAAAAAATATTAGTTATATGTATTAACATTTAAATATAATTTTTATAACAAATTGTGCATGTTTTGCAGCTCTCAAACATCTGAAATATATTATATTTAGCTCTCACATTAAGCAAGTTTGACCACCCCTGTTATAGACTTGCTTTAAATGTGGGAATAAGTTGAGTGTCGTCTAACCCTTCTGTATATCTAACGAAAGAGGAACATTTGTGTTTGACTTCAAGTTACATTTATATGGTATAAAACAAAAATACGTGAATACTTTTGCTTAGATGTCAAGACACAGGTGATAGATGAAGACAGAAAATTGTATGTGCCCTTAATAGAAGATTAACTATGTTGTTGATCTTATTTTTTCTATGTCTGCATACTATTTTTGTCTTTAGGGCACGTGCACCTAATATTTAACAGAACACAAACAGTCAAGCAGAAAATACAGAATGATACAATAAAAGAAATTGCAGAACCTAGTAGTTTTCAGACAGAATAGTCTCAGCTAGGTGTTGACAGGAATTGTTTACAGCCTGTTTGCTGGAAGGTTAAGGTCATTTCCTGTCATTCAGCAATCTTGCTATATAATAAACTGACATTATTTTCTGATTTTCAGAAATCTTAGCTGTGGATAAGATTTGTGCAAGGTATCATGTTTGTGAATCCTGATTGTTATTTTGTCTTTGTTTTTTCAGGCTTTGAAATGTGGTGTCTCTCTATTATTGTGACTACATCACCTTATCAACATACTGACAGAGTGATGCAGAGCATAAACACATTTATATCTCATCAGTCTTTCAGATAATAAGAGGAAGATGTGTTTCAAATATACTTGTGCTTTCTCATACCCACAACAGCATTTTTTGTGGCAAAAAATGCAAAAAACTACTGTAAGGGAGACTACCTAGTTTTAAATAGTGCCACAAGGTGATGTCATAAATAGGAGACAATACAAGCATGTACAAAACACAATTTTCTTTAAATTGATATACGATCAATTAAAATATATCAAAAGCCCAGAGCTACTGGCATTTTAAATCCAATTATCTTATGTTTCTGTTGTAGTGATTATACAAACAATAATGAGGTAATAAAAAGGATTCTTTTTGTTTCTAATCCCAATTCTACATTAACAGCTTTCAAGTTTAGTAACTGTGATCTCTGATAACAAAAGTATCCAAGTTTAATCTAATAGATAATAATATAGGGAGAGCTATTTTTAACCCCTTCCTGACCCCAGGGCGTTCAATGCCATCCTAAATTTATAGGTCCCAAAAGAAGCTAGAACGGTCAGCGTAACGCGGCTCCACACAATGAGCTGTGCTCGGATCTCGCTGCAGGGTCTTGCAGCGGGATCCTACCTATCAGATGAGGCCACTTTGACTGGCCTCAGTCAGACAGGGAAAATGTAGTCGATGCTCAAAGCAAGCACTGGCTACATTTCACTAAATTGCGCCGTGCCCGACCTTCCGGGTTTAGGCACGCCCCCGTGACGTCACACGTAACCCCAGGAACTCTTGCAATCTTTTGGCAGGGACCCACAGGGTCTATCAAGAAAACAAATTGTTTAAACCTAAATTAAGCATATTTCAAACTAATGAAACAGATGGTAATTGGTACCAAAAAATCTGAATAAAATGTACGCCGAATGTAGTCAATATGCTGGCAGTGTAATATACATGAGGGGGATTATTTACCCCTGTCAGAGCTCTCTTGCATTTGGATTTCCTGAAATTAAAGGCAGAGCAAAAGGCTATCCTATTTCATTTGTTGACAACGGTCAAATTAAATATTGCTAGAAACTGGAAGGCTCGTGAGCAGATATTCTGATCGAATATAAAGGTCCAAGCCAGGAAAATAAAAATGTCAGTGTGCTAAGCTAGTCACTAGCTTAGCGCACCTACATTTTTCTTTTCCCTGCTTGCACATATTTGAGGTTGTTGGCTCCTCATTTTCTGGTTGCAGCTTGCTGTTACATGGTTAATTGAGAGGAGGTTTAATTGCACCTCTTCCAACACATTAAAAAGGTATTGGTAGCAGTATAAACTGCTTTGTGTGCCCACTAGATAGGAGGTGAGAGTAGGTTCTCACCCTATTGAGAGTATGCCTTGACGTGGAGGGTGAGCTTAATTATGCTTTGGCCAATTCATATAACCAAAACCTCTCATTTATATTATATTTATATATTTGTTGCCAACTTTATTAGGGTGAGAAGCGCAGACAGTTTTTGTTTTTGTAAACATTGTACAGCCAATCACACTATATTTGCTGCATGCTCACACCTGTTTGGTAATCATCATTTTATACATTTAGATTTTTTGAGCCTGTGACTAGCTTAGTGCACCGACATTTTTCTTTTCCATGCTTGCACATATGCAGACAGTTTTTGTTTTTTGAAATTAAAGGGCCAACTAAGTCAACAGTGCCTTATGGAAAGAGGAGTAGCATATTTAAAGAACCATACAATATTTACCCCAGCCTACTGGGACAATTGGGCTTTACAGATTAAAGGAAAAGATGTATAAGATCAAAATATTAGATTCTGGGAAAGCGGTAGATGAATGGGGAAGTGTAAATAATGGAAAATTAAACCGGAACCCTTGATCAGAGGGTCCGGGAAAGCAGAAGAAAGAATGAAACTGGGGAAATGAAAGGAATGTAGATGGCATCTGTGGAATCCTTGGCCAGTATAAAGTCAGCCCATGCACAAGCCCCATGTCCATAAGTAATGTAATGTCTGTATGTAGTGATAGTGAAAAACAGAGGTTAATAAGAAGGAGAATCGAGTGTAACTGATCTGTGAGCATAATGTTCTAATTTATGTGTTTGCAATGTATTTCAAAATGTAATTTTTTATATATTTATAAAAAAAATGTAAAAAAAAAGACCCTCTGCCATTATGATCCTGGCTACCGATCACCTTGTGACTAGAGTTGAGCGGACACCTGGATGTTCGGGTTCGAGAGGTTTGACCGAACTTCGGAAAAAAGTCCGGGTCTGTGCTCGAACTTGACCCCGAACCTGAACCCCATTGAAGTTAAGGGGGACACGGACTTTTGGTCACTAAAATGTCTCTAAAAAAAGTCATGGAAAGGGCTAGAGGGCTGCAAAAGGAAGTAAAATGTGGGTAAGAGTAGGACAATTGCCCTGCAAGCAAATGTGGATAGGGAAATAACTTAAAATAACATAAAATACATACAAATAAAAATACAGCTGAGCCATAAAATAGCACTAGATGGAATCTTTGATTTTAGCTTTGGAAGAACATAAATCTAAATCTAAAGCATGGCTGGCAGGAGGATCAACAGAATTATCCATTTGAGAGAGGGGTGGAGTGCAGGGTATTCTCTTTCAGTTTATACTAAGTGACCCATAGGTTGCGGAGGCGGTGACCGTGGCGGTGTAGGTGGAAGCGGCGCTAGAGGAGGAGGAGGAGGAGGAGGAGGAATTTTTCAAAGTGCGCAGTAAGCACAGTATTGGACTGTTCTATTTGACTCTCAGATTTGAAGTGCACCGCAAGATGCAAATGTACTATTTAGCACCCAAAACAATTAGAATTTTTCAAAGTGTGCTGTAAGCACAGTATTGGACTGTTCTATTTGACTCTCAGATGTAATACGTGTAATGGTATTGCTATTCTATAAACCGAGATAGAGTCCCCATTCATAAGAATAGGTCAATTGACTGAAAGTCTATAAACCGAATGTCTTTCGGTTTATAGACTTTCGGCTTATAGAATACATGTAATGCTATTGGCTATTCTATAAACTGAAAGTCTATAAACCGAATGACTTTCGGTTTAAAGACTTTCGGTTTATAGCCGAACCTCGAACTCCAACATGGAAATACAGTGAAATGTCCGGTTTCGGGTTCGTGGCACAGACACATTAATGTCTTGTACAAACCCGAACAGTGCGGTTCGGGTTAGCTCAACACTACTTGTGACTTTTTGGTGCCAGGGACACAATCGCCAGGGACACAATCACCATGCGGAGTTAAAGAGTTTAAGTGGAGATAAGATGAACATTTCTTGTCACTAAAGTATACATTGTGTAAACCTCGTGAGTTTATCCTGCTAGAAAAGCTCAGTTGGCCTCGCAGAGTCACATGTTTAGATATTGTAAAAAGTTTATCTCACCTCAACTCACCTGCACCTCACTTTTAATGAATAGATCCTAGGGTGTAAGTATGCAAACAAATGTAATTCACTTTCTTCAATTCATACCTTCAACAAGCTGATTTGTATGCATGCATGATTTCTTTATTTTAACTGGTACAGTCAAATATTTTAAATTCTAACCAAAATAATATTTTTTAAATCTTTGTAAGTTATCACATGCCTTATTTTCCAGTGACTACCATAATAAAGAAATAGATAAACAGCTATTTACCTTTACATTTATACTGAAATCAACCACATTTTTACTAAATTAAATGTAAATAAATACAACAATATAACCTTTTACATAATTTCCAAAAGTTACTTCAAATACTGCTTTTCAATTACAATAAAATTCCATAAAGAAAATAAAAAATAAACAAAAGAAAATGTAAATTATATAAAACAAAATCAAAATTTAGGCTGTCTTTTTAAAGATCAATTTCAAGTCAACAAATTGAAATCACTCAACACCTGAACATTATAACATCCCAAATGTTGTAAGATTAGAAATATCTACAAATAGGGTGGCAGTTGGATCTTTCCTTGTTTTAGAACAATACAGTTATGGAATTGCAAGGTGCTTTCAAATACAGTAAATACCTTTAACCCCTTAGTGACAAGACATTTTCACCTTGACTTTCCCTTGGTAACAATGACTGTTTTTACATTTCTAGGGTGTTTGTGTAGCTGTAATTTTCTTCTTTCTCACATACTGGAGGAAATATCCTCTGTCCCTTAATGCGACCGTCTTGGTTTGACTTGTAAATACTGGATCCAGGAGAGCTATCTCACAGTGAATAACTGAGACCGACACCAATGCAACTGTGAAACAACTCTGATTTTAATTGTTTAAACAAGCATATATATACGAAGATAAAAACATTAGTTACTACGATATAATTGGTTATTCTAATATTCTAATATGCAGAAAGGTGTGTTTTACAAGAAAATACACTTAAAACGTAATATGTAAAATAGTGTTACAAAAGTCGTTCTTATAGGAAAATTACAGAACTTTCAGAGACAACTTGTTGATGTTCCAGAAACCTCTGTTCTAGCCTTGGAATAGTAAGATAAGACCATTCTAATAACAATTACTCTACTGGCGTGATCTGGCCTTCCAGAAGGTGCTGCAGACATCAGCTTCTTTGACACACTGTCGGCTTTTAACCCTCACAGATCCAAATTAATCCTTTCAATCCCCTCTTAGAACCATATAATTCATATAATATGGTTCTTCCCCTTTTGCTTCTGTCTATAGATCTGTAAATACTGTCGGTATCCTTCAGGGGTATGTTGTTGGGGATCAAGGGGTAGGTTTGTTTCAATCAAAAATACCACATCCATAATAAAGCATATAATAACCGACTATGGCTATCCTGTTTTACCGGACTGCCTCTGGACAATACTGATTAGGTTTAAACCTTTGGCGACTGTGCAGACCTTGGCTTCGCTCAGCAGAGATATTGGACTTATAATCTAAAAAATTAAAAAAGTATCTCTCTCTTAAATATGGAAGGCCTGCCGTAACTATCTAAATATGTTACATAATATAACATGATGGCATGGCCTGATGACCCAAAAACACATGTGGCCACAAAACTAAATTAAATATCTGTTGTTCATTGCTTCTCTTACCCTGCCTAATAAAACCCCTAATGGTATTAGTTGGCAGTTGTCTAAAACCAATAAATATATGTAAAAAATAAAACATATTATTCCGGAGTTTGCCATTCCCCAGGACTGTTGTTGACTAAATACTTTAAAGTGACTTGGAGCAAAACTGAACATGCATTCAGAACACACAAAATGGCATACATTCAGAACATAAAGCGTCAGTCAGACAAAATGGCAGCGGACAAAACAATATGGTCTCCCATCCACGACGTGACTCCAGAGGCCCCTACAGTCCATATAATATTCATACTCTTCTCCCCTTTTATTCTTAGAAATTGACATTGTCTGTTTTTAAGGATAACCATCAGGAGTTGCCTGGTCAACACAATCATTGTATCCAAGGTGATAAGGCACACTTCCTCGATTTCACACATTGGTAGGTCATCCAGCTTAGTTGCATTGTAAGCTTCCATAATGGGGAATATCTGAGCAGTGTCTTCCATTCTTCACGTAGGGGCATGATGTCAGTGGTCAGGATGCACTTGAGGATGAGACCCTTGAAACAAACATAAACACAGACAATTAGCAACACTGATCCCACACATGCCAAACCACTTACAAGTTTTGCTCCAAGTGATCCTAGCCAATTTCCCAGTCCCAGGGGATCTCACAGATTACCTGTGAACACTTTTTAACCTACTACTTAAATCCATAATCCAAACTTTTTTTTTTTTTTTTAATATCTGAAAAAAACTTCCTAACATTCTCTATATAAAATTCTGCAAAAATACTATAACAATATAATTTCTTTATAGGTCAACTCAATCCTGTTTGTTAGAGTTGGTCTAATTGTTAAATTTAAACATTTCACTATACTCTAAACATACCCATAATATCACAATTAAACAAATCTTTACGACAAAGATTACAAATCATCAATAACAATTTTATACATATATACGCAATGAAAATATACTTCCCAACAATGATGATCTGTCGTAGACTGTTGTATCTGTTGCAGACTCCTGGGTGATTTGTTTGTGAGTTTCCCTAGGGTGACGACTCGGCTTATGTTGGCTAGTGGTCAGGGATTATTATGCCCATCAAGACACTAAATTGCTGCTCCTTTGTTGGCCTGTTTGTCAGTACAGGAATGTGCTTTACGTAAATAACGTGGATCCAGGAGTTGATTTGAACAATATATTCCGATAAATTTGGTTAGAATCCAGTTACATGAATTGGAAAACTTTCTTCTTTTAAAAATAAACTTTTCTTTAGAAATAGTTATGATCAGCATTAAATTCGTTGGTGCACTTTGAACTTTTCTTTTGTTGGCTGTACAGCTTTAATCTATATGAAAATAAAACTCGAAAAAATTCCAGTTAGTAACATGCAATATTTCACTAAACATCTTATTAATCTTCACGTTAAAATATAATTAAAACATATTATTACTGCTAACCTGTGTTGTTAAAACTTGTCAAACTGAACCATTCTTTGTTCTTGAAATATTATTACCATCTTATAATCATAGTTGAATCAGTTGATAATGTGAGAATATGTTCTCATACATAATAATTATGTATCGCTTTACCATTAGGACAAATAATATCATGATTAGATTATATAACCATAGCACATAACACACAGAACTTCTCAATAACTAACAGTAACAGTAATTCTGGCCCGTTCTCCCCCTCCCATCACAAAAAGAAAAAATAATAATTTTGCAGCTGCAGCTACAATTCTCTTATCTGCAAATAGACTGTCAGAGAGAAGGGGGGCTTCTGGGGAAGCTTTCTCTCAACTTCACTATTAACTCCTACAACTCTAACAACAAAACACAACTTGTCACATAACACGACACTCGCTAATTCTTTCCACTTATCACTGACATACGTACATTCTCATATATCATATTAAAAACTTGTCTTGCATCTAAAACTTTAAACAACATCTCAATATTCTCTCACCATGTATCATAATATTTCACATTATTACTTATATCTTCCTTTAAATTAATATTCACTTTAAAATCCTAACTGTCATATTCTTAGACCATAACATCTTCTCTGTGTACATATTTGCAACATGACCTCTCACCTTCTACAACATACAAAAACCTTTTGTGTCCAGCAATTGCCATTTCCATGGCCCACAAAGCCTTCAACAGTTTATCTTTACAACACAAAATTCACACCTTAACCTTTATTACGAATAAACGTTACTCAAGTCTTTCTCTAGTACCAACTCTGAAATTCTGCTTAAATCTAAAACACATCTGTATATGTGCATCTGTGCATACAAATACAACCTTACAATGAAGGCATCTTCACTTATCTAATTACTTTATCTAGAGTATTGGAAAATGTGATATCTTATCTTGGGAAAAATCTAAATTAAAAGCTTAAAACACAAAAATCCTTCTAAACTACAAAAAAATGTAATACTTGTCAAGATACCTAAATACAAAAAGGAAGAATGTACCATAAACAAATAAACATTTCTAATATGTAACATGTAAAACCTGTTAAAAACATAGTCTGTGTCTTTAAATTAGCATCATGCAAGTTTTAGATTGTTTTTGCAGAACATAAAACTGGCTGGATAGATTTTAAAATATTTTATAGCTGTTATACTATCCAATGGATCGATCACGTATATTTAACATGATGTCCAAGAGATACATCGAACACTATATGACTCTTGCTGTTTTACACACAAATATTTCTATTTTACTTACTTACAGCAACAAATTAATTCAAAACTTGTCTTGCATACACTATTAAAATTACTTACTATGAAATTTCTCATCACACTGATGAATATAGCTTAGAAGACCGTTACTCAAAAATCATTCAAAAATTATTATACTAGCGGCAGAACGTGCCTATTTTTTTTCATTGAGCGCTCGATTTTGATTGATTCAGGAGATATGTCCTCTCTACTCCACTAAATATAAAACACTTACCACCTATAAGAGAATACAGTAAATACAGTAAATTTCCTTAGACGTACACTTACCACCCGTCTATGGTTTCTTATGACTTTATAATTAACCTTATATATGAACACAAATATACAATTAATATGCAAAATTACAATTAAACAAGCCAAACCAAGAATAGTCTAGTCTCCCTGAGACTGTAAATTTAAGTGTATAATACCCCTGGTAATAAAGTGAAAGATCTCCCTGAGATCTGGCTATGTGTCCCTGACACAAAACCAAAAAAAAATAATAATACCCCTGGTATTAAAGTGAACAATCTCCCTGAGATCTGTCTGGCCTCCCTGAGACCGTAAATCAGCCTCCCTGAGACTGTAAGGATCTCCCTGAGATCTGTGTGTTAGCCTCCCTGAGACTGTAAGGATCTCCCTGAGATCTGTGTGTTAGCCTCCCTGAGACTGTAAGGATCTCCCTGAGATCTGTGTGTTAGCCTCCCTGAGACTGTGAGGATCTCCCTGAGATCTGTGTGTTAGCCTCCCTGAGACTGTGAGGATCTCCCTGAGATCTGTGTGTTAGCCTCCCTGAGACTGTAAGGATCTCCCTGAGATCTGTGTGTTAGCCTCCCTGAGACTGTGAGGATCTCCCTGAGATCTGTGTATGTGTCCCTGACACGTGAATGTGAGGATCTCCCTGAGATCTGTGTATGTGTCCCTGACACGTGAATGTAAGGATCTCCCTGAGATCTGTGTATGTGTCCCTGACACGTGAATATAAGGATCTCCCTGAGATCTGTGTATGTGTCCCTGACACGTGAATATAAGGATCTCCCTGAGATCTGTGCATGTGTCCCTGACACGTGAATGTAAGGATCTCCCTGAGATCTGTGTATGTGTCCCTGACACGTGAATGTAAGGATCTCCCTGAGATCTGTGTATGTGTCCCTGACACGTGAATATAAGGATCTCCCTGAGATCTGTGTATGTGTCCCTGACACGTGAATATAAGGATCTCCCTGAGATCTGTGTAATATAAGGATCTCCCTGAGATCTGTGTAATATAAGGATCTCCCTGAGATCTGGTTATGTGTCCCGGACACAAAAACAAAAACAACAAATATTTTAAGGATGTATGTCCCTGACACACAAATATAAGGATCGGGATTTGGCCAGTGCCCTCAGTCCGATAGATAAACCAAAAAAAAGTATATCTTACCGGACAAAGGATGACCTTCCCGATCCCGGACGAGCCCCCAAATTGTAAGGAAATATCCTCTGTCCCTTAATGCGACCGTCTTGGTTTGACTTGTAAATACTGGATCCAGGAGAGCTATCTCACAGTGAATAACTGAGACCGACACCAATGCAACTGTGAAACAACTCTGATTTTAATTGTTTAAACAAGCATATATATACGAAGATAAAAACATTAGTTACTACGATATAATTGGTTATTCTAATATTCTAATATGCAGAAAGGTGTGTTTTACAAGAAAATACACTTAAAACGTAATATGTAAAATAGTGTTACAAAAGTCGTTCTTATAGGAAAATTACAGAACTTTCAGAGACAACTTGTTGATGTTCCAGAAACCTCTGTTCTAGCCTTGGAATAGTAAGATAAGACCATTCTAATAACAATTACGCTACTGGCGTGATCTGGCCTTCCAGAAGGTGCTGCAGACATCAGCTTCTTTGACACACTGTCGGCTTTTAACCCTCACAGATCCAAATTAATCCTTTCACTGTACCCACACAAATTTTTTGTTGTTTTTATCGTCATAAGAAGGGCTTTCATTCGATACCATTATGTTCATCATTTCTTAAAATTTACTACAAAAAAATCATAAAATATGATGAAAATTTTTTAAAAACCCACTTTTTCTAACTTTGACCTAAAATATAATTTACACAAATACAATAATTTAAAAAGACCCCATCTAAATAGTTTCTAAATGTTGTCCTGAGTACAGAAATATGCATGTTTCCCGATGTTTGACATCGAGGCAATAGACCAGCACCGTTAAAGCGGTTTTCCGCTTGTTTCACCGCAGGACATGCCAGGCACGTCCATTTTCGGCAACGGTTTTTTAGCCGGCAGGACGTGCCGGATGTGCCTGACATGTCCATTGTCGCGAAGCGGTTAAAAAGAACCTGGATACCTGGAAAAATTTAAATAGGCCTTAATATTGTGGTCTTCTTTTGGTAAACAGGGATAGGTAAATGGTTGAGCGTAATCGACTCAAGTGTTCATCCTAAACTATGATGTAACTTAAATGTTCCATAATCCATATTTTCAATTTATCTTTGTTCCTACATACTTTGCTTGAGATTTAAATGGCCACTGTGACTTGAAAATTATATACTTTTCTCATGCATGTTAAAGTTACATATTTATATAAAAATGTATGTATTTGTTACAATGTAAATATCTATATTATAAATATTTGTCATTTATTGTAGTTTCTATTCACATTCCACTCAACTGTCAGTGTTTGATCTTGGTGGAAAAAAAGGAACAAAGGAACAAATTTGTAGTACAGGATCCTTACAAAGCAAACATCTGGAGTTGTTTTCCTTCAGATATACATCTAGGGTCTAAATATAACATAATACCCCCACTTCGTTGGCAAATAACTCAAATGGTAAATGGGCCCTCTCATATAAATACAGTATCTTTATTATGTGTGCTTTAAGAGATTATGTGTTTTATAGAGGCACAAGTGACCTGACAACCATAAATATTTAAAATGTAGGGTACTGTGAGGCATAATTTAGCTGAATCATGGATCCACTGATAGTTATCAAATGTCACCAATAAGTTTAACTCCTTCTACAAGCTATATCCATAATCTTACATTGCCTTCACAGGCTCAGCCTCACTGCAACCATTTGATTACACTCTGTCATGCTCAGTTACCTGTACCACCATCACTGCTTCCACCACACGGTTCCTTTAACCCTGGCCTTGCATACTTTGAGGAATTAGTAGACCTCTGCCAACCTGTATTTTATACACTATATAGCAGTTCATTTGCTGTTTACTTACACAGTGCATTAAAGAGACCACGCAAGAGAGAAACACAGTTTATTTATTGTTTGCAGTGGGGATCTGAAGGAAGGTCTGTGCACATTTGTTGAAAACTGTATAGCTTGAGTGGGTTTGTGTTTCAGCCCTAGAGGATGTTTGAAAGTTTTGTTGACAGGCCTCTGGCCTCCGGAAATTAGAAGATACTCATCAAAGAAAATGTCCAGTGTTATATTAGCCATATCAGTAATGGTTTGATTTTCATTCTGTCTTCACAAATGGTCATCTAAAACAGTGTAAACATAAATTTCAAAATACAACCATAATGTGTACTATGCAATACATCATCATAACAGTATAAAATCATTTATTACAACATTCTCATACCCATAATCATTTCACCCCCTATTGTTCACCCCACCTCTACTCAAGGCAATATAACATCTAGTCTAATTTCCCTTTATTCTTCACCCATACTTTGACAGTATGAAATATAGAAAACACAAAGCATGTAAAAAATAAAGCCACTTAAATTTTATAAAATCTGAGGAGAGAGTAAGGAAAAAAACATGATTGAATGCTACCTTCACATTCAAACATTGAAATGTATGCACAGTGTGGCAGTGTGCAATGCATGGACAACTGACAATGGTCTGTTGCCATTCAAAATAAAAATCAGATTGAGGCAGTTTTTGTTGGTAACCAAATTAAAAACAAAAATATTTACTGTTGCAAAATAGCAGAAAGTTTCACTATCCAGTGAGATCAAAATATAAATCTCACATTGGCAACACCTGATCTATGTGTTTAGAATCATTCATCAAGCATGAACAACATAGCTGGCAGTGCATGTGTGCTAAACGAATCAAAACAAAAACCATTTGAAATTGACTTACTATGATGAATGAATTTAGAGGCGTATCCTTACTATGAAAAAACAAATAAAAAAAATAAAAAATAAGGTCCTCATAAAACTGTAACTTAACATTTACTGAAAGAAAATAAAAATCAAAAGTGAAAAAAAACAATTCCCATTTTTTTCTAAAAAAAAACACGAAACCAATAAACAGTTTCTTTGTTCTTCATCTCCTCTAATGTACTTAATTGTTCATTGAGACAATCCAATTTTTCTAGAAACTCACTTCACAAACATTTTAAAGAATGGTTTTCTACCTCTAGCTTTTTTTTCTTTGCCATGAGCACATGATAAGGAATCCAAGGTTCTGTGGGAGATTTATAGTTGACATGATCTCTTCTCTGTGATCCCCACATTAAGTTGTTTCTCTTTATTTCCCAGAGTTCAGCTATTCCTACTCTTATGGGTCTATTAATTGAAATGTAACTTTGAAGGTCAACTTTCATTATGAGACTGAGTCAAATTTAGTGAATCATTTGAGGTGGTCGAGTTTGGAGGTTTAATTTGACTTAGTCTCAAAATAAAAGTTGACCTCCAAAGTCGACCTCCTTGACCTATTCTAGAATTTTAGTGAATCGACCTATACTTCTCAAAAATAGCCTTGATCATTGCACCTCTCATTACTTTCAATGGGGAAGATTTGAACCTGAGGTTTTTTTTGCTCGAAAAGTTGACTCAAGCTATTCTTGAATTTTAGTAAATAGACCCCGTAGAGATATAGGTATAGATATGGATAGATGTTTAGATAGTTGTAGGTACAAGATTTGACCTACAAATCAATGGGTTTAAGATCTAAAATCTGAATAAGGAAAATAATTAGGAGTTTCTCAAACCAAGTGCGTCGGTTGAAGGATGGTATGACTGTGTCAATCTTATAGATTAAGTAAAACAGATTAATACTGATAGATATATAACTGTAAAAGAATAATAAAAGACCAATTGTATTAGGAAAACCAAATGGTCTTTTATTAGAATATATATTATGAAAATATTTTGTACTATTGTTGATACTTTAATAAAAAAAAGATAGTTGTAAAGATGTTTCTATGCAAATTAGATAACATGTACAGATTGTGAAGGACTCCCTGGTAGACTGGAACTCCAAATAGGTTACGAATACTCAGCAATTTAACCCAATTACCAGACACCACCAGTACAAGAGTAAAATAATAACTGCGTTTATTGAACATAGCTGTTATATACTTCAAAAAGGGGGTAGTCCCACCTTACAGGTACATATATCCTGAAAAGAATAATGGATGACACACAGGTAATTGCATTAACACAAACAATGAACTATGAACTAAATGTGTGCTCTAATTAACCTGGTCCAGACATACAATGGGACAAAACATAAGTAGTTAACATCATACATTGAAATGAGCATTGCACACAACACCTTAAGCATACTCCTGCAAACATTAAAACAAAATCTTCTTTTCCTGTGTCAGGGTGTCATCTGCTGCTAATTCATGGGGGCAGAGAAAGCTGGTCTGGGCAGATCACCTTATACCCCGATAAAACACAAGTACCACAAATCTGTGTCCAAACTCAACAGTGTTCAACGTCCCTAGTACTTGGGGTAATGTGGTAACTCTACCGGGGAAGAAGCAGTCCAAGGACCAAATGCCATAGCAGTGGTGGTAGTAATTGTGCCGTCACGGTTCCCCTTCCCAGGCTAGGGTCCATAGTCTGTGGGCAGGAGCCTGGCTCCCATGCCCCTACTATAACCCAGGGCATGGAGACTTCCACGATTTTTAGGATTAAAATATGTATTCTTACTTGTTATTTATCATGTACTCAGATATCATGTTGTCAGATATCAAGAGTCAGCTGAAGAAAAATGGATCTAATTAAATCAGAACATTCACATTGTGTGTGCATAACTCCATCCCCCTAGTATTCCACTTTTTGTGAGCATTTAACCATATCCCCTCTCACCATTCAGCAGTTTGATAAAAAATTAGGGGTTAATTTCACTATTAGCTATTGAGTATTCAAAGGTCAAAGACACATTACTCACCACTGCTGACATGTGGTTCCTCCCAGCTGTCCCCAGAAATGGATCTGCAATCTAATCAGTGGAGAAGACATTAAAGGTGGTCAAGAGAAGAGGAAAGAGATCAACAAAAAAAGAGGAAAGAGATCAATAATTGAAGAACACTTAAGCATTAGTGTTGAGCGAACCCGACCCGCACTGTTCAGGTTCGTATCGGACATTACGGTGTCCGTGCCATGAACCCAAACATTTCACTGTATGTCCGCGTTGGAGATCGAGGTTCGGCTATTAACCGAAAGTCTTTAAACCAAAAGACATTCGGTTTATAGACTTTCGGTTTATAGAATACATGTAATGCTATTGCTATTCCATAAACCGAAATAGAGTCCCCATTCATACGAATAGGTCAATTACATCTGAGAGTCAAATAGAACCGTAAAATACTGTGCTAACAGCGCACTTTGAAAAATTCTAATAGTTTTGGGTGGTAAATAGTACAGTATTTTTAATTTGTATGTATTTTATGTTTTTTTCCCTATCCATATTTGTTTGCAGGGCACTTGTCATACTCTTACCCACATTTTAATTCCTTTTGCAGCCCTCTAGCCTTTCCATGACTATTTTAGAGGCATTTTAGTGGCCACAAGTCCGTGTCCCTATTGACTTCAATGGGGTTCGGGTTCGGGGTCAAGTTCGGGGTCAAGTTCGAGCACGGACCCGTACTTTTTTCCGAAGTTCAGTCGAACCTCTTGAACCCGAACATCCAGGTGTCCGCTCAACTCTAGTAACCATCAGTCAATTATTGAAACCAGCTTTCTGTTAGGTTTACCACCTTTAACTTTGAAGCCTCTTTTTCCACTTTCAAGATTTTTTTTGAGAATTAGTGTCCAATATAGAAAATAATCTTAACCCCTTCCTGTCGGATGGTGCTTTGGGATCCCCAGTACAACTCATCGCGGGGAGCTGCGATGACCTGTTAGCTGCAGGACGGTCTATGCCGTCCTGCAGGTTTTTACAGTAAAATGGAGCCGACGCTCACTTTTAGCGTTAGCTCCATTTTCAGTGTCAGAGTGAGTCCACTCAAAGTAGCCTCGCCTGACAGTGGGGACCCCGCTGCAAGTCCCTTCAGTGGGGTCTGCACACAGCTCATCACGGGGAGCCACGATGAGCTGTTTAATGCAGGATGTTCCATGCCGTCCTACTAGAATCTTGGCACCAGAAAGTGAAAAATGTTCTTCTTATGGCGAGTGATAAAATTGATTACTCCATCCTAATCCTCCTGGATCTCTTTGATGCATTTAACACCATTGATGTGGGATTTTAATAGAATGCTTACAGCACATCTGTAGTCTAGGTGGTCCACTTCTAAACTGGTTTAAATCGTTCATCACTGATAAATCACAGAGAGTAACATTAGTATCAAGCTCATCGCCAACAGAATTAGCCTGCGGAGTTCCAGAAGCATCCATTTTGTCTCCCATGCTATTTGCAAATTACTTGCTACCACTGGGGTCAGGGCCGGTGCAAGGATTTTCGTCTACACAGGCAAAGGTGCATTTTGGTGCCCCCCTCCTCTGACCTGCCACGCCTCCCACACCATCAACCCTCCATACATTTTACATATATAAAAGTATAATGTATAGTGTGGAAAAGAAATACATCTAAATAGTCAACTCGCATGCTCTTAATTTGTCACACATGGACACCCTAACACACATTGAAACCCTTAAACACAAAGACACCCTTGCAGTCACACACAGAGACACACTTACCACTTATACACACACCCTTACACAGACACAGTGACACACTTACACACACACACACACCCTTACACAGACACAGTGACACACTTACACAAACACACCCTTACACAGACACAATGACACACTTACACACCCGTAAACAGACAGTGACACACTTAAACACACACCCTTTAACAGACACAGTAACACACTTCCACACACACCCTTACACAGACACAGTGACACACTTACACACACACCCTTACACAGAAAGTGACCGGCTAAACACCTTTATGGCGGGCCTGGGGGGTGAGGGCAATTTGGATTTTCCCGCCCCCCCTTGTGGCGCCCTAGGGCCTGACTGGGGTACATCATCAGGGGACACTCCCTAAGATGTCACTGCTTTGCAGATGACACACAACTCTACTTCTCCTTTACCACATAACCTAAACCCACCATGCCTAAACAACCGTTGCTTAGCCAACCTCATAACATGGATGAATGCTAGTTGGCTGAAGGTGGCTGGGCTACAAACATATCTCATGATCTCCCAATTGGCCAGGTACTTGGCGTTTCTGAACTCATTAGTTTAACAGAGGTAAAAAAAAATCTCAGACTGCTGATTGATTCTGGAATGTCATTTAAACAGCAGATAGTTTCCGTAATAAAATATGCCTTCTTTCATCTAAGAAAAATAGCCAGGATACAACATTTAATTCCACAATATGGCAACATTAATCCATATATTTGTGTCCTCTAATCTAGATTACTGCATTGTACTTTACCTGGACCCCCCCCAAAAAAAGAATTCCATCGCCTACAAACTGTACAAAATGCAGCAGCCAGAATATTACGGAACAATTTTACCAACTCGGCTACATTGGCCTAAAGTTTGAAATTTCCATCTCAATATCCTGCATTTTTCTGCAATTCTCTCTTTATTGAATAGACCCTCTGAAGATACAACATTTCTAAGATTAGGTCATATAATATTGTAACAGAAAACAGTAAGACTTTGAAAAATATATTCTTATATTACCAGTTAAAACATTTTAAATCATCAATCACAAAAGAAAACATATTCCTAATTCCATAACACCATAAGATGAAATATGTATACATATTTCTTCATAATTGGAAAACCTGCCATACTTTTAACTCACTATAAGAAAGATCTAAACATAAAAATAAATAGATCACAAAGGATTAAAATATTTACTCTTTCTCATAAAGGGTTTATCATTTGTTCAAGAGACAGCTTATAAAGTCCAAATAAGATGGCATGAATACCATTTGAAATGAAAAAAAGAAAAAAAGAAAAAAAAAAGAATTGAACTGGTGTTGGAGGTGCAAAAAAGAAAGAGAAAGTTGTATTCATAAATGGTGGTGTTGTCCTATTATCACAGGAATACTTTAACAGAATTATATAATTGAAAGATGTAATAATAGACAACAAATTGATAATAACTTCAGAACTTCCACTTGAACACCACATCACAATTTCAATAAAAAATATTGAAAATGTATTTTAAAAAATGTAATATCTTGCTAAAAAGACCAATATATGTAGACACAAGAAATAGTGAAAAACAGTGTGATGAGTGCAGTGATATAAAAAAAACAACTAGCCTTTAATATGGTGGAAAAATAATAACCATCCAAGCATCTATAGGCTGAAAACAAAAGATGAGGTAGCTAAGCAAATCTCCAGTAAGGATTTTTCTGTGTTACTCCAAAAGATTTTATCTAGGGGTAACTATGCATTCACAGATGAAATAACACAGGACATTACATTTGTTTACATATTATGTGCAGGTGAAATAATATCCCAGCTGGAATAATAAACATGTCATTACATTTGTTTACAAATATAATGTGCTATGTATTATTCCCTCAGGGATTTCTTGTATATTCCCCTTGAAATATTTTATTTATTTATTTATTTATTAAGCTAAACACTATCTAGAGAATAAAATAGAAACGTTATGAATAAATGGTTACAATAGATGGAGTTTATCGAGTCAGATAATTATAGATAACTATAGATTATATGACATTTTATGATAACACCAATGTGGACTGCTGGCTCATCCTGTGCATCTCACTTTTATTTTATCTTAGTTTTTCTTTAAATTACTTTTATTTATATGGGATTCTTTTAATTTTTATATTTTTTTATAATGATTTGATTACTATAAATACTAACATAAGATGTATATTTAATTATATATATATATATATATATATATATATATATATATATATATATATATATATATATATATACGTAATGTATGTAATGCTAAATATTATAATCTATGCACTTATCATAACAGATATTGTATTAACAAAATCGTATGTCAAAATATTTTTGTAAAACTTATGTATGCTATATTGAAAACATTTTTTTAAAAATAAAACTTTTTTTAACCTAGCAGGAACCAGATTTCAAGCACATGATAACGATAAATGAGTGGGCATGTATTCAATGGCGTGACAAATATATCTCTGGCATTGAATACCATAGACTACTATAAAAACTGTGAACAGTGAAACTTATATCATTGACTAGACTAGGGGTAGACACCAACATTTCCAGAGTCACTGGTGTTCTTGCCTTTCTCTAGACAACACCCCAATATATTCCTGAGAATAAATCAACCACCAGTAATTAACTTACATGTATTACCAAACTTAATTGTTAATAAGATTACTAGTAGAATTATGTTTAATGGTAGTATCCACCTGGTCAGTATTCAAGAATTTGTGCACATTACATTTTTGTGCTGCAGATTATTATTCAGGCCTTACTTAAAGCATTGAACTGAAGCGCTTGCCAGCTGGAATTTAAGAAAAAAATGACACCTTTTAGAAAACGGAGGTTTATTAAAATGGTGAAGATCCCCATGGTTGCTGCCTGTCAGAACATGCTTTCTAGTCAGTGTAAGTGACTCCCTGGAGCCTTTGTAGCAGAAACTCTCAGTGTGCATATTTGCACTTGATGAAAATGTCAACCTTATCACTGAGGAAAACATATGCTACAGAGATCTAAAAATGTGGCCCCATTTTATGATGAGTTCAAATTTGCCGCTGAGAATAAACCCCTAAGCAGCGTAAGGCAAAATATGATGCAGAACACAAAAAGCCGGTGTATAAATTGTACAGTGAGAAAAGGTAACTTTTGTCATTAAGTATTTATAAAATAAAATGCCATATATATTATTCTTTGCAAGACATAATGATTACAAAAAATAAGGAAAAACAAACAAGGTTTTCAATGATTAATATGTACTTTAAAATGAGGATGACTAATAATATATTTCTACCTGATTTCTACACATGTTTTCAAATTAGCTATTACAGAACCATCCATTAAGTTGCCCATAAGTTTAGTGAACTAGTTATACAGTCAATATACTTTGTACAAAATTGTGTTAACATTTTTACTAGAAAACAAATGCATGAAATAGCGCATGAAAAAAATAGTCAAATGAAATACTATGTGAAAATGTAACTCTTGCTATTTTTTGTCTGTGAGATGTGGTGGTGAAAATGAAAGTAGAGTATCTCCAGTTTTATTTACAGGTATGTAATAAACCTGTTCAAATCTCTCTATAGATACTGCACTCATAAAAAAAAAAATCGGGCTTGTGAAAACTCTTCATGAAATGCAAATTGTCCCATGCAGTTCTGTCTTGGTCACCTGACTTCACTCACTTTCCCATGGTACAGGTTCTAGTAGATGCATGATGACAGAAATTCTACAGATACCACTTATCGCCAGGTTGGTGCACCAATGATTGTAAACAAACTAAGGTACAGCGCTTAATTAAAACACCAAATGTGAATAAAATGTGCAGTAAGTGCTAAAAAAAATTTTTTTAAAAGGATTGAACCTTACCAATCCCTAATAGAAGGTAAAATATAACCAAATACAGAAGCATCCTATCCTTCAGAGTATTGCCAGACCATTTATAGATGATAAACTTTATAGGAGTAACAACTCCTGATTTCTAATTAATGTGGTGATGAGGAAAAACAAATCATAAAAAATGGACAGCAGTGATCAGTCTAAATAAAATGAAAAATAAATAGCCAATACCAAAACAATTTATGGGCAATAAAGAATCTTTGATATATCTAAGTAATAGAAAAATACATATATTTAAATATACATAAAACAAAATTTTACATATAAAACAAAAAACAGACAGGCAATAATTATTTAAGGTAAAATAATGCCGAAAATGGTCTGCTGCTTAAGAAAATGGCAATTTGCAAGTAAGAAAAATCACTTAACATAAAATGCTAACTCACTTAGACTTAAATTTGACCCAGCCAGGATCACCTAATAAATAAAAAAAAAGCTGGTCACAAAAATGCCCCTGAAGCAACTCTTTCTTAAGGTGAGTACCTTCATTATGCCGACTTGAGAAAGGTGAACAGTGGGACTGAAACACGTTGCTTCAGGGGCATTTTTCTGACCAGCTTTTGGGTGTTTGCAGCAGGGTCAAATTTAAGCCTTCTACATTTTATGGTGAGTAAATATATGTATTTTTCTATCACTTATATCTATTAAAGATTATTTAGTGCCCAAATATTGTATTGGTATTTGATATTTATTTTTAATTTTATTTAGACTGATTATCACCAATAATTGTATAACAGAAATTCTGTCTGTGTTTAAGCCTAACCACTTTTATTACTGGAAGAAACTTCTCTACAGGAGCAGTCTCTACTAGAGTCCTCGCTTCAGAATTAGTCTCTACCAGAGTCATCTTCAACAACAAACTGATAATGAAGACGTAACTCAGGTTCTTCAATCACTGAAGGAGATCCTTGTGCCAATACCCTGCAGGGTGATCCTGCTCCTTTTTACATCCTGGTATAATAAGTAAAAATGTTTCAAATTATATAAAGAGTGTTCAGCCAATCTCAGACTTGAACTTGGCAATCCTAACAGACACATTTTATGATCAGTATTCTGAAAATTATTGAATATCCAGGACTGTACCATTTAGACAGAGGGAGTATGCATGCACAGGAAAGCAAGCTAAGGGATATACCAATGAATCCACTCTGATAAAGAAATGCAAACCTACTCCAAAATTCACAAAGGTGCTGAAAATATGCTCCAGAAGTCTGAGAGGGGGGTGTGATATGTATACTGTGAAACACACTGAGTAGTCAGCTCAGGAATAGTGGGAAATCCACCCTTTATTTCACAAATATTGGACAAGAAGGCAACATTTTGTCCATAATTTTACCATTTGTTGAGGTCTTGTTACATCTACATCAATGGCTTATGAATCATACATATGCCATATCAAAGAACCTTCCAGATAAGTTAACATGGACATTGTAGTATGCTTAAAAGTGACAGTCATTTAATTTAACTATAATAATTATTTTACAAGTCAGCTTCAACGCAGGAACAAATAATTCAATTCACCATAAAATACTAAACAAAAGTAAATTAGGTACAAGATAACAGAGATGTGTAACTTTCACAGTAGGAACATAAATCCTAGAAAACACATTAAACAATAATGTTTATGTTGCAGCCACAAAAGATGAGAACAGATTATAATTTCCCATTAAAAATGTATATGATATAGTCATAATAAATACCTATACTTTAGTTCCATTATGCAATCACTCTTCCTCAATGCTTCCTGAAACAACAAAAAACAACATATTTATTTCCAACAAATACATAGTTAAATGAAAGTTTTTATGGCAGCAATAGGTCTCTTCTTTCAACATTCGGTATAAAATGCTATCATGATAAAATTGTAGTAATTCCTTACATTACATTAACATCCATGTAATGTAAGGGCTGCTTCTCGAATGTAACAAGACATAAAACCAGGCAGAAGAGAGTCAAAGAATTCACTGAATGACAGTTCATCAATCAAAGGGTTGTATATGCTCTTGTTTAGTAGGTTGGTGGTAAGAGCAGGAAGAGAGAGAGATGGGATCATCAACTGATAAATGTGTACAATCTAATGAAGATTTTTAAGAATAGCTGTGATTACAGTATTTATAAAGGTAAGGTTTCAGAGGTGCATTACAGTTGAATGGAAGGAAAACAATAGTGATTGAACAAGGTAAAATGAAATGACAACCTTTCTTCAGTTAAAGGTGAAAATATATCATGTTTGGGTGTAAAATTATTGCATACATATTAGTTAAGATAATGCACTCACTTATGTACACACCCAAACAATAGAAAACCCAAAATTTTGTAAATTACAAAAAGGATTGCTGCCAGCAATGTACAGTCCCCACCATGTATGCAACAATACAAAGACATGGAAAATGAGACACATGCCTAAAAATAGATTTTTAAATTAATAGATCTATATCATAAAGATGCTTCCAAAAATGCAATACAAAATTTTAACATAAGTATAAATCCCATCCTCCAGCTGAAAAGCTGCAATGACAAAATTCTTTGACCTCAATGAACTGTAGTATAAAGCAGAAAAATTAGCGAGCTATCAATAAATAAATCAACTTTTACAATATATGGCCTAGAGCTTGTCAATAATCATTTTCAATGCAAATACATACATTTGCCCCAAGCCTATTTCTCTCAATTTGTAGAGTAATATATTATGTAGAACTGTATCAAATGCTTTAGCAAAGTGTAATGAATAAAAAATGGACAGGGCTCAAAATTAATAGATAAATAATAACCAAACACTAATGGTTTAAAAAAATACAAATAATTTAAATTTACAATAAAGTAGTAACTAATTTGCACATATACATATATCAGAAAAAGTTGTGCATTTATTCTTGTAAAAAGCACATATATATCATTAAAAAATAAAATTCAACATTCAAGAAATGAATAAAAATTTTTTTTTTTTTTTTAATCATAAAAAATATTTTTACAAGAATAAATGCTCAACTTTTTCTGATATATGTATATGTGCAAATTAGTAGGCAGCATGGGGAGTCCAACAGACACTACAGAGAAATCTATGTGCTGCCTGTTCAGCTCCCCATGCAATATGATGGGAACTGCTAACAGGTCACATGACCCGGCACTCTGACGTCAGACACACGTCGGGTCACGTAACCTATCTGCACTCACCGCATGGGGAGCCAAACAGGCAGCATGGTAGGACATCATGCTGCCTGCTACTAGCCACCAGGGATCAGGGTAAGTCCTGGGGTGAGGGGGGATGGGGGCATGTAATGGGGATGATGGAGGCATGTAATGGGGCGATGGGGGAATGTAATTGGGGTGATGGGGGCATGTAATTGGGATGATGGAAGCATGTAATGGGGTGATGGGGGTCATGTAATGGGGGATTAAATCGGATGATGTGGCATGCAATGGGGTGATGGGGCCATGCAATTGAGTGATAGGGGCATATAATGGGGATAATGGAGGCATGTGATGGGGGAATGTGATGGGGTGATGGGGCCTATCCTGGGTGTGTAGAGTGGGTAATGGGGCATGTCATGGGTGTGCATCAGGGATAGGGGGGTCTGCCTTGGGAAGCACAAAACCAAGATACACCACTGTACCAGCTGGCCCTAAAGTGTTCAGTTGCCTTAGCACATTTTTCTCTGTCAGCCAATCCCATGTTTGCTGTATCGGCTCTGTAAATTAAGATTAGAAATCTAGATGTGTAATAGCTAGAGTAAGAAGCAGACAACATCCCTAAAAATTTAAACAGATTCACATTTAAAGACACATCTGCAGTCTGATAGGATGAATCACTAAACAATCAAGACCCAGCTGTGTTAGTATTAGGTGAATTTGTGTCACAAATTAATAAAGAGGCCACTCTTGGCAGCAACAACATGTCTTATTGCATAAAACTGCATACACCATGTTTCCCCAAGCAGGAGTATAACTCTGGGTGTAATCACTGTAATATCCCACTAAATGGTACAAATAAATAACTGTCAATGGAAAATAGAAGCACAGCTCCACAAATTCCAGCACATGCACATTAGGGAGTAGCTTCACCCATGTAAATAGGACCAACATAAATGTGCTTTCATTTTGTTTATATTAAATGTGTAAGTTATATGAGTTTTGTAAAGAAGAGAAATAAATGCAGAATTTGTAACATCAGTAAACATTTGAGATTCACTTACATTTGTTACTTTGAGAAACTGCCAACTCATCACTCTGTAGAATATTTTTCTTTATACCACTATATAATTACTTAAATTCGATTTTTTTTATAAAGCAACCATATTTTATACTACACCAAAGACATCAAAAGCATGGGGAGACATGAATAGAGTTCATTTAAGATATCATGGATGCCAGAATTAGTTTGACCTAGTGATTCCCTTAAGAAAACCTCACATTGAGAAATTAATTCAGGTCAGTCTTAAACTGCATCAATTTACACTTTTGAAGGATATTTTTTAAGAACACATTTGTGCCTCCTTATGTTAGACCTTCAATGACAGAATGAGCAGCAGTGATTTTGTACCACAATTTTAAAGAAGAAACTTTAAAATTGCAAGCACAGGGCTCAAAATTTCAGGGTGAAAGAGGACCTATTTTGATAAAAATGAAAATAAAGGGAAATAATATAATATTAAGTACGTGTTTAATGCTCTACACTATAGTGTGTAGTAAAGAACATTTCCATCTTGTGATAACAAGAAGAACATAATACATCAATCTAATGAAGATTGATGAAGATTCTGGCAGAACCTATTGATTGTACAGAGGATTTGTTTTGCTCTGTTTCAACTTGTTTTCTCCGTCCATCCCACAAGCGCTATTTATGCTGTGTATAGTAAATACTAATTATAACCTATGGCACTATTATGGTTCATATGTGCCTCATTTATTTCTCTACATTCAAATGTAGTATACAATCACTTCTTATTACGTTACACCACAATAAATGTGCTGTGATTATTAAACTTATATGTTTGCATACATGTGTACCAAATACACTGGGGGATGTATAATACATGTGTACATGGTGAAAGTGCCATGGGTGCCAATGTATAGTGCAAATTTTAAGAGTTTCCAATATGTTCGCTGCTGAGTCAGGCCCACATATCCAGTTTCCTCTTGTGCCCTTGTGTCATAGGACGGCTTGCTCTCTACTCTGACTGGGATTGTTTAAATAATAATTGTTATAAATATTTTTATTTTTGGTAACTTTTAAGAGTGCCCATTATTGTGATTTTCTGGTGTTTCTTGTAGAAAATATCAGCAGGCCATGAGCCTGATGCATGTGAGTCCTTCACTTTTTTTTTTGCTTCTTTACTTTTTTGCTATTTTAAGTTGAACATTAGGTGTGCATGACCTTTTTTCCTATTCTATTGCTGATGATAACAGGTGGGTTGATGAAGCTGCACTGTGGACCACTAAAACTGTTTTTGCCCCCAATGTCAAAAGTTCCCAGCCTTCCCCTGCACTTAATTCTGACACAATACATCTATAATGTTTCAGGTTATTTTAAGCACATGAAAAGTGTTGGAATGTTGAAAGAAAGTGCAATTGTTGGTATGCTAACAAAACAGCGATTGCACCTTTTTTTAACTTTCATTTATACTTTAATGTGTGGGATGCTTTATTTGACCCCTCACTGATGCTCTTATAACTTACTAAAATGTATATAGTGCATTCTTCTGACTCTACGTATACACTGTCACAGCTTTTTGGGATTTAAAAATTGTTCTCAAATTAGTTTTTTTAGTGTTCAAATATTACTTCAGAAAGCAGTTAACCAATTCATGTTTGGTAAACACAACTGAGCCCATTATATTCTATTTATTACCATCTAAAACATGTTAATGTTTAGGTAGCCAAGCTCAATTCCACATTAAAACAAAGCTCAATTATGTTAGTTTATTGTCAGTAGTTAGGAATGCCTATGTGGGTTTTTTAGCTTTAGATTTTTTAATTAGTGAACAATTGTCTTATGTAGTGAGTGCAGCATTTAAAGGGACACTACATGTTATTTTTCACTTGTGCTTCTAATATAGAAGCACAGGTGAAATTGTAGTTGTCCCTAGTATGAGAATGAACTGGTGTGTACTTTTGACAGTACATGCCAGTTTATCCTCTGACCGACAGCTGCCATGCTTCCATAGGAAACAGGCAGCCGTCTGGTCGGTGACTGTCTTGCTCTGCTAGGGCAGAGAGGGACCCTCGAATTTGCATGGGATCAGCGAGAGACTCTTGTGTTCAGCTTTCAGAGCGGACAAGCCCCCACTCTGATTGTGTGTGTGCTGACAGCACGTGACAACCTGGATCTGCTGTGTCTCACATGTGAGACACAGCAGATAGTAAACCCGCATGTATCTATTAAGATACACGTCGGGTTTACTTAAATGTCCCGGGACATGTTTTGTTTAACCCTTGCTTCCTTCAAGGAAGCAAGAGTTAAACAATGTATAATGTTCCTTTACAGAATAGGCTGAAGAGGATGAGTCAATTTCAAATATAACCTCCAGCATCCTCCAGTTTCCAAATCTAACACTGGAAAATGAGGCTGCTGCTCATGTCAGTTTTCATCAATATACATATATGGAGAAATATTTCAGTAACACAAGTCACTTTTGGACAATACCAGCTTCCTAGTGACAGTCAGGTTATTAACAACAGTATCTCACTCAGTAAACTACTCAGTAACAGCAAAACAATGAAACATTATCCTCAAAGGCTGAGGTCAATAGAAGAAGTATTCCTAAATATGTCTTATCTTTGAGGTATCCTATTTATAATAAATAAATAAATAAATGCACATGCCTCTTATTGCCAATTAAACGATCTACACATGTACATGTAGCTTTCCAAACTAAAGTATTCTGTTTCTGTAGCTGAAAGTAGATGATGTGAACCATTACCAAAAGTGACATATATATCATGTCCTTACATTTCCTTTGTGTATAGTCTGTAAATGGCTTAACAAATGAACTGATCTGGTACCTCGAGTACCTGACAGCTTGAACAATGAAAATGATTGTTTTGTGCCTGAACTGAGAACTTCAGATCTAACAATGTGGTCTCTGTAGTACAGACCCTGTGCATGGAAGACATCTTGCTATCACTAATGCTTCTAAATTCCAGCAATCTTCACTTTGCAATAACATATCTGTGTGCCTTTTACTTTTAAGCTTCAATAAAGAATAGTATTAATTCACTAGGGAGAACAAAAGAGAAGAGAATTAAATATTGCAAATGCCACTTACATTTATTTGAGGGACAATATTCCTCTGACACACAAAAAGTTACCAAAGTAAAATTTTAATGGAAAATACAAATTCCTCACCTGTGTGCAGACTGCTCCTGAGAGAATCTGTTGTGTGTGGTGCTACTTTAATATAGTTAATAATAAATGTTCTTGGCTTACAAACACAACCTTATTAAAATGAACTGGTACAGAATTGGAAAAGTAATTTAATCAGTGCATTCACAAGTGAATGATATGTCTTTCTCATGACATAAAAGAGTTGATAACTGATAGAAATGTCATAACATTATCCTAATGTAAATCAGAGGGGCACACTTATGCAAAGTAGAGAAAAAATGCAAAGACCATAGAGTATGGATTTCTGAAGTGGGAGAAAGTTCCCCTAATTTGCCTCCCTTCTGCAGACATCCATAATTGTATGTTTAATGTACTGCAAAACACTGAGGTAGTTTATTGTAGCCATTTGTGTGTCATGCAAAATCAGTTTGTTTAATTATGTGTGTTTTTTTTTTTAAAAAACAAATATTTTTTGTTAGTATTTTTCAGGGATACACGAGTATGTAGCACAGCAATTAGAGACATTGAATATACAAATACATTCACATAGTCATAATGAGGAAGTTTCTTCATATTTTAATAAAATACATTTTCCCAAAGAATATTTCTTGATATAATTCCCTTCTTTTTTGTTATATTGTAACATGCAATTCTGTCTCTACAGTCAAGCATCACAATCATCTTAATAAAAATAAGAGCTAAATGTAGCCAACAAATAACTTTAATAAGAATAACTAGGCATTTGTCAAGAGTGGAAAGTTGAGGCCATGATTAAGGGATCCGCTCTGGTCCAACCAAATATTCCAGGAATATAGGTAGGAATTAGAAGTGAGCAGATATAATGATCATGTACAGACAAATAGTCTATTGTGTTAGGCCAATTCAAATAAAGTGCTGTGACCGTATGCATCATTCCCCCAATAGGGAGTGTGGAGGGGACAATTAAAGATTAATGATGGTTTATAAACTAAAAAATATCTTGGAATTTAGAAGGGTCATATTTGGAGGTTTATCATAGATCCACAGGTGGAGAAAAGTTTTGTAACTGTTTACAGATTGGTCTTGCGCCATCAGTCAGAACCCCAACTAGAGCTAATTCAGAGGTAAATTGGTGGGGGACACAGGTAGGATCCTTACAATTGTTAGTGACTACCTTCCAAAATGCTTGCATCTGTGTGCAAGACCATAGACAATAATATAGGGAAGACGTTGGCTCCTGACATTAGGAGAACCCGTCTGTATCACATAGACCCATCTTGAATTGTCTAGAGGGAGAGAAATATGCACATTGCAATAGCATGCATTGCATATTCCTATATGTAGAAGAAGGTAGGAGTTTGTTTACAGCCTGGTTGGCTTTTAGTATTGCATCCTTGTCGAATTGGGGCATATGAGTAGTCCAGCTCATGACACCATGCATAGGGGTTAACTAAGTCTGTGTGCAGGAGAAAGACTAAATATTTAATTGAGTAAGATTCAACATGGGGTTGTCTAAGTTGTCAGTGGGCTTCTGTCAGTCAACATCTAAATAATGTGAGGTCAGCGATATAACTGTGTCCCTGTGTATAGTGGGATGTTTCGTGTAGTAAGGTTATCTAAACACGATTGGTAGAAGAAATTGCCTTTTGGTGTCATGATCCAAAAATATGTCTGTGTTTTTCATAAATAAGCTGTAGCTTAGTATAACAAATATAGCTCCCAAAATATATATGTCTATTGCTGTTTATATCTATTTCATAGTAGGACTTTCCCAGAAGATTTTGTATGCTGAAAAATCTCACTTGTTAACATCACTTGTTCAACCATGCATTACAAAACGTTCTGCTTACCAATTTACAGAGACTTTTATACAAAATATTGTTTCCTAAGTGCTTTGTATGTTTGCTATACAGACCTGTGCTAAATAATTTACATACATAATCTGTAAAACCAATGTACCCCTTCTTATTTTACATCGTCCAGGGAAAAACCTGGTGAGTTCTCCAAGAGGAGGAACTCACCAGGTTCATCTAACCTCAACTCACTTCATCTCAACTCACCTGCAACTCATCTGTTAGAGAATAGACCCCCGTGTGAACTTTGAATGTGTAAGAATTCACAGCTTTAGATAAAGGTACATTAGAATATCACAGGATGATTTCCATGTTGGCAGGATACCTTGTTTAGGTCTTTGAATGCAAATATGTCTGAATTTGTAAATATTGAACAGATAACAAGGTCACTGGGGAAGGGTAAGCATATTCGCCTAGCAATTTTTTTTTTAATGGGAGCTCTGACAGATATTCTAAAATAAGTTCTAAAAATAAAAAAAAGAACATATCTTGAAGGGTTATTGGTAAAAAGAAAAATTCAAAACGCTTTGTATTCATCTTGTGTATGATGAACAATGTACCCCTTGTTTTGAGGAAAAAATGAATTTTGTATTTTACTCCTACTTTACATATTCCCCATCACCCCTCAAATTACTAGCTGCTCCAATTATTCTATCACTTATAATTTCCCTAAAGTATCTATATCTTTCTTAATCACAACTACATATTACAAGCTGTCTTCTTTGCTAATTATTTCAAAACACATCACTAATGGCAACTATCATTTTGATGACTCTCTCCAATATATAACTTAGAAAGTGGTTCTTTCTAATTTTTTCCATTTGTAACATTCCCATCAAAGCTGCAAGCATGTGGGCAGGACTATCACAATCTTGTCTGTCAAATTAAGTCTACTGTAATTAGCTATGAGCATCTGCTCATGCTACATCATTTAATGATAACTTTGCACTCAGTTCAATTTTCACAATATGCTGTGACACATTCATATCCTTAGATTAAAGTATTGAATTGCATACGTTTATTCAGAGAGGCATAGAAGATAGAATAGAACAGAAACATAGAAAAGCACACACACTGACACTAAAAGGAAATAAACATCATGGCACTTGAGGCTTTGGTTAAAATATAATGACTGTAAAGAAATCATATTTCTTTACATTTTTATATGTATTTAAAATCTGAATTGAATTTCGGTATTTTAACCAGTGGTGTTCAGTCGTGTCTGTCCCCTGGCATTACAAAAAATCTGTTTCAGGTATTTTCCTTGCCCTACCAGTACAAACACACGATTAGCTTGTAAAATGAATATAATCCCTTGCTGAAATGAAATTATCAACTTACTCATATTCTTTCTGGTTAAATGTAAAGGTCCAGACACTGGTGTATTCCACATAATAAATATTAAACAAGTATTCTTGTTGTGCATGCCCAAAGGAACCGCATCATAAGTTAATGTGCTATTTCAATTATAAAGCTTCAGGCATTTCACTTAATATGGCAAAACCTGATACAATAAAATAGGAAGCAGTAACACTTTAATTTGAAGTTGGTTCTTGTTATGTACTGTGTACAAACGCAATGCAATTAAAGCAGAAGTTTTGCTTTATGCTATGGAAACAGATATAGGCCAAAAGACTAACTTGGTTTCCATGGTGATGGCTCCAAATGTAATCTTTTGCTCTAGAATTAATCCAAGTTTGTCTCAGTAAATATGGTATCAGATATAATTTACTGCCACAAAACAGGACCAATATTAATGATTGTCTTGAAAATATTGGTTGAGACAATGCATTGAGTTTATACACAAGTGACAATATTACATTGTTGGCTACAATTTACTCATTCCATGTATATTATGTGCTCAGCCATTGATTTAATGAGAATCTACAATAATAATTACAAGTGCTAACTTTTTATTTTGTAAAGCATTAACAACAGCCATTTACTCTGGAATAAGGCAAAATATCTTTTCTCAGAACATCTTTTTAATGACATATAAACTTCTTGATGTAAAACAATCTGCTTAGCACTCTAGGACTCATGAAACCTGAGAAACGGAAAATTGGCTTTTTTGTATTACATTTCTTTCATTTCATTTTCCTTTTTTGTTCCTCTAAGAACTGTGGCTAAAACTACATGAGTAGAGATTAAAGTAAGGCCTGCTCTGGCTTACATGAAAAACCATGATCAATATGAGTTGCAAGATATAGCTATTTGTCACAATATAAAACACCTCATTCCAAGTCTTTCAGTACATGATCATTCCAGCATTAGCAAAACGGGAAACATGTCCATTAGCAGTAATATATGTTAGCTTTACTGAGAGTGTATATCTACTTATTAATAATTATTTATTACTTTATTATAACATCATCTCGTGTTAATTTAATATCTACATTATATGTGCTTGAGCACTCTGATGATATGTGAATATAACGCAGCCAATGTAATACGAGGTTATGCCCAACTTCTCATTTATGTAAAAGAGAAATAAAGGACTTCAAATAAAGGCGTGGCAATGTGTCCATGCACACTGGAGTTTTTGGGACTAATTGCCCCTGTGTGAGTTGAAACAGGTCTACTAACCTGAAAGTGGGATATAGATACTGGAAATTTAAAATGTGTTGCAAAGTTCTTTTTTTTGTCTTTTTTCATTTAATCAGGAAAAACTGAAAAGAAGTATATGCGGGCGGAGCCACTCCCCTCAAGCTTTTAGCAAAAGTAAAAAATATATTTATTATGAAAATATAGGCACATACAGGTAGACAGCTGAGCACAGTGACTATCGCCTTACTTGTTTCATGCCTGAAAAAAAGCTTTATGGTTCCAGGATGTCTAAGAAAATCTAGTGGCAGGACAAGAATAGACTACTGGTCTAGTACAGAATATGTGGAAGAAGTAAATTACTAAATGTCTAAACATGCTTTGACGCCAAATGCATGTATGTCATGAGTGTCAGTTTTACAGCCAATAGTTGAACATATTGGGATTTTATAAATATAATAATCACAAAGCTTCAACTCAACATATTGGTTTCACCCCTTACAACGAAGTGATCCATTATACATTCCCCTTCTTTGTCATTATTGTATCATTTCATCAACAACATAGTATATATATATATATATATATATATATATATATATATGTATGTATGTATATTAGATAGATAGATAGATAGATGGATGATAGATAGATAGATAGATAGATAGATAGATAGATAGATAGATAGATAGATAGATAGATATATTAAATACAAAGTTTGCACTTCCAGAGCATATGACCACTGTGCCATCTTCCATTTACAAAAGCGGATTGACTTTGTCACTGGCATTTAAAACATGTCAGCATCCACTGTGATGTGCCTTTGACATGATGAGGTTAAGCATGGTTAAAGTGCACTAAAAGTGTTAATTATATAAAGACTTCTATCTGTATGAGCAAGAGTGCAAATAATCTAAGTCATAGACAACGAACATAGGTGCATTTTATTGATGGCATTTTGAATGCACAGAGATACCGTGACAAGATCCTGAGGCCCACTGTTGTGCCATTCATCCATGACCATCACCTCACGTTGCAGAAACTGCACATTTTAGAGTGGCCTTTTGTTGTGGCCAGCCTAAGGCACACCTATGCAATAATCATGCTGTCTAATCAGCATCTTGATTTGCCACACCTGTGAAGTGGATGGAGAAAGAAGTGCTCACTAACACAGATTTAGACAGATTTGTGAACAATATATGAGAGAAATAATATTTTTGTGTACTTAGAAAAAGTCTTAGATCTTTGAGTTCAGCTCATGAAAAATGGAGAAATAAACAAAAGTGTTGCGTTGATAATTTTTTTCAGTGTATATATTTATTTCTAATTTTGTTATATTATATAAATTGTTTTTAACTCCTTTGTGACCGGTTTGTTTGGCCATGTTGTCGTAGTAAGGACAATGGCTGTTTTAACATGTCTGTGGTGTTTGTGCTTACCTGTCATTTTACCTACTTCTCATTTAATGTACACACATAAATGACATATTTAAGAAAATACATTTTTGAACTTTTGTTTGAATCTTTTTATACATCTACAAAAGATAATGAAAAACTGCTAAATTTGTTCTACTATTTGTCCTAAGTTTAGAAATATTTCATGGCTTAAATTTACAATAAGTACAAGTAGCACATTACTTTTTCCTAACCATTTTTATAAGAATTACCTATAGTAATTTTGTAGTCCTAACCCTAGTTCTAGTATTAGCCCTAAAGCTATCCTTAGACCTAATCCTAATCCAACACATAGGATTTCCTGTGTTAAAATGAGTGGTGGAAGTGATCGAAGAGGGTTAGATGAGCTTTTAAACTAGGCTCTGGGAATGGGGGTTGGGTCAAGATCAAAAGGAAGCAATGGTAACTAGAGTACATTGGAAGGTGGGTCTAGCTATCAGAAATGAGGAGGAAGGCAGTGGTGGGGTTAACATAGATCATAGGGAGGTACAAATAATTAAACCTGCTGGCATCAAGTATTTGTCAAATCAACAGAAAATGGGTAGTAATCTTAAATGTCTTTTAGCAAATGCAAGAAGCTTTACAAACAAAATGTGGGAGATACTGGTAAGTGCTAAACAGTATGATTTAATCGGTATCACAGAAACGTGGTGGGATGAGACCCACGACTGGTCAGTTAATTTACAAGGCTACTCACTTTTTTTAGAAAGGACAGAGTAAATAGAAAAGCCCAGTATAAAAGAAGGTGTGCATGATGTAACTGGAACTGATGTGGAGACACTGTGGGTGGATATTAGCATAGACACTAAAACGAGTTGCACATTACTTGTATGCTACAAGCCAACAAATATTAGCAAAAACCAAAGAAAAACAAGTTACCTGCGCTCTCTCCTTTATCCCTATGTGTTTTTAAAACAAATGGAGGTTTTTTAGTTACCTCCAATGGCCATGAGAGGATGAGCCCACCTGCCAACGTCAAGGCAGACCCCCCTAGGTAGGTCCTAACTCTAACCATTCACCTTGCTTCTTTGAGCCTCTGGCAAAAATCTCTAATGAGACAGAAAGGGGTATTTTTAATATACACCCCTATACATTATTAACCCTTAATAGGGAACACATGGGATGGGCGGCTGCATTGTAACAAGGCTGAGTAATACAAAAAATGTATACAAATGCAGAAAGAAAAGTCCTGCGCTCACTCCCATCACTGGGCGGCTGCAACGACTACAGTACACATCAGCCCCAATATATAGTAAAAACCAAAGAAAAACAAGTTACCTGCGCTCTCTCCTTTATCCCTATGTATTTTTAAAACAAATGGAGGTTTTTTAGTTACCTCCAATGGCCATGACAGGATGAGCCCACCTGCCAACGTCAAGGCAGACCCCCTAGGTGGGTCCTAACTCTAACCATTCACCTTGCTTCTTTGAGCAAATATATATATACAAATATTAGCATTGATGGAGAAGATCATCTTTTATTACAGATTGAAAAGGCTGAAAATCTGAATGAAGTTTTAATCATGGGAGATTTTAATTACCCAGATATAGATTGGAATTGTGGCACAACTAGTTCCACTAAGGGCAGCAAGTTTCTGAACCTGCTTAATAACAAAATTATGGCACAATTAGTAGACACCCCCAACTAGAATGGATGCCTGTTTGGATTTGGTAATAACAAACAATAAGGAGCTTATCTCAAACATCCAAGTAAGAGAACACTTGGGGAATAGTGACCATAACAATTGTTTTCTGGACTAAACACAGAAGACAAGTGGAATGCCTTTAACCCCTTGGTGACACAGGACGGACTAGGTCCTTCCTGTGTGCCGAAGCGTTAGTGACACAGGACGGACCTAGTCCTTCCTGTGTTAAAAGAAGCACTGAAAGCAATTTTTTTTCGCTTTCAGTGCTTCAACTGTATTGCAACGATGTCTCCGTGTGGAGGCATCGTGTAATACAGAAAAAACCTGCCGGGCGTTTTTTCGATCGCTCTCCGGAGCGATTGAAAAAGCCGATTTTAAAGGCACACTGCCTTTAAAAAATGTGGCGTGCCCGGCAGATTCAAAGAGCATAGGAAGCGATTTACATCGCTTCCTATTGCTCTCTAAGTGTTGCTGACATGCCTCGGAGGTGGAGGATGTCAGCAACACTTACAAAAAATGGCAAAATAAACACGATCTTCAGCCACACTCCATGTGGCTAAGATGGCGATGCCCTTCTAAGGTCAGTTGCTTCAGGAAGCAGCTAGTATCTGCTTCCACCTCCTGGAGGTGTTACTTGATTGCCTCATCTGTGAGGCAATCAGTAACATCCAATTACAGGGGTAGGAGGTGGGGTGAGAGCTCAGATGAGCTCTCACCATTCGCCTGGTCAGAGCAATATTTATCAATATTGACTCTGACCAGTATGGATCTGCCTCCCTCTCCTCACTGGGGAGAGAGAGACAGATCTGGTGAGAGAGTTCTGGTGAGAGAGAGAGAGACAGATCAGTATTCTGAAAGTGAGTTAGTTAGTTTATTTTAATAACATTTTATATTGTGAGACCCAAAGGCTTTTATCAAAGCCATTCCCTGTGTTTTAACCCCTTCCCTGTCTTTGATCACTTGCAAATAGTGATCTTGCACAGCTGCACGTTTTTGCTGTCTGTGCATTTTTTAGGGGTTAATTTTTTTACCTGTAATTTATTACAGTTCTATTAACCCCTTCTTTGCCGTTGATCTTTGCGATTGCACTGATCCAGCTGCAGAAGCACATTTTTGCTATCTGCATATTTTTTTTTGAAACCCATTAGGGGCAATTATACCCGCTAGGGGGTTACGTAAAGTAATTATTTTTTTGGGTTATGTCTGAGCGCGTGTATAGCGCTGAGGAGGCTTATGCCATCCTAGCCTCAGATTCTGAGGCCACTGAGTCAGGGTCAGATTTTGACCCTCATCAGTTTACTGATACATCATCTAGTGATGTATCAGTGGCTGCTGGGCCCCCTGCCACAAGGAGTCACGAGACTCCGGCTGGCAATGCTTCTGAGGAGTGGGTAGCGCCTAATCGCTATAGGCCAGCTATCCCTCCTTTCACTGCTGTTCCGGGCATCAATATTGATGTCGCAGGATTTACTCCCCTGCAGTTTGTTCAGATTTTTATGGGGGATGATCTTTTGGGGGACATTGTCTCCCAAACAAATCTTTTTGCTCAGCAGCACCGTGCTGCTAACCCTCAGTCCTTTTTGGGAAGGCAGCACTAGACCCCGACTGATTGCCCAGAATTTCTGAAATTCTGGGCACTCACTTTATTGATGGGCATCATCAAGAAGATCTCAGTCCGCTCCTACTGGAGCACGAGTCCTATTTGTAGTACCCCTATTTTCCCCCAGACAATGCATAGGCTGCGTTATGAAACGCTCCTGCGTTATATTTGCATTTTAGTGATAACAGCCTGTGCCCCCCTAGGGAGCACCCCCAATTTGACAGGCTGTTTAAAATCCGCCCCCTGATTACCCACCTCGCTGCCAGGTTTGCAGAAGTTTATACACAGAGAGGGCAGGAGGAGCACACAGAACGAAAATTAATAGGATAAATCATACAGTGCCATAAGTTTGCAAAAAATGTATTAGAGAAAAGCTATATAAAAATATAATCCAAGTAATAAATTACATGATATGTACAAAAACACAGCAATAAATACTCACATATACAAATAGCACCAGCAAAAAAATCGTGCTAGATACAAAAGTAAAGAGAAAGAGGGACAGGAGGCACACACTATGCACAAGTAAATGGAGGTCACCCAACGTTTTGGCTATAGAGTCTTTTTCAAGGGGACCACAATACATAATGAACAGATTGGTACTTATATAGAGCAAAAAAACAAATAATGAAAACAGATGATTGGATGAAAAAACATAGTAAATGTACCATCCTATCGTGACTGAAAGTGTGTACGTGATGGCGGCCGCCATATTGACGCACAGCGTGATGTCGTGACGTCACGTCATGCGTCAAGAAACTTTAATATAAAAAATGATAATACTAGAAGCAAAAAGCAACTAAATAAAAATGGAATGAAGAAATTTTCTTTAAAGAAAAAGCAAAACAAAAAACAAAGCTTGCAAAAACGAAAAAATAACAGTAAAAAAAGCAAAAAATATAAATGACTACAAAAAAAGAAAATATTTTTTTTTCTGCTACAAGGATAAATAATACAAAAAATGAACTGCACATCAAACAATATAAAAAAATCCATGAATCATATCACACAATATAAAGAAAATAAATACTGAATTGGTGTATATAAGAACACCACTAGCAAAACCAAAAAAGGCAAAAAGGACAAATATTAAAGAATGAATCAAAGAGAAAAAAATATAGAAAAATAAAAAAGTAAAAACAAAATATATATACATATACTACACAAAAGAAAAAATAGCAAAATGTGAAAACACACTAAACAATTTGAGTTGAAATAAAAGCAGTAATATATTATTCATAAGCCACAATTAGAACCTATTTATAAAGATAGTCTTGTTCTCGACATCAAGCAAAGAGTCCAGAAGGGACAATCCAGAGTTTTGTAAGAGCTGGTTTAGAATCTTAAACATATGTAGCCCTGATCTTTTTTCCCTTACCATTGAGGGGTTACAACAGGAGTTAATTTCTATTAAGCAACAGACTAATGAAGTAAAACTGAAGCTGATAGATATTAAAACTAAAGAAAATTTTGATAAATAAATCAAATAAATTGAGGCTATTTTGGATAAGCACAAGGGTGATACCCTTAACTGTAAATTGGACAAATTCAAACGCGATACCATTGATTATTTGCAAGATCAGGTTTACACGTGGCGGGAGGCTAGACGTAGTTCCAACCGCTATAGACAACAAGAACCGAGAAGATACAACCAAAAAACTGATTCAGAGAATTCTTCTGATAGTTCAGTTAGTGAGCGACCTTTTTTAGGACAAGGCCAGTCCAGAGGAGGACCAGGAGGGGGAAGAGACGGTGCTGTAAGAGGCGAGGGGCTTTTACCCTCAACATCGAACCGGGGCAATCGGTTCCAAACCAGACGGTATCCGGAGCGCAATCGCCAACAGCGCCAATGGTGGTGATTAATATTTCAGCTAGGAGTCTCAACGACATTGAGATGCAGGTACTTGAGAGAGGTTTGGGGTTTGTTATCACCTTTGGTGGTGATGCGCTATCTTTGGATATTGAGATCAATAAATTATTTCGTTCCCTTCGTCTTAAGGCTTTTTTTCACGATGCTGATTCGAAAGAAACACGTTCACAATCCTTGGGGGAAAGATCTCATGATCCCTATCTGGGACCTCTCACGGTGCAAGCCACCAAGCAAATTCACTCCGCCAAATCTAAGTACGGCAGTTGAAAAGTATATTAAGCTTTGTGAATTAGAGATAGCCCAGATTAAATGGAGATCCAAAATTAAGAAAAATCTTACGTATAAGTAACGTCAGGCTTTGCGGTCCCTCCAAGATGATGTTAACATCACTATAAGAGCGGCGGATAAGGGTTGCGCCATAGTTGTTATGGATATGGATCTGTATCTCAAGGAAGCCCATTCACAGCTCAATGATTCACAAAATTACTTGAAATTACGGGCTGATCCACTTGGTGAGATACAACTTCAGATTGAGGGGCTACTACAGAGAGCTCAAGAGGCACATATTATCAATGCTAGTGAAGCAGCATATCTTACCAAGGCTAATCCCAAAACTCCTTTCTTGTATTTGTTTCCCAAGATTCATAAGAACTTACATAACCCTCCTGGCAGACCGATCGTATCAGGATGTGATTCGTGTCTTCAGCCCCTTTCAATCTTGTAAATCTTCATTTACAACCTCTGGTACACAATATGAGATCGTACATCAAAGATACAATGGCATTTCTTACCTGTATTTCTGACTATCGGCTTTTTACTACAGACACCTGGTTGTGTACGATGGATGTCTCTAGCCTCTACACCTCAATCCCACATGATGGGGGTCTGGAGGCTATTGGACATTCCATTGACACATACCCTATTGATACAGAATATAAGAATTTTATTCAGATTGTGCTCCCGAAGAACTATTTTACTTTTGATGGTGATTACTATTTGCAGATTCAAGGTACTGCTATGGGGTCCAATGTGGCCCCGTCATATGCTAATCTGTTTATGGATTGTTCTGAGAAATCATTTGTTTACACGTATGATGATTTTGAGTCTAGTGTTGGCCTGTGGCTCAGATACATAGACGATATTTTTTTCATCTGGCATGGTACCGAATCACGTCTCTTACAATTTAGGGATTACCTGAATAGTCAGTTACCGACCATTTCATTCACTATGGAGTATAGTAGTTCGAGTGTTCACTTTTTGGATGTCCAGGTGGCAGTCACTGACACGGGTCTTTCTTTTGATGTATTTAGGAAGGAGACAGATCGCATCTCCTTTCTGCACGCCTCTTCTTTCCATCCTAAGAGCCTTCTGGACAACCTGCCCTATGGTCAGTTTCTCAGACTTAGACGTATTATCGATTGTGATGAGAATTTTTCAATTCGTGTGCGTGAACTTACTGATAACTTTGTTCACAGAGGATATGATTTGGTCAACCTGGAATGGTGTGCAAACCGTGCAAAACAGAAAACTCGTAATGAGCTTCTTACTTCTCATCAACGAAAATACCCTTCAAACCGTATCCCGTGTGTTACTACATACTCTACTCAATCAAATCAGGTACGCCATATCCTTAATAAGTATTGGTTTGTACTACAAGCGGATAAAAAGGTGGGTCCCTTGTTTCAACAGCCACCTCTTATGGCATATAAGAGGTCGCGTAATCTACGTGACCAACTTACGAACAATAAACGTGGTGCTCAGGTTGCTCCCACTTCTACCTCACTGTCCAATTGGTTGGTTCCACCACCTGGGATGCACAAATGTGGAAGATGCGTTATTTGTAATAATGTCATACTTACGTCCTATTTCAACCACCCTATGAGGGGTACCAGATTTTCGGTGCTAGAATATTTGAATTGTCAACATTTTTTTGTCATCTACTTACTCAAATGCCCATGTGGTCTCTGTTATGTGGGTGAGACCACCCGACCACTTACCATCCGGATAGGGGAGCACAAGAGTGCTATACGGACAGGCAATCAAAAGTCCCCAATAGCTCGCCATTTCAATGATTTACATCATGGTGTTTCGCAACTTAGGTTTCTGGCGATTGAGCATGTTCCAGCCCGCACTGAGGGAATTGATAGGATAATGCTCCTTAAACGTAGAAAACTGCACTGGATATATACCCTTCAAACTCTTTCCCCTTTGGGGTTGAATGAAGATCTTTCAGTTTTCCTCTAAATTAGTCTTTAAGTCTTGATGATTGAGGTGTTTAGTGATAAATGCAAAAAAATCCTTTATTTTATTTTCTTTTTGGACCGTCTCTTTTCTACCTGTATTGTTTTTCTCGGTTGTTCCAATGTGTGTCCACCTCCAGCTGTGTGTTTTTTGGTATTTTTTAATTATTTTCTACTTTTATGTTTTTCTTTCCAGTTTGCCTTATGGATGTGCCGACCTTTACTACACATTCTTGTAATTGGAGTTTATGTAAGGAGGATTGTCCCTTTTTTATCCTTCTGGACTCTTTGCTTGATGTCGAGAACAAGACTATCTTTATAAATAGGTTCTAATTGTGGCTTATGAATAATATATTACTGTTTTTATTTCAACTCAAATTGTTTAGTGTTTTTTCACATTTTGCTATTTTTTCTTTTGTGTAGTATATGTATATATATTTTTTTTACTTTTTTCTTTTTTTATATTTTTTTCTCTTTGATTCATTCTTCAATATTTGTTTTTTTTTTTTGCCTTTTTTTGTTTTTCTAGTGGTGTTATTATATACACCAATTCAGTATTTATTTTATTTATATTGTGTGATATGATTCGTGCATTTTTTTTTATATTGTTTGATGTGCAGTTCCTTTTTTGTATTATTTATCCTTGTAGCAGAAAAAAAATTATTTTCTTTTTTTGTAGTCATTTATATTTTTTTGCTTTTTTTACTGTTATTTTTTATTTTTGCAAGCTTTTTTTTTGTTTTGCTTTTTCTTTAAAGAAAATTTATTTTTTCCGTTTTTATTTAGTTGCTTTTTGCTTCTAGTATTTTCATTTTTTATATACAAGTGTTTTTTGCAGCATAGATGGAGTTAATCAGATGATCTGCCTTCAACTATCATCCGTTTTGTAAGTTTGTAAGTCTAGCCTGACAAGCATAGCTTGTATGCTCGTCTGTGCTATTAAAGTTTCTTGACGCATGACGTGACGTCACAACGCCACGCTGTGCGTCAATATGGCGTCCGCCATCGGCTACACACTTTCAGTTACGATAGGATGGTAAATTTACTATGTTTTTTCATCCAATCATCTGTTTTCATTATTTGTTCCCGCGATTTTTGCTCTATATAAGTACCAATCTGTTCATTATGTATTGTGGTCCCCTTGAAAAAGGCTCTATAACCGAAACGTTGGGTGAAATTCGGTTACTTGTGCATAGTTTGTGCCTCCTGTCCTTCTTTCTCTTTACTTTTGTATCTAGAACGATTTTTTTTTTGCTGGTGCTATTTGTATATGTGAGTATTTATTGCTGTGTTTTTGTACATATAATGTAATTTATTACTTGGATTATATTTTTATATAGCTTTTCTCTAATACATTTTTAATAGGATTTATCCTATTAATTTTCGTTCTGTGTGCTCCTCCTACCCTCTCTGTGTATATATTATTATTTTGGGGTGCTTTATGGACTCCCCTTGGGGTCATGTTTTATTTATTGATATCACTTTGGAGTGCTTCTCTGTCTATTTTGTGTTTATTTGCAGAAGTTTATACACCTGGGAAGAATATATCTGTTGATGAATCCCTGATGAAATATAAGGGAAGGTTGGGATTCAAACAGTATATACCTTCCAAGGTCTCCAGGCATGGCATCAAGGTGTATAAACTTTGCGATAGCGAGAATGGGTACACTCAGGCCTTCCGGGTATACGAGGGAAAGGATTGCCACCTTGACACTCCAGGTTGCCCAGAACATCTGGGAACCAGTGCCAAAATTGTGTGGGACCTGATACTCCCCCATATGAACAAAGGGTACCACTTGTACGTAGATAACTTCTACATAAGTGTACCTTTGTTCAAGCTACTGTACTGCTTTGATACAGTAGCATGTGGTACTGTAGGCCAGAACCACATAGGTTTCCCCAAAAATTTGTCACAGACCCAGTTAAAAAGGGGGGAGACCTCAGCTCTTGGCTGTTAAGTACAGAGACAAGAAGGATGTGTGTTTGCTCAGCACATCCATGACGAGAGGACTGTGGAGGTCGCTGAAAACCAGCGTGAATCAAGCCCTACAACAAACAAATGGGGGGGGGGTTGATTTGGCAGATCAGCTGCTGCAGCCCTACCTCATCTTTCGTAAGACCAAGGCCTGGTACAAAAAAGTTGCTATTTATCTTATGCAAACAGCAACCCACAATTCTTTTTTGATCTGCATGGTTTTGTGGGGTAAAATACACTGGCCAGCTTCAAATATGTCCCAAATGGGACATTGGCCCAGGTTGAGAGCATGTCAAAATTCCAAGTGTGAAATTCAAGATGTGCACCTCCCAAATGTAGCCTTTTAGCCCCCAAATAACATAACCTACCTATACATGGGTGATATCCCTGTACTCATGAGATGTTGCTGAACACATAATGAGGTGTTTTTTGACAGTGACACCTAACAGGATCTGTGAATGCATGCCTGAAGAACAATGTATGTGAAATAAAACAACTTCTCAAAGGTTCAACAAATGCTGGTGGTAGAATTCGTGTATGGAAAGTGTTAAAATACCACCATTTAAAATACCCTAGGGTGTCTAGATTTCAAAAATATATGGTTTTTGTGGGGTAAAATACACTGGCCGGCTTCAAATATGTCCCAAATGGGATATGGGCCCAGGTTGAGAGCCTACCTATACATGGGTGTTATCCCTGTACTTAGGAGATGTTGCTGAACACATAATGAGGTGTTATTTGGCAGTACCCCATCAAATTTTCAGGAAATGTTTACCTGAAACATAATCTGTGTGAAAAATATATATATTTTTTTTTTTGCTGCAAAGTTTGGTGGTAAAATGGCTACGTGAAAAGTGTTAAAATACCCCAATTTAAATGCCCTGAGTCTTCTAGTTTTGAAAAATATGTACATTTGGGGGGTCATTCATGGATTTAGTACAGATATCAATGTTACAGTGTCACTATCGCAAATTTAAAAAAAAATGATTTTTAAATTGCATTGCACTACTTATAGTTCTAGCCCTGTAACTTGAATAAAAAAGCACAAAAACATGGGCTATTTCTGAACTCAGGACAAATATGAGAAACTATTTAGCAGTGTTTTTTTTGTTGTCTTTTGTAGATAAGTATGCGATTTTTCAAATAAAAGTCATAAAAACTTTTTTTTTACATTTTTCACCATATTTTTAATATTTTTTTTATATAAAATTAAATGCTACCATAAAAATATTTGTATCAAAAGAAAGCCCATCTTATTCCGATAAAAACAATATATATTTTGTGTGGGTACACTAAATGAGAAAGAAAAAAATTACCGTATTTGCTCGATTAGAAGACGAGGTTTTTTTCAGAAAAAAAATTCTGAAAAATCCCCCTCGTCTTATAATCGAGGTCGTCTTATAATCTATAAAGACTATAAGACTGGGATCCAGGTCCCCAGCAGAGCTGCAGGGGACCTGGATCCCCCTCTCTAACAGCAGGGGATGTCTGCACGATGAGCGCAGACTCCCCCTGCTGCCTCCCGGCACGACCGCCGGGACTTCTATGAAGAAGCCGGGTACTTCGGGACATCCTCTGCTGCCCCACTAGCCACCAGGGAGAATCAGGCACCTGGGGGATGTCTGCCCGATATGTGCAGACATCCTCCATGCTGCCCGACACTTCCGTCTATTATGACGGACCAGCTGTCCGTCATAATAGACGAAGTGTCGGGCAGCATGGAGGATGTCTGCACGTATCGTGCAGACATCCCCCGGCTGCCCCCACTAGCCACCAGGGACCAAAAAAAAGGTGAAGGGGAGGGGCAGAGAAACGAGGGGGAGGGGGGTAGAAAGACAAGGGGGGACGGGGACAGAGGGGGGGGAAGAGACAGAGACAAGGGGAGGGAGGGGGTTGGAAGAGTCAGAGACAAGGGGAGGGAGGGGGTTGGAAGAGACAGAGACAAGGGGAGGGAGGGGGTTGGAAGAGACAGAGACAAGGGGAGGGAGGGGGTTGGAATTGGCACATAAAAATAAATAAAAAGAAGAAATACGTTTTGAAATGTTTTGAAATCATAATTTTTTATTAAAAAAGCAATTTACATGTGAATATATACAAGTTGAACTTTTTTCCTATAGGGTAGTCTTATATTCAGGCTTTTAGTTTTTTTCCTAATGGAATATCCAAAGTTTGGGGGGTTGTCTTATAATCAGGGTCGTCTTATAATCAGCAAATATGGTACAGCAAAACACAAACACCTCAGAAATGTTAAAACAGCCCATTTCACCAAACGTCAGACAAGCCAAAAAAGTCATGTCACTAAGGGGTTAAGCACACATTACAAAAGTACACATCCCAATATATACCTTTGGGGAAAAAATACAAAAGACACAAATCAAAACCAGTGTGGCTTACTGGTAACGTGAAACAGGAAATACAAAACAAGAAAATGGCATTTAAATATTAAAAAAGCAAGTGATCAGCATTATCATTTATGGAGTACAAAGATGCCAATAAAGCCTTCAAAAAGTAATTAAAATGGCTAAATTGGAAAACGAGAAAAGGATTGGTAAGGAGAGTAAAACTAACCCCAAAATATTGTATAAGTATATAAATAGAAAAAAGCTAAAGAGGGAAAATGATATCCCAAATGCATAAGTGCAGATAAAGAACTGCTCAGCAGTTCACATACAATTATATTTGAATACATTGTGTCTATTGATGATTGTGACTGCCCAATATATACCCCAGTTACTTATTGTGAAGCCATAATTGATTTTCACTACTGATAAACGTAACAACAGTGTTATTCTCAATTATTTTTTATCATTTACGCCTTTATCTGCACATATGCACTGTCTTGTTATTTGTTTATTTTATCCTATGGACATATAATAAAAGTTACGTTTCAATTTATCAGAGACTTGAAATATTCTCTTCTTTTGTCTTTGCTGATCTCTTGGTTATCCCCAATTTTTGAAGTCTTAACCCACAGTGTTGCCATTGTAGAGATTCCTATATAAGTTTCCTTAGAGAGTTAAGCATAATTCTGGCCAGACCACTATTTATGATCTTTAGGGATTCTTTCAGTTCAGGTATATTGCCAACAGACTGGTGACAGGAGGATGTCATTCCAATATTTAAAAAGGGATCAAGATCTCTGCCGAGTAATTACAGGCCAGTGAGCTTGACATCTGTAGTGGGGAAATGATTTGAACGATTGCTAAAGGTATACACTTAAGAATTCATCTTGAATCAGAATTTAATTAGTAAAAGTAAACATGGTTTTGTAAAAGACAGATCTTGTCAAACAAACTTAATAACATTCTATGACGAATTAAGTAAAAATAAAGATCTAGGTGTGGCAGTTGATGTATTCTATTTGGACTTTGCTAAAGCATTTGATAAATTCCACACAAAGGGTTACTCTGCAAATTGAGAGAAATAGATTTGGGGGCAAATGTATGTACTTGGATTAAAAATTGGCTAAAAGATAAAATGCAGAGTGTTGTTGTAAATGGAAAATCCTCAAATTGGACCAGGGTATTGAGCGGAGTACCTCAGAGGTCTGTTTTAGTCCCTCTTATTTTTAATCTGTTTATTAATGCTCTCCCACGTTGTGCTGAGAGCCATGTCTTAGTGTTTCCTGATGACAATAAATTAGGTAAGGTAATACAGACTAATCTTGATGTTTGTTCTTTACAGGAAGATTTGGACAGAGTGGGGGACTGGGCAATTATGTGGAAAATAAGGTTCAATATAGACAAATGTAAAGTTATGCATTATGGGAATAATAATAACAAAGGAACATATACTTTAAATGGTATTTCCCTGGGAAAAACGATGAATGAAAAGGATTTAGGAATAATTGTAGATAACAGACTTGGCAGCAGCTGCATGGGCTAATAAGATATTGGCATATACAAAGTATAGATTCACAAGGCGAGGATATCATCTTGCCTCTTTACAAATCAGTGGTAAGACCTTACCCTGAATATGCAGAACAATTCTGGGCACCAGGCCTTAAAAGGGATATTATTGAACTAGAAAAAAAGCGCAAAGGAGGGCTACAAAATTAATAAGGGGATTGGAGGATCTTAGTTATGAAGAGAGACTTTAAAAAATTGCATTTATAAAAAAAGGCATCTCAGAGGGGATATGATAACATTATATAAATATGTACAAGGTCAATATAGAGAGCTCTACAGTGACCTGTTCATTAACAGAAATGTACAAAGAACAAGAGGTCACCCCCTGAAACTGGAAGAGCAAAGATTTCATAGACAGCAAAGGAAGGGATTCTTTACAGAAAGGACAATACAGTTATGGAACTCACTGCAAAGAGAGGTAGTGCTATCAACTATAATAGATGCATTCAAAAATGGCCTGGATGGGTTTTTTTTTTTTTTAGGAAAGCAGAACATACAGGGCTATTAATAATATAATAAGCATTGATAATAGAGCTTATTGATCCAAGGAGAAATCTGATTGCCTTTGGAGTCAAGAAGGAATTTTTCCCCCTAAAAATAGCTTCCTTAGGGATTTTTGCCTTCTTTTGGATCAAAAGCTGGAATGATAGGTAGAAGGGTTGAACTTGATGGACTTGTGTCTTTTTTCAACCTAAATCACTATGTTACTATGTTAGATGGTATTGTTGTAATGCCTCAATTTTGAGGCATCCAGCAACACCGGAATTTGCTGCCCAATTGACCCACAGACGCTCCTATGAGCAATTGTTTGTGCCATATTGAAAGGCAGTAGCCATTCCAATATGGTGCTACCCTTTTGTGAGCAAGAGTTTCGGAAGTGATCATTACACATTCTGATGGTTACAGTTAGGGTAAGTGCTAGGGTAAGGGTCAGAGTGAAGAAGCTGCCCGTTAGGTTGGCCAAAATTCTAATCTATTCAGAATCACCCTGGTGATTCCTGAATGGTCCGATTTAAAGGGTCATTTTGATCACTCACATGACCCAAAGTGGGTAAAAATTAGGGGCTTGGAATTTTCATAAGAAAATCCTATTTAGTATTTTGTGCCACTTTAAAATTGTGAACACTTAGCAAGTCCTATAGGAATGTCATTGCACCAGATGCTATATGTCCCATGACGTCCTGCCAAACATATTAGCTGATGACTAACTTTAAGTATAAACATGTATTTGCACAGTATAGACCAACAATATATACAGTATACCTTAGTCAATTTTTATACAATACCAGATTAAATATTAAAACATCTAAAGTTCATGATTTCTTCTATATTAACCTTTGATCAAGAAAATGACAGATTATTCCTATCTGCATCTCTTTTTTCTCGATCCAACTCTCTTAATACCTTTAGTTTCTGATCCGCATGAACTACTGTCTTGGTGGCATTATTTAGTTCTATATATTTTTAAATTGTTGAACCTTGTCTCAATGTCCATACATGCCTAATTCCTAGACTACAACTTAGATCCATACTGAGAGAGAAAAACGTGGAAAAAAACGACAAATTACAGAGAGTACTAAACAAACTTACAGGTCATTACCTCAACATTTACACATTCATTCATACATTCGTACTTCGTTGCCCTCCTCCAGGGGGACGCCGTGTACAGGGGTCTATGATATATTTATCCAGGGGAGCCAGATCTTTTGATATTTATCTCTGGTGTATCTATCTCTCTGGTAAAAAAATCTTCTGCCTGGAACTGTTTATCAATTTGAGTTTGTATTTCTTCTCATGTCGGTACCTCTGTCTTTCGCCAAAAGCGAGCCAGACACAACTTAGCTGCCATTAATATATTAATTAGAAGTAATCTGTTGTGTTTGATGTCATTCGGTATATCCATGTGGAGCAAGAACATCTGGGAGGATATTTGGATGGGAAAGCCAAAGATCTCTATACATTTTTTAGTTATTTGTTGTTTTAAATTATTTAGTGATTGGCATTCCCACCAAAAGTGGAAAAGAGAGCCTCTCCAACATAGGTCAGTCAGTTTTATAGGAGCAGCTTATCTGGCTAAATCTTGTGAGAACTGTACATAACTCAAATGGAGGGGTAGATGTTATCTGTGAATTGTGGTACCCATCATGGCTAGCACCATGAGACTAAAAAATTGATATAATTTAAAAAAAATGTTATACAGCAGCCAAAATGCTTCATATAATGGGCAGCCTATTGGTTTGCCAGTGAGGCTAGACAAATGACAATTGCATGGGTGTTAGAAACTATAGACTGCCTAAAGCAATAAACAAACATTAGTCAAGTCCAGACTTTTTATACATATTATTTATGTAGATAGAACGTCTATTATAAGCATGTCTAACTCTTCAAATATTAACAATATATATAATACATTAAAATTACTTCACAAACTGAGTAGGTCACATACAATACAAATTACCATAAAAAACATTTGTATTGTGGAACTAGTTGCTGACAAAGATCAGAAAGTGATTGTTGATTCTTCGGTCAATTCAGTTGTCTTCTATTACAGGTAAGAACCTTTGTGAAACGAAAAGAACATAAAATGAGATTCTATTATTCTTGGTAGCAGCTGGTCTGCTAATTACCAGCTACAAATGTGTCAGGACTGGAGAATGGCATAATTTGAATGTTTTTATTCCTTTATATGTTTGTCCTAAAATGCACATTGGTGAAATATTCACACACCGCATGCATTTGAAGCTTTTTTATATTTATCTCCACAGCTCACCTGGATTAGGGTGAAGATTAAAATCTTTCATTTTCCTAAAGCTTTAAAAGTGTGCTTCATTTTTAAAGTGTTTCTACATTTATTTTTAGCAGTAATCATTTTTTAACCACTCAACATATTTATAAAAACTAAAGAAGGAGTGAAAGCAGTTCTGCAGTTATTAGTAAATAAGTATGAATCTAAAAAATAAAAACCTGTCTGTCTATCAAAGTAAAAAAAAAAAAAGCCATTTTGTATCCAAGTCCCCTTCTTGCAAAATTAGCAAAGGCTGAAGTAAAGTAAGAAGCCTGCTGGTTGCAAAATTGGAAATTAGTTTCCTGGGGCTTTCTGTAAACTCTTCATTAGTTTACTCAATCATGGTTCATTATGAAGTTAACAGACAGAAATGTGACACCCATTGGGATGTGTTTTCAGACAACCAGTTTATCTTTGCAGGCTCTGCCTGAATGTCATGGTAGATTGCTTAGTATATTTTTTGTTTGTTATATCTTCAGTAACATATAGTACATGAATAACTTGAGTAAATAAATCATATGGTGTGCACAAGTGTGACATTTATCCCATATAGTGTTTGCTTAAATTTAATCTGCATAGCAGAAAATTAAATACACTTTACCATCCAAATTATACCCTAACTGTGTAGGTCAGTAGTTGCCAAGAAATAACTGAATGAAGCTTTGCTGAAATATAGAGTAGAAATAAGAAAAACATTCAAGAATCCTTTATTTACTGGTTAGTATGTTTCACTTCCTGCACTGTGCTTGGGAGAGGGAAGATTTCAAATAGTGACAAAGGATACACGAGACCAACTGTTAAAGAGGGATTATACCTTGAAAATAAAAATGTTTCCTTGAGAGGGGGGTGATGATGTAGCATACATGCACGCTGCTACATGCACTTAAGGAGCAAGTGGTTATTCACAGGGATGAATGTGGGAGAGAGCCTGATGTAAGACATGGTGTCTCAGCCTTGATTCACAGAATGAAGAATATTGGAGGCAGGATAATATTGTGAAGAACAACCTAGCAGTTTCACTCAATGGCATCATAATATTTTTGTTATACACCGTATTTGCTCGATTATAAGACAAGGTTTTTTTCAGAATTTTTTTTTCTGAAAAATCCCCCTCATCTTATAATCGAGGTCGTTTTATAATCTACAGGGGACCTGGATCCCCCTCTCTAACAGCTCTCACCCTGCTGCCTCCCGGCACGACCGCCGGGACTTCTATGAAGAAGCCGGGTACTTCCGGCTTCGTCACAGAAGTCCCGGCGGTTGTGCCGGGCGGCAGCAGGGAGAGTCTGCGCTCATCGCGCAGACATCCTCTGCTGCCCCGCTAGCCACCAGGGAGAATCGGGCAGCTGGGGGATGTCTGCACGAATTGTGCAGACATCCCCCGGCTGCCCCCACTAGCCACCAGGGATTATGAAACAGGTGAGGGGGAGGGAGGGGGGACCACAGCAACGAGGGAGGGGGGAACCAGAGCAACAAGGGGAGGGAGGGGGAACAGAGACAAGGGGGGGGATGGAGGGGGGGGAAGAGAGAAACAAGGGGGGGGGAGACAAGGGGAGCGAGGGGGGAGACAAAGGGAGGGGGAGAGAGAGAAAGCTGGGGGCAAGGGAAAGAGGGAGGCAGCATTGGCACATAATTGAAATAAAAACAAGAAATGCATTTTTTTATATCATAATTTTTTATTAAAAAAGCAATTTACATGTAAATATATACAAGTTGAACTTTTTTCCTATAGGTTAGTCGTATATTCAGGCTTTTAGTTTTTTTCCTAATGAAATATCCAAAGTTTGGGGGGTCGTCTTATAATCGAGCAAATACGGTACTATTTAAGTATTGCAGCTAAATGATTAAAAGTTGATTTGTGCCTCTGCAACTGATGCAAAGTATGTCTATACTACAGTTGGAATTGATAATTATCTGTGATTCTGTATCCAGAATTAACCTAACGAATTATCTAAACCAAGTAGTAGCTGTAAAAAGACAAGCTTGTTATTAATACTGAATTTATGTACGTATTCCTTATATATTAATTCATTATTAAGATGTACAAAAATTGTGTTGGTACTTGAACAGATTCCATCTGCAGTTATGAGTGTAAAAATGCTTCTACCCACACAATCCTAATGTATCAGAGCAGGGCTGGCGACACCATAAAACTGCTTAGGCAGCCGCCGCAGCAATTGGGGCACCAGCCCTGGGGAAAAAAGAAAAAATAATGCCGGTAGAGGCAATGGCTGGGGAGATGATCTCCCCTCACCAGCCCTCTACACGGCTGAAGTGCAGGAGCCTGGGAGGGGGCAGATCTCACTGGGTTAGCCGAGCAGCATGAGCTCTGTGTGACAGAGCTCAGTAAGTGCTGCTCGCGCTTCCCTTGAAGCAGACGCCTCTCTGCTTCAAGGGGGGGGACCTCACACCCAGTGGTCAGATTATAAGACATGGATCCAGTGCTCCCAGGGTCTGTCTAAGGTAGAGGAGAGCACAGGGGAGGGGGGGGGGAATGAACAGAGGAGGGGGGGAGAGAACAGGAGGGGAGAGAGAACAGAGATGGGGAGGGGGGGAGAACAGAGGAGGGGGAGAAAATAGAAATTGGGGGAGAACAGAGGAAGAGAGGGAGAGAACCGAGATGGGGGTAGGAGAGGGAGAGAACAGAGATTAAGGGGGAGAGAACGGAGGAAGAGGGGGAGAGAATAGAGGAAGAGGGGGAGAGAACAGAAATGGGGAGAGAACAGAGATGGGGTAGGAGGGGGAAAGAACAGAGATGGGGAGGAGGGGTTGAGAACAGATGGGGAGAGGTAGAGAACAGAAGAGGGGAGAAAACAGATGAGGGGAAGAACAGAGATGGGATAGAGGGAAAGAGATATGGGGAGAGGGAGGATAGATAAGAGATATGGGGAGAGTCATTGGATTGGGGGTGTCACCAAAAAGCACTTTCTCCTGTGTATCAAAAAACCCTTCCACCGGCCCTGTATCAGAGTTACCAGCACTATTGCAGAACCAGAATCTACTAAAACTTAATATTACACCTGCTATCTAACCTTACCTAAAGACAATAAATATCAGTGTAAAATGGTGTAATAGAAAAAACGGGAAGGAAGGGGCGCATGTATGGGGAAAAGAAAAACAAATGATAGTGCAACACTGTTGATGTTGATAAATCGCAATATATTGGTGCTAAATATGTACACTCACAAACTGTGCAATAAAATCAGGCTCATCAAAGGGATATGTATGGTGATCTTTTATTCCTCCATCTGGAAAAAGCAAATTAAAAAAGCCATTGCATAGTGGCTGGAAAAATTTGGACACATTTAAAAACAATATTACACGTACAAATATTAAAAGCACTGATAAAGTGCAACTTGCGTATATGAAGAAGTTCCAGATAAGTAAATTTCTATCCTGTTGACATCAGGATAAAGACGACTGGAAACTTGAAATGATGAAAAGGATCCACTCAACGCGTTTCACCAACTTGTGTTGGCTTCCTCAGGAGAAGTGTTTATTGTGCAAATCTCTGCGGTAAAGTGCTGGTCTTGTCAGTGGGAGGCTTGTCTTATATATGTTTTCATTATAATTATCATTATCTACACCTGAACACAAGTGGCTGCTAAGTGGAACATCAGCCTCAGATGCAAGTGGGAGGGGATACACACTCTGCCTCCAAGGCTGTGTTGCGATCACGTGACCTATACCAGAACGAAAAAAACTACATCCCCCAGAATACACTCCTCTTTTCTAGCTGGCCCATCAACAGCAGACCAGCCCTCTGTGGCGTTGAAAACGACGTCAGTCTCTCACCTCTACGTGTAGAAGACGTTCAGGACACATGATCTCCCTCTCAGCTGGCCATATTATCGGTGGCTGACAGACCCACAAGCAAACCTTTACCTCAGTCTTCAAATCATTGTAAATAATGAGACATAAAATATGCGAAAATCTTATAAGATTTAAAAAAATCTAATCATATGCCCTTACTGAGTAAAAATAAATTAATATATGCCAATAATGAGAAATTTGCAATTTTAGTAATGAACAATTTTATGATGAGATGAGAATAAAAGAAAAAATATATAAGAGATATTAAAATAAAACAAATCGATATTCATAATAAAAATGAAATTATGTATATCAAACATTTAATTCAAAAATTTATTTAATCTAAGAAAATTTGAACAAAAAATTATTATTATTTTTTTTTTGTTTTTTCTATCTTTTTTCTTTACAAAAGAATGTATTTTAATAAAAAGTGGAATTATTGGGAAAAAATCTTTTAAATGACTATTGGTTCAGTGTTGGTCAGGGTCTGTGTACAAACTAATCACAAACACATGCTTCATATTCTCACATATTTCCAGTCAGTTCATACAGAAACCTGATGTATGTAAATCAGCATATTTTCAAAGGACCAATAGGTTTTAACATAAACAACAGTCATCAAACAAAATAGATACATGTACATTAAACACATGAATAAAATGATCATATCTTTTCGTTTCGTAGATTTTGCTCAAACTGTGAAGACATGGAAAAACCAATGTTAGATATAATGACGAGGATTAATCACTCGAAGGAGGGGAAAGAGGTTAACCCATATCCAGAAATAGACAAACTCAAATAAAAGCCAGGATGTCCAGTTCAGTGTTTAATCCCCCATTTTTAAAAGTCTTGAATTTGAATATCCATTTGGTTTCTTTTTTTGATAGTGCTATTGCATGGTTCCCCCCTCTCCAGTGGGGGTTTACCTTATCAATTACAAAAGCAAGGAAACTATCAATCGAGAAGGCATTGCACTGATTACAGTGTAAGGGGATGCTGTGTTTTTTACTTTTATTTCTGATGCCCCCTATGTGCTCGAGTGCTCTGGTCTTAAATTTTCTAATAGTTCTTCCTATGTATTGCGCTTTGCATACACATTGTAATAAATGTACACAGACCCCGACCAACACTGAACCAATATTCATTTAAAAGATTTTTTCCCAATAATTCCACTTTTTATTAAAATACATTTTTTTGTAAAGAAAAAAGAGAGAGAAAAAAAAATTATAATTTTTTGTTCAAATTTTCTTAGATTAAATACATTTTTGAATTAAATGTTTGATATACATAATTTCATTTTTATTATGAATATCGATTTGTTTTATTTTAATATCTCTTATATATTTTTTCTTTTATTCTCATCTCATCATAAAATTGTTCATTACTAAAATTGCAAATTTCTCATTATTGGCATATATTAATTTATTTTTACTCAGTAAGGGCATATGATTAGATTTTTTTAAATCTTATAAGATTTTCGCATATTTTATATCTCATTATTTACAATGATTTGAAGACTGAGGTAAAGGTTTGCTTGTGGGTCTGTCAGCCACCGATAATATGGCCAGCTGAGAGGGAGATCATGTGTCCTGAACGTCTTCTACACGTAGAGGTGAGAGACTGACGTCGTTTTCGACGCCACAGAGGGCTGGCCTGCTGTTGATGGGCCAGCTAGAAAAGAGGAGTGTATTCTGGGGGATGTAGTTTTTTTCGTTCTGGTACAGGTCACGTGATCGCAACACAGCCTTGGAGGCAGAGTGTGTATCCCCTCCCACTTGCATCTGAGGCTGATGTTCCACTTAGAAGCCACTTGTGTTCAGGTGTAGATAATGATAATTATAATGAAAACATATATAAGACAAGCCTCCCACTGACAAGACCAGCACTTTACCGCAGAGATTTGCACAATAAACACTTCTCCTGAGGAAGCCAACACAAGTTGGTGAAACGCGTTGAGTGGATCCTTTTCATCATTTCAAGTTTCCAGTCGTCTTTATCCTGATGTCAACAGGATAGAAATTTACTTATCTGGAACTTCTTCATATACGCAAGTTGCACTTTATCAGTGCTTTTAATATTTGTACGTGTAATATTGTTTTTAAATGTGTCCAAATTTTTCCAGCCACTACGCAATGGCTTTTTTAATTTGCTTTTTCCAGATGGAGGAATAAAAGATCACCATACATATCCCTTTGATGAGCCTGATTTTATTGCACAGTTTGTGAGTGTACATATTTAGCACCAATATATTGCGATTTATCAACATCAACAGTGTTGCACTATCATTTGTTTTTCTTTTCCCCATACATGCGCCCCTTCCTTCCCGTTTTTTCTATTGCATTAAGTGCTTGAGGAGCACTTTGTGGGTGCTGCAGTATCAGAGGAAGAGTATTTTAATTTTATCTTTATTATATCACTTGTTTTCACGTGTGTGTTTGTGTCATTTCTATTTCTTTTTCTAAAATGGTGTAATATAGACTACTAATTTGTCTATTTTAGTATTTTTGCATATAATGAGTAAGATAATATATGATAATATAATCAAATATTCTACCATATATTGGAAATAAATAAGATCTCCATATAAATCCTATCTTAATTCACAGTCTGCAGGTAAAAAAGAAAATAGCAAATACTTAGTCTAAGGGTTTAGAATGGAAGCCAACATAGGATTTGATTTACCATACAAGTATGCAGAAATAACAATTCAAAATATAAAGTTCAAAGTAGACTAAAGTTACCAAGGTGTTGAGAAGATTCTGTAGCTGTTCCCTCTTGGATAATGATGACAGGGTCAGTATGGCCTTTTCTGATCAATATCTCCCTCAAGATTCTCCTGGGATTCGGTGTTCAAGACTTGATGCCTCTGCACTTCACTAGCCTGTTTTTATCACAAGTTTACCTCGAACCTTACCTCAAACTTTTAAGGCGTGTCAACCATATATTTTTCTTAATCTTGTTGGTTCTCTAAAATTAACCTCTAGTTAATATTTGATCCGAATTTTCACATTATCATCCAATAGATTGCACCCTTAGCTCACACATCTGCCAATTATTTAAATCCCAAATTCCTTAATTAATCACACATGAGTAAAATGTAGTGTATTCTAAGACTCCAGTCTATACGTAAATTTATAGCATGAGAGAAACCCGAAAATTAACAGAAAGACTGAGTTCAAGAATTAATTTGCATTTCTTGTTATACATTTCGATTTAAGTAGCTTGAGATCATTTTTTATTTAGAATAAACCCATCCCTTTACCTTGTTTCTGTGTTCCTTAAATGTTGCCACAGCTGTGTTCTATTTCTTCAAGATTCTAGTCTGTGCAGCTACAAGTATGTTTTATGTTCTGTGTGTTGCTCTCCTCTGCCCTCCCGCTCCTCCACCCTTTTCCGCTCTTAAGGCCCAAGACCTTGCCTCTCACTTCAAAAACAAAGTCGACGCTATCAGGTGTAACTTCACCTCCCGTGACTTGCCCCAACTACTTCCTTTCTCATTCCCATCCCCCATACCCTCTCTGAATATCTTCTTCCCTGTAGCAGAGAAAGAGGTTGACAATCTGCTCTCCTCCAAGAAATCTACTACTTGTGTGCTTGATCCCATCCGGTCTCACCTTTTAATCTTTCTTTTCCTTCTACTTTGTCCAACTCTAACCCATCTCATCAACCTCTCCCTGTCCTCTGGAATAGTACCGTCAACCTTCAAGCAAGCCCAAATTATACCTGTATTGAAAAAATCTTCCCTAATCTTCTAACTACCGTCCTATATCCCTTCTCCCCTTCGTGTCCAAGTTGCTGGAGAAAACGGTGCACTCACGACTGACAGACTTTCTGACTGTCAATGACCTACTTGACCCTTTTCAATATGGCTTTAGACCCTTACACTCTACTGAAAAAGCTCTCACTAGAGTATCAAAAGATCTCCTTGCTGCCAAATCTAAAGGCCACTTCTCGGTGATGATCCTATTAGATCTCTCTGCTGCCTTTGACACCGTTGACCACTGCCTCCTTCTTAATAGATTATCCTCGCTTGGCTTAGGTGGTGCAGCACTCTCTTGGATCAAGTCATACTTATCTGAGCGCTCCTTTTCAGTGTCGTTAGCTGGAGTGACATCGTCGCCTGTTCTGCTCTCTGTTGCTGGTCCGCAAGGATCGATCCTTGGCCCACTGTTGTTTTCCCTCTACACTACCTCTCTGGGAGAACTCCTCTGCTCTTTTGGCTTTCACTACCACTTGTACGGGGATGATACTCAACTCTACCTCTCCTCCCCTGACCTCACTCCCTCTCTAGTGTCATGTGTAGCTGAGTGTCTGTCAGCCATCTCCGCTTGGATGTCTGATCACTACCTAAAACTTAACCTCTCCAAAACAGAACTGATTATGCTACAATCATATCATGTGACCGTGTCCGATGTCTTGGGGTCACTTTTGACTCTGCTCTCTCCTTCGTTCCTCAAATTCAGTCCTTAGCCAAATCCTGTCGGCTGCACCTAAGGAACATTGCAAACATTCGCCTGTTCCTCAGCAAAGAGACCGACAAAATTCTAGTGCACTCACTTGTGATCTCTCGCCTGGACTACTGTAACGGACTTCTGACTGGACTACCTCTGGCTCCCCTGGCTCCCCTACAGTCTATTCAAAATGTGTCTGCCAGACTCATTTTTCTTGCACGTCGGTCTGATTCAGCAGCTCCTCTCTGCAACGCCCTCCATTGGCTTCCCGTCTGCTCGAGGATAAAATTTCAAATTCTGTCTTTAACCTACAAAGCGCTCCACTCCTCTGCTCCTACATACATTTCTGCTCCTCAAAGGGATTAACACTCTTTTCTAATCTCATCACTACTTCTCACTCGCATCTCTAAGATTTCGTCCGAGCTGCCCCCTCTCTCTGGAACTCCCTTCCCAGGAGAATTCAGCTCTCTCCCTCCTTTTCAAACTTTAAAAAGTCCCTCAAAACTCATCTCTTCAGAGAGGCTTACTACCCAACCCACTAGATTACCAGTCACTTTGCCTCTAGCTGATCCCACCTAACTGGAACACACACTCCCTCTTTGGCTTATCCCACCCAGTGCCTCCCATCCGCTCAACTGTTACTACAACTTCAATCCCTTTGACCTCTTCAATCCCTTAATTGTCTCATGGCCCCTATTCCCTCTAGATTGTAAGCTTACGAGCAGGGTTCTCTACCTCATGTACTAGTCTGTTCTAGTTTGTCTAACTTAGTATGTAGTTCCCTTCTATGCTCTGTACCAAGTGCTACGAAAATTGTTGGCGCTGTACAAATAAATGTTAATGTAATGTAATTATGTGTCTGTGTAGTTATTCATTTATTATCAGTTCTTGTGTTAGGGTCTTGCCTATGTGAGCCTTGACGCGGGTTGCTAAGCTTATCTTCTTATGGCCATCAGATGTAACAAAACCCTTACCATTTCCATCTCAGAGTGTTTGGCTAGTTCCTGTATTTCTGTTTGTATGTTTCTTATCTCTCCTTTGCCCTGTCCTTTATTTGGTGTCCTATATTTGTTTCTGCCTATGTATGTCTCTTTTGTTTTTTGTAGTATGGCTTTTGCCTTTACCCTACACATGTATGTTTCAGTTCTGCCTTTACTTATTTGTATGTCCTGTAGCCCTGCAGGAAAGACAAAGAAAAATGGTACTTTTTAGCTTATTCTGCCTCTGCTCTGTCTATATGTGCTCTGTTCTGCTTGGTTTTAATCTGTCCCATCAAGTTTATGTCTCATGCCTGTTCCAGGATGTCTGCAGGATAATTTCAATCTTAGTCTTGACTATACCAGATACAGTAGATGCTAGTACAGGACCCTGGAGTTTGGCCCCTCCAACCTTGCACCATTTATTATCTGCACCATAACTCCTGAACTCGGCCACTCAGGATTATATGCAACCTAGACCCAGCTCATGACAATTGTATTGTGTGTTTCTTTAGTGTGTATTGTTATTTACGTTTGTAAGTGCTGTTACATTTAGTATGCTATAGAAACCATGTGCTAAGTGTGCACATAGTTGGCTGTTGGATACTTCTCTATTATCTGGTGGAATTAAAATAACCCACATGTCTTATTCACTCTATTGTCAACAGGAGGGATGTAAAAAGCTAGGACTGACAACGAACTGTAAACCAATGAATATGTGTAAGTGTCCTAATGCAGAAATGTGTGGCCTGTCTTGCATGCAGACAAAATGACCAAAGCTAAATAGGCCTCTGGCAGTAATGCTCATACTTCTACTCTCTTTCTCTCTCTGAGTCTGTGTGAGGAACAGATGAGGAGTGGTTATAGTACCACATGCATGAATGCTTAAATCGCTGTGTTCCTTAATTACTTCCATTAAATCAATAAATAAATAGTTTGGTAATAGCATATACTGACATATAAATTTGTATATGTATTATTTTTTTGTTTATAGAGTCTTTTAATAAATATTGTTTTATAACCAAAACCAAGGAGTGTGGACTCTGAATTTACACTTGGTAGTTAAAAGTTTAATAATAGAATAACAATATATATATATATATATATATATATATATATATATATATATATATATATTTATATAGTATATGTATTTATATATTTATACAATAAGTGCTATTACATGATTGCAGTAATATTTTAAACTAGTAAGTAATTTCAGTAATATTATCAACACTAGTATACATCAACTCCCCGGAGGTGGTGTAAATGGCAAAACATGAATTTAAAAGTGGAAAATAAAGATGTACGCAAAACATTTGCTCATTTACTGTTATTTCAAACTATACTAAAACAGTCTGATAATCTATTTGACAATTCTAAGCTTATTAGTAAAATCCATTCTTTATAATAAACAAACAGTGCCACACTAGCACTTTCTGCACTACAACTAGTTTAATTGTCTGCCATTCTTAAAGGACAATGAAACTTTACTTCTGCATTAAATATACTTTTCTAAAATGTGTACTTTTGATTGTACATGCCAATTTATCCTCTGCTGGGAAGCAGGCAGCCTGGTTAGGTCGCAACTGCTAATACAGAGAGACCCTCATTTTTACATGGGTTAAGCATGGGGAACCTAAAATATAGTAAAACATGGGCACTATATTGTTTTTTATATACAGTTGATTCATGATGAAAACAGCACTATTTTAACCTTGTGTTTTTATAGAACTATTTTAATGAATAATCAATACAGTAGGTTTTACTGTAATACTTACTTAATTTTTCTAGTTGTCTTGTTGACTTTGTACTCTGGTTATATAATTAGCTATACTTTTTTTTATACATTAGACTGTCTAATAGAAACGAACGATTGAAGCCATTGCATGAAATGAATAAATCCACAGCCCAGTTTAAAATAAAGCACAAAATACATTACAGCAATGATTAGACAGGAAATAATATGTCTCAGTGTAATGTTTTCTTGTGTAGTGCTTTGTTAAATTGATATATATGCTATGTTTTGTTGTTGTTGTTTAAAACGAATGGTCTAGACATGCTTATTAAAGTAATCATTTGCTCTGGATAAGAGTAGTGTGTTCTCACTTCACTATATCATTTACTAGCCTTTTCAAGAGTCATAGAAATGAAATTGCGCAATGATCATGTTTTTCAGCAACACCAAAAGTATAAATTATACAGTTTGCATATTTTATTATGCTTCCACTTCACTGCAATGAAATCTGTAAACTTTTAAATATGTAATAAAATAATTTTGGTTCCGCAATGCTTTCATATTATTTCTATAATTGCTATTCATGTAATCTATTTTACTTTTATTTTATTATCTAATTCCCCTAAACAGAAAATGTGAATCAGTGCATTAACTTAGATTTTTTATTCATGAGATCAGCTTATGTAGCTTTTCTATTTGACAGGATAAATTGTAAAAGATTATGGATCCTTGGTATTTACTACTTAGACTATACACTAATGTTGTGCCCTGAATCATCAGCAAGATTTTAGCAATGGTGCCCAGCGTTAGCCGGCAATGGTGATGAATGTGTCTCATCACAGCTCTGTGACACACAGATAATCTTCCCGTTTTCTCCACACAAATCGGTCATGAGTCGAGAACCGACAAGCCAACGTAGCTAAAGGAAAAAAAGACGAAGCAGGCAGCAACTGACATCTTTGGGAGTATCCAGAGCCCGGGAGGCAACTCAGGCCGGGGCTGGCGCCACCATAAGGCTGCTCAGGTAAAAAAAAAAATGTCGGTAGAGTTACTGGCTTGGGAGCAGCATGAGCTCTATGTGACAGACACTATTCTGTTTCAAGAGGAGGGGGCGGACCTCACACCCGGTGAGGTGCTGCTGCTTGATACACGCTTCTTCTGCGCATCTCCATCAGCTGTCAGCCAGCTAGACGGAGCGCGCTCAGTTTCGGCTTTTGCGCATGGGCAATAGCTAATTCTCTTCATGCCCTAACTGTTCCTTAAAGAGACAGTAATAAAACTTCGGTTTCTCCTCCATTGGTCAGCCAATCTCTCCCAACACTATTTATACCCTCATTTGAGAATTCAACCTTGCCTGTGATAGTGCCTAGTGCCTTTTACTAGTGTTCTTGTATTGTATTACTGATATTCTGTTGCCGACTCCTGCTAGCTCTGACCTCGTCTGTTTTGCCCCCTGTCCTGACCTGTTTGCCTGTCCTTACTATGTCTGTTTGCTACCAGCCCCGATCTTTGCCTGTTTGACCATTCTTCTGCCTGAGCCCACAGAACCTTCACCTTGATCCTGTACTCTGTACCCAGATTCCTGTTTGTTGGGTTTAGCTTCGGTATCCTGGTTATAGTTCAGAGTGCAAAAGTCCTGGGGGAATGAAACCTGTGGCTCAACCATAGGGTGGATTTCCTTCAGGCAGAATAATTCTGTTGCCAGGGTCCGTTGCAAAAGCCCTATTTCGATTCTGCACAGCGGTTCCAATCTCGTACCAGAATGTGACAAGAAAAGTGGAGGGAGGGAGAAAGAAAACAGGGAAGGGGGGAGAAAGAGAATAGGAGAGGGGGAGAGAAAGAGAACAGTAGAGGGGGGAGAAACACAACAGGGGAGTGGTGGAAGGGAAGAGAACAGAGATGGGGTGGAAGGGGAGAGAACAGTGGAGGGGGAGAGGAAGAGGTGGAGAGTACAGAGATGGGGAGAGAATAGAGGAAGAGGGGGAGAGCACAGAGATGGGTACGAGGGGAGAGAACAGAGATCGGGGTAGGAGGGGTCAAGAACAGAGATGGGGAGGAGGGGTCGAGAACAGATGGGGAGAGGGAGAGAACAGAAGAGGGGAGAAAACAAATGAGGGGGGAGAACAAAGATGGGGGAGGGAAAGATATAGGGAGAGGGAGGATAGATAACGGATATGGGGAGAGTCATGAGATTGGGGGGTCACCAAAAAACACTTTTGCCTGTGTATCAAAAAATCCTTCCACCGGCCCTTACTCAGGCCTACCTAAAATGGTCATGGCATTCCATGGGAATTATCAGAAAGACCCCAGCAGCTGTAGAGGCCCTCCAGAATAATGTCAGGGCCTGGTGGGTCCCAGAGGAGATCTCTGACACTGATTTATGCAGAGTGATCGATAGCATATGTGACGTCATCTTGTAGATATCATCAGCTCCCCTGAAGTGGAAAAGGTTTTCTGCTTATGCAGAGTTAAGGGGTTGCAACGATTTCCGCTGCAACACATCATGTGTACCCTACATTACTTGGTCTAGATACATTACTGCAGACATAATGCACCAGGAAACCCAAAAAGTTACTTGATAGCAAGATTGCTCTGTATACAAATCTCTCCCTGACTACTCTGAGGGCATACAGGGCCATTAAACCTGTAAGAACAGCTTAGAAAACAGCTGATATTGCACACTACTGGGGCCCTCCATTTGCCTTAACAGTGAGGAGAAATAATGTGCTACACATCCTTGGTACCCAAATGATCTACCCTCTTTTCTTACTGGGCTAGGACTGCTAAACATTTTGCTGCAGGAATGGTAAACGCCTGCCTCATTTCCAGGCCCACTCAGAGATCTGAATGAGGAAGCTGCTTCTACTGAATAATGGAACAGACTTCATTGTTGAAACTTACCTGTTGTGACTTGGATGCTCTTCTTACAGCGTAAGAACTCTTTCCCTGTTGAGTTATGCTTTTTACTCTCTCCTAGACTGGTTGAAAGGACCAAGCTGATCAATCACTCGACAATGTCTGCTTTGATATGACCACCCTCGATTAGGAACCAATAGCTCAAAATGCTCAATATTCAGGGCTGGATAGAGGAGGATCAAGAATGAAATGCCAAAACAAGTGTTACTTTTTTCCTTAGCTCTGAGCTACATTAATCACTCATATTTATACAGTGGGTTAAGATGTCGTCATTTTTGCATACGTAGTAGTCGGCGGTGCATCAGCAAAACTTCCAGAAGCACAAAGAATCAAGACTTATGTTATACATAGTGTAGAGTGATGGGCCTCTATTTTACACATGGGCTAAAATTTACTGAGATACACACAATTCTAATTTCTGGGCTACTATCTTCAAGGCCATGAGCCTTCCTAACTGTTACAACTCTAGTTGCAGTATAACTAAAAAAAAACAATGATGTCCTTGTTTCAGTGCAAAAGCAAAAATTAACTCTTTCACTGGTCCCCAAGGGAAATGCACTTGTACTCACCATATTTGCTGCCTCTGCACACCATTTTTTTTTTTATTATGCATTGTTTATTGCCTGGTTGCACCTTAACGTCATGGCAAACTAAGATCTCATGCTTCCTGGTTATTGTTGAATCCAGCTTGTTTTAGTTTTTCTGTCAACCTTTTAGCAAATATTGAGGTGTTATTAAAGACTAGCAGATGAAGCCCACCATGCCATTAATCTTTGTACCAACCAAGTACCACTCCAGTCTGTCAATGGTACCTTTACCCGTTTTCATGGCACAATATGCCATGGGTGGTCTGTCCCACCAGAGTTTTATCCCCTCTCTAGTTTTACTTCCTCCCCCACTTCTCAGTTCTGACCTTATCCATCTCACCTTGCGCTTTTCTTCTTGGCCTGTGTTTTCTCTTTATTTTACGCCTCTTTCTTTACTTCTTCTTTTTGATTTTTAATAACAGATAATAATGGCATTATGATCTCTGTGTGCTTTTTGTCTATAACCTGTTGCTGTGACCTGCCTGTCATTAATGTGTATTACTGTTTATTTTTGTTAAACTAACTTAATAGCATTCTGTGAAGAAGTCAGTAAAATCTTGATCTAGGCGTGACAGTTGATGTGATCTATCTAGACTTTGCTAAGGCATTTGATATGGTTCCACACAAAAATGTATTCTATAATACATGATGCATGTATTTGGATTGAAAATTGGCTAAAAAATAGAATGCAGAGTCATTGTAAATGGAAAATCCTGAAATTGGACCAGGGTATTAAGTGTGTACCTAAGGGGTCCGTTTTGGGCCCTCTTCTTTTTAATATGTTCATTAATGATCTCCCAAGTTGTTTGCTGATGACACAAAATTAGGTAAGGTAATACAGACTAATCTTGATGTTTATTCTTTGCAGAAAGAGTAAGACAAAGTGGGGGACTGGGCAAGCATGTGAGGATGAATATAGACAAATGTAAAGTTATGCATTATGGGAAAAATAATAATGTGTTTGGACATACCTTATTCCCTTTAGGTGAAAGAAATGCTGTGTCAGGGTCACCCTCCACTTTCTTGGGCGCTATGTAATTAAAGCTTCAGTGGGAAAGCCACTCACCAACTGGTAAGCGGATAAGGAAATTCGGTGTTATAAGCTTATATAGAAAAAAGACCATAAATAAGTAGATACAAGAAAACTTGTATTAAAAAGTTCTGGCAGTGGCATAATCAAATACATGTGGGGGAGGAGGGGGGGGGGCTACCGCTTCATGTAGGCTCAAATTTATGCTCCTCAACTTTCTAGTAAACATCTATATTTACTTACTTGATATAGGGAGTTTGGTTGCTTTTTTAGTTTTAGCCTCACAAGTTCCTCATTTTTTTAATGCTCTTCTGTACATGTAGATCACTAATGCCAAGAATTTACTCCTGTTTAACCAGGAATTAGAATGTCTTTAAAAGAAGCAGTCGTTTAGGTAATTGTTTTAAGTTTTTTAGTTCTAATACTTTTACATTATGGTTTCCTTTTCTTTTAAATTCTGTTACTTGTTTTTACATTTCATTGTATCAATTCTCATTCCGATGTATATGCTGATTTATTTCAGATATTCAAAACATAAGGTTTTGTTAGTTTAACAATTATGTGTATCTTTAAAGGAACACTCCAGACATCAAACTAATTTTGATACATCTTGATAGTGTTTAATCTGTACAATGTACAGATTTTGTTTCACAAATGCATGCAACGAATCATTTAGCTCTCTTTTATAAGCAAAAGTAAATTTAAATATTGCAAGAGGTTTAGTTCAGAAATAATTGGTTCTCTTGTACTAATCACATGCAGGATTAGTTACATTTAGAAACAGGTTTTTTTTTTTTAAACAGTGATTGGACGGGCAGAACAGCATGATGGCACTTTTGCATTTATTTTTCTTATTAAAATACTTTTAATAATATTGGTTGAGGAAACATACACAACACCATTTTACAGAGATATTATATCAAAAATGGACATCAACCAATACAAAATACAATTTTACAAAGACATTATTAATAATTTATATTTTAAAAGGAAATAGTTTCACATCTTATGATAATAGGAGGGGGAAATTCTAGGCATGGGCGGTGAGCCAAGGAAATTATTTATAATTTATGATATATATATGTCTTTCTTTTGCCATTTTCCCATTTGTCTCCTGAATTGATGAAGTTAAGTTATAATTTATAGGATTGTAATTCATTACAAGTGGGTTTCGCGTTCTCTGCTTAAAATACATGATAATCTGTCTTTAAGATTAGGAAAAAATAATTTAGATTCAAGTGAATTACCTTTGTATATATATATATATATATATATATATATATATATATAGGTTGGTGGGTGTGCACTTTCCTTCCCCCCTCCTCTCGCTTTACAAATGAAGGCGTTAGCTGATAAAGCTTGGATCCGAAATGTCTGTGGAAAACCATTGGCTCTGACATCCACCTAAGGGTTTTTTTTTTTTCGTGTTTAGCAGGAAGAGAGAGCATGAAGCCCATGAATAGGAAGGGTCCCATTGTATTGGGAAAAAGTAGTTTGTTGCATGGATGGTGTGTCTCCCGCTTAGGGGTCCGACGGGTGGAGACCATCACTGTGTCTCTTGTATAAGAGGTCAGTGGTGGGGACAGGTCTGGTGTCTAATAAACAAGTGTGGTATTAGTTAGATCCATGATGCTAAATGTACGAGGTCTAAATACTCAGTATAAAAGGTCAATGCTCTATAAAATCTCGTATAGAGAGAAAATACGGGTTACGTTTCTCCAGGAAACCCACTGGCGAGACAGGGAGAAACAGGACTACCTGTTGGGAATTTGGGAGAATTTTAAGGCCTAAATGGAAACTTAGAAAAAAAGAGGGATGGCAATTGTAATTGATAAATAACTAAACTGCAGGATTATTTTTCAAGAAACAGAAGGCTAGATATATAGTGATTATACGTGAACTTAATAATGTGTTATATACACTAATAAACATGTATTCCCCCAAAAGTGCCCCTGTAGCGTTTGCAAAATCTTTATTAAATAAAATAGAAAACATCAAGCAAGGAATACTGGTTGTGGCTAATTGAGTCATTGACACAGAACAAGACAAAACATATATAAAAAAGAGCCAAGACAGATAGAAAATGTATACACATGGCAACCACATTTAATACCACAATAAAAAAACTGGCCCTACTAGATATTGTGAGGATTTTCCATCCCATGGAAAGAGATTTAACCTGCTTCTCGAGCATGTATCTTTCATACTCAAGAATCAACCTTATTTTGGGAAATACAGAACTGGCCAGTTTGGTTAAAAACATTTTTGTTGAGGATGTCTCTCAACATTTGTGATTTGTATAGTAATTTTGGGAAAGATATTCTCTTTATAAAACTAGTATGACCAATGAATGCAAATTTGAAAATATTTGTTTAAGAATGGAAGAAAAGGTTACCTTTAACAATTTGCTTATATCTTTCATTAGAGTTATATCTAGATGGGTAATTGAGGAAACTGCCCATTTAAGCAGTGAATTTAGATCTCATACTGCATCAAAATATTTGTGGACCTTATACTGCTATTGGGCAGCAATAGGATGAGATAGATAATGAGCACTCCACACTCCATGCAATGAAAAAGGTGATGAAAACCATGAAAACCAAACATGGGTACACACAGTGTTCTGGGATCAGCTTTTTGGGGCACCCACCAGCCCATTGTCTACGAGAAGAAATCCACTGAAAGTAAGTAGAGCCTGCTTGCGCCATTTTGGTGCACCACCTTGGACTGTGTAATGGGATGAGAACCAGGAAACCAAAAATGGATGGCAGCCATCATTTTGTCAGAGGCTCAATCTTCTCTGTTATCTGAATAATTCAGAGTCTGTGTTTTTGTCTGAGCAATTATCATTCCACTCTCAAGACTGTGATACAGGGAGGGGGAATCACATTATTTATCTAAGCTAACAACAGAGAATGTTATTTGATCCTGGCCTTACTTGTTTTGGTGATAGTGATATCTCTCTCTCTCTGTCTGCCTGTGTAGATTACATTACATTAACATTTATTTATATAGCACCAACATAGAAGGGAACCATATACTAAGTTACACAAATTAGAACAGACTGATACATAAGGTAGGAGTGGGGTACATGAAATACTAAAGGAAGTGAAGAGGACAAAGGGAAAGTGGGGTAGTAACAGTAATGTGGGTGGTTGGCGCTAGGTGGGTTTGTACAGAGATTACGTGTGTGTGTTCTAGCTGGATGAGTTGTAAGCTACCTTATACTAACAATGTTTGACGACAGTGAGAGCTAGGTAGGATTAGATAGAGGCTAAATAACAATTATTCTAGTGGGTAGTAAGCTTCTTTAAGGAGAAGAGTTTTGAGGGACTTTTGGAAATTTGAGAAGGAGGTAGAAAGCTGGATGCTCTGTGGAAAAGAGTCCCAGAGAGAGGGTTTCAGACAAGGCAAAATCTTGCAGGCACAAGTGTGAAGAGGTGATTAGGTAAGAGGAGAGGTTTAGTCCATTTGAGGAGAGTAGAGGTCATGTAGGGAAGTATCAGTTAATGAGGGAGGCAATATATTTAGGAGTTGAGGAGTGGAGGGCTTTGTAGGTTAAAGATAGAATTGTAATAGCTACAATTTTAATAGATAGACATGTATATAATGGGAAAGGGGGACTGCACCCCACTCACAGGTTCTCTATATTGGGTGCCCAGTGAAATTGTATAAATCATAGTTTCCATGTAAGTAAGCTATAGAGATAGGACTCACCTACTTTGGAATGTTTTCATCTAAGCAAGGTGCTTTTAAAATAATTAGAAAATGTCAAAAATTATGTTAAGATAAAATGTTGTATGGTTGCACACTTAATTTGTGTATTACAGGTATGGGTGAAAATGCGCACCAAGTTGGAAATGCACACCTCCCAAAAATGTCCTTTTAGCTCCCAAACAACACAACAAACCTATGCATGGGTGGTATCCCTGTAGTCAGGAGATGTTGTTGAACACATATTAATGTGTTGTTTTGCAGTGACACATACCAAAATCTGCGAATTCATGTCTGAAATACAATGTATGTGGGGAAAAAAACACCAAAAAATTACTACTACAAAATTTGACAATGGCTGGTGGAAGAATTAGTGCATGGAAAGTGTTAAAATACCACCATTTGAAATAGCCTAGGGTGTCCATTTTTAAAAAGTATGTAGTTTTATGGGGTAAAATGCACTGCTCGGCTTAAAACATGTCCCAAATTACATGGGCACAGGTTGTCTGCATGTCAAATTTCCAAGTTGGAAAACCAAAAAGCACACCTCTCAAATGTGGCCTTATAACCCCCCAAACAAGCTGACAAACCTATGCATGGGTGGTATCCCTGTACTAGGGAGATGTTGCTGAACATATATTTAAAATACCACCGTTTGAAATAGCCTAGGGTGTCTACTCTTAAAACATAAATGGTTTGATGGGGTAAAATACACTGGCTGGCTTCACAAATATCTTAAATGGGACATTGGCACAGGTTGTCTGCATGTCAAAATTGGAAAACAAAAAACTGGGCCTCCCAAATAGGGCCTTTTAGCCCCCAAAAAACACAACAAACCCATGCATGAGTAGTATCCCTGTACTAAAGAGAAATAGTATAATTTACTTAGAAGGTTTTTTTTTCAGCTTTTGTAAATGAGTAAAAGTTTTTTTTAATAAAATTCAGACAGTTTGTGTTTTGTTCACCATATTTTATTATTATTTTCATATTATATTATAGGATATGATCAAAATGATGGTATCTAAAGAAATCCCTTCTTGTGTGGGTACTGCAAATGACAAAGAAGAAAATTACAGCTAAACACAAACAGCACAGACATGTTAAAATGTCCATTGTCCAGAATGACCAAAAATGTTTCAGAGGGTCTGTCCTTAAGGGGTTAATTTATGTTTAATGATATAATAATCTTCTTATAACCATACTAACTACTACGATTGTATTTTATTCTAATCATAAATATATACACAAACCTTTAAGCTCTGATAGCTCAAATAGCTTATTTTACTGGGGTCAATAAATGACACCTTTTGAATTATAGGCATAGTAGTGCCAGCCATTTGGGTAGTATCCAGACATAAGTTGACAGCTATAAGTATAAGATGTGCCAATAACTATTAGAATATGTGTTGAAAATATCAAATGATTGTTAACCCTCTCTGGTATGGAAGTAATTAATACATCAGTTTTAGCTAACAGCACCACCTGGTGTTATTAAAAATGAAATTACATCAAATTATTAGGTCACATGACAATGATCAAATGTAAATAAGAACACACCACTCATCACTAATTTAATAAAGACTGCAGAGGTGACAGTTTTAGCCAAAAACACCACCTGGTGTTCTTAAATATGAAATGAGATCAAACTATTAGGTCACATGACATTGATCAAACTTAAATAAGAACAAGCCCACTCATCCCTAAGTGACTAAACATTACAGATAATGGATGTGCCACAATGATAGAGTTTAGTTTATAATACCTGAGGTGTGGCCAAAGAGACTCAGGTCTGGCGAAAGATTCACCCAAAGGAGGATACTACACAAAAGGTGGGAGATAGAGGAATGTGCTCAAAGCAAGGCCATTGACAGGTTCAGGAGCATGCTAGGCCTTAGTACATGTATCCCCTACAAAAAAAAAATATTGCATACACATAATTTTCTTATAAGATTTCATCTTAGTCTCATGGCTAACTTACATACACACATTTCTTCAAATGAGGGACATCTTAGGACTGCATTTCAACTTATCACGCTCATCTAGTAACGTGTAATGTGCAATTGATTAAGTATACCTCATTTTATGGTGGGAGTTAATTAGTCATCTACACTGGCAAACATATGTATTAAATTCCATATTTTAGGAATGTTTACTTGCTTGGCCAATTGTATTGCCTTTCTTGTATAGTGTTAGAAGATGTGCTACTGAATTTATAAACTAATCCCCATGAAAATGAATTAACCCTACTTAAATATTTACATATTATAATTTTGTAATCAGAGGAAGAACGTATTGCAGATTAAGCCACACTGAATTTAATTCAGTGAAATTATTTAATCTAAGCAGAGTGATCTAATGTTCTAATATCTAGGCAATTATTGTGTGGTATTTTATACACATACATATTTTTATTGCCAAGTTGACCATGCTGTATCAGGTCCCATTAACATGCATATTGCCATCTTGTGGTTAAAAGTGTAACTGCATAGCAAATTGCATTGCCTGTGTATTTGGTAGTGATTCATAGTTGCTTATTCCATATTGGATTTCTTTATACTTATATAAGTCATAGATGTGAATAATGATGTATCACAATCCATAAAGATACTGTGTATTTTTTTATACTATTTTGCTTTTTTCATGATTTATATAAAAAAAACAATTTGGCATATATACATATTTTCATATAATATTATGTAAATTCTGGTTTACTTTGCGAAAATATCCTCAACCTCTCTATACATCCCAGATTGTTTGTAGTTTAACAGAATACCTTTTTATTTCTGAATTACATGTCAGGTCCCATATTATCCTGCACGTTTTTATAATGCATTTCATATGGAATAAATTCCAAAAACTGGAATGGTTTTTATATTTACTCATAAGCAAAACTTATATTGATCTGTAATTAAACTACAGCTATTAGTGTGGTGGGTGTATATGCACCCACATTATAGGACAAGGTTCAAATAGATGTGACTTATTCACAAATCAAAAAAACTATTTTCTGCTTCACTTTCCCTCAGTTGTGCCTGTTTTATGACATAGTTGAGGTAATTTCATTCCTCTATACTCCTTTCTCCATACAAGTTTCTTGGCATTCATTGCACCTTAGGGTAGATCAAGCATAATATGTTGTCTGTATATTTGGGGTGCAACTATTTCATGCTTCCTGCATATTGGAATTATTTGTCTGATCTGTATACCTTGCTACCAAACAACTATTTTATATAATTATTTATTATTTATTTAATAATGAGAACAACTTAAAGCCCTTGCTTATAGTGTGAAAGGACTATGATAAAAATGATGCAATTGTTCCAGTGTTGCAATGGGCTCCAATAGCACCTTTCAAAATCTCAGTGGTATTTGTGAACATCAGTGCAGCCTGGTGGGAATCAGACAAAACTTTCAATTGTGCAGTCTCAATCCCACACCTATTTATAAAAATATAGCTGTTGGATGGAAGAAAAACAAACTATTATCTATCCTTCTTCCTATGCCTTCATGTACCTGCTTTACCTCTAAATGGGAAGTTGCTCTCATTATACTACTTAGCACGACTCCTGGTCTTTAATGGAGAGTGGACAACTCATGGGCCGGGGGACAAAAACAATTTAGTGTCCATAGAGAAACTTCAGCAGCCCATCAGTTAGATAGTCACAAAAAGACAACTGAGACAGATATACCGAGAGATAAGTTACAGAGAGTAGACAGACAAACAGATATAGCAGTGGTTGGGCCCGAATACATTTTTACCCAATATCCACTCATCTTTTATGATCCCTGCACTACCTGGTGGCCAGTGATGGGCTAAAGGGGCACACAGACATGTTTCTACTTTTGAACTCTCCCCAAACCTTGTTTTTGTATTCTTATATTTCCTCAACCTTGTTTGTCTATTTAACTCTTGGTAACTGATGGTTATTTTTTATAGTGGACTCTGGACAAATGCACATTGTGTAAAGCACCTGTGGTTACAATTTATTTTAGAAAAAGCTCCAGAGATTTTTTATACAGCTGACCTTCACCATGGCTGTTGTTATCCCTTCTTCTCTCTGCTTATAAGCCCTCCATCTACCTACTTAAATAGTTTTTACATCTGCAGATCTTAAAGAAACAGATTAATTCCTTTCGAGTTTCATGGAAAACATTTAAAAGCACGGAAAACACATTTTTTGTGTTTAATATTTGAAGTTCAGCACAATCTGTGTGATGTTAATTTCATCAACCCTAACAAGCTAAGGGCATTATATTTAAAATTTATCGATCACATTTATTATTAAAAAGAAGCATAGTTACAATAATGAAGTTATTATTAAGAAATCTGCAATGGATTTCATATTTTTATGTAAATATATTTCTCTTTTAAACCCTTTTAAATTATTGCAAAATAATATGTTTTTGTTCTAGAACTAAAATATTATAAAGTAATCTCTCAAACTTACTTCATGACAGCATTCTGTAAAGCTGTTAAACCACTCATTGCTTTTATATGCATGTTTTATTTTTTTATCCTGATATCCTGAGAAATGTAGTCTGTCTCATAAATCTAACTGAAGCTGTTTAAATCATTTACTTACCAGGAGCTACAAGTATTTCATGCAACATACACACCCAGAGGAAAGACATGTAGGAATAATTCTGTCAGAGTGAACATCAAGTTTAAAACCGAATTAAAGGGTCACAAAATCATTGCTTATACTGTGAATATAGAGACTAAAAAGCTAGTTGTATTAGCAGAATTGAAAGCAAATTAGTAGACACACTTATTAAATGTATCAGTGGTACCTCTGTTGTTAGTTCCTGGGAATCCACTTTTGATCCTGGGATCATCATCCTGTTTTTCTGCTAGTCGTCTGGGTACCAGTGCCATAGGAATCCTCAGCAAATCCTGCAGTCTTGCTTAACCTTTGGGCTCAGCATTTTGGTGAAGTGACATCAGGTGAGCCATAAGTGTGACTTTAATGTCGAGTATAAATGAGCAATAGTGGGGAACACGCCAACCTGTTGTATAAATGTTTATCTACAAAAAAATACAAGAACAACTAAAAGTGAATTTTTTTTTAATCCAGTTAAACTCATGTAATAATAAACATAAATAATGTGAAGTGGTCCTCTATTAATCGGCTTCTTTGATAACTGCAATATTTTCACTATTGATGCCTGCTAAAATTCATAGACTGCAGAAGTCAAGAAAAAAAAAACAGATTTGTGTGCTTTTTTGTTGTTGCAAGTAGCAGTGATTCAATACTGCTTTCTTTTTTAGCTCTCTACTTCAGAACTGACCCATGTCTTACAGCCTAAGCTCCTTCACATCTCCTTTCATTTCATCTGCTGTCACTCAACCAGCAGAGCCTTTATTATTTACCTCACATTGCTCCCAGTCATATCAGGCACACTGGGAAATTAATTGTTTGCTGACACAAGCCAAGTTCTAACAATTCGAACACAATAAAACCTCCTATAAACAAATTTAAAAAATACTCTTTTTGAAGTAACTATTTATTTTTCAAAAATAGAGTAAATACTAGCAGAGCAAAAGAAAAGAAAGATGTCCATCCTAAACATGCTGAATAAAAATAAAGATTATAAAAACTCATAAATATCTGTTCATCAAGCTACCTTTATGCTCAGCACAGTCTTTCGGGGAATTTAAGGTCTTAATCAGTGTCAATTTTGTTGACTAAACATTTTCAGCAACTGCATGGTTTCAGTGACTAAAACTAAACAATAACTAAATGAAAACTAAGTTAATAGGACTTAAACCATAACTAAATCCATTGCAATTTTCATAAACTGACGAAATGTGACTAAAATGTTAGGGATGGACTATTGAATTGACCTCTTGGACTTCTGGTTCCAAATGGATCCCTGCTAACGCCCAGTTCCCTGACTCTATCTGCAGATTGATTGGCTGAGACACAGGTTCCCTGTGCCTGTCTGCCTCCCTGGAATGCCCTGCAAGAGGATACACCTCCATCTGATTCCCTTGAAACTGTCCAATTTTTTCCCTCCCATCTTCCTACTAAGTTAACATAACACTATATATATATATATAAGACCAGACGTCTCTCACTGATACAAATATCACTGATATATTTACGTATTCTTTCCCTGCTGGGGTAGGCAGTACACGATAAAAACCTGGCCAGGTCTTTGAAAATAAAATAGTGAATGATGTACACGTTGAAAATCTTCATCAGTCCTAGTATACATAAACGTCCACCTTTGCATTTATACTAGGAACTGTTTAATATTATATTCAATTGTTTCCATATATAATGAATGCTACTAAAAAAAACGAATTTCTTGTTTTTATTTCCTTCCTCTGCAGCCACATTGCACCCAGGACTTACCCCAGCACCTAGATTGTTTACAAAATTTGCGGGGGAGCCGCAATGAGCTGTTACTTGCAGGACGGTCAATGCCTTTGAGCGTCAGCTACATTTTCTGTGTCAGGGTGAAGCCACTCAAAGTGGCCTCACCTGATAGGGGGCACCCTGCTGCAAGTCCCTGCAGCGAGATCCGCACACAGCTCATGGCGGGGGGCCGCAATGAGCTGTTTAATTTAGGACATTCCATGCCGTCCTACTAGCCTCTAGGCACTAAAAAGTAGGACTGCATGGAATGTCCTACAGGCATGAGGGAGTTAATTGATAAAATGTGATCAAATGACTTCAGGTGTCAAGGCTTCAGCAAACCTAAAGTCATATAACCAATCAAAATAAGACTTGACACAAGTGCAGTGTGACAATGATTTGACCATTACTACAGCAACAAATCAACTGAACAGTCTTTATACAATATTGTGGTTGCTATACATACAAATCTTGGTAATGTAGTTTAGTTGGAACTTGATTAGAACATATCGTTGTGATTAGTGTTGAGCGAACCCCGAACCGCACTGTTCGGGTTCGTACTGAACATTATGTTTTTTGGACCACGGACCCTAACACGGACATTTCACTGTATGTTCGGGTTGGAGTTCGGGGTTCAGCGATTTAATGGCGCATTTTGAAAGGCTGCAGGGCAGCCAATCAGAAAGCCCATAACATTACATACAAATACATTGTATGGAGAGAGTTCAGAGAAGGGCTACTAAACTGGTTCATGGGTTGAAGGATAAAACTTACCAGGAAAGGTTAAAGCATCTTAACATGTATAGCTTGGAGGAAAGACGTAACAGGGGGGATATGATAGAAACATTTAAATACATAAAGGGAATCAACACAGTAAAGGAAGAGAGTATATTTAAAAGAAGAAAAACTACCACAACTAGTGCTATTTTATGACTCAGCTGTATTTGTCATTTGTATGTATTTTATGTTATTTTAAGTTATTTCCCTATCCACATTTGCTTGCAGGGCACTTGTCCTACTCTTACCCACATTTTACTTCATTTTGCAGCCCTCTAGCCTTTCCATTACTTTTTTGGAGGCATTTTAGTGGCCAAAAGTTTGTGTCCCCATTGACTTCAAAGGGGTTCGGGGTCAAGTTCGGGGTCAAGTTCGAGCACGGACCCGGACATTTTTTCGAAGTTCGGCCGAACCTGCCGAACCCGAACATCCAGGTGTCCACTCAACTCTAGTTGTGATGTTAATAAAAACAGGATAAACATTGGTCCTGTCCAAATCTTTTACACGATATTTCTAAATACTGCACAGTCTGACACTGTATATGCATATTAATCTCTGCTTTGAAACAAGTGAAAAAATGTCTTGTAATGAACTTTTTTATCTGAGAAAATAAAATATATAAAAAAAAAAAAAAAGAAACAAGTGAAAAAAGATAACAACCTAAACTAGTTAATTACAAAAATTGTTTCTACAGCTAGCTTTTAATAAAAATAAGAGCTGTTTTCTGGCATTGTTTTATCATGACATATAATTACCAACAGAGGGTATTCATTTTAGACAGGACAGAGTTGCACGCATTTAGTTAAAAGTCAAAAGCAATACACATGATCAATGGCACTAATTAGCTGACTTTTTTTGTTTTGTGATTAAAATGTTACTTTATATTTCACTGAGAGCAGCATCTCTTATTTGACAAGAATGTATTTTAAGTATCAGTGTATACTGATACTATTTTTCGTATAGTTGGAAATTAAAATAGTTTATAATATATAAAGCATAAGTGGGTATTAAAGCAACTGTCAAAGAAAAAAATAAGTACTTTTTGAAGTTATCATTATTGTTTACTTCAAAAGCACACAAAGCAGAGGCGTATTGAGAAACCATGGGGCTCTGGTGGAAAAATTGCCCTGGTGCCCTCCAACCTCTCCACGTCACCACATACACCTCCACTTTCCACACAACACTCACACGCAACACACATTACTGTTACTATTATTACAGTGGATGTGGAGCTCTGCGACACACACAACATATTACGGTGAGGTTTAATGATGTTGAGCTCTATAATACACTCACAAACTCTACATCATTGTGAACTTTTATGAGCAAAAACATTTTAGCTTCAAATTCCTATGACTCGTTGGCAGGATTTACTTTGCCTATGTGGCTGACATATAGCAGGGCAAAAAAATATGAAAAACAGAACAAAAACAAAAATCCAACCACACTTGGATACATTTTTTATAAAACAAGAGATGTCCAGGACTCCACAGCCAGTAAGCCTGAATATATGTCTCACCGTTCTACTAAACTGCCTTTTTATGTCCCAGACCGGGTGATGATCTTCAATTTTTATTTTTTCTTTACAATATATTTTTTAATTATTTTTTTCTATATCTTGCACATATAACAAAGTTAAAAACAAACATTATATCAACGGGAAAAAAAACAAAAAAATACAATACGAAACAGCTTAAGCATCACAACACAAAGTTAGGCAGCCGCCTAAGGCCTCGCACTCACGGGGGCCTCGCGGCTGCCTAACTCACCTTATTACCTTTGATGTAAGGGACGTTTCCTCCATGCATCTTCTCTCCTGCACGGAGGAAGGAAGCTCCGGTCGCGTTTTTTTTTTTTTTAAACTTTATTGAACCCGCGCAGCTTCAATAAAGTTTAAAAAAAAAAAAAAACGCGACCGGAACTTCCTTCCTCCGTGCAGGAGAGAAGATGCACGGAGGAAACAACGGAGAGCAGCATGGAGGTAAGTACTAGGGAAGGGGGAGGAGGGTGGTACAAACAAGCAAAGACTTGGCACAGTGTGGGGCAAAATCCTGGCATAATGAGATGAGGGGCAAAATCCTGGCATAGTGAGAGGCAATATCCTGGCATACAGTGGCAAAATCCTGGCATATTGAGAGGCAAAATCCTGGCATATTGAGAGGCAAAATTCTGGCATTGTGAGGGGCAAAATCCTGGCACAGAGTGGCAAAATCCTGGCATAGTGAGAGGCTAAATCCTGGCATTGTGAGGGGCAAAATAGTGGCATTATGAGGGGCAATATCCTGGCATACAGTGGCAAAATCCTGGCATATTGAGGGGCAAAATTGTGGCATAATGAGGGGCAAAATTGTGGCATAATGAGGGGCAAAATCCTGGCACAGAGTGGCAAAATTCTTGCATATTGAGGGGCAAAAGCCTTGCATATTGAGGGGCAAAATTCTTGCATATTGAGGGGCAAAATCCTGGCATAGAGTGGCAAAATCCTGGCAAATTGAGGAGCAAAATCCTGGCAGATTGAGTGGCACAATCCTGGCATATTGAGGGGCAAAATCCTGGCATATTGAATGGCTTAATCCTGGCATATTGAGGGACTAAATCCTGGCATATTGAGGGGGTAAATCCTGGCATATTAAATGGCTAAATCCTGGCATATTAAATGGCTAAATCCTGGCATATTGAGTGGCAAAATTCTGGCATTTTGAATGGCTAAATCACAGTGCATCCGGTGCTGTGAGGAAGAACAAAGTGCCAATCTTCTAGCACAACGTGGTCTGTGAGACCACTTTCAACATTGAGCACCTTTCCTTCTGGCTGAGTGTTTCTCTTAGTGTGTGATTGTGTGCTTTCTGAGTGTGTCTGTGAGTCAGTGTGTGCTGGCTGAGTGTATCTGTGAGTGTGTGCAGGCTGAGTGTGATTGTGTGCTGACTGAGTGTGTCTGTGAGTCAGTGTGTGCTCACTGAGTGTGTCTATGAATGACTGTGTGATATGTGTTAGTGTTCACATTTAGGACACAGCAATAACAATGTGAGTTAGTCAGCCGCACACAATTTTATCTATACCAAATGTTTATAGATGTTTGTAGAATAATTATGAGACAAATAAAAGTTATTATTATTATGAGTGTGCATGTGTATGTATATGAGTGGCAGAGTGTAAGTGGGTGTGAGTGGCAGAGTTATGAGTGTGCATGTGTATGTATGTGAGTGGCAGAATGTAATTTGCAGAGTGTAAGTGGGTGTGAGTGGCAGAGTTATGAGTGTGCATGTGTATGAATATGAGTGGCAGAGTGTGAGTGGCAGAGTGTAAGTAAGTGTATGTGTGTGAGTGTGGCAGAGTGTGATTGGAAGAGAGTGTGTGTGAGTGTAAGCATGAGTGGAAGAGTTATGAGTGTGTATGTGTGTGAGTGGCAGAATGTAAGTGTGTGTAAGTGGCAGAGTGTGATTGTATGAGTGAGTGTGCAGAGTGTGAGTGTTTGGAAGAGTGTGAGTTATGAGTGTGCGTGTATGTGTGTGGCAGAGTGTAAGTGTGGGTGAGTGGCAGAGTTTTGGAGTGTATAAGTGTGAGCAGCAGAGATATGAGTGTGCGTGTGAGTGAGTGTAAGCATGAGTGGAAGAGTTATGAGTGTGTATGTGTGTGAGTGGCAGAATGTAAGTGTGTGTAAGTGGCAGAGTGTGATTGTATGAGTGAGTGTGCAGAGTGTGAGTGTTTGGAAGAGTGTGAGTTATGAGTGTGTGTGTATGTGTGTGGCAGAGTGTAAGTGTGGGTGAGTGGCAGAGTTTTGGAGTGTATAAGTGTGAGCAGCAGAGATATGAGTGTGCGTGTGAGTGAGTGTAAGCATGAGTGGAAGAGTTATGAGTGTGTATGTGTGTGAGTGGCTGAATGTAAGTGTGTGTAAGTGGCAGAGTGTGATTGTATGAGTGAGTGTGCAGAGTGTGAGTGTTTGGAAGAGTGTGGTTATGAGTGTGCGTGTATGTGTGTGGCAGAGTGTAAGTGTGGGTGAGTGGCAGAGTTTTGGAGTGTATAAGTGTGAGCAGCAGAGATATGAGTGTGTGTGTGTGAGTGTAAGCGTGAGCAGCAGAGTTATGAGTGTGTGTGAGTGGCAGAGTGTAAGTGTTCGAGAGTGAAAGCATAAGTGGCAGAGTTAGGAGTGTGTGTCAGTGGCAGTGAGATTACTAGGAGAAAATGTGATTAATTACTATTAATCATATTGAATGTGATAATCAAGTGTGAAACAGTGCTCATACCATTTTTATTTTCACACCTGATTATCACATTCAATATGAATAATAGTGATTCATCTTTATATATAGTCTTTATGTTGATGGCAATGAGTCCATACACATGGCATTAAACATCACATGGACCTCGTTATACTATTAAACCCATACATTATGAGTGTATGAGCTGCTCATTATATTATAGGCTTTACTCATGAAAGAGAGAATTGCAGGGAAGTGAGATGGGAATTTCAAAATTAAGGCTAAAGTAGCAGAGCTGGAAAAATTCTCGCATTCAGTTGAATTCCCATCTCAATTCCCTGCACTTCTCTCTTTTATTAGGTTGGTAGAAGGAGCATACCTTCATACCTCAGCCTATTCTCCCCAAGTTTTTTTTACCCCTTTTTATTAAAAAATTAAAAATATTTGTGATGTGAGTGTGAGAGTTGCAGGTTTACACACGAGTCTGCGTGGCAGAATGTCTGTGTGGGAAAGGCCATCTGTGTGTATAAGGGTGTCTGTGTGTAAGGTTGTCTGGATGTGTGTGTGAGTGTAAGGTTGTCTATGTAAGGGTATCTATGTGGGGGGGGGTCAGGGTTGAGTCATTTTTATATGCTCAGTTATTTTTAAATCATGGGAATTTGCTCACATACAAGTGTGTGTGTGTGTGATGTAAGTTGGTGTGTGTAAGTGGGATTGTGTATGTATGTGTGACTGTGCATGTGTGACTGTGCAAGTGTGAATGTGTGTGTATGTGTGGCTGCATGTGTATGTGTGTGTATTTGTGGCTGTGTATTTTTGTGTATAAGTGTAACTTTGAGTAATGTGAGTTTTTTGTGTGCTGCGAGTCTTATTGTCAGTCACACACACGCATATAGTCAGTAACAGACAGACACAAACACACTCATACAGTCACAGACAGACACACACACAGTCAGTCACAGACACACACATATACATTCTGTCACAGTCAGACATACAGTCACACACACATACAGTGGGTCACATAAACACACAGTCACACACACACATGCAGTCAGTCATACACACAAACACACACTCTGTCACATACACTTACGCACAAGTCAGCAATTTTGTTGTTGTTTATGATAAAAAAAAAAATTCATCTATCAATATGTCCCCCTCTTGGCTGCTATACCTCATTCTAGCCTGGTCTGTGCCCTGCTGTTGTTTCTAGCCCTGCTGAGCACACTCAGCGCTCGGACACTATAGTACGGTGCATGTGGGGATGGAGCAGGAAGACTGTGCAGCCGGTGCACACACTGCTCCCCCGCCCTCCGCTGGATAAATAAAATGATCCCAGCGGCGAGGGCACCATGCAGGGACAACAATAACTGGGCGCCAGGTATAATTTCCTGGTGCCTGGGATTTGTTGAGCCCCGATATATACCCATATATACCTATTGTTCATTGGCGTCAATTATATCAGTCTGTATGCTGCCTAACCATGTGATTTTATTTACTCTACTTCTATAAAATCTATCATGGGCTCCAGCCCCGGATGTTTTGGAGACCTAGCAACGCCCCTGATCCTCTGTATGCATGATGTCTTATTCCAAGCTGTATAGGCTCGAAAGCCTACTACCAATTAAGCATATTAGGTGATGTGCATCTCTGTAATGAGAACGGGTGTGGTCTAATGACATCAACACCCTATATCAGGTGTGCATAATTATTAGGCAACTTCCTTTCCTTTGGCAAAATGGGTCAAAAGAAGGACTTGACAGGCTCAGAAAAGTCAAAAATAGTGAGATATCTTGCAGAGGGATGCAGCACTCTTAAAATTGCAAAGCTTCTGAAGCGTGATCATCGAACAATCAAGCGTTTCATTCAAAATAGTCAACAGGGTCGCAAGAAGCGTGTGGAAAAACCAAGGCGCAAAATAACTGCCCATGAACTGAGAAAAGTCTACGTGCAGCTGCCACAATGCCACTTGCCACCAGTTTGGCCATATTTCAGAGCTGCAACATCACTGGAGTGCCCAAAAGCACAAGGTGTGCAATACTCAGAGACATGGCCAAGGTAAGAAAGGCTGAAAGACGACCACCACTGAACAAGACACACAAGCTGAAACGTCAAGACTGGGCCAAGAAATATCTCAAGACTGATTTTTCTAAGGTTTTATGGACTGATGAAATGAGAGTGAGTCTTGATGGGCCAGATGGATGGGCCCGTGGCTGGATTGGTAAAGGGCAGAGAGCTCCAGTCCGACTCAGACGCCAGCAAGGTGGAGGTGGAGTACTGGTTTGGGCTGGTATCATCAAAGATGAGCTTGTGGGGCCTTTTCAGGTTGAGGATGGAGTCAAGCTCAACTCCCAGTCCTACTGCCAGTTCCTGGAAGACACCTTCTTCAAGCAGTGGTACAGGAAGAAGTCTGCATCCTTCAAGAAAAACATGATTTTCATGCAGGACAATGCTCCATCACACGCGTCCAAGTACTCCACAGCGTGGCTGGCAAGAAAGGGTATAAAAGAAGAAAATCTAATGACATGGCCTCCTTGTTCACCTGATCTGAACCCCATTGAGAACCTGTGGTCCATCATCAAATGTGAGATTTACAAGGAGGGAAAACAGTACACCTCTCTGAACAGTGTCTGGGAGGCTGTGGTTGCTGCTGCACGCAATGTTGATGGTGAACAGATCAAAACACTGACAGAATCCATGGATGGCAGGCTTTTGAGTGTCCTTGCAAAGAAAGGTGGCTATATTGGTCACTGATTTGTTTTTGTTTTGTTTTTGAATGTCAGAAATGTATATTTGTGAATGTTGAGATGTTATATTGGTTTCACTGGTAAAAATAAATAATTGAAATGGGTATATATTTGTTTTTTGTTAAGTTGCCTAATAATTATGCACAGTAATAGTCACCTGCACACACAGATATCCCCCTGAAATAGCTAAAACTAAAAACAAACTAAAAACTACTTCCAAAAATATTCAGCTTTGATATTAATGAGTTTTTTGGGTACATTGAGAACATGGTTGTTGTTCAATAATAAAATTAATCCTCAAAAATACAACTTGCCTAATAATTCTGCACTCCCTGTAGTGTTTTCCCTTTTTCAAGGTTGAGAAGTTGGTATTGCTTTTAGTGGATGAAATTGGTATTATATTATTATTTCCTCCCACTCTTCCCCTGTATCTGCTATCTGGTTCAATGTTGTTGTGTACAGCTCATACAGTCTCCTAGATGGAAAGGTCTGTGAGCCACTCAGACCCTTTTCCATCCATATTTGGGATGTTAATTGTTTGGTCAGATGTATTTTCACAAAAGATTTGATTACTCTCCAAGCTCGAGCTATCAAAACTTTAGTGGCCACCAAACAGTGGATGGCTATTAACTGGTTATCTTTGGATAGCTTGTTTAATTTTGGATGTAAAAGGGCTGATTCTGGACTCCAGTCAATATTACTATTTATCAGCCTTTAAATCAAGTTGTACGTCCACTTCCATAGAGCAACAACCACCTTACAACTCCACCAGACATGCAGAAATGTACCCTCCTCAACTCCACATCTCCAGCATTTAGATGGTTGTTGTGGGTCCATCTTTGCAAGGGCAAATGGAACCCTGTATCATCTGTACATTACTTTGAACTGGTTTTCTGCTCAATTCAAGCATCTCACCCCTTTATTAACTTGGGCAAACAATCTCGCTCAGTCTACCTCTGATATTTGAATTGCCAATTCCTTTTACCAAATAGGCTTGGCTTTGGTATGATGTGTGTTTAACGTGGTTATCAGTGCATTGGTCTTTGTTGTGATTTTAGGTATTTGTTTATATGAGACGATTCTTGATGTCACTTTATGTAAATTCTCTGATTCATAGTAAACACTAATATTCATAAAATTCTTGATTCTGAGATGTGTAAATATCTCTTTGGGTGGTAGGGAGTATTTTTCTACCAGATGATCAAATGGAACTAATTTACCATGTTTGTGTAGATCCCCTATTGTAAGATTAATTCAAATGAAGATGCAGATACAAAACAACTTAAACCAGGGAGATCATAGCCTATGATTAAGTTCCAACCGGCACTAAATGCATAAGTCATCCCTCCCTAGTTTACTACCTATCTCTTGTTACCGTACAAAATGTTTAGAGAATGAGCAGCTCAGCACACATTTTGACGCACAAGAGAGAAAGAAAATAGTCATATAAAATTCCTTGGAAGATACACTATCTGGGAATGAGATCTACCGCTATAGTCTAAGAGCTACAGGAGCGTACATGAATAATTATCTGCTCCAAATAAAACAAAACTACAAACATATGAAAACATGTTAGATGTTTGTAGCTCAGACAATATGGAATTAAGATATTGTTGTTTTTTATTTGTGATGTTTTTTTATTTATGATGTTTTCTGTTTTGACTTATGAAGAGCCTATCTGAAGGCTTCAACCCCCAGAGGACACATCCCACCCAAACTGTACAAGTAATTCATGCATACTATTACTTACTGCTCATTCATACAGCTTTGAAACATTCTATTCCAACTAGATTTGTCACCTGACATCTGCTCCCTCCTAGTACTGCATGGGTATAGGGATATGTATTCATGTCCCCACACACCTCTCTGATTGGCCCTGTGCACTGTGAAGATAGACAGTAGTAGGTCTCTTCTGGAATAGACTCCTGCGACTCCTGATATTACAGATGAGGCAAATGATTGAGCGTGCTACTCCCCATTGCTGGAGGCCGAACGCTTATAGCTGACACAAGGGCATTTGATTAACAAATTTCAGAAATCACACGCATTTCAGATATGTAACTGTCTTGGATTTTAGGACGAAAGTACTGCTATAGCATTTACTCATTTATTCTAACTGCATTGGATTTTTATGTAAACATTATTTATCAAATGGATAAATAGCAATAGTTTTAATAATATGCTAAATCTGGAAGGTTTGATAGTTATGCAATAGTTAATGTTCATAAAGGTGTTTTCTTTCTTATTTCTCTGTTTTCATTTTTCTTGTTTGTGTTGTTTTTATACTGTGTTTACTTAGGGAGCCACTGATACATTTTTCGACTATGTAGGGCTTTACTTTAGGAACCAAACTAATCTATGGACATTGTAGAGATAATTATGATTTATAAATGACTAGATTTCATTAAAGGGACACTCCCACCAAAAAATGAAAAGATTTTATATTTTTTATTTTGTATTGTTGATTTCAGATATGTCTTTTGTTTTTGTTATGTGACTGTATTCATTAAAATATGTAACTAAAAGAGTGTGACTAGGCACAGCTATTTTGAGAGATATAGTGTTTTTGGGTGCCACCGCCTAGTGACTTTACAGCGCACATTTATCACTTTGGGAATGCAGTCTATAAGTCAGAATTCTGATCATAGACTTGCATTAAATGGGAGGGTAATGTAACTATTACATCACAAGGGGGCAGAGTTATGATCCTGTTTGGTCAGATTAATCTCCTCTCTTTGTGTTGGAAGGCAGGTAGAAATAGCCACCTGGTCCTGCCCACTATGACTCATAGGAGCTAGTAAGAGAGCAGGGGAGTATGACATCATCATGCAGTTTTGGCCACAGTTGTAAAGTAAGACTGGCTGGAAGATTTTGGACAATGTTACATCATGAGAAATATTCACAAAGTGGAACCAAGAGATAAACACCTAATTGTATTTTTCATGTTATGTGCAATCAATTCAATCATATAAAAAAACAGTGGCATATGAGTTATATATGTGTTTGTTTTAAATGACAAGGTTATCTAGTTACATCTTATGTAAGTGGTAGTGTCCCTTTAAAGATGGCCAATAACCAAGATTCATAAGATCAATAGCTCCCAATTTTGGCCACTAAAATGCCTCTAAAAAAAGTCCTGGAAAGGGCTAGAGGGCTGGAAATGAAGTAAAATGTGGGTAAGAGTAGGACAAGTGCCCTGCAAGCAAATGTGGATAGGAAAATAACTTAAAATAACAAAAAATACATACAAATTACAAATACAGCTAAGCCATAAAATAGCACTGGATGGAATCTTTGATTTTAGCTTTGGAAGAACATAAATCTAAATCTAAAGCATGGCTGCCAGGAGGATCAACAGAATTATCCATTTGAGAGAGGGTTGGAGTGCAGGGTATTCTCTTTCAGTTTATACTAAGTGACCCATTGGTTGAGGAGGCGGTGACCGTGGCGGTGTAGGTGTAAGCGGCGCTGGAGGTGGAGGAGGAGGAGGTAGCCAGAATTTTTCAAAGTGCGCTGTATGCAGAGTATTTGACCTATTCGTATGAATGGGACTCTATTTCGGTTTATAGAAAGCCAATAGCATTACATGTATTCCTATTGGCTTTCTATAAACCGAATCTCTTTCGGTTTATAGACTTTCGGTTTATAGAATACCAATAGCATTACATGTATTCCATTAACCGAAAGTCTATAAACCGAAAGAGATTCGGTTTATAGACTTTCGGTTTATAGAAAGCCCATAGCATTACATACAATGTATATGTATGTAATGCTATGGGCTTTCTGATTGGCTGCCCTGCAGCCTTTCAAAATGTGCCATTAAATCTCTGAATCCCGAACTCCAACCCGAACATACAGTGAAATGTCCGTGTTTGGGTCCGGGGTCCAAAAACCGTAATGTTCGGTACGAACCCGAACAGTGCGGTTCGGGTTCGATCAACACTAGTCTTTTTGCATATCATGTGTAGGATAATATATGATAATTTCCTATATTGTATAATATTTAATTGGTTTTATTTCTCCTATAGATATATGAAGTTATATTTTAATTTTCAATCTGCAGTTTATAAAAAACCAAGATATCATGAAAAATACTAAGTTGAAATGGAAGCCAATATAGAATTCAGTGTATAATGTAGAAACATTTAAGATGAATAATATGTACCAAATGTTCAGTCTGGTCTTTCTACTTTTTTTTCCATTTTTCACTAAACCATTCAGCTTGTCTTATTATCTAAATTTGTACATGTAACAATAGTGTCCAGTAGATTGTGGCCTTATCCCGCAAATGTAACAGTGATTTGAAATCCAAATGTCTTAATAAATAACAACTGAATAAAATATAGTACACATATGCCTTCTAAGATTTCAGTGGTCCTGATCACAGATTATGGACCCTGGTTCTGGGGGGGTCTGATGGCCAACCTCCTCCCCACAAACTTTGGCCCTGGCCTTGAAAGGGTTTCTATTTTTGGGCTGGTGGCTTCAGGGTGTCCATTTGGACTGCTTTGTCCCTAGGAAGTGTGTTGCCACATTACCCCAATTACTAAGACTTTAAGACTGTTTAGCTAGGATACAAAATTGGGTTTCCTGTTTTTTGTGTGGGTATAAGGTGATCAACCCAAAACAACCTTCTCCCATCCAGTTAATGGGTGTTAAAGGGACTGTATCATCATTGGAACATTGCAAAAGCAACTATATATCTGTTGTAATACATGTACATATGCATATACATATGCAGTAAAGTGCAAAAAGTAAAAGAAGAGCCATGGATAAATTATGCAGAAATCAGCATGTGAGCAACTATATTTCATGGAGTATACCTCCAGGGCAGAGTTAAGATGTTGTTTTTCTACTTCTATGTGCTGGAAAGCAGTGCTACAACTGTATGTACTGTGTATGTACTATGATGTACTGGTTCATCTAGGGACAAATTATTTGGCTAGCGATGAGGTTTCAGAGGTGAAGGATGCTTTGCGTCATTACTACGCGCGGGGAGCGCGAGCAGCATGGATTGAGCGCTCAGTGTGTTTAACACACACTGAGCACATGCTGTCTGCGTCTCCCCGCTGAGGGAGGTGGGGAGAAGAGAGAACGCTAGGGTAAGGAGGGCAGTGGAGGGAGGGATAGAGAGAACGTTATGGGTGGGGAGGGGGATAGAGAGAACACAGAGGAGGGGGGTTAGAAAGAACACTGGGGAGGGGGGGATAGAAAGAACACTGGGGAGGGGGGGATAGAAAGAACACTGGGGAGGGTGTGACTGTGTGTAAGGCTGGCTAAGAGTGTGTCTGTAAGTGTGGGCATGCATTTATGTGTGTAAGTGTGACTATGTGTAAGGGTGTATGTATATGTATAAGGGTGAGTGTGTGTTTAAGAGTGAATTTCTGTGTAAGGGTGACTGTGTATTACTGTGGGTGTGTATTTCTGTGTGTGGATGTAAGTGTGACTGTGTGTGTAAGGTTGTATTTGTAAGTGTGACTGTTAGTGTCAAAAAAGCATATGTTTATTTTCTTTCGGTAAAAAAAAAATGTGAGTGTCTAAGTGTGGGCGTGTATGTAAGTGTGACTGTGTGTAAGGGTGTTGTGTATGTATATGTGTAAGGGTGATTGTGTGTTTAAGAGTGTGTGTATTTCTGTGTAAGTGTGACTGTGTGTAAGGGTGTGTATAACAGTGTGTGTATGTGTGTGTATGTAAGTGTGACTGTGTGTATAATTGTAAGTGTGACTGTTAGTGTCACACAAGCATATATATTTTTCCGGTAAAAATAAATAAAATGTAAGTGTGTGACTGTGTGTAAGGCTGTCTAAGAGTGTGTGTGTGTGTGTAAGTGTATCTGTGTGACTGTGTATGTCTAAGAGTGTTTGTGTATCTTTGTGTAAGTGTGACTGTGTGTAAGGGTGTGTATAACTGTGTGTATGTAAGGGCGTCTGTGTAAGTGAATATATATGTGTAAGTGTGTCACGTGAGGGGGAAAATCTCCGCCCCCTCATAGAGCATGTTAGAGCACCGGATGTCTGTGACATACTGGTGCTCAGAACACATGGAGCCACGCACAGAAGAAACAGCCCCTTCCCTGCAAATGTAAGGTAAGTGAGCAAGGAGGGGGACAAACGAGTGTGTGTAAGTTTGACTGTGTGTGTAAGTGTGTCTATCTGACTGTGTAAGTCTGTTTGTGTAAGTGTGTCTACCTGATTGTGTAAGTCTGTGTGTGTGTGTCTATCTGACTGTGTAAGGTTGTCTGTGTGTGTAAGTGTGTCTATCTGACTGTGTAAGTCTGTGTGTGTAAGTGTGTCTACCTGATTGTGTAAGTCTGTTTGTGTAAGTGTGTCTATCTGACTGTGTAAGGTTGTCTGTGTGTTAGTGTGTCTGACTGTGTATGTAAGTGTGTCTATCTGACTGTGTAAGGTTTTCTGTGTAAGTTTATATATATATATATATATATATATATATATATATATATATATTTATATATATAATTACACACACACACACACACACACAAAGCAAGTGTGTGTGTTTATTTTTTTGTAGGGAGGTATTAGGGTGGCGGGTGTGATTGCATGCCGGGAATGAGGGGTGGGGTCCAGGGGCCCCAAACAAATGTTTGCCCAGGGTCCAGTCAATGTTAAAGACGGCCCTGGATAGACGGATGCGTATTAGGCACTTGTGGCTTGGGGAATGGTGTCGGTAGCAAGGATTTGGCTTTGTTCCTCATGGAAGTTCTCTATGGGATAGATAGGAACTGTACAAAAAAGATGGTTTGCATCTTTCTCAAAAGGGAACGAATGTTCTCAGTGAGCAGTTCAGAGGTTTTGCTAGGAGGTTTTTAAACTAAAAGAGGGGGGGGGGAAATGGCGATAAAACATCAATCCAATTGCACCCCAAAACAGGGACAGAAGGTACCTGTAGTCAGTGTGCTGAAAAATTATAAGCTTAGGGTCATGTCTACAAATGCTCGCAGTTTAAGGAATAAGATCCATGAACTTGTGGCAATATTGGCAACTGAGAATGTAGATTTAGTGGCTGTTACTGAGACATGGTATAATGAAAACATGACTGGGACATATCAATACCAGGGTACTCTTTATATAGATAAGACAGAAAAGGTAAAAAAGGGGGAGGGGTGGCCCTGTATGTGAGGGATAGCCGAAAATGTAACGTAATACAAGTTAGTGAGGTGAACATAGAGTCAATTTGGGTTATATTAGAATTTGGTAATCATATGGTAACTCGGTAGGTGTGATTTATAGGCCCCCTGGACAAAAAGAAGAGTTAGATAATCTACTAGTTGAGGAAATAGCTAAAATTACAATGAAGGGGGAAGTAATCATCATGGGTGACTTTAATCTTCCTGATGTGAACTGGAAATACAAAATAGCTACTTGTGCCAGGAGTACGCATATCCTAAACTCCCTACTGGGATTATCTCTAAAGCAAGTAGTGGAGGAGCCAACTCGAAAGCAGGCCATATTATATTTAGTGTTCACAAATGGAGATGTGTTGTCAGATATTACTGTAGGTGCAAGTTTAGGATCTAGTGATCACCAGTCAGTGACGTTTAATATAAGAACAGTGACGCAGTCACACCACATAAAAACAAAAGTTTTAGATTTTAGAAAAACAGACTTTTCTAAAATTAGATGATGTGTAAAGGAGTCATTATCAGACTGGAGCAATTTAAATGGAGTCCAGGAGAAATGGGATTATCTAAAAGTTGCACTTCTGAAGACAACAGAAAATTGCATTAGTCTTGTCAGTAAGAGCAAAAAATTTAAGAAACCACTGTGGTACTCTGCAGAGATGGCCAAAATAGTAAGAAACAAAAATCTATCATTTAGTAATTATAAAAAATACTCAGAGTGAGGAAGATAGAAAGATCTATAAGAGTAGGCAGAAAGAGGCAAAGCAAGCTATAAGAGCTTCCAAAGCACACATAGAAGAGAAAATAGCCCAGTCAGTGAAAAAGGGGGATATTTTTTTTTTAGATACATACATGAGAAAAGGAAAGTAAAACAAGGATTAGTTAGATTAAAAACAAAAGAAGGATGTTATGTAGAAGAGGATAAAGGCTTAGCAGACTGCCTTGTACAAATGAAAATGAGGGTAAGGGACCTCATTTAGGGAAAAAGACTAATGAGTCTTTTGGTGCATGTAAGTTTACAGAGGAAGAGGTTTTACTACAGTTGTCTAAAGTAAAGACAAACCAGTCGATGGGACCTGATGGGATACATATAAAGTTATTACAAGAACTTAGTGGTGTACTAGCAAAACCGTTAACAGATTTATTTAACCAATCATTGTTAATGGGAGTAGTTCCAGAAGATTGGAAATTAGCAAATGTTGTGCCCATTCACAAGGTAGTAGGAAGAAGGCGGGCAACTATAGACCAGTAAGTCTTACTTCAGTAGTGGGGAAAATAATGGATGATACAAAGATTTGCAGCAGGGTTGATATTCATGGAGGGATAAGCCAAATGGTAAATGATTTATCTAAACTAGAAAAATGGTCAGAGCTGTGGCAACTGACATTTAATGTGGACAAGTGCAAGATTATGCACCTTGGGTGTAAAAACCCAAAAGCAGAATATAGACTATTTGGTACAGTCCTAACCTCAACATCTGAGGAAAGGGATTTAGGAGTAATAATTTCAGAGGACTTAAAGGTAGGTTGGCAATGCAATAGAGCAGCAGGGAATGCTAGCAGAATGCTTGGTTGCATAGGGAGAGGTATTAGTAGTAGAAAGAGGGAAGTGCTCATGCCATTGTACAGAGCACTGGTGAGACCTCACTTGGAGTATTGTACGCAGTACTGGAGACTGTATCTCCAGAAGGATATTGATACTTTGGAGAGAGTTCAGAGAAGGGCTACTAAACTGGTTCATGGGTTGAAGGATAAAACTTACCAGGAAAGGTTAAAGCATCTTAACATGTATAGCTTGGAGGAAAGACGTAACAGGGGGGATATGATAGAAACATTTAAATACATAAAGGGAATCAACACAGTAAAGGAAGAGAGTATATTTAAAAGAAGAAAAACTACCACAACTAGAGGACATAGTCTTAAATTAGAGGGGCAACGATTTTAAAGTAATATCAGGAAGTATTACTTTACTGAGAGGGTAGTGGATGCATGGAATAGCCTTCCAGCAGAAGTGGTAGAGGTAAACACAGTCAAGGATTTTAAGCATGTGTGGGATAGACACAAGGCTATCCTAGCTATAAGACAAGGAACGGGGGACTAATAAAAGTATTCAGAAACATTGGGCAGACTAGATGGACTGAATGATTCTTTTATGCCGACACATTCTATGTTTCTATGTTTCTACCAGGTTGAGGAAACAGTGGTATTGGAGTACTTTGACGTAGTGGTGGGCTTAGCATAATATGGCCATATATGGGACTAAATCTCCAATTTTGTTATCTTAGTAAGACAGGTGTTTTTAAGTAGCTTTATTTAAAACTATAGCTTTAAGAGTTTTTCTCCTACCTGCTTTGAGGTGAGTGCGCTGATCTTTGGATTTTGTATAAATATTTGGTCTCAGCAGCACCCCGTATAATATAATATATGCTAGTTTAGGTGAGTGCATTCCTTTTGGATTTGTTTATATTTATATATATATATATATATATATATATATATATATATATATATATATATCCTGTCTCTGGTATAATGAACTGTGTCCAAGCTTCTCCTGCATATTGGGCTCCCTCGCTTTGACCCCACTTAAGGCCCTACAGCAAATTAATAGCTTGTCAAACATTTTAGTTCTCAAAGGTGGCAGCAGAAGGTACAGATGCCAGTTTGCACACCACCAGCACATTCAACTTTAAAAATAACAAACATAATCATAATAATGTGGTAATGCATAAATTGCTGTTCGTTCTGTTCCAGTTCATGACATCTTTTGAGAACTGCTTAATCCCCATAACACAACCCCAGAACAATAGAACTGACAAAGCAGGCTGAACACAATGGCCATTTCAGAAAAAAAATGAGAAACACGGACCCTCACTCCTACTGAGACCTGATAGTATGTCATAAACTACTCATCGCCAAATAAATAGTGAAGGAAAAGTTAAGTAGATCAAGCAGTAGATAACTCACAATATCTTCAACATGTAAAAAAACGGATTTGAAGTCTGTGTCCTTATTCACACAAGAACTGAGCTGTTTATCTAGTTGCCAGGAGACAGAGTGGCAATACTTCCCATGTTGGGAGGAAGTGCATGAAGCCATTTCACCAGTTTCTGGGCAAGTCTACACAAGTGACATCACTTCCCCTGCTGGGTGGAAGTGCTTAAAGCAATTTCACCAGTTTGTTGGCAATCCTATGCAAGTGATCCTTTCCCCTGCAAGAGGAGTTGTGCACCACATAAACATATCACACCACACTCTCCTATTGGTGGCCACAGTTATGCAAATTTATGACATCATCTCATTAATACTTTCCCATGAAAATAGCTTACTTACCACATTGGTATCAATGATAAAAGGACAGAAACCTTCAAATTAGTAATTTATTCATTGCCTGCACATCTGTTGTGTGTTTGGTGATGGATTCCCTTTAAGTGTTTTCCTGTCTTATGTGAGCCATCCATTGTCTTTGTGATAAGTCAAAATGTGTGTACCTTCAAGGTGTGATGTGTAATTATGTTATGACCTTTAATTAGGAAGATAATGTGATTGAGTGCAGTATGTATGTATGTATCTGAACACAACACCTTTGTATTCCGAATGGTGTCTGGCAGACTTTATTCCATTGCGTTTTCCACAGGTTAAGATTATATCCTTTCCTGCAAACTCAATTGTTTAACCCACTGTATGGCTAATGTTATTTTGTGTGTGTATATATAAATCATTGTTGTTCCACAAATAAATGTAGTTCCTGTTTTACTCCTATACTAGGGTTGTCTGGTAATTGGGGTAAATTGCTGTGTATTCCTGATCCATTTGGAGTTCGATTCTAAGGAAGCAGAGCTGTGACTGAAATACCAAGCCAGGGCACCAGGTGTCTGTCACAACATATAATTAAATTAATTTGTTATATATTATAATTTGGAATAAAACTTGTTATAAGCACATCACTGACTCAATCTATTTAAGTGTGATCTACTATGATATTTTAGACTAACATCTAAGCATTGCTTATACTGTTCATGTAGAGAATATATTTAGGAAAAGGCTATTTGAAGATTATCTCTTCAAATAATAAAATATTTTTATTAATACAATTTTCAATTACAATACAGTTTAGAAAATAATTATAACAAAAAAAACAGTGGAATACAATGAATAACTATCATCCAATAATATATTTGAAGTGCAAGATTATATTTAGATACAACAGCCAAAGATAATGAACGGTAATCACAATGAATTAAATAGAAAACATCATAGGTATGTATAGTTACTGTTAAATGTGGAAGATGTACATTTATGGAGCTTCATACCCAAATGTATATACAAATACACATACATCTAATATATAGATTTTGATTGGAACACCTGGATTTTATCTCAAATAAAATTCAATCAGTGTGATTTTCGCTTCTATTTGTCTTCCCATCATAAAAACAGGCTATGCTAAAGCAATATTGCCCACCTGGATGTTCCTATTGTGTTTTTAGTTTCCATACAAATACTTTAGAGGCAACATCTTAAAGTACACATAATGTGGTTTTGACTGTAGTACCAATTACATATAGAACAAATACATAAGATAACTACTCAAAGGCTATTAATCACAACAAATAAACAGGGTAATATTAAAAGCAGTTATTCAATATACAATGTATTATCATTATCATCAGAATGGCACATCATAAATTATAATACATCGTTGAAAGTAATAGAAATATAGGACTTGTATGGATGTTCGACACAAAACAAATACCTTATACAAAACTGTTTGTTTGACATACTCCACTACATTTGCCCAAAGTATGAGAACAAGGGATTAATATAAAATACATTTATATTGTCGACACACACGTACAGCAAACAATTTATTCAAATATTTGAACTAGATGCTCGCACTTGTTTTGGGATCCCAATTCATCTGCAGCATCAATGCCTGCATACCAGTGAGCCAAGTCATCCAATGAAGACTGTTCCAACAGTACATTTGGAGTAACTCATAATCACTGAAACACAGAAAGAAAGCATTAAGGATCTTTTTATTGTCATGTGACTATTAGGGGTGCATATACATATTAAAATATATGTCAGATATCAGATATCACAGAGGTGGCTCTTTGAAACAACGGTGACTCCTCTTCATATTTTAAGCTTTTGGGTGAGGCTAAATTTCTATTAAAGGGACACTACCAATTACATAAGATTTAACTATGCATTTAAACAAATATATATATATATATATATATATATATATATATATATATATATATAAAATCCAAGGGCGGGTGCACTCAGCCAAACAATGATACAATGTGCCCGGGTGCCGTGTAGCTCTAAACATATAGCACCGAAGTCTTGATAAAGGTCCGCGGTGCGGACCGAAACGTCGACTGGATCTACAAATATCAAATTTTTTTTCGAACGATCTTGGATATTGCTATATATATATATATATATATATATATATATATATCTTTATATATACTGTATAAGACATATGCCACTGGGTTTTTTTTCTATGTTTAAATTAATTGCATATAAAAGTTAAAATAAAATTAGCAGTCTATTTCCAGCATCCCTTTTGAGAATTTTACCAAAAATTATGCCAATTTTAGGGCCGCTGTTTTGTTCTTGTGTTTCTATATTAAAACATTAAAAATGGCTCTTTAAGGAGTTTTCTTCTATTTCATCTAGAGTGTAGAAACTTATTTAAAAAAATTTTAAATAGAATGGATTAGCAATTTCTTTGACTTTATCAAAAAATTGTTATCAATTATTCATTCTCCTATTACTTCTTGTAATGGAAAATATAGTTGTTTTTTAATAAAAATGCATTTTTGCTAAAAAGGAAGAATATATTACATGAAATTAAAGTGTGGTGTTAAACTGTGTGAGAAGGGAAAAGCAGAGCTACGGAAGTACATTTAGTGACAATAATATATTCAACAGCTTTTCTTTTTCAGCTCCCTTGTATTGTATTATCTGGTCAATTTAGCAGAAAGTGGTTTACAGGAAAAATGAAAATAAGAAACATGATAAGATTGAAACTTTAATGTAGCACAAATGGGTGACAGATGTAATACAAAAATGAGACATTAAACACTTCCCAGTCTATCCATATTTATGAGGCCCACTTTATTATTACCATCAATTCTTTATAATGTTACTCTTCTTAATAGAAACAAAACAGCTAAATGAATTCATTCTGTGTTAGTTATGACTCTACTGATGCAGACTTCTTTAACATGCAATAACTCTCATCTGAAGTGGATCAACTATATTGGGTCTATTCAATAAACAGTGAAGTGTGGTAAACTGAAAATTGAATTGGAGAATGTATCCAGATATTTTGACCTGAGTTTTGCATCATAGATTTCAATTCATCACAGTTCACTTTGTAGTAAGTAGATATTTGGGTAATTTTTTTTTTTTTAAGGTAGAAAGGACTTGTTTTGTACAAACTGTGTTTGCAATGTATGCTAAGAAAGTAAGTTGAGAAAAGAAGTGTAATTTTGCTCTAAGTGCCAAGAGAATTGCTAAATAGAATATACTCATATATAGTATCATACATCACACTGGATGTTGGCTAAAGTAGCATCCTCAGGACCTTATTAACCCATTCATGACATTAGGATTTACATACTGTATTAAAATTAGTTAGATTAGGATTAGTGCTAAAGTGAGGATTAGGGTTGGGGTCAAAAGTTCACTGTAGGGAAATGTTTCTTTCAGTTATTTTGCAGAAAAAACTTAAAGAAAAAGATGAACATGTAAACATTGGGTAATTCTAAACTCAGGATAAATATTAGAATCTGTTCACATCACACAAAAACCCAGAAATACAAAGGATACATGGTGCCTCAGAGTAACAGGTGTGCTCTGGACTGTCACTCAGGGGCATGATACACACCGGCAACCAAGTAATATACACAATGAAAGTAGAACATTTCAAAAGAATATGAGAGCTTGCTGAGATGAGGACACATGATTGGATTGTTGATAATTAGATGTCTATACAAGAGGGTATGTGACAAAAAGATAATAACAGTGCCTGAGCTGTTTGACAATGTAGAATATATAAACTAAAACCAGTATTCTATTTGAGGTTGCCACACTTTGTGTATATTTACTCGTGAAACACTACTTTCCTTTGCATTACAAACCTTCTGGGAAATGTTGAAAAAATAAGGTCTTAGAAACTGAACCAGTAATCTTTTAATTAACAATTTTGTTTAATCCCATATTGTTTTTTTATTTATTATTAATGAGGTGCTGTAACAGGAAGAATACATTAAGACTTTTGTCATTTTCAAGTATGCCCTGTGGCCTGTATAAAGAAATGTTAATACTGTGAATAATAATTGTGACTATTCCACACAGTGCTAAATTTTGGTTTCCATTTGTTTCCCTCGTGTCTTAGTTAATACATAAATAGTGTTATTTGTTGTTCATGCCTGGCTGGCATTTTTACTGATTTTATAATCACATGAAAACTAGCTAGCCTTAAAAGTGTCTTAAATCTTTGTTATTTAGCATGTGTGATGTGTTTTGTATGCAATCTAAAGTTGCATTGTACATATTATGATATTATAAGCAGTATTTTGCTTTCGCAAAATGCAGAAATAAAATATAACCAGGATACAATACTTTCAAGACTGCACTGCTGTATTATTAACAGAACTGAAAATGAAGATTCTCCAAATATATAAATGCAATTATGTAATGATAATTAAACCATTGGAAGTTCAAATAGCTTTTGGGCTGGATTTCCCATCTTTCTTCATTCTGCACACTAATGGCAATTTTTGTGCATTATATGAATTTGACTTTAAAGTATAAACATTTTATTCAGAACAACTATTATGTTACCTGTTCCAGTTTAAAAAGCAATGCCTCACTGTGAGCACTTTAAATTACCTGTCTGTTATGTGGCCAAATATTACATTATTCAATTAATTTTCAAATACTCAAGGATATACATCAATATCATGCAGCTCTGGTCTGATTTTATCCAATTATCTTTCATGGGTTTTGGAATGTTCATATATAAACACTGAAGTCTATTTACTTCGCTGTAGCTGGTGCTGCTGCTTTTTTTTTTCTTGCACGCGTTGTGAGGGGTCCGCTCGCCATGTATACCTATCATTGGTGTCAGTGGCCAGCATATATAAGCGTAGATCAGTGCCTCTTCCTACACAAAACTGTTGCTGGTCCTGCACACTGCTCACGTATCCTCCTTGAGAGCAGCATGCTCTGCTCAAGAGGCCACACAAGACTTTCAGTGAAAGATCAGTGTTGAGAATGTACAAACTTGCACTACATCACCAGGGAACATGCAACACTTCCAGCCACCATGATGGATGACCAGTCGCAGCATCAAGGACCCCCACTAAAGGCAACTGTCCCCAGTTAGGGGCCTGGGAGAGGTGACTTTTTTAATGTCTGTTTGGGGCTGTTTTGGGGCTAAGATGGTACAAAAAGGTAGTTTTGGGTCTAGGATAGAAAATAGAGGCTGTTTTAGGGACTAGAATACCACAGAGAGGCTATTTGGGGGTTAAGGTGACACAGAGGCTCTGTGTGAAGTTAAGATGCCACAGAGGGTCTGTTTTAAGAGCTAAGATGGCACAGAGTGGATGTTTAAGGGTTAAGATGACGCAGATAGGCTGTTTGGGGGGTTATGATGCTACAGACAGGCTCATAATTTCCCCCCAAGCAGCCACTTTCCATCAGGATATTCACATCAGGAACATGAGATCTCAGTCTCAGAGATACTGGGAAAAGGGTATTTAAACAGTATCACGAAGAGACAAGGGACACTTGAAAAAGCCTTGCTTAGAGGTGAAATACATTGTGCAGAGGTTGTTTTTTGAAAAACAATGCACACTCATAAGGTTTTTTTTTTTTTCAAGAGTGATGTACAGAGTGGGAGTGTTTGAAGTTTAACAGAATAGTTTCATCTATAGACCCTACATGGGCTCCCTGGTGCTGCTGATACTGAGCAGGTTACTGCTCAGTAATAAGTGAGTTGAAAAGCTTTATTGCCTTTGTATATCCACTTTTATTTCAGAGTTATAATATACCAAATTTTATATTTTTCTTTTTTCCCTTTGTATAATACCTGGAGGAGAGATTACGTCATCTCACAGGGTAACTCAGGTGTGCAGAGTGTTGGGATCATATACAAAATGTTTGCATTTACTGCACATTGACATGATATATACAGTTGATGCATTTATTGTACATTGGCCTGATATATAAAGTTGATTTACTTACTGTGCATTGGCATGATATATAAAGTCGATGCATTTACTGTGCATATGCATGATATACAAGGTTTATGTATTTAGTGCTCATTGGCATCATATGCAAAGTGTATTTATGAATTTAATCTATGCATTTACTGCTCATTGGCATCAAACATATCATTTAGATGTTTCTATTTCATTGGCATCATATACATTATTTAAATGCTCATTGGCATCATTTATATGGTATCATTTATTTATGTTGTACCACCATCAGTGGCTAGCTCAGTACATGATAGGTATACAATGCGGTACCACCATCAGTCTTTGGCTGTTAATATACTAATACTAAACCTAAGCCCTAATACTAACCTAATAAAAATTCCTAATACTAATCCTGGACCCTAATGCAAATCCTAATACTAACCCCTAGTACTACCCATGAACCCTAATACTAATCCCGAATACTAAACTACTAATACTAACCCCTGAGCCCTAATACTAATCCTAAGCCCTAATACTAACCCCTACTAACCCAAACCCTAATACTAATACTAATACTAACCCCTAATAAGTGCCTATTACTTACCTTCTGAAGCAACTGCATTGAAGTGTCCCATCCCGATATTGGAGACCAGTGACTGCCTGATGAATTTTCATAATTTCATATATTTAACTGAGAATATGCAAGATGCATTTGAAACATAAACATAAACTTTGACATAACACATTTAGATACAAGGTCTATAAAATATCTGGGAAGATATCTGTACAACGTATTTATTTTGGTGATTGTCCTCAGCATCAGTTAATTGTAGGATTGTAATAAACATGCAAGATTATAATATATATTAAATTGAAGCCATCAACTTAACGTCTTAGATTTCCTTCAAACCAGCAACCACATTTATTTCTATTGTAAGACATATTCAAAAGAGACTGGAATTTAAAGGTGTTACATTTACTTTGAGATACTACAAAGAGGAGAAGGAGAGGTTTTCGCATGTATTAATAATAATGTCATTTTTCAGAAAATGTAATTGCTAATGGATCAAGAAAAAAAGAAGAATTCAGAAGAAAAAATATACTTTTATGGATAGCTGTTCAATATCAAATGTCGGTACTAATCATAGACAAAGACGTCAAACTCACTGTGGCTGTTTTGGACTCATTTTTGCAATTCACATAAATATCACCAAAGTACACTGTTTAGTGCACCAAACCTATTGTGTTATATTGTCATATTTATAATAATAAACAAACATAATAACTGTTTTAAGCTATTAGAATGAAAAGGAGTTAAATAGAAAGTGCCACCTCAAGTTCTTAAAGGCTGAGAAAAGCTTGATAAACGCATGATAAGCACAACATTCTGTGTGTGTTTCACTGTTGTGCTCTCTACTATAACATAAAGCAGAGTTGCCCAATAGTCAACCAAGTGGCTGAACATCATTGAAACATACAAATTTAAAGTACTATAATAGAGAAAAACAAATATATTTCTTGAAACAAGCATAAAACAAAGTCCTCATAACATGAAGAATCCAGGGAACAGAACAGAAGTCCTTCACTTAGGATCAGATTCATGTAATCTTAGATCAGGGATAGAGTCCACGATCCAGTAGCTCAGCATAGGACATCATCTGATGCAGATTACAACATGTCAAATTCTCAATCCCATATAGGCATGTCAGTTCACCTTAAATTAGGTGATCATCTGTTAATTTCTGATTTCATTTGTAAAGCTTCTGCCTGTCTGATAGCAAGGCTTTGGCAGTGGTGCAATCCCCATGCCACAGTAGGTCCTACCCATCCCCCCCCCCCATATCTCCCTCTCACCCCTCTACCCTCCCAAAGACATTTTATCTAGGTATATCATGCCAATGAATTAAGTACACCCCAGGACATGCCCTATTACCCGCATTGCACATCCAAGCCACTAGTAATTTGCTAATTAATACGCCACTGATAATTTGCTTGTTAATATGCCACTGATCATTTGTTCCTTCATTTTCCACTGATAATTTGCTCATTAATTTGCCACTGATAATTTGTCCATTAATTTGCCACTGATAATTTGCTCATTAATAGCCATTGATCATAATTTGTGGATTAATATGCCACTGATAATGAGTCCATTAATTTGCCACTGATAATAGCCACATGCGCTGGATGTGGACCTCCGGCTGCTGTCCCAAATAGGCCCTGGGCAGCTGCCCCGTTTGCCCATGCTTTCATATTTTTTTAAATTTTTTTAATTTTTTTTTTATTAAAGGTCTCGTGATGGGCGTATCGCCTGTCACCTCCTAAAGGTGGCCTTGGGTCCTACTGCTAGGGGACTAAAAGTTACCAGTAGTTAATTAATGTTGTATACATAAAAAGTGGACAGTGATAAAATCAAAATAATAATAAAATAACTAACTAAACAAAAACAATGTTGATCCAAATATATATATAAATATATATATATATATATATATATATATATATATATATATATATATATATATATATATATATAAAACTAATTATTGCTAAAGCACAGGTAAGTGACATTAAATAAAACAATACAATAAATCACAGATACTGAATAAAAAGTAATATTCTTTACATTCTTTTTCATATAATACAATTTATAAGAACAACAAATTAAATACCCAGCTGTATACATACTTAAAGCAATGGGTCACCGTTATGTACTTCAATAGCAGTAGGGGATGGTAGTTGATGTCCACCTGTGGAGCAAGATGTAACTGATTAGCTGGGCACATCGGGAGCTGGCCATAGTCAAGGTGAGAATCCACCATGATGACATGGAACCAGCACCTGCAAATGATTCAACAAGCCACATATCAGACACACATCTTGGAAGAAAAGATACAATTCCTAGAGATTTAGCAATGTTAGTTGCAACAGTGACCAATCCAGTAGACACATCCCATTTGGATTGCCTTTGATAAGTAGTGTATTAAACTCAGTGGCTATACCCCCATTAGAAATACCTCAATGTGCACAGAGGGATGAAAGATGATAAAAGGGGTCAAAACACAAATAGAAGTTTGCCTTATCTGTCGTTCTCATCTTATGTCTCAAGATAACTTAACGCAAAATAAAAAAATATGATGTCTGATTCACATGATCCTTACTGTGTATATTATTATCTCTTTGAATCCCACTCATGTAGCAAGATGACATGACAAGTTATATCACTGAACATACCTGTTGACATATGTGTCCGGGCACCATGGGCCAGAAAATATATACTCCAATACTCCAATCTGTGGGAGGAATGGAAAGGGGAATTTATTAATTATGTCAACAATAGGTGTCAAACATTACACACGGGTGCATCATGTGACAGACTGGCTTCCCGTTTATATGGTCATGATATGCCATTTTAGACAATTAAATGCACCCTCTGTCACAAGTGTCACTCTTATAAAGAACAACTGAGCTACACCCATTCCTATTAAGAACTATTTTGAATATATTATGGGGTTTTTTACACATTTGCATAGCTATTCAGTATGCTCTGATAACATGCACATCACTCACCATTGCTGTCGAAACATGGATTGCCAATCACAACTGTCCCCATTAATATATCTGCAATGAAAATAAAAGTGCAGACATCAGCGGTGCATAGGAGAAGACATGAGTAGGGGAAGAGGGAGGACCCACCCTTTGAGGGCCATGTGGGTTTTCCCAAAGGAACAGCGTGTGGTAGGTTAAATGTCCTGGGTCTGCTAATTAGCGGGGGACATAGAATCCAGGCCAATGTGTCCTATTTGAATAACCAAGTACACATATGTATCAATTAACTGGAATAAAATAAAAAAAATCGTGAAACAACTTCTGAATAAAAATGCTACATGGTAGCATGATGAAAATAATGAAAGCAACCAGGCAAGGCAAAATAGCATGCATAGATTTTAATGCTTTAATTCCACAGTGAATGAATACAAATAGTCTGCATTAGTAGCTGGGTATTGCTCTCTCGTAATATTCTTCCAACGACCCTCTTCATTTTATCAATGAGGCATACCTTCTGTATGGTTTCAAACTGTAAACATCCCTCAAACCCTTCTGCGTCAGCCTGTACTTATACATATCTTATGTACATTTCATGGCATGGCCACTGGATTTTAACTCAATCATTCTGTACAGCACAACAGAATGTGTTGGTGCTTTACACAAAATAAATAGCAATAAAATAATAAAGAAAGTATGTAATGGTTTTTTACAGATGTACAGTTATTGTAAATTCATGTAGGTTTGAATAGAAACATAATGGTATGATGCCTAGCATTTGGCAGATTGCCAGAGCACACAATGGTGCCTTGTCCCAACAACTGTAATGAGAACATGGACACCAATAAAATAGCTGCATGGTACAATTTAACACACCACAGGCTAGACTATTTTACATGTGATATGTGAAATAGCCTAACACAGGGTGGTAGGAATTCTATTTAATTTCTGAAATTGCAGCTGTGATGTTTTCACTTTGTGAATATAATTTCCAGAGCATAGATCTTAAAAAAAAACATTGTCTGATGTAATCCTACTGTTGTGCAGTTCAAAAAACAAATAAATACAATTCAACCATACTGCAAGCATACCTTGCTGATAAAGGTACCTCTTGCTGTATAATAGACCAATTAAATATAACACTACTAAGAACCTAAAGCATTATCTTTACAGAGGGATTAAACCATCAAAAAGAAGCTGTTATTCTAACAGAAGGCCCTTCTCCTCAGGAGCATCAATTAGCAGCGATAGGTACAAACATTGTTCATGGGGGAAATGTATTGGACTTTGTGATGGATTTAATGATGTGCTATGTACTTTGACAGACCTTGCCACAGACATTGATGGATTCATCATAATTTGTTTCTCCCTGCCGATTAGAATCAATAACAATTTTGTTTGGAAGTCTCATAGAAACTTTCAGGCTGCCATTTCACAAAACTGATTAATGTGCAGTGCCTGTGATGCCAAAGGGGGATTTTTTCTTCTGAGATCCTAATACTCTCCCACTCTTTAATATGACTTGATGTCATCAACAAATATACCATATCGACAAAGGAATTGAGACACACCTTTTAATCATTAAATTCAGGTGTTTCATTCAGACCCATTGGCATAGGTGTATACAATCAAGCACCTAGCCATGCAGTCTGCATTTACAAACATGTATGAAGAAAATGGGTCATACTGAAGAGTTCAGTGAATTAAAGTGGTATTACTGGAAGGTGGAAGCATTTAGGAAAAGCAGCCATGAAGCGAAAGATCACATAATGTCACAGATCGGGGTTTCCAAGTGCTGATTCCATAGATGAAGAGTTCAAAACTTCCACTAACATGAATATCAGCACAAAAAAATGTGCAACAGGAGCTTCATGGAATGGGTTTCCATGGTCAAGTAGCTGCATTCAAGCCTCACATCACCAAGTACAATGGCAAGAGTCAGATTGAGTAGTATAAAGCATGCTGGCAATGGACTCTGTATAAGTGGAAACATGTTATGTGGAGTGATGATTCACACTTCACTAAGAAGTCTAATGGGTGAGAATGTTACTGGGAACAGCCTCATAACATTATCTCTCCTTTACCAGGCATTGTGCCAACTGCATTGTGCCAACTTTAGTGGAGGAGGGATAATGGCATGGGGCTGTTTTTCAGGGGTTGGGCTAGACCATTTACTTTCCGTAAATGGAATTATTAATGCTTCCACATACCAAGACATTTTAGACAATGCTTGAGACTACAACATATCCCGAAATGTATACACCTAATTTTACCTCAAATATCATCCTGATATGTATTTAGACATTTTCACAGAAGGCCAAGTACTTGTCTGGCTACAATAACTAACTTATGATTAAGCACGGGATACCGTGCGAAACGCGCAGTGTTTCTGCTATTTCCCACTTTATCTGCTTGAATATGTTTTGTATTCCTATTACGTTTGAAGATTAAAACCACTACCTTTTTTACCTGGAAAATGTGAGTGCGCTCTTCTGTGTTGCTGTTTTTGATTTTGACTACAATAACTAACCTTATCCAGGAAAGTAAATCCATGGATGCATTTTCAAGACATGCACTAAAAGATACACTCTCTGGTTTATTAATTTACACAATCCCTGTATCATGTGAGGATTCAATCTGATAGCTCCCGCTAAAATCCATCAAAATACATATATTGGCACAACAACAGAATATTGAGACTCCACAGCAGTGGCTAGAATGAAATTAGTTTACTTAGACATTCCAGAAAATAAAACGTACGATACATTTCCCCACATTGACAGACACATAATAACATATAAATATATATACACAATTTCTATTTACAATTAAAATGTTAATGGGAGCAGCCTCATAACATTACCTCTCCTCCACCAGGCATTGTGCCAACTGCATTGTGCCAACTTTAGTGGAATTGGGATAATGGTTTGGGGCTGTTTTTCAGGGGTTGGTCTAGGCTCTTTACTTCCAGTCAATGGAAGTATTAATGCTTCTGCATACCAAGACATTTTAGACAATGCTATGTTTCCATCTTTGTGGGGACAATTTGGGGAAGGCCCTTTTTATTCTAGCATGACTGTGCCCCAGTGCACAAAGCAAGGTCCATATAGATATGGTTGGATGAATTTTGTGTGGAAGAACTTGATTGGTCTACTGGATGAATGGGCAAAAACCTCACAGAAAAACTCCAAAATCATGAGGAAACCCTTCCCAGAAGAGCAAAAAGCTGTTATAGCTGCAAAGGGGTGATCAACTACATATTAATATCTATGTATTTAGCATGCCATATCATAAAAGTCCCATTTGATGTCATGGTCAGGCATCCCAATACGTTTGTCCACATAGTGTAGCTTCATACTAGCATACTAAAATAAACAATTATAATGTGCATAAGGGAGTTAAAGAACCTGAAAAGCTGAAATAGTCACCAAGGTGTGAACTCTATGTGATCAGATAATCTACCCCAGCGTGCTTGTTTAGGGATTATAACTGTCCCTTTGCATTTTGTTTTATGTGTTTAATTTTTATAGGAACAGATGATCTTTATAATTGTTTAAATGGCTGCATGGATCAAAATAAAAATTGCATATAGCATCATTCAAACAAGTTTACTTTCAGCATTTCTAAAAACTCTATGGTATGGGTATCCCTACCTGTCTTTTAGACTTTTTTATTTTTGGCAAGGATAGTGCCCACTGGGGTATGGTACCATAGAAAATGCATTATATGTTCCTGATGAATGTAATTCAGGAGGAACTTGCCCTGGTCTGCTTTCTGCCTCCTTGATGGAGTGAATGTCCTATGCCTGTGACAGTATCAAAACAATAAACCTGTTAACATTTACTACCCCTTTAAATAACCCCTCGTTTCTCTCTTAATACGAAAGGCTCCACATACATTAAAGCCTCAATCAAATGTCTAGTCAGGCCATTAGTATATGCAAATCAATTATAAATGTCTGCAATGTGCATCATTCAGCTGTGTCTTATAATATTAAAGTACAAATATTTGAAAGATACATGTTAAGAGAGTTAGATGAACGCAATTCTGTAATTTAACAAAATTTGACTTTAATTAATTATGATTCCAATACACAACAATAAAAATAACTGTGGATTCAATGCCAACAATCATGAATTAAATGTTTCAGGAACTGAATATGGGACTTTGAAGATAATAAAAAAAATGCTGAGTGCAGCTAACTCTCTGTTCCTGGGTAAATAATGGCCCAAATAGATCGCAGACAGGAGTGTTAAGTACCAATTTATAAAGCATTAGTTCAACCACATTTGTTATTTAGGAAACTACTCTAGGTATTATCTTGCACAGAGAAAACATTTCAACTAATAATTTCAGAACTGCAATTAATGTTTGAAAGTACTGGATCCTGTATTTAACTGCCCAGCATTGCAAAATTATTTATAATTCATTATAGTTCTGTACAGAAGTGAATGTATTAAAAATAAAACTTTTGGTTTGCCAACTGTAGTTGTGATAAACAGTGTTATCATCATTAATAAATTACAGGAAGGTCGTAAAAACTGTACAGCTCTTCGCTAAATAGCATTTATACTTTATTGAATAAAAGTACTTACTCACAAGTTTGCCACCTGAGGTTTATTTTGCAGTGCTATGAAAGCTGAACCTTCTTTGTCCTGTTTTCTATTGATCATGTAAATGGCTAGTACATCGATGATGTCCAGAGCATGCAAGCTTCTTCCTGATGTGGTACTCTAAACCAGCACACAAAGTATTTTTCCTGTAATATTAACTCAATTAAGTCCATTTCTTCTAAGACAAAATGGTGTATGAAGTATACAAACAGTAAGAATTAAATAGGTCTTAAGGTGTAAAACTAGGGATTGGATGATGTATGGGCTATAAATGTGTGTTATGTGCTTGACACTACAACATATCCCGAAATGTATACACCTGATTTCACCTCAAATATCATCCTGATATGTATTTAGATATTATCACAGAAGGCCATGTATTTGTCTAGCTACAATAACTAACCTTATCCAGGAAAGTAAATCCATGGATGCATTTTCAAGACATGTACTAAAAGATACACTCTCAGGCTTATTAATTTACGCAAACCCTCTATCATGTGACGATTCAATCTGATAGCTCCCACTTTAACTAAAATCCATCAAAATACATATATGTGCGGCAGTGTCAAAAGCCTTACTGAAATCTAGGTAAGCAATGTCTACTGCGACAAAGAGGGGGGTGGGTGCTACAATGCCCGAGAACAAACAGTACTGCAATAGTCTGTTCTGTAGGATAATACCTACTCGGGAGAGCAACTCCATTTTTTGCCTGCTTACACCATTGCAAAGGAACCACTCCATTAGCATATCAGACTGATCCCACCCATAAGGGCAGTCCAGATCCGAAATTCATGGCTAGTACCCTCTACACGAGGAACACAGCAAACCACAGACGTACGTTTCGGCCTACATGGCCTCGTCAGTGTGGTATGGCTGATGATCCTCTAGGTGCAAGCAGGCCAGGGACCCACGGCCGTAGGCATACCCTGTTACTCATGGCGACAAAGAGGGGGGTGGGTGCTACAATGCCCGAGAACAAACAGTACTGCAATAGTCTGTTCTGTAGGATAATACCTACTCGGGAGAGCAACTCCATTTTTTGCCTGCTTACACCATTGCAAAGGAACCACTCCATTAGCATATCAGACTGATCCCACCCATAAGGGCAGTCCAGATCCGAAATGCATGGCTAGTACCCTCTACACGAGGAACACAGCAAACCACAGACGTACGTTTCGGCCTACATGGCCTCGTCAGTGTGGTATGGCTGATGATCCTCTAGGTGCAAGCAGGCCAGGGACCCAAGGCCATGTATTTGTCTAGCTACAATAACTAACCTTATCCAGGAAAGTAAATCCATGGATGCATTTTCAAGACATGTACTAAAAGATACACTCTCAGGCTTATTAATTTACGCAAACCCTCTATCATGTGACGATTCAATCTGATAGCTCCCACTTTAACTAAAATCCATCAAAATACATATATGTGCGGCAGTGTCAAAAGCCTTACTGAAATCTAGGTAAGCAATGTCTACTGCACCACCCTGATCTGTAATCTGTAAGATTAGTTTGGCATGATCTCCCTGAAGTAAACCCATGCTGTCTCTGATCTTGAAATCCAAGCAAAACAATCCTATTCTTTAACAAGGTTTCCATTATTTTCCCCACTACTGAAGTAAGACTTACTGGTCTATAGTTGCCTGCCTCCTCCCTACTACCTTTCTTGTGAATGGGCACAACATTTGCTAATTTCCAATCTTCTTGGACTACTCCCTTTAACAATGATTGGTTAAATAAATTTGTTAATGGTTTTGCTAGTGCACCACTAAGTTCTTTTAATACCTTATGATGTATCCCATCAGGGCTCATCAACTTATTTGTCTTTACTTTAGACAGCTGAAGTAAAACCTCTTCCTCTGTAAACTTACATGCATCAAAAGACTCATTAGTCTTTTTCCTTAAATTAGGTCCCTTACCCTCATTTTCATTTGTAAAAACTGAACAAAAATATTCATTAAGGAAGTCTGCTAGGCCTTTAACCACTTCTACATAGCATCCTTCTTTTGTTTGTAATCTGACTAATCCTTGTTTTACTTTCCTTTTCTCATTTCTATATCTAAAAAATGTTTTATCCCCCTTTTTCACTGACTGGGCTATTTTCTCTTCTGCGTGTGCTTTAGATACTCAAGTAGTTTGCTTTGCCTCTTTCTACCTACTCTTATAGATCTTTATATCTTCCTCACTTTGAGTTTTTTTATAATTACTAAATGCTAACTTTTTGTTTTTTACTATGTTGGCCACCTCTGCAGAGTACCACAGGGGTTTCTTCAATTTTTTGCCCTTACTGACAAACCTATTGTAATTTTCTGTTGCCTTCAGTAGTGCAACTAAAACTTTTGTTTTTGTGTGATGTGACTGCGTCACTGTTCTTATATCAAACCACACTGACTGGTGATCACTAGATCCTAAACTTTCACCTACAGTAATATCTGATAACAAATCTCCATTTGTGAACACTAAATCTAATATGACAAACTTTTGAGTTGGCTCCTCAACTACTTGCTTTAGAGATAATGCCAGTAGTGAGTTTAGGATATGCATACTGCTGGCGCAAGTATTTCCAGTTCACATCAGGAAGATTAAAGTCACCCATGATGATCACTTCCCCCTTCATTGTCATTTTAGCTATTTCTTCAACTAGTAGAGTATCTAACTCCTCTATTTGTCCAGGGGGCCTATAAATCACACCTACTCGAGTTACCGTAAGATTTCCAAATTCTAACGTAACCCAAACTGACTCTATGTTCGTCTCACTAACTTGTATTATGTTAGATTTTAAGCTATCCCTTACATACAGGACCACCCCTCCCCCTTTCTTGCCTTCTCTGTCTTTTCTATATAAAGAGTACCCTGCTATTGATATATCCCAGTCATTTTTTTTTCATTATACCATGTCTCAGTAACCGTCACTAAATCTACATTCTCAGTTGCCAATATTGCCACAAATTCATGGATCTTATTCCCTAAACTGCGAGCATTTGTAGACATGACCCTAAGCTTATCATTTTTCAGCACACTGACTACAGGCACCTTCTGTCCCTCTTTTGGGGGGCAAAAGGATTGATGTTTTATCGCCATTTTGCCACCCTCTTTTAGTTTAAAAACCTCCTTGCAAAACCTCTGAACTGCGTATTGAGAATGTTTGTTCCCTTTTAAGAAAGATGCAAACCATCTTTTTTGTACAGTTCATTTCTATCCCAAAGAGAACTACCATGAGAAATAAAGCCAAATTTTTGCTCCCGACACCATTCCACAAGCCACAAGTTAAAGTCTCTAATACATATCCGTCTATCATTCTGAATGTTATACACTTCAGAAAATGACAGTGTGGACACAACCTGCCATATATCATTGGCAAGAACACGAAAAACTGCCTTCACCTCTGAAACCTCATTGCAAGCCAAATCAATTGTCCCTAGATGAACCACTACATCCAATTCTCTTAGGAAGCCTCTGTGGCAATGGCCTCTGTGGCAGTAACTTTGCAACAGTCTCAGCCGAGTTTGTTTTACAGATAATTTACAAATCTTGGACTTTAAAAATGCAATCTCCTGCTGCAATCTAGAGAACTGTCTACAGATTAGACAGCATCCAAACAAAAAATGGAACGGGAAACAAATGCATAATAGTAATCACCGTGAACCAAATCTGCCATTTTAAGAATTTAAATCAAACAGATCTTTTTGTTTTTCTCACCTCTTGTATACCTCAGACTACCTCCGGAGTATCTCCAGAATATCTCCAAATTTACTCTTTGAAAAAAACAGCTCTTAGAAGAGCAGCCAAGCTATTAAATTACCCATGCTAATTTCCACTATGCTTTATATACACAACACACAAGCACATCCCCCAAGGAAGGTTTTAACACCTGAGTGGGCCTATGCCAATTAGAAACCAAACAATGACAAACACCTAAGTATTCAATTCAGATTCCTTACCAATTTGAAGCAGGAAATTAGTACAAACCACCACACAATAACTTGACTAAACGAATCTTACTTGTATCAGTAGAAAAGAAGATCTCAGCAAGTTGAAAAATCAAGTCTGTCTCCAGAATATCTCCAAATATACTCTTTGAAAAAATAGATCTTAGAAGAGCAGCCAAGCTATTACATTACTAAAACATTTGGTTACATGGGATCATCTATGATTGGCTTGTCTAGTATTTGCCATCCACCATCTGGCTTGGGGCTACTCCAGTCCTCTCATCCCACTGGGGTCTTTTCCATGTGTGCACAAGTCAGTTACAGATGGTAGCACTGAAATGACGAATCTCAGAGAAGCTCATGTTGTTATAAACAAACATTTCCTTTCATCTCTTGGGTGGAGTAGGCACACTACAGCCATAAAACCTACTTTAATCTTACATCTCTTGGGTGGAGTAGGCACACTACAGCCATAAAACCTACTTTAATCTTACACCCATACAAAGACCTTGTCCTGATTATAAAATGTTAACATTCCATGATGTATGCCAACACATACACATTTAATATCTCGTTAATTAAAGTTAAGGCCTGCAATTTTCCATAGTGTATCATAGGTCAAGTGTGTGCGAAAAGTAAGGGAACCACTGGTTCCCCACCCCAATTAAAGATAATAATTAAAATCAGCTGTTTAGCAATTAGTAGGATCTATGTGACTGAGTTTGGGCTGCTCCACCATTTTACCCATTAAGGACCTGCTGTTTGGGACATTTTTGGCCATTCTGGACAATGGCTGTTTTAACTTTTCTGCGGGGGTTTGTATTTAGCTGTAATTTTCCTAATTTTCCTTTAAGCAAAGCATTGCTTTGTTTAGATCCCTTTATTTTCACCATCAAATTTGACCTGAAAAGGCTTTTATAGAAATACAAATGGTAAAAAAGTAAATGTCTAAATATTTTCTAATATTTGTTTGAGTTTAGAAAAGCCAGTGTTTACAAGTTTTTCTGTTGCTTTTTGCAAGTTATGGGACAATAACTGATAGTAGTGTTTTTTTGTTTCCTATCCATTTATTCCTACAGTGACCTTTTGACCCTAACCCTAAATCTAACTGAACCCCTAAAGTGAATGATAACATTAACCCTAATTCGAACACTAACTCAGCTGTAACCCTAAGTGGAACTGTAACCCTAAAACTAACCTTACATTTAGGGTTAATAGATCAATTGTTAGTTTTGTCCATTTTTTCCAATACAGTATTGCTGACTGCCTCTAGGGGAGGGGTTATTTTTAAACCCTTCCATCTCTCTTGCTGGATATGGGACAGAGCCAAATTGGAGGAGCATGCAACTCTTCAATAGGCATAAGGTTATCTCTAAAATAATCTTATGCCTACCCCTGAGTGCTTAAACCCTGTAATACCCTGCATGAATCTCTAGCATTTCTCCTGGAAGCCTATCCATTGCACCAACTACCCTCTTAGTAATACTACCTGATATCACTTTTAAACCTTTGTCCTTCTAATGTAAGACTATGTGCTCTTGTTGTGGTTGTTTTTTCTGCTTTTCAATATAATCTCCTTCTTTTGTATATTTAAATGTTTCTATTGTATACATTCTCTCTTGTCTTTCTTGGAAGCTGTACATGACAAGACCCTTTAACCTTTCCTGGAATGTTTTAATCTGCAATCCAGTGTTGATAACTTATTAATTGTTTTACACAATATTTAAGTATTGCCTGTCTCTCCCTACTCCATCCCATCTTCCCTGTTGCTCTCCTCAATCTCCTTTCTATCTATACCATCCCTATATCAGTTTTTTTCCTCAATGTCTGTCTCTATACCAGCATAGCCTGATATCTGTTTTTCTCCACCAATATCCCTTGTCTGCCTCTCTGTATCTATATCCTCATAACCTCAATGTGTGTCTCTATCACCCTTATCCCCACCTTGTCTTTTTTTTCTAGCCCCCTCGTCCCCACCTTCTTCTAGTTTCTCTCTTCCTCCCTGCTGCATAGTGCCCTGGATCTCCTGTTTTCTACTGTTTGTTTAAACAGCCAGGGATGCCGGTGGAGTACAGAGCTTGCATGCTATTTCCCAGTGGGGTACACCCAGCCAGTACGCCAAAGTGTCTACTCAATATGTGTCACTTGTGTACATGCAGTTGAGGCTGAAGTCTAGATGCAGGGAGAGGAGCAGGTGTAATACCCTCCTTTTGAGTGGCCACAAACAGAGGTCTCTAAATAGGAAGCAAAGGGCAAAAATAGGATGTAATGAGAACTATGAGCACCTGAGAAGATAAGTGCCATTAGTCAACCCGTATTCAACCTTATTGAAGCTGTATACAGGCTTTTCAGTTTTCTTTCTGCATTTGCTATTCTGTTCTGCTTCTTTGTTTTTATTGTTCCTGGGTTCTTTCCTGTTCTGTTATACTTGTGTTCTGATTATCTCAGTCCCGGCCACATGGTGGCATATCCTACTTCCAAAGTCCCTGTCCTTAGTGGCTCCTGCCTAGCCTGGCCCCATAGCGGCACCTACCTTAGCCTAGCCATAAGACTGGCACCTGCCTAAGTCTGGCTATAGAGCAGCACCTACCCAAACCTAGCAAAAGTCCGGTACCTGCCAAGTCTAACACCGAATGGCACCTGCCTAAGTCTAGTTAGTCTGGTACCTGCATAAGCCTTGCCATGGACTGGTACCTGTCTGAGTCTGGTTATTTTCTGGCACCTGCCCAGTTGTGACAATGCCTTGTCCTAGAGTCCCTTAAGTGGGACGCCTTGTCCTAGAGTTCCTTCAGTGGAATTTCCTGTCCTGAGTTCCTTCAGTGGAATGTCCTGTCCTGAGTTCCTTCAGTGGAATTCCTTGTCCTAGAGTCCCTTCAGTGGGATGACCTGTCCTGTCCCTTTAAATGTAATCCTTTGTCAGTTTCCAGCCTGTTCTGTCTCTGTTTCTAGCTCTTGTTCCCTGTCTAATTTATACCTCGCTCTTGTACCCAGTTTCCATGTTTTCTCTGTTCTCTACTCTGTTCCATTTCTGGTTTTCCTTGTTTTCCTTGTCTGTAATTATGTTCCATTGCAGGTTTTTTTCTCTGCCTTGTTAATTTTCTTCTTTTTAAACCACACGCGTTTCTGTTCAGCCCTTTGCAGCAGTCTACAGGTATTTTTTCTGTGTTTCAATGCAATTTATTTGTCTTAGATTCTATTTATGCTTTTGCTAATATTATTTCTTAGTTAGGGACTTGCCTATTGTGGTGTACCTTGACGTGGTTGACAAGCTAACATGTAATTGGCCAATTGGTGAACCAAACCCCCACTTTTACCATCTTTAGTTTTAGGCTAGTTCCTGTATTTATGTTTATTCCATTTATTTTCTTCCTTTGTTCCTTGGTCCTGTTTCAACTCTGCTTGGCTGTCATTTAGTTTATTTCCTCTTTAGCCCTGGAACCTGGATACAGAAGCTGCTACACAGGGCCTGGTTGTGGCTGCAAGACTTGGGGTCCCAAACCTCCAGGGGATTGCAGTTACACAGCACCAGGTCCTGTGTCTCCACCCTGCAACGTAGCTCATGATCTCGGGCGCTCAGGGTCCCTAACCACCTGGACCCCGTGCATTACAATAAATAGACACAGGTAGGAGCAGGGCCGGCCTTAGGGGTGTGCGAGCGCACAAGACGCAACACCCCAGGGGGCATCGGCTCAAAAAAAGAAAAAAAAAGTCTTTAAAAAAAAGCCGGTAGAGGCACTGGATTGGGGAGATCAAAAGATCCCCCCTCACCAGCCCTCTGCTCAGCATCTCTGCTGTATCCAGGGAGGGGGCAGAGCTCACCGGCTGAGATGTGTAGCTCCGCCCCCACCCTGTGAAGCATAGCAGCGTCTGCTTCACGGGGACCGCCGGGCAGCAAGAGAAAGGGAGCCGAGCAGCACTTCCTCTTGCTGCCCGTGAAGCAGACGCTGCTCTGCGTCACAGGGTGGGGGCGGAGCTACACCTCTCAGCCTGTTAGCTCCCTGGATCTACATTTGCAGGCAAGGGGAGGGGGGAGAGAGAGGCAGAACAGGGGGAGGTGGGGAGAGGCAGAACAGGGGGAGGGAGAGAGAGACAGAACAGGGGGGGAGAAAGAGACAGAACAGGGGGGATAGAGACAGAACGGGGGGAGATACAGAACAGGGGGAAGGGAGAGAGACAGAACAGGGGAGGGAGGGAGAGACAGAACAGGGGACGGGGGAGAGAGACAGAACAGGGGATAGGGAGGAGAGACAGTACAGGGGAGGGGGAGAGAGACAGAACAGAGGGAGAGAGAGAGAAAACAGGTATGGGGGAGTTAGAGAGAGACAGACATGGCAAGAAAGAGGAAAAGGACAAACATGGGAAGGGAGAGAGACACATACATAGGGGGGGGTGAAAGAGACGGGGGTGAAAGAGATGGGGGCACCACGGGGGAAGCCAGCAAAGGCCAGCCCTGGGTAGGAGGTTGACTGCATCAGAGCAAGTCTGAAAAACAAGCCTTCTGGTGGGGAGACAAAAATAGGCACAGTTACCAGAGGTCCATGATTCAATCCCAGCAGAGGTTACAATATGCACCAACATTCAGCCCTGAAACAGTAGCTCCAAAGTCCAGACGGATTCAGGGACATATGGGGAATCCGACTGTTGAGCCCATTATGCCCCGATGTGCAGCCAAATAGATCCACAAGTCGAACATCATAGCCAAGACCTGCTGAAATCAAAAGCACCCAAGAAATGCCTAAACAATTATGCCCCAATGTGCTGCCAAATAGATCCACAATTCGAACATCATAGCCAAGACCTGCTGAAACCAAAAGCACCCAAAATATGCCTAACATCTAACATCCCCATAGACTTGGATGAATTTGGCAATGCTGAAAAACGAAATGTTCCTATCCTAGGTGTTCAAAAGCTGGACAAATGTGCCAAAACCACCACAATAAAAAAATAATGCCCCCCACCCCCAAGGGTTTCGAGACAGTTTAAAGGAGATTGATCTTCTGCAATAAAAAAAATAAATGTGGTCTGTGGACTAACCCATACAGTTAAATAAAAATATACATTTTTTAGTAATAATATTTTTATTTTTGGTTGGCCCATTGTCCTTGGTTAAAGAAGAGGAGTAAGGGCATCAGGGGACACTTTTAATGCAGGTATTATTTTATTTACATGGCACCCTTTGTGTGCGAGGCTGCAACACCCTTTGTGTGCCAGTATTTATTTTCACTGTCCACTCTCACTGCCTAACAGGGTGTTTGTCAGGGTTCTACACTGACCTTCTGACTTATCCATTTAAAAGTCATTATTTATGTGCTTATATACCTCCTGCCTCCTCTAGAGGCCTCCCTACCTTACTTTGCTTGCATTTCTTCCCTTCTGTTTGGTGTCAGGTGGGCTCGTTACCTTTTGCTTACACACCGGAAATCTGAACCTAGGTGGCTCAACCAGCTCAGTGGATGATTTTCAGCATCTCCTGAGACCCTCTGACTACATCAAGATTTCTTCAGCTAATTTGTTCCCTTATAGCTACCCTTCTCATTCCTCACCACCTCTCAGGGGTTCCTGCTTAGCTACCAACCTCTGACCTCACCCCCTCTCAGGTGTTCCTGCTTAGCTACCAACCTCTGACCTCACCCTCTCTCGCGTGTTCCCGTTTAGCTACTTACCTCTGGCCTTAACCCTTACCTCTGGCCTTAACCCTTACCTCAGGCCTCAACCCTTACCTCAGGCCCTGTCCCCTTGATTAACTCTCTCTACTCCTACCTTTGCTTTGTCTACAGTCCCTGCTATAGCTCTTTGTTCATACTGCAGTTCCTACTCAAACCCCTTTTCTATTCTGCAGTTCTTTGCTAAATTCCCTTTTGTCTCTCCTTAAGTTTTTATTCCAATACCTAGCTCTCCCTCTGCACAATATATAACATGCATCCAGACACCTCCACTTTCATTTGCTTCCTAAGCACGTGTGCAGTCGGTGCCACCATTTTTAAATGGCATTTACGGTCACTTCGGCGAGTGATCGTAGCTCACCCCTGCACTTCTCTACATAGAGGCATTGTAGCAACACCTAAAGAGTAAAGAAAGCAACCTTAGGTTCATTTCTTTGCTCTAATTAGTGCATGACGTGCCAGACACTTCATGTGTCACTAACGGCATGTTTCTGCATGATGTGCCTGGCAAGTCATATGTCGTTAAGGGGTTAAAAGGTAAAACAAAAAAGTTACAGTAATAAGGGCTTACCATTTATTTAGTTTCTGCATAAGGTATCTTTCTTGCGGGCTTTTCACTTAAAAGTAAGTTACTGATGAGTTGAGATAAGTGTAGGGGTTTATTCATAAAAGAGAGAAATTCAGTGAATTACTGGAAATTGACAAGGGAATTTCAAACTTAAGGTCAAAGTAGCCAGATTGGGAAAAAAAATCTCTCATTCACCAGGCTTGTCAGTGCCCAATGTATAGCTAAATTGACGAGGTGAAATGTTCATCTCACCTCAACTCACCATTTTAGTGTATAGCCCTCCTTATGCATAAGGATTTTTCAGGTTTATAAAAGATTTTGGGTTTTCTTGCCTTTCATGTCAAATGATTAATATTTGTTTTGTGTTTTCTACTGAGCCTCTTACTTTGGTCAGATACATCATAGACACTGGGAATTATTATTTACTTTAGTTTGTTATTGCTGGTAGAAATTTGTTTTAATAAAAATTTGAGATTTAAAAAAAAAACAAACTAAGAGTAAAATATTAATAGCAATTTGCATTTCGTTTTAATGTAATTCAGAACATATTTCCTACAGTGACTAAGCTGCAGCCACATCAGTTAGTCTAAAGCATGGGCTACTGTCTTAGAATTTTGGCCACACTCCATTCAGGCACAACCTGCCAATCTCTCCCACTCTACCATCTGGCAATTTAATTCAACTTGTTGTTCTCCTCTGTTTTGGAAACATGTATGGTTACACAATCCAAAATGGACTGATGTTATACACTTATTGTGTATTAACAAGTAATGTAATAATGTAGGAATTATTCCAAATATGTTCTTTGAAATGTTCCAGTATGAAAACATTATTTAATCACTGTCACATTTATGTTATTATTAAAATAAATGTTAAATTAAACAAATGTCAGTAATAATTGTTCTGATCAAATATTAGATGTTTCAATTGCATCACAGGTTTATTTGCATCACAATATATATTATTGCTCTCTACGAAACTAGGCTCAAATGTTACTAACACAACTTAAAAAGGGAATGATTCATGAAACATTAGACAACATTAATGTAATTCCTAAGTATTTTCAGATAAACGTATAAACTAAGGTACACTCAGGAGCAGCTCTCTTGTACCCAGCAATTGAACTAATTAGGTTTCCTTAGTTTATGATTCAGATACTCACTGTCGATTGCCAATATCTGCTATCCCAGAGTAACTTTATCACTGCTGATTGTAGGGATTTCCTTTTTTAAATAGTGTGCCATATTACTACTACAAACACCTGAACAGTGAATTTACTGTAGATTTTAGCCAGATGTTGTGGCTATTTCGTTTTTTTTATTGTTTATGCAAAAAGAGTATATAGCTGCTAATAATATATAAAAAAAAAATTCTTGAAATATCTTAATAGTTGTGCCAGCGGGGTAGGAGTAGCATTATGTACAGCTGAGAGAACTGGGAACCAAAACCTAGACACTTCTCAATATAATCAGCCCAAATGCAATGATGGGTGAAGTACAATGTATAACATATTGACCACCTGCAGCTTTAAGGGTATTGCTTTACTATAATATACTTTACTTTTTTCACAAGATAGCACAATGAGAGCAGTTTTTATGTCTGTAAAAAACACTGCAATGTAGATAAAGCAAGTAATGCGATTGGGAAATAGATGGAAATATTTTTGATCTTTGTGTACCCCACCATTAATAGAGGATGAATTCACAACACTTATCCTAAAATACACAGGTACATATAACCTTGTGAACATAACTTAATGGCAAACAACATCATCTTCTATAAAAGGCCGAGTACTTGGAGCTACAGACGAATAATGAAAAGACCCCTGGACAATTAGCTAGAAAATTGAGAAATAAAGCACTATGTAGATTAGAAAATAGATTTCTAAAATGTAATGAGTTGAGAAAGTGGTTGGGTGATATCTACACATCCACAAGTGGTACCATTTCACAAAATGTGCAACAATATTTGCATCAATGTTATAGAAGCTGTGGAAACATAGGAGAGGCATGATACAGTACATGTATGGTGGTGTTGCACCAAAATCTTAATCTGAATCTGAAAAATGTAATATCTGAAATATTAGATAAAGAAATTAAATTCGAACTAAATCTACCATTAAACTCTTTGACTAAAATTAAAAATGCATTTGTCAACATTAGAATGTTAGCAACAAGATGTTCTATAGAGAAGAGATGGAAAACTGAACCCCCAACTTACTTAGAGTTATCAGAAAAATAAACTTACTTCATCAAATGACTATAGGATCAACAGAACTAAATGATTTATACAATCTAAATGTAGAAAAGGAAGAAAGACAAACATAAGAGGGAAACAAACTAAAAAATACTAAAAAAAAGTATATGTATATTTTTTTAAATTAATATATACATAAATGTAAATGTAAAAAAATATAAGAAGAAAGTAAAAGATTATAGGGAAGAAGAGGACAGAGAAAAAAATTGAAAAGAAAGACAGAAGAAGAGACAAACAGATAAAATTAAAACTTTTGAAATAATGAAAGTGTTATAAAGAGAAAATCGAAAAGAATAGAAAAAGAGACATGAATTAGGAAGAAAGAGAAGAAAGAAAAGAAAAAGAAAGAAAAATATAAAAGAATGAAGAAAATAAGAAAAAAGACACAATTTTAAAAAAAGAAAGAGAGCGAGAAGACAAAGAAGAAAAAGGAGGTGGAAGGAAGGAGAGGAGACTAATGGAAAGAGAAGATAGCTAATAAAATTACTATTTAAGAAGAATTTTGTGGGGGGGGGGGGTTATTTGTTGTTCTTTTTCTTTTTTTTTTTTGCATATAGTAAAATGTATTGTTTCCAAATTCCAAGTAATGTTTTCTCTTTTGATATATGTAATGTAAAATCCTATTTAAATTATGTATTGGAAAAAAACTAAATTACCCAAAAATAATTACGTACCACATATTAACTTCTTTAAGCTTGCTGTTTTATTTATGCTGAACTTGTTAAACCGTTACTGACTATTAAAAAATGCCATCCTGCCTTATATTCTCCCCACAGTGGGAGTGATGAGCACATGTGATAACGTCATGCGTCCGTCAGCGCATGTGCCCCATTAAGGGCTATATGTCAGTTTCCTTCCTATTTCCTAACCAGCCTATAGAGGGCTATTTAAACCTTACTTCCAGGCTAATGCCTGGAATGCTATTGTCTGTGAGAAGTTCCCCTGGGCCTCACTAGCATTTCTTGATTCCTGTTGTTTCTGTTGCTGATTCTGTTTATATTTTACCCTGCTCCTGAACTCTGCCAGCCCAGACCTCTACTTGTGACCTTGACTATTGTTCTTTTTTGATTCAAAAGTTTCTGTTTTTGTCTCCTACATGATTATGACCCTGCCTGAACACTGCCAGCCCTGACCAGTTGCCTGAATTGTACCTTGCCTGAACTCTGCCAGCCGTGACCAGTGTATTGTTCCTGACCATTCTTTGTCTCATCTTTCCTCATTCCTGCATTTCTCTCAGACGTCCTCTTCAATAGACTTACAGTTGTGAGGCATCACAGTCCTCAATGGTTTATCATCTGCAGCTCATCAAGGGTGTCTTACCACTGGGTTGAATTCCCTCATTTTCTCTAAGTGTCTGGTGCCTTTTCTATATTGAGGACAGGGCCACCAAGGGGGTGGATGGGCGATACACCGGCCCTGGGCCCGGTGGCCCCGGTCCTTTAAAAAATGTTTTAAAAAGTCTGGGCAAACGGGACAGCTGCCCAGGGCCCATTCATTCCAGGGGGACAAAAGCAGCTGCCCTATGGGCCCCTGCTGCCCATGTTACTGTCTCGCATGGAGACAGCCATGATCGTGCAGCAGCCAGCAGTCAGACCTGGCTTTTAGTCACAGCCGCCGGAAATGACGGCAAGTCAAATCCGGTGGTTGTATTTCCTGTATGCATCAAGAGTTCAGGAAGCAATGAGGAGGAGTTGGCCGGGGATGAGCAGCATCCAGGTAAGTACTTGGGAAGGGGGGGCAGAGAGGAGGATTTTTTAATAGTAATGAGCAAATTTTCAGTGGGCTATTAATGAGCAAATTATCAGTGGGCTATTAACAAGCAAATTATCAGTGGACTATTAACGAGCAAATTATCAGTGGCATATTAATGAGCAAATTATCAGTGGCTATTAATCATCAAATTATCAGTGGCTATTAATCAGCAAATTATCAGTGGCATGTTAATGGATAAACTATCCAGGGAGGAGGGGGCAGAATTTTTTTCATTAAGGGGCCCTGACATTTCTAATGGCGGCCCTGATTGAGGATCAATCAGCCGAGACTTGCAGGATGATGAATAATAATTTTATTTGAGCAGAAACAGTCTTATATACAGACATAATCAAGTTAACATAACTCAACCCACACATTAACATACAACACAACAGGAACTAAACAGCAATTAACAAGGCCTTCTACAGATATTCAATATTATTTTAACAGTAAATGCAATTAACACAGAACAGTGGATGAGGGGGTAAACTACCGTATTTTCTCGAATATAAGACAGCCCTGATTTTAAGACGATCCCTCAAACTATGGATATTCCTTTAGGAAAAAAACTAAAAGCCTGAATATAAGACTACGCTATAGGAAAAAAGTTTAACTTGTATATATTCACATGTAAATAGCTTTTTCATATTTAATAAAAACGTGCAGACATCCTCCATGCTGCCCGACACCTCCGTCCATTATGACGGACAGCCGGTCCGTCATAATTGATGGAAGTGTCGGGCAGCATGGAGGATGTCTGCACTATCATGCAGACAACCCCTGGCTGCCCAAATATCCCTGGTGGCTAGTGGTGGCAGCCGGAGGATGTCTGCACGATACGCGCAGACATCCTCCGCTGCTGCCCGGCACTTCCTCTGGGACTTCTATGATGAATCCGGCTTCATCATAGAAGTCCCAACGGACATCCACCGGCTATTAGGGAGGGGGATCCAGGTCCCCTGCAGCTCTGTGGGGGACCTGGATCCCAGTCTTATAATCTGACCTTGATTTGAGGTCAGACTATAAGACGACCTTGAATATAAGATGAGGGGTCTTTTTCAAGCAAACACAGTATTAATCATTGTCCCTGACTCCTCTGTGACACATTTTTCAGAGTGCTCTACTCTCAGAGAGCACAATCTGGGGACATGAGTAACAGGGTACAGGGGACAACCAGGGGCAACAACATCATATACATTGTAAAGTCAATGAAAAGTGCAAATGGACCCACTATATCAACCTCCCCCAAAACAGAACCCCTTCTCAGACCAGGGCCATAGTCTGTTGGCATGAGGCAAGAGGGAAGCAAGTCCTGCTGGCAAGAAGGAAGCAAGTACTCACAATGAGCCCTGGGGATGGAGGGTTCACAGAGCCATTTTAACTGACTATTCCAATAATGTAATTCCTTTGGTGGCTATTCTGTAGCCATGAACTGACAAGTGAACTGCAAAACTCAGGCATTAATAGCTGAGTTGGAAAGAAAGTCCTGTATAACTGAGATTTTCCAACGTAGTTATACATGACTAATTTTTTGTGAATAGCCACCACTACACAACTGAGTTTTATCACACGGACCCATTTGGTAAATGGAAAACTGATAGAAGCGCATTAAGTAAGAAAACTGATTTATCTTCTACAATCTAATCATGGACTCTTTAAAGCTAGCACGATTAAAGTGGCAGGACCACCTACAGTGTGTGAGATAAGATAAGTACTAGGTTGTATAAAGTAAAGAAAAATAAAATGACCTGTCATCAGTTTTCTTCCTCAACACTTCAAATATATTAAATACATGTGCAACATATAGAAAATAAGGATGAAGGAAGCAACTTTCCTGTGAAAGTCACTCACAACTGTAGACTAATTGTGCTGAATATGAACATGCAGCAAACCTGCATTGCAATGATTGTCTTTCCCACCTAGTCCTATAGTAATCAAAAATGTGTGACTTGAATATGCTTGCAGGAAAGCCCACCAATTTTGTTTTGCTTACTCTAGACAGTGAAAAGAAAAATTCTGGAGAGGAAGGTAATGAAACAGGAAAATTATTATTGTAATTCTGCTCTCTCTCTGTGGGTAACATTGAACATGGGTAAATTATTGAACTGCTATGAGAATAAAAAATAGCTATGCAAATAAATAAAAACTAATTAAACAAAACAAAAAAAATATATGGCATCTGTGAAAAGATAGTCAGGCCGTAATATGGTTCGTTTTCCAATACTCCTATTTTATGACCAGCCGTATGGGCAATAAATAATTTGCTTTATCTTCTCTAGAACATGACCATTTTCACAGCAATGGGATAATTTTGTTATATTGGTGATTAAAAAGAGTACTTTCCAAAAATGTCGACATCCTATATTGTAAGTAGTGGCTCAAAAAACAAACAAAAAAAAGGCGTAAAATAAATACAACATTTGAAAAAAGACACATTTGAACTATTTGAATCTTCTTGATTTTGTTGACAGACAGACACAGGAATTGTCATCATAGGAATTTCTAATAATTTTTGCAGTTGGGATTCAATGTGAGCATTCCTTGATTTACAAAGATAATCCATCAGTTTGAACATAGAAAATAGGCGCTCTCTCTATTCTTGATGAGCCCTAATAAATGTCCACCGTTTACAGATATAAACGTATTCTTCGGTTGTCTGAATTTATCGCAGACAAGAGATGTAAAAGATGGAAAACTTCTCCACATTTGTAGACCTAAATAGATCCACGAGACCATTGTGTTTAAAATAACATTTTATAACGAATCCCTTAGACTGTAACAGTACATGTAGTGAGACAATATTCATACATACAGTATTACAAAGTAAATCACATTTTTATCCATATCACCAAAAATCAGGGCCAATGGAGGTTTTGAATAGACTCATAAAGGATGATATTGAAAAACTAAGTAAGTAAATACAAATATAATTTTAAGAAAAAATTATCAAGAAGCCTTGAAAGATCTCATAAAGGAAAAATAGGTAAAACCTACAGACAACCAAACTCTTTCCCAAATTGAATAAGAAGGATTAAGGTGGATAAAAGCAACTTGTAAGGATTCCTAGATGGCTCAGAGTATGGATCTTCAAAGTCATAACACATTGTAGCATGGACTTTAATATTTCTATAGATCCAATAGATCCATCTGTCACAGTGAACTAAATTCCACAAATATGATCATTCTTCATGAACATGTAAGGAGCTGAGATATTGAGGAGCTAGATATTTGGAGGTAAGATTAGGTAAAAAGAAAGGTGAATTATATAAAAAAAATAGCTTTTAACATGCAACTTCATTTTTGAGGTCTATGCGTGAAATAAGATGTAGATAGCTAAATAACTGAAAAAAGCACTATATTCTTCTGTGGCAAGTTGCTGTGTGATAAACACCATAAAAACAGGCAACTCCATAAATATATATGTAACCCTCCCAGTGCTTATAATATGAGTACACTGATGCTCTGTTTGGAGTACATTTATTGGATAACTATCCTGGTGTTTTATGTATTGAAAACAGAATATGCTATGTTATTTTTGTTCTCTTTTATGTCTTCCTCCTAATTATAAGACCACTGGAGAGATTATTTATAGGAATATAACTATATTATTATATATTTGTGTGTACACTTAAAGGAGCACATTTCTTCTATATAGCTGTTTTGCACAGATCATCTATACTAAATATATTTGAAGAAAGGGGAAGACAGCGCTGTATAGGCACAAAATATAGTCAAAAAATAATTGAATGAATAAACCACAAAAGAGTGATACAGAGTATATAAAATAATATAAATGTAATAAATAATACAAACATATAAAAATGGACCCACCCTATACGAATGGTGGGGATACAAATGACACACACACTGAGTATAATAAAAATGGACACAATATCAGGTATATAAATCAAAAGATAAAACCATAAGAATCAATTGGGGGAAATATAAAGTATGTAAATTAGTACACACCTGGTGATCCACCCGAGACACCACTGAATTCAAAGAAAAGATCAATGAATCCAAGGATCTCCTTTTTTGGCGTCCTTTTCAGTTTGCGAAAGACCTGGCCAGGCTCTTTTTCGCCTCTTTCTCTCCTTGGATTCATTGATCTTTTCTTCCTGAATTCAGTGGTGTCTCGGGTGGATCACCAGGTGTGTACTAATTTACATACTGCATAAAGTTGATCATATTCACCTGCTTGATATAGATGCTGCACTGCAAAGAAAGCACATAATCTATTAGGAATATACAGGAACCACAAAGTGCTTTGTTGGGTGTAAAGTTAAACAGTTATTTAGAATCTCTATCACTATTGTATTTCGTTCACTAGTGAACACCTAAACAGTCTTCTTATATGTAGAAATGATTGCTTATACAAGCTTGAGTAATGAACCAGTTGTAAATGCATTTATGTACAAAATAACTTAAAAAAAACTGTTGCTTGATGGTACCAAGACACATTAAAAACAGACTCATTTGATCAAAAAGTTTTCTAAATAAAGTGTTGCTGTGGACTGTCTATCAGATTTATTTCTTTTTCTGCCCATTTATGCTTTTCCTTGCGTAGAAAAAAAGAGTATGTTCTTATGAATATGTCTGTAATGTACTCTGTGCATTTTGTTTGAACCGATTCAAAGGCTTTTATGAGGTTCTACTTTCTGTTTGTTGAGTTACAGTCATGTTGTGATGTTAGTAACAACCAAACCCAGACACGTCCATCAGACTGCCAAACAGTGCTCCAGAGTCCAGTGGCGGCATGCTTTACACTAATCGATCCAATGCTTGGCATTGTACTTGATGATGTGAGGCTTGCATACAGCTGTCAGCCATGGAAACCCATTCCATGAAGCTCAAGTCGTAGAGTTTTTGTGCTGATATTCATGCCAGTGGAAGTTTGGAACTCTTCAGCTATGGAATTAGCAGAGCATTGGTTTTATGCACCATGCGTCTTAGCACTCGGTGACCACACTCTTTCACTTTACTGAGTTGCTGCTGTTGCTAAAAGATTCCACTTTCTAATAATACTACTTATAGTTGACCATGGAATGACATCCTATCACAGTACCACGCTTGAATTCTCAGGTGGGAAAAAGAAAGATGATATAAGAAAAGTGTATTAAATTGGTAAAGGATATATAATGGATTCCCATACAAGAATTTGTTCACAATTTGAATGAGCAGTCTGTAATTTCCAATAGGCAACTAACCTTGTCTCTGTATTAATAAAGTCAAATTATCTCTATAAAACTTCATTAAAGAAATCTGTCAGAAAGGCTGGGGTCTCTGTGTTGGGGAGGAGTTACAGGTTATCTGGATTTTTTTGGTCTTGGTACATGCACAGATTCAAAATTCAGGCTTGACTGTTTCCTTAAACTTCATTTAACAGAACAAATTAGAACTGCTATCAATGACAAATCATTCCAAACAGGAATAGTTTTTACATGATAAGTGAATATAAGCCCAGAGCTGAGTTTGTCATAAGTTACAGAGAATATAGATGTTACTAAGGTCTACCAAGGTCACAAGTATATTGAACATCCTTATTTTTATTCCTTTTCTTGGAGTAAGACTTCTAGGTGGAAGTTGAATTATATTTTCTTTTATACAAACTTAACTGTAGTTTTAATAGGGAGTGTTTCAAATAATCCTGCTTAATGTATTGATTCACTGTCATTTCTTTATTCATCTTGTATAAATTAAGGTAACATTTACACAGCATCACAAAGCGGAAAACTAGATACAACAGCCCTCTTTTACATGGACACTGTTTTGTGAAGAAGCAGCAAAATATTAATTTAAAGTTCAAATGGATACAACACTCTCAATCATTAGATTACATAAACATGGATACCAGCACATAGATAGCAATGTCCTTAACATAGTAAAGTACTGGTGAAGAAATCCGACTTTCCAAAACTAAATATAGTTATGAGAAATGTATTATCCCAAAGTTGTATGTTCCATGAGGCTTGCAAAATAATGTGGGCTTGTGTGATTAACTTGAATGTGAGACTTCAAACTACATTTCAGAACATGTATCATTTGAGGAAGGACATCAGGTTGATGAAGGAAATGACCCACATATCAGTGGATCCTGCACAGTAGGTAAAGCAAAGCAACCAACACGCTTTACAAAAAGAAAGCTATTAGAAGATGAGTGCACATAGATTAGAGGATTTACTTTTTTCATTTGAGTCAAGATGCATTAATGGAACATTTGAAGACAGTTGCTTCCAGTAATGTTGGTAAATACTTGATTCTAAAGCAAGATGCCTATGATCAACTGTACTGCCAGTCAAAAGTCATTAATGTCAACAACATGCATGTCAAATGAGCAGGTTTCTTGTTTCACCACAGGAAGGATCTTGGAGGTGCCTGCTGTATTTTATTCTTAGTCTCTTGAACAGCAAAGAGCAATTTCTATTTCATAAAAGCTCAAAAAGTCATTCCTGAGCAAGACATTGTTGTCACAGATGAAGAGCTCAAGCAGACACCTATGTGAGTGGATGGATTTTCAGCTGAAGAAGATAAATACTTACAAAGCCTGACACAGAAGGAAATAGAAACACTTACAATGCAACAGAATGCTGACCTGAAAACCAGGATTTCCACAATTATTGGAATTAAGAATAAGAACAGTGCTGATTTTAAGGAAACTAATTTTGAGCTACAGAGCAATCTGACCGGTACTAAGTAAAATAGTGTAATGCAATAGAAAGCAGATAATCTCCAGATCTATCCAATACTACATGGAAGACTGCAGAAATTATTCATTTGCAGTAGAGGTTTCCAACCTTTTCAACCTTCAAATTTTAATCAAGTCTAATTCAACAGGATTCACAAAGAAGAAAAAGACTCCAGCACACAGTGGCAACTCCAAATCAGGGCTCGAGTCCTGCAGGAACGCGTAGGGAAAGGCGTTCCTGCACTTTTTCATGGCAGGAACGCCGTTCCCTTTGCTCCTGCAGGCAGGGCCGGCCCTACAATGGCAACTGCCCCAGGCGGCATTTTTGCAAAGGCGGCCTCAATAAATGCTATTTCGGCCCCTCAGCGGCCGAATCACTGAAACGCCGCCTCCCCGACGCTGCCCATACATAGGCAGTTAAGAAAAGTTAAGTAAAAAAAAAAACCTCCTTCACACCGGATATGACGTTACGTCATACCCGGTGGCTGAGCTTTCCTCCTCCATGCAGGAGGGAAGACTAAACGGAGGGGACCAGCATCGACTGCACGGAGCATCCAGGAGGTAAGTACTGGGAAAGGAGGGGGGTGTAAAACTAGCAAAATCTCGGCATATTAAATGGCTAAATCTGGCATATTGAGGTGTTAAATCCTGGCATATTGAGTGACAAAATCCTAGCATATTAAATGGCTAAATCTGGCATATTAAATGGCTAAATCTGGCATATTGAAGGGCAAAATCCTGGCATATTAAATGGCTAAATCTGGCAAAATACTGTCATATTGAGTGGAAATATTATACTGGCATATTGATTGGCTAAATTGTGGATCTTGGGTGAGTTCCCACATATTTTTTTTCCCAGGACTTGACCCCTGCTCCAAATGATGTCCTTTAATAATGAAATCATGTAAGTGACATGGGACAGCATAAAAAAGTGCATGTTGCACTAATTTTAGCACTTAGCCCCCCCCCCCCCCCCCCCCACTCCCCACCGAGACATGTTGGGGTGCACTTATCTACAGTATTTGAGGCTCCAGTATTTCCTATTTGAAACATTTGTATGGTCTTTTGTGAATCCCATCACATACTTTTTTTTGCCAGAAATGATTATGTTTGTTTAAGTCATGTTTTACTATGTTCTACATGCATGCAATTATCATCATGACTACATCAACACCTTGCCCTGTTGCTCATAGGATATATTTATATATATGTATATATTTATGTACACTCACTGATTTGGTACTTTACAACAGAGCGGATATAAATCAGCTGTAATAACTGCAATATTCCGTAGCTACTTGTTCCTAACTTTATTTTTAACTTTGACAACAAAATGAATGCAGGGGGGGGGGGGAATATCATAAAGAAAATCCAACAGTGTTCATAAATTTGCTGAAAGCTACCCAAGTTATTCTGAAGCTAATTATATCCAAGCAAAGCAAATGAAGTGAAGAGAGAATTAATGGAGGCAAGCTCCCTCCTATAAACTAATGAGGCATGCATCATACCAATAGCTGTTCACAATGAAAAATTAACCCACTCTGCAGGGAAAAAAGTGTTTGAATTTGTTAACAGATAACCTTTAAGGCAGAAGCCCGCAGAGAAAGAAAATGAACATTGTTGCATTAACACGTTCAAGCTGTTTAATGCATTGTATACAGCAGCGGGCTGCAGGCTTTTACAGAGACATGATTTCTTTTAATTTAATAATATCTTCCCTCACCCTTGTTAGTTTACCATTATTTCGTTTGCAGGATCAGTGACCTAAAGATGACAAAAATCTCAACTGTATTATGATTGTTATTCCTGAATTTGACATTACACATTTGCTTATCTGTCTAAATTTGAACATTAAATCATTCACTTAACAGGTTTTTTTTATTATTTCTTTAGGCAGACAGGCATGTATTTGCTGTCTATTCCCACTTGTGTTCCATGTAACCCCAGTCCAGCTAAATATTCTGAGAGCCGAAGGGGTATACACAGCAGAAAACATGCCATTTCCCTCTGGAATGTAGGGTTAAAGAATGAATACCTTTCTTATTCTATTCTTTCAGCTTTAATGGTTTCTCCCTGCCTCACTGTTACTCTCCTCATAAAATCCATGCCTTTTGTTTACTAAATGTACTTGTTTTTATATACTAATCAGTTCCTAGTGCTATGTCTAATGCTCTAAATTAATCCTTCAAGTCTCTCATTCCAGACTAGTGCTTTAATTCACCTGAGAGATGTGTTGATCTCTATTCTATTTGTGATGTATTTTCTCCTTTACAAATTTCTGCTTTCTCCTCCCAAGAGCTAACAGTGATCTGGAGCATTCTATCAAGCAATGTAACAGTTGATGTTATCAACAAATTTTTTTCAGATTTCCTACAAAGAGCAAGATTGAGATGAAGTGCCTGTACAAATGAGTTCTGCTTCTCACATTCTTCACTCTGAATTTTTATATTGTACTCTATGGTAATATATAGTAAATATATTATAGATAAAGTATTAGAACCCGGCCAAATGTCTTAATATCACTTATCAAGATATTTGTAAATACATCTGTGGACATCCTGCCACAGAACTTAATTCATATAATATATATCAGCTAATGTATGATATTTATATAATTTGTGCTGGAGTGACAATCACACACCTCTTTTAGTTGTGAACTAGAAATTGTGTAAAGATTGAAATCAATAGTGTTGCCATAAAGCATGTAGTCTACCAGCAGGCTGGGAAGGAACCTGAGAGGCCTGCAAGATTGCATGAGCAATTGTAGATCTAGCTCTGAAAGGAGAGAGATGAAAACCAAAGGTTTGCCTCAGGAAGGTACATTGCCAGATATAGATAATAGAAGAAATGTGTGCTAAATTATTTGTGTATTTTGGAGTACTGAAATAATATGGTAGGTTCTCCATTCCATCATCAGGGACACTCTGTACAGAAGTCCTGTACATTGCAGCTTATATCTGATTAAGGTCAGTTCACATTGTTATGAAGTGATTGAGCTAATCTGTACCCTTTCACTGGATTCTAATAATATAAGTCAAGCTTTTTTGTCAACACAAGAAAGCTTTGTTCTAGAAAGGACACACTGAGAATAACCTTGTGGCTATCCATGGACCAGCTTACCCTTTATGAATAATTTCCCAAGGGCATTAGAAAAAGTTTGCAATGCAGCATTGTTTAAAGGGACTGTATTACTTAAACATTGTTTTTATTGTGCATGTAGAGCACACAAAAAATGATTGAAAATTATCTACATGTTAAATTAGCAAAATTGCAAGCAAATGCCTAAATTAGAAGAAAAATGTGTTTTAAATGTGTCTGTGGAGTCTCTTGCTTATGACATCATCGGTGGCACAGAATGCAAATGAACTGCTTTTCAATGGGAAATGTATAATTTGCATACCATGCCACAAGTGTCATGAGCAAGAGACTCCACAGACACATTTAAAAGACAATCTTCAAGTGATACAGTCTCTTTAATACAATCACTTTGTTTTAAACTGGAATTCATTTTTGTCTTGATAAGTATGTCTCCATAAGGGTTGTACCAATTCTGTTTATTAATCAAGAGCTATATAGAATTTAAGCTACCCTCCATTTGAAATTGCAGGCAGGTTTGTATATCCCATTAACCCCTTCCCGTCCTTATGACGAGTTAACTCGTCATAAGAGTCGCCGCGTTAGCGACCTCATGACACGTTAACTCGTCATGCAGTCTAACCGGCGGTGCGCTCCGTGGGCACCGCCAGCTAGTCTGCAACGGGTCCAGGACTAAGCCTCGCACCCGAGGCAAAGCTCCTGGACCCGATCGGTTGATTTCCGGGCATGTGATCGCGGTGATTGAGTCATCACCGCGATAACATGCAAATTAGATGGCAAAGTCAGTGTGTTCACACACTGACTTTGCCTCTAATTCACTCTCTGTGCTTCACAATCTTATAGTGAAGCACAGAGAGTGACCTGTAAGTAAAAATAAATTAATTAAATACAGAGGTAAAAAAAAAAATTTAAAAAAATTAACCCTTTCATTGCTGATCACAGTTTTTAACTGTGATCAGTTTCCTTCCACTTTATGGCCCTCATTTAGTCTTTTTTTAACAGATTTTTTTATTTTTACAATTTATAAAGTTTTTTTTAATAAATAAAGGTAATTTTAATATATTTATTTAATAAAATTTAACCCCTGCATGCCTGTTGCATGATTTTTACTGATCTGACATCGCACTCTTCAGAGTTTTTTTCTGTCTTTTTTGTTATGGGGGGTTTGGGAACCAATATTTTTCTTTTTTATTAGTTAGTTAATTAGGGGGGATAAGTGGGTTAGTGTTGCACTAGTTATGTAGGTTATTACTGGGAAAATAATGGGGAAAAACTTTTTTTTCCTCAAAAATTTCCTCTTTTAAAATTATTTTTTAATACTAAAATGTAAATCATTTTTATGTATAGGGTATCAAAAGAAAGCTCTAACTGTCCTTTAAAAAACAACATATAACTTGTAATGGTACGTTAAATGAGAGAGAGGAAAATTATGTTTCAAAAACCGCGTATTAAAAATTAAAAAACGCTCTGGTCCTTGGCCCAGGAAAATCCCTGGTCCTTAAAGGGTTAAGTATACTTTTTTTATACTTTTGTTTTTTTCTTGTATTTGATTTGTACACCAAGGCTTTTATATATGTGCATATTCCATATTTTCTAACAATTTTCCGAGCACACATCTGATTCTATTAGAGGTATCAAATCTATCTCAATGAACACATTGGATTCACATTGACCTCCTCTCTTGAGTGTAACTTATATTTATGGGATTCATGATTAGGAGTCTCTTGTCATTGAGAGACACATATTTGTACTGAGTTTCAGAAAACTTTATTATTGTGTCTGATTACTTACTGGTAGACAAGTAAATGTATGAATATATAATACAATTTTTTTATTTTCCAAATTGCATGCCTCTTTTTCTGTATCAGCTTTACTTCTTGCTATGGTATGTAAATGATTGTTCAAGAATTCTACCTGTGATAAGGTTGAGCACACCTGGATTGCTATCAGTGCATTGCAGCACTGTCATTTTATTGATTAGAACAGAATACAACTTATCCAAACTAACTCCAAGTCAAACCAAGCAAAGTGTTGTGTGCAATTTATTGTACATGTTAAGATTTGTATTTCAAATTGTTTTTTTATTTTTACACATTACACATATTTCCATATAAAATAATTCCTATTATTTTCTTATGCATCTCTGTGCTGGCATAAGGTACTGAAAGGTAGACTTTACTATAAGTACTAGTACTGTCTGTCAGAGTCACTGTAATATTAAGCCCAGAGGATCCATAGTAAGAGCTGATTACTCCGTCTGCTATCAAGCATTAGACATCCAAGCCCTATGGGGACAATATTCTCCTTTGATTTATGTTAATTGCAGTAAAACCATATCAATTTCTCTCTCTATTATACTAATAGTAGTGATTACGTTATATCGCTAGATGATGATTCTGGCTACAGCCATTAAAATTAGGAATGTTTCCATGATAATGGCAGCAAAATTCATTGCTGATTGGCACCAATAATCCATCTCATTATTCATTTTAGCGTAATGGCTTGTAATTGGCATGCAAAAAATAAGAATTATTTTAAATAAAGGCTTACTTATGGCAGAAACAATAGATTTACCTCAATCACATACAAAAACGCTTTAATAAATCCTAAACGAAAGCAATTTCCATTCACTAAATGTTACATTCGTATTGTAGCTTCAGTGATAAAGCTATGTCCATAATGCTTAACCATTTTTATTCTTTTTTTATCCTTTGCTCGGAACACATTCAGTGTTAAAAAGGAAATTCAGTTCTTTCAACAACAAAAAATAGCCTACATTTTGTAAATAGAAAATATTATTTAAAAGGATGTTACTGTGAAATAATACAATCACATTGGGGTTTTTTTATTATTATTTTAATGTGCTTGATTTAACATTCAGCTGTATGTTTTTCATGACTGTGTACTTTATCTGCCAACACTCTAGAAGACATTCACCATACCTTCTACAAGTAGAACATTCCTTAAAATGTAAATATTTTATTTCAATAGGACAATGGAAATGTTCACTTACTTACTAAAACCCACAATATTTCAAGAATATTTCCTTTATCTGGTAGGATATGTAAATGTTTACTGATAAGTAATAGAAGCCTGCACACAAAACACAAACATTGCATATTTCTTTGTGGATGACAATAAAACCTGCCTAGCAAGCGGAAATAAAATGAGTGTACTGAATATATGTTCTTTAACTATCAGTTTAAAAGTCATATTTTATCCCGGGTTCCTGGTGTCTCTGTGGAATAGAAGCTTCATTCAGAAATGTGTATTGTGTGGGCCTGTGTTTCAACTGTTTTAGGTGGTGAAATAATTACATTTCTTTCGCGTTCATGCACTACAATACATGATACTGCTAGTAGCATATTATAATATAGATAGTATACGTAATTATTGCCAATAAACACTGGATGTCTAAGATTATAAAAATGTAAGGATAGGGTTTTGTTAGGGTTGATAGGGCTGAACATTTGAATCTACATAATGTAATATAGAGAACCAGCAGGGAGGTTTTTACTAAACTATATAGTGATCATGGTTAGCATGCAAATATTCAGGTTGCTTGCAAGGCTCATTAAGTGCTAGTAATTAGAGAAATGTTGTCAACATTTGCTATGCTTAATAAGTGTGATTTATTACTGAACAAAACTCATATATGTGAGGTTATATAAATATAGTAAACATAAACACAAAGAGTGTGCCAACAGAAGTCATCTGGAAAGTAGGTAGCAAAAATATTTATTGTAATCTATATTTATTTTGGATTACAATAAATATTTTTGCTACCTACTATGGACTTATCGTATCTGCTTACCGGATGACTTCTGCTGGCACACTATTTGTGTTTAAGTTTACTGTCTATCTGAGCTGCAAGTAGGCTCATTGTGCTTCAGCGCCTGGAGGTAGTTTAAAACTCACCTACCCTAACTACTTGAGGGCTGGAGCTGGTCACACCTGTTTGGAATTTGCCTGATATATAAATATATACAATATATGTACACCAGTCAGCCATTACATTATGACCACTGACAGATGGCAAGCTGGCAGAGGCAGTGTGATGCTTTAGGAAATGTTCTGCTGGGAAATCTTGCATTCTGCCATTCCTGTTAGATGTTACTTTGACATTTACCACCCACTTAGCATTGTTGCAGACCATATCCACCATTTCATGGAAACGGCATTCCTCGATGTTGGCCACTTACAGTCAGATAATGCGCCACAAAGCAAACATGGTTCACAAATGTTTTGAGGAAGAACCAAAAGGAGTTCAAGGTATTATCTTGGCCTAGTAATTTGGCAGATCTCAATCCAATCAAGCATCTGTGGGATGTGCTGGACAATCAAGTCTGATCCATGGACCACCTTGCAAATTACAGGACTTAAAGGATCTGCTGTTAACTTCTTGGTGCCAGGTACCACAGCACACCTTCAGAGATCTAGTGGAGTCCATGCCTCAATGGGTCAGGGCTGTTTTGGTGGCAAAAGCGGACCTACACAAAATTGAGGTCTTAATGTTATGGCTGATCGGTGTACATATAAGCTTACCACACACACTGAAACTACATATTATTGAGTTTGCAAAACACAGGTGTGTTTACCACACACACTGAAACTACATATTATTGAATTTCAATGTTGTTTTAAAAATAATCTTGGTCACAAGGCTGTGAGTTGGAATAGCCCATCACAATGACATTTGCTCTGACATACAAGATCCAAAATTAAAAATGATTTTGGGGAGTTTACTATTCTGTTATTTGGACAATTGTACTGATTTTGATGATCAGGCATGATCAGCCAATATTTTAGTTAGATCTTACCTTATTCCAGATACATTTTTTATGCCTCTATATATATTACTGTTAGACAAAAGATCATTCAGGTTACATGATCTTCAGTAGGTAAAGTTAGAAAGAAATGTTTCTTCAGATAGACCCGATTTTTAAAGGGGAATTTTAATAATCATTTCTCAAACTCTAGCAAGAAATCACTGATTTTGCTAACAAATTGATGAAATTGAATTAGATCTAATTCTAAATATTTTACCTTCTTGAAAGAGGGTGAAGCCATTACCACACTCCAATAAAATATTCTGAAAAAGGATGTATTATCCCTAACTAAATCTCGTTAAATCCATTACTTGTTACTGTCATTAAAATGGCAGTATGATGATGGAATGAATTCCCCTTCTTCCCTAGAGAACAAATATTTGTACACACTTGTATTGATAGATTTTAAATAGATCAGCTTTACTTAACTAGTTATTTTACCTCTAACCTTCTAAACTAATTCCAGACGTATAACCTTACTAATTGCCTTCAGTGATTGGATGGTGTTGCCAACACTGAAAAGCCACCTCCAGCGCAAATATGATAATGATCATATGCGGCATGCTGTAAATGCAGCTGTCATTCCAATATATCGATTCCCAGTTGTGGTTGAGAGCTTTGTAGATGTTTAAAAGGTTTTATAGTTAAAAGTTAGAAAGTTTTTTTGTTTTTTCATCATATTTTATTAAAAATTATCTGATGACAATAATGTTATCTTAAGAAAGCCCATCTTATGGAGTTAAAAACAGTACATAATATGTGTGTGAACATCAAAGTGACTGGTTCTCAAAATGCATTATCTAAATGTTAATGCATATTAAAGTACATTCAAAGTATTTTACAATGCATATTTTACATTTTGCATTGATTAAAATATGAAAATCTTACACTTACTAAATTTGTGAAATTACAGCAGTTTACAAGAAACCACGACTGCACACACTAGCTGAGTAAAAGTCAATTTCCTCTTTTTTGTGTGTGCAAGAACACATGAGAATAATGGCATCCAATTGAATGGAATATCATGTTTCTCTAGTGATGTCATCAGACAATATGTTGCTCGGTTAAGTGATCCCACGTGTACAAGAGTAAGGTTACTTAGATTCCAACAATGTATTCTATTCCACCAGCTGAGCCACAGAGGAAGTGACTAAATGAAACAAAACAGATACATGCTCAATGCCTATACACACAGTACCTGCCACAGTACCTGCAGAATAGGATACCAGGGATTACACTGGAAAAAAGCCTATGCACTATTCAGGAAGTAGTCTTCCACTTTCACCAAAGTGAGTTTGTGGACTAGACTGTCCATTCAAGTGAGAAAGCAGAAAATAGCAGCTAAACGCTAACGGTGTAGAAATGTAAACTCTGCCTCAGTGCTTAAGGGGTTAAAACTCTTCATTACTGGGCAGCAAAGCATTTCTTTACATTAAGATTGGTTTGTGATACAATACACAATGTCCATGAGAGGACAATGCTGGCTTTGTAGTAAAACCGGGAACTGGGAAAAAAATAAATAAAATTGCAGCATTTCATAGGAAAGTATACTTATCAATTTTCCCTAGTTCAGGCAGTAATTTATGTAAATATTTTAAGGATGTATCTCTATTCCCAATGTTGCATTGTTCCACTCTGTCTTGCAGTGTCATTTTCTTTTTGAGCTGTCATTAATACACTGTACCTTTTGTTTACATTTCATTATCTTGTCTCTTTCCTGTATTGTTTTCTCCACTTATTATCTCCATTAACCCACAGACAATTTGTCTATAAGCCTTCACATCCATCAGCTACTTTTATATTGCTTTTATTTCTTAGCTGATAAATTATCCAGCTTGCATTGTTTAAAAGAACCTACACTAGGGAGAAAAGAACTATACAAAGTTTTCTTCTCTTGTACATCTTGTACATCAAGAAAAGACCATCAAATAGTGTTGAGATTTTGGGAATTTTGGCTTTTCGTTATGAAATAAATGTAATTTTATATTAAAATGTAAGCTCAAGCTTACTTTTTTAGAATGATTTATCAGTGTTTTCATTATACAGAACAGTGCAAATAAAATAATTGAGACAAAAATTTACATTTTTAGAAATGTTCTCTATAGTTTAACCCTTTTGCACTGCTGGGCTAAATTTAGTCCTTAATGACCAAAATTATGATAGGGAGCCAGGAACATAAAAGCAGAGACCTGATCAGGGTCTCTACAGACTTTGTGGGTCCCTGCCGACATCTCGCAATACTTCGGGCACGCAGAGATGCAGAAAATGTAGCGGACTTTCAGTTTGAACGTTTGCTACATTTTGTATGTCAGACTGAGGCCACTCAAAGTGACCTCAACTGACACTGGGGATCGCGCTGCAAGTCCTTTATGCGGGATCCACAGATCATGGTGGTTTGTTTAGCAAAATGTAGCTGATGCTTTGAGCTTCAGCTACATTTTATGTGTCAGACTGAGGCCACTCAAAGTGGTCTCATCTGACAGTGGGGACCCCGCTGCAAGTCCCTGCAAGACGTTCTATGCCATCCTACAAGTATCTAGGCACTAAAAAGTAGGAAGGCATAGAACAACCTACAAGTGGGATGGGGATAATAAAATACAATAGGTAAATTCACAATGAAAACTGCTAAATTAGCTATATGTTAATCGTGCAATGATCAAACAGAAATTTAACTGAAAATGTGGAAAAAAAGCATTTTGCTGATTTTTCTTTCCGCCAGTGAAAATGTGCATATGACTAAACAGTTATTTTAGATGAAAGCATCATATTCAGTGCTGAGATACAGAGAATAGGAGGATTATTTCTAATACAACTATTAATGCCTTGTTTTTGGAGTAAACTTGTCATTTCCTTTTTAGGGAATAGCACTAAATAAATCATAAAAACTATTACACAGTGAATTATGGTGACCTAACATCTGATGTGCAAAAACCAGGCCAAGATAGCTTAGCTGGGAAAAATCTGCAAGTAGCGGATATTTCCAACTCAGCTATCTGGCCTGATTTTTGCAACTTAATCGTCACTACACCACATTGAAAAGAATGATGAAAAGGCCTTTGACATATTCAGATTTAGGGCATTATTTGTCATTTAGAAGATCTCAATGCATCCCATTGTACATTCCAGAGAGCAGGATGTGAGAATTGTCAGGCCTTAACAAAAGACATAGACATTGTCAAAGTAAAATATCTTTAACAATAAGCTGAGAACATTAAATGCCATCTGAAATATGCCTTTTTAAAACGTAAGCACTTGAGCTGAACAAAAAGAAAATTTGTAGCATTTCATATCATTTGCATTATGTGCGTCTTTAGTGCAGATGAAATCAATTTAAACCAGTCGGTACTCGCTAACTAAGCTATTTTCAATTTTATTGCAATTAATTATTGCATATGCAAAGGAAAATAAATTGTACAGAGTTTCTCCCAAAGCTAACTCATTTGAGTTAGTTTAGGCTTTGTTTGTTGTATAAAATTTATGACCTTGGTAAACACACTGGAGACACCATAATTTTCAAGAAGCATTCAAAGTGTTGTATTCAATAGAAATTGCTTTAACAGTGACTAAGGCATGTACGGTTAAGTGATTTTATGAAATGTCTCTTTTCCATCTTTTAAGCACTGGAATTGTCTGCTTCCTGAATGCATTAGTACCTCAATTCCATTTGACAAGTGCAAATTAACTGGCTGCGGCCTACTTGTTCTATTTCTTTATATGCATTTTTTTTTTTACTTCACCTTTTTATCTTGATCACAGATTTCATTTTGAGATCCTCCAGCAGTTTTCTGTACATTGACATATAAATGTTTTTCAAGGTCTATTAAAAAATTGCCACTATGGTGATTTTGCAAATCTGATTTATAGCTTGACTGTGAGCACTTCACTGCTATTCTGGAACTGCTGTTGTCTCATTTCTTTTTTTTTTAAGGCCTGACTTGCTGACTTGCTGACTTGCTATCACACTGTGGCTAAAAACGTGTAACCAGAATGTTTTCCTAAAGATTTTCCTGTAAGGAAAAAAAAGCACCAAGAGATGCAAATCAGCTGATTTCTGTGTTGCTATTTACCAAAATGTTAAGCTAAAAAGGGTAATTTCCAGGACATGTACAATAGATGAGTACAACACTCAGATATTTTGATAGGGTATATTGTATGGACATTTCAAAGTTAATATATCTTGTCACCAGTTTTAACATTTCTGCAGTGTTTGTGTTTAACTGAAATGTTCCTCTTTCTCATTTCATGTCCCCACACATATTGTATACTTGTTTTATCACCATGAAATGCTTTCTTAAGATACCGTTATTTTCATCATATAATTTGCATAAAAAAATCATTAAATATTAGATTTTTTTTTTAAATTAACGAAAAACACTTGTTTCTAACTTTTACCTGAACAATCTTTTAAACAATTGCAAATGGTAAAAAGGACCCAATCTAAATATGTTCTAATAGTTGTTTTGAGTTTAGACATGTTTACTTTGTTGTTTGTGCAAGTTATTGGGCTATAATCCAAAGTAGCTTTTTTTTCCTAACCATTTTCTCCTACAGTCACTTTTTGACTGAAACCCTAATTCCCACACTAACTTTAAATCTAACCCTTACTCATCTGTGACTCTAACCCCAGATCTAGGGTTAATTTAGATCTAAGGGCAGTCAAGCAACAGTAACAGAGTGATGGAAGGGATTTATGCTCACTTACTCTGCTCTTGCCAGATACAGGGCAGCGACAGTTTGGTGCACAATTTCGCTCTTTGAGGTGATCGCGCTGTCCTGGGATGCCATATTTTGCTGTTGCCTTGACATCGAATAGGCTGAAATCGTTGATAGATGCCAATGCGGATTTTCCTGCAGGACATACCAGGTACATCCCTTGTCACTAGGTCACTTTTCATGACATATCTGTTATGGCGATTGTCATGAGGGGACATTGCAACGGTACATGGCGCGGGTCACGTAACCCCATCCTGTCCATATGGCATCAGCAGGCAGAGGTGGAGGATTATCTGCTCACCAGCTCCCCCTCCAACAAAGCACATTGTAGATAGAGGAGGCACTGAGCATGTTGTCCTGCTACAGACCTGGACACCAATGTGATTAAAGAAGGTATGGACCACCTTAATGTGAAAAGGACCATCTTGTATAAGACGCTGCCATATATAAGACGACCCCTATTTTTTTAGCCCAAAACTAAGAAAAAAATATTTTAAACACCAAATAGTAATTTATGTTTTCGGCATTTACATAGATCTGTGTGTGTGTGTGGCTCTTCCATTCTTTGTATGCCTATAATGCTCATATGCGATTAGTTGTAATATAGCCTTTCCCCTTGTTATGCAGAAGTGGTGGCCATTTTAAAGGGATGTTGCAGGTTCTCCAACAACAGCTAAAATAGCTTGGAGTAAAAAACAGGATAGTCATTGACCACTCACACACACTTACACACTCTTCTACTCAAACATACAGATACACACACAATAAATATAAAATAAACTTGCCTCAGTGCCCATATTGTGCTCGTTAATATTTGCCTTCTCCACAGTACTGTAGATTTCTCGTGCTGCCATGCTCCCTGCAACATCTCCCCAGCCAACTGCGCTGGCTGAGGAGGAGCCATGTCGGTTCCAGCGCCCTGGAGAAAAGAAAAAAACAAGACTGCACATTGCAGCAGCAGCCGGCACTTTAGGCAAACTCTTTGTTCACCTTTTAATGCTAGTGCTGACTCTGGCGTTTCGGCCTCAGAAGAACTTCTTAAAGCGGCTACGGCCGAATTACTTAAAGTAGACGCATTCTCAAAGCGTCCCCAGGGTGGGCATCCTGCCGGTAGGCCAGTCCAGCCCTGGATGGCGGCATGTATTGATTTATATATTTAATTACAACATTTCCGTGTATAAGACGATCCCCAATTTTAAATCTTTGGGCAATTTTAAACTAAAAATATTTTGGAAAAAATATTGTCTTCTACATTGAAAAATACGGTATGTTGCATTTCATGAGAATTCATAATTTACTTATACACTGTAGTATTTATTCAATCCTTTAACCCCTTCATGACAATGGTTTTCTTTGTTCTGATGTGGGTTCTGGACAATAGCTTTTTTTCTAATTTAGCTATGTGTGCGTTTAAATTAAAGTGCATGCCTGCTTTTTTAATGAATCCCCACATATAATATATTGTTTTTTTAAGGACAGATATGGATTTCTTTGGCAACCACTTTTGTAAGATTTAACCCTTTTTATAATGTATAAAATCTAATAAAGAGTGTAAAAATGGTATTAAAAAAAACGTTTTTTGTGGGTGTCTTTATTAAAAAAAATTAAGGGACACAGTATATTTCTCTTCTGTCTCTCTCTCTCTCTGACACAAGATAAAAAGGGAAGATTTTGACAATCAGTGTTCATACAGCACTGATTGTCATTTAATGTATTCTTTGCATGTATTGCATTTGATAGATGTGATTGATTTTCACAGTGATCACATTATTAAATGCAAAATGCAGCCAGGATCAACTTTCCCCATCTCTCCCCCCAAATTTGGAGGGAGGGTGGCAATGGATTGTGATTAGCATTTTCAGTAATCACAATCCACACTGCAATGGCTGAGAGAACCTGTCTCAGCTATTGCAGGTAAGACAGACCCTTTTCTGTGTTTCAGACTTGCCTCAATCAGTCTGTTACTGGTCTGTTATTTTAAGACAGCCCATGGGCGTTCCCGGCGGCAATTTTTTTTATGAAGCATCTCGTGAAGCATCCAGGAAAGCCGAAAATATAGTGAATCGCGTCGAAAATGCTGTGATTGTGCTATTTTAAAAGGCAGCCCATACATGTACGGGCATTGTCACTATTGCATGCATTAGGAGCCGGTAAATCTATGGGCATTTTCTTGAACGGGTTACATTATTAAGAAAGAAGTACGTATGAAATGGTGATATGCATACATCAATTTATGAATTGCATAGACAGTATTAGATAATAAAATCTGTCAATGCATAAAGGACTGCTCATATCACATAATGGAAACATACTTTGATTTATAGTAAAATCATTTATATCACATTGTAAAAACAACATATAATATTGAAATCAGGGCCGGCCTTAGGGGTGTGCAACCTGTGCGAGCGCACAGGGCGCAACACCCCAGGGGGCGCCGCCCGCCAGCTTAAAAAAAAAAAGTAAAAAAAAAGTTTAAAAAAAAAAAAAAAAAAAAAAAGTAAAAAAAATTAAAAAAAGTTTTAAAAGAAAAAAAGCCGGTAGAGGCACTGGGTGGGGGAGATCAAAAGATCCCCCCTCACCAGCCCTCTGCTCGGCATGCTCTGCTGTGTCGGGGAGGGGACGGAGCTAACCGGCTGAGTGGTGTAGCTCCGCCCCCACCCTGTGAAGCAGAGAAGCTCCTGCTTCACGGGGAGCTGTGGGCAGCAAAAGAAAGTGCTGCTCGGCTCCCCATGCCTGCATTAAGCATGGGGAGCCGAGCAGCACTTTCTTTTGTTGCCCACAGCTCCCCATGAAGCAGGAGCTTCTCTGCTTCACAGGGTGGGGGCGGAGCTACACCGCTCAGCCGGTTAGCTCCGCCCCCTTCCCTGATCAACATTTGCAGGCAAGGGGGGGGGGGGGAAAGAGGCAGACTGAACAGGGGGAGGGGGAGAGAGAGAGACAGACAGAACAAGGAGAGAGAGTCAGACAGAACAAGGGGAGGGGGAGAAAGAGAGAGAGAGACAGAACAGGGGGGAGTGAGAGACAGAACAGGGGGAGAGAGAGACAGAACAGGAGGAGGGGGAGAGAGACAGACAGAACAGGGGGAGAGAGAGACAGAACAGGAGGAGGGGGAGAGAGAAGGACAGAACAGGGGGAGAGAGACAGAGAACACGGGTGTCTGGGGGGGGAGAGATAGAACACGGGTGTCTGGGGGGGAGAGACAACGGGGGGGGGGCAGAACAGGGGGAGGAGAGACAGAACAGGGGGAGGGGGGAGAGAGACAGAACACGGGGAGGGGGGGAGAGGGAGAGAGAGAAAACAGGTATGGGGGAGTTAGAGCGAGACAGAAGTGGCAAGGAAGAGGGAAGGGACACATACATGGGGGGGGGGGGGGGCGCCACGGGGGAAGCCTGCACAGGGCGCTGGGACACTTAAGGCCGGCCCTGATTGAAATAATGATGTTTCATAGTGAGAATAATATCCTATGTACTGAATCTAAGATACTGAAATTCTTATTTCATATAGTATAATTTTGATATATCATATACTTTAATGGAAACTGAGTATATTATATAAAGAATTAAATACATCACATAGTGATATTTATCTATCATACCATGAAACTGATGGACTGAAGATGATATGGGGTGCTATGGTATAAACCATTGAATAGACACTGAAGCTGAACTTTCTCAAGATATATTGGGCTCTCTGATTTATTTGTAAATTACAAGAGAAATAGTACTGATCAACTTTACCAGCACATATAAAGTCGGATATAACATATATTATTTGGCTGTTCTTATGGGTACTGGCATACAGCTAGTAGTCACTATGAAGGGTGTGTTATTTCTTCTGGACTGGGCTCTATTCAGGGCTTTACTCACCAGTGAAGTGAACAACAGAGCTTGCATTTGATCTTGCCTATTTTTCCAGCTCAGTTACTTTACCATGATTTTTAGTGAATAAACTCCAAGCAGAGGTCATATACTGTATTACATTAACATTTATTTATATAGCTCCAATAAATTACTCATTGGCATGTTGCACAGGACAATGAGACACTGTGGCATGTTCTGCAGAGATATGTGACTTTGGCAAGTTCTGAGGAGCAAAGTGTCACTGAGAAAATTCTGTGGGGCAGTGTGAAATCAGGAAAGGTCAGTGGAGCAATTTGGAAAGAGATTGTGCAGAAAATTAAAAAAAGGTACATAAACTACAAGAAAATTATTTATTAATAGTTCATTTCGGTAAAAATAACTGTACAGACAATACGGGTGATACTGTATAGCTCCCATGTGAGCCAGAGATAGTGGCTTCCATCAGGATACACAATGGAATAATATAGCTCCCGTTAGTATATAGTATATAATATATAGTATTTAGCTTGGCAAAGATGGTGGTACTATGAAACTCCCATGAGTATATAGTTTGCAAGACTTGGAAATGAGCCAATATACCGTATATAAATATTGGTGCAATGTAGCTCATATCAGTATATAGTTTGCAAGACAAATGTGCCCCCAACCAGCTGAGTAACCCCAAAAAGGTATCCACCTGGGAGGGAGACTTTTGGCTTGCTCAACCTAATATTCAAAGCTAACTTTTTCGGGGATGGGACAGTTCGTCACGGCTGCATTAGCGCAGCCGCTTCAATGCCCCCTCTTCATCGCACAAGAGCTCGTCGCGGGACATTTCATCGCTAAAGGTGAGTATTAATGTTTAATAGGGGTATTAGTGTTAGATTATTAGAATTTTAGTATTAAGGTTTAGGAGGTAAGAATTAGTATTATAGTTTGGGAGTTAATTTTAGTATTAGGGTTAATTTTAGTATTTGAGTTCGGGGATTAATTTTAGTATTAGGGTTTGGGGGTGAATTTTAGTATTAGGGTTTGTGGGTTAATTTTAGTATTAGGGTTTGTGGGTTAATTTTAGTATTAGGGATCGGGGGTTAATTTTAGTATTGGGGTCACTTTGGGGGTGATTCATTTATTGGGGGGGGTAATTTATTTGAAGTTGTACATTTGTAAGAGCTGACAGTTCAGCTCTGAACTGTCAGCCCTTACATAGCCGCGATGAAGCAGCCGCGTTTTTCTTCATACTTTAGCGTGGCCGATTCACCGCTGACAGTCCAGCGCGGTGGTTTGAATGCTGAACTGTCTGCGGTGAATCAGCCGTGCTGAAGTGTCCTAGACCCAACTTTTTAAACATGAATATAATTTACATGAGGCTCGGGAAGACATACTGCTGATAAGATGCTGTATATCTTGGTTGCCTGCTATAATTACTGTGCCCCCTCAATTGTGTGCACCTACGGTGAGTGCCTCAGTCACCACAGCATGCTACTGCTATGCTGTGGAATGGCTGTCATAGAAAAGGGAGTAGCTAGATGTGTCATGTTTGTGAAGAATTGCGGACATTAGCTATATAGCCATCCCACCTGGGGCGCCAAAAACAAATCCTTAAGTAGTCTTCGTATGTATGCTGGCTATACGGTACCATCACTTTCACTGTTTTATTACAGTTTGTGCATTAAGGTTCTTAGTTAGCTACTGATTTTCTTCTGCCTACCTACCTACTGCAGCTTGAGCCCTATCTGCCTATACCACATGTGGATCTTATATTACCTGCTTTACTAATCAGTGAACAATGCTTAGCACTTGCATCCTTCCAGCTTTACTGCTTACAATTTGAACCTACAGAGTTTCAGAGACTATATTGTACGAACAGATATTGCTCCATGTTACTATTTTTTAAGGGTGTCTGCCTAACTTATTATGATCTAATAGATGTACTTTTCTCTATATCCTTTGATGGTTTTCTGGCTGATGAGGCTGGGTTTTCTATTAGTGAATGGTATTTTTCTTTTTTCCATTCACAGCCTAACCAGCCAGTATATGAGCTCATTTTACCTCTATCGATAGAGTCTCTATGTGTATAGTGTATTTTTCTATATATATTTTTTTGTGTGATTATCACATGTTCACTTGATGATTACTTATTTAATAAATTATAAATACAGTCTTTATATACCTATTTTGTTAGAGTGCCTTTTTATTAGATCTCTTTACGGGTATATCTTTTGTACCTGGATAGTCTCAAGGGATGGACAAAGTAGATGGTTCATGGAGGTACTGTGAAAATACAGTTCCAAGTGTTGTAGACAAAATGTCTCTTTTACTATTATATATTTGTGTTTATTTCTTATTTGGCACACTTCCCTAAAAGGTCATAATTTCTTACAGATGCTTATGTATAAGCATTGCATTCCTTTGTCTGTTTAATCTTTTACACATGTGTTCAAATAAGCTTCTTCCTATGGAAACTCCTCCCATCCAAGCTACCCCTTCCCCCCTGCTAAGGAGCAAGTCTCATGTAACACATTCTTATAAAGACCAGCTTCCGGTACTAACTCCTCCCACTTTCTCTTGTACAAGTTATCACATGCCACGTGAATCACTGTTAAAGTAACAGTAACTGTTCCCCCTGGAGCCCCTCTTTGTTCAGTAAACTACTCACTCCCCCTCCCATTGTGTAACCAAGATGGAGCTGGAATGCTGGTGGGAGAACTCTATAAAGATGACATCACAGTCTGTAGGGTGGGCTTAAAAGAAGACCCTCCAACTTTTAGCCAATTGTTGAACGTATATTGTATCTTTAAACTATGACTGTACTGTGACGTATTCCTGCTTTAAAAGGAATCCCCCACTCTGGAAAATAAAGGTTTGCCTCAGGTTTTTCACTGATCAGAAACTTTGTCTCCGGTGTGAATTACTTCTAGGGGAGAGCGCATTAGTTGATCAATCTGGAAGGAGTAGATAGACAATAAAGCAAAGTTTGCTTTGATCCAAATCACAAGCTCTGCCAACCTTATCTGTAGCCATATAAATTAATATTTCAGGCACAGACACTTAATTTGCGTAAGGTGTTATAAATGTATCCTAAGTCTGTATTTATTTTTTATCCTCCATTGCAGAAGATTATTTTTAGTACTTTGTATTCTGTGTATGTGGTATGTATATTATTTATTTAACATTTTTGTATATTTTGAATATTCATTATTTATTGGTTCTTTATTTTATTTCTGCATTTCATATTAAATATTTAGCTTATTTAATTAAAATTCCTAGCTGGATCTTGAGTATTATTTTTTTTCATTATAGGCTATGGCTTCTAATTGCGGACAAATTGATTTCCCCCTGGTCTCTACCCGGAATTTTTGGGTTAACCATCTTGATAACTGGTTGGTATTCTACACTAATAGTAGTTTGATTATTGTTTCAAATATTTATTTTATATAGTTTATGTTATTTTTGTACACTATTAATATAGTGCTGTTTTATTAAATTCAATATTTCATGGGAATTGAGTTTTTACAACAGTTTTGCTATTATATGATTTACGTGAATAATCCAGAGAGTATAATATAATAGAAAGTGAAATTCAATCAGACAATGATGTGAATTCCTGGGATAAAACTCCAAAAATAAAGAATTACCTGCAAACAACTACTGCTAGTAAAACAGATGTGAAGACAACTAATAATATAATATAAACTTAAGCAATCATGTATTGTCCATTGGTGGCAATGTTGAGTTTACTAATATCGTAATTGTTTTTAATTATTAGTATGTTGATGGAAACATACTATTTAATAAGCAATTAATACATTTTGCTGAAGAACAGCCTACAAATGTTAATTTAATTTAGTCTATGTAATATTTTATCCATGTGAAAGTAAACATACATGGAATGTACAGATTAATTTGTATGGTGGATTATTCTACACGGCAGAGAATAAAACTGTATTGCTTTTTTTAATTGCTCCTGCAATAACACATTTCATATGAATTTCTATTTATGAGATGTACATCCTATGGAGAAAACAATAATTAGAGCATTTTCTATTTATACTGGGCACTGTGTGATTGTGGAGGTTTAATGGTATCCATATCTCTATATCATTTAATACACAACTTTCAATTGCGAAAATAAACCTATCACAAATGAAATTCTGCTGTGATTAACAGAACATAGAACACAACATGTAGCATTGATCATTGATATTTTTTTCTGGCAAATGCAATGCGTTTAAGTCTCCATGAAGTATCTCAGTCAAACGGCGGTTTAAACATGGCTTATGGGACACATTTGCTTGGATGCAACAACCATTTTCCTTTCTTCATTTTCATGTTAATATGCCATTTACATTTACTGAGATAATCACTGCAGTTAGTGATATTACATGAAAAATACTGGGAAAGCAGCAGTGTAGGTTTGTGTGGCTAAGACTTGGAATGGCTGCACATAGTATCTATCTTTCTTAGATCATCATAGAATCATGCTCTCTCCGCTGAGGCTGTCTCTGCCCTACCAGAGAGAGACAGTCGCCGACCTGACAGTCAAAAGTACATGTCAGTTTGTCCTCATACTATGGACAGCTACTTTTTCACTTGTGTGTCTATAGAAGAAGCATGAGTGAAAAAAAAGTTTAGTTGTTCTTTAATTAATATTTTGCTGATGATGTAATAACAGTGTCCATTTTCTTTTTCTGTGATGCATGTTTATTACTTGTATATTAGCCATTATCTATGCACTATGAATAGCATGAACAAACCTTACAATAACTATAAAAATATATACCAGGCACTCCATGGAAGTAAGGTTTCCAAGGCTTCTTGTAAATATCTATAGAATATCGCCAAGGGTGGTGGGTGGCACAGAAAAAAATTAAGCATTACACCTTTTGCACGAGTTTTGCAGTTTCTATTTATACACACTTCCACCACTACAGGAATTTATTTGAAAAGAAAATTGTAATGTTGAAAAAGGTACTTATTAACTTACATGCAAAATCATCTGTTTATGAAACAATGTTTTTTCATTCAGGTGAATATATATCTGCACATAGTTTCATCATTTATGAGATATGTTATCCAAAGGCAGATTTAAATTTTTTAGGCATAAATTCACTTACTATTAATAAAATTAAAACATACCCCTATCCATCGTGGGCTCATAACGTAATTAGTTGTTTTTGTATATTGAAATACAGATATGTATACATTATATCTATAAAATAATGTAATTATAATATAATCCCTCTTCCAGTACATCGATGAAAGTCTTGACATATCTAAATCCAAAAGGACATACATCACTTTGAAGCACTAACAACTAATCATATATAAAATTAAATGTCAAATCAAACCGGGTGTTTAAATTTAAAACTAAGACATATTCTTAGTGAATTTTTTTAAAAAACAAAGAAGAAAATAAAAAAGAGAGAACAGAAGCTGCAATAAACACTGGAAGCCAACTTCATGCTCAGTAAACCCTCAATATCTCCAATGCAGATAATGGGGTAGATTCTATGCCAGCCATTAAGGTCAGCAAAGTTAAGATTTTTATACCACATGTTATTCCTGAAGGATTAATGTGCAATTCAAAGTCAATGCGGACCGTAGAAATTCCATGCATTAAAGCACTGGTATTGCAATAAGGAAATAACGACATTTTGCAAAAAGCACCATTATTCCCTATAACCCATTAATGTTATGCTAGGCTATTGGGTGTATAATAGCCACCCTGAATCCCATAGCTCTCCCCCCCTCCACAAAAAAAATATTGCCCCCTGGGGCCAGTAAAATTCAGCTGGCACCGTTAAAGACAAAAAATATGGGATATATTGACCACGGATGATGCAATGCCCCCGGTCACTAAAAATAATCTACGACTCTCAAGGGGTGAAAGCTGGTACTATGCCTGTGGCTACTAAAATAAATAAAGGCCACCAGGAGCCATAAACTGGCACCATCCTTGCAACCCCTAAAATAAATAAATAAATAAAGTTCCCCCAGGGGCTGCAGGCATAGCACCAGCCTGTAGCTCCTAAAGAATATATATATAGACCCCAGGGCTTGCAGGCCCACACTAGGCATGTAGCCCCTTAATTAAGTATGGGCCACGGCTCCAAGAAAGGGGGTCATCCAAAAATATAACAAAAAATGAATCCACCTATTCTTAATAAACATTGGCAAAAACATTTTTTTTTTAATCCTTGCAGCCCTATATACTTCGTACCTGCCCTCAGTGGGTTTCAAATGACAACAGGACGTGTCATGTCAGCCAATCATTAACCTCTCTGTACCAGTCCTACAATAGTCAGAATTTTCAAAACCAGAAATTTTAGAAAACCTGAAAATGGTAGTGCAACTTTTGTTTGCCTTGGGGATACTTTTTGCATCGGTTTTGGTATTCTACTCCCTCTATTAAAATAAAAAAACATACACTGAAAGCACACTTTATTCACTCTGATTTCTACTGTAGAAACCAATGACATTAATTAGGGCTTTCGTTTTTAAACATTATTGTAAGGAATATATTTAACAAAGTTACTGCATGTTGATATTGTAGTTTTATTACAGGTTTTTAGAATATTGGTGGTATTTAAAAAAAAAAACAAGTCTACATGACATTACATAGTTTACACACATTTAAGCTATGTACAACAATATTTTTTGTTTGGAATGATAGCTGTTAATTAACTGATATGCCCATTAATTAATAACAATGTTACTAGGAGACTGGAATGAAATCATTTCAAAGTTTACCTTCTGATAAGGCATACAAATTACCATATTGCATGTTTGAATTTCTTAAATCATTCTAAAGTTCTCAGTGTTTGAAGTGACTTGAATACAGTTAACTTATTTTTCTAGCCACTCATAAAATATTAGATTCCAATTTATAGGGCATCTGTACATCATTTTGATAATCTATAGTTTATGGAAACATATTTCTACTCCATTTGATTCCCCACTGAACCTGTTTGTTGGCATGAGGTTCCATGGCAGCATTTTAAAAGATAATGTGGGGCATATAATTTGGGAATCATATAAATTTCAATCTTCCTACCAATAAAGGAGTGACAAACTGCCACTGCCAGTGTGCTGCCATACTTAAAATTTCTCAATTTTAAGGGGAAAAAAGGTAAATTTTGATGAACAGATATGAAAGAGATATACATTGTACTTGAAAGCCTTAACTACTTTCTATATGTTACAGCATTGTAGCAGAGTTGCAGTGTGGCTCTGACTTACCATGGTCCCCTCCTCGCTTTGTGGTCCCCGTACAGTGAAGTTTGATCTATACTAACATCATTTTACAGATGTCTTTCCTGCCTGTGTGGTACACATGGAATTAATGGACACCCGGCACTCTTTTATGTTTTGTCTTGCCATGGTATATTTATTTGCTGGCACAATGTCCATCAGGTGTATTCTTTAAGAATTCTTTGATTAAGAAGTTGATATTTATTTAACTTGATATTTTTTCTTGCCTGGCTAACATTTCTTTACAGGTCCAAAAACATGTATAGCCAATCCAATAAAGAACTAGAGTTGTGAAGTCTGGGTACAATTACCCATACCTTATATTTACACTTTAGCTTGCAGGGAATTCAATAGTTTCCCTGTAACAAAATAACTCCAAAACCATCAATTTATCCTAATTTCCATTCCATCCCAAGTGTATTATGTAGGAGAGCTTCCCTTCAATAATTGTGTTCGACTGTTAAAAAGAAATATGTTCAACTGAACAGAAATAACACAAACATTGCTCATGTAGAAAAGCAGAATGAATATATTTTTGAGGCAATTTGTAGAATTTCAATAAACATTTCTTATTCTGGAGAAAATAACATAATCTGTTATTTTCTTTCTTCCACAATTCTATATAGTTGTGCATCACATGTAACTGTTATGTTACTTTCCTGGCATCTGTCCTTATTATTGTATATTAAACAGTGCTTTTTGGTTCTTGGCTAACCAAAAACCTCTTTATGCTGTACATTACAGTGAATGGATTTACAGAATATTTTCACTATATGTATAATGAGTTCAGCAACTGAGTGCCGGACATTTTGAGCAAAGCATTTTTAGTCTATGCCTCTGAGAGAAGGAAAAATAAATCTAGGGTGACAGATGTGTCATATATAATTTTTACAATTGAAAACATAACGGTAAAGAAAATGTCAGAATTTCCAGCAACCTGTCATGAAGGTTTCTCATAATGAACCAGCAGCAGAACCATCTTCTGTTTCATTCACTGCACTGAATACTGTAAAAAATATTACCTTAATGAAACAGTACAATTGCTGTGGTGTCCCACTGATATTAATCTCAGCATTTCACATAAGACAACAAAAAATATCCATATATTACCCTATAGTGTCTAAATCAAAGTAGAATAATTCCATATTAATCTAGGGGTTTATCAGAGTAATGTCTAGCTGGTAAAAGTAAAAATACACTGAACTTCAATTGTGTATGGTAGAAAATTAGAGCTTTTTTGTTGTAATGTAAATATTATGCTATCAAAGAAACAATCACTAATGCAGACAGTAGAACAAAACACTCTCGACACATAAACTTAACCCCTTAAGGACAGAGCCTTTGAAACATTTTTGTCCTTTCTGGACAATGGCTATTTTAACATTTCTGTGCTGTTTGTGTTTAGCAGTAATTTTCTTCTTCGTCATTTGCTGTACCCACACATATTATATATTGTTTTTATCGGGACAAAAAGGGCTTTCTATGGATGCCATATTTTTGATCATATCTTATCATATTATTAAAAAAAAATAATAAAATATGGTAAAAAAAAAAAAAATACACAAATTTCTTTGTTTTTATTTGAAACAACTTCTCCTCATCGACAATAGCGAACGAAAAAACATGCTAAATAGATTCTACTATTTCTCCTGAGTACAGGGATACCACCCATGCATAGGTTTGTTGGGTTGTTTGGGGGCTAAAATGCCAAATTTGTGAGGTGCAGTTTTTTGTTTTCCAACTTGAAATTTTTACATGCAGACAGCTTGCACCCATGTCCCATTTGGGACATATTTGAAACCAGCCAGTGTATTTTACCCCATCAACCCATATATTTTTTAAAAGTAGACACCCTAGGCTATCTCAAATGGTGGTATTTTAACACTTTCCATGCACTATTTCTACCACCAGCCTTTGTCAAAGTTTGTGGTAGTAATTTTTTTGTGTTTTTTTTTCACAAACCTTGTACTTCAGACATAAATTTACAGATTTTGGTATGTGTCACTGCCAAATAACACCCCAATAAGTGTTCAGAAACATCTCTTGAGTACAGGGATACCCCCCATGCATAGGTTTGTTGGATTGTTTGGGGGGTAAAAGGCCAAATTTGGGAGGTGAAGTTTTTGGTTTTCCAATTTGAAATTTTGACATGCAGACAGCCTGCACCCATGTCCCATTTGGGACATATTTGAAACCAGCCAGTGTATTTTACCACATCAACCCATATATTTTTTTAAAGTAGACACCCTAGGCTATCTCAAATGGTGGTATTTTTACACTTTCCATGCACTAATTCTACCACCAGCCTTTGTCAAAGTTTGTGGTAGTCATTTTTTTGTGTTTTTTTTTCACAAACCTTGTACTTCAGACATGAATTTACAGATTTTGGTATGTGTCACTGCCAAATAACACCCCAATAAGTGTTCAGCAACATCTCTTGAGTACAGGGATACCACCCATGCATAGGTTTGTTGGGTTGTTTGGGGGCTAAAAGGGCCACATTGTGAAGGTGCGCATTTTCAACTTGGAATATTGACGTGTAGCCAGCCTGAGCCCATCTTTCATTTGGGACTTTTTTTTAAAGTAGGACAGTGTATTTTACCCCAAAAAGTATATATTTTGTAAAAGTAGACACCCTAGGCTATTTTAAACGGTGTTATTTTAACACTTTCCATGCACCAATTCTACCACCAGCCTTTGTCAAAGTTTGTGGTAGTCATTTTATTGTGTATTTTTTCCCACATACATTGTACTTTAGACACAAATTCACATATTTCGGTATGTGTCACTGACAAACAATACCACAATATATGTTCAGCAACATCTCCCGAGCACAGGGATACCACCCATGCATAGCTTTGTCAGCTTTGTTGGGTGTTGAAAGGCTACATTTGAGAGGTGCGCTTTTTGATTTTCAAACTTGGAATTTGAACATGTAGAGCAAGGAAGGGGTTAATAGCTCTTATAAGAGCCTTTGTAGTACTGTACAAAAAAATTAACCCCTAAAAATGCACAGACAAGAAAAAAATTTCTGCTGTGCAGTGATCAGTGGCAGGGAAGGGGTTAATACACTACACTATACAAAGGGTATGGCTTTTATAAAAGCCCTTGGGACTCACAATTTTTTTAACATTTTATTTAATTTATTACAATTAAAAAATTATGTTATACAGATCTGTCTCTTTCCCTCACTAAAACTCAAGTGAGGAGAGGGAGGCAGATCCATATGGGTCAGAACAATATTTACCAATATTGATCGAACCAGACGAATGGTGATGCTCATCTGAGAAATCACCAAACCACCTTTGCCACTGATCGGCTGTTACTGATCGCTATACACGTGTTCAGACAGCTTCAAAAGGAATACACGTAATCCCCTAGTGGGTATAATTAACCCCTAGCGAGTCTGACAAAAAAAATGCTAATAGAAAAAAAAAAATCCTTCTGCGACTAGATTGCTCCATATGCGCTGCTTAGGCAGTGACCATATGCACTGCTTAGGCAGTGACCATATGTGCTGCTTAGGAAGTGATATACGGCAAGGAAGGGGTTAATAGCTCTTATTTAAAAAAAAAATTACGTTAAACGTAGTCCCCTAGCGGGTATAATTAACACGTGACGGGTGTAATAAAAAAGTTTTAAAAAAATTAAAAATGCTTCTGCAGCAAGATTGCTGCATTTGCGTCAGATCTCTGCTTAGGCAGTGATCTACAGCAAGAAAGGGGTTAATCTCTCTTAAAAGAGCTTTTTTTTATACTGTAATGAATTACAGTAAAAAAAATTAACCCCTAAAAAATGCACAGACAGCAAAAAATGTGCTGCTGTGTATGATCACTGCGTACACAGCGATCAATGACAGGGAAGGGGTTAAATGGCTTTTATAAAAGCCCTTGGTGTTTAAAATTTTATTAAATATTTGTTTTATTATTTTATTTTATTTTTTTACTTTATCTGATCTGTCTCTCTCCCTTACTATAACTAGTAAGGTGAGGGAGGCAGATCAATACTTGTCAAAGGCAATATTTGCTAATATTGCCTTTGACAGTATGATAAGTGCTCATCAGAGCACTTACCATACATGCCTGCACACAGATCACATAGATCTGTTGTGCCGGCATCGATTGCCTCCCCCTAGAGCATCGGAAGTGAAATACTTTCACTTCCGATGCTCTTGCCATTAGAAGGGAAGCGCTGCCTGTATAGGCAGCGTTCCCTTCTACTGAGCCGATGGGGTCGCTCAGGAGAGCGACCACCATCGGCTCTGGGGAGCAGAACGGTGTTGTTAAGTGCCTCGCTGGCGAGGCACTTTAACAACACCGGAGATGCTTAGAAAGCGAACGATCGTTCGCTTTCTAAGCACATGTGTGCAGCCGGCGCAGCCATTTTTAAATGGCTGCTACGATCACTCCGTGGAGTGATCGTAGCGCGCCCCTGCACTTTTGGGGGGTGTTGCACAATGCCTCTACCTAGAGGCATTGTAGCAACACCGTTAGAGTAAAGAAAGCGACCGCTGGTCGCTTTCTTTACTCAGTTTAGTGCATGACGTGCCAGGCACGTCAGCTGTCGGCAAGTCCTCGATTTGCCGTGACGTGCCTGGCACGTCATCTGTCGTTAAGGGGTTAAATAAGCACAAAACGTCAGCAAGTACCACATCGGAAGAAAACGCTGACATGATGTTAGGTTCACAGTGTTGCAAGTAAGAGCATTGTAAAACAAGTGTATATCTTTCTGATTAACTGACCTGGGAGATGTGGCATTATACATTAGGTTCATTTCTCATGGAAAGCAAAAGTATAACAAACACCATGAAAACAAATGGAATTGTCCTGTTGATTGCATAATTTTAGGAATAATACTCCAGAATTGCTCTTTATTCATAATCCCCACATTGTCAGAAGGCTAATGCCAGTCAGAACAAATGTTTGTGAATTTATGTTTCTATGTAGTGTGTCTAAAAGTGTGACTGCAGACATGATGTTCAACCATCATGGTAACCAAAGACCATAATAGCTGAAAGGCCAAAGAAGTGATGTCTACGCTTTGCTACTCTTTTTTTTTAAACTAACATTTTATTTTCTAAACTTTTGTATCAAATTATTTTTTTATTTCAATAGGGGGTGCATCCAGTGGTGGGATTCAGCCGACTAGAGGTGCCAGAGCAACGAAAGTCTCCTTGAATCGATAATCACGTGAGGATCCTCACACAATTATTGATCCAAGGAGACTTTTGGGTGGTGCTGCTCTGGCCCCTCTAGTAGCTGCATGCAAGTGTTGTACACTGTGTTTTTATCATTTTTATTGTGTAACCCTAACCTGTTGTGAGGGCCATTAAAATAGTGTTTTTTATCTAGTATCACACTATAGTCCATCTCTCTTGCTGATTTTCAGATACTCCACGTGTATTTATACATATATATTATTCCACCTGAGGATACTGGGGATTGTAGTCCCACCCACCACACAACTATACTAGAGCCAGTACAAGGGCTCAAGTACATGTGAGTGACTCTCCATTGGAGGCATATATCATCATTAGGGTTTTTACAGTGTTACACATTGTATTTTCTGTTGTTTTTTTCTCCTGTTCATGCACATACTACCAAGTCATTAAGCCATTGTGTAAGATAAGTATTAGGCTTAGTTGCACAACACTTTTTTTTTATTATTTCACTTTTATTATACTATGTGTCCGGTGGTCCACATTAGTGTCTGCTGCATATAATTCACCTATTTATTGTTTGTCTGTTCCCACAGTGTGGGTTATATATATTGAATAATAACTACACCTTGTGGCGCCCAATTCTAACCTTTTTCAAAGTGTGTAAGTGTGTCTCTATGTGTGTTTGCTAGTATACATCTCGCCCAACCACCTGTGCAGCCCCTCAGCCAAAAAACAGCTCCCCCAGCCATATATATTTTTATATTATATAAATATTACATAAACCTGAGTTCTATATATATATATATATATATATATATATATATATATATGTATATATGGCATCATTTGCCTGGTAAATAGAATATTTATATGATATATATATATATAGCAGGTTCTATATATAGAATTTTTGAATCCCACCACTGGGTATATCTCACCTCCACGGTAACTTTTCTCTCTACTAAAATATTCCTGAAAACTATGACAAAGTATTGTTTCTTGAAACCATAGTGACTCGCTGACAGTATTCATGAGACTGGAAATATAATATCACAAAAAAGCTTACAATACACATACTGAGATTCACAAAGCGTAAAAGAACAGATATTATTAACTTAAAATATTAAGCAGACAAAATGAGTTTGCTGTGACAGGTAATGCAGATCATTTTGACATTCTGTAGTTTTCCTAATTAAAGCTAATATATTCAGTTTGCACCCTTACTTTTATAACCTATTCATTTCAATGGCCTAGTTTTTTTTTAGAAGTGAAGCACAAGATGTTAGTTTTGAAACATATTTTTCAAAAGAGGAAAATGTTAATGTTAAAGAATTCATAAATATTCCCCACATAATCCTACACTGTAAAGGCACATGTGCACTGGTTGTCTATGATGGTCCATTCCTTTCAATAGTTGTGGTATGGGGAGGCTTTGTGTCTTTAGTTCATTTTTTCTCTGCTACACTTCCCTCTCTTTGATCTGCCCCATAGATTGCTCCTTCCTAGTCTTTCTTCCCCCTCTATTTGTCTTCAGCATTCTCTTTTTCCCTTAACAAAAGTCCTATTTTACACGCTAATAAACACACACACATTCATTATATAAGATAAATACTGTGTTTTTAAAGGTTAAAATATGACAACACCTTTAGCAGCCTTATTAGTCATGATTGAATTCAATGACTACATGTATTTCTATTTAATGGGTAAAACATAACTAAAGTTGTCCTTTAACTGATCGGTGCTCCTGACTGTCTCTTAATAACGTTTTATGCTAATTAAGTCAACCTCCCTCACTTAATAAGTATTTGTAAAACCCAAAACCAATTACCTATTTTACAGGCACTTGTGTATTGCCTAACTGAATGATGCTCTGTACCAGATTATTGAGAAGCATTCCAGGGAATTTAGGGGGCACAATGACCGATTCCTGGAATTGCTATAGAGGTCTGTGCCAGTAGAGGTCTGTGCCAGTAGAGGTCTGTGCCAGTAGATGTCTGTAGTTATATTTTCTCTTCATGTGGAAAAAACCGTGTTGGACGTGTTATTTCTCCCTAACTATCCACCTCGTTAATCCATGTGGCTGTGCTCTGAATTGATTAATTGAATAGCGGTATCTACCACCCATAATTTTCTAAATATTTTTGGGGTTTCACAAAATTAAAGTTACACTCCCATGAGAAACACAAACCAAATAATTAATAGTGTTCATTCTTGACAATTGCATAATTTCTCATGCAGATAAAATTGCAAAGAAAAATAAAATCACAAATCGTGTAAAATGTAATAAAGGGCAATCTTCAGATGAGCGAGTAAACTTTAGCCATGCATAACTGAACATTGCATGCTGTCTGGGCAAAAAACAAATATGTTAAGACACATTTGTCTTTTCTTGCCTGAACCATCAAGAGCTGTTGTAAGTAATAGTCTGAACTGGTTTTTGTGAATGGCATTTAAAGAACAATAATATCTTAAAGGGAATATCTTATGCCATTGTTTGTTTTATTAACCTTAATACATATTAAAGTAGTTTATAACTAATTTAATATGCATATTTTGTATAGTGTAAAATTTGCTGCACTTACATTTAAAGGAAGTTTTACTTGTTCAGCCTTCTGACTATGAACACTTCCAACTTGGCTGTTTGGAAGGTTTTTTTTCCTCTATGTTGGAACCAATCAGAATCCAAGAGCTGTAGGGCAACCTCAGCCAGAGGGGGCTCTAAACTTTGTTATGTGAAACTCATGAGGCCTTCATGGACACTCATTATTAAAAAAAGAAATGCAATTAGGAATTCACCACTCTACAAATATCTAAAAACAAATGCGCTTGGTATAGCACACACATACACACTCAAATGCTGATCAGACACACACACTAGCACATACTATATGTTTGCGTCTGATTAGCATATAAGTGTGTATGTATGTGCTAGCGTGTGCGGCTGATCAGCCGGTGAGTGTGTATGTATGTACTAGCTTGTGCGTTTGATCGGCATATGAGTGTGTATGTGTGTGTACCTAAACAGCATATGAGTGTGTATATACGAGTTAGTGTTCACATTAAGGAGATATCTGATCAGATACACTAGAACATATAAACACATTCATATGCTGATCAGATACACACACTCAGCACAGAACCACATTGCAGCACCCACAGGGCCATCTCTGTGCCCAAACATCTCATCAGGGCCATCTATGTGCCCAAACAACCTGTCAGGGCCATATATGTGTCCAAACAACTTGCCAGGGCCATTACCACATTGCAGTACCCACAAGGACATCTCTGTGCCCAAACAGCTCATCAGGATCATCTATGTGCCCAAACAGCCTGTCAGGGCCATCTATGTGTCCAAACAACTCGTCAAGGCCATTAATGTGCAAAAACAACTCATCACGGCCATCTATGTGCCCGAACAAATTGTCAGGGCCACCTATGTGTCCAAAGAGTTAAGCTCACCAACACTAGTTTATCAACCTTGCTGTACCTTTATTGGTATGCTGTACCTTTATTGGTATAAATCTATGACAATACTGCTCAGCCAACTAGAATTACATACCTCCCTCTGAGTGAACGTGCTATCCCGTCAAGCTCTAACTCTGTCTCGATGTTCAGGACAGAGGTAGAGTTCGACGTGGCAGCATGATTCGGGTCATTCACTAAATAAATCAGTCAAGTAGGAATGCAGCATGAAACAGAGACCCCATAAGTGTGGTGCTGAGTCCAGGTATAAATAGCTTCCAAACAGGTGTTCAAAAGGAGGAAGCATCATAAAATGAGCTCCTGTCAATAGCAATGTTGGTAAAGGTCAAAAAGCACTACCCTCTAGGTTTATAACAATATCATCAATCATTAAAGGTCAACTAAAAATGTTTAACCCTTGCTTCATTACAGCAAGATTCACTTTCAGCTGAGGTAGAACTTAGCGGGATTCTGGGTCATGCTGACACTGACGCCATCTGATCTGGGTCTGTTGAGGCTCACAGTCTCTCTTCTAATGCGAATGCCATCTACAGAGGGGACAAGTGGAAAAATTTGTGGCACTGGTATAAGGATAAACTAGCATGTACTTTTTAATGTACATGTGAGTTAATCCACTGACCAGTAAATCTCCCTACTAACTGAAAGGATTAATTTGGATCTGTGAGGGTTAAAAGCCGACAATGTGTCAAAGAAGCTGATGTCTGCAGCACCTTCTGGAAGGCCAGATCACGCCAGTAGCATAATTGTTATTAGAATGGTCTTATCTTACTATTCCAAGGCTAGAACAGAGGTTTCTGGAACATCAACAAGTTGTCTCTGAAGTTCTGTAATTTTCCATAAGAACGACTTTTGTAACACTATTTTACATATTACGTTTTAAGTGCATTTTCTTATAAAACACGCCTTTCTACATATTAGAATATTAGAATAACCAATTATATCGTAGTAACTAATGCTTTTATCTTCGTTTATATACGCTTGTTTAAACAATTAAAATCAGAGTTGTTTCACAGTTGCATTGGTGTCGGTCTCAGTTATTCACTGTGAGATCGCTCTCCTGGATCCAGTATTTACAAGTCAAACCAAGACGGTCGCATTAAGGGACAGAGGATATTTCCTTACACTAACGATGTAGCCTGGCCTATGCTCAGTACCTTGTCCCCAACTCCTTGGTACTCCCCCACAGCTCCATCTCCTTTACCAGATGTCAGCAGGAATTCTCTGGGGCCCTTGGGCAGATCATGAGCCTTTCATGGGAGGCTCCCTGCTTCTGGACACTGTGGTGAGGCACCGGCTAGGTGCTGCAACTATTGGACCAGTCACCCTCCTATTGTGCAAATGTAGCTGCGGATTGTTCGCCCCTGTTATTCGGGATATGGGACATTGCATAGCCCTCTTACTGAACAAGTATCTCTCCTGATATCCAAAGCGGCTAGCTCAAATAAAGTTGAAGCCCAGTCGCTTGGAGCTCTTGCCCCGCTGGCACACAGGCAACAGGTAGGCACTTCTACTATTGGTTACTCAGATCAAGCGCCCACCCCATGTATGGATTAGGAAATAGCTCTCCTTACTATTTGTCCTTATGCCCGCACCTCCATATGTCCTTATATGGGAGATTGGGTTGCTTGCTCCTCTGTTGGATGCTGAGTTAAAGGGCCTCAGCCGGGCTCCTGACCACTCCCCCATTTGAGAGGTTTTCGCTTTTTTCCCCTACCGTGCCTTACGTTTTAGGCACTACTTTGCTGATAACATTGCAAACATACATATAACATTTTGTAGAACTGTATAAATACACTGTAATTAAAGTGTACAATCTTGCAGTTCTGAATATAAGTTTTGTCTACTTTATTCTAGTACAAAAAGTGAAGTTCCAGTGAGTGATGGCTGAGTGGTGCTGATCTTCTTTGGGGACCTAAAGAGGGTTTTCTGACAATGAGCAAGGAAAAGTGCTGGACCTTCTTTCCATCCCATTACAAAACTCAAAGGACAAACGAGAGTCAGGATAACTACTAATGGTAGAGGACAATAACAAAGAGGCTTTAACAGCACAGGCTGTAAAAACAAGAAACAGTGGGGACAACAGCAGAAGAAGAAAAATGGACACAAACAATCAAGGTGAAGGAAAAGTTTGACCATAATACAAAGGGGAAGGCTGATAAAAGAAAGAACAAAAGAGCACCCATTACCAGATGATTCACAAATCTTGATAAAAAGTATGGTACTTTAAAATACAAAGGGTATATTGAGTAATGGACTGGGTTCCCTAAATTATGTTTTTTATCTATTCTACAGTTTTGACTTATATCTTTATGGCTGCCAAAATATGTTTAAAGTTTTAGTTGAAGTGTAATTAAATTTCCTTCCAATTAACACATGAGAAGCAGTCTTTAACCTGACAAGAATGGCAATTTATGTCTTGGCAATCATTTGTATCCAATTCATATAATGTGCACGAATTTAAACAGTGCATTGATGAGCTAAATAAATAGCCATTCTAAATATCTGATGCTTGCCATCACAGAAAAATATGTGCTCAGTGCCATTTAACTCTGTATTGTGTAGGGAGGGGATTAAAAAATAGTTTATTGCAATCCTTCCCCTAAAATGTTTTACTTACCTCTACAACAGTGTATTAAAAAGAAAAATCAGAACAGAGACATTGATTACCTGCCCAGTGGGGTGCCCTCTATCCTAGCTCAATGGGCTCTGGCTGCGCAGCACTTTTCACCTCTAAATGCCCTAGTGCCTAGGCTCCAACGGTGGCCCTCTAGCTGCTGAATAACTCCAAACCTTATAATTCCCCATCAGCTTTCTAAAATGGGTTGTAATTGTTGTAGTACAGAAACAGCTTGAGGGCCCAAGTATGTAGCACTTTCTTTCTTTCTTTGAGTCTATCAATCATTGTAACCAGGGCCACCACCAGGAATTTCAGGGCCCCTTACTAAACAAATTTTCTGGGCCCCCTGACAATATCTCCCAATCGCCCCACCTACCCTCAAAAGCATGGTATCCAGGTCTAGTGTAATATGAAGGGTAGTTGGGAGCAGTTGGTCAATATGCCAGTATTTTGCCACTCAGTATGTCAGTATGTTGCCACTCAATGTGCCAGTAGTTTGCCATTCAATATGCCAGTATTTAGCCATTTAATATGCCAGTATTTTGTCACTCAATATGCCAGTAATATTTTGAAATTCAATATGCCAGTAATATTTTGCCATTTAATATGCCAGTAATATTTAGCCACTCAATAAGTCCGTATTTTGACACTCAGTATGCCAATATTGTGCCACTCAATATGCCAGTATTTAGCCATTTAATATGCCAGTAATATTTAGCCACTCAATAATTAAGTGTTTTCCCACTCTGTATGCCAGTATTTAGCCATTTAATATGCCAGTATTTACCCACTCAGTATGCCAGTATTTAGCCACTCAATATGCCAGTATTTAGCCACTCAATATGCCAGTATTGTGCCACTGAATATGCCAGTAATATTTTGCCATTCAATATGCCAGTAATGTTTTGCCATTCAATATGCCAGTAATATTAAGCCACTCAATAAGTCAGTATTTTGCTACTGAGTATGCCAGTATATTGACACTTAGTATGCCAGTATGATTTTGTCACTCAATATGCCACCCTCCTCCCCCTTTCCCCAGTACTTACCTCCTTGCTTCTCTATCTACCGGTCGTCTCCTCCATGCAGTCTTCCTTTCTGCATGGAGGAGGGAAACTTCAGTCGTATTTTTTTTTTTTAGCTTTATTGAAGCCACGCGGTTTCAATAAAGGACAATTTTTTCTTCTGGTGTGACCTGGGGGTCGCCAGTATTGCCCGTCACCCCCTGATGGCCCGCTTGTACCTTATTTGTCAGCATATCTGTCCTGCCTATCTGTGTCAGTGTCTGTCATTTGTGTTTTTACCTTAAAGGTCAGTATATTTGTCCTTCCTGTCCATCAGTGTTTGTCTCTAATGATAATGAGCGGAACTCAACAGTTTTTGCCCCGGGCCAAAAGTGGCCAGTCCGTCCCTGAAGCATAGTAAATACATAAATCGACATGAAAGGGTGAATTGGGTTTAGACGCACAGATATTAGTCCATGTCACTAACATAACAATGTTTTGATTTGTATTGTATTCTACACGACTCATGGGATTTGTTTGTGTCTCAAAACTACATGGAACCCTACACTAATGATGTTCTTTTTTATGTGTATCTTCAATCGTCAGCCTTTAGGACTGTTCATGACTACACTTGAAAACCACAATAAGAAATCATGTATTTTCCCTTGAGCTCCAGTATAACTTGAACCCAGGTGCACTTAGAAAGATATAGTTCAGTAGAGTACATGTAAAGTATTCACTTGTAGTGAAGTGAAAGTGTGTAGCTATAGCTGGAAGGATGTTGCTATGAGAAGGTAATACCATTTCTTGACATTTAACTGTAATTGAAAATGTCTGTCTTGTTCTCTGTCTCTATATAAGACAGGCAAGATGTTTTCTATCGCCTGGCACTGCCATCTTATTCTAAGCCATTCTTCTTGTTAGGATTGAGAAACACATGCTCCTATGTGGAAAAATTACCCTTTTAACAACATAATAAAAATAATAGTTAAAAGAAGGATGACAACTAATACACATGATCACTGATTATAGAGTTTTTAACTATATGTTTTTACAACTGTGACCAAGTACCATTAGCGATATTGAGATTTTTATAGGGAGTTAGGGAGAGTAGGGAGTTAGGTCCATTGGCGACCATTTCTCTTTTTCTTTTAGGCATTTTAAACCATTCTTCTTGTTTGGATTGAGAAACACATACTCCTATGTTGAAAAATTACCCTTTTAACAACATAATAAAAATAATAGTTAAAAGAAGGATGACAACTAATACACAGTACATCCATAATATTTAGTGGTATGACTGAATATAGTACGTTACTGAAGGCAGTCTCAAGAATTTTCTTAAAGGGATACTAAATGTTTTTTTCACTTGTGCTTCTAATATAGACATTGGCCAAGCTGACGGTGAATGGCTAACTTAAACCCCTGCATGACCTGTTTGCTGACAAATCCCCTACCTGCATGGACAGGTTCCAATATCTACAATTACAGACCTACATGTCGATTCTCGTAGGCAAACATAACCTTTTCAGGGACCCCACTTATTTTGAGAATTTTTGTATGATGGAGTCCCTACCGAGACACAGTATTTCCCTGCTTTACAACATGCTTCTGGAGGCTCAGGCTGACCCCCTCCTGGGGTTTTTTGGACACTGGGAAAATGCCTGAAATATCACCTTGTCCCTGCAGCAATGGCAAAAAATATTTACCCTAACCCACAAAACATCTTTGTGCAACCGGACACAGGAAATGTCGTATAAATTGCTCTCTCGTTGGTACAGGACGCCAGCAGTCTTGAACCGCATTTTCCCTGAGTGTTCTGAGACCTGCTTGAGATGTGGTCTAGCGCCTGGAACTCTCCCTCACATTTGGTGGGATTGTTCCCTGATCGTACCCTTCTGGAAACAAATTCATGCCACCCTAGACAAATTCACCGACAACCCCCTCCTTTTCACCCAGCTCAGTTGCTCATTCACCAGACACCCCAACCACTTGCAGTCTACCAAAAATCCATCCTTAGGCATCTACTCAATGCAAAAGAAATCTCCCCCAAAAAGACAAGGACAATTACTAAATAACAAACAATACATAAAAATAAAATAACACATATATATAATCAATTCATTAATAAACGCAAATACATGTCTAAAAAAATAAACCGATTTCAATATATGTAATGTGTATAGTGCAACAGCCTCTGATACAAAATTAAAAGCAATTGCGCTTGAGGCTAAATAGACAAATATGGTACTGGATGAAATCTGCACATAAATTATACATTATGAAAGATCTCTAATATAGAGTTGGTTGATATGGAGTTAAATGCATTAGGTCTGAATGCTAGATAGGGATAAAAAAAAATCACCAGCACTTTATCATCTGCATAGAAAAATAGTGGTACTCGCCACTGTGTGCACAACCTGGTCAGGTTATTGAAAATTAAATGGAGATTCTCGATGCCACACAGGATGTGTTTCAAGATCTTGTTCAGCTGATCTAGGTATGTTGGTGCAAACACCTAGATCTAAATATTTATATGCATTAAATTATTTTTATAATCAACATTATGTACTGAGGGATTATTATAAGCCTATTGTAGTTTCTTACTTATTCTGTTGTTGTTGGTTTTTTTTTTTATAAAATGGCATGCAGTTACAGCATTGTGTAACTATTTTGCTCTTTTCTTCCTTGTGACTAAAACAAGATTAACAATTTTGCATAGAAATAAGGGGCCCTAGGAAAAAATGGCCAGTCAAAGATGGAAAACTGAAAATGATATGCTTTTATTTTTCAAATAACTTTTAAGTTTCTTAAAAATATATTAAAACTTGGAGCTCAATGTGATCCAGCTATTGTATTATTTACAGATTCAAATTCAAGGCTGTATAGGCCGTGGTAATAGTTTACTTTCAAGCATTTATTTGTGTAACTGTGCAAAAAAACTGTTTGCCGCGATTCAGACAGATGTCCACAGTCATAAGTTCCTCCTTATGACTAAGGACATCTGTCTGAAACTCATCAAGCAGCTTGAAACGAAGGTCCATGGAGTAAGTGTTTATTCTTTTAACCCAGCCAGTGCATCTATCATTTGAATTTGCATCTACAATTAAGTTTGCTGATCGTATTTAACTGCGCCGGTGAGTGGTGAATGCTCTTGGGCCCATTGATCGTGCGCTGAAAGTCTAGAGTATTGTATTATTTATCACAAATCAGTCTGATAAAGACTGGTTAGTTTCATCTATCAAAATTAATGTTTCATACAAATATACAGTTATCAAAAATTATACATTCAATATATTTTAACCAGAGCCTATGTGCATTATATGAGGTCTACATTGAAAGCCAGTATATCGAACCTACATGACCTCGGGGGGTTTCGCCCAATCCCTTTCATCCTGGCCACATCCTCATATATGCCTTTCTAGGATGTCTAGCTGGGTGCATTTAGAAGTTCAATGTGGAGAGTGGCCCAGGGGACTATTAAAAAGTGAGGTTGAGAAGAATGGTTGCTTAGGGTACATATATCAAAACAGAGGTTAAAAAAAATTGCTTGGAGAAAACCTTTAACCCCTTAGTGACAAGACATTTTCACCTTGACCTTGGTGACAATGTCTGTTTTGACATCTCTAGGGTGTTTGTGTTTAGCTGTAATTTTTTTCTTTCTCACATACAGTACCCACACAAATTATATGTTGTTTTTATCGTCATAAGAAGGGCTTTCATTAGATACCATTATGTTCATCATATCTTATAATTTACTACCAAAAAAATCATAAAATATTATGAAAAATTTAAAAAAACACACTTTTTCTAATTTTGACCTAAAATATAATTTACACAAATAAAATCATTAAAAAAGACCCCATCTAAATAGTTTCTAAATGTTCTCCCGAGTTCAAAAATATGCATGTTTCCATATTTTTCAGTATTTTTTTGCGAGTTATGGGGCAAAAACCAAAAATAGTGTTTTTTGTTTTTTTCCTATATTGATCTTTTGACCCCAACCTGAACCCAAAATTTAACACTAACACTAAATTTAACCCCAACTCTAATCCTTATTATATCCCTTAATATTTTTTAACTTTAATTTAATTTTAACTCTGTCCCTTATGCTAAAAAATATTTAATTGTAACCCTATAGGCTAATATAGCTAAATAACCTGTTTTTCATTAATTAAATATTTATTTTAAATATTTCCCATTGCAATGCTACTAAACTACCACTAGGGGTAGTCAAGTAGCATATTCAGAGCGACGGAAGTGAAGTTACTTTCACTTCCGAAGCTCAGACCGGCAGAGGACTTAGCCATATTGACAGAGCAGCATGCTCCGTCAATATGGCTCCCCACGATCGCTCCGTGGGGCGATCGTGGGGGTCCCAAAATAGAAATTTCTGTGCTGGCTATTGCCTCGATGTCGAGGCAATAGACCAGCACTGTTAAAGCGGTTTTCGCGATCGTTGATCGCGAAAACCGCTTCATTCAATGCAGGACGTGCCAGGCACGTCCTTTGTCGTTAAGGGAGTTTCTCCCAGGACATGCCTGGCACGTCCTTTGTCGTCAAGGAGTTAAAGCACATATATAGACTGCATCAAGTGTAGACATTTTAAATAAAAATGTTTAATAAAAGAATACAAATAAAGCACCTTAGTTAACCCTCTTTTTTCAATATAGCTTTGTTGTCAGGCTGACCTTTTGTTTAGAAATCTTACATAGATTAGTTCTTCCTTTCTTTTGGGTCTGAAAAAGAAGTAGATCTGACCCAAGATTCCAAACAACACCTTCACCCCTTATTAATATGTATGGAGCTGAGAGGGCTCAGTAATGTACTTTGTGTTAGTTTATTAAAGCATTAAAATCTTTTTTTTTTAATTAGAAAAATAGAAAAGTACATAAATAACATTGCATACTTTTAGGGCAAAGGATATTTCTATAGAAGGTTCAGTATGGTTCTTGTTTGTCCCTTTTTTACTGTTCATGTATTATACATAAAAAAAAACTTACCAAGACATTAACAATCTGACAATATGCTTTGATCTCTGGTTCTACATCAGCTATGCCCCAGCTAGGGTACGGAGGGGGCACGAGGAGGGCGCAAGCAGGACGTCTGGTCCCATGGGGAGGGCGGGGGAGGGATGTTTATGACGTTATACATGGGGATGGGTTGGAGCAAGATCTCAGTTATTGATTTTGTTCCATTTTAGCCATATGCTTGAAATTTATCTAGTTGGTTTATGGATCTATAGTATCCCTCTTCCATTGAACATTGCACTAAAGCATTAAAATCTTGATGCAAACAGGTGTCCTTTAAAGTAATATTATATATTAATGTTAAGCACATATTCTGTTTTTATTAATGCTTACTTTTTTAAATAAATTACTTTTTATTTTGTATAATATAATTTCTTAACTGTGAACAATGATTATGGCACTGATAACAATCTATAGGGATCACCGCACTCACATTTAACAGGTAACAAACATGTAAAGCTATAGTTTTCATTAAGGCTACTTACAGATTTCTAAGATTAAAAAATTGAAGGTTTAGTCACATTATATGGCCATAATATGCTTAGCCGGCCACTACGCCAAAGTTCTCTAATATTGGTGGGTCCTATTTTACATATATAAAGATATTCCTGCAAATTATTGGTTTCTATGGACACCATTTATGGAAGGGAGGGGCAGATCCTGGGCATGCAATCTGGGTCCTCTGGTAAGACATGTAAATGCAATCTTGGTTCTCTGGCAAGATGAGTGGGTGCTCTGGCAAGATCTGTGGGTGCAAACTGAGTGCTGTTTCAAAGTGTGTGGGTGTTTCAAAGTGGTGCAATGGGATGTGGGGGCAAAAACAAAAGGAGTGCTTGAGAAATTGAGTGGGGGAGAGTGGACCCAGACCATGTGTTCTGTAAAAGGCCCCAACATTTCTGATGGTGGCCCTGGGGATGGTTACTAAACCCGAATCATGCTCAGAGCTTCAAATATACACACAAAATAAAAAACGGGAAGCACTCATTTGTACTAGTATTTATTATAAAGGGGTGCTGCTGAAATGGACAAATAGTTATATACAAGCCACAGGGATCTGCACACTTACATTAAATAAGGAAACCTATAGTTTCATTAAGGCTGCTTAAAAACTGATAACAATACGATCAATTTATAGCTTTGTACACTATAGTATAAACATTTTACTGTACTAACTCATAGTACTGTACATGTTTTTTAAAAATCGAAGTTATTTCATTTTTATAATCACATATTAACTGTTCTTTCATTTTGTTTGTACAGTGCTGGTAGAGATGTAGACTTTTTAAAATTTTGGACATTGGTATTTTTTCGATTTGCCTGAAATGCATAGTAGAATAACAGAACCTTCTTTAATTTCACAGTTTATGATTTTCTTCATAAAACTTTTGAGGAGCAATTATTTGCTATGATTACTATTCTCAAACTGAAGTAAATGATTAATGCCGCAATGGCCATGCACACTGAATTACTGTGGATACAGTTACTTACCATTCATTGTAATAACTAGAAACTGGAGAATCTAAAAGCTGCAGGATTACATATACGGCTTTACTGCAATATTACTTCAATTATGGTGAGTTGTTAGTGCAGGAGCCCATTTAAGACAATTTATAGCATAACAAGTATTTTTACTCAGTGTCACACAATAAAAAAATATGAGATCTCAATGAGACTATAGACCAAGCTATTTTTTTGCTTTATATCTGAAACTAATATGCTGAATTCCCACTATTCCATTTTTATATATTCATTTATTCTCTTAAAATCAAACTTCAAAAAAAAAATTGGAATTGAATATATTTTTCCATGGTTTACTCATACCATGTGTCTATGTTTCTATACTGTCAAAGTGGCAGTTTCTCTCTTTTATCCTTTGTTTTAGAGAAATAACAAACCTTGGTTTTGATGTAACAAACAAAATGAAATATTAAATGTTTTCTTCATCATCCTTCAATTGATAATAAAAATACTTATAACGACACAGAAGTTGCAAGAAAAGTAAAAAGCATTCAACTCGACTATAGTCATCTTCTTTCCAAAACAACTAAAAGTGGCAAAAAAAAAGTCTACAAAGTACCTCTCTTGGTATTCTTACTTGGAAAATCCATTAATATGATATTTAATCAAGGATTCATGATGGCACTATGTCTAGAGCTGTCCAGAGTTTGCCTCACCTCACTCACAGATCAAAAGTTATATGTATCAGAAGACAGAAGTTTAAATATAAAGTGTTTGGGGTTGACTCATAACTATGACAGCTTAAGCGTTGTCAGAAATATTAATGGAACAGTTTCCCTTAAAATGATAGCAGCTTTGAGGCAGATAGAAGGGAAGAGAGACACATGGCTGTCGGTTGCTAGTTGCTTTTAAACTATGACAGTGTCTCCCAGTCGAAGGTCATTATATGTGTACTGACAAATTACGCCCTTCTGTTTTCCCACTAGGTTCTTTATTGCTTTTCTTACAGCCACTGAAAGGAAGATAGCAGACACAAATGAAAGCTGAGGTTGATGGATACTCACCACAAACTTAGGTTTTCATCTTGATAAGCAGGAAACTTAGGGCTCTGTTATCTCATGTGTAAGCTATAGTACCAAAGTCAAGGTATTTTTGTCATTTTGACATTTTGCAATGTGCTACTGGGAAAATGCTTCTGTTGGGTAACAACGATTGATTTCACTGACTCCAGTCATGCGACTGTTGATGATGAATTATATAAAGTGCAATAAATCTTTTTCCAGTCAATGCACAACTGTCAATGCACAAACAAAAAATAAGGACAAGCTAAATTTTGGTACCTGTCATTGCCCGGAGTTCAGGTCAGCTCAAGTTCATATCTTTGTACGCTTGTGTAACTTAACTTGCTTGTGTAACTTGCTTGAAAAATGTGACTTCCAAGAACAACATGGGCAGCTGTAACAATTTGCAAGGCCATTGCGCTAGAAATGAAAAGAAGATGGCAATTTTTAAATGTGATTATACCTAGTGATGTAGTACACTATTAAAATTATGTTATTTATTTATTTATTTTTAAAGATATTTTAGTTTTTAATAGGCTGCAATCAGAAATAGATGTGTAGAATAATAAATATGCATGGAAATAAACTGGCATGAAGCCACTAGGAGAACTTATAGGTTCAAACTATGTACTGTTCAGGTCACTGGGTGTAGACAAATTACAACGTATGAATAAGCAGTCATGTGCAAAACACTTAATCAGGCTAGGTAATGCAGCGGTTCATGTGGAGGATCAATTTTAAAAAAAATACAGAGAAGGCAATTTTGTGTTACTATATGTCTAAATAAGACACACATACTTTTTTGGATATATTCAGCATATTAGACAGGTAGGGTTGCCACCCAACTGGTATTTTACTGGCAGGCCAGTAAAAACATTGTCTGGAGGCAACACCATAGAAAGACAGGTTTCTATATCATAGAATAGCAATCCTTTTATCTAAAAAGCCATTGAAACAAACATGGTGTCACAAGGAGTCAGTGCTAGACCTTGCTGTCTATGAGGAAGCAATACAATCACATTCATTGGTACTCCTGCACATAATGGGGGCTATTCACTAAAAGGTAAGTTGCAGGTGAATTGCGGTGAGATAAACATGTCATCAGAAGATTTAGCTATACAAAGTGCAGGAATAATTCACCAGGTTTGTCCCTGCACGATGGATTACTAGACTGTCCTCCTGCTTTACTAGATTCATTCACGTAACCCCTGACACAAACAGGTCAGTAGGTCATCTGGCCGTATTTTTATCAATTTTGGAGTGATCTCTGAAATACTGAACAATGACATCATAATCTGATCTTATCCTAATCCTGAGCATGAAGATAAAGATGTGTATGAAAGGTAAATTGAGAGGTTGTTGCATTTACATGTTTTTGATCAACTAGCTTAATGGTGTTACTAAGCAAACTAAAGAGTCTACTCAATAAAGAGAGAATTGCGGGGAATTGAGATGGGAATTTTCAACTTTAGGCCAAAGTAGCCGAGTTGGAAGATTTCTCCAATGCAGGGAGAATTTCTCCAATGCAATGAAAGGGAGAATTTTTCTAACGACTTTGGCATTAAGTTTGAAATTCCCATCTCAATTACCTGCAATTTTCTCTTTATTGAGTAGACACTTATGTGAACTCCTTTTGATTTTTTTTTCCTTACCCCTTCATCTGTTCCAGTATTTTCATTAATGGAGCATAACCATTATTTATTACTTTTTAAATAACCTTTTCAAATCACTTGTATCTATTTTCTGAGGCAGGAGCTATTACATACATGTACAATATATATGTATATTTATGTATATGTATATGTATCCAACAACACACCCAAAAAGAACCACGCACTCACAGGGCTTAAGCAAAATATAAATGTCGATGTATTAGAAAATGTAGCTGCAAGGCATCAAAATCGACATTTCAGTTCCCTTAGGAACCATTATTAATTATCAATGGTTCCTAAGGGAACCGAAACATCGATTATATATATATATATATATATATATATATATATATATATATATATATATATAAACAGATCCAAACGAAAGCACGCACTCACAGGACTTTGCAATGAAAAAAAGTTGATTCTTTAATTACTCACAGTAACATAGTATCCACATGAGCATATATATATATACATATAGCTTTACACAAGTTAAATACATGATACATAGAGTATATTCAATAATTACATCGAAACTGACATTTACTAATGTAAGGAAAACAGTGTCTGGAGAAATTCTTCTCTGGGTAGAAAAACAGAACTGGGTGATCTAGTGATATAACATTTGCTTCTTGCTTCCTGTTCATTAAAAAAAAACATTAATAAAAATATGTTATCATCACTTTATTCATGCACTAATATTCTCACCAACATTTCTGTGGTGATACACTGAGTATATGAGTTGGTGGTGGCCAGGGACACCACCAGGAATTTCAGGGCCCCTTACATAGAAACATAGAAACATAGAAACATAGAATGTGTCGGCAGATAAGAACCATTCGGTCCATCTAGTCTGCCCAATTTTTTTTTAGTACTTTTATTAGTCCCCCGTTCCCGGTCTTATAGCTAGGATAGCCTTGTGTCTATCCCACGCATGCTTAAAATCCTTGACTGTGTTTACCTCTACCACTTCTGCTGGCAGGCTATTCCATACATCCACTACCCTCTCAGTAAAGTAATGCTTCCTGATATTACTTTTAAATCGTTGCCCCTCTAATTTAAGACTATGTCCTCTAGTTGTGGTAGTTTTTCTTCTTTTAAATATACTCTCTTCCTTTACTGTGTTGATTCCCTTTATGTATTTAAATGTTTCTATCATATCCCCCCTGTTACGTCTTTCCTCCAAGCTATACATGTTAAGATGCTTTAACCTTTCCTGGTAAGTTTTATCCTTCAACCCATGAACCAGTTTAGTAGCCCTTCTCTGAACTCTCTCCAAAGTATCAATATCCTTCTGGAGATACGGTCTCCAGTACTGCGTACAATACTCCAAGTGAGGTCTCACCAGTGCTCTGTACAATGGCATGAGCACTTCCCTCTTTCTACTGCTAATACCTCTCCCTATGCAACCAAGCATTCTGCTAGCATTTCCTGCTGCTCTGTTGCATTGCCTACCTACCTTCAAGTCCTCTGAAATTATTACTCCTAAATCCCTTTCCTCACATGTTGAGGTTAGGACTGTACCAAATAGTCTATATTCTGCTTTTGGGTTTTTACGCCCAAGGTGCATAATCTTGCACTTGTCCACATTAAATGTCAGTTGCCACTGCTCTGACCATTTTTCTAGTTTAGCTAAATCATTTGCCATTTGGCTTATACCTCCATGAATATCAACCCTGCTGCAAATCTTTGTATCATCAGCAAAAAGATATACTTTGCCAACAAGACCTTCTGCAATATCGCTACTAAAAATATTAAAGAGAATGGGTCCAAGTACAGATCCCTGAGGTACCCCACTAGTAACAAGACCTTGCATCGAATATACCCCATTGACTACAACCCTCTGTTGCCTGTCACTCAGCCATTGTCTAATCCATTCAACAATATTGAAATCCAAACTCAAAGATTTCAGTTTATTGATAAGCCTTCTATGTGCGACAGTGTCAAAAGCCTTACTGAAATCTAGGTAAGCAATGTCTACTGCACCACCCTGATCTATTATTTTAGTCACCCAATCAAAAAAATCAATAAGATTAGTTTGGCATGATCTCCCTGAAGTAAACCCATGCTGTCTCTGATCTTGAAATCCAAGCAACTTTAGATGTTCAACAATCCTATTCTTTAACAGGGTTTCCATTATTTTCCCCACTACTGAAGTAAGACTTACTGGTCTATAGTTGCCCGCCTCCTCCCTACTACCTTTCTTGTGAATGGGCACAACATTAGCTAATTTCCAATCTTCTGGAACTACTCCCGTTAACAATGATTGGTTAAATAAATCTGTTAACGGTTTTGCTAGTACACCACTAAGTTCTTTTTACTGAACAAACTGGGCAGAACGCTTCCCTCACAGCCACGGACCGGTTAAATAGAGGGGTTTTTGGGGTTTTTTTTTGCCGTGACCTGGGACGCCAGTATCGCCCGTCACCCCCTGATGGCAGGCCTGGTGGTGGGCAACATCTCTGACTTGACAACATCTATTTAAAATCTCTGCAGAATGTAAGCCACAACATTAGAATTTGCACTTGTCCTATAGCAAGTGAAGGAGATAAAGAGATCTAAACAAAAGCAGATTACCACAAATTATATTTTCTAAGAATATCATGAAATCTGACATCTATTCTGCTCAAAAACCATTTAAAGAACTGAAACTGGATTTAAGCTAAAAGGTGGAAAACAATGGTTCTGGGTAGTACCCCTTTAATATGGTGTAACTTTAGAAACAATTCATTCTGATTTTTCTTTAGCCATAAAAGATATCAAAAAAGTAATAAATCTGATCTAAGTTTTGAAATGAGAAATTGCAAGCCAAAGGAAAAGTTAGCATCCACATTGTCAATTACAGAGGATAACAAATAGTAAAGATATCTTGTTTGTGTCTCATTATTTTGATTTGAAGACTCAGTTGCAGCTACATTGCAAATGCTAAAAACCCTAGAGAAGATGAACAGGTTGATAACAAGAACATAAAACTGCCAAACGAAGAAGAAACAGGGAGCGTTGCCTTTGAGCACTGTTGTCTGTGCAGCACAAACAACATACGGATTTAAACAGGTATCAGACTTCTTCCATTTTGTGTATGAAAGGCTACAGATAATGTCAGGAATAAATCCTGAGAACAGTTTCATTTTTTATTTTTATTTTTCATGCGTTTTTTTCCTACAGAAATGAAAACATATATATTATGTCAGCTTTAGGCAATAAAACTGAGAACTATTTAAAATGAAATTTGATAAATCAAAATGTAGCTTTACTTCCGGGCAGTTCTGCTTTACCTAAGTAAGCTGGAAGATTGCTTGTGGCCCAGCAGAACTCTAAAATGTTTGGTTAGGATTACTGCTCAGAACAAGAACATGCAATATGTTTAATGATAACAGTTAATACTGAACTACAAAAAAGTGCTAGAATAACCCTAAAAACATCTCCACCTGTATTTCCAAAACACCTATGAAGATTAAATATATTCATATTTAATATTGGAACTCCAGATGTTTGGGAACTTAAATCCCAAGATGCTCATAAAGCTCCAATATTATATTAGAGATGGGTGGGCTTGTCCAATGAGACAATTTGATCTCTAATATATATGTATCATGATTCTCACTTCAGACATGTCTGAGCACACTTGGTTTTGCCAACTTAAAGTAAGACATTTTTATATCCTCAGTGCAGAGCAGTTCATTTACCAATTAAGTTTTGCAAAGTTTTCACATTTTCTACATCCAAGTACATACCGTGACTTCATTACTAGACTTTGAAAGGCCTGTCTTAGTCATCTTTATAACAACCAAGACTTGTGTCAAGGACATTCAGATGTAGTGAGTTAGAAGGGTAACAGTCACTAAGCACAGATAACAATTATTTTCTATGGAAACAGAGAAAGAAAGCAGGGGATTTAAACTAAAAGTAGAAAGAGGAATGGCAAGGGAACAGCATTTTAAATTGTCACTGCTTAGTTTTTACATTTAAAAAAATAATGAAACAATATTATTTAGATAACAAAGATATAATGGTAAGACTTTTGAGCCAATTTATTGAGCAGTGATCATTAGCATTGCCTAGAAAAGTAAAAAATGATCAACTGAACTAGGATGGCATGCACCCAACAGGATTAAAGGGCATTGCCTCAAATTCCTCTGGCATGCAGCAGTATGCCAATCATCAGGCCAATGTTAACCCTAGCTATACCCCCCCCCCCCCCATGGTGCCTTCACATAAGCATTTCGCAAGACAACAGCATGTATGTGTAGCTTTACTTATCATTGTTATCCTTGTGCTGCATCATAAAAGTACAATGGGTACAAGAGAATTAGAATGAATCTAACATAATGATGCTCCAGATAAATCCAGAAAGTGTTGAAGACCAAACACACAGCATTTTGATGATTTTCTTGGCTAAATTTGCCAATCACAGACAACTATGTGCTTTTAAACGTGCATGTGCAAAATTAATTCTGGGGTTTCCCAGGGAATTAGAACACCGGAGAATGAAATTAGGACAGCAGTCCCAAATATGGTTTATATGAATATTTTAACCTTACTATTTCAAAAGCATAATGATGATTTAGGGAAATATGTAACCCCTTTCACAGAAAATAGGTAAGAGGAAGCCGATAATATGATAATATAGTCATTTAATCTCCTTTTAGACATGAGTGTTAGAAAATAGAAGACCGAATAATGATTTTTTCAATCCCCATTTTTTATTAATTTAGCTTATCTTGAAAAGAACATCAAAATATTGTACAATTCAGAGTAATCTTTCGGTATCACAGCACTAAAAGATAATGCAGTGTACGCTGTTGAAGGTGCTTGAGGCACAGTTTAAACTAAATTTAATGAATTCATTTTTAAACATTCAATACTGCCATAAATTGTGGAATCTATACATTATTTGCATGAAAGTTATGTAAAAAGTACAATGTAATATGGAAACAAACACAGCTCCTCAATATTGTTCTCTATTTGTCCGCTCACAATATTTAACAATTATTAGAAATACATTTGTCTAAAATTAACTTTTATAGTGTACTATCAACAGATTTTCTCATTTAAGAAAGATAGTACACATTGAGATAACTGGAGAATTGAGCCATCAACAAAAGCGCATATTTCCCCATAAAACATAAAGTCCTTCTATTTACCTAAATCTGTATTTGTAATCCGATTAATTTGATTCAGGTTGACTTTAAATGTGTAATACGACATATCTTATATAGGGTTTGACTTGGACCCCAAAGTAGTCTTAGCAGATCACCAATTATTCTAAACCAGATGACATGTATCTGACATGTGCATATGTAACATCATATTTTGGGATTGTGTGTTGTCACAGAGCAACTACCTGGGGTGTATTGTGCCCCTGAGTGACAGATGTGCTGCCAATCCGGAGCAACAGAGTGAGTGATTCTGATGCTGAATTCGCAGATGCCGTCTGTCTCTCAGATGTATTTCCAGGGTTTTAAGTGCTGCCTCTTTGGAGCACACAAACCCTGGAAATATACAGCGCGGCTCCATGCTAGGTGTGCGGCGTATACCTAGCACAAATGGAGCATCCGCTCAACTCAACACATATCTGAAGAAGGACAATGTACAATAAAATGATACATTTTGCACTAGAAGTTACCATTTCAAGTTAGAAAGTGAAAGTCTGTTTTATACAAAGGGTTAGTGGGTGGAGTATTATTTTATATAAGGAAGTCTTGAATAGAAAATTAAATGAGATACATGTAGATTTCTTTAGGGGTAAGGTTTTGGACAGTTTGTTCATTACTTTCATCATTCTGTAGTCTTGACAGAAGACACATATACTATGACAGTTAGCATTAAGCATTAGCTATGTGCCCAGAGTTCTCATACACTTTATTCACCTCCGAAATAATGCACCCATGACTATTTTATTAAATGTTACAGATTTTACTTATTTGTACACAGTACAAACTAAATACAGAATGCAAACAATTAATTAGCATATTAGGGCAATAGATGTTGACAAAACACTTCTTTGCAAACCAAACCACTGTTCAGACCATTAGCACTTGAACACTCTTCTTATTTCTTATCTTAGTTGCTTTATCCATGGCATTCAATGTTCTTCCTGTAATGATTAAGAAGTATTTGACATGTCTTTTCTAATTGCTGCTGTGGGAGGTCACAGGGTAGATTTGTACGTTCGCTGTCTATGAAGTTACCTAGCAACTTGAGAACTCTATTGTTTTGTGAGGCCTAAGGCGGGACACTGGTGCTAAATGCTAATGTATAACTGCATGGAGACCTGGCTTTGAAATGAACTGTATCTTTGCCACCTTAGGCTACTGGCGTTTCTGTTAGCCTGAAAATGACTTTTCCAAAGTAGAAGAAATTTGTCTTGAAGCAGAGCTCTGTTAGGAACACATAAACAATTCAACCAGTTCTCTTGCTGAGATTATTCCAGTCTGTTTCCAAAGTAAGACCGCATTCTAAAAAATATTATGCAACTGTTAGAAGACATGTTATAATGGAGAAACTATACAATATATGAAGCAAGTGCAGCAGGTTACAGGACACAGTATAGAATGTATGAAAATATAAAACATATAAACACAAATATTTAAAACACAAAAAGGGCAATGAATACACAATATGTGCATCAAATACATGTTTGATATCCAATACAGCAAAAATCTTTGAATCACAGAACATTTTATCATGAAAACCAAAGGAGAAAAAGGTAAAACATGCGGAGATGTTTAAAATTAAAAATATATATTTTGTAGAGCATCTCTAAATGTACAGTCTTTGTTATCTTTCACAACCATTTATGGGACTAAAGCTGCCAATGATGGTTTATGTAAATGCAATAGTGCTCAGTGATACCTCTCTATTGAAATACAAAAAAAAAAAAAAACCTTTGGTTGCATAGAACAGAAGATAAACAAAATATGGTGTAGTAGATCTTCACACAAACATCACACATAATATGACAAGGTACTCACAATAATAAATGAAGTAAAGACTTTAGTGTAAAAAATATTTCTGAGATGTATCATTTGGCTGTGAATAATCTTCAAAAAAAGAGGATTAAAACAGTGAACCTCTGTGCAAAACATTTTATTTGCACGCATACATGTAATTGCATGAAAAACTATGCATAGAGCAGCATGCAATGCAACTGAATGTCCGAAAGCTCTTTTTAACTTACACTTGTGAATACATATACAATTGGTGTTTAATGTTGGTGGTTTAAAGTTAACCTGATATTTGATATTCTTTTAATTCTGCCTTTTTTGATTGTGTTGCACCTTCTATAAATCTCTTTAAATAGGCTACACGCTACTGCACTTTTCCTGATCATAACTCCATTCCAGATCACTCCACAAAATTAGATAAACCTATCCTAATAGCGAGCCAATCTGAAATAGCCAAAGCACGGAAACGCCCAGAGGCCCTATACATGAAGCATATCCTACAAACCATTGCCACTAATGCCAGCTATGAATACATGACAGCACTCCAAACTCACAGTGTACAAGCTTGGGATAAAATATGGTCTCCTTGGAAACACCACCTGAGAAGAGGGCTCTACGCATGGACTAACTAAAGTCATCTGAGCTAAAGGTGGACAGCACACTGTTGATACACTTTCTCTCTTTCTCTCCCTTTCCTTCCCTCCATCTACCTACCCTGCCCAACCCCTACCCAATCCAATTTCCCACCCACATAACCTTCTCCCTCATCCCAAATTAAAAAATATATATATATTTGGGTACAAATTAGCAAATACCTATAAATATAAGCTCAAGCATATGGCTATGTTTCATCACAATGTATTACAGTGTAAACTATATATAAGTGCATATAATCCTACTTTGTATCATCACATGGATAACTTACCGTCTACCAGAAATCAGCCTGCAATGCAAGGGTTCATACCTATGCATAGGCTTAGGGACTTCTTATCTCACGTTTCATTTTAACTTAGAAATCATTGCTAAAAACAAATACAGTAAAAACTGCAGGGTTCTGTGAGTAATTATTGTTTTCTTTTCAATCTGAAACCCAGCACATCAATGAGACTTAATAAACATTTATTAAATGTGACTATTCCCTTTATCAGATTATTACAGAAATAATGAGAAAAGAACATTAAGCATAAACATATCAACAGCTGAAACAATTGTTTATCTGTCATCATATCTTCATTTTCTACTTTTAGTTTACAAAAGAACAGCATTTTAATGGATTTGTTTCTCATTCCAGTGCTTGTGGTAAAGTCAATTTAGATAATTTACTTAAAAAAATAGTATTGGATTTTTATTTCAAGCCACAAAACATTCATCTAGTTGTAATAACCATGTAGATTTCAGTTATTTTCTGACTGCTTAATTGCATGCAGTGATCCTTTGTATTGTACATGTCAGAAATAAGTACATACTGTTACTTCAAAGTATTTTTATGATGTCTTGTATAACTATAATCAGATTACATTAGATTTAAAAGTGAAAACTGCACTGAAATTATTTAAAGGTCTACTCACGGTCTGTTACAGACCACTTCAGATGACATGAAATTCGGGCTACTCAAAGACCACCAATGTGGTCATGAATAGGCATGAAAATTGACCATTGTGGTTGATTTTCACATCAACATTTCGGCTAGCAAACTCCTATGTAGTTCATCTGACCAAAATAATAGCCTCCTATCTCCTATCTATGAGGAGGATAGAGACTCATGTCAGGAGGACTTTAGTTATTGCAAAAATAGCAGAAGTACTCCTGAAATAAAAAAATAAAATAAAATTAGCCCCTGAGGCCAACAAACTGCGGCTTGCTCATAAATTTGAATTATTCTACATGCCCTGACCCCCTATTCCCCTATTATATATGGTGCTGGGATCCATCAAAATATCTCCCACCCCCATTATCAATGGGGCAAGGAGCAGTCTAAAGGCCACTACCCTTGTTAACCCCCCTGAAAATCCAGGGACTTCCCAAATGCCCGCAAACACTATCAAAAATTAAATGACCACCCCCTCAGGCTCCCAGGAACTTCACGAATGCCCCCAGACCCTATTAAAAATGCAATGACCCCTCCACAGCCCGAGGCCCAGGACTACTAAAATTCCACCAGACCAAATAAAAATAATTAAAATCAAAAGAATCACTACTTCAACCCCCACATCTACCTTGCCCAGGTAGTGAGTGGCAAATCAATGAATTACTTACTCATGTGAGTGTAAATCCACCTTGCCCATGTACCATTGTCTATCAGCACTTGAGGAGTGCTGCATCAGTTTATAGTGTGGATATCATATTTTACTGTTTTGATTGTTTTAAAGTGACACATTTATATTCTTTTTGGTTTCTGCAGGGCTGAACAATGGAAAGTTATGCAAGTTACTTATGTTAAGTTCTGTCTAATAGGGCTGAACAATGGAAAGGTATGGGTTAATTTTCTGGGTTTCTGAGTAGTTTGAAACTAAATAAAAGACCACGGCCTTTTCTTGCAAATATTTGTTTGGTATGTTTTATTTTTGTACTTTTGGTTTCTGTCAGGTTGTGGGTTTTAAAATTGAACTCAAAGTTCTGAGAGATCCTGAAAGAAAATCCCATCTCCCAACACTTATAATATCATTGAAATGTCTCATATCCTCTTTTATATAAGGAAAATATAAATCTGTACCTGGAGGTTTATAGCGTCTCACCCAAGAGAGCTTGGGTTATTAGTAACATGCACCAAATATTCAATACAAACAGATTTATATTAATAAAAAAGAGAGGTTCTTATTTTCATTGGTGTTGAGTCATTCAGTATTAACTTTCTTGGGTAGATTAACCAAGTTTAGCTAAACCCTACCAAGTTTTATATGACATGACGCACAATATGTTCATGTTGAAAAGTAAAAGAAACGAACAGTTTTCATGTCTCCCTCTGAGAAACTGCCGTCATTTGCCATTACTGTGGGATCAGCAAATCTTTGTTGATCTCAGCAGTTCAAGTGCTAGGAATGAATATGACGTGATTTCAGCCATTTCTGCGTGCTGTGATTTAACACGAAAAGGACGGCTTGGGGAGATGGACAGAACTGTTGCTATAGCAACGGCAATCACACTATTAAACGGTATATGCCGTTTTTAGTAGACAGCAACTGTTGAGGAAAAAAACTGATAAGCAAGATCAGTTTCTTATTCTTTGCTTTATATGATAACTAACATTATTTTAGGACACTGTAGATGAAACTGTCCGTTTAAAGCAAGAAACAAAGCAACATAGCATTGTTTTACAAAATAAGTTGGGCTAAATCTCATTTCTCTTCATCTTAGCACTGATAATTACTTAAGTTGTCTCCTAAATAATCAGACTTGAGAGCACATAAATACAATTCCCACATTATAGTACAGAAAGCTGATAATGCTGGTGCTGTGATAGTGTTAGACAAACAGAAATACAGCAGAGAAGCATTGAAGTAATTCAGTAATGTGGATGATTATATTTGCTTACCATCTAAAGACTACCATATAATATATATTTTTAAATACTATATATTTTCCATCGTATAATGAAAGCAAATAGATGAAAGGCAGTGTATACAACGTTTGACAGTTTACAAATGCAATACAATATTGTGGTGTTATTTGTGGCAAACAAATTATTAATTATCTATAGAAGAAGAAATTAAAGACATATAACAAATGTACCATCAACTTATACATGTATTTCTCGAGTCCTAAATTGTCTTAGTACCATGAAAATAGAAATTGAAGACTCATCCAAATCGCATCAGCAACCTTGTATTAACTACTGAGTATGAGTGTGTTATAGAGACATGAACAAAGAAATTAAAGACTTATACTACTGATCTCACCCATCTATTCTTGAAAGAAAAATTCAGGGGTACAAATTTGTTTTAGATCTAGCCATTCCATGTAATAAAATCTTTTTTGAATATTCTTTCTAGTTTAATTATCAGGACAAAAGGCTCTCAATTATATGTTGGCCAAGGCATTAGTCCATTCTATCATGAAAAATGGATGGAGTTTGGCACAAGTCTAGTGAGGGGTAAGTCCTAACCATCTTGTGAGTGTACATTTTAATGATGACCTATGAAATGTAGTAATCTCACGAGTATTGACTTGAAGGTGGTCTAAACCCAGTATGAAATCTTGGGTTGTAATGTCAGGTTCAAAAGGTATTATTGGTTTAACATACGTTTTTAAAGATTTTCAAAATTATTAGATTTGTGGATCTGCTGGTTGACTACATTTCCCACAAACATCAGTACCACACATTCCTATGTGTTTAGCGACATTAGCTGGAATATGATATCTATAAATTAATTTATAAATCATATCATTTATAAATCATACCATGAAAATATGAGAAAAGGAATATGTCTTAATCTTCTGTTAACATTAACTAGAATCTCATGAAATGGCAAATGAGGAACATCAGCTTGACTGATCATCCCTATGTCTCAGTTATTTCATCTCTGAGTTGTTTGGTTATCGATCATTGAATTAGAGGGAATGATATCTGAACTGGGACTGAAATGGAAGTCTAAATTATTGCATGCAGGTTTTGTTTTTATTGCTCATAAAAGTTGAGTAGTGCAACGTTTTGCCTGTAAGTAAATTCAAATATTAGTATAAAGATGGTAATTTTGGAAAAAGAATGATCGAACAATCTATTGGATGAATTATATGACCTACCAAATGGATGCCCTTTTCATCCTAAGTTTTGAATTATGTAATCATATACCATGCTATATAGTATTAATATATAATTGATCCAATAAAGGAAATACACATTGCACTTGAGCTCTGTCTCCTTTTTATTATATATAATAATTTTATTTACAAAAATACACATTTCCACATCTCTACCAATGTCCCTAAAACTCATTGTCTGGATTAAACATTGTACCATGTGAATCCATTTTTATGTATTTAAAGCAATACATTCTTATCTGTAAAACGTGGTCTTAACTGTCTGAGGAGTTATTGCAGAAACCGTAAAAGTTTATATTTGATGGTTTAGTTTCTCTACTTTTTTGTTTCAATCTTAGTTTGTTGTTGTTTTTTTCATAGGATTAACCACAACATTTTCGCTGATGGATTGTATTTTACAGTATACATAATGACTTTGTTATGGTCTATTATTTGGCTTTGTAAAAGTAGACAAATTATGCTTTCACAATGGAGCAAACCTAGGGAATATATGTGATAGCAAAAAAAATTAAACTGATGTAAAGTCTGGTTAAGACACAAACAATGTTCATTTAAAAAAGTAGACTTACCATTCCCCACTCCCCTGTCTTACAGACAATTGGTATCTGAAACAAACATGATTATTGTAACCAAATGTGGATGAAGAAAAGCTCTTGCACAAATGGAAATAATCATCCCCACATGCACCAATGTATAAGTTAAATTCCAGACAAATGTCTGAGATCTCTAAGCAGAGGCACAACTTTTGTATAAAAGATGAGACACAAGCGTTGGAGAATTTTCACCAAACATTGTTTGGTTGAGGGTCTGTTCCCCCACACAGAATGATGTATAAAATTGGTGCAATTACCTTTTTAACGTCTCTAGGACAGTTCAGAGTGGCTGATTCACCGCTGACAGTTCAGCGCGTCAGTTTGAACACTGAACTGTCAGCGGTGAAGATGAACGCGGCCACTTCATCGCGGCAATGTAAGGGCTGACCTTCAATGCTGAACGTTCAGCTCTTACAAACGTACACTCCCAAATAAATTAACCCCCATAATAAATGAAACCCCCCCAAAAGTGACCCCCCCAAACCCTAATACTAAAATTAACCCCCGAACTCTAATTCTAATATTAACCCCTGAACTCTAATACTAAAATTAACCCTAATACTAATGCTACCCCCAAACCCTAATACTACATTTAACCCCCGAACTCTAATACGAAAATTAACCCCCAAACCCTAATACTAAAATTAGCCCCCGAACTCTAATATGAAAATTAACTCTAATACTAATGCTACCCCCAAACCCTAATACTAGAATTAACCCTGAACTCTTATACTAAAATTAACCCCCAAACCCTAACACTAGGATTAACCCCTGAACTCTGATACTAAAATTAACCCCCAAACCGTAATACTAAAATTAACCCCCAAACCCTAATACTAAAATTAACCCCCAAACTCTAATACTAAAATTAACCCTAATTCTAATGCTACCCCCAAACCCTAATACTAAAATTAACCCCCGAACTTTAATACCCCTATTAAACATTAATAATACTCATCTTTAGCAATGAGATGACCTCTCGCGCGATGAAGAGGGGGCAGTGAAGCGGCTGCGCTAATGCAGCCGCAATGAACTGTTCCGTCCCCTTTTTTAACTGTGTGTGCAGGAGTATTTATACATAACCCCCTCTATTTTAACTCTTACAAGACAGATTTTCTTCATAAAGTTTCTGTAATGATACCATTCGATAGACCGACACATAGACCAGATAGACAATTGATCAAACAGACTTCTAGGATTGCAACTGTACATAATCACAAGTTCGTTCATTACATAACTTGTCTAAGATACATGCAAGTATTACTGATCATGTAGCATTATTATGGAGCTGAGTGATACTAAGATTTTCAATTTAATTCCCGAATATCAGAAATTCCTGTACCAACTTGGCGTGAAAGTCACACATTTCATTATTTTTTAAACATGTTAATGTAATTAACCTTTCTTGCTTGCAATCAGGTATTGCCAACATTTCTCTTACTCTCAGAGCAAGATTTTCTTCAGGGTCTTATTAATGAAAGGTCTGATGAATTTGACTTATTTCTTGAGGATTTTTTTTCCCATTATCATTCTAAAAGAAGAACGAAAATCCACCTCAATGAAGGACAAAAAAATACACATCTTACACTTAGAAAGAAAATACTCTCAAGGTGCACCATACATCATAAATTCAGGTGTAAAATGTGATTTATTTATTTCTTTTTTTTTTTTTGGATCAGATTGTTCCTCTATGGTATTTCATTTTCAGCATTGTAAATTCTTGCCTGATTCTGAATTGATGTGATGATTATTTTTCCCAACTGGTGCCTCTTTTTATGTGAAAGGATGACTTTCAAAATGTAGATCTGATGCATCAGGAGTCATTCACATGCAAGACCCGAGCTTGCCAATTCTTGTGCAGAAATAAAATGATTCTTCTGCCCAAAGGATTACATGAATAGCACAAAAGCTGACAGAAGAACAAAGCCCCTGCTACATGCTAGCATAAAATGTTCTATATCTGCAGAATGATTCTCTTTGTTACAAAGTTTAGAGAAACTGGACTATTCGAGTATGGGTTAACCTGAACAAGAAAGTATATAAAAACGTCCATTTTAACTTGAACATGTCGAACTAATCTAATATGTCAAAACAGAAAACGTGGAAAAAAAAGTGTCTCTATACATGTTGCAACATGGCCATTTGCAACACAATCCAAGTGCTCCTGAGCTCTCTAGACTGTAAATCCATTCCATATTAGCATGAATATTCTCTCCAGCGCTCTGCTCAAACATGCTTTCATTTCATTCTTGTTAGCAAAAGTTGGCAAGAGAATATGCATATTTGTAGCAGATATGTGAGCTAAATCCCAAATAATGTAACCAACTGCCACTCTTTCTGCATTCACTGGCATTCCAATTTTTTTTACCATGTCAATTATTTTCATTTTTTGTTATTTATGATTTTAACCCACATATTAAAGGGACTCCTGAACATTGCTAATACTGCAATTTATAGATTGTTTTTTTATTTTTTTATTTTAACAATCCCAGATCATTTGCATACATCATTCTCTGCCCCTATCACCTAAGGAGAAGTTCACAAGGCCATCAATCAATTTATCCATGAATGCCAACCAACTAACAACACAAGAAAACTTCTTAACATCCATTTATCCCAAAAACTCACTCAGAATTGCCTATTGATTTCACTCAGCATCTACAAGGTGTTCAACAGAGTTTTAATTTCCCCCATGGCAATAAAAGCTTTATACTCAGGACCTTCCATCAAGAGTCTTGATAAAGGCCCGCGCTGCAGACCGAAACGTCGACCATATGTATAACAGTATATCTTTGTTACTAAAGCATTTTTCTATTGAAAGTCCTGTGAGTGCGTGCTATTTTTATCTTTTTGGATTTTATATATATGTATATATATATATATATATATATATATATATATATATATATATACAGGGAGTGCAGAATTATTAGGCAAGTTGTATTTTTGAGGATTAATTTTATTATTGAACAACAACCATGTTCTCAATGAACCCAAAAAACTCATTAATATCAAAGCTGAATATTTTTGGAAGTAGTTTTTAGTTTGTTTTTAGTTTTAGCTATTTTAGGGGGATATCTGTGTGTGCAGGTGACTATTACTGTGCATAATTATTAGGCAACTTAACAAAAAACAAATATATACCCATTTCAATTATTTATTTTTACCAGTGAAACCAATATAACATCTCAACATTCACAAATATACATTTCTGACATTCAAAAACAAAACAAAAACAAATCAGTGACCAATATAGCCACCTTTCTTTGCAAGGACACTCAAAAGCCTGCCATCCATGGATTCTGTCAGTGTTTTGATCTGTTCACCATCAACATTGCGTGCAGCAGCAACCACAGCCTCCCAGACACTGTTCAGAGAGGTGTACTGTTTTCCCTCCTTGTAAATCTCACATTTGATGATGGACCACAGGTTCTCAATGGGGTTCAGATCAGGTGAACAAGGAGGCCATGTCATTAGATTTTCTTCTTTTATACCCTTTCTTGCCAGCCACACTGTGGAGTACTTGGACGCGTGTGATGGAGCATTGTCCTGCATGAAAATCATGTTTTTCTTGAAGGATGCAGACTTCTTCCTGTACCACTGCTTGAAGAAGGTGTCTTCCAGGAACTGGCAGTAGGACTGGGAGTTGAGCTTGACTCCATCCTCAACTCGAAAAGGCCCCACAAGCTCATCTTTGATGATACCAGCCCAAACCAGTACTCCACCTCCACCTTGCTGGCGTCTGAGTCGGACTGGAGCTCTCTGCCCTTTACCAATCCAGCCACGGGCCCATCCATCTGGCCCATCAAGACTCACTCTCATTTCATCAGTCCATAAAACCTTAGAAAAATCAGTCTTGAGATATTTCTTGGCCCAGTCTTGACGTTTCAGCTTGTGTGTCTTGTTCAGTGGTGGTCGTCTTTCAGCCTTTCTTACCTTGGCCATGTCTCTGAGTATTGCACACCTTGTGCTTTTGGGCACTCCAGTGATGTTGCAGCTCTGAAATATGGCCAAACTGGTGGCAAGTGGCATCGTGGCAGCTGCACGCTTGACTTTTCTCAGTTCATGGGCAGTTATTTTGCGCCTTGGTTTTTCCACACGCTTCTTGCGACCCTGTTGACTATTTTGAATGAAACGCTTGATTGTTCGATGATCACGGTTCAGAAGCTTTGCAATTTTAAGAGTGCTGCATCCCTCTGCAAGATATCTCACTATTTTTGACTTTTCTGAGCCTGTCAAGTCCTTCTTTTGACCCATTTTGCCAAAGGAAAGGAAGTTGCCTAATAATTATGCACACCTGATATAGGGTGTTGATGTCATTAGACCACACCCCTTCTCATTACAGAGATGCACATCACCTAATATGCTTAATTGGTAGTAGGCTTTCGAGCCTATACAGCTTGGAGTAAGACAACATGCATAAAGAGGATGATGTGGTCAAAATACTCATTTGCCTAATAATTCTGCACTCCCTGTATATGTGTGTGTATATATATGTATATATATATCCCAGTAATGTGCAGTGTGTGTGTGTATCACAGATTCCCCAGCAATTGAACAGCAGCAATAAAAAATGTTTTAAAAATACTCGCATTAAATGCACACAAATTCATACGTGCATATGCAGACACACATACACAAATACACAGTCACATTTCCACACAAAGTTACACACACACACACACACACTCAAATACACACATAGAGAGCCACATTTACAAACACACACACTGTCACACTTACACACACACACACACTGAGTCACACTTACACACACACACACACTGAGTCACACTCACACACACTGAGTCACACTTACACACACACACACTGAGTCATACTTACACACACATTGAGTCAAGCTTCTCCACACACACACAAAGTCACACTCCCCCCCCCCCACACACACACACACAATCCCACTTTCACACACACACTGATTCACACTTCCACACCATTTATCTGCAGGGAGGGGAATTTCTCCATCAGTGACATCCCAGTGCTATAACATTGCTATAACATTGAGTGTGAGGGGGAAAGCTTTGCTCCCTCATGCTCTGACCCTCTTGGAGCTGCAAGTGTCAGTGACATTCCGGTGCACATTTTGTTGGAGCAGTTCAGAGGTGCAGCTACCACAGCCAGTCTCAAGCGGGCTGCACCTCTATGGCTGGCGGGCCACATTTGGTGGGCTGCATGTTGGACAACTATGCCCTAGACTGTCCCTAAACCTGCTTCAAAATCTACAGAAGAAAGGTGGATTGGCCATTCCAAATGTCAAAAAATTACTATTAAGCTCTCCAAACAAAAGACAGAAAAATACAGCATGGATCAATATTGAAAATACCGATATGAAAACATCCACACTCCCTGAGATAATTTGGTGCCCACCGACGAATGACAATAAACTGAAAGATGTTCTTCCCATCATAATCACTATGTTACAGACATGGAAAATAAGTCAAAAATTGTCCAAATTGGTGACAATAAACTCTTTAATTTGTTTAAACCAAACCTACAAATAACACTATGGATGAGAAAAGGAATCATAAAAATCTCTTCGACAAACACTTCTTAAGCCTAAAAAACCTGCAAGCCAAATGCCATACATTGCCAGGAGAATTTTTCGTATACCAGGGCATCAAACATACACTTACCCCATTTCAATTGGCAGATAGAAAAGCACTTGAGGTTAATGAAATAGCGAAATGGTCACTAGGTCACTAGGCCCCAAAGCCAAGATAAGCATTTCCTCTGCTATAACATATTACATTCACCAGTCACTGTACAGACTCTGATTTACAGATGCCAAAGGGGGACAGAACTACAAAGATAACTCACTGACTCTCAATGACAGCACTTAAATGAGAATCAAGCTGTATCAACCATATAGAGATGCACAAAAAATACTCTTCAGGTGGTATCTAGTACCTGCGAGACTAGCAATATACTAATCTTGTTCTAATAGATTCTGGAGAATCGATAACTCAATTGGTACCATACTGCACATCTGGTGGACTTGCGAATATATAATAGAGTTCTGGGAAAAAAAGTGTTTAACCTAATAAACATCACCTTCTCGTCAACATTGGCCCCAACATTAAACTGTGCACTCTTTATATTTATCCCCAACACCGAAAACATAATACAAATTTAGACAAACAAATCCTAGTGGCATCCCACTCACTTAAGTGTTGAAAAATCTAAATATCCCAAACTTGGATGACTTAATCGCAAATATAAATAATAACTCAGACTTTTAATATGGAAACTTATTTGGGAACCATGGAAAGCCCATATAATAGCACAAAACCCTCTCCTCCTGCATATAAACAGGGCAAACAAATGCAAATAAAAAAAGATATCATATGCAATAATACAATGTCTCTATGTTTTAAGAAAATGTAATTAGGTGAGATTACAAAACAGCCAGGAACCACACTCCTTCTGCCCCTGCCCACGTTTCCCCGGTTTGATATAGATTATGTTATTGTATGTGTAACAATGCACACACACACACACACAAAAATCCTTTGCCTGAAGGTTACGACACACATGCCCCTGTATACAGTTTGAGCACAGTGCCATCAGTGAACTTAGGATGAAGCTTAGTCATAAGGTCTCAAGCGACAAGACTGACATCATAGTACCGCTTCTAAGCAACGGTTCATTCAAGTATTTAGTAACAGTTGCAATCTGTGGGTCCCTGTCTGTGTAAATTGTTATATGATACAGTTATAATAACTATTAACACATGAGCCTCTGTGGTGCCATTTGATACTTGTGGTTCCGTTGACATATATTTTGGAGTTACCAGTTGATTTTAGTCGGGTTCTGATTCAATGGTCTATCTACTGAGAAATATATAGGCTTTAATATTTGGCCAAAAGGGCACATATATATGAGATTTCCAGAGTGCCAACAGGACTAAGGCTACGGAGTCTAAGTACCTGACTTAATTATACTAAATGCTTCTAAATATTTATCTTATGGCTAGATTTAGCCTATACTATTGTGTTGATTATATACCACATATAAATTAGAAACTTATGAAGCAAGCTATACAAGTTATTTAGAAACATAGAAACATAGAATGTGTCGGCAGATAAGAACCATTCGGTCCATCTAGTCTGCCCAATTTTTTTTGAGTACTTTTAATAGCCCCCCGTTCCCGGTCTTATAGCTAGGATAGCCTTGTGTCTATCCCACGCATGCTTAAAATCCTTGACTGTGTTTACCTCTACCACTTCTGCTGGCAGGCTATTCCATATATCCACTACCCTCTCAGTAAAGTAATACTTCCTGATATTACTTTTAAATCGTTGCCCCTCTAATTTAAGACTATGTCCTCTAGTTGTGGTAGTTTTTCTTCTTTTAAATATACTCTCTTCCTTTACTGTGTTGATTCCCTTTATGTATTTAAATGTTTCTATCATATCCCCCCTGTTACGTCTTTCATCCAAGCTATACATGTTAAGATGCTTTAACCTTTCCTGGTAAGTTTTATCCTTCAACCCATGAACCAGTTTAGTAGCCCTTCTCTGAACTCTCTCCAAAGTATCAATATCCTTCTGGAGATACGGTCTCCAGTACTGCGTACAATACTCCAAGTGAGGTCTCACCAGTGCTCTGTACAATGGCATGAGCACTTCCCTCTTCCTACTGCTAATACCTCTCCCTATGCAACCAGGCATTCTGCTAGAATTTCCTGCTGCTCTATTGCATTGCCTACCTACCTTCAAGTCCTCTGAAATTATTACTCCTAAATCCCTTTCCTCAGATGTTGAGGTTAGGACTGTACCAAATAGTCTATATTCTGCTTTTGGGTTTTTACGCCCACGGTGCATAATCTTGCACTTGTCCACATTAAATGCCAGTTGCCACTGCTCTGACCATTTTTCTAGTTTATCTAAATCATTTGCCATTTGGCTTATCCCTCCATGAATATCAACCCTGCTGCAAATCTTTGTATCATCAGCAAAAAGACATACTTTGCCAACAAGACCTTCTGCAATATCGCTAATAAACATATTAAAGAGAATGGGTCCAAGAACAGATCCCTGAGGTACCCCACTAGTAACAAGACCTTGCATCGAATATACCCCATTGACTACAACCCTCTGTTGCCTGTCACTCAGCCATTGTCTAATCCATTCAACAATATTGAAATCCAAACTCAAAGATTTCAGTTTATTGAGAAGCCTTCTATGTGCGACAGTGTCAAAAGCCTTACTGAAATCTAGGTAAGCAATGTCTACTGCACCACCCTGATCTATTATTTTAGTTACCCAATCAAAAAAATCAGTAAGATTAGTTTGGCATGATCTCCCTGAAGTAAACCCATGCTGTCTCTGATCTTGAAATCCAAGCGACTTTAGATGTTCAACAATCCTATTCTTTAACAAGGTTTCCATTATTTTCCCCACTACTGAAGTAAGACTTACTGGTCTATAGTTGCCCGCCTCCTCCCTACTACCTTTCTTGTGAATGGGCACAACATTAGCTAATTTCCAATCTTCTGGAACTACTCCCGTTAACAATGATTGGTTAAATAAATCTGTTAACGGTTTTGCTAGTACACCACTAAGTTCTTTTAATAACTTTGGATGTATCCCATCAGGTCCCATCGACTTATTTGTCTTTGCTTTAGACAGCTGAAGTAAAACCTCTTCCTCTCTAAACTTACATGCATCAAAAGACTCATTAGTCTTTTTCCCTAAATGAGGTCCCTTACCCTCATTTTCATTTGTAAAAACTGAACAAAAATATTCATTAAGGCAGTCTGCTAATCCTTTATCCTCTTCTACATAGCATCCTTCTTTTGTTTTTAATCTAACTAATCCTTGTTTTACTTTCCTTTTCTCATTTATGTATCTAAAAAATGTTTTATCCCCCTTTTTCACTGACTGGGCTATAGTCTCTTCTATGTGTGCTTTGGAAGCTCTTATAGCTTGCTTTGCCTCTTTCTGCCTACTCTTATAGATCTTTCTATCTTCCTCACTCTGAGTATTTTTATAATTACTAAATGCTAGCTTTTTATTTTTTACTATTTTAGCCACCTCGGCAGAGTACCACAATGGTTTCTTCAATTTTTTGCTCTTACTCACAAGCCTTATGCAATTTTCTGTTGCCTTCAGTAGTGCAACTTTTAGATAATCCCATTTCTCCTGGACTCCATTTAAATTGCTCCAGTCTGATAATGACTCCTTCACACCTAATCTAATTTTAGAAAAGTCTGTTTTTCTAAAATCTAAAACTTTTGTTTTTGTGTGGTGTGACTGCGTCACTGTTCTTATATTAAACCACACTGTCTGGTGATCACTAGATCCTAAACTTTCACCTACAGTAATATCTGATAACAAATCTCCATTTGTGAACACTAAGTCTAGTATTGCCTGCTTTCGAGTTGGCTCCTCCACTACTTGTTTTAGAGATAATCCAAGTAGGGAGTTTAGGATATGCGTACTCCTGGCGCAAGTAGCTGTTTTGTATTTCCAGTTCACATCAGGAAGATTAAAGTCACCCATGATGATCACTTCTCCCTTCATTGTCATTTTAGCTAGTTCCTCAACTAGTAGATTATCTAACTCCTCTATTTGTCCAGGGGGCCTATAAATCACACCTACCCGAGTTACCATATGATTACCAAATTCTAATGTAACCCAAACTGACTCTATGTTCGCCTCACTAACTTGTATTACGTTACATTTTAAGCTATCCCTCACATACAGGGCAACCCCTCCCCCTTTTTTACCTTCTCTGTCTTTTCTATATAAAGAGTACCCTGGTATTGAAATGTCCCAGTCATGTTTTTCATTATACCATGTCTCAGTAACAGCCACTAAATCTACATTCTCAGTTGCCAATATTGCCACAAGTTCATGGATCTTATTCCCTAAACTGCGAGCATTTGTAGACATGACCCTAAGCTTATCATTTTTCAGCACACTGACTACAGGTAACTTCTGTACCTCTTTTGGGGGGCAATTGGATTGATGTTTTATCGCCATTTTGCCCCCCTCTTTTAGTTTAAAAACCTCCTAGCAAAACCTCTGAACTGTTTACTGAGAACATTCGTTCCCTTTTGAGAAAGATGCAAACCATCTTTTTTGTACAGTTCCTTTCTATCCCATAGTGAACTTCCATGAGAAACAAAGCCAAATCCTTGCTCCCGACACCATTCTCCAAACCACAAGTTGAAGTCCCAAATACGCATCCGTCTATCATTCTGAATGTTATGCACAGGCATAACTTCAGAAAAGGACAGTGTGGACACAACCTGCCGTATATCATTGGCAAGAACACGAAAAGCTTCCTTCACCTCTGAAACCTCATTGCAAGCCAAATCATTTGTCCCTAGATGAACCAGTATATCCAATTCTCCTTCCTGATTTGCTTGCTTAACAATATTAGAAATACGCCTCCTGTCTCTGCGAGCAGTAGCTCCAGGAAGACATCTCACTAAGCCAATACTGTCCAACTCCGCACCTCTTATGATAGAATCGCCCAACAACAACTGCTTTCTATCAGGCCTCACCTTCTCCTTGCACACCTTAGCCACATAGGAGAGTGGTTCCTCAAACTCTGCGTCTGGGCCTGCCTCCACAACACCACTGCACTCTGAAAGTGCTGAAAATGAATTCTGGACAGCCACAGACAGCTGGACATGCCTTTTATCCACAACTCTAAGCCTACCAGATCCAACAGTAATCCACCTGCCATTCCTAGGAAGCCTCTGCGGCAATGGCCTCTGTGGCAGTGACTTCGCAACAGTCTCAGCCCGAGTTTGTTTTACAGATAAATTACAAATCTCGGACTTTAAAAATGCAATCTCCTGCTGCAATCTTGAGAATTGTCTACAGATTAGACAGCCTCCAAACCTCCAAAAAATGGAATGTAAAACAAATGCAGAACAATTATCACAGTAAACCAAATCTGCCATTTTAAGAATTTAAATCAAAAAGATCTTTTAGTTTTTCTCACCTCTTGTATACCTCAGACTACCTCCAGAGTATCTCCAGAATATCTCTTAAATATACTCTTTGAAAAGCAGCTCTTAGAAGAGCAGCCAAGCTATTAAACGTGTTTCCTATTTGGTGTGCTTCTTTAATTGATTATTTTTGCATTTTTTTTTTTTTGCACTACAGATATTGAAAGACAGTTTGCAAAAATACATTTAAAAAAAGCAAATGTTAAATGTAGTAGGTATAGTTACCATGTCACAGGTGTACAATTTAGATGTTTAGACTTAAAATTATTATATTTTTCAGTATTTTTTGTTATTGTGAACACTGGATTTTTTATTGTTTTGAGCATTATTATTTTGATCAAGAAAGATCCTTTGAAGTTATATATGGGTAGAAGATAATCCCTACGTTAGGTAGAAGTGTTAAGTGTGAGGAGGGTTGCTAGTATAGTTCAGCGCACAATATTAAATAAAGGTGACAACATTTCTATCTATCCTTCACCAATGTTAACCCATTTGAACCATAAATAGAGTTCATTCATAAACACGAGAAACGGCACCGTTTTGTAAAACACTGGTTCGACATTCGATTTAACAATTTCTAACACTAAAACAGCATAGATAATATAATTTTTAAATTGAACTGAGCCATAGATGAAGCCATGGGCTCTGTTAGTTCTGTACTATTGATAAGCATCTTGTCATTTATCATTAGGTATGTAAAGTTAAATATCAATTAAAGAAAATAAAATAAAGAGGTGATGAAGTATGGATGGATGAATGGATATGCGTCTTATTTTTTGTGATATATCACATCATGCTCACACCTTTCATACTAATATTATGCTAGCAAATCATTATTTACAGATATATAAGTTGTGTTTGTTTGGTTGTTTTGCACCTTTTGTCTAGGATTACTAGCCCTGTTATTTTTGTGGCGTTTTTTTTGTGGTCAAATTGTTTTTTATTTTTGCGTGTTTTATACATATGTAAGTATCTATTTCTTTTACCCATTGGGTATTTGTGATTATATTGCTTATGGTGTGTAGTAATGTTTCCAATACATTTTCTGATATTATATATAGGTGCTATTGTAGCTTTATTTTTTGTGTGCTCCTCCAAACCATTTTATTGTATCTGCTTCCTTTAAGGGTAGTCTGTGGACTCCCCTAGGGGTGATGCACCAAGTTTGTATTGTTGTTACTTGTTTCCTTTTTGGTGTGCTTCTTTAATTGATTATTTTTGCATTTGTTTTTTTTTTTGCACTACAGATATTGAAAGACAGTTTGCAAAAATACATTTAAAAAAAGCAAATGTTAAATGTAGTAGGTATAGTTACCATGTCACAGATGTACAAACTGCATTATGCACAAGTTTGCTGTGATAGGGGGATCACATGCAGGGCTAGTGCAAGGATTTTTGCCACCATAGGCGAACCCTCATTTTGCTGCCCCTTGGCTCCGCCCAATGTCCCTCCCCTTACCCGCCTACTTATACAGCAAAAACACATCAATCACGCAATCATAAACACAATCTCACACACACATAGTCACATATACACAAGTTTTTTTTCTTGTTAAAGAAAAAGTATGTTTCTTAATGTGTCACCATCTGTCTCCTCTCCCTCCTCATGCCTTTCCCTCTCCCTCCTCATGGCTGTCCCTCTCCTCTGCCTCCTCATACCTGTCCCTCTCCTCTCCCTCCTCGTGTCTGTCCTCTCCCTCCTCATGTCTGTCCCTCTTCTCTCCCTTTCCATGCCTGTCTCTGATTCTCTCTCTCTCCTCTCCCTTTCCATGCCTGTCTCTCTCTCTCCTCTTCCTTCCCATGCCTGTCTTTCTCTACTCTCTCTCTCTTCCCATGCCTGTCTCTCTCTCCTCTCTCCCTTCCCATGCCTGTCTTTCTCTCCCTTCCCATGCCTGTTTCTCTCGCATTTCTCCCTTCCCATGCCTGCCTCTCTCCTCTCTGCACTGATATGCCCCCCCCCCCCCATATGTCCCCCCTCCCGTGTCTGTGGTCTGTCAGATTTGCAGCAGGGTTGATATTCATGGAGGGATAAGCCAAATGGCAAATTATTTAGCTAAACTAGAAAAATGGTCAGAGCAGTGGCAACTGACATTTAATGTGGACAAGTGCAAGATTATACACCTTGGGCGTAAAAACCCCAAAGCAGAATATAGACTATTTGGTACAGTCCTAACCTCAACATCTGAGGAAAGGGATTTAGGAGTAATAATTTTAGAGGACTTGAAGGTAGGTAGGCAATGCAAAAGAGCAGCAGGAAATGCTAGCAGAATGCTTGGTTGCATAGGTAGAGGTATTAGCAGTAGGATGAGGGAAGTGCTCATGCCATTGTACAGAGCACTGGTGAGACTTCACTTGGAGTATTGTACGCAGTACTGGAGACCGTATCTCCAGAAGGATATTGATACTTTGGAGAAAGTTCAGAGAAGGGCTACTAAACTGGTTCATGGGTTGAAGGATAAAACTTACCAGGAAAGGTTAAAGCATCTTAACATGTATAGCTTGGAGGAAAGACGTAACAGGGGGGATATGATAGAAACATTTAAATACATAAAGGGAATCAACACAGTAAAGGAAGAGAGTATATTTAAAAGAAGAAAAACTACCACAACTAGAGGACATAGTCTTAAATTAGAGGGGCAACAATTTAAAAGTAATATCAGGAAGTATTACTTTACTGAGAGGGTAGTGGATGTATGGAATAGCCTGCCAGCAGAAGTGGTAGAGGTAAACACAGTCAAGGATTTTAAGCATGCGTGGGATAGACACAAGGCTATCCTAGCTTTAAGACCGGGAACGGGGGACTAATAAAAGTATTCAAAAAAAAATGGGCAGACTAGATGGACCGAATGGTTCTTATCTGCCTACACATTCTATGTTTCTATGTTTCTATGTTCACCCCCATTCTTGTGGTCTGCAGTGTGGCAGAAAAATAGGAGCGCGCAGGCGTCCCTTGTAAAAATGCGCCCTAGGCCAGCGCCTACTTCGCTTATAGGAGGTGCCGGCCCTGATCGCATGCATGTGAATGATCCAACCAAAAGTGGCAGAGCTTACAGCAGACACAACAGATGCAAATGAAGGGACAATGAGTAAATTTATTTACAAGTTTTAAAAAAAATGTAACCATGGATATCCACCCATTTACTAACTACACCTAAACATTTTATGATGTTATGAAGTACAAAATGCTAGAACAATCTAATAAAAAAAATGTTTTTACAGCAGTAAAGTAAACACACACACACAAATGGTTACTACATGTTCATACATCTCACCAAAACATCTATAAAAATAATATTCACTTAAAACTAAATACTCAAAGAAAACTAAGAAGTCCAAAAATTCATAAATACCCCCCAACACTTGATATTCATTTACAAACACAAAATGACAAAGAATGGCAAAGAGTAAAAAGAGAGAGAAAGAGAGAAAAAAAACATATATAACTAACCCTTTAATAATTAATCTAAATGTATATTATTTAAGCATCTATTCTGATATATTTACTATATATTTTTTTTAAAGTATCTTAATTAGATTAGAATGTTATTATTTTAAACATATAATTGGTAGTATTTATATATTTTCTATACTGTAAAATTGTCAATATAATTTATTTAATATGTTGAATGTCTGTTAAATATATAAATCTTAATATTTTTGAAAACTTCAATAAAACATGAAAAAATGGCACCACCATTGTATGTACCACATTTGCATTTATTTAACGAACTGTCACTGCATAGCTGACAGTTGTCCTTTAATAACTGAAGAGCTGTTGCCACTCAATGTCCTCATCAAATAAAACAGTTCTTATCAAACAGAAAAATAAAGACAAGTCTTCTAAATTCATTTTAATCACCCTAATAAATAAACTGTTCTTTTTAAAGCAGATGAGAACCACTAGCCCAATTATTTTAAAATTTGCTTTTATGATGATTATTTTTCTTTCTAATGTCATACATTTATTTAAAAAAAAAAAAAAACTGCCATTAATGTACATTAGAGATCAGGAGCATTTTTTTATTTGTGTTTGCTCCTATAATGATGGCACACAAATAAAAGCTTCCTTATAAAAGTATAATCAAGCCAGGGGTTGCTCATCAGTACATTTAATAATCTACATAATGTTTAATTAATATTCATATCTCACACTGAATGACCTTTGGTTGAAAACAAAATAGCTGATCTCTACTTTTTAATTTTCTTGATCAATATGGAACTGCAAAGGGGTTTGAGAAATTCCATTTTTGAAGGGGCATTTTCAAGAGATGAATGTAAAAATATAGAATGCATTTTATTGAAATAATACTGCAAATATTTGAAAAATAATAACCTACATAAATGGAGACGATCGCACTCAAAATATGTAATAGAATTTAATGCCTGTGTACCCAAATGGAAACACCTGGTGCCAACAGGGAGAGATAAAGAATATATACACAGATACAATAATCAATTCTTATTGCTGAGTATTATAAGATAAATCCTGAACACCATAGAATGCAAATAGATGAAGCAAATAAATGCATTTGCATCTAGTATACTCAAAATATACTCATATAGTAGCAGATGCATATCGTGCTGCCTGTCCGGCGCCCACCTGTCACTCAGGGGCACAATGTATTTCATGTATTTCCGGGGATTGGGTGCTCCAAACAGACAGCACACAAACCCTGGAAATACACAAAATACATCTGAGGTGCCAAATTCGGCATCAGAGTCACTCACTCTGTTGTCAATTTGACCAGCATGAAAAGTATAAGAAAATTTGTATCTTTTTCGTGCTGGTCGAATTGGCTCCTCAGCCTGGCGCACACCTAGCACACATGGAGCATTCGCATCTGTACAGAAGCGATATGTATACTCTAGCTGAGCACACAGTTTGAGACATTGTATCTACACACAGGTGATGGGCAGGGCCACCATTAGGGTGGGATGGAGGATGCACCCGTCACGGGGCCCAAAGCAGCTGCCCATGGGCCGTCGCTGCCCATGTGACTGTCTCACATGGAGACAGTCACCATAGGGTAGAAGCTGGCCACATCTCTAGGAGGAGGGATCAGAGAGAGAGCTCCCTGTCCCTGGCCAGCTTCTACCCGATGGTGATTGTTTCCATGTGAGACAGTCACACGGGCAGCAACGGGCCGGTGGTGGTCTGCTTCTGCAGACACCGCCAGAAACTCTCCTCTTCTTTTCTTTACTTTTTTTTATTAAAGTGGGTGTAAGTGTATGTGTCAATGTGTTTGGGTGTGTCAATGTGTGTGTACTTCTCTGTGTGTGAGTCAATGTGTGTGTTACTCTCTGTGTGTGTTACTGTCTGTAAGTGTGACTGTGTGTGTCTCTGTATTTCTCTGTGTGTGAGTCAATGTGTGCATTACTGTCTGTGTGTGAGTTAATGTGTGTGTTACTGTCTGTAAGTATGACTGTGTGTGTGTCTGTAAGTGTGACTGTGTCTAAGTATCTAAGCGTGTCTGTAAGTGTGTATATTTATGCGTGTGTGTGACTGTGTGTATAAGGGTGTCTCTGTAATTGTATGTAAGTGTGTGTGTGTGTGTAAAGATGACTAAGTGTGAGTCTGTGTAAGTGTGTGTTTAAGTGTGACTGTATGTGTATTTCTGTGTGTGTGAGTGTGTATAAGTGTGTCTCTGTAAGTATATGTATGTGTGTGTGTAATGATGATTAAGTGTGTGTCTGTGTAATTGTGTGTGTAAGTGTGACTGTATCAGTAAGGGGCCCTGAAATTTCTGATGGCGGCCCTGGTGATGGGCACTTTGAAACATAATCCAAAACATATAAGCAAAAAGATAAGCAAAAAGAAACAAACATTAAGAACACCACAATGTGGTGGCATAGGAATAAAGGTACAGCACGGTGATCAAAAAGTATAGAACAAAAAAAGTCAACAAAATTAAAAATAAAGGTGCTGCACTACAGCTCCCAAAACTGGATCCATTGCATTAAAGTATACCCTACTCAACTAATTGCATAACCCTTTAATCAAGTGAAAATGTTATCTTTTCTTCTTTGGACATAATTCTGTAAAATACGCAGATTTTTATCTTCTCTATAAACTATTTTGTATAGATTGTTGATATAAAATCTTAAATAAAACTTGAATTCTTGCTTGTAGCACTACATGGAGAAGTCATATTGGGCAAATACTCAAATAAAGCACAGTTCATGGTCACACTAGGAGATGTGATATTGATTTTAGATTTTTGTTTTAGTTTTAGATACTACATTTCACTGCGTTTTTAGCATAAATTGTGCTGACTAAGACAATTGCGACTGATTTATGTTATTTTTTAGCAAGCTGACTTAATCATAGAAAAATGGTTCCCTAACTGCTGTGCAGAATAAATTGATCAATCACCTAGTTAAGCCTTTTCTTTGATTTATATCAATGTTGCATTTGATTTTCCAAAATGTACAAAAAATAGTTGAAATTCATAGGCATTAAATGTTCATATAAATAGGGTTTTTATGTTGGTGTAGTTTTATAAAGTGCCGTTAGAAAAACAAGATCTACCAGTCACAAGTGCTGGTATATGTTGTTTTAATTGTTAAATCTATCCTGGAAGAATGTATAATGCAGAGTTAACAATAGTTAAAGGGACCCTGTTGCTTATACATTGTTTATATTAACTATAATAAAAAAAAAAAGCATTGTGTTAGCAGAATTGCAAGTAATTGCATTAAATAAGATCATATTTTGCATATCAAGCCACAAGGTGATATCATAAACAGAAGACAACACAGACATATTTAAAACACATGCTCTTTTTAATTTGTTCTTGCAAATCTGCAAGATATCATTACCAAATGTACAATATGTAAATAAGCCCCTTTTAATAATTATCAGCATTGCATAAAGAACAAATAGGATGCTAACATAACAAATCTTTGGAAAGGATTGTTGCTGTTGCTTGCTTTATGTCTTGAAATTTAATTAATGTTCCTGATCTGTACAGTGACACAGATTGTCCTATGTACTTTGCCTTTGTCCCTTCTCCAGTTAATTAAGAACCAGCACCAAGAGGGAAAAGGGAGAAATGAGTACACTGGAACAATCTGTGTCTATCCTCAGCTAATTTATTATTAAACAAATTCAATGTGGAAAATAATATTCAGATGGCTACAGGGCCAGCCCAAGACATTGTGCTGCCTGGGGCAAAATAACAAAATGCTTTTTTTTTTCTTCAAAATTAACGATAGTGACATTGTTACACTGATATCTGTACTAAATCCATAAATGACCTCCCACATGTACATATTTTTCAAAACTAAACAACTCATGGCATTTAACTTGGGATATTTTGACACTTTTCATGTAGCCATTTTACCACCAACCTTTGGCAAGTTCTTTCATAGATAAATGGCAATGAGGGAGTGGAAACAAAGTTTCTTTTTTTTTTTTTTATCAATATTTACTTGGTTGCCAAGCTGAAATGATAGTCTACTTGCTTTATTTTAGTATTTTGGTATCATTTTATTGATACAAATGATTTTTGTATAAATAGAATTTTTTAATAAAAATGTTATATTATTATAAGCAATAACTGTAATAAAGGTTGGTTGAATAGGCCTTGTAGGGGTTGAATATCATCCAAAAGGACCTGAATACTGTTTTTTCACCTCACCAGTGATACACAGATCGCCTAGGAATAAATACAAAACTGAGCTAAACGATTTAGACAATTTCTCCATTATCTCCACATGCCTATTTGTACTGGTACTTAATCAATAAAGCATGGACTTTTATTTAAGTATTTTAATTTAATTTCCTTTTATTCATACTTGCCAATATTATGCAAAAAAAATAAAAAAATAAAGCATACAAATTTGTCTTTCATAATCAATCAAATTAAATTCTCCCTTCTTGACCCCTCCCTTCCTTCCACCCCTTCCTTCCTTCCTACGTTTAAAAAAAAACTACAAGAAGAAGTAAAGAGAAAGAGGGATGGGGGAAAGGAGAAAAGGGAGGTATAGTAAATATACAAATAAATATTGTAGAGACATTTAAAGTACCAATTACCTAATAAAAATGATAAAACTAATTTTTTTTAAAAATAACAGAGCGCTTGTCTAGCTTAACTAACCTTATCCTTTAGCTCTCTCTACTTCACTTTATGAAGTCCCTACAACTTACTCAACCTCCCTCTAATATAACCCTGCTTGTCACATATATATATATATACCATTCTTTAGCTACAGCTCTCAGTTCTACTCAAATCACAAACCTCCACACATAGTATGTTCTAAACTAGCCTCATTGACTGCATCTGCGACATAGCTCAGGTCTCATTGAATCCTAGGTCAGTATCACTTTTAATATTAAATATAATATGAGGAGAGAGGTAGCACGGTACTCCAAGTCATGGAAGGCATCAGAATATCTGAGCACTGACATCATGCATGATGAACCTAATCCCACCTTCAGCGCATGTGCACATGCCACTGACTCCATGTGATACTGAGCAGGAAAATTATTTTTCCAGTCCTCATTTTTATTCCTATTCCATTCCTGGATACTGTTTGTCTAAAATAGTCAAGACCCCTTACCATGTTTCCCAACATAACATGGTTTGCAGACTACAACAGGCTGTAGCTGGCAAACTATATGCTAATAATAACCATATGATAACACCAATTGGCGTCAACATACTTATTGTAACTGTATTGTACCACTGCCTGTAATTGGCTAACTAAATGCAGATAAGACCATTACTGTATTATGGTCTTTGACTGGCTAGCTATACACTATGGTCATGCTGGAGGCGTGATGACGTAGCACGGAGCGCGCGAACGCCCGCTCATGACACCGGCATCCAGCAGCAGTACCTTCCTCTGATCGCCCAGGCACGCAAAATAGTGGACGGATGATTCGTTCCACGACAACTCGATAGCCCGGCAGAAAGATCCCTAATCGAAGGAAAAGAGAGGATTGAATCTTAAAACGGATCCTTACTGGGCTGGTCGTGTTTCTAAACACACTCAGAAAGGCTGGGAGAGCTATATCTCCGTGATAACCGGCTTACCAAGTGGATTGCTTATATGAACCCCCGAGTTTGACGCTAGAAGTAGCAGAGAAGCTGGGGATCAAAGCTTCCAAAAGACAAACACGGCAACAACTTCAGCTCCCGCCTTAAATCTAACATTGAATCCTCGAGAGGGAAACCTTTGGCTCCTTGTTTCATTTATGCTTCCTTCTTCTTTTTTATTGTTCCCATCTCCTCTCCTGCCCTCCTTTAGTAAAGAACTGTACATATTGTAAATATTGGTACGGTGGAACAAAAGAGTTAAAAACACGCATAAGCACAATTTAAACAAACTGTTAACTCAAGCTTGCCTTAAAGGTGCCATACATGATAAGATCCTATCACTTATGGATCTAATTTAGAGGGCAAAAAAAAAGACTCTTAGAGACAATGGTATTAAATACACCTGGTCCTTCCCTACAGCCTTAAGAATATTCTTCAAGGACAAAATAATAATATGCAAGGATGTTACCTCACTCAGAGCAAAAATAATCGAATGGGACTTGGCACGTTAACAGATTGTGTTGGTGAAATTATAAGAGAGGGAAAAAAAATAGCAGCAGGTTGAGGACTAGGGAGATGGGAGGGTGGAGGGGTCAATAGAGAGGTGAGGGGAGTAGGAGAGGAGGGGGTAAAATGGGAGAGGGAAGGGGAGAGAGGAAGGGGAACGGGACGAAATGGAATGAAGGGGGCAATAGAACGGAAGGGTAAGAGTGTATGATATTATCCTTAGACCATGGATTCACTGGATGATTGCTTTATACAAACTTAAAAACTTGCCCTAACTTTTGCTATTGGTTGGGCTGGATGTCGGTAGTCAATCCTGCGGCGATAGCAGGTTGGAGTATTCACTCATCTTAGGGATGAGTAGATGCTTAAAATGGATGAATGTGGACGGATCAGGGGTGAATGAGGGGAACTTAAAGGGGAGGGTGGGAAATTTTACAAAGGAAAGGGCACAATACTATGTTGGTATGAGGTGTGGTTATGCATGGGGTAAGATGGGGACCGGTTTGGGGAGGAGAGGGGAAAGGGGTGAGGCAAGCATGAAAAGGAAATCCTTATATGACTCTTAACTTGGTTTCAATGAACGTAAGGGGCTTGAACTCGCCACAAAAAAGATCACTTCTTTACAGATTGTTTATAGAGAATAATATAGATATCGGGATGATACAGGAGACACACTGGGTAGAATCAGCTCAAAAATTATGGAAATATGGGAAATTTCCTATCACTTATGGATCTAATTTAGAGGGCAAAAAAAAAGAGGGGTTGCAATATTCATCTCCAATAAATTGAAATGTGAACATATTTACGACGAAGCAGAACCAGGGGGTAGATATGTTTTGCTGATCGCTAAAATCAATGATAATTTATATACCCTCCTGAATCTGTATGCCCCAAATCAAAATCCATCTAAATTCTTGACCAAGTTAATAAATCGTGTGGAAGAACTCTATATGGGTACTCTTATAACGGGGGGAGACCTTAACTGTATAATTGATGCCAAAATAGATAGAAGTAACAACAATAAAGCTATACACTATAATTAGCTATAGTTTGCTGCCATCTGTGGCTGGTTAAATAGATACTGATATTTGAATCCACATTTATCTACGTTTTACAATGTACTCCAAATCTATGTAAAGGAACGAGAATAAAAAAGGTACTAAATAAGAAATCAACTAATCAACTGTAGCTATATTATAAAAACATTATTACATTTTTTTGACACAGGATCTCCTTATGAGACTTCATAGTCATACTTTATTTAGAAAGAAAAAATAATAATTTGCTGTACACTCATTAATGTCTAATCATATAAAAGCAAGATGGGCAAGTAACAGGCTTCATCCTTGGGTACAAATGGTCCTACTAAAGTACTGGAGAAGCTGACCTCCTATAAAGGGGCCAATGCTTTTAAGAATGAGCAATGTGCAGTGGAAGTCCATGCTGAGAACTTGGTACCAGTAATCAAATCTCTTTGAGACAATCAAATGCAACACCTTATAAAAAGCATGCTCAGAATAACTTCTATTGAGACATATTAATACGTTTTCCAGTAGGATTATGAGTTCCCCAAGAGGAATTTAAGATAGGTCATGGATAATAACTATAGCAGCCGGGTATCCAGGAGAAATAGAGCATTGGGAGGTAAGTCACAGTGCATGAATTGATGATGTGGCTGTGGCTATTAAACCAGCCCACTACTTGTCATACCAAGACATTAAATAAAACAGACAATATATTGTTCTGTTGTTGTGATATGCTCTCAAACTCTGGGCATTACTGTGAGTTGTATTACTGTGGAGCCAGTGGTGTATCTTGGTTTTGTGCTGCCCGAGGCAGACTAAATTAGGGCACCCCCAACCATGTTGCACACCCAGTACATGCCCCATCACCCACGTTGCACAGCCAGGACATGCTCCATCACCCACATTACATACCCCCATCACATGCCCCATCACCCATATTGCACACACATTAAATGCCCCCTTACATGCCCCCAGCACCCCCATTACATGCCCCCAGCACCCCCATTACATGCCCTCAACACCTCGGGACTTACCCTGGGAGCGCTGTTCCCTGGAGTCTAGTGGCAGGCTGCATATAAGATTTAAGCATACTGTAACTCGTTGAAGAGTTATACTATTTCATATACATTTATTGCCTTCTACACCAGTTCTTTATAAAAATCATTTTATATAAATGTATTACACTTTTAGTACTTTATATTTATTAAGAAATATTAAATTATTATTTATGAGGTGTTATAATACATTTTTATAAATTAATTACCATATTTACTCGAATATAACACAAGTCTTTTTTTAGAGTAGATGTTCTTAAAAATATCCCTCATCTAACATTCGAGGTTTGTCATTTTCAAGACAATATTCACATCCCTTTTCTATTAGTTCCTGGGTATACTGGATAAACAAACATTCTAAAAGGCAATCAATGATCTAATATATTTATAAAATCTAATTTATATGAAGTACACATTATTCTCACTATACTTGGTTGAGTTTTATACATGTTTGCTCAAAAAAAAAAAAAGATATCTGCATAGCAAGCTAAACTCAAATGTGCAGTGGTGGTAGTAGTTATAGCAGACTAGTAGGGGGAGGTTATCATCTTGGAGGTACATTTGGCAGTTATCAGGCTCCCCCAAACTAGACATCTTACAACCTTTAACAATAGATGCATGCTAACCATACTTATCCATTATGTAAAGCTCAACCGGTTTCAATCGTTGCTCTCTGACAATGAATGTGACTTCTTAGTTTACTATTACACCAAGTTGCTGGCATTCGACATCACAGAGGAGCATCATAATATATCTCTTATGATGTCATTAGAATTTGAATAAAGAGGCATCACAGTTATGTGAGAATTATTTTCTAAAGCCATTTCAGAGAAAATGTCATCTTTCCCAGCCTTATTTGAAGCATTATCAGGATATATGTTCTTTCAAGATTAAGGCTAAAAGAAGTTCAATGTATTGGGCCAAACATAACATTTGGCTATAGGGTTAAGCAAAAAATGTCCCTCGACTTTTTATTACACCCGACATGTATTTTAATAGATCCACGCGGTTTACTATTTGATGTGTCTCACATTTGATACGCAGCACTTCCTGTTTGTCGCGCACTGATGACATCACCACACGCACAGCCATTACTATAGAAGCATGGCAGCTGCAGGTCAGAGGATTAACTGGCATGTATCAAAAGTACATGCCAGTTTATCCTCACAATAGGAACAACTAATTTCCCTTGTACTTTTATATTAGAAGCACAAGTTAGAAAACAAGTTTAGTGTTCATTTAAAGTCTATTCTGCACAAATTAGTTTTTTTGTTTTATGTATTCCCTATTTTAATATCAAACGATTTTGATTATTCACTTATAATTCCCTGTCCAATTAAAAAGGAGCTTTCAGCCTTCTGTGTAACCACTGAGAGAAGGACACAGACTTAATATGTATTGTGTTGAAAATTAGCTACAACTGTACCTTTTATGCCAGAGATATGTAGGCTTATAACTTTAGCTGGTGAAGACGATCACACAAAACAACCTAAATACTCCAGCCAGGCTGAGATATTGCTGTGTGCTTATGACATCACAAAGCCACAGATGATACTGTTGATATCAGTAAATATCATGAGTAGAGTCGTACCGAACATTACGGTGTCCATACCCGGGAGTATGAGGTTCGCTACAAACCGAAAGTCTTTAAACCGAAAGTCATTCAGTTTATAGACTTTCGGTTTATAGAATAGCAATAGCATTACATGTATTCCATAAACCGAAAGTCTATAAACCGAAAGACATTCGGTTTATAGACTTTCGGTTTATAAAATACATGTAATGCTATTGCTATTCTATAAACCGAGATAGAGTCCCCATTCATACGAATAGGTCAATTGACCTATTCGTGTGAATGGGGACTCTATTTCTGATTATAGAATAGCCAATAGCATTACATGTATTCTATAAGCCGAAAGTCTATAAACAGAAAGACATTCTGTTTATAGATTTTCGGTTTATAGAATACATGTAATGGTATTGGCTATTCTATAATCCGAAAGTCTATAAACCGAACGACTTTCGGTTTATAGACTTTCTTTTTTTAGAATAACAATATTGACCTATTCTTATGAATGGGGGCTCTATTTCGGTTTATAGAATAGCAATAACATTACATGTATTACATCGGAGAGTCAAATATAACCGTCAAATACTGTGCTTACAGCGCACTTTGAAAAATTCTAATAGTTTTGGGTGCAAAATAGTACATTTGCGTCTTGCGGTTCACTTCATATCTGAGAGTCAAATAGAACCGGCAAATACTGTGCTTACAGCGCACTTTGAAAAATTCTAATCGTTTTGGGTGCAAAATAGTACATTTGCGTCTTGCGGTTCACTTCATATCTGAGAGTCAAATAGAACCGGCAAATACTGTGCTTACAGCGCACTTTGAAAAATTCTAATAGTTTTGGGTGCTAAATAGTACATTTGCATCTTGCGGTGCACTTCATATCTGAGAGTCAAATAGAACCATCAAATACTGTGCTTACAGCGCACTTTGAAAAATTCTGGCTACCTCCTCCTCCTCCAGCGCCACTTCCACCTTCACCGCCTCCTCAACCTGTTGGTCACTTAGTATAAACTGAAAGAGAATACCCTGCACTCCAACCCTCTCTTAAATAGATAATTCTGTTGACCCTCCTGGCAGCCATGCTTTAGATTTAGATTTATGTTCTTCTGAAGCTAAAATCAAAGATTCCATCTAGTGCTATTTTAAGGCTCAGCAGTATTTGTAAATTGTATGTATTTTATGTTATTTTAAGTTATTTCCCTGTCCACATTTGCTTGCAGGGCACTTGTCCTACTCTTACCCACATTTTAATTCCTTTTGCAGCCCTCTAGCCCTTTCCATTACTTTTTTAGAGGCATTTTAGTGCCTTCAATGGGGTTCGGGTTCGGGGTCAAAGTTCGGTCGAACCCGCCGAACGCAAACATCGAGGTGTCTGCTCAACTCTAATCATGAGCTTTACATCTTAGTGTAATCTAATCTGTCAGCATTATCATAGACAATGGTGCTTTACACATATATAAGATTTAAGCATACTGAAACTCTTTGAAGAGTTATACTATTTCATATACATTTATTGCATTTTACACCAGTTCTTAATAAAAATAATTTTATATAAATATATTACACTTTTAGCACTTTATATTTATGAGGAAATATTAAAGCATTATTTATAATATATTGTTATAAAGTAATCACCGTATTTGCTCTGAAAAATGCCTATCGTCTTACATTTGAAGTTCATCTTATAATCAGACCTCTGGTGCTCCCCGGCACTTCTATGAAAATTTGTATACTTTTAGCGCTTGTCGAATTGGCAACAGAGCAAGTGACTCTGATGTCAAATTCGCAGTTGCCGTCAGTCCCTCAGATATATTTGGTGTATTTCCTGGGCTTTTTATGACAGCTGTTCGCAGCACACAAACCCCCGATAATACACAAGAAACATAGTGCCTCTGAGTGACAGGTGTGCTCCAGATGCCAGCACACCTGTCACTCAGGGGCACGATACGCCCCTGAATCTCACAGACGTGATAGGGGTCACGTTAGGTTGCACAATGTCATCACGTGACCCCACAATCAGAAGCTACAGCTGTAATGGAATGGCTACCCAAGGCCGATTACACCTCTGTCCATTGTAGGAAACCCCTTCCTTAGCCCGTCCTCAGCATTCACCCAGCAAGTCTTTCTGGAACCTTGCTCTGTGTACCCAATTAGCAGACAGGACCACTAGCAATTAGGTACATCAAGAATGAACAACTTTTTTATCTGTGAAACAGCACAGACTAATACACACAAATATGACATCTACTGATGGGGGGTGGGGGGGGGAGCACAGGGCAATAATTATAACATGTAAGCCTCAAACAATATAAAACCTAACTAAAAACAGGTAATTAACTACAGTACAACTTTAGATAAAATAAACATGCCATCTTTACATACAGATTACAAGGGACAACAGATGTCTCACAGGCAGGGCCAGCCCAAGACATTGTGCTGCCTAGGACGAAAAATAAAATACTGCCCCCCCCCCCCCCCCCCCCCAAAGATGATTCAAACTAATATGAAACTTGATAATTTAATGCAAGAACACCTTTCTATGTGCAAAATGATATGGTGTGAGTATTGGCAGGCCATGATTAAAATGTGTACCCTTGAGTCATTTTATAGGTCAGTGGCCACATATTATGTTTTGGGGAATTGCACAGTCTATTTTCATAATAATATTTTGTTTACCATTTCTTTCTTTTCACCTTGTGGGTGAGCTCTTAGAAAAAAATATTTTATTTTTATATGCCCACTAAAGCACTTCTTATATACATAATAAAATATTTTTTTCAAAGAGCCCACCCATAAGGTGAAAAGAGAGTCATGGTAAAACATTATTATGATAATAGGCTGTGCAAATTCCTAAAACATAATGTGACTAGTGACCTATAAAAAATCCACATAGATCTAGTCAGTGTCAGAGGAGTCAACCTCTGGATTGCTTGACATATATAGACAGTGTCAGATGAGGTAACCCCTGGATGGCTAGACAGATATAGGCAGTGTCAGAGGAGTTAACCCTTTGGTGTCTAGACAGATATTGACAGTATCAGAGGAGATAATCCCTTGGGTGGCTAGACAGATCTAGGCAGTGTCACAAGAGTTAACCCCTTGGGTGGTTATACAGATATAGGCAATGTCATAGGAGTTAAACTCTTTGGTGAATAGACAGATATTGTAACAACCTATTGGGTGGCTAGACATATCTAGGCAGTGTCACAGGAATTAACAACTTGGGTGGCAAGACAGATAGAGGTAGTGTCAGAGGAGTTAACCCCTTGGGTGGCTAGACAAATAAAGGCAGAATCAGAGGAGTTAACCCCTTTATCCACACACTCACTCACACACAATTATAGTCTGTCACACACACACTCTCTCACTCACACACACTCACTCACGCTGACATACACACACACTCACTCACACTGACATACACACACACTCACTCACACTGACATAAACACACACTCACACTGATATACACACACTCACTCGAACTGACATATACACACGCTCAGCTAAGTATACTTTCTCTATAATGTGCTCTGTATCTTGTGCCTACAACTGCAAGTGAATTATATTGTAAGACATGGAATATTATTTACATTAACTTTACATTTGGTGGAGAAAAAAATTGTCTTTCAGCTAAGCAGACATTTTGTTGATGAATGCAGTATCTTGTGCAAATTAAAGCAAGTGAACTAACTTGTGCATATTAAAGCAAGTGAAATACATTGTAAGACCTGGAATACTATATACATGAATTCAAGTTCAACCCTTTTCTTATCCCATGTTTACTGTTGTTAATCCAAAAGAAGGCAAATAAAAACCCCTTCAGCAATTTCGAACTCTGCTTTCAGTGGGGAAAAAAAAACTTCTTGACCTCCTTAAATTAACAAGCACTAAATAAATATTAATGCCTATACTAACATGTATAGCCTTTTATGCTCTCGCTCATTAAAAAAGTATCAAGGCCGCATTTAAAGGCACCTAATGGTATTTGCTAGAACCACTACTTCCAGCAGTTAATTCCTTAATGTCCTTACTGTAAAAAATCCCTTCTGCTGTCATAGACTAAATCTCCTTTCTTCAAGTCTTAGCGGGTGACCTCTTGTCCTTTGTATCGTTCAGTAATTGAACAGGTCTTTAGAAAGCCCTTTGTATGGGCCCTGTACATATTTATATAACATTATCATATACCCTCTAAGCCACCGTTTCTCTAGTGTGTATAGATTTAACTTTTCCAGCCTTTCTTCATAACTAGTGTTGATCGAACCCGAACTGTTCGGGTTCATACCGAACATTACGGTTTTTGGACCCCGGACCCGAACACGGACATTCCACTGTATGTTCGTGTTGGAGTTCGGGGTTCAGCGATTACATTGTATGTCATGCTATTGGCTTTCTATAAACAGAAATAGAGTCCCCATTCATAAGAATTTCTTATGAATGGGGACTCTATTTCGGTTTATAGAAAGCCAATAGCATTACATGTATTCCATAAACCGAAAGTCTATAAACCGAAAGACATTTGTTTATAGACTTTCGGTTTATGGAATACATCTAATGCTATTGCTATTATATAAACCGAAAGTCTATAAACCGAATGTCTTTCGGTTTATAGACTTTCGGTTTATGGAATACATGTAATGCTATTGGCTTTCTATAAACCGAAATAGCGTCCCCATTCATAAGAAATTCTTATGAATGGGGACTCTATTTCGGTTTATAGAATAGCAATAGCATTCCATGTATTGCTATTGGCCCTTTCCAGGACTTTTTTAGAGGCATTTTAGTGGCCAAAAGTTTGTGTCCCCATTGACTTCAATGGGGTTCTGGTTCGGGGTCAAGTTCGAGCACGGACCCGGACATTTTTTTCGAAGTTCGGCCGAACCTGCCGAACCCGAACATCCAAGTGTCCGCTCAACTCTATTCATAACTAAAACTATCCATTCCCCTCATTAGCTTTGTAGCCCTCCTCAGCACTTGCTCTAGTCCCATAATGTCTTTTTTTTATTTTTTAAAGGCACCCAGAATTGAACCGCATATTCAAGGTGAGGTCTTACCATAGACCTATAAAGAGGCAGAATAATATCTTCCTCCCGTGAGTCAATACCCCTTTTAATACACCACAATATCTTATTGGTCTTTTCAGCTACCAGCTGACACTGTGCACTATTGCTAAGTCTATTGTCTACAACTATTCCAAAATATATTTCATTAGTAGATTTCCCCAAGGAAACACCATTTATGTGTTGCATTTTTATTATTGTTGCATATGTTGCAACAATATATATAGCATTTTTGTTATTGTACCTAAAATGCATAATTTTACACTTGTCTACATTGAATCGCAATTGTCATTTATCTGCCCAATTACTCAATTTGTTCAAATTCTCTTTCAGCAAAGATTACCCTACTTTTTCTGAGAAGGTATAGCAATATATGCACAAACATTTATCTTATTGCATTTATAAACTTGCATATATTGGGACCATCTCTTACTATTTGTAGATATTCCTTGAACCAACTACCTTACAGATAACTAGAAATTGGTTTGCTCTGTAAAATCAAATGTTAACCTTGCCGTAAGAATTATGCATTTTGGTGGCTGTTTTTCTCATGAATGAAGTTATGAGTTATATTGGCACTGGGCAGCACACATAACATTTTGAAGACATTTTTGTAGATTTACATCACACATTACCGGTCCAACCCAACTGACTGAAAGTGGGGATGAGACCTTATAGCATCTGAAATAACATTTGATTCATCTGATTTTTGCCAGAATATACAAACTTTCTAAGTCTCATATATTACAACATCATTTACATGCTGTTTGTGGCATGTAAATTTACCAAAACCAACACAACCTATGAACTACCCCCTCCTTTGGAGGTCCAGATTATACTCATGCTTTAAGATGGCAAATATTTGTAATTTTAGTTGAACCAATTATATTTCCAACCATCTATCCTACTAATCTGCACAGTAGCACTTCTTGTTCTTCACTATAGATTTATCTAATAACTGCTGGACCATATATTTGGAATTGATGCAATATATTTAAACAAAGTCGCTCAATATTTATGTTGGGCTATCATCTAAATTGCCACTGTAATGTGCAGTTTTCTATGCTGTGTAACATTGAATGAAGGCAGTCCAGTAGGAGCATTGGCATGGATTAACAAGGATTCCCCCAGCTTGGGAGAAATACTAAGATATCTTCACCACCAGTTTAGGATGGAAAAATATATATATTTTTGGGGACCATTATTGGTCCTGTTTACCCCCTGGAGGTGTCATTTCTGTAATATCTTGTTGTTCCCCTAATCATAGGGTCCCTGCCCATGGCAGCAGTTGTCGACTATTATATGAGATTATGCTGGGGGTTTTTTTTTGCTCCATGGTCTGTTGGGATGTATCTAATGTGCCAGGTGGATATAGAATGAATGGTTACTTTCTTAAATTCATTTATACTCTCATATTGACTCAGTATAGAGATTATAACCCTACTTTGTTACTTGAATATTTGATTGTAAAATACTTTGTACTGTGAAAAATGTAATTGATGAATGTTTGTATCTATTTTTCTAAAACCAATAAACAAAAAATATTTATATCCAGAACAAGACTTCAGGGCCCTGGTAGAGACAACATTTTCTGGGACCTCCACTACCATTATGGGTAAATTTGTCAGTGATATTGGACAAAGTGACTATTGTGGACCACCTTAAAGGTGCATTGCACCAGCTGCAGTACACTATACCAGGGGTAGGCAAACTTTGGCACTACAGATACTGTGGACTAGACATGTGCATTCGTTTTGGGAATAACGAAAATGCTAAGCTAACGAAAGCCGAATGAACGAATTTGTTAATAAACGAAAATCATTCGTTCATTGGTAGTACTATTGCATTCTATAAGCCGAAATAGAGTCGGTTTATAGAATACAATAGCATAGTACACTTACATTCCATAAACCGACATAATGAACGACTTTCGGTTTATGGAATACATGTAAGTCTATTGGCATTCTATAAACCGAACGTTCGGTTTATAGAATAGCAATAGGATTACATGTATTACATAAGCCGACAGCCTATAAACCGAACGTTCGGTTTATAGGCTGTCGGCATTTGTAATGCATGTAATCGTAGTACTATTGGCTTTCACTACACGGAGACAGAGTCTCCATTCATAAATTTATTCGTTCGGTTTATACTTTCTTAAATTCATTTATACTCTCATATTGACTCAGTATAGAGATTATAACCCTACTTTGTTACTTGAATATTTGCTCTGAAGTGCATGTAATCGTAGTACTATTGGCTTTCACTACACGGAGACAGAGTCTCCATTCATAAATTTATGAATGGAGACTCTGTCTCTGTGTAGTGAAAGCCAATAGTACTACGATTACATTCATTACAAATGCCGAAAGTCTATAAACCGAACGTTCGGTTTATAGGCTGTCGGCTTATGTAATACATGTAATCCTATTGCTATTCTATAAACCGAAAGTTCGGTTTATAGAATAGCAATAGGATTACATGTATTACATAAGCCGACAGCCTCAAAAAACACATGGGAAATACTGTCTACTAAGTAAATAGTTTAGATGTAACATATAATTCTGTTTGTAGTGATAAAGTAATTTGTTAGTAAGACTACTCAAGGTGATAATTATGATAAAATGTGAAAATTATGTGGAAGCAAAATGTGATTATTAAAGTTCTGCAAGAAATTAAAAAGTTGTAAACTGGTTTATGCGCTGCACATTCCTGTCTGTTTCTATGCTACATTTGATGTACCTTGGAGACCAGAATTCCATTATTTTTGTCTTGCTTATTTGTTTGCTGAACTGTGAATTTATTTCTTTGTGTTCAGTCCACCCACACAAATTATATATCATTTTTAAAGGACGGATAGGGCTTTCATTTGATACTATTTTCATCATTTTATATCATTTACTATTAAAAAAATATAAAATATGATGAAAATATGCCATAAAAAATCTTTTTCTAACTTTGACCTGATTTTTTTTTAAACAATTACAAATGGTAAAAAAGACCCGTCTATATATTTCTAATATTTGTCCTGAGTTTAGAAATACCAATGTTTCCATGTTTGTCTATGTTTTATTTCAAGTAATAGGGCAATAATCAATATTAGTGTTTTTTGTTTCTTTACCATTTTATTCTACAGTGAGCTTTTGACCCCACCCCTTAATCTAATCCTTGTACTAACCCAAACCCAACTGTAACACTAATTATAACCCTAATTATAACACTAACCCTAGGTCTAGGGTTAGTAGATCTATTGTTAGCTTTTTCCTTTTATTTATTTATTTTTCGAAATGTTGCTGACTGCCTCTAGGCACTTTCAGAGCAATGGAAGTGATTTTTTCTCACTTCCTTTGCTCTCTGCTGGGCATGGTGTATTGGAGTAGCATGCTCCTCCAATACAGCACCCGCGATCGCCGGGTGATCGCAGTGCCCCTAGGGGCAGAGACGGTGTTGCATGATGCCTCAATTGAGGCAACGTTGCAACACTTTTCACACATAGCCAGTGAAATCTGATCACTGCCAATGTGTGTTTAAAATGCATATGATCACATTCTCGGTGATCATATACGCGCAGGGGGGTGGGCAGGCGAAGGGTTTTGATGAAGGCACTATCAGAGTCTGCTTCGCATCCAAAGCCTCTGAGAATAACTGCAGGCATGTAACGTTGCTCTCCCTGAAAACTGAGGATGTATATATATACAGGATTTTTTTTGTATTGTTTATTTCAGATTTGTTATGTGACTGTATTTAATAAAATATGTAACTAAACAGGGGTGACTGAGCACCGCCATTTTGTGAAATATAGTGTTTTTTGGTGCCACCTCCTAGTGCAGTGATGGCGAACCTATGGTCATGCGCACGGCTGTGTGCGGGTCCTGCACAAGCCAAGCAGCCCCACACACGTATTTGGGAGGAACACGGTAGGAACACTGACTGTGACACTGCCGAAAATATGCCTTTTTTCTGTGTAAATTTTTTTATTATTGTAGCTTTGGAAGTCATTGATTATTGCAGCTCTAAGAGATATTTTAAAAATGTCTCTTAGAGCTGCAATATTCAATGACGTTCTGAAGCTGCCATAATCAAAGGTCTCTTAAATCTGTCAATGATTTCTGAAGCTTAAATCACAATGATCATGTGATATGTCTATTGTTTAAAGATTGTACATGTTAATAAAATATGCTATGACAACAGAATAAGTACTAAATGCCATTTTTTTTAATAATATAATTGCCTTTTTATTTGTAAAATATAGCTTTTCTTCAAATGACTGCATTTTTTTAATTTCATCATTATGTTTGTTATGCACCTCTCATCATATATTTATATTTTTTGGGGGTCTACCTCAACCTTTGGAAGTAGTTAATATTTTGTTTTATTACATTTGTTTCAAATAAATATGGAAAATGATATATATATGATGAGAGGTGCAAACATAATAATGATGAAATATAAAAAGATGCAGTAAATTGAAGAAAAGCCACATTTTGCAATTAAAAAGGCAAATCATATAATATAACATCTTGGATGTTGTCATAACAGATTTATACATATGCAGTAACATCTTCCCAAAATAAACACATTAGTTTAAAGGAGCAGCATGTTTTTCTTTTAACTGAGTAAAGTAATAACAGAATATATATATATATATATTTTATTATTATTATTGTATTACTTTACTTTAAAGGTAGTGCATGAGAGGGTAGTTGATACATGGAATAGACTTCCAGCAGAAATGCTGATAGAGGTTTATACAGTGGAGCTCAGAAACTTAATATTACTTTGCTGGGAGGGTGGTGAGTGCATGGAATAGTCTGCCAGTAGAAGTTGTATAGGTTAATACATTGAAGGAGTTAACGCATACATGGAATAGGTGTAAGGCTATTCTAGATATAAGAGAAGGCCAGGGACTAATAAAAGTATAACTTTACTGAGAGAGTAGTGAATGTATGGAATAGCCTTCCAGCAGATGTGGCAGCGGTTAATATAGTGAAGGAGTTAAAGCATGTATAGTATAAGCATGTAAGTATAAGGATATCCTAGATATAAGATAAGGCCAGGGACTAATTAAAGTATTACTTTACTGAGAGGGTAGTGGGTGCATGGAATAGTTTTCCAGTAGAAATTGTAGAGGTAAACACAGGGAAGGACTTTAAGCATGCATGGGATAAGCATAAGGCTATTCTAGATATAAGATAAGGCCAGGCACTAAATAAAGTATTACTTTTACTGAGGGGGTAGTGGATGCATGCCACTTCCAGCAGAAGTGGTAGAGGTTAATACATTGAAGGATTTTAAGCTTGCATGGGATGAGCATAAAGCTACCCTAGGGACTAATGAAAGTATTACTTTACTGATAGGGTTGTGGATACATGGAATGACTTTCCAGCAGAAATGGTAGGTTTTGTACTAATGTATGTTTTATGGTGTAGACACAGCTCTCTGGCTGAAGCACATCTGCACCAGATCTTACTATATTTCATGTAAAAGTGATAAAATGCACCTGCCTGATGTAGATGTTGTGCTGTGAATGTATCTGTTGTATACCAAGGATGCATGGTAATGTTGGTGGGCACTAGGTGATATAATCTACACTGTGAGAAGTAGGTGGAGTTACGTTATGCTAAATATGTGGAGTGGGCGGAGCTTTGGCCAGTATGTGTGGTCAATCTTTAAGTAAGTATTTGGCTGCAAAGTGTCCCTGAATAATTTTTTCAAATATTGGCAACTATGGTATGTGTTATATATTTCATTGAAAGAACATATATGTATGTGTATATATCCATCACAGTAATGCGCAAAAATAATAATACTCAAATTAAAGGCACACACATTCACATATGCAGACACATACACACACAAACACACACAAAGTTTCACACTTCCACACCCACACACAATGAGTCACAGTTCCCCACACACACAGTCACACTTCCACACACATAGACTTTGATATTTTTTAAGACCACCCCCACGTTATTTTGTTTGCAATAAAAAAAAAATACTTGCATTTACACGAGCATATACACATACACAAATACACAGTCACTCTTACACACAAAGTTACACTTACATACACACTCACTCAAATACATACATAGAGCCACATTTACACAAACATTCACACACAAAGTCACACTTCCACACACACACCGAGTCAAACTTACACACACACACCGAGTTACACTTCCAAACACACACGCTGAGTAACACTTCCACACACTCACACAAACACACCGAGTTACTCTTCCAAACACACACACTGAGTCACACTTCCACACACACACTGAGTCACCCTCCCCCACATACACACTGAGTCACACTTCCACACACACACTGAGTCACACTTCCCCACATACACACACTAAGTCACACTTCCACACGCACACAAAGTCACACTTCCACACTCACACAAAGTCACACTTCCACACACATAGACTTTGCTTCTTCTTTTACATAAGAAAGTAGGAAAAAAAAATGTTTTTTCGATTGTTCCCCCTCAATGCTTGTTTACAATTTAGCTGCGGGGAGGGGGATTTTTCCATCTAAGCACGGGATGTCACTGACATCCGATGCACCAACAGGGTCAGAGTGTGAGGGGGAGGAGCTTTCTCCTCTGTACGAGGGGAGAAAGCCCTGTTCCTTGCGTTCTGACCCTGTTGCAGCACCGAGTGTTTTTTGGCCACTGTGTTTTTTTATCACATCCCAATCAAAGTAAAACATTTAAACACCTGTCACCTTCAAATGGACACCAATCAAAAAGGAAAAAAAACGAATGTTTATGTTCTATGTTGTTTAAGAAAAAATGGTTCTGTGATTCTCACTGAATAAAGATATAGCTTGAAGAGTAATAATGAATTCTAACTCCACATGTTCTGTCTCTTTTTCTCCATTTACCTTCTTTTTAATATACTTTATAATCATAATCCCAATTCCCCACATGTGAAATTAAGGTTCCGCCACATGTGTTATTAGCATCTATTCAATAAATAATGAACAAGGAAAATAGCCCAGATCAAATTCTAATAGCGGATAATATTTCTTCCCACGATCGTTCCACATAACTTGCAAAAAAACTGCAGAAAAACATGGAAACAATCATATATCTAAACTTGTGACAAAATGTAGAAACTATTTAGATGGGGTGTTTTTTACCGATTGTATTTGTGTAAATAATTTTTTATGTCAAATTTTATGATTTTTTTGTAGTAAATTATAAGATATGATGAACATAATGGTATCTAATGAAAGCCCTTCTTATGGTGATAAAAATAATATATAAGGAGGGGCGGAGCAAGCACTCATGGCGAGCTGTCTCACTTAGCTTGAGAACAAGACATAGGAGTTTTCTTTACTAGGCCTGCACCCCCTCAGACGGTTCTATCCAGGGCTGCATTAAGAGCATCATGGGCCTGGTGCTGTAGATTTTGGTGGGCCTTGGAGAGGCCACCATCGACACACCCCAGCACCAAATCATGGAAAAGTAAAAATTTTCTTTTTTTTAGATTATTTTGTATTCTCTCCATTCTCAGTAAAAATAATGTTTATGTTATACAGTCCCTTTAAGATTTGAGTGAAGAACATATATCTACACACATAATTTAGTTATACCAGTGGTTCTCTACATTTTTTACCTTGCTTTGGTTTATCATATCAAAATCTGTAGTAATGTTTAAACTTGACATCTCATGGCTAAATCAGCAATAATGTCAAGGGCTTATTAAGACAGTGTATGCCCCTGCGCTAAAGGTACTGTGAGACCTCCAGTAATATTGGATTGGGCATAAGACACTTGCACCCTCAGGATTTGCTCCAGCACCCGGGACTTACCCCAGCACTTAGATTGCACTCACAGGAGTAACATTTTGATGAATTATTTTAGATTGAGCCTATGAGAACTTTCATGGCTAATAAAGGTCTTCAGTAGAGTTGAGCGGACACCTGGATGTTTGGGTTCTGCAGGTTCGGCCGAACTTCGAAAAAATGTCCGGGTCCATGCTCGAACTTGACCCCGAACTTGACCCCGAACCCCATTGAAGTCAATGGGGACACAAACTTTTGGCCACTAAAATGCCTCTAAAAAAGACCTGGAAAGGGCTAAAGGGCTGCAAAATGATGTAAAATGTTGGTAAGAGTGTCCCCATTCATACGAATAGGTCAATTGACCTATTCGTATGAATGGGGACTCTATTTTGGTTTATAGAAAGCTAATAGCATTAAATGTATTCCATAAACCGAAAGTCTATAAACCGAATGTCTTTTGTAATGCTATTGCTATTGTATAAACCGAAAGTCTATAAACCGAATGTCGTTCGGTTTATAGACTTTCGGCTTATGGAATACATGTTATCCTATTGGCTTTCTATAAACCGAAATAGAGTCCCCATTCATAAGAATAGGTCAATAAGAATAGGTCAATATGTTGTTTGTCTGCCCCCTTAGGCAGTCAGCAACATTGCAATGAAAATAAAAAATACTTAATTAGCTTAAGTCTAGGGTTAGGGCTAGAATAGCAACTAGGGTTACAATTAAATTAGGGTTAGCATAAAGGATAGTTTTACAATTAAATTGAAATTAAAATATCTTAAGGGTTAGTATAAGGGTTAGAGCTGGGGTTAAATTTAGGGTTAGGGTTAAATTTAGGGTTCAGGTCAAATGGTCAATATAGGAAAAAACTAAAAACTCAATTTTAGTTTTTTTCCACATAAAATTCGCAAAATGCAGAAAAACATGAAAACAAGCATATTTCTAAATTCAGGACATCATTTAGAAACTTGAATTTAGACCGGGTATTTTTTACAGATTGTATTTGTGTAAATAATTTTTTATGTCAAAGTTAGAAAAAGTGTTTTTATTTTTTCATCATATTTTATGATTTTTTTGTAGTAAATTATAAGATATGATGAACATAATGTTATCTAATGAAAGCCTTTCTTATGCCGATAAAAAAAACATATAATAGTCGGGTGATGACGTAGGACGTACTACGTAATGCGTGGCGTGTGGGGGGGGTGTCCGCCGGTGGAGGAGACTGGAGGAGAGAGATACGCGTGATCGATCTGCTGATGTCGGGTCCCGCCAGACATTAAAACCCAGCCGATTGCATCTACATACTACCAATGAGGAAGCTTGAAAAAAGCCCCATAGCTGAGATCCGGAGGTAGGGTTATTCCAGCCATGCACCCTCTGCTGAGGCACCGAAGCAACGAGTGAGATAAGCAGGTCTGCTGAGATAAGGTAGTTCATACACGTTTTTTCTCTCAATGCTGAAGACGGTGGAACACGCTATATGAACTGTCTCAAATTACACTGAAATCATTGCCTTATGATCCTTTGAGCTGGTTATTCTGAGGCCGGAAGCAAACCTTCCTCTTTCTAATATATGGATTATTCTCTTCAGTGACCCTGAGTAAAGTTTATATATTTATACTCTGATAATTATATGAAGGGGCCAGCTATCTAGGAGGGAAAGGGGAAAGAGAAAGGCGAAAAAATAAGAGGAAAATCCCCCCTGGAGTTACACCTGAAAAGGGGTGAGCTTTAGACCATTTGTTAAAAGGGGTCTAGATTCCTGTCTAAAAAATCGGAGTTTATTAAAATATACAAGAACTATTACCCCTTGTATTGACATCATTCGGTCCTAGAACAAGCGGACTTAAGGGGTCAACATATTGCTACATTTTTCTGCTGCACAGAGGATAATTACCTGACGGGGGGGTGAGCAGTACACTCTTTTTCAATTGTGTTACAGATTTCTGTCTAAAAACCTGGAGATTGCTAAATCATACAAATTCTCTGAGTTTTATGCCTTTCATTGACATCACTCGGTCCTAGAAGAAGTGGACTTAAGTGGCCAATATACTGCCATACCTTTTTGTTGCACACAGGACATATACCTGAAAAGGAGTAAGCATTACGCTCTTTGTCAACTGGGTTCCAGATTTCGGTTTAAAAACCTGGTTATTGTCAAATTATACAAGAACATAGAGTCTATCATGCTTTTCATTGACACCACCTGGTCCTAGAAGAAGTGGACTTGTGGGGTCCATATATTGCCATACCCTGTTGTTGCATACAGGATATATCCCTGAAAAGGGGTAAGCATCAGGCTCTTTATTAAGCGTGTTCCAGAATCCTGTCTAAAAACCTGGAGATTTCTAAATCACATAACAACACTGAGCCGATTGTGCCTTTTATGGACACCATCTGCTCTCAGAAGTAGTGGAAGAGGCCAGTATATTGCTATACCCTGCTCCCTCACAGACGATATCGGATAATATCAATCAGACCAGGTCGCCCTAGTGGCCAACATGGCCCCCAAAATTGATAAGCAAGATAAAACTGATAAACATAAGAACACTAGCAAGGCAGGTAAACCTCTGCCAATGGAGTCTTATTATTCCCCAAAGAGCCATTTAAATATGTCTGTGGCGCTGGATAAAAGCTTACCTGAGAAAAGTCCCCCAGATCGGACCGTAGACCATCCAGTTCCGGACATCTCAGGCTATATTACTCAGCCAAATCTGATAGCAGCACTGGATGCGCTATATGACAGGATTAAGACTGACCTTGATAAAATCCTAAGGGACAACAGAGAGGAGTTCGCACAATTAAAGGCAGCAATAAAAAGTTAATCGGTGGAAATAGAGACACTACATGCTAAGATCCACGATTTGCAAGTGCAGAATGCGGCGGCCAATTTAACTATCGACAGGCTGGATCTCAAAGTGACCGACCTGGAGGATCGTTCCAGGAGAGCAAATTTAAAAATTCGAGGGATACCGGAGGACGTTAATGATCTGGAGACCTACCTATTTTAACTATTGTCTTTATATTTAGACCCCAAGAAGATAGGGGGGATCCCCTTTGAAAGGATTCATCGCCTACCAAAGCCAACTAATTGGTCACAGGGCAATGTGTCCCGGGACGTAATTGCCTGTTTCAGTAGCTGCAAAATTAAAGACGAACTGGTTAAAGAATTCAGAAAGCATCCGGCTAAATCGACAAAATTTGCTCACCTGGCTTTATATGCGGATCTTTCTTTTGCCACAAGAACTACCAGAAGGAAATTCGGAGACATAACCAAGTGTTTAAGAGAAAATAATATTATATACTCCTGGGGCTTCCCGACGAAGCTGCGCATAATATATAGGGATAAAACCCATATATGCCTGGATGCGCATCAAGCTAAGGACAAATTGATCCAGTGGGGTCTATTGAATGCTTAGGGGCTTCTGGGGGGGAAGGGGTGGGAGAGAGGGAGGTGACTGATAGAGGGACTTTTTTTTTTTTTCCTTTTGTTGCTATTTAAATTCTCTGGACCCCAGTTTCGGGGTGACTAAAAAGTTCGGCTCTAAACCTGCATTTTTTACACTTCTGTTTAATATATGCAGCTTATATGCGGGTTTTAAGGTGTTATTATGTGGTCCATGAGTATGAGGTATGTCCTTTTCCACCTTTTTTTTTTGTTCTTCTCTTTCCTTTTTTGCTATCAAATTGGTGCAAGATTTTTTTGTTTTTTTTTGTTTTGTCTCTCAGTGCAATGAATCTTAAATGTGTGGGGGACTTATGGCTTGTAAATTGTAATATGTAATGTAATTGTAATATGAAAAATTTACTAATTAGCACGGGTTAGACAGATAGTTTGTGGAAATTTATTCATGCTCCGTCAGAAATTTCATAAGATCCAACTTTGTATATCTTATCTTGTTTATGCAAAGGCTAAAATTATTAACGGTATTTGACAGGGGCACTATCTGCTTCTTTTTCTTTAAAAATCTTATAGCGGCGGTACTGTAAACTTCCAATCTGCCATAGATATTAAGTACCCTATTCAGATTAAGGGAGAGGGAGGGAAGGGAGGGAAAAGGTGAGGGGTAATATGTATATATAAATATATATGTCTGGATGTTTTTTCCTTTTTTTTTTTTTGTTTTTTTTCTGTTTAGGGGCTCTTGTGGTTCTGAAACCTGTGTGGGAGTTATTATACAATGAACCTTAAAAGTCTGTGGGATTTATAGCTTGCCACCTGAAATTTGAAATTTTCACGATTTAGCACGGATTAGAACTATAACATGTTTTTTTTTCCTTTTTCCCCCTTTTTCTTTTTTTTTTTTTCTCTTACTTCACTCAGTTTTAGTTAGGTGTTTAGATTGTGTAAAACTGGTATAGGATTTATCACACAAAAATTGTTCAATCGTGCTTGGGAATGATAGTCTGTAAATTCTTCTCACTAATTGGCACTAGTTGGATGGATAGTTTAGAGACTTAATAGTCAATGTATATTAGTGTGATACGCTAGATGTCCAAAGGGACATATTCTTCAGAATTATTTAACTTCCGGTTCTCCCCCTTCCCCCCTTTTTGGTCTACGACCATATGCTTCCGATAGCTGATCAGAGTTGAGTAATTAGATTTAGGGGTTTTATAACTCTGAAGATCGTGTGGCTTTTACATTAAGAATTTGATCTCAGCTGGCGGACTTTCACCCCCCTAAGCTCCCTGGTGGATACAGGGAATTTTGGACTCATACAAAGCGGAGAAGTTTTCTCGGCTGGGTATGAAGATATGTGGTTTGTATATGTGTGTGTCTGTGTGTGAATGGGTAACCGCTGGGACTAAAGGGGCTGGGCAGGGGGGTCGGACACTGTACTGGGGGAAGATGTTGGCAAAACAGTTTTATAATGACTATTAGATTAATCGGAAATAAACTCGCAGGGACTAAATTCCCCATACAAGAGATCTTAACTATACGACACTTTGAGTGCAATATCGATATTACCCTTTATCATTCAAGAAACCCACTGGAGGCGGGAGGAGAAAATTCAGTGGAAATACTCGAGGTATCCCCACGTATTCTCAGCCGCTATGGCGGGGAAAAAAAAGAGGGATGTCTCAATTATACTCTCGGCTAAGATTAAATTTGAGATGATTTATAAAGAAATGGACCCTGATGCACGTAGTATAGTGTTGATATGTAAGATTAACGATATACTCTATACATTAGTTAATTTGTATGCCCCCTCGGAGGGAACCATAAGATTTGTTAATTCGTCGTTAGAGCAAGTTGAGAGGGTAGCTAGAGGTTTTTTGATTGTTGGGGGAGATCTCAATGCAATAGCAGACTATAACTTGGATAGACAAGCGAATAGCCCTCGGAAGTAGGACAGACGTATGGAAGTGAGAGCGGATGCCTTTTCAGCCTACCTGCTCAAACAAAATCTCTACGATGTATGGAGGGTCCACCACCCAGAGGAAAGGGATTACTCATTTTTCTCTAGGGTGCATATGACCTACTCCAGGATTGATTACTTCTTGGTAAGGGGCCCTATGCTGCGAAGATGTCTCAAATCTACAATGGGAAACATTACCTGGTCTGATCATGCTCCAATATATTTAGAAATTAAAGACAACCCTGACTATCAAGTTCGTAATAATTGGAGATTAAACGAGCAGTTGATAGAGTCAGAACAGAATGCTCACGAGCTGATCGATCATGTAAAATCTTTCATAGAAAATAATGACAACGGTGAGACATCGGATCATAATTTGTGGTGTACTCTGAAATGCGTATCCAGGGGCCATTTGATTAAGAAGGGGTCATGGTTAAAAAAAAGTAGGGGCAGGGACTTGTCAGAACTGTACGTAGCATTAGCAATTCTTGAGGCCCGGAATAAACTAGATCCTGATGGACAGACAGGCAGAGAGATCCAGGTAATTCAAGATCAGATCAAAAACGGACTACGGATCAGAGCTGAGTGTGCAATGACCCGTTTAAAAAGTAAATGGTACTGTAGCAACAATAGAACAGGGAAAGATCTATCTAAAAAACTTAAGGCACAGAGGGCACAATCGAGAATAAATAAGATTAGAAAAGATGGTAAGATCTATATCGCCCCAGAACAGATTGCTGCAGCGTTCAAATCATATTATGAGTCATTGTATAATCTGCCACGGCCTGAGACATCTGCCTCGGATTTAAAGGCTTTTCTTGGCTCGCTCGACCTGCCAACCTTGTCCGAACAGGGGGCGGAACTCATTAATACACCGATCACTCTGGTAGAAGTGTCGACTACCATCAGGGAGATGAAGAAGGGCAAATCCCCAGGCCCAGATGGGTTTCCTGCATCCTTTTATCAGATACTGGACCCGGTTATATCCCCTATACTTGCCAGACTGTATAACTCGTTTATGACAGGAGAGAGACTTCCACAAGAAATGTTGGAGGCTTCTATTTCCCCCATTCCGAAGCCAGGTAGGGACCCTGAAGTGGTGAGTAACTATAGACCGATTTCACTAATTAATGTGGATGTTAAGATATTCTCCAAAATCCTGGCAAACCGTCTGAAATTGGTGATTCATGATCTGATCCATCCTGACCAAGCCGGCTTTATGCCGGGTAGGGAGGGCTCGGAAAATACGAGGAGGGTCTTCGACATTGTTGATATTATACATCATAGGAAAATCCCCTCTGTCTTGGTCGCTCTAGATGGAGAGAAGGCCTTCGACAGAGTGGATTGGAGATTCCTGTCGGAGACCCTCCGTGTCTTTGGTTTTAGGGGTATGTTCCATGATGCAGTAATGGCATTGTATGCGGACCCGCGGGCTAGGATCAGGGGCCCTTTCCTGGCTTCGGAATTTTTTGATATCCAGAACGGAACAAGGCAGGGATGTCCTCTGGCCCCCCTTTTATACGCACTTACCATCGAACCTCTGGCTCAGTATTTGAGAAAATCACAAGAGGTTGTGGGGGTACAGATAGGGTCGGAGGAACATCTAATAACCCTATATGCGGACGACGTTCTACTGACTATGACTCACCCACTGAATTCAGTACCAGCACTCCTGGAAGCCTTAGAGCTTTATGGTTTATACTCCAGTTATAAAGTGAACCTTCTTAAGACACAGATAATTACCCTTTATATGTCAATACCCGACTCCCCGACGTGGCAGGCGTTCAGGGAAAATGGGGTGGTATCGGAGAAAATTGATTATCTGGGGATTAAAATATTTAGTCAAACTGATAAAACTGTCCCGAGGAATCATGGATCGCTTCTGATTGACCTTCAAAAACTTACCTCACAATGGGCAAAGCTGGAAACATCCTGGCTGGGCCGTATTAACATCTTAAAAGCATACATTCTACCAAAGCTTATGTATCTGTTTCGTACTATACCGTACAAAGTTCCAAGCAAAATCCTTAGAGAGTATGATTTACTTTTCTCTAGGTATGTGTGGTTAGCCAAAAAGCCGCGTATCCCCAGCCAAACCCTGAAGCGGGGAATGCAACATGATGGGGTGGGATTTCCAGACCTACGTAGGATTTATGAGGCATGCCAGCTTACACAGGTGTTGGCCTGGAAGAATCAAAGATATAACCCTTGTTGGTATAGGTTGGAGAAAACGGCCTGTGATAATAAAGATCCGGCCTTATTGGTTTGGCTCCCAAGAAAACTGAACAAAAACTTGGATCTCTCTCTGAAAACAGTCACAGAACTGATGTCCTCGCTATATAAATTAAAAAAATCATTAAGAATTACAGATATGATATCAAAAGCTGCTCCCCTACAGATTGTCACACTGTGTATAGAAAATATTAGATTACAGAGATGGAATGAGGCCGGGATTAATACAGTGGGAGACTTTTTTAGGGATAACAACTTGATCCCCTTCGAGACATTATCTAAGAACTATAACTTACCAGACACTGAACGATATAGTTACCTGAGACTCAGATCTCTCTTTAGAGACAATCCACCCACAGACGCCACAGATTGGGACAGATTCCTGATTACTGTGGGTAGTGGGAATATAATATCAAGATCCCGACGATTTCTCGAATCGGGGATGACGCTCAGGAAGTCGTCGGAGATCATTTAATGGGAGATGGATCTGGGCAAATCGTTCCCCTTGCAGGACTGGTTTCGGATTTGGCGGGAAGTCAGGAGAGTAATTCATTGTATCAATATCCATCAGCAGTTTGATAAATTGCTCCATAGATGGTACTGGGTCCCTAAGAGGCTGGCTAAATTCGATCTAAATGCAAACGATTTATGTTGGCGATGCCAACAAGCAATTGGATCACAACGCCACATATGGTGGGATTGTAATGAACTAGCAACGATTAGACAGAAGGCATCATCTCTCATAGAAGAGGTGACCCCTAACCAAGGTCAATTGACTCCGCAGGCATTCCTAATCCATTTAGATCTATTAGAACCCAACAAAAACCGAAGGGCTCTCTGCATCAACATTCTTTCAGCTTTTAAGATATGCTTGTCAAGATACTGGAGGCGAGTAGAGATACCTCCCTGGCAAGAAATCAAGTCCCAGATAAGTCTCCAAGCCACAGCCGAAAAATATTTCTTCTTAAAAGCCAAACACATACAAAATAAAGAAATATACGAGGAAATATGGGCTAAGTGGAGGGAACTATCAAACGATCGCACATAGCCGGTGGTAAGGGGACTTGTTTGGAATCTTGATATTAAAATTTCTATTGTCCTAACCTGCGAGCATACTCTATTTCATTAAGTATCTTCTTGTGTTAGAAGTGACCAGCGTCTCCCTAGGGTATAAATAATGATAACTTGTCGCCCACCCCCCCTGCCCCACTCCAAATAAACGAAATCAAACTGATACATTCCCTGTGGTTACGAGATGAATGCTGACATGAAAGGGAACTGGATGTAACTTTCTTTTTTCTCCTGGATGTGTGCTTGTTTGGCCTGTTTGCTTGTTTGTCTGTATGCTTGTTATCTGTTTGGTTGTTATAACCATTGTCATTATGGTGGTCAATTGTAGAGATATGATGTACATCAGGGTTACCCAATTGCGGATGGAATAAAAAATCGTTACAATCTTGCCACAAATTTATTCTTGGTGGAACAAACTTAAGTAGATGTACGTGAAAATGGCATTCCCACAGAAATGTACGCAATGTCCACTGTATTATTGTTTGGTGAATTTTGTATGTATATATATTAAGATAAATTAATAAAGTATAAAATATTTAAAAAAAAACAAAACATATAATTTGAGTTTACAGTTTGTGAGAAAGAAGAAAATTACAGCTAAACACAAACACCCCAGAAATGTAAAAACAGCCCTTGTCACCAAGGGAAAGTCAAGGTCAAAATGTCTTGTCACTAAGGGGTTAAGGAATATCTATATATCGAATGTAATTAATCATTTATATGTTTTCTCAGTGCCGTGAAGGCATTTTATGTATAACACCATATGAAGCATTTTATGTGTAATACCATATAAGGTATTTTATGTATAACAAACACCAGAAAAGGCCTTTTATCTGTAACATCATATAAGTCCTTTTATTTAGAACACCATATAAGGCATTTTCTCTAATAAAAAAAAAAACACCATTTAAGGCATTTTATGTATAACACCATATAAGGCATTGTATTTATAACACCATGTGAGGCATTGTATCTATAACACCATATGAGGCCATTTGAGGAATTTATTAATCTCACCAATGCAAAATGATTATTTTAAAAGTAAAATATATATTTTGTTTCTAGGATTTGTTTAAAAAAATGTAAAACTTAAAGGAAGCAGAAAATAGTTGAGTTGAAACATAAAATAATAATCAAGACACACAATACATACATTTGTAGTGTAAGATTTTATTTAATTAAAATTAAAAAAACCCATAGAAGGGCCAATGACAGAAACCTCTGGACTCACTTGGAGTCAACCTTCAGCACTCAGGAGAGGAAAAACCCCCTGTGGGGGAAACCTCTGGGGAACCATAGCTGAAAGGAAAAGGTTAATGCCACAATTAAAGTAATCTAATTACCTTCGACCTGAAGACATGGAACTGAAGCCATGGAAGCCCCAACCACCGCTCCCGTCCGCGAAATCTTCCTCTGGCCATATGTTGTCCGGCGTTACCTTCACCAGAGCGATCAATCTTCTTTCTTTCGACCTCCAACTGAAGCCATGGAAGCCCCAACCACCGCTCCTGTCCGAGAAATCTTCCTCTGGCCATATGTTGTCCGGCGTTACCTTCACCAGAGCGATCAATCTTCTTTCCTTCGACCTCGAACTGAAGCCATGGAAGCCCCAACCACCGCTCCCGTCCGCGAAATCTTCCTCTGGCCATATGTGGTCCGGCGTTACCTTCACCAGAGCGATCAATCTTCTTTCCTTCGACCTCCAACTGAAGCCATGGAAGCCCCAACCACCGCTCCTGTCCGCGAAATCTTCCTCTGGCCATATGTTGTCCGGCGTTACCTTCACAAGAGCGATCAATCTTCTTTCCTTCGACCTCCAACTGAAGCCATGGAAGCCCCAACCACCGCTCCCGTCCGCGAAATCTTCCTCTGGCCATATGTTGTCCGGCGTTACCTTCACCAGAGCGATCAATCTTCTGACCTTCGACTTCGACGTGAAGCCATGGAAGCACCAACCACCGCTCCCGTCCGCGAAATCTTCCTCTGGCCATATGTTGTCCGGCGTTACCTTCACCAGAGCGATCAATCTTCTGTCCTTCGACCTCGAAGTGAAGCCATGGAAGCACCAACCACCGCTCCCGTCCGCGAAATCTTACTCTGGCCATATGTTGTCCGGCGTTACATTCACCAGAGCGATCAATCTTCTGTCCTTCGACCTCCGACTGAAGCCATGGAAGCCCCAACCACCGCTCCCGTCCGCGAAATCTTCCTCTGGCCATATGTTGTGCGGCGTTACCTTCACCAGAGCGATCAATCTTCTTTCCATCGACCTCAAACTGAAGCCATGGAAGCCCCAACCACCGCTCCCGTCCGCGAAATCTTCCTCTGGCCATATGTTGTCCGGCGTTACCTTCACCAGAGCGATCAATCTTCTTTCCTTCGACCTCGAACTGAAGCCATGGAAGTCCCAACCACCGCTCCCGTCCGCGAAATCTTCCTCTGGCCATATGTTGTCCGGCGTTACCTTCACCAGAGCGATCAATCTTCTGTACTTCGACCTCGAAGTGAAGCCATGGAAGCCCCAACCACCGCTCCAGTCCGCTAAATCTTCCTCTGGCCATATGTTGTCCGGCGTTACCTTCATCAGAGCGATCAATCTTCTTTCCTTCGACCTCGAACTGAAGCCATGGAAGTCCCAACCACCGCTCCCATCCGCGAAATCTTCCTCTGGCCATATGTTGTCCGGCGTTACCTTCACCAGAGCGATCAATCTTCTGTACTTCGACCTCGAAGTGAAGCCATGGAAGCCCCAACCACCGCTCCGGTCCGCTAAATCTTCCTCTGGCCATATGATGTCCGGCGTTACCTTCACCAGAGCGATCAATCTTCTGTCCTTCGAAATCGACGTGAAGCCATGGAAGCACCAACCACCGCTCCCGTCCGCGAAATCTTCCTCTGGCCATATGTTGTCCGGCGTTACCTTCACCAGAGCGTTCAATCTTCTGTCCTTCGACCTCGAAGTGAAGCCATGGAAGCACCAACCACCGCTCCCGTCCACGAAATCTTCCTCTGGCCATATGTTGTCCGGCGTTACCTTCACCAGAGCAATCAATCTTCTGTCCTTCGACCTCCAACTGAAGCCATGGAAGCCCCAACCACCGCTCCCATCCGCAAAATCTTCTTCTGGCCATATGTTGTCCGGCGTTACCTTCACCAGAGCGATCAATCTTCTTTCCTTCGACCTCAAACTGAAGCCATGGAAGCCCCAACCACCGCTCCCGTCCGCGAAATCTTCCTCTGGCCATATGTTGTCCGGCGTTACCTTCACCAGAGCGATCAATCTTCTTTCCTTCGACCTCGAACTGAAGCCATGGAAGTCCCAACCACCGCTCCCGTCCGCGAAATCTTCCTCTGGCCATATGTTGTCCTGCGTTACCTTCACCAGAGCGATCAATCTTCTGTACTTCGACCTTGAAGTGAAGCCATGGAAGCCCCAACCACCGCTCCAGTCCGCTAAATCTTCCTCTGGCCATATGATGTCCGGCGTTACCTTCACCAGAGCGATCAATCTTCTTTCCTTCGACCTCGAAGTGAAACCATGGAAGCCCCAACCACCGCTCCCGTCCGCAAAATCTTACTCTGGCCATATGTTGTCCGGCGTTACCTTCACCAGAGCGATCAATCTTCTTTCCTTCGACCTCGAACTGAAGCCATGGAAGCCCCAACCACCGCTCCCGTCCGCGAAATCTTCCTCTGGCCATATGTTGTCTGGAGTTACCTTCACCAGAGCGATCAATCTTCTTTCCTTCGACCTCGAAGTGAAACCATGGAAGCCCCAACCACCGCTCCCGTCCGCGAAATCTTCCTCTGGCCATATGTTGTCCGGCGTTACCTTCACCAGAGCGATCAATCTTCTTTCCTTCGACCTCGAACTGAAGCCATGGAAGTCCCAACCACCGCTCCCGTCCGCGAAATCTTCCTCTGGCCATACGTTGTCCGCCGTTACCTTCACCAGAGCGATCAATCTTCTGTATTTCGACCTCGAAGTGAAGCCATGGAAGCCCCAACCACCGCTCCGGTCCGCTAAATCATCCTCTGGCCATATGATGTCCGGCGTTACCTTCACCAGAGCGATCAATCTTCTTTCCTTCGACCTCGAAGTGAAACCATGGAAGCACCAACCACCGCTCCCGTCCGCAAAATCTTACTCTAGCCATATGTTGTCCGGCGTTACCTTCACCAGAGCGATCAATCTTCTTTCCTTCGACCTCGAACTGAAGCCATGGAAGCCCCAACCACCGCTCCCGTCCGCGAAATCTTCCTCTGGCCATATGTTGTCCGGCGTTACCTTCACCAGAGCGATCAATCTTCTTTCCTACCGACCTCGAACTGATGCCATGGAAGTACCAACCACCGCTCCCGTCCGCGAAATCTTCCTATGGCCATATGTTGTCCGGCGTTACCTTCCCCAGAGCGATCAATCTTATTTCCTTCGACCTCGAACTGAAGCCATGGAAGCCCCAACCACCGCTCCCGTCCGCGAAATCTTCCTCTGGCCATATGTTGTCCGGCGTTACCTTCACCAGAGCGATCAATCTTCTGTCCTTCGACCTCGACGTGAAGCCATGGAAGCACCAACCACCGCTCCCGTCCGCGAAAATCTTCCTCTGGCCATATGTTGTCCGGCGTTACCTTCACCAGAGCGATCAATCTTCTGTCCTTCGACCTGGAACTGAAGCCATGGAAGCCCCAACCACCGCTCCCGTCCGCAAAATCTTCCTCTGGCCATATGTTGTCCGCCGTTACCTTCACCAGAGCGATCAATCTTCTTTCCTTCGACCTCGAACTGAAGCCATGGAAGCCCCAACCACCGCTCCCGTCCGCGAAATCTTCCTCTGGCCATATGTTGTCTGGCGTTAAATTCACCAGAGCGATCAATCTTCTATCCTTCGACCTCGACGTGAAGCCATGGAAGCACCAACCACCGCTCCCGTCCGCGAAATCTTCCTCTGGCCATATGTTGTCCGGCGTTACCTTCACCAGAGCGATCAATCTTCTGTCCTTCGACCTCGAACTGAAGCCATGGAAGCCCCAACCACCGCTCCCGTCCGCGAAATCTTCCTCTGGCCATATGTTGTCCGGCGTTACCTTCACCAGAGCGATCAATCTTATTTCCTTCGACCTCGAACTGAAGCCATGGAAGCCCCAACCACCGCTCCCGTCCGCGAAATCTTCCTCTGGCCATATGTTGTCCGGCGTTACCTTCACCAGAGCGATCAATCTTCTGTCCTTCGACCTCGACGTGAAGCCATGGAAGCACCAACCACCGCTCCCGTCCGCGAAATCTTCCTCTGGCCATATGTTGTCCGGCGTTACCTTCACCAGAGCGATCAATCTTCTGTCCTTCGACCTGGAACTGAAGCCATGGAAGCCCCAACCACCGCTCCCGTCCGCAAAATCTTCCTCTGGCCATATGTTGTCCGCCGTTACATTCACTAGAGCGATCAATCTTCTTTCCTTCGACCTCGAACTGAAGCCATGGAAGCCCCAACCACCGCTCCCGTCCGCGAAATCTTCCTCTGGCCATATGTTGTCCGGCGTTACCTTCACCAGAGCGATCAATCTTCTTTCCTTCGACCTCGAACTGAAGCCATGGAAGTCCCAACCACCGCTCCCGTCCGCGAAATCTTCCTCTGGCCATATGTTGTCCTGCGTTACCTTCACCAGAGCGATCAATCTTCTTTCCTTCGACCTCGAACTGAAGCCATGGAAGTCCCAACCACCGCTCCCGTCCGCGAAATCTTCCTCTGGCCATATGTTGTCCTGCGTTACCTTCACCAGAGCGATCAATCTTCTGTACTTCGACCTTGAAGTGAAGCCATGGAAGCCCCAACCACCGCTCCATTCCGCTAAATCTTCCTCTGGCCATATGATGTCCGGCGTTACCTTCACCAGAGCGATCAATCTTCTTTCCTTCGACCTCGAAGTGAAACCATGGAAGCCCCAACCACCGCTCCCGTCCGCAAAATCTTACTCTGGCCATATGTTGTCCGGCGTTACCTTCACCAGAGCGATCAATCTTCTTTCCTTCGACCTCGAACTGAAGCCATGGAAGCCCCAACCACCGCTCCCGTCCGCGAAATCTTCCTCTGGCCATATGTTGTCTGGAGTTACCTTCACCAGAGCGATCAATCTTCTTTCCTTCGACCTCGAAGTGAAACCATGGAAGCCCCAACCACCGCTCCCGTCCGCGAAATCTTCCTCTGGCCATATGTTGTCCGGCGTTACCTTCACCAGAGCGATCAATCTTCTTTCCTTCGACCTCGAACTGAAGCCATGGAAGTCCCAACCACCGCTCCCGTCCGCGAAATCTTCCTCTGGCCATACGTTGTCCGCCGTTACCTTCACCAGAGCGATCAATCTTCTGTATTTCGACCTCGAAGTGAAGCCATGGAAGCCCCAACCACCGCTCCGGTCCGCTAAATCATCCTCTGGCCATATGATGTCCGGCGTTACCTTCACCAGAGCGATCAATCTTCTTTCCTTCGACCTCGAAGTGAAACCATGGAAGCACCAACCACCGCTCCCGTCCGCAAAATCTTACTCTAGCCATATGTTGTCCGGCGTTACCTTCACCAGAGCGATCAATCTTCTTTCCTTCGACCTCGAACTGAAGCCATGGAAGCCCCAACCACCGCTCCCGTCCGCGAAATCTTCCTCTGGCCATATGTTGTCCGGCGTTACCTTCACCAGAGCGATCAATCTTCTTTCCTACCGACCTCGAACTGATGCCATGGAAGTACCAACCACCGCTCCCGTCCGCGAAATCTTCCTATGGCCATATGTTGTCCGGCGTTACCTTCCCCAGAGCGATCAATCTTATTTCCTTCGACCTCGAACTGAAGCCATGGAAGCCCCAACCACCGCTCCCGTCCGCGAAATCTTCCTCTGGCCATATGTTGTCCGGCGTTACCTTCACCAGAGCGATCAATCTTCTGTCCTTCGACCTCGACGTGAAGCCATGGAAGCACCAACCACCGCTCCCGTCCGCGAAAATCTTCCTCTGGCCATATGTTGTCCGGCGTTACCTTCACCAGAGCGATCAATCTTCTGTCCTTCGACCTGGAACTGAAGCCATGGAAGCCCCAACCACCGCTCCCGTCCGCAAAATCTTCCTCTGGCCATATGTTGTCCGCCGTTACCTTCACCAGAGCGATCAATCTTCTTTCCTTCGACCTCGAACTGAAGCCATGGAAGCCCCAACCACCGCTCCCGTCCGCGAAATCTTCCTCTGGCCATATGTTGTCTGGCGTTAAATTCACCAGAGCGATCAATCTTCTGTCCTTCGACCTCGACGTGAAGCCATGGAAGCACCAACCACCGCTCCCGTCCGCGAAATCTTCCTCTGGCCATATGTTGTCCGGCGTTACCTTCACCAGAGCGATCAATCTTCTGTCCTTCGACCTCGAACTGAAGCCATGGAAGCCCCAACCACCGCTCCCGTCCGCGAAATCTTCCTCTGGCCATATGTTGTCCGGCGTTACCTTCACCAGAGCGATCAATCTTATTTCCTTCGACCTCGAACTGAAGCCATGGAAGCCCCAACCACCGCTCCCGTCCGCGAAATCTTCCTCTGGCCATATGTTGTCCGGCGTTACCTTCACCAGAGCGATCAATCTTCTGTCCTTCGACCTCGACGTGAAGCCATGGAAGCACCAACCACCGCTCCCGTCCGCGAAATCTTCCTCTGGCCATATGTTGTCCGGCGTTACCTTCACCAGAGCGATCAATCTTCTGTCCTTCGACCTGGAACTGAAGCCATGGAAGCCCCAACCACCGCTCCCGTCCGCAAAATCTTCCTCTGGCCATATGTTGTCCGCCGTTACATTCACTAGAGCGATCAATCTTCTTTCCTTCGACCTCGAACTGAAGCCATGGAAGCCCCAACCACCGCTCCCGTCCGCGAAATCTTCCTCTGGCCATATGTTGTCCGGCGTTACCTTCACCAGAGCGATCAATCTTCTTTCCTTCGACCTCGAACTGAAGCCATGGAAGTCCCAACCACCGCTCCCGTTCGCGAAATCTTCCTCTGGCCATACGTTGTCCGCCGTTACCTTCACCAGAGCGATCAATCTTCTGTATTTCGACCTCGAAGTGAAGCCATGGAAGCCCCAACCACCGCTCCGGTCCGCTAAATCATCCTCTGGCCATATGATGTCCGGCGTTACCTTCACCAGAGCGATCAATCTTCTTTCCTTCGACCTCGAAGTGAAACCATGGAAGCACCAACCACCGCTCCCGTCCGCAAAATCTTACTCTAGCCATATGTTGTCCGGCGTTACCTTCACCAGAGCGATCAATCTTCTTTCCTTCGACCTCGAACTGAAGCCATGGAAGCCCCAACCACCGCTCCCGTCCGCGAAATCTTCCTCTGGCCATATGTTGTCCGGCGTTACCTTCACCAGAGCGATCAATCTTCTTTCCTACCGACCTCGAACTGATGCCATGGAAGTACCAACCACCGCTCCCGTCCGCGAAATCTTCCTATGGCCATATGTTGTCCGGCGTTACCTTCCCCAGAGCGATCAATCTTATTTCCTTCGACCTCGAACTGAAGCCATGGAAGCCCCAACCACCGCTCCCGTCCGCGAAATCTTCCTCTGGCCATATGTTGTCCGGCGTTACCTTCACCAGAGCGATCAATCTTCTGTCCTTCGACCTCGACGTGAAGCCATGGAAGCACCAACCACCGCTCCCGTCCGCGAAAATCTTCCTCTGGCCATATGTTGTCCGGCGTTACCTTCACCAGAGCGATCAATCTTCTGTCCTTCGACCTGGAACTGAAGCCATGGAAGCCCCAACCACCGCTCCCGTCCGCAAAATCTTCCTCTGGCCATATGTTGTCCGCCGTTACCTTCACCAGAGCGATCAATCTTCTTTCCTTCGACCTCGAACTGAAGCCATGGAAGCCCCAACCACCGCTCCCGTCCGCGAAATCTTCCTCTGGCCATATGTTGTCTGGCGTTAAATTCACCAGAGCGATCAATCTTCTGTCCTTCGACCTCGACGTGAAGCCATGGAAGCACCAACCACCGCTCCCGTCCGCGAAATCTTCCTCTGGCCATATGTTGTCCGGCGTTACCTTCACCAGAGCGATCAATCTTCTGTCCTTCGACCTCGAACTGAAGCCATGGAAGCCCCAACCACCGCTCCCGTCCGCGAAATCTTCCTCTGGCCATATGTTGTCCGGCGTTACCTTCACCAGAGCGATCAATCTTATTTCCTTCGACCTCGAACTGAAGCCATGGAAGCCCCAACCACCGCTCCTGTCCGCGAAATCTTCCTCTGGCCATATGTTGTCCGGCGTTACCTTCACCAGAGCGATCAATCTTCTGTCCTTCGACCTCGACGTGAAGCCATGGAAGCACCAACCACCGCTCCCGTCCGCGAAATCTTCCTCTGGCCATATGTTGTCCGGCGTTACCTTCACCAGAGCGATCAATCTTCTGTCCTTCGACCTGGAACTGAAGCCATGGAAGCCCCAACCACCGCTCCCGTCCGCAAAATCTTCCTCTGGCCATATGTTGTCCGCCGTTACATTCACTAGAGCGATCAATCTTCTTTCCTTCGACCTCGAACTGAAGCCATGGAAGCCCCAACCACCGCTCCCGTCCGCGAAATCTTCCTCTGGCCATATGTTGTCCGCCGTTACCTTCACCAGAGCGATCAATCTTCTTTCCTTCGACCTCGAACTGAAGCCATGGAAGCCCCAACCACCGCTCCCGTCCGCGAAATCTTCCTCTGGCCATATGTTTTCTGGCGTTACCTTCACCAGAGCGATCAATCTTCTGTCCTTCGACCTCGACGTGAAGCCATGGAAGCACCAACCACCGCTCCCGTCCGCGAAATCTTCCTCTGGCCATATGTTGTCCGCCGTTACCTTCACCAGAGCGATCAATCTTCTTTCCTTCGACCTCGAACTGAAGCCATGGAAGCCCCAACCACCGCTCCCGTCCGCGAAATCTTCCTCTGGCCATATGTTGTCCGGCGTTACCTTCACCAGAGCGATCAATCTTCTGTCCTTCGACCTCGACGTGAAGCCATGGAACACCAACCACCGCTCCCGTCCGCGAAATCTTCCTCTGGCCATATATTGTTCGGCGTTACCTTCACCAGAGCGATCAATCTTCTGTCCTTCGACCTCGAACTGAAGCCATGGAAGCCCCAACCACCGCTCCCGTCCGCGAAATCTTCCTCTGGGCATATGTTGTCCGCCGTTACCTTCACTAGAGCGATCAATCTTCTTTCCTTCGACCTCGAACTGAAGCCATGGAAGCCCCAACCACCGCTCCCGTCCGCGAAATCTTCCTCTGGCCATATGTTGTCCGCCGTTACCTTCACCAGAGCGATCAATCTTCTTTCCTTCGACCTCGAACTGAAGCCATGGAAGCCCCAACCACCGCTCCCGTCCGCGAAATCTTCCTCTGGCCATATGTTGTCTGGCGTTAAATTCACCAGAGCGATCAATCTTCTGTCCTTCGACCTCGAAGTGAAGCCATGGAAGCCCCAACCACCGCTCCGGTCCGCTAAATCTTCCTCTGGCCATATGATGTCCGGCGTTACCTTCACCAGAGCGATCAATCTTCTGTCCTTCGAAATCGACGTGAAGCCATGGAAGCACCAACCACCGCTCCCGTCCGCGAAATCTTCCTCTGGCCATATGTTGTCCGGCGTTACCTTCACCAGAGCGTTCAATCTTCTGTCCTTCGACCTCGAAGTGAAGCCATGGAAGCACCAACCACCGCTCCCGTCCACGAAATCTTCCTCTGGCCATATGTTGTCCGGCGTTACCTTCACCAGAGCAATCAATCTTCTGTCCTTCGACCTCCAACTGAAGCCATGGAAGCCCCAACCACCGCTCCCATCCGCAAAATCTTCTTCTGGCCATATGTTGTCCGGCGTTACCTTCACCAGAGCGATCAATCTTCTTTCCTTCGACCTCAAACTGAAGCCATGGAAGCCCCAACCACCGCTCCCGTCCGCGAAATCTTCCTCTGGCCATATGTTGTCCGGCGTTACCTTCACCAGAGCGATCAATCTTCTTTCCTTCGACCTCGAACTGAAGCCATGGAAGTCCCAACCACCGCTCCCGTCCGCGAAATCTTCCTCTGGCCATATGTTGTCCTGCGTTACCTTCACCAGAGCGATCAATCTTCTGTACTTCGACCTTGAAGTGAAGCCATGGAAGCCCCAACCACCGCTCCAGTCCGCTAAATCTTCCTCTGGCCATATGATGTCCGGCGTTACCTTCACCAGAGCGATCAATCTTCTTTCCTTCGACCTCGAAGTGAAACCATGGAAGCCCCAACCACCGCTCCCGTCCGCAAAATCTTACTCTGGCCATATGTTGTCCGGCGTTACCTTCACCAGAGCGATCAATCTTCTTTCCTTCGACCTCGAACTGAAGCCATGGAAGCCCCAACCACCGCTCCCGTCCGCGAAATCTTCCTCTGGCCATATGTTGTCTGGAGTTACCTTCACCAGAGCGATCAATCTTCTTTCCTTCGACCTCGAAGTGAAACCATGGAAGCCCCAACCACCGCTCCCGTCCGCGAAATCTTCCTCTGGCCATATGTTGTCCGGCGTTACCTTCACCAGAGCGATCAATCTTCTTTCCTTCGACCTCGAACTGAAGCCATGGAAGTCCCAACCACCGCTCCCGTCCGCGAAATCTTCCTCTGGCCATATGTTGTCCGCCGTTACCTTCACCAGAGCGATCAATCTTCTGTATTTCGACCTCGAAGTGAAGCCATGGAAGCCCCAACCACCGCTCCGGTCCGCTAAATCATCCTCTGGCCATATGATGTCCGGCGTTACCTTCACCAGAGCGATCAATCTTCTTTCCTTCGACCTCGAAGTGAAACCATGGAAGCACCAACCACCGCTCCCGTCCGCAAAATCTTACTCTAGCCATATGTTGTCCGGCGTTACCTTCACCAGAGCGATCAATCTTCTTTCCTTCGACCTCGAACTGAAGCCATGGAAGCCCCAACCACCGCTCCCGTCCGCGAAATCTTCCTCTGGCCATATGTTGTCCGGCGTTACCTTCACCAGAGCGATCAATCTTCTTTCCTACCGACCTCGAACTGATGCCATGGAAGTACCAACCACCGCTCCCGTCCGCGAAATCTTCCTATGGCCATATGTTGTCCGGCGTTACCTTCCCCAGAGCGATCAATCTTATTTTCTTCGACCTCGAACTGAAGCCATGGAAGCCCCAACCACCGCTCCCGTCCGCGAAATCTTCCTCTGGCCATATGTTGTCCGGCGTTACCTTCACCAGAGCGATCAATCTTCTGTCCTTCGACCTCGACGTGAAGCCATGGAAGCACCAACCACCGCTCCCGTCCGCGAAATCTTCCTCTGGCCATATGTTGTCCGGCGTTACCTTCACCAGAGCGATCAATCTTCTGTCCTTCGACCTGGAACTGAAGCCATGGAAGCCCCAACCACCGCTCCCGTCCGCAAAATCTTCCTCTGGCCATATGTTGTCCGCCGTTACCTTCACCAGAGCGATCAATCTTCTTTCCTTCGACCTCGAACTGAAGCCATGGAAGCCCCAACCACCGCTCCCGTCCGCGAAATCTTCCTCTGGCCATATGTTGTCTGGCGTTAAATTCACCAGAGCGATCAATCTTCTGTCCTTCGACCTCGACGTGAAGCCATGGAAGCACCAACCACCGCTCCCGTCCGCGAAATCTTCCTCTGGCCATATGTTGTCCGGCGTTACCTTCACCAGAGCGATCAATCTTCTGTCCTTCGACCTCGAACTGAAGCCATGGAAGCCCCAACCACCGCTCCCGTCCGCGAAATCTTCCTCTGGCCATATGTTGTCCGGCGTTACCTTCACCAGAGCGATCAATCTTATTTCCTTCGACCTCGAACTGAAGCCATGGAAGCCCCAACCACCGCTCCCGTCCGCGAAATCTTCCTCTGGCCATATGTTGTCCGGCGTTACCTTCACCAGAGCGATCAATCTTCTGTCCTTCGACCTCGACGTGAAGCCATGGAAGCACCAACCACCGCTCCCGTCCGCGAAATCTTCCTCTGGCCATATGTTGTCCGGCGTTACCTTCACCAGAGCGATCAATCTTCTGTCCTTCGACCTGGAACTGAAGCCATGGAAGCCCCAACCACCGCTCCCGTCCGCAAAATCTTCCTCTGGCCATATGTTGTCCGCCGTTACATTCACTAGAGCGATCAATCTTCTTTCCTTCGACCTCGAACTGAAGCCATGGAAGCCCCAACCACCGCTCCCGTCCGCGAAATCTTCCTCTGGCCATATGTTGTCCGCCGTTACCTTCACCAGAGCGATCAATCTTCTTTCCTTCGACCTCGAACTGAAGCCATGGAAGCCCCAACCACCGCTCCCGTCCGCGAAATCTTCCTCTGGCCATATGTTTTCTGGCGTTACCTTCACCAGAGCGATCAATCTTCTGTCCTTCGACCTCGACGTGAAGCCATGGAAGCACCAACCACCGCTCCCGTCCGCGAAATCTTCCTCTGGCCATATGTTGTCCGCCGTTACCTTCACCAGAGCGATCAATCTTCTTTCCTTCGACCTCGAACTGAAGCCATGGAAGCCCCAACCACCGCTCCCGTCCGCGAAATCTTCCTCTGGCCATATGTTGTCCGGCGTTACCTTCACCAGAGCGATCAATCTTCTGTCCTTCGACCTCGACGTGAAGCCATGGAACACCAACCACCGCTCCCGTCCGCGAAATCTTCCTCTGGCCATATATTGTCCGGCGTTACCTTCACCAGAGCGATCAATCTTCTGTCCTTCGACCTCGAACTGAAGCCATGGAAGCCCCAACCACCGCTCCCGTCCGCGAAATCTTCCTCTGGGCATATGTTGTCCGCCGTTACCTTCACTAGAGCGATCAATCTTCTTTCCTTCGACCTCGAACTGAAGCCATGGAAGCCCCAACCACCGCTCCCGTCCGCGAAATCTTCCTCTGGCCATATGTTGTCCGCCGTTACCTTCACCATAGCGATCAATCTTCTTTCCTTCGACCTCGAACTGAAGCCATGGAAGCCCCAACCACCGCTCCCGTCCGCGAAATCTTCCTCTGGCCATATGTTGTCTGGCGTTAAATTCACCAGAGCGATCAATCTTCTGTCCTTCGACCTCGACGTGAAGCCATGGAAGCACCAACCACCGCTCCCGTCCGCGAAATCTTCCTCTGGCCATATGTTGTGCGGCGTTACCTTCACCAGAGCGATCAATCTTCTTTCCTTCGACCTCGAAGTGAAACCATGGAAACCCCAACCACCGCTCCCGTCCGCGAAATCTTCCTCTGGCCATATGTTGTCCGGCGTTACCTTCACCAGAGCGATCAATCTTCTTTCCTTCGACCTCGAACTGAAGCCATGGAAGCCCCAACCACCGCTCCCGTCCGCGAAATCTTCCTCTGGCCATATGTTGTCCGGCGTTACCTTCACCAGAGCGATCAATCTTCTGTATTTCGACCTCGAAGTGAAGCCATGGAAGCCCCAACCACCGCTCCGGTCCGCTAAATCTTACTCTGGCCATATGATGTCCGGCGTTACCTTCACCAGAGCGATCAATCTTCTTTCCTTCGACCTCGAAGTGAAACCATGGAAGCCCCAACCACCGCTCCCGTCTGCGAAATCTTACTCTGGCCATATGTTGTCCGGCGTTACCTTCACCTGAGCGATCAATCTTCTTTCCTTCGACCTCGAACTGAAGCCATGGAAGCCCCAACCACCGCTCCCGTCCGCGAAATCTTCCTCTGGCCATATGTTGTCCGGCGTTACCTTCACCAGAGCGATCAATCTTCTTTCGTTCGACCTCGAAGTGAAACCATGGAAGCCCCAACCACCGCTCCCGTCCGCGAAATCTTCCTCTGGCCATATGTTGTTAGGCGTTACCTTCACCAGAGCGATCAATCTTCTTTCCTTCTACATCGAACTGAAGCCATGGAAGCCCCAACCACCGCTCCCGTCCACGAAATCTTCCTCTGGCCATATGTTGTCCGGCGTTACCTTCACCAGAGCGATCAATCTTATTTCCTCCGACCTCGAACTGATGCCATGGAAGTACCAACCACCGCTCCCGTCCGCGAAATCTTCCTCTGGCCATATGTTGTCCGGCGTTACCTTCCCCAGAGCGATCAATCTTCTTTTTTTCGACCTCGAACTGAAGCCATGGAAGTACCAACCACCGCTTCCGTCCGCGAAATCTTCCTCTGGCCATATGTTGTCCGGCGTTACCTTCACCAGAGCGATCAATCTTCTGTCCTTCGACCTCGACGTGAAGCCATGGAAGCACCAACCACCGCTCCCGTCCGCGAAATCTTCCTCTGGCCATATGTTGTCCGGCGTTACCTTCACCAGAGTGATCAATCTTCTGTCCTTCGACCTCGAACTGAAGCCATGGAAGCCCCAACCACCGCTCCCGTCCGCGAAATCTTCCTCTGGCTATATGTTGTCTGTCGTTAAATTCACCAGAGCGATCAATCTTCTCTCCTTCGACCTCGACGTGAAGCCATGGAAGCACCAACCACCGCTCCCGTCCGCGAAATCTTCCTCTGGCCATATGTTGTGCGGCGTTACCTTCACCAGAGCGATCAATCTTCTTTCCTTCGACCTCGAAGTGAAACCATGGAAGCCCCAACCACCGCTTCCGTCCGCGAAATCTTCCTCTGGCCATATGTTGTCCGGCGTTACCTTCACCAGAGCGATCAATCTTCTGTATTTCGACCTCGAAGTGAAGCCATGGAAGCCCCAACCACCGCTCCGGTCCGCTAAATCTTACTCTGGCCATATGATGTCCGGCGTTACCTTCACCAGAGCGATCAATCTTCTTTCCTTCGACCTCGAAGTGAAACCATGGAAGCCCCAACCACCGCTCCCGTCTGCGAAATCTTACTCTGGCCATATGTTGTCCGGCGTTACCTTCACCTGAGCGATCAATCTTCTTTCCTTCGACCTCGAACTGAAGCCATGGAAGCCCCAACCACCGCTCCCGTCCGCGAAATCTTCCTCTGGCCATATGTTGTCCGGCGTTACCTTCACCAGAGCGATCAGTCTTCTTTCCTTCGACCTCCAACTGAAGCCATGGAAGCCCCAACCACCGCTCCCGTCCGCGAAATCTTCCTCTGGCCATATGTTGTCCGGCGTTACCTTCACCAGAGCGATCAATCTTCTTTCCTTCGACCTCGAACTGAAGCCATGGAAGTCCCAACCACCGCTTCCGTCCGCAAAATCTTCCTCTGGCCATATGTTGTCCGGCGTTACCTTCACAAGAGCGATCAATCTTCTTTCCTTCGACCTCGAACTGAAGCCATGGAAGCCCCAACCACCGCTCCCGTCCGCGAAATCTTCCTCTGGCCATATGTTGTCCGGCGTTACCTTCACCAGAGCGATCAGTCTTCTTTCCTTCGACCTCCAACTGAAGCCATGGAAGCCCCAACCACCGCTCCCGTCCGCGAAATCTTCCTCTGGCCATATGTTGTCCGGCGTTACCTTCACCAGAGCGATCAATCTTCTTTCCTTCGACCTCGAGGTGAAACCATGGAAGCCCCAACCACCGCTCCCGTCCGCGAAATCTTCCTCTGGCCATATGTTGTCCGGCGTTACCTTCACCAGAGCGATCAATCTTCTTTCCTTCGACCTCGAACTGAAGCCATGGAAGACCCAACCACCGCTCCCGTCCGCAAAATCTTCCTCTGGCCATATGTTGTCCGGCGTTACCTTCACCAGAGCGATCAATCTTCTGTCCTTCGACTTCGAAAGGGAAGCCATGGAAGCCCCAACCACCGCTCCCATCCGCTAAATCTTCCTCTGGCCATATGTTGTCCGTCGTTACCTTCACCAGAGCGATCAATCTTCTTTCCTTCGACCTCGAAGTGAAGCCATGGAAGCCCCAACCACCGCTCCCGTCCGCGAAATCTTACTCTGGCCATATGTTGTCCGGCGTTACCTTCACCAGAGTGATCAATCTTCTTTCCTTCGACCTCGAAGGGAAGTGATGGAAGCCCCAACCACCGCTCCCGTCCGCGAAATCTTCCTCTGGCCATATGTTGTCCGGCGTTACCTTCACCAGAGCGATCAATCTTCTTTCCTTCGACCTCAAACTGAAGCCATGGAGGCCCCAACCACCGCTCCCGTCCGCAAAATCTTCCTCTGGCCATATGTTGTCCGGCGTTACCTTCACCAGAGCGATCAATCTTCTTTCCTTCGACCTCAAACTGAAGCCATGGAAGCCCCAACCAACGTTCCCATCCGCGAAATCTTCCTCTGGCCATATGTTGTCCGGCGTTTCCTTCACCAGAGCGATCATTCTTCTTTCCTTCGACCTCGAAGTGAAGCCATGGAGGCCCCAACCCCCGCTCCCGTCAGCGAAATCTTACTCTGGCCATATGTTGTCCGGCGTTACCTTCACCAGAGCGATCAATCTTCTTTCCTTCGACCTCCAACTGAAGCCATGGAAGCCCCAACCACCGCTCCCGTCTCCAAAATCTTCCTCTGGCCATATGTTGTCCGGCGTTACCTTCACCAGAGAGATCAATCTTCTGTTCTTCGACCTCGAAGTGAAGCCATGGAAGCCCCAACCACCGCTCCCGTCCGCGAAATCTTCCTCTGGCCATATGTTGTCCGGCGTTACCTTCACCAGAGCGATCATTCTTCTTTCCTTCGACCTCGAAGTGATGCCATGGAAGCCCCAACCACCGCTACCGTCAGCGAAATCTTCCTCTGGCCATATGTTGTCCGGCGTTACCTTCACCAGAGAGATCAATCTTCTGTTCTTCGACCTCGAAGTGAAGCCATGGAGGCCCCAACCACCGCTTCCGTCCGCAAAATCTTCCTCTGGCCATATGTTGTCCGGCGTTACCTTCACCAGAGCGATCAATCTTCTTTCCTTCGACCTCCAACTGAAGCCATGGAAGCCCCAACCACCGCTCCCGTCCGCAAAATCTTCCTCTGGCCATATGTTGTCCGGCGTTACCTTCACCAGAGCGATCAATCTTCTGTCCTTCGACCTCAAAGGGAAGCCATGGAAGCCCCAACCACCGCTCCCGTCCGCGAAAGCTTACACTGGCCACATGTTGTCCGGCGTTACCTTCACCAGAGCGATCAATCTTCTTTCCTTCGACCTCAAACTGAAGCCATGGAGGCCCCAACCACCGCTCCCGTCCGCGAAAGCTTACACTGGCCATATGTTGTCCGGCGTTACCTTCACCAGAGCGATCAATCTTCTTTCCTTCGACCTCAAACTGAAGCCATGGAGGCCCCAACCACCGCTCCCGTCCGCGAAATCTTCCTCTGGCCATATGTTGTCAGGCGTTACCTTCACCAGAGCGATCAATCTTCTTTCCATCGACCTCAAACTGAAGCCATGGAAGCCCCAACCAACGCTCCCATCCGCGAAATCTTCCTCTGGCCATATGTTGTCCGGCGTTACCTTCACCAGAGCGATCAATCTTCTTTCCATCGACCTCAAACTGAAGCCATGGAAGCCCCAACCAACGCTCCCATCCACGAAATCTTCCTCTGGCCATATGTTGTCCGGCGTTACGTTCACCAGAGCGATCAATCTTCTATCCTTCGACCTCGAACTGAAGCCATGGAAGCCCCAACCACCGCTCCCGTCCGCGAAATCTTCCTCTGGCCATATGTTGTCCGGCGTTACCTTCACCAGAGCGATCAATCTTCTGTCCTTCGACCTCGAAGGGAAGCCATGGAAGCCCCAACCACCGCTTAGTCCGCTAAATCTTCCTCTGGCCATATGTTGTCCGGCGTTACCTTCACCAGAGTGATCAATCTTCTTTCCTTCGACCTCGAAGTGAAGCCATGGAAGCCCCGACCACAGCTCCCGTCCGAGAAATCTTACTCTGGCCATATGTTGTCCGGCATTACCTTCACCAGAGCGATCAATCTTCTTTCCTTCGACCTCGAACTGAAGCCATGGAGGCCCCAACCACCGCTCTCGTCCGCGAAATCTTCCTCTGGCCATATGTTGTCCGGCGTTACATTCACCAGAGCGATCAATCTTCTTTCCTTCGACCTCCAACTGAAGCCATGGAAGCTCCAACCACCGCTCCCGTCCGCAAAATCTTCCTCTGGCCATATGTTGTCCGGCGTTACCTTCACCAGAGCGATCAATCTTCTTTCCTTCAACCTCGAACTGAAGCCATGGAAGCCCCAACCACCGCTACCGTCCGCGAAATCTTCCTCTGGCCATATGTTGTCCGGCGTTACCTTCACCAGAGCGATCAACCTTCTTTCCTCCGACCTCGAACTGAAGCCATGGAAGTACCAACCACCGCTCGCGTCCGCGAAATCTTATTCTGGCCATATGTTGTCCGGCGTTACCTTCACCAGAGCGATCAATCTTCTTTCCTTCGACCTCAAACTGAAGCCATGGAAGCCCCAACCACCGCTCCCGTCCGCGAAATCTTCCTCTGGCCATATGTTGTCCGGCGTTACCTTCACCAGAGCGATCAATCTTCTTTCCTTCGACCTCAAACTGAAGCCATGGAAGCCCCAACTACCGCTCCCGTCCGCTAAATCTTCCTCTGGCCATATGTTGTCCGGCGTTACCTTCACCAGAGCGATCAATCTTCTTTCCTTCGACCTCGAACTGAAGCCATGGAAGCACCATCCACCGCTCCCGTCCGCGAAATCTTCCTCTGGCCATATGTTGTCCGGCGTTACCTTCACCAGAGCGATCAATCTTCTGTCCTTCGACCTCGAAGTGAATCCATGGAAGCCCCAACCACCGCTCCCGTCCGCGAAATCTTCCTCTGGCCATATGTTGTCCGGCGTTACCTTCACCAGAGTGATCAATCTTCTGTCCTTCGACCTCGAAGTGAAACCATGGAAGCCCCAACCACCGCTCCCGTTCGCGAAATCTTCCTCTGGCCATATGTTGTAAGGCGTTACCTTCACCAGAACGATCATTCTTCTTTCCTTCGACTTCGAAGTGAAGCCATGGAGGCCCCAACCACCGCTCCCGTCCGCAAAATCTTCCTCTGGCCATATGTTGTCCGGCGTTACCTTCACCAGAGCGATCAATCTTCTTTCCTTCGACCTCCAACTGAAGCCATGGAAGCCCCAACCACCGCTCCCTTCCGCAAAATCTTCCTCTGGCCATATGTTGTCCGGTGTTACCTTCACCAGAGCGATCAATCTTCTGTTCTTCGACCTCGAAGTGAAGCCATGGAAGACCCAACCACCGCTCCCGTCCGCAAAATCTTCCTCTGGCCATATGTTGTTCGGCTTTACCTTCACCAGAGCGATCATTCTTCTTTCCTTCGACCTCGAAGTGAAGCCATGGAAGCCCCAACCACCGCTCCCGTCCGCGAAATCTTCCTCTGGCCATATGTTGTCCGGCGTTACCTTCACCAGAGCGATCAATCTTCTTTCCTTCGACCTCAAACTGAAGCCATGGAGGCCCCAACCACCGCTCACGTCCGCAAAATCTTCCTCTGGCCATATGTTGTCCGGTGTTACCTTCACCAGAGCGATCAATCTTCTTTCCTTCGACCTCAAACTGAAGCCATGGAAGCCCCAACCACCGCTCCCGTCCGTTAAATCTTCCTCTGGCCATATGTTGTCCGGCGTTACCTTCACCAGAGCGATCAATCTTCTTTCCTTCGACCTCAAAATGAAGCCATGGAAGCCCCAACCACCGCTCCCGTCCGCGAAATCTTCCTCTGGCCATATGTTGTCCGGCGTTACCTTCACCAGAGCGATCAATCTTCTTTCCTTCGACCTCGAAGGGAAGCCATGGAAGCACCAACCACCGCCCCGTCCGCGAAATCTTCCTCTGGCCATATATTGTCCGGCGTTACCTTCACCAGAGCGATCATTCATCTTTCCTTCGACCTCGAAGGGAAGCCATGGAAGCCCCAACCACCGCTCCCGTCCGCGAAATCTTCCTCTGGCCATATGTTGTCCGGCGTTACCTTCACCAGAGCGATCAATCTTCTTTCCTTCGACCTCGTAGGGAAGCCATGGAAGCACCAACCACCGCTCCCGTCCGCTAAATCTTCCTCTGGCCATATGTTGTCCGGCGTTACCTTCACCAGAGCGATCAATCTTCTTTCCTTCGACCTCGAACTGAAGCCATGGAAGCACCATCCACCGCTCCCGTCCGCGAAATCTTCCTCTGGCCATATGTTGTCCGGCGTTACCTTCACCAGAGCGATCAATCTTCTGTCCTTCGACCTCGAAGTGAAGCCATGGAAGCCCCAACCACCGCTCCCGTCCGCGAAATCTTCCTCTGGCCATATGTTGTCCGGCGTTACCTTCACCAGAGTGATCAATCTTCTTTCCTTCGACCTCGAAGGGAAGCCATGGAAGCCCCAACCACCGCTCCCGTCCGCGAAATCTTCATCTGGCCATATGTTGTCCGGCGTTACCTTCACCAGAGCGATCAATCTTCTTTCCTTCGACCTCAAACTGAAGCCATGGAGGCCCCAACCACCGCTCCCGTCCGCAAAATCTTCCTCTGGCCATATGTTGTCCGGCGTTACCTTCACCAGAACGATCATTCTTCTTTCCTTCGACCTCGAAGTGAAGCCATGGAGGCCCCAACCACCGCTCCCATCCGCAAAATCTTCCTCTGGCCATATGTTGTCCGGCGTTACCTTCACCAGAGCGATCAATCTTCTTTCCTTCGACCTCCAACTGAAGCCATGGAAACCCCAACCACCGCTCCCTTCCGCGAAATCTTCCTCTGGCCATATGTTGTCCGGTGTTACCTTCACCAGAGCGATCAATCTTCTGTTCTTCGACCTCGAAGTGAAGCCATGGAAGCACCAACCACCGCTCCCGTCCGCAAAATCTTCCTCTGGCCATATGTTGTTCGGCGTTACCTTCACCAGAGCGATCATTCTTCTTTCCTTCGACCTTGAAGTGAAGCCATGGAAGCCCCAACCACCGCTCCCGTCCGCGAAATCTTCCTCTGGCCATATGTTGTCCGGCGTTACCTTCACCAGAGCGATCAATCTTCTTTCCTTCGACCTCAAACTGAAGCCATGGAGGCCCCAACCACCGCTCACGTCCGCAAAATCTTCCTCTGGCCATATGTTGTCCGGTGTTACCTTCACCAGAGCGATCAATCTTCTTTCCTTCGACCTCCAACTGAAGCCATGGAAGCCCCAACCACCGCTCCCGTCCGCAAAATCTTCCACTGGCCATATGTTGTCCAGCGTTACCTTCACCAGAGCGATCAATCTTCTTTCCTTCAACCTCGAACTGAAGCCATGGAAGCACCAACCACCGCTCCCGTCCGCGAAATCTTCCTCTGGCCATATGTTGTCCGCCGTTACCTTCACCAGAGCGATCAATCTTCTTTCCTTCGACCTCGAAGTGAAGCCATGGAAGCCCCAACCACCGCTCCCATCCGCTAAATCTTCGTCTGGCCATATGTTGTCCGGCGTTACCTTCACCAGAGCGATCAATCTTCTTTCCTTCGACCTCAAACTGAAGCCATGGAAGCCCCAACCACTGCTCCCGTCCGCTAAATCTTCCTCTGGCCATATGTTGTCCGGCGTTACCTTCACCAGAGCGATCAATCTTCTTTCCTTCGACCTCAAAATGAAGCCATGGAAGCCCCAACCACCGCTCCCGTCCGCGAAATCTTCCTCTGGCCATATGTTGTCCGGCGTTACCTTCACCAGAGCGATCAATCTTCTTTCCTTCGACCTCGAAGGGAAGCCATGGAAGCACCAACCACCGCTCCCGTCCGCGAAATCTTCCTCTGGCCATATATTGTCCGGCGTTACCTTCACCAGAGCGATCAATCTTCTTTCCTTCGACCTCCAACTGAAGCCATGGAAGCCCCAACCACCGCTCCCGTCCGCAAAATCTTCCACTGGCCATATGTTGTCCAGCGTTACCTTCACCAGAGCGATCAATCTTCTTTCCTTCAACCTCGAACTGAAGCCATGGAAGCACCAACCACCGCTCCCGTCCGCGAAATCTTCCTCTGGCCATATGTTGTCCGGCGTTACCTTCACCAGAGCGATAAATCTTCTTTCCTTCGACCTCGAAGGGAAGCCATGGAAGCACCAACCACCGCTCCCGTCCGCGAAATCTTCCTCTAGCCATATATTGTCCGGCGTTACCTTCACCAGAGCGATCATTCTTCTTTCCTTTGACCTCGAAGTGAAGCCATGGAAGCCCCAACCACCGCTCCCGTCCGCGAAATCTTCCTCTGGCCATATGTTGTACGGCATTACCTTCACCAGAGCGATCAATCTTCTGTCCTTCGACCTCGAAGTGAAGCCATGGAAGCCCCAACCACCGCTCCCGTCCGCGAAATCTTCCTCTGGCCATATGTTGTCCGGCGTTACCTTCACCAGAGCGATCAATCTTCTGTTCTTCGACCTCGAAGTGAAGCCATGGAAGCCCCAACCACCGCTCCCGTCCGCGAAATCTTCCTCTGGCCATATGTTGTCCGGTGTTACCTTCACCAGAGCGATCAATCTTCTGTTCTTCGACCTCGAAGTGAAGCCATGGAAGACCCAACCACTGCTCCCGTCCGCAAAATCTTCCTCTGGCCATATGTTGTCCGGCGTTACCTTCACCAGAGCGATCAATCTTCTTTCCTTCGACCTCGAAGTGAAGCCATGGAAGCCCCAACCACCGCTCCCATCCGCTAAATCTTCGTCTGGCCATATGTTGTCCGGCTTTACCTTCACCAGAGCGATCAATCTTCTTTCATTCGACCTCAAACTGAAGCCATGGAGGCCCCAACCACCGCTCCCGTCCGCAAAATCTTCCTCTGGCCATGTGTTGTCCGGCATTACCTTCACCAGAGCGATCAATCTTCTTTCCTTCGACCTCCAACTGAAGCCATGGAAGCCCCAACCACCGCTCCCTTCCGCGAAATCTTCCTCTGGCCATATGTTGTCCGGTGTTACCTTCACCAGAGCGATCAATCTTCTGTTCTTCGACCTCGAAGTGAAGCCATGGAAGACCCAACCACCGCTCCCGTCCGCAAAATCTTCCTCTGGCCATGTGTTGTCCGGCATTACCTTCACCAGAGCGATCAATCTTCTTTCCTTCAACCTCGAACTGAAGCCATGGAAGCACCAACCACCGCTCCCGTCCGCGAAATCTTCCTCTGGCCATATGTTGTCCGGCGTTACCTTCACCAGAGCGATAAATCTTCTTCCCTTCGACCTCGAAGGGAAGCCATGGAAGCACCAACCACCGCTCCCGTCCGCGAAATCTTCCTCTAGCCATATATTGTCCGGCGTTACCTTCACCAGAGCGATCATTCTTCTTTCCTTTGACCTCGAAGTGAAGCCATGGAAGCCCCAACCACCGCTCCCGTCCGCGAAATCTTCCTCTGGCCATATGTTGTCCGGCATTACCTTCACCAGAGCGATCAATCTTCTGTCCTTCGACCTCGAAGTGAAGCCATGGAAGCCCCAACCACCGCTCCCGTCCGCGAAATCTTCCTCTGGCCATATGTTGTCCGGCGTTACCTTCACCAGAGCGATCAATCTTCTGTTCTTCGACCTCGAAGTGAAGCCATGGAAGCCCCAACCACCGCTCCCGTCCGCGAAATCTTCCTCTGGCCATATGTTGTCCGGCATTACCTTCACCAGAGCGATCAATCTTCTGTCCTTCGACCTCGAAGTGAAGCCATGGAAGCCCCAACCACCGCTCCCGTCCACGAAATCTTCCTCTGGCCATATGTTGTCCGGCGTTACCTTCACCAGAGCGATCAATCTTCTTTCCTTCGACCTCGAAGGGAAGCCATGGAAGCACCAACCACCGCTCCCGTCCGCGAAATCTTCCTCTAGCCATATATTGTCCGGCGTTACCTTCACCAGAGCGATCATTCTTCTTTCCTTTGACCTCGAAGTGAAGCCATGGAAGCCCCAACCACCGCTCCCGTCCGCGAAATCTTCCTCTGGCCATATGTTGTCCGGCATTACCTTCACCAGAGCGATCAATCTTCTATCCTTCGACCTCGAAGTGAAGCCATGGAAGCCCCAACCACCGCTCCCGTCCGCGAAATCTTCCTCTGGCCATATGTTGTCCGGCGTTACCTTCACCAGAGCGATCAATCTTCTGTTCTTCGACCTCGAAGTGAAGCCATGGAAGCCCCAACCACCGCTCCCGTCCGCGAAATCTTCCTCTGGCCATATGTTGTCCGGCGTTACCTTCACCAGAGCGATCAATCTTCTGTTCTTCGACCTCGAAGTGAAGCCATGGAAGCCCCAACCACCGCTCCCGTCCGCGAAATCTTCCTCTGGCCATATGTTGTCCGGCATTACCTTCACCAGAGCGATCAATCTTCTGTCCTTCGACCTCGAAGTGAAGCCATGGAAGCCCCAACCACCGCTCCCGTCCGCGAAATCTTCCTCTGGCCATATGTTGTCCGGCGTTACCTTCACCAGAGCGATCAATCTTCTTTCCTTCGACCTCGAAGGGAAGCCATGGAAGCACCAACCACCGCTCCCGTCCGCGAAATCTTCCTCTAGCCATATATTGTCCGGCGTTACCTTCACCAGAGCGATCATTCTTCTTTCCTTTGACCTCGAAGTGAAGCCATGGAAGCCCCAACCACCGCTCCCGTCCGCGAAATCTTCCTCTGGCCATATGTTGTCCGGCATTACCTTCACCAGAGCGATCAATCTTCTATCCTTCGACCTCGAAGTGAAGCCATGGAAGCCCCAACCACCGCTCCCGTCCGCGAAATCTTCCTCTGGCCATATGTTGTCCGGCGTTACCTTCACCAGAGCGATCAATCTTCTGTTCTTCGACCTCGAAGTGAAGCCATGGAAGCCCCAACCACCGCTCCCGTCCGCGAAATCTTCCTCTGGCCATATGTTGTCCGGCGTTACCTTCATCAGAGCGATCATTCTTCTTTCCTTCGACCTCGAAGTGAAGCCATGGAAGCCCCAACCACCGCTCCCGTCCGCGAAATCTTCCTCTGGCCATATGTTGTCCGGCGTTACCTTCACCAGAGCGATCAATCTTCTTTCCTTCGACCTCAAACTGAAGCCATGGAAGCCCCAACCACCGCTCCCGTCCGCGAAATCTTCCTCTGGCCATATGTTGTCCGGCGTTACCTTCACCAGAGCGATCAATCTTCTTTCCTTCGACCTCAAACTGAAGCCATGGAAGCCCCAACTACCGCTCCCGTCCGCTAAATCTTCCTCTGGCCATATGTTGTCCGGCGTTACCTTCACCAGAGCGATCAATCTTCTTTCCTTCGACCTCGAACTGAAGCCATGGAAGCACCATCCACCGCTCCCGTCCGCGAAATCTTCCTCTGGCCATATGTTGTCCGGCGTTACCTTCACCAGAGCGATCAATCTTCTGTCCTTCGACCTCGAAGTGAAGCCATGGAAGCCCCAACCACCGCTCCCGTCCGCGAAATCTTCCTCTGGCCATATGTTGTCCGGCGTTACCTTCACCAGAGCGATCAATCTTCTGTCCTTCGACCTCGAAGTGAAGCCATGGAAGCCCCAACCACCGCTCCCGTTCGCGAAATCTTCCTCTGGCCATATGTTGTCCAACGTTACCTTCACCAGAACGATCATTCTTCTTTCCTTCGACCTCGAAGTGAAGCCATGGAGGCCCCAACCACCGCTCCCGTCCGCAAAATCTTCCTCTGGCCATATGTTGTCCGGCTTTACCTTCACCAGAGCGATCAATCTTCTTTCATTCGACCTCAAACTGAAGCCATGGAGGCCCCAACCAACGCTCCCGTCCGCAAAATCTTCCTCTGGCCATGTGTTGTCCGGCATTACCTTCACCAGAGCGATCAATCTTCTTTCCTTCGACCTCCAACTGAAGCCATGGAAGCCCCAACCACCGCTCCCTTCCGCGAAATCTTCCTCTGGCCATATGTTGTCCGGTGTTACCTTTACCAGAGCGATCAATCTTCTGTTCTTCGACCTCGAAGTGAAGCCATGGAAGACCCAACCACTGCTCCCGTCCGCAAAATCTTCCTCTGGCCATATGTTGTTCGGCGTTACCTTCACCAGAGCGATCATTCTTCTTTCCTTCGACCTCGAAGTGAAGCCATGGAAGCCCCAACCACCGCTCCCGTCCGCGAAATCTTCCTCTGGCCATATGTTGTCCGGCGTTACCTTCACCAGAGCGATCAATCTTCTTTCCTTCGACCTCAAACTGAAGCCATGGAGGCCCCAACCACCGCTCACGTCCGCAAAATCTTCCTCTGGCCATATGTTGTCCGGTGTTACCTTCACCAGAGCGATCAATCTTCTTTCCTTCGACCTCCAACTGAAGCCATGGAAGCCCCAACCACCGCTCCCGTCCGCAAAATCTTCCACTGGCCATATGTTGTCCGGCGTTACCTTCACCAGAGCGATCAATCTTCCTTCCTTCGACCTCGAACTGAAGCCATGGAAGCCCTACCACCGCTCCCGTCCGCGAAATCTTCCTCTGGCCATATGTTGTCCGGCGTTAGCTTCACCAGAGCGATCAATCTTCTTTCCTTCGACCTCAAACTGAAGCCATGGAAACCCCAACCACCGCTCCCGTCCGCGAAATCTTCCTCTGGCCATATGTTGTCCGGTGTTACCTTCACCAGAGCGATCAATCTTCTTTCCTTCGACCTCGAAGTGAAGCCATGGAAGCCCCAACCACCGCTCCCGTCCGCGAAATCTTCCTCTGGCCATATGTTGTCCGGTGTTACCTTCACCAGAGCGATCAATCTTCTTTCCTTCGACCTCGAAGTGAAGCCATGGAAGCCCCAACCACCGCTCCCGTCCGCGAAATCTTCCTCTGGCCATATGTTGTCCGGCGTTACCTTCATTAGAGCCATCAATCTTCTTTACTTCGACCTCGAACTGAAGCCATGGAAGCCCCAACCACCGCTCCCGTCCGCATAATCTTCCTCTGGCCATATGTTGTCCGGCGTTAACTTCACCAGAGCGATCAATCTTCTTTCCTTCGACCTCGAACTGAAGCCATGGAAGCTCCAACCACCGCTCCCGTCCGCGAAATCTTCCTCTGGCCATATGTTGTCCGGCGTTACCTTCACCAGAGCGATCAATCTTCCTTCCTTCGACCTCGAACTAAAGCCATGGAAGCCCCAACCACCGCTCCCGTCCGCAAAATCTTCCTCTGGCCATATGTTGTCCGGCGTTAACTTCACCAGAGCGATCAATCTTCCTTCCTTCGACCTCGAACTAAAGCCATGGAAGCCCCAACCACCGCTCCCGTCCGCAAAATCTTCCTCTGGCCATATGTTGTACGGCGTTAACTTCACCAGAGCGATCAATCTTCTTTCCTTCGACCTCGAACTGAAGCCATGGAAGCCCCAACCACCGCTCCCGTCCGCAAAATCTTCCTCTGGCCATAAGTTGTCCGGCGTTACCTTCACCAGAGCGATCAATCTTCTTTCCTTCGACCTCGATCTGAAGCCATGGAAGCCCCAACCACCGCTCCCGTCCGCGAAATCTTCCTCTGGCCATATGTTGTCCGGCGTTACCTTCACCAGAGTGATCAATCTTCTTTCCTTCGACCTCGAACTGAAGCCAGGGAAGCCGCAACCACCGCTCCCGTCCGAGAAATCTTCCTCTGGCCATATGTTGTCCGGCGTTACCTTCACCAGAGCGATCAATCTTCTTTCCTTCGACCTCGAACTGAAGCCATGGAAGCACCATCCACCGCTCCCGTCCGCGAAATCTTCCTCTGGCCATATGTTGTCCGGCGTTACCTTCACCAGAGCGATCAATCTTCTGTTCTTCGACCTCGAAGTGAAGCCATGGAAGACCCAACCACCGCTCCCGTCCGCAAAATCTTCCTCTGGCCATGTGTTGTCCGGCATTACCTTCACCAGAGCGATCAATCTTCTTTCCTTCAACCTCGAACTGAAGCCATGGAAGCACCAACCACCGCTCCCGTCCGCGAAATCTTCCTCTGGCCATATGTTGTCCGGCGTTACCTTCACCAGAGCGATAAATCTTCTTTCCTTCGACCTCGAAGGGAAGCCATGGAAGCACCAACCACCGCTCCCGTCCGCGAAATCTTCCTCTAGCCATATATTGTCCGGCGTTACCTTCACCAGAGCGATCATTCTTCTTTCCTTTGACCTCGAAGTGAAGCCATGGAAGCCCCAACCACCGCTCCCGTCCGCGAAATCTTCCTCTGGCCATATGTTGTCCGGCATTACCTTCACCAGAGCGATCAATCTTCTGTCCTTCGACCTCGAAGTGAAGCCATGGAAGCCCCAACCACCGCTCCCGTCCGCGAAATCTTCCTCTGGCCATATGTTGTCCGGCGTTACCTTCACCAGAGCGATCAATCTTCTGTTCTTCGACCTCGAAGTGAAGCCATGGAAGCCCCAACCACCGCTCCCGTCCGCGAAATCTTCCTCTGGCCATATGTTGTCCGGCATTACCTTCACCAGAGCGATCAATCTTCTGTCCTTCGACCTCGAAGTGAAGCCATGGAAGCCCCAACCACCGCTCCCGTCCACGAAATCTTCCTCTGGCCATATGTTGTCCGGCGTTACCTTCACCAGAGCGATCAATCTTCTTTCCTTCGACCTCGAAGGGAAGCCATGGAAGCACCAACCACCGCTCCCGTCCGCGAAATCTTCCTCTAGCCATATATTGTCCGGCGTTACCTTCACCAGAGCGATCATTCTTCTTTCCTTTGACCTCGAAGTGAAGCCATGGAAGCCCCAACCACCGCTCCCGTCCGCGAAATCTTCCTCTGGCCATATGTTGTCCGGCATTACCTTCACCAGAGCGATCAATCTTCTATCCTTCGACCTCGAAGTGAAGCCATGGAAGCCCCAACCACCGCTCCCGTCCGCGAAATCTTCCTCTGGCCATATGTTGTCCGGCGTTACCTTCACCAGAGCGATCAATCTTCTGTTCTTCGACCTCGAAGTGAAGCCATGGAAGCCCCAACCACCGCTCCCGTCCGCGAAATCTTCCTCTGGCCATATGTTGTCCGGCGTTACCTTCACCAGAGCGATCAATCTTCTGTTCTTCGACCTCGAAGTGAAGCCATGGAAGCCCCAACCACCGCTCCCGTCCGCGAAATCTTCCTCTGGCCATATGTTGTCCGGCATTACCTTCACCAGAGCGATCAATCTTCTGTCCTTCGACCTCGAAGTGAAGCCATGGAAGCCCCAACCACCGCTCCCGTCCGCGAAATCTTCCTCTGGCCATATGTTGTCCGGCGTTACCTTCACCAGAGCGATCAATCTTCTTTCCTTCGACCTCGAAGGGAAGCCATGGAAGCACCAACCACCGCTCCCGTCCGCGAAATCTTCCTCTAGCCATATATTGTCCGGCGTTACCTTCACCAGAGCGATCATTCTTCTTTCCTTTGACCTCGAAGTGAAGCCATGGAAGCCCCAACCACCGCTCCCGTCCGCGAAATCTTCCTCTGGCCATATGTTGTCCGGCATTACCTTCACCAGAGCGATCAATCTTCTATCCTTCGACCTCGAAGTGAAGCCATGGAAGCCCCAACCACCGCTCCCGTCCGCGAAATCTTCCTCTGGCCATATGTTGTCCGGCGTTACCTTCACCAGAGCGATCAATCTTCTGTTCTTCGACCTCGAAGTGAAGCCATGGAAGCCCCAACCACCGCTCCCGTCCGCGAAATCTTCCTCTGGCCATATGTTGTCCGGCGTTACCTTCATCAGAGCGATCATTCTTCTTTCCTTCGACCTCGAAGTGAAGCCATGGAAGCCCCAACCACCGCTCCCGTCCGCGAAATCTTCCTCTGGCCATATGTTGTCCGGCGTTACCTTCACCAGAGCGATCAATCTTCTTTCCTTCGACCTCAAACTGAAGCCATGGAAGCCCCAACCACCGCTCCCGTCCGCGAAATCTTCCTCTGGCCATATGTTGTCCGGCGTTACCTTCACCAGAGCGATCAATCTTCTTTCCTTCGACCTCAAACTGAAGCCATGGAAGCCCCAACTACCGCTCCCGTCCGCTAAATCTTCCTCTGGCCATATGTTGTCCGGCGTTACCTTCACCAGAGCGATCAATCTTCTTTCCTTCGACCTCGAACTGAAGCCATGGAAGCACCATCCACCGCTCCCGTCCGCGAAATCTTCCTCTGGCCATATGTTGTCCGGCGTTACCTTCACCAGAGCGATCAATCTTCTGTCCTTCGACCTCGAAGTGAAGCCATGGAAGCCCCAACCACCGCTCCCGTCCGCGAAATCTTCCTCTGGCCATATGTTGTCCGGCGTTACCTTCACCAGAGCGATCAATCTTCTGTCCTTCGACCTCGAAGTGAAGCCATGGAAGCCCCAACCACCGCTCCCGTTCGCGAAATCTTCCTCTGGCCATATGTTGTCCAACGTTACCTTCACCAGAACGATCATTCTTCTTTCCTTCGACCTCGAAGTGAAGCCATGGAGGCCCCAACCACCGCTCCCGTCCGCAAAATCTTCCTCTGGCCATATGTTGTCCGGCTTTACCTTCACCAGAGCGATCAATCTTCTTTCATTCGACCTCAAACTGAAGCCATGGAGGCCCCAACCAACGCTCCCGTCCGCAAAATCTTCCTCTGGCCATGTGTTGTCCGGCATTACCTTCACCAGAGCGATCAATCTTCTTTCCTTCGACCTCCAACTGAAGCCATGGAAGCCCCAACCACCGCTCCCTTCCGCGAAATCTTCCTCTGGCCATATGTTGTCCGGTGTTACCTTTACCAGAGCGATCAATCTTCTGTTCTTCGACCTCGAAGTGAAGCCATGGAAGACCCAACCACTGCTCCCGTCCGCAAAATCTTCCTCTGGCCATATGTTGTTCGGCGTTACCTTCACCAGAGCGATCATTCTTCTTTCCTTCGACCTCGAAGTGAAGCCATGGAAGCCCCAACCACCGCTCCCGTCCGCGAAATCTTCCTCTGGCCATATGTTGTCCGGCGTTACCTTCACCAGAGCGATCAATCTTCTTTCCTTCGACCTCAAACTGAAGCCATGGAGGCCCCAACCACCGCTCACGTCCGCAAAATCTTCCTCTGGCCATATGTTGTCCGGTGTTACCTTCACCAGAGCGATCAATCTTCTTTCCTTCGACCTCCAACTGAAGCCATGGAAGCCCCAACCACCGCTCCCGTCCGCAAAATCTTCCACTGGCCATATGTTGTCCGGCGTTACCTTCACCAGAGCGATCAATCTTCCTTCCTTCGACCTCGAACTGAAGCCATGGAAGCCCTACCACCGCTCCCGTCCGCGAAATCTTCCTCTGGCCATATGTTGTCCGCGTTAGCTTCACCAGAGCGATCAATCTTCTTTCCTTCGACCTCAAACTGAAGCCATGGAAACCCCAACCACCGCTCCCGTCCGCGAAATCTTCCTCTGGCCATATGTTGTCCGGTGTTACCTTCACCAGAGCGATCAATCTTCTTTCCTTCGACCTCGAAGTGAAGCCATGGAAGCCCCAACCACCGCTCCCGTCCGCGAAATCTTCCTCTGGCCATATGTTGTCCGGTGTTACCTTCACCAGAGCGATCAATCTTCTTTCCTTCGACCTCGAAGTGAAGCCATGGAAGCCCCAACCACCGGTCCCGTCCGCGAAATCTTCCTCTGGCCATATGTTGTCCGGCGTTACCTTCATTAGAGCCATCAATCTTCTTTACTTCGACCTCGAACTGAAGCCATGGAAGCCCCAACCACCGCTCCCGTCCGCATAATCTTCCTCTGGCCATATGTTGTCCGGCGTTAACTTCACCAGAGCGATCAATCTTCTTTCCTTCGACCTCGAACTGAAGCCATGGAAGCTCCAACCACCGCTCCCGTCCGCGAAATCTTCCTCTGGCCATATGTTGTCCGGCGTTACCTTCACCAGAGCGATCAATCTTCCTTCCTTCGACCTCGAACTAAAGCCATGGAAGCCCCAACCACCGCTCCCGTCCGCAAAATCTTCCTCTGGCCATATGTTGTCCGGCGTTAACTTCACCAGAGCGATCAATCTTCCTTCCTTCGACCTCGAACTAAAGCCATGGAAGCCCCAACCACCGCTCCCGTCCGCAAAATCTTCCTCTGGCCATATGTTGTACGGCGTTAACTTCACCAGAGCGATCAATCTTCTTTCCTTCGACCTCGAACTGAAGCCATGGAAGCCCCAACCACCGCTCCCGTCCGCAAAATCTTCCTCTGGCCATAAGTTGTCCGGCGTTACCTTCACCAGAGCGATCAATCTTCTTTCCTTCGACCTCGATCTGAAGCCATGGAAGCCCCAACCACCGCTCCCGTCCGCGAAATCTTCCTCTGGCCATATGTTGTCCGGCGTTACCTTCACCAGAGTGATCAATCTTCTTTCCTTCGACCTCGAACTGAAGCCAGGGAAGCCGCAACCACCGCTCCCGTCCGAGAAATCTTCCTCTGGCCATATGTTGTCCGGCGTTACCTTCACCAGAGTGATCAATCTTCTTTCCTTCGACCTCGAACTGAAGCCATGGAAGCACCAACCACGCTCCCGTCCGCGAAATCTTCCTCTGGCCATATGTTGTCCGGCGTTACCTTCACCAGAGCGATCAATCTTCTTTCCTTCGACCTCGAACTGAAGCCATGGAAGCCCCAACCACCGCTCCCGTCCGCGAAATCTTCCTCTGGCCATATGTTGTCCGGCGTTACCTTCACCAGAGCGATCAATCTTCTTTCTTTCGACCTCGAACTGAAGCCATGGAAGCCCCAACCACCGCTCCCATCCGCAAAATCTTCCTCTGGCCATATGTTGTCCGGCGTTACCTTCACCAGAGCGATCAATCTTCTTTCCTTCGACCTCGAACCGAAGCCATGGAAGCCCCAACCACCGCTCCCATCCGCGAAATCTTCCTCTGGCCATATGTTGTCCGGCGTTACCTTCACCAGAGCGATCAATCTTCTTTCTTTCGACCTCAAACTGAAGCCATGGAAGCCCCAAGCACCGCTCCCGTCCGCAAAATCTTCCTCTGGCCATATGTTGTCCGGCGTTACCTTCACCAGAGCGATCAATCTTCTTTCCTTCGACCTCGAACCGAAGACATGGAAGCCCTACCACCGCTCCCGTCCGCGAAATCTTCCTCTGGCCATATGTTGTCCGGCGTTACCTTCACCAGAGCGATGAATCTTCTTTTCTTTGACCTCGAACTGAAGCCATGGAAGCCCCAATCACCGCTCCCGTCCGCAAAATCTTCCTCTGGCCATATGTTGTTCGGCGTTAACTTCACCAGAGCTATCAATCTTCTTTCCTTCGACCTCGAACTGAAGCCATGGAAGCCCCAACCACCGCTCCCGTCCGCAAAATCTTCCTCTGGCCATAAGTTGTCAGGCGTTACCTTCACCAGAGCGATCAATCTTCTTTCCTTCGACCTCGATCTGAAGCCATGGAAGCCCCAACCACCGCTCCCGTCCGCGAAATCTTCCTCTGGCCATATGTTGTCCGGTGTTACCTTCACCAGAGCGATCAATCTTCTTTCCTTCGACCTCGAAGTGAAGCCATGGAAGCCCCAACCACCGCTCCCGTCCGCGAAATCTTCCTCTGGCCATATGTTGTCCGGCGTTACCTTCACCAGAGCGATCAATCTTCTTTCCTTCGACCTCGAACTGAAGCCATTTAAGCCCCAACCACCACTCCCGTCCGCGAAATCTTCCTCTGGCCATATGTTGTCCGGCGTTACCTTCATTAGAGCCATCAATCTTCTTTACTTCGACCTCGAACTGAAGCCATGGAAGCCGAAAACCACCGCTCCCGTCCGCATAATCTTCCTCTGGCCATATGTTGTCCGGCGTTAACTTCACCAGAGCGATCAATCTTCTTTCCTTCGACCTCGAACTGAAGCCATGGAAGCTCCAACCACCGCTCCCGTCCGCGAAATCTTCCTCTGGCCATATGTTGTCCGGCGTTACCTTCACCAGAGCGATCAATCTTCCTTCCTTCGACCTCGAACTAAAGCCATGGAAGCCCCAACCACCGCTCCCGTCCGCAAAATCTTCCTCTGGCCATATGTTGTCCGGCGTTAACTTCACCAGAGCGATCAATCTTCCTTCCTTCGACCTCGAACTAAAGCCATGGAAGCCCCAACCACCGCTCCCGTCCGCAAAATCTTCCTCTGGCCATATGTTGTACGGCGTTAACTTCACCAGAGCGATCAATCTTCTTTCCTTCGACCTCGAACTGAAGCCATGGAAGCCCCAACCACCGCTCCCGTCCGCAAAATCTTCCTCTGGCCATAAGTTGTCAGGCGTTACCTTCACCAGAGCGATCAATCTTCTTTCCTTCGACCTCGATCTGATGCCATGGAAGCCCCAACCACCGCTCCCGTCCGCGAAATCTTCCTCTGGCCATATGTTGTCCGGCGTTACCTTCACCAGAGCGATCAATCTTCTTTCCTTCGACCTCGAACTGAAGCCAGGGAAGCCCCAACCACCGCTCCCGTCCGAGAAATCTTCCTCTGGCCATATGTTGTCCGGCGTTACCTTCACCAGAGTGATCAATCTTCTTTCATTCGACCTCGAACTGAAGCCATGGAAGCACCAACCACGCTCCCGTCCGCGAAATCTTCCTCTGGCCATATGTTGACCGGCGTTACCTTCACCAGAGCGATCAATCTTCTTTCTTTCGACCTCGAACTGAAGCCATGGAAGCCCCAACCACCGCTCCCATCCGCAAAATCTTCCTCTGGCCATATGTTGTCCGGCGTTACCTTCACCAGAGCGATCAATCTTCTTTCTTTCGACCTCGAACTGAAGCCATGGAAGCCCCAATCACCGCTCCCGTCCGCAAAATCTTCCTCTGGCCATATGTTGTCCTGCGTTACCTTCACCAGAGCGATCAATCTTCTTTCCTTCGACCTCGAACCGAAGCCATAGAAGCCCCAACCACCGCTCCCGTCCTCGAAATCTTCCTCTGGCCATATGTTGTCCGGCGTTACCTTCACCAGAGCGATCAATCTTCTTTCCTTCGACCTCGAACCAAAGCCATAGAAGCCCCAACCACCGCTCCCGTCCTCGAAATCTTCCTCTGGCCATATGTTGTCCGGCGTTAACTTCACCAGAGCGATCAATCTTCCTTCCTTCGACCTCGAAATGAAGCCATGGAAGCCCCAAGCACCGCTCCCGTCCGCGAAATCTTCCTCTGGCCATATGTTGTTCGGTGTTACCTTCACCAGAAGATCAATCTTCTTTCCTTCGACCTCGAACAGATGCCATAGAAGCCCCAACCACCGCTCCCGTCCGCGAAATCTTCCTCTGGCCATATGTTGTCCGACGTTACCTTCACCAGAGTGATCAATCTTCTTTCCTTCGACCTCGAACTGAAGCCAGGGAAGCCCCAACCACCGCTCACGTCGGCGAAATCTTCCTCTGGCCATATGTTGTCCGGCGTTACCTTCACCAGAGCGATCAATCTTCCTTCCTTCGACCTCGAACTGAAGCCATGGAAGCCCCAACCACCGCTCCCGTCCGCGAAATCTTCCTCTGGCCATATGTTGTCCGGCGTTACCTTCACCAGAGCGATCAATCTTCTTTCCTTCGACCTCGAACTGAAGCCATGGAAGCCCCAACCACCGCTCCGTTCCGCGAAATCTTCCTCTGGCCATATGTTGTCCGGCGTTACCTTCACCAGAGCGATCAATCTTCTTTCCTTCGACCTCGAACCGAAGCCATGGAAGCCCCAACCACCGCTCCCGTCCTCGAAATCTTCCTCTGGCCATATGTTGTCCGGCGTTACCTTCACCAGAGCGATCAATCTTCTTTCCTTCGACCTCGAACCGAAGCCATGGAAGCCCCAACCACCGCTCCCATCCGCGAAATCTTCCTCTGGCCATATGTTGACCGGCGTTACCTTCACCAGAGCGATCAATCTTCTTTTCTTCGACCTCGAACTGAAGCCATGGAAGCCCCAACCACCGCTCCCGTCCGCAAAATCTTCCTCTGGCCATATGTTGTCCGGCGTTACCTTCACCAGAGCGATCAATCTTCTTTCTTTCGACCTCAAACTGAAGCCATGGAAGCCCCAAGCACCGCTCCCGTCCGCGAAATCTTCCTCTGGCCATATGTTGTCCGGCGTTACCTTCACCAGAGCGATCAATCTTCTTTCCTTCGACCTCGAACCGAAGCCATGGAAGCCCTACCACCGCTCCCGTCCGCAAAATCTTCCTCTGGCCATATGTTGTCCGGCGTTACCTTCACCAGAGCGATCAATCTTCTTTTCTTTGATCTCGAACTGAAGCCATGGAAGCCCCAACCACCACTCCCGTCCGCAAAATCTTCCTCTGGCCATATGTTGTCCGGCGTTACCTTCACCAGAGCGATCAATCTTCCTTCCTTCGACCTCGCACTGAAGCCATGGAAGCCCTACCACCGCTCCCGTCCGCGAAATCTTCCTCTGGCCATATGTTGTCCGGCGTTACCTTCACCAGAGAGATCAATCTTCCTTCCTTCGACCTCGAACTGAAGCCATGGAAGCCCTACCACCGCTCCCGTCCGCGAAATCTTCCTCTGGCCATATGTTGTCCGGCGTTACCTTCACCAGAGCGATCAATCTTCTTTCCTTCGACCTCGAACTGAAGCCATGGAAGCCCCAACCACCGCTCCCGTCCGCGAAATCTTACTCTGGCCATATGTTGTCCGGCGTTACCTTCACCAGAAGATCAAACTTCTTTCCTTCGACCTCGAACTGATGCCATAGAAGCCCCAATCACCGCTCCCGTCCGCAAAATCTTCCTCTGGCCATATGTTGTCCGGCGTTAGCTTCACCAGAGCGATCAATCTTCTTTCCTTCGACCTCAAACTGAAGCCATGGAAACCCCAACCACCGCTCCCATCCGCGAAATCTTCCTCTGGCCATATGTTGTCCGGCGTTACCTTCACCAGAGCGATCAATCTTCTTTCCTTCGACCTCGAACTGATGCCATAGAAGCCCCAATCACCGCTCCCGTCCGCAAAATCTTCCTCTGGCCATATGTTGTCCGGCGTTAGCTTCACCAGAGCGATCAATCTTCTTTCCTTCGACCTCAAACTGAAGCCATGGAAACCCCAACCACCGCTCCCGTCCGCGAAATCTTCCTCTGGCCATATGTTGTCCGGCGTTACCTTCACCAGAGCGATCAATCTTACTTCCTTCGACCTCGAACTAAAGCCATGGAAGCCCCAACCACCGCTCCCGTCCGCAAAATCTTCCTCTGGCCATATGTTGTACGGCGTTAACTTCACCAGAGCGATCAATCTTCTTTCCTTCGACCTCGAACTGAAGCCATGGAAGCACCAACCACGCTCCCGTCCGCGAAATCTTCCTCTGGCCATATGTTGTCCGGCGTTACCTTCACCAGAGCGATCAATCTTCTTTCCTTCGACCTCGAACTGAAGCCATGGAAGCCCCAACCACCGCTCCCGTCCGCGAAATCTTCCTCTGGCCATATGTTGTCAAACGTTACCTTCACCAGAGCGATCAATCTTCTTTCTTTCGACCTCGAACTGAAGCCATGGAAGCCCCAACCACCGCTCCCGTCCGCAAAATCTTCCTCTGGCCATATGTTGTCCGGCGTTACCTTCACCAGAGCGATCAATCTTCTTTCTTTCGACCTCGAACTGAAGCCATGGAAGCCCCAAGCACCGCTCCCGTCCGCGAAATCTTCCTCTGGCCATATGTTGTCCTGCGTTACCTTCACCAGAGCGATCAATCTTCTTTCCTTCGACCTCGAACCGAAGCCATAGAAGCCCCAACCACCGCTCCCGTCCTCGAAATCTTCCTCTGGCCATATGTTGTCCGGCGTTACCTTCACCAGAGCGATCAATCTTCTTTCCTTCGACCTCGAACCAAAGCCATAGAAGCCCCAACCACCGCTCCCTTCCTCGAAATCTTCCTCTGGCCATATGTTGTCCGGCGTTAACCTTCACCAGAGCGATCACTCTTCTTTCCTTCGACCTCGAACCGAAGCCATGGAAGCCCCAACCACGCTCCCGTCCTCGAAATCTTCCTCTGGCCATATGTTGTCCGGCGTTACCTTCACCAGAGCGATCAATCTTCTTTCCTTCGACCTCGAACCGAAGCCATGGAAGCCCCAACCACCGCTCCCGTCCGCGAAATCTTGCTCTGGCCATATGTTGTCCGGCGTTACCTTCACCAGAGCGATCAATCTTCTTTCCTTCGACCTCAAACTGAAGCCATGGAAGCCCCAACCACCGCTCCCGTCCGCGAAATCTTCCGCTGGCCATATGTTGTCCGGCGTTACCTTCACCAGAGCGATCAATCTTCCTTCCTTCGACCTCGAACTGAAGCCATGGAAGCCCCAAGCACCGCTCCCGTCCGCGAAATCTTCCTCTGGCCATATGTTGTCCGGCGTTACCTTCACCAGAGCGATCAATTTTCTTTGGTTCGACCTCGAACCGAAGCCATGGAAGCCCCAACCACCGCTCCCTTCCGCGAAATCTTCCTCTGGCCATATGTTGTCCGGCGTTACCTTCACCAGAAGATCAATCTTCTTTCCTTCGACCTCGAACTGATGCCATAGAAGCCCCAACCACCGCTCCCGTCCGCAAAATCTTCCTCTGGCCATATGTTGTCCGGCGTTAGCTTCACCAGAGCGATCAATTTTCTTTCCTTCGACCTCAAACTGAAGCCATGGAAACCCCAACCACCGCTCCCATCCGCGAAATCTTCCTCTGGCCATATGTTGTCCGGCGTTACCTTCACCAGAGCGATCAATCTTCTTTCCTTCGACCTCGAAGTGAAGCCATGGAAGCCCCAACCACCGCTCCCGTCCGCGAAATCTTCCTCTGGCCATATGTTGTCCGACGTTACCTGCACCAGAGCGATCAATCTTCCTTCCTTCGACCTCGAACTAAAGCCATGGAAGCCCCAACCACCGCTCCCGTCCGTAAAATCTTCCTCTGGCCATATGTTGTCCGGCGTTAACTTCACCAGAGCGATCAATCTTCTTTCCTTCGACCTCGAACTGAAGCCATGGAAGCCCCAACCACCGCTCCCGTCCGCAAAATCTTCCTCTGGCCATATGTTGTCCGGCGTTACCTTCACCAGAGCGATCAATCTTCTTTCCTTCGACCTCGATCTGAAGCCATGGAAGCCCCAACCACCGCTCCCGTCCGCGAAATCTTCCTCTGGCCATATGTTGTCCGGCGTTACCTTCACCAGAGCGATCAATCTTCTTTCCTTCGACCTCGAACTGAAGCCAGGGAAGCCCCAACCACCGCTTGGTCCGCGAAATCTTCCTCTGGCCATATGTTGTCCGGCGTTACCTTCACCAGAGCGATCAATCTTCTTTCCTTCGACCTCGAACTGAAGCCATTTAAGCCCCAACCACCACTCCCGTCCGCGAAATCATCCTCTGGCCATATGTTGTCCGGCGTTACCTTCATTAGAGCCATCAATCTTCTTTACTTCGACCTCGAACTGAAGCCATGGAAGCCCCAACCACCGCTCCCGTCCGCATAATCTTCCTCTGGCCATATGTTGTCCGGCGTTAACTTCACCAGAGCGATCAATCTTCTTTCCTTCGACCTCGAACTGAAGCCATGGAAGCCCCAACCACCGCTCCCGTCCGCGAAATCTTCCTCTGGCCATATGTTGTCCGACGTTACCTTCACCAGAGCGATCAATCTTCCTTCCTTCGACCTCGAACTAAAGCCATGGAAGCCCCAACCACCGCTCCCGTCCGCAAAATCTTCCTCTGGCCATATGTTGTCCGGCGTTAACTTCACCAGAGCGATCAATCTTCTTTCCTTCGACCTCGAACTGAAGCCATGGAAGCCCCAACCACCGCTCCCGTCCGCAAAATCTTCCTCTGGCCATACGTTGTCCGGCGTTACCTTCACCAGAGCGATCAATCTTCTTTCCTTCGACCTCGATCTGAAGCCATAGAAGCCCCAACCACCGCTCCCGTCCGCGAAATCTTCCTCTGGCCATATGTTGTCCGGCGTTACCTTCACCAGAGCGATCAATCTTCTTTCCTTCGACCTCGAACTGAAGCCAGGGAAGCCCCAACCACCGCTCCCGTCCGCGAAATCTTCCTCTGGCCATATGTTGTCCGGCTTTACCTTCACCAGAGCGATCAATCTTCTTTCCTTCGACCTCGAACTGAAGCCATGGAAGCACCAACCACCGCTCCCGTCCGCGAAATCTTCCTCTGGCCATATGTTGTCCAGCGTTACCTTCACCAGAGCGATCAATCTTCTTTCCTTCGACCTCGAACTGAAGCCATGGAAGCCCCAACCACCGCTCCCTTCCTCGAAATCTTCCTCTGGCCATATGTTGTCCGGCGTTACCTTCACCAGAGCGATCAATCTTCTTTCCTTCGACCTCGAACCAAAGCCATAGAAGCCCCAACCACCGCTCCCTTCCTCGAAATCTTCCTCTGGCCATATGTTGTCCGGCGTTACCTTCACCAGAGCGATCAATCTTCTTTCCTTCGACCTCGAACCGAAGCCATGGAAGCCCCAACCACGCTCCCGTCCTCGAAATCTTCCTCTGGCCATATGTTGTCCGGCGTTACCTTCACCAGAGCGATCAATCTTCTTTCCTTCGACCTCGAACCGAAGCCATGGAAGCCCCAACCACCGCTCCCATCCGCGAAATCTTGCTCTGGCCATATGTTGTCCGGCGTTACCTTCACCAGAGCGATCAATCTTCTTTCCTTCGACCTCGAACCGAAGCCATGGAAGCCCCAACCAACGCTCCCGTCCGCAAAATCTTCCTCTGGCCATATGTTGTCCGGCGTTACCTTCACAGAGCGATCAATCTTCCTTCCTTCGACCTCGAACTGAAGCGATGGAAGCCCCAAGCACCGCTCCCGTCCGCGAAATCTTCCTCTGGCCATATGTTGTCCGGCGTTACCTTCACCAGAGCGATCAATCTTCTTTCCTTCGACCTCGAACCGAAGCCATAGAAGCCCCAACCACCGCTCCCGTCCTCGAAATCTTCCTCTGGCCATATGTTGTCCGGCGTTACCTTCACCAGAGCGATCAATCTTCTTTCCTTCGACCTCGAACCGAAGCCATGGAAGCCCCAACCACCGCTCCCGTCCTCGAAATCTTCATCTGGCCATATGTTGTCCGGCGTTACCTACACCAGAGCGATCAATCTTCTTTCTTTCGACCTCGAACTGAAGCCATGGAAGCCCCAACCACCGCTCCCGTCCGTGAAACCTTCCTCTGGCCATATGTTGTCCGGCGTTACCTTCACCAGAGCGATCAATCTTCTTTCCTTCGACCTCGAACCGAAGCCATGGAAGCCCCAACCACCGCTCCCGTCCTCGAAATCTTCCTCTGGCCATATGTTGTCCGGCGTTACCTTCACCAGAGCGATCAATCTTCTTTCCTTCGACCTCGAACCGAACCCATGGAAGCCCCAACCACCGCTCCCGTCCTCGAAATCTTCCTCTCGCCATATGTTGTCTGGCGTTACCTTCACCAGAGCGATCAATCTTCTTTCCTTCGACCTCGAACCGAAGCCATGGAAGCCCTACCACCGCTCCCGTCCGCGAAATCTTCCTCTGGCCATATGTTGTCCGGCGTTACCTTCACCAGAGCGATCAATCTTCTTTCCTTCGACCTCGAACCGAAGCCATGGAAGCCCTACCACCGCTCCCGTCCGCGAAATCTTCCTCTGGCCATATGTTGTCCGGCGTTACCTTCACCAGAGCGATCAATCTTCTTTTCTTCGACCCCGAACTGAAGCCATAGAAGCCCCAACCACCGCTCTCGTCCGCAAAATCTTCCTCTGGCCATATGTTGTCCGGCGTTACCTTCACCAGAGCGAACAATCTTCCTTCCTTCGACCTCGAACTGAAGCCATGGAAGCCCTACCACCGCTCCCGTCCAGGAAATCTTCCTCTGGCCATATGTTGTCCGGCGTTACCTTCACCAGAAGATCAATCTTCTTTCCTTCGACCTCGAACTGATGCCATAGCAGCCCCAACCACCGCTCCCGTCCGCAAAATCTTCCTCTGGCCATATGTTGTCCGGCGTTACCTTCAACAGAGCGATCAATCTTCCTTCCTTCGACCTCGAACTGAAGGTATGGAAGCCCTACCACCGCTCCCGTCCGCAAAATCTTAATCTGGCCATATGTTGTCCGGCGTTACCTTCACCAGAGCGATCAATCTTCTATTCTTTGACCTCGAACTGAAGCCATGGAAGCCCCAACCACCGCTCCCGTCCGCAAAATCTTCCTCTGGCCATATGTTGTCTGGCGTTACCTTCACCAGAGCGATCAATCTTCCTTCCTTCGACCTCGAACTGAAGCCATGGAAGCCCTACCACCGCTCCCGTCCGCGAAATCTTCCTCTGGCCATATGTTGTCCGGCGTTACCTTCACCAGAGCGATCAATCTTCTTTCCTTCGACCTCGAACTGAAGCCATGGAAGCACCCACCATCGCTCCCGTCCGCAAAATCTTCCTCTGGCCATATGTTGTCCGGCGTTACCTTCACCAGAGCGATAAATCTTCTTTCCTTCGACCTCGAACTGAAGCCATGGAAGCCCCAACCACAGCTCCCGTCCGCGAAATCTTCCTCTGGCCATATGTTGTCCGGCGTTACCTTCACCAGAGCGATCAATCTTCTTTCTTTCGACCTCGAACTGAAGCCATGGAAGCCCCAACCACCGCTCCCGTCCGCGAAATCTTCCTCTGGCCATATGTTGTCCGGCGTTACCTTCAACAGAGCGATCAATCTTCTTTCCTTCGACCTCGAACTGAAGCCATGGAAGCCCCAACCACCGCTCCCGTCCGCGAAATCTTCCTCTGGCCATATGTTGTCCGGCGTTACCTTCACCAGAAGATCAATCTTCTTTCCTTCGACCTCGAACTGATGCCATAGAAGCCCAAACCACCGCTCCCGTCCGCAAAATCTTCCTCTGGCCATATGTTGTCCGGCGTTAGCTTCACCAGAGCGATCAATCTTCTTTCCTTCGACCTCGAAGTGAAGCCATGGAAGCCCCAACCACCGCTCCCGTCCGCGAAATCTTCCTCTGGCCATATGTTGTCCGGCGTTACCTTCACCAGAGCGATCAATCTTCTTTCCTTCGACCTCGAACTGAAGCCATTTAAGCCCCAACCACCGCTCCCGTCCGCGAAATCTTCCTCTGGCCATATGTTGTCCGGCGTTACCTTCATTAGAGCCATCAATCTTCTTTACTTCGACTTCGAACTGAAGCCATGGAAGCCCCAACCACCGCTCCCGTCCGCGAAATCTTGCTCTGGCCATATGTTGTCCGGCGTTACCTTCACCAGAGCGATCAATCTTCTTTCCTTCGACCTCGAACCGAAGCCATGGAAGCCCCAACCAACGCTCCCATCCGCAAAATCTTCCTCTGGCCATATGTTGTCCGGCGTTACCTTCACCAGAGCGACCAATCTTCCTTCCTTCGACCTCGAACTGAAGCCATGGAAGCCCCAAGCACCGCTCCCGTCCGCGAAATCTTCCTCTGGCCATATGTTGTCCGGCGTTACCTTCACCAGAGCGATCAATCTTCTTTCCTTCGACCTCGAACCGAAGCCATAGAAGCCCCAACCACCGCTCCCGTCCTCGAAATCTTCCTCTGGCCATATGTTGTCCGGCGTTACCTTCACCAGAGTGATCAATCTTCTTTCCTTCGACCTCGAACCGAAGCCATGGAAGCCCCAACCACCGCTCCCGTCCTCGAAATCTTCCTCTGGCCATATGTTGTCCGGCGTTACCTTCACCAGAGCGATCAATCTTCTTTCTTTCGACCTCGAACTGAAGCCATGGAAGCCCCAACCACCGCTCCCGTCCGCGAAATCTTCCTCTGGCCATATGTTGTCCGGCGTTACCTTCACCAGAGCGATCAATCATCTTTCTTTCGACCTCAAACTGAAGCCATGGAAGCCCCAAGCACCGCTCCCGTCCGCGAAATCTTCCTCTGGCCATATGTTGTCCGGCGTTACCTTCATCAGAGCGATCAATCTTCTTTCCTTCGACCTCGAACCGAAGCCATGGAAACCCCAACCACCGCTCCCGTCCTCGAAATCTTCCTCTGGCCATATGTTGTCCGGCGTTAAATTCACCAGAGCGATCAATCTTCTTTCCTTCGACCTCGAACCGAAGCCATGGAAGCCCCAACCACCGCTCCGTCCTCGAAATCTTCCTCTCGCCATATGTTGTCTGGCGTTACCTTCACCAGAGCGATCAATCTTCTTTCCTTCGACCTCGAACCGAAGCCATGGAAGCCCCAACCACCGCTCCCTTCCGCGAAATCTTCCTCGGCCATATGTTGTCCGGCGTTACCTTCACCAGAGCGATCAATCTTCTTTTCTTCGACCCCGAACTGAAGCCATGGAAGCCCCAACCACCGCTCCCGTCCGCGAAATCTTCCTCTGGCCATATGTTGTCCGGCGTTACCTTCACCAGAGCGATCAATCTTCCTTCCTTCGACCTCGAACTGAAGCCATGGAAGCCCTACCACCGCTCCCGTCCGCGAAATCTTCCTCTGGCCATATGTTGTCCGGCGTTACCTTCACCAGAGCGATCAATCTTCTTTCCTTCGACCTCGAACTGAAGCCATGGAAGCCCCAACCACCGCTCCCGTCCGCGAAATTTCCTCTGGCCATATGTTGTCCGGCGTTACCTTCACCAGAAGATCAATCTTCTTTCCTTCGACCTTGAACTGATGCCATAGAAGCCCCAACCACCGCTCCCGTCCGCAAAATCTTCGTCTGGCCATATGTTGTCCGGCGTTACCTTCAACAGAGCGATCAATCTTCCGTCCTTCGACCTCGAACTGAAGCCATGGAAGCCCTACCACCGCTCCCGTCCGCAAAATCTTCCTCTGGCCATATGTTGTCCGGCGTTACCTTCACCAGAGCGATCAATCTTCTTTCTTTCGACCTCAAACTGAAGCCATGGAAGCCCCAACCACTGCTCCCGTCCGCGAAATCTTCCTCTGGCCATATGTTGTCCGACGTTACCTTCACCAGAGCGATCAATCTTCTTTCCTTCGACCTCGAACTGAAGACATGGAAGCACCAACCACCGCTCCCGTCCGCGAAATCTTCCTCTGGCCATATGTTGTCCGGCGTTACCTTCACCAGAGCGATCAATCTTCTTTCCTTCGACAACGAACTGAAGCCATGGAAGCCCCAACCACCGCTCCCGTCCGCGAAATCTTCCTCTGGCCATATGTTGTCCGGCGTTACCTTCACCAGAGCGATCAATTTTCTTCCCTTCGACCTTGAACTGAAGCCATGGAAGCCCCAACCACCGCTCCCGTCCTCGAAATCTTTCTCTGGCCATATGTTGTCCGGCGTTACCTTCACCAGAGCGATCAGTCTTCTTTCCTTCGACCTCGAACTGAAGCCATGGAAGCCCCAACTACCGCTCCCGTCCGCGAAATCTTCCTCTGGCCATATGTTGTCTGGCGTTACCTTCACCAGAGCAATCAATCTTCCTTCCTTCGACCTCGAACTGAAGCCATGGAAGCCCTACCACCGCTCCCGTCCGCAAAATCTTCCTCTGGCCATATGTTGTCCAGCGTTACCTTCACCAGAGCGATCAATCTTCTTTCCTTCGACCTCGAACTGAAGCCATGGAAGCACCCACCACCGCTCCCGTCCGCGAAATCTTCCTCTGGCCATATGTTGTCCGGCGTTACCTTCACCAGAGCGATAAATCTACTTTCCTTCGACCTCGAACTGAAGCCATGGAAGCCCCAACCACCGCTCCCGTCCGCGAAATCTTCCTCTGGCCATATGTTTTCCGGCGTTACCTTCACCAGAGCGATCAATCTTCTTTCTTTCGACCTCGAACTGAAGCCATGGAAGCCCCAACCACCGCTCCCGTCCGCGAAATCTTCCTCTGGCCATATGTTGTCCGGCGTTACCTTCAACAGAGCGATCAATCTTCTTTCCTTCGACCTCGAACTGAAGCCATGGAAGCCCCAACCACCGCTCCCGTCCGCAAAATCTTCCTCTGGCCATATGTTGTCCGGCGTTACCTTCACCAGAAGATCAATCTTCTTTCCTTCGACCTCGAACTGATGCCATAGAAGCCCCAACCACCGCTCCCGTCCGCAAAATCTTCCTCTGGCCATATGTTGTCCGGCGTTAACTTCAACAGAGCGATCAATCTTCCTTCCTTCGACCTCGAACTGAAGCCATGGAAGCCCTACCACCGCTCCCGTCCGCAAAATCTTAATCTGGCCATATGTTGTCCGGCGTTACCTTCACCAGAGCGATCAATCTTCTTTTCTTTGACCTCGAATTGAAGCCATGGAAGCCCCAACCACCGCTCCCGTCCGCAAAATCTTCCTCTGGCCATATGTTGTCTGGCGTTACCTTCACCAGAGCGATCAATCTTCCTTCCTTCGACCTCGAACTGAAGCCATGGAAGCCCTACCACCGCTCCCGTCCGCGAAATCTTCCTCTGGCCATATGTTGTCCGGCGTTACCTTCACCAGAGCGATCAATCTTCTTTCCTTCGACCTCGAACCGCAGCCATGGAAGCCCCAACCACCGCTCCCGTCCTCGAAATCTTCCTCTCTCCATATGTTGTCCGGCGTTACCTTCACCAGAGCGATCAATCTTCTTTCCTTCGACATCGAACAGAAGCCATGGAAGCCCCAACCACCGCTCCCGTCCTCGAAATCTTCCTCTGGCCATATGTTGTCTGGCGTTACCTTCACCAGAGCGATCAATCTTCTTTCCTTCGACCTCGAACCGCAGCCATGGAAGCCCCAACCACCGCTCCCGTCCGCGAAATCTTCCTCTGGCCATATGTTGTCCGGCGTTACCTTCACCAGAGCGATCAATCTTCTTTTCTTCGACCCCGAACTGAAGCCATAGAAGCCCCAACCACCGCTCTCATCCGCAAAATCTTCCTCTGGCCATATGTTGTCCGGCGTTACCTTCACCAGAGCGAACAATCTTCCTTCCTTCGACCTCGAACTGAAGCCATGGAAGCCCTACCACCGCTCCCGTCCAGGAAATCTTCCTCTGGCCATATGTTGTCCGGCGTTACCTTCACCAGAAGATCAATCTTCTTTCCTTCGACCTCGAACTGATGCCATAGCAGCCCCAACCACCGCTCCCGTAAGCAAAATCTTCCTCTGGCCATATGTTGTCCGGCGTTACCTTCAACAGAGCGATCAATCTTCCTTCCTTCGACCTCGAACTGAAGGTATGGAAGCCCTACCACCGCTCCCGTCCGCAAAATCTTAATCTGGCCATATGTTGTCCGGCGTTACCTTCACCAGAGCGATCAATCTTCTATTCTTTGACCTCGAACTGAAGCCATGGAAGCCCCAACCACCGCTCCCGTCCGCAAAATCTTCCTCTGGCCATATGTTGTCTGGCGTTACCTTCACCAGAGCGATCAATCTTCCTTCCTTCGACCTCGAACTGAAGCCATGGAAGCCCTACCACCGCTCCCGTCCGCGAAATCTTCCTCTGGCCATATGTTGTCCGGCGTTACCTTCACCAGAGCGATCAATCTTCTTTCCTTCGACCTCGAACTGAAGCCATGGAAGCACCCACCACCGCTCCCGTCCGCAAAATCTTCCTCTGGCCATATGTTGTCCGGCGTTACCTTCACCAGAGCGATAAATCTTCTTTCCTTCGACCTCGAACTGAAGCCATGGAAGCCCCAACCACAGCTCCCGTCCGCGAAATCTTCCTCTGGCCATATGTTGTCCGGCGTTAACTTCACCAGAGCGATCAATCTTCTTTCTTTCGACCTCGAACTGAAGCCATGGAAGCCCCAACCACCGCTCCCGTCCGCGAAATCTTCCTCTGGCCATATGTTGTCCGGCGTTACCTTCAACAGAGCGATCAATCTTCTTTCCTTCGACCTCGAACTGAAGCCATGGAAGCCCCAACCACCGCTCCCGTCCGCGAAATCTTCCTCTGGCCATATGTTGTCCGGCGTTACCTTCACCAGAAGATCAATCTTCTTTCCTTCGACCTCGAACTGATGCCATAGAAGCCCAAACCACCGCTCCCGTCCGCAAAATCTTCCTCTGGCCATATGTTGTCCGGCGTTAGCTTCACCAGAGCGATCAATCTTCTTTCCTTCGACCTCGAAGTGAAGCCATGGAAGCCCCAACCACCGCTCCCGTCCGCGAAATCTTCCTCTGGCCATATGTTGTCCGGCGTTACCTTCACCAGAGCGATCAATCTTCTTTCCTTCGACCTCGAACTGAAGCCATTTAAGCCCCAACCACCGCTCCCGTCCGCGAAATCTTCCACTGGCCATATGTTGTCCGGCGTTACCTTCATTAGAGCCATCAATCTTCTTTACTTCGACTTCGAACTGAAGCCATGGAAGCCCCAACCACCGCTCCCGTCCTCGAAATCTTCCTCTGGCCATATGTTGTCCGGCGTTACCTTCACCAGAGCGATCAGTCTTCTTTCCTTCGACCTCGAACTGAAGCCATGGAAGCCCCAACTACCGCTCCCGTCCGCGAAATCTTCCTCTGGCCATATGTTGTCTGGCGTTACCTTCACCAGAGCAATCAATCTTCCTTCCTTCGACCTCGAACTGAAGCCATGGAAGCCCCAACCACCGCTCCCGTCCGCGAAATCTTCCTCTGGCCATATGTTGTCCGGCGTTACCTTCACCAGAAGATCAATCTTCTTTCCTTCGACCTCGAACTGATGCCATAGAAGCCCAAACCACCGCTCCCGTCCGCAAAATCTTCCTCTGGCCATATGTTGTCCGGCGTTAGCTTCACCAGAGCGATCAATCATCTTTCTTTCGACCTCAAACTGAAGCCATGGAAGCCCCAAGCACCGCTCCCGTCCGCGAAATCTTCCTCTGGCCATATGTTGTCCGGCGTTACCTTCATCAGAGCGATCAATCTTCTTTCCTTCGACCTCGAACCGAAGCCATGGAAACCCCAACCACCGCTCCCGTCCTCGAAATCTTCCTCTGGCCATATGTTGTCCGGCGTTACCTTCACCAGAGCGATCAATCTTCTTTCCTTCGACCTCGAACCGAAGCCATGGAAGCCCCAACCACCGCTCCGTCCTCGAAATCTTCCTCTCGCCATATGTTGTCTGGCGTTACCTTCACCAGAGCGATCAATCTTCTTTCCTTCGACCTCGAACCGAAGCCATGGAAGCCCCAACCACCGCTCCCTTCCGCGAAATCTTCCTCGGCCATATGTTGTCCGGCGTTACCTTCACCAGAGCGATCAATCTTCCTTTCTTCGACCCCGAACTGAAGCCATGGAAGCCCCAACCACCGCTCCCGTCCGCAAAATCTTCCTCTGGCCATATGTTGTCCGGCGTTACCTTCACCAGAGCGATCAATCTTCCTTCCTTCGACCTCGAACTGAAGCCATGGAAGCCCTACCTCCGCTCCCGTCCGCGAAATCTTCCTCTGGCCATATGTTGTCCGGCGTTACCTTCACCAGAGCGATCAATCTTCTTTCCTTCGACCTCGAACTGAAGCCATGGAAGCCCCAACCACCGCTCCCGTCCGCGAAATCTTCCTCTGGCCATATGTTGTCCGGCGTTACCTTCACCAGAAGATCAATCTTCTTTCCTTCGACCTTGAACTGATGCCATAGAAGCCCCAACCACCGCTCCAGTCTGCAAAATCTTCGTCTGGCCATATGTTGTCCGGCGTTACCTTCAACAGAGCGATCAATCTTCCGTCCTTCGACCTCGAACTGAAGCCATGGAAGCCCTACCACCGCTCCCGTCCGCAAAATCTTCCTCTGGCCATATGTTGTCCGGCGTTACCTTCACCAGAGCGATCAATCTTCTTTCTTTCGACCTCAAACTGAAGCCATGGAAGCCCCAACCACTGCTCCCGTCCGCGAAATCTTCCTCTGGCCATATGTTGTCCGACGTTACCTTCACCAGAGCGATCAATCTTCTTTCCTTCGACCTCGAACTGAAGCCATGGAAGCACCAACCACCGCTCCCGTCCGCGAAATCTTCCTCTGGCCATATGTTGTCCGGCGTTACCTTCACCAGAGCGATCAATCTTCTTTCCTTCGACAACGAACTGAAGCCATGGAAGCCCCAACCACCGCTCCCGTCCGCGAAATCTTCCTCTGGCCATATGTTGTCCGGCGTTACCTTCACCAGAGCGATCAATTTTCTTTCCTTCGACCTTGAACTGAAGCCATGGAAGCCCCAACCACCGCTCCCGTCCTCGAAATCTTCCTCTGGCCATATGTTGTCCGGCGTTACCTTCACCAGAGCGATCAGTCTTCTTTCCTTCGACCTCGAACTGAAGCCATGGAAGCCCCAACTACCGCTCCCGTCCGCGAAATCTTCCTCTGGCCATATGTTGTCTGGCGTTACCTTCACCAGAGCAATCAATCTTCCTTCCTTCGACCTCGAACTGAAGCCATGGAAGCCCTACCACCGCTCCCGTCCGCAAAATCTTCCTCTGGCCATATGTTGTCCGGCGTTACCTTCACCAGAGCGATCAATCTTCTTTCCTTCGACCTCGAACTGAAGCCATGGAAGCACCCACCACCGCTCCCGTCCGCGAAATCTTCCTCTGGCCATATGTTGTCCGGCGTTACCTTCACCAGAGCGATAAATCTACTTTCCTTCGACCTCGAACTGAAGCCATGGAAGCCCCAACCACCGCTCCCGTCCGCGAAATCTTCCTCTGGCCATATGTTTTCCGGCGTTACCTTCACCAGAGCGATCAATCTTCTTTCTTTCGACCTCGAACTGAAGCCATGGAAGCCCCAACCACCGCTCCCGTCCGCGAAATCTTCCTCTGGCCATATGTTGTCCGGCGTTACCTTCAACAGAGCGATCAATCTTCTTTCCTTCGACCTCGAACTGAAGCCATGGAAGCCCCAACCACCGCTCCCGTCCGCGAAATCTTCCTCTGGCCATATGTTGTCCGGCGTTACCTTCACCAGAAGATCAATCTTCTTTCCTTCGATCTCGAACTGATGCCATAGAAGCCCAAACCACCGCTCCCGTCCGCAAAATCTTCCTCTGGCCATATGTTGTCCGGCGTTAGCTTCACCAGAGCGATCAATCTTCTTTCCTTCGACCTCAAACTGAAGCCATGGAAACCCCAACCACCGCTCCCATCCGCGAAATCTTCCTCTGGCCATATGTTGTCCGGCGTTACCTTCACCAGAGCGATCAATCTTCTTTCCTTCGACCTCGAAGTGAAGCCATGGAAGCCCCAACCACCGCTCCCGTCTGCGAAATCTTCCTCTGGCCATATGTTGTCCGGCGTTACCTTCACCAGAGCGATCAATCTTCTTTCCTTCGACCTCGAACTGAAGCCATTTAAGCCCCAACCACCGCTCCCGTCCGCGAAATCTTCCTCTGGCCATATGTTGTCCGGCGTTACCTTCATTAGAGCCATCAATCTTCTTTACTTCGACTTCGAACTGAAGCCATGGAAGCCCCAACCACCGCTCCCGTCCGCGAAATCTTGCTCTGGCCATATGTTGTCCGGCGTTACCTTCACCAGAGCGATCAATCTTCTTTCCTTCGACCTCGAACCGAAGCCATGGAAGCCCCAACCAACGCTCCCATCCGCAAAATCTTCCTCTGGCCATATGTTGTCCGGCGTTACCTTCACCAGAGCGACCAATCTTCCTTCCTTCGACCTCGAACTGAAGCCATGGAAGCCCCAAGCACCGCTCCCGTCCGCGAAATCTTCCTCTGGCCATATGTTGTCCGGCGTTACCTTCACCAGAGCGATCAATCTTCTTTCCTTCGACCTCGAACCGAAGCCACAGAAGCCCCAACCACCGCTCCCGTCCTCGAAATCTTCCTCTGGCCATATGTTGTCCGGCGTTACCTTCACCAGAGTGATCAATCTTCTTTCCTTCGACCTCGAACCGAAGCAATGGAAGCCCCAACCACCGCTATCGTCCTCGAAATCTTCCTCTGGCCATATGTTGTCCGGCGTTACCTTCACCAGAGCGATCAATCTTCTTTCTTTCGACCTCGAACTGAAGCCATGGAAGCCCCAACCACCGCTCCCGTCCTCGAAATCTTCCTCTGGCCATATGTTGTCCGGCGTTACCTTCACCAGAGCAATCAATCTTCCTTCCTTCGACCTCGAACTGAAGCCATGGAAGCCCTACCACCGCTCCCGTCCGCAAAATCTTCCTCTGGCCATATGTTGTCCGGCGTTACCTTCACCAGAGCGATCAATCTTCTTTCCTTCGACCTCGAACTGAAGCCATGGAAGCACCCACCACCGCTCCCGTCCGCGAAATCTTCCTCTGGCCATATGTTGTCCGGCGTTACCTTCACCAGAGCGATAAATCTACTTTCCTTCGACCTCGAACTGAAGCCATGGAAGCCCCAACCACCGCTCCCGTCCGCGAAATCTTCCTCTGGCCATATGTTTTCCGGCGTTACCTTCACCAGAGCGATCAATCTTCTTTCTTTCGACCTCGAACTGAAGCCATGGAAGCCCCAACCACCGCTCCCGTCCGCGAAATCTTCCTCTGGCCATATGTTGTCCGGCGTTACCTTCAACAGAGCGATCAATCCTCTTTCCTTCGACCTCGAACTGAAGCCATGGAAGCCCCAACCACCGCTCCCGTCCGCGAAATCTTCCTCTGGCCATATGTTGTCCGGCGTTAACTTCACCAGAAGATCAATCTTCTTTCCTTCGACCTCGAACTGATGCCATAGAAGCCCAAACCACCGCTCCCGTCCGCAAAATCTTCCTCTGGCCATATGTTGTCCGGCGTTAGCTTCACCAGAGCGATCAATCTTCTTTCCTTCGACCTCAAACTGAAGCCATGGAAACCCCAACCACCGCTCCCATCCGCGAAATCTTCCTCTGGCCATATGTTGTCCGGCGTTACCTTCACCAGAGCGATCAATCTTCTTTCCTTCGACCTCGAAGTGAAGCCATGGAAGCCCCAACCACCGCTCCCGTCTGCGAAATCTTCCTCTGGCCATATGTTGTCCGGCGTTACCTTCACCAGAGCGATCAATCTTCTTTCCTTCGACCTCGAACTGAAGCCATTTAAGCCCCAACCACCGCTCCCGTCCGAGAAATCTTCCTCTGGCCATATGTTGTCCGGCGTTACCTTCATTAGAGCCATCAATCTTCTTTACTTCGACTTCGAACTGAAGCCATGGAAGCCCCAACCACCGCTCCCGTCCGCGAAATCTTGCTCTGGCCATATGTTGTCCGGCGTTACCTTCACCAGAGCGATCAGTCTTCTTTCCTTCGACCTCGAACTGAAGCCATGGAAGCCCCAACTACCGCTCCCGTCCGCGAAATCTTCCTCTGGCCATATGTTGTCTGGCGTTACCTTCACCAGAGCAATCAATCTTCCTTCCTTCGACCTCGAACTGAAGCCATGGAAGCCCTACCACCGCTCCCGTCCGCAAAATCTTCCTCTGGCCATATGTTGTCCGGCGTTACCTTCACCAGAGCGATCAATCTTCTTTCCTTCGACCTCGAACTGAAGCCATGGAAGCACCCACCACCGCTCCCGTCCGCGAAATCTTCCTCTGGCCATATGTTGTCCGGCGTTACCTTCACCAGAGCGATAAATCTACTTTCCTTCGACCTCGAACTGAAGCCATGGAAGCCCCAACCACCGCTCCCGTCCGCGAAATCTTCCTCTGGCCATATGTTTTCCGGCGTTACCTTCACCAGAGCGATCAATCTTCTTTCTTTCGACCTCGAACTGAAGCCATGGAAGCCCCAACCACCGCTCCCGTCCGCGAAATCTTCCTCTGGCCATATGTTGTCCGGCGTTACCTTCAACAGAGCGATCAATCTTCTTTCCTTCGACCTCGAACTGAAGCCATGGAAGCCCCAACCACCGCTCCCGTCCGCGAAATCTTCCTCTGGCCATATGTTGTCCGGCGTTACCTTCACCAGAAGATCAATCTTCTTTCCTTCGATCTCGAACTGATGCCATAGAAGCCCAAACCACCGCTCCCGTCCGCAAAATCTTCCTCTGGCCATATGTTGTCCGGCGTTAGCTTCACCAGAGCGATCAATCTTCTTTCCTTCGACCTCAAACTGAAGCCATGGAAACCCCAACCACCGCTCCCATCCGCGAAATCTTCCTCTGGCCATATGTTGTCCGGCGTTACCTTCACCAGAGCGATCAATCTTCTTTCCTTCGACCTCGAAGTGAAGCCATGGAAGCCCCAACCACCGCTCCCGTCTGCGAAATCTTCCTCTGGCCATATGTTGTCCGGCGTTACCTTCACCAGAGCGATCAATCTTCTTTCCTTCGACCTCGAACTGAAGCCATTTAAGCCCCAACCACCGCTCCCGTCCGCGAAATCTTCCTCTGGCCATATGTTGTCCGGCGTTACCTTCATTAGAGCCATCAATCTTCTTTACTTCGACTTCGAACTGAAGCCATGGAAGCCCCAACCACCGCTCCCGTCCGCGAAATCTTGCTCTGGCCATATGTTGTCCGGCGTTACCTTCACCAGAGCGATCAATCTTCTTTCCTTCGACCTCGAACCGAAGCCATGGAAGCCCCAACCAACGCTCCCATCCGCAAAATCTTCCTCTGGCCATATGTTGTCCGGCGTTACCTTCACCAGAGCGACCAATCTTCCTTCCTTCGACCTCGAACTGAAGCCATGGAAGCCCCAAGCACCGCTCCCGTCCGCGAAATCTTCCTCTGGCCATATGTTGTCCGGCGTTACCTTCACCAGAGCGATCAATCTTCTTTCCTTCGACCTCGAACCGAAGCCACAGAAGCCCCAACCACCGCTCCCGTCCTCGAAATCTTCCTCTGGCCATATGTTGTCCGGCGTTACCTTCACCAGAGTGATCAATCTTCTTTCCTTCGACCTCGAACCGAAGCAATGGAAGCCCCAACCACCGCTATCGTCCTCGAAATCTTCCTCTGGCCATATGTTGTCCGGCGTTACCTTCACCAGAGCGATCAATCTTCTTTCTTTCGACCTCGAACTGAAGCCATGGAAGCCCCAACCACCGCTCCCGTCCTCGAAATCTTCCTCTGGCCATATGTTGTCCGGCGTTACCTTCACCAGAGCAATCAATCTTCCTTCCTTCGACCTCGAACTGAAGCCATGGAAGCCCTACCACCGCTCCCGTCCGCAAAATCTTCCTCTGGCCATATGTTGTCCGGCGTTACCTTCACCAGAGCGATAAATCTACTTTCCTTCGACCTCGAACTGAAGCCATGGAAGCCCCAACCACCGCTCCCGTCCGCGAAATCTTCCTCTGGCCATATGTTTTCCGGCGTTACCTTCACCAGAGCGATCAATCTTCTTTCTTTCGACCTCGAACTGAAGCCATGGAAGCCCCAACCACCGCTCCCGTCCGCGAAATCTTCCTCTGGCCATATGTTGTCCGGCGTTACCTTCAACAGAGCGATCAATACTCTTTCCTTCGACCTCGAACTGAAGCCATGGAAGCCCCAACCACCGCTCCCGTCCGCGAAATCTTCCTCTGGCCATATGTTGTCCGGCGTTAACTTCACCAGAAGATCAATCTTCTTTCCTTCGACCTCGAACTGATGCCATAGAAGCCCAAACCACCGCTCCCGTCCGCAAAATCTTCCTCTGGCCATATGTTGTCCGGCGTTAGCTTCACCAGAGCGATCAATCTTCTTTCCTTCGACCTCAAACTGAAGCCATGGAAACCCCAACCACCGCTCCCATCCGCGAAATCTTCCTCTGGCCATATGTTGTCCGGCGTTACCTTCACCAGAGCGATCAATCTTCTTTCCTTCGACCTCGAAGTGAAGCCATGGAAGCCCCAACCACCGCTCCCGTCTGCGAAATCTTCCTCTGGCCATATGTTGTCCGGCGTTACCTTCACCAGAGCGATCAATCTTCTTTCCTTCGACCTCGAACTGAAGCCATTTAAGCCCCAACCACCGCTCCCGTCCGCGAAATCTTCCTCTGGCCATATGTTGTCCGGCGTTACCTTCATTAGAGCCATCAATCTTCTTTACTTCGACTTCGAACTGAAGCCATGGAAGCCCCAACCACCGCTCCCGTCCGCGAAATCTTGCTCTGGCCATATGTTGTCCGGCGTTACCTTCACCAGAGCGATCAATCTTCTTTCCTTCGACCTCGAACCGAAGCCATGGAAGCCCCAACCAACGCTCCCATCAGCAAAATCTTCCTCTGGCCATATGTTGTCCGGCGTTACCTTCACCAGAGCGACCAATCTTCCTTCCTTCGACCTCGAACTGAAGCCATGGAAGCCCCAAGCACCGCTCCCGTCCGCGAAATCTTCCTCTGGCCATATGTTGTCCGGCGTTACCTTCACCAGAGCGATCAATCTTCTTTCCTTCGACCTCGAACCGAAGCCACAGAAGCCCCAACCACCGCTCCCGTCCTCGAAATCTTCCTCTGGCCATATGTTGTCCGGCGTTACCTTCACCAGAGTGATCAATCTTCTTTCCTTCAACCTCGAACCGAAGCCATGGAAGCCCCAACCACCGCTTCCGTCCTCGAAATCTTCCTCTGGCCATATGTTGTCCGGCGTTACCTTCACCAGAGCGATCAATCTTCTTTCTTTCGACCTCGAACTGAAGCCATGGAAGCCCCAACCACCGCTCCCGTCCGCGAAATCTTCCTCTGGCCATATGTTGTCCGGCGTTACCTTCACCAGAGCGATCAATCTTCTTTCTTTCGACCTCAAACTGAAGCCATGGAAGCCCCAAGCACCGCTCCCGTCCGCGAAATCTTCCTCTGGCCATATGTTGTCCGGCGTTACCTTCACCAGAGCGATCAATCTTCCTTCCTTCGACCTCGAACTGAAGCCATGGAAGCCCTACCACCGCTCCCGTCTCCGAAATCTTCCTCTGGCCATATGTTGTCCGGCGTTACCTTCACCAGAGCGATCAATCTTCTTTCCTTCGACCTCGAACTGAAGCCATGGAAGCCCCAACCACCGCTCCCGTCCGCGAAATCTTCCTCTGGCCATATGTTGTCCGGCGTTACCTTCACCAGAAGATCAATCTTCTTTCCTTCGACCTTGAACTGATGCCATAGAAGCCCCAACCACCGCTCCCGTCCGCAAAATCTTCGTCTGGCCATATGTTGTCCGGCGTTACCTTCAACAGAGCGATCAATCTTCCGTCCTTCGACCTCGAACTGAAGCCATGGAAGCCCTACCACCGCTCCCGTCCGCAAAATCTTCCTCTGGCCATATGTTGTCCGGCGTTACCTTCACCAGAGCGATCAATCTTCTTTCTTTCGACCTCAAACTGAAGCCATGGAAGCCCCAACCACTGCTCCCGTCCGCGAAATCTTCCTCTGGCCATATGTTGTCCGACGTTACCTTCACCAGAGCGATCAATCTTCTTTCCTTCGACCTCGAACTGAAGCCATGGAAGCACCAACCACCGCTCCCGTCCGCGAAATCTTCCTCTGGCCATATGTTGTCCGGCGTTACCTTCACCAGAGCGATCAATTTTCTTTCCTTCGACGTTGAACTGAAGCCATGGAAGCCCCAACCACCGCTCCCCTCCTCGAAATCTTCCTCTGGCCATATGTTGTCCGGCGTTACCTTCACCAGAGCGATCAGTCTTCTTTCCTTCGACCTCGAACTGAAGCCATGGAAGCCCCAACTACCGCTCCCGTCCGCGAAATCTTCCTCTGGCCATATGTTGTCCGGCGTTCCCTTCAACAGAGCGATCAATCTTCCTTCCATCGACCTCGAACTGAAGCCATGGAAGCCCTACCACCGCTCCCGTCCGCAAAATCTTAATCTGGCCATATGTTGTCCGGCGTTACCTTCACCAGAGCGATCAATCTTCTTTTCTTTGACCTCGAACTGAAGCCATGGAAGCCCCAACCACCGCTCCCGTCCGCAAAATCTTCCTCTGGCCATATGTTGTCTGGCGTTACCTTCACCAGAGCAATCAATCTTCCTTCCTTCGACCTCGAACTGAAGCCATGGAAGCCCTACCACCACTCCCGTCCGCGAAATCTTCCTCTGGCCATATGTTGTCCGGCGTTACCTTCACCAGAGCGATCAATCTTCTTTCCTTCGACCTCGAACTGAAGCCATGGAAGCACCCACCACCGCTCCCGTCCGCAAAATCTTCCTCTGGCCATATGTTGTCCGGCGTTACCTTCACCAGAGCGATCAATCTTCTTTCCTTCGACCTCGAACTGAAGCCATGGAAGCCCCAACCACCGCTCCGTTCCGCGAAATCTTCCTCTGGCCATATGTTGTCCGGCGTTACCTTCACCAGAGCGATCAATCTTCTTTCCTTCGACCTCGAACCGAAGCCATGGAAGCCCCAACCACCGCTCCCGTCCTCGAAATATTCCTCTGGCCATATGTTGTCCGGCGTTACCTTCACCAGAGCGATCAATCTTCTTTCCTTCGACCTCGAACCGAAGCCATGGAAGCCCCAACCACCGCTCCCATCCGCGAAATCTTCCTCTGGCCATATGTTGACCGGCGTTACCTTCACCAGAGCGATCAATCTTCTTTTCTTCGACCTCGAACTGAAGCCATGGAAGCCCCAACCACCGCTCCCGTCCGCAAAATCTTCCTCTGGCCATATGTTGTCCGGCGTTACCTTCACCAGAGCGATCAATCTTCTTTCTTTCGACCTCAAACTGAAGCCATGGAAGCCCCAAGCACCGCTCCCGTCCGCGAAATCTTCCTCTGGCCATATGTTGTCCGGCGTTACCTTCACCAGAGCGATCAATCTTCTTTCCTTCGACCTCGAACCGAAGCCATGGAAGCCCTACCACCGCTCCCGTCCGCGAAATCTTCCTCTGGCCATATGTTGTCCGGCGTTACCTTCACCAGAGCGATCAATCTTCTTTTCTTTGATCTCGAACTGAAGCCATGGAAGCCCCAACCACCACTCCCGTCCGCAAAATCTTCCTCTGGCCATATGTTGTCCGGCGTTACCTTCACCAGAGCGATCAATCTTCCTTCCTTCGACCTCGAACTGAAGCCATGGAAGCCCTACCACCGCTCCCGTCCGCGAAATCTTCCTCTGGCCATATGTTGTCCGGCGTTACCTTCACCAGAGAGATCAATCTTCCTTCCTTCGACCTCGAACTGAAGCCATGGAAGCCCTACCACCGCTCCCGTCCGCGAAATCTTCCTCTGGCCATATGTTGTCCGGCGTTACCTTCACCAGAGCGATCAATCTTCTTTCCTTCGACCTCGAACTGAAGCCATGGAAGCCCCAACCACCGCTCCCGTCCGCGAAATCTTACTCTGGCCATATGTTGTCCGGCGTTACCTTCACCAGAAGATCAATCTTCTTTCCTTCGACCTCGAACTGATGCCATAGAAGCCCCAATCACCGCTCCCGTCCGCAAAATCTTCCTCTGGCCATATGTTGTCCGGCGTTAGCTTCACCAGAGCGATCAATCTTCTTTCCTTCGACCTCAAACTGAAGCCATGGAAACCCCAACCACCGCTCCCGTCCGCGAAATCTTCCTCTGGCCATATGTTGTCCGGCGTTACCTTCACCAGAGCGATCAATCTTCTTTCCTTCGACCTCGAAGTGAAGCCATGGAAGCCCCAACAACCGCTCCCGTCCGCGAAATCTTCCTCTGGCCATATGTTGTTCGGTGTTACCTTCACCAGAAGATCAATCTTCTTTCCTTCGACCTCGAACAGATGCCATAGAAGCCCCAACCACCGCTCCCGTCCGCGAAATCTTCCTCTGGCCATATGTTGTCCGACGTTACCTTCACCAGAGTGATCAATCTTCTTTCCTTCGACCTCGAACTGAAGCCAGGGAAGCCCCAACCACCGCTCACGTCGGCGAAATCTTCCTCTGGCCATATGTTGTCCGGCGTTACCTTCACCAGAGCGATCAATCTTCTTTTCTTTGATCTCGAACTGAAGCCATGGAAGCCCCAACCACCACTCCCGTCCGCAAAATCTTCCTCTGGCCATATGTTGTCCGGCGTTACCTTCACCAGAGCGATCAATCTTCCTTCCTTCGACCTCGCACTGAAGCCATGGAAGCCCTACCACCGCTCCCGTCCGCGAAATCTTCCTCTGGCCATATGTTGTCCGGCGTTACCTTCACCAGAGAGATCAATCTTCCTTCCTTCGACCTCGAACTGAAGCCATGGAAGCCCTACCACCGCTCCCGTCCGCGAAATCTTCCTCTGGCCATATGTTGTCCGGCGTTACCTTCACCAGAGCGATCAATCTTCTTTCCTTCGACCTCGAACTGAAGCCATGGAAGCCCCAACCACCGCTCCCGTCCGCGAAATCTTACTCTGGCCATATGTTGTCCGGCGTTACCTTCACCAGAAGATCAAACTTCTTTCCTTCGACCTCGAACTGATGCCATAGAAGCCCCAATCACCGCTCCCGTCCGCAAAATCTTCCTCTGGCCATATGTTGTCCGGCGTTAGCTTCACCAGAGCGATCAATCTTCTTTCCTTCGACTTCAAACTGAAGCCATGGAAACCCCAACCACCGCTCCCATCCGCGAAATCTTCCTCTGGCCATATGTTGTCCGGCGTTACCTTCACCAGAGCGATCAATCTTCTTTCCTTCGACCTCGAACTGATGCCATAGAAGCCCCAATCACCGCTCCCGTCCGCAAAATCTTCCTCTGGCCATATGTTGTCCGGCGTTAGCTTCACCAGAGCGATCAATCTTCTTTCCTTCGACCTCAAACTGAAGCCATGGAAACCCCAACCACCGCTCCCGTCCGCGAAATCTTCCTCTGGCCATATGTTGTCCGGCGTTACCTTCACCAGAGCGATCAATCTTGCTTCCTTCGACCTCGAACTAAAGCCATGGAAGCCCCAACCACCGCTCCCGTCCGCAAAATCTTCCTCTGGCCATATGTTGTACGGCGTTAACTTCACCAGAGCGATCAATCTTCTTTCCTTCGACCTCGAACTGAAGCCATGGAAGCACCAACCATGCTCCCGTCCGCGAAATCTTCCTCTGGCCATATGTTGTCCGGCGTTACCTTCACCAGAGCGATCAATCTTCTTTCCTTCGACCTCGAACTGAAGCCATGGAAGCCCCAACCACCGCTCCCGTCCGCGAAATCTTCCTCTGGCCATATGTTGTCAAACGTTACCTTCACCAGAGCGATCAATCTTCTTTCTTTAGACCTCGAACTGAAGCCATGGAAGCCCCAACCACCGCTCCCGTCCGCAAAATCTTCCTCTGGCCATATGTTGTCCGGCGTTACCTTCACCAGAGCGATCAATCTTCTTTCTTTCGACCTCGAACTGAAGCCATGGAAGCCCCAAGCACCGCTCCCGTCCGCGAAATCTTCCTCTGGCCATATGTTGTCCTGCGTTACCTTCACCAGAGCGATCAATCTTCTTTCCTTCGACCTCGAACCGAAGCCATAGAAGCCCCAACCACCGCTCCCGTCCTCGAAATCTTCCTCTGGCCATATGTTGTCCGGCGTTACCTTCACCAGAGCGATCAATCTTCTTTCCTTCGACCTCGAACCAAAGCCATAGAAGCCCCAACCACCGCTCCCTTCCTCGAAATCTTCCTCTGGCCATATGTTGTCCGGCGTTAACCTTCACCAGAGCGATCACTCTTCTTTCCTTCGACCTCGAACCGAAGCCATGGAAGCCCCAACCACGCTCCCGTCCTCGAAATCTTCCTCTGGCCATATGTTGTCCGGCGTTACCTTCACCAGAGCGATCAATCTTCTTTCCTTCGACCTCGAACCGAAGCCATGGAAGCCCCAACCACCGCTCCCGTCCGCGAAATCTTGCTCTGGCCATATGTTGTCCGGCGTTACCTTCACCAGAGCGATCAATCTTCTTTCCTTCGACCTCAAACTGAAGCCATGGAAGCCCCAACCACCGCTCCCGTCCGCGAAATCTTCCGCTGGCCATATGTTGTCCGGCGTTACCTTCACCAGAGCGATCAATCTTCCTTCCTTCGACCTCGAACTGAAGCCATGGAAGCCCCAAGCACCGCTCCCGTCCGCGAAATCTTCCTCTGGCCATATGTTGTCCGGCGTTACCTTCACCAGAGCGATCAATTTTCTTTGGTTCGACCTCGAACCGAAGCCATGGAAGCCCCAACCACCGCTCCCTTCCGCGAAATCTTCCTCTGGCCATATGTTGTCCGGCGTTACCTTCACCAGAAGATCAATCTTCTTTCCTTCGACCTCGAACTGATGCCATAGAAGCCCCAACCACCGCTCCCGTCCGCAAAATCTTCCTCTGGCCATATGTTGTCCGGCGTTAGCTTCACCAGAGCGATCAATTTTCTTTCCTTCGACCTCAAACTGAAGCCATGGAAACCCCAACCACCGCTCCCATCCGCGAAATCTTCCTCTGGCCATATGTTGTCCGGCGTTACCTTCACCAGAGCGATCAATCTTCTTTCCTTCGACCTCGAAGTGAAGCCATGGAAGCCCCAACCACCGCTCCCGTCCGCGAAATCTTCCTCTGGCCATATGTTGTCCGACGTTACCTGCACCAGAGCGATCAATCTTCCTTCCTTCGACCTCGAACTAAAGCCATGGAAGCCCCAACCACCGCTCCCGTCCGTAAAATCTTCCTCTGGCCATATGTTGTCCGGCGTTAACTTCACCAGAGCGATCAATCTTCTTTCCTTCGACCTCGAACTGAAGCCATGGAAGCCCCAACCACCGCTCCCGTCCGCAAAATCTTCCTCTGGCCATATGTTGTCCGGCGTTACCTTCACCAGAGCGATCAATCTTCTTTCCTTCGACCTCGATCTGAAGCCATGGAAGCCCCAACCACCGCTCCCGTCCGCGAAATCTTCCTCTGGCCATATGTTGTCCGGCGTTACCTTCACCAGAGCGATCAATCTTCTTTCCTTCGACCTCGAACTGAAGCCAGGGAAGCCCCAACCACCGCTTGGTCCGCGAAATCTTCCTCTGGCCATATGTTGTCCGGCGTTACCTTCACCAGAGCGATCAATCTTCTTTCCTTCGACCTCGAACTAAAGCCATGGAAGCCCCAACCACCGCTCCCGTCCGTAAAATCTTCCTCTGGCCATATGTTGTCCGGCGTTAACTTCACCAGAGCGATCAATCTTCTTTCCTTCGACCTCGAACTGAAGCCATGGAAGCCCCAACCACCGCTCCCGTCCGCAAAATCTTCCTCTGGCCATATGTGTCCGGCGTTACCTTCACCAGAGCGATCAATCTTCTTTCCTTCGACCTCGATCTGAAGCCATGGAAGCCCCAACCACCGCTCCCGTCCGCGAAATCTTCCTCTGGCCATATGTTGTCCGGCGTTACCTTCACCAGAGCGATCAATCTTCTTTCCTTCGACCTCGAACTGAAGCCAGGGAAGCCCCAACCACCGCTTGGTCCGCGAAATCTTCCTCTGGCCATATGTTGTCCGGCGTTACCTTCACCAGAGCGATCAATCTTCTTTCCTTCGACCTCGAACTGAAGCCATTTAAGCCCCAACCACCACTCCCGTCCGCGAAATCATCCTCTGGCCATATGTTGTCCGGCGTTACCTTCATTAGAGCCATCAATCTTCTTTACTTCGACCTCGAACTGAAGCCATGGAAGCCCCAACCACCGCTCCCGTCCGCATAATCTTCCTCTGGCCATATGTTGTCCGGCGTTAACTTCACCAGAGCGATCAATCTTCTTTCCTTCGACCTCGAACTGAAGCCATGGAAGCCCCAACCACCGCTCCCGTCCGCGAAATCTTCCTCTGGTGAAGGTAACGCCGGACAACATATGGCCAGAGGAAGATTTCGCGGACGGGAGCGGTGGTTGGGGTTTCCATGGCTTCAGTTTGAGGTCGAAGGAAAGAAGATTGATCGCTCTGGTGAAGCTAACGCCGGACAACATATGGCCAGAGGAAGATTTTGCGGACGGGAGCGGTGATTGGGGCTTCTATGGCATCAGTTCGAGGTCGAAGGAAAGAAGATTGATCTTCTGGTGAAGGTAACGCCGGACAACATATGGCCAGAGTAAGATTTCGCGTTGTCCGGCGTTACCTTCACCAGAGCGATCAATCTTCTTTCCTTCGACCTCGAACCGAAGCCATGGAAGCCCCAACCACCGCTCCCGTCCGCGAAATCTTGCTCTGGCCATATGTTGTCCGGCGTTACCTTCACCAGAGCGATCAATCTTCTTTCCTTCGACCTCAAACTGAAGCCATGGAAGCCCCAACCACCGCTCCCGTCCGCGAAATCTTCCGCTGGCCATATGTTGTCCGGCGTTACCTTCACCAGAGCGATCAATCTTCCTTCCTTCGACCTCGAACTGAAGCCATGGAAGCCCCAAGCACCGCTCCCGTCCGCGAAATCTTCCTCTGGCCATATGTTGTCCGGCGTTACCTTCACCAGAGCGATCAATTTTCTTTGGTTCGACCTCGAACCGAAGCCATGGAAGCCCCAACCACCGCTCCCTTCCGCGAAATCTTCCTCTGGCCATATGTTGTCCGGCGTTACCTTCACCAGAAGATCAATCTTCTTTCCTTCGACCTCGAACTGATGCCATAGAAGCCCCAACCACCGCTCCCGTCCGCAAAATCTTCCTCTGGCCATATGTTGTCCGGCGTTAGCTTCACCAGAGCGATCAATTTTCTTTCCTTCGACCTCAAACTGAAGCCATGGAAACCCCAACCACCGCTCCCATCCGCGAAATCTTCCTCTGGCCATATGTTGTCCGGCGTTACCTTCACCAGAGCGATCAATCTTCTTTCCTTCGACCTCGAAGTGAAGCCATGGAAGCCCCAACCACCGCTCCCGTCCGCGAAATCTTCCTCTGGCCATATGTTGTCCGACGTTACCTGCACCAGAGCGATCAATCTTCCTTCCTTCGACCTCGAACTAAAGCCATGGAAGCCCCAACCACCGCTCCCGTCCGTAAAATCTTCCTCTGGCCATATGTTGTCCGGCGTTAACTTCACCAGAGCGATCAATCTTCTTTCCTTCGACCTCGAACTGAAGCCATGGAAGCCCCAACCACCGCTCCCGTCCGCAAAATCTTCCTCTGGCCATATGTTGTCCGGCGTTACCTTCACCAGAGCGATCAATCTTCTTTCCTTCGACCTCGATCTGAAGCCATGGAAGCCCCAACCACCGCTCCCGTCCGCGAAATCTTCCTCTGGCCATATGTTGTCCGGCGTTACCTTCACCAGAGCGATCAATCTTCTTTCCTTCGACCTCGAACTGAAGCCAGGGAAGCCCCAACCACCGCTTGGTCCGCGAAATCTTCCTCTGGCCATATGTTGTCCGGCGTTACCTTCACCAGAGCGATCAATCTTCTTTCCTTCGACCTCGAACTAAAGCCATGGAAGCCCCAACCACCGCTCCCGTCCGTAAAATCTTCCTCTGGCCATATGTTGTCCGGCGTTAACTTCACCAGAGCGATCAATCTTCTTTCCTTCGACCTCGAACTGAAGCCATGGAAGCCCCAACCACCGCTCCCGTCCGCAAAATCTTCCTCTGGCCATATGTGTCCGGCGTTACCTTCACCAGAGCGATCAATCTTCTTTCCTTCGACCTCGATCTGAAGCCATGGAAGCCCCAACCACCGCTCCCGTCCGCGAAATCTTCCTCTGGCCATATGTTGTCCGGCGTTACCTTCACCAGAGCGATCAATCTTCTTTCCTTCGACCTCGAACTGAAGCCAGGGAAGCCCCAACCACCGCTTGGTCCGCGAAATCTTCCTCTGGCCATATGTTGTCCGGCGTTACCTTCACCAGAGCGATCAATCTTCTTTCCTTCGACCTCGAACTGAAGCCATTTAAGCCCCAACCACCACTCCCGTCCGCGAAATCATCCTCTGGCCATATGTTGTCCGGCGTTACCTTCATTAGAGCCATCAATCTTCTTTACTTCGACCTCGAACTGAAGCCATGGAAGCCCCAACCACCGCTCCCGTCCGCATAATCTTCCTCTGGCCATATGTTGTCCGGCGTTAACTTCACCAGAGCGATCAATCTTCTTTCCTTCGACCTCGAACTGAAGCCATGGAAGCCCCAACCACCGCTCCCGTCCGCGAAATCTTCCTCTGGCCATATGTTGTCCGACGTTACCTTCACCAGAGCGATCAATCTTCCTTCCTTCGACCTCGAACTAAAGCCATGGAAGCCCCAACCACCGCTCCCGTCCGCAAAATCTTCCTCTGGCCATATGTTGTCCGGCGTTAACTTCACCAGAGCGATCAATCTTCTTTCCTTCGACCTCGAACTGAAGCCATGGAAGCCCCAACCACCGCTCCCGTCCGCAAAATCTTCCTCTGGCCATACGTTGTCCGGCGTTACCTTCACCAGAGCGATCAATCTTCTTTCCTTCGACCTCGATCTGAAGCCATAGAAGCCCCAACCACCGCTCCCGTCCGCGAAATCTTCCTCTGGCCATATGTTGTCCGGCGTTACCTTCACCAGAGCGATCAATCTTCTTTCCTTCGACCTCGAACTGAAGCCAGGGAAGCCCCAACCACCGCTCCCGTCCGCGAAATCTTCCTCTGGCCATATGTTGTCCGGCGTTACCTTCACCAGAGCGATCAATCTTCTTTCCTTCGACCTCGAACTGAAGCCATGGAAGCACCAACCACCGCTCCCGTCCGCGAAATCTTCCTCTGGCCATATGTTGTCCAGCGTTACCTTCACCAGAGCGATCAATCTTCTTTCCTTCGACCTCGAACTGAAGCCATGGAAGCCCCAACCACCGCTCCCTTCCTCGAAATCTTCCTCTGGCCATATGTTGTCCGGCGTTACCTTCACCAGAGCGATCAATCTTCTTTCCTTCGACCTCGAACCAAAGCCATAGAAGCCCCAACCACCGCTCCCTTCCTCGAAATCTTCCTCTGGCCATATGTTGTCCGGCGTTACCTTCACCAGAGCGATCAATCTTCTTTCCTTCGACCTCGAACCGAAGCCATGGAAGCCCCAACCACGCTCCCGTCCTCGAAATCTTCCTCTGGCCATATGTTGTCCGGCGTTACCTTCACCAGAGCGATCAATCTTCTTTCCTTCGACCTCGAACCGAAGCCATGGAAGCCCCAACCACCGCTCCCGTCCGCGAAATCTTGCTCTGGCCATATGTTGTCCGGCGTTACCTTCACCAGAGCGATCAATCTTCTTTCCTTCGACCTCGAACCGAAGCCATGGAAGCCCCAACCAACGCTCCCGTCCGCAAAATCTTCCTCTGGCCATATGTTGTCCGGCGTTACCTTCACAGAGCGATCAATCTTCCTTCCTTCGACCTCGAACTGAAGCGATGGAAGCCCCAAGCACCGCTCCCGTCCGCGAAATCTTCCTCTGGCCATATGTTGTCCGGCGTTACCTTCACCAGAGCGATCAATCTTCTTTCCTTCGACCTCGAACCGAAGCCATAGAAGCCCCAACCACCGCTCCCGTCCTCGAAATCTTCCTCTGGCCATATGTTGTCCGGCGTTACCTTCACCAGAGCGATCAATCTTCTTTCCTTCGACCTCGAACCGAAGCCATGGAAGCCCCAACCACCGCTCCCGTCCTCGAAATCTTCATCTGGCCATATGTTGTCCGGCGTTACCTACACCAGAGCGATCAATCTTCTTTCTTTCGACCTCGAACTGAAGCCATGGAAGCCCCAACCACCGCTCCCGTCCGTGAAACCTTCCTCTGGCCATATGTTGTCCGGCGTTACCTTCACCAGAGCGATCAATCTTCTTTCTTTCGACCTCAAACTGAAGCCATGGAAGCCCCAAGCACTGCTCCCGTCCGCGAAATCTTCCTCTGGCCATATGTTGTCCGGCGTTACCTTCACCAGAGCGATCAATCTTCTTTCCTTCGACCTCGAACCGAAGCCATGGAAGCCCCAACCACCGCTCCCGTCCTCGAAATCTTCCTCTGGCCATATGTTGTCCGGCGTTACCTTCACCAGAGCGATCAATCTTCTTTCCTTCGACCTCGAACCGAACCCATGGAAGCCCCAACCACCGCTCCCGTCCTCGAAATCTTCCTCTCGCCATATGTTGTCTGGCGTTACCTTCACCAGAGCGATCAATCTTCTTTCCTTCGACCTCGAACCGAAGCCATGGAAGCCCTACCACCGCTCCCGTCCGCGAAATCTTCCTCTGGCCATATGTTGTCCGGCGTTACCTTCACCAGAGCGATCAATCTTCTTTCCTTCGACCTCGAACCGAAGCCATGGAAGCCCTACCACCGCTCCCGTCCGCGAAATCTTCCTCTGGCCATATGTTGTCCGGCGTTACCTTCACCAGAGCGATCAATCTTCTTTTCTAAGACCCCGAACTGAAGCCATAGAAGCCCCAACCACCGCTCTCGTCCGCAAAATCTTCCTCTGGCCATATGTTGTCCGGCGTTACCTTCACCAGAGCGAACAATCTTCCTTCCTTCGACCTCGAACTGAAGCCATGGAAGCCCTACCACCGCTCCCGTCCAGGAAATCTTCCTCTGGCCATATGTTGTCCGGCGTTACCTTCACCAGAAGATCAATCTTCTTTCCTTCGACCTCGAACTGATGCCATAGCAGCCCCAACCACCGCTCCCGTCCGCAAAATCTTCCTCTGGCCATATGTTGTCCGGCGTTACCTTCAACAGAGCGATCAATCTTCCTTCCTTCGACCTCGAACTGAAGGTATGGAAGCCCTACCACCGCTCCCGTCCGCAAAATCTTAATCTGGCCATATGTTGTCCGGCGTTACCTTCACCAGAGCGATCAATCTTCTATTCTTTGACCTCGAACTGAAGCCATGGAAGCCCCAACCACCGCTCCCGTCCGCAAAATCTTCCTCTGGCCATATGTTGTCTGGCGTTACCTTCACCAGAGCGATCAATCTTCCTTCCTTCGACCTCGAACTGAAGCCATGGAAGCCCTACCACCGCTCCCGTCCGCGAAATCTTCCTCTGGCCATATGTTGTCCGGCGTTACCTTCACCAGAGCGATCAATCTTCTTTCCTTCGACCTCGAACTGAAGCCATGGAAGCACCCACCATCGCTCCCGTCCGCAAAATCTTCCTCTGGCCATATGTTGTCCGGCGTTACCTTCACCAGAGCGATAAATCTTCTTTCCTTCGACCTCGAACTGAAGCCATGGAAGCCCCAACCACAGCTCCCGTCCGCGAAATCTTCCTCTGGCCATATGTTGTCCGGCGTTACCTTCACCAGAGCGATCAATCTTCTTTCTTTCGACCTCGAACTGAAGCCATGGAAGCCCCAACCACCGCTCCCGTCCGCGAAATCTTCCTCTGGCCATATGTTGTCCGGCGTTACCTTCAACAGAGCGATCAATCTTCTTTCCTTCGACCTCGAACTGAAGCCATGGAAGCCCCAACCACCGCTCCCGTCCGCGAAATCTTCCTCTGGCCATATGTTGTCCGGCGTTACCTTCACCAGAAGATCAATCTTCTTTCCTTCGACCTCGAACTGATGCCATAGAAGCCCAAACCACCGCTCCCGTCCGCAAAATCTTCCTCTGGCCATATGTTGTCCGGCGTTAGCTTCACCAGAGCGATCAATCTTCTTTCCTTCGACCTCGAAGTGAAGCCATGGAAGCCCCAACCACCGCTCCCGTCCGCGAAATCTTCCTCTGGCCATATGTTGTCCGGCGTTACCTTCACCAGAGCGATCAATCTTCTTTCCTTCGACCTCGAACTGAAGCCATTTAAGCCCCAACCACCGCTCCCGTCCGCGAAATCTTCCTCTGGCCATATGTTGTCCGGCGTTACCTTCATTAGAGCCATCAATCTTCTTTACTTCGACTTCGAACTGAAGCCATGGAAGCCCCAACCACCGCTCCCGTCCGCGAAATCTTGCTCTGGCCATATGTTGTCCGGCGTTACCTTCACCAGAGCGATCAATCTTCTTTCCTTCGACCTCGAACCGAAGCCATGGAAGCCCCAACCAACGCTCCCATCCGCAAAATCTTCCTCTGGCCATATGTTGTCCGGCGTTACCTTCACCAGAGCGACCAATCTTCCTTCCTTCGACCTCGAACTGAAGCCATGGAAGCCCCAAGCACCGCTCCCGTCCGCGAAATCTTCCTCTGGCCATATGTTGTCCGGCGTTACCTTCACCAGAGCGATCAATCTTCTTTCCTTCGACCTCGAACCGAAGCCATAGAAGCCCCAACCACCGCTCCCGTCCTCGAAATCTTCCTCTGGCCATATGTTGTCCGGCGTTACCTTCACCAGAGTGATCAATCTTCTTTCCTTCGACCTCGAACCGAAGCCATGGAAGCCCCAACCACCGCTCCCGTCCTCGAAATCTTCCTCTGGCCATATGTTGTCCGGCGTTACCTTCACCAGAGCGATCAATCTTCTTTCTTTCGACCTCGAACTGAAGCCATGGAAGCCCCAACCACCGCTCCCGTCCGCGAAATCTTCCTCTGGCCATATGTTGTCCGGCGTTACCTTCACCAGAGCGATCAATCATCTTTCTTTCGACCTCAAACTGAAGCCATGGAAGCCCCAAGCACCGCTCCCGTCCGCGAAATCTTCCTCTGGCCATATGTTGTCCGGCGTTACCTTCATCAGAGCGATCAATCTTCTTTCCTTCGACCTCGAACCGAAGCCATGGAAACCCCAACCACCGCTCCCGTCCTCGAAATCTTCCTCTGGCCATATGTTGTCCGGCGTTAAATTCACCAGAGCGATCAATCTTCTTTCCTTCGACCTCGAACCGAAGCCATGGAAGCCCCAACCACCGCTCCGTCCTCGAAATCTTCCTCTCGCCATATGTTGTCTGGCGTTACCTTCACCAGAGCGATCAATCTTCTTTCCTTCGACCTCGAACCGAAGCCATGGAAGCCCCAACCACCGCTCCCTTCCGCGAAATCTTCCTCGGCCATATGTTGTCCGGCGTTACCTTCACCAGAGCGATCAATCTTCTTTTCTTCGACCCCGAACTGAAGCCATGGAAGCCCCAACCACCGCTCCCGTCCGCGAAATCTTCCTCTGGCCATATGTTGTCCGGCGTTACCTTCACCAGAGCGATCAATCTTCCTTCCTTCGACCTCGAACTGAAGCCATGGAAGCCCTACCACCGCTCCCGTCCGCGAAATCTTCCTCTGGCCATATGTTGTCCGGCGTTACCTTCACCAGAGCGATCAATCTTCTTTCCTTCGACCTCGAACTGAAGCCATGGAAGCCCCAACCACCGCTCCCGTCCGCGAAATTTCCTCTGGCCATATGTTGTCCGGCGTTACCTTCACCAGAAGATCAATCTTCTTTCCTTCGACCTTGAACTGATGCCATAGAAGCCCCAACCACCGCTCCCGTCCGCAAAATCTTCGTCTGGCCATATGTTGTCCGGCGTTACCTTCAACAGAGCGATCAATCTTCCGTCCTTCGACCTCGAACTGAAGCCATGGAAGCCCTACCACCGCTCCCGTCCGCAAAATCTTCCTCTGGCCATATGTTGTCCGGCGTTACCTTCACCAGAGCGATCAATCTTCTTTCTTTCGACCTCAAACTGAAGCCATGGAAGCCCCAACCACTGCTCCCGTCCGCGAAATCTTCCTCTGGCCATATGTTGTCCGACGTTACCTTCACCAGAGCGATCAATCTTCTTTCCTTCGACCTCGAACTGAAGCCATGGAAGCACCAACCACCGCTCCCGTCCGCGAAATCTTCCTCTGGCCATATGTTGTCCGGCGTTACCTTCACCAGAGCGATCAATCTTCTTTCCTTCGACAACGAACTGAAGCCATGGAAGCCCCAACCACCGCTCCCGTCCGCGAAATCTTCCTCTGGCCATATGTTGTCCGGCGTTACCTTCACCAGAGCGATCAATTTTCTTTCCTTCGACCTTGAACTGAAGCCATGGAAGCCCCAACCACCGCTCCCGTCCTCGAAATCTTTCTCTGGCCATATGTTGTCCGGCGTTACCTTCACCAGAGCGATCAGTCTTCTTTCCTTCGACCTCGAACTGAAGCCATGGAAGCCCCAACTACCGCTCCCGTCCGCGAAATCTTCCTCTGGCCATATGTTGTCTGGCGTTACCTTCACCAGAGCAATCAATCTTCCTTCCTTCGACCTCGAACTGAAGCCATGGAAGCCCTACCACCGCTCCCGTCCGCAAAATCTTCCTCTGGCCATATGTTGTCCAGCGTTACCTTCACCAGAGCGATCAATCTTCTTTCCTTCGACCTCGAACTGAAGCCATGGAAGCACCCACCACCGCTCCCGTCCGCGAAATCTTCCTCTGGCCATATGTTGTCCGGCGTTACCTTCACCAGAGCGATAAATCTACTTTCCTTCGACCTCGAACTGAAGCCATGGAAGCCCCAACCACCGCTCCCGTCCGCGAAATCTTCCTCTGGCCATATGTTTTCCGGCGTTACCTTCACCAGAGCGATCAATCTTCTTTCTTTCGACCTCGAACTGAAGCCATGGAAGCCCCAACCACCGCTCCCGTCCGCGAAATCTTCCTCTGGCCATATGTTGTCCGGCGTTACCTTCAACAGAGCGATCAATCTTCTTTCCTTCGACCTCGAACTGAAGCCATGGAAGCCCCAACCACCGCTCCCGTCCGCAAAATCTTCCTCTGGCCATATGTTGTCCGGCGTTACCTTCACCAGAAGATCAATCTTCTTTCCTTCGACCTCGAACTGATGCCATAGAAGCCCCAACCACCGCTCCCGTCCGCAAAATCTTCCTCTGGCCATATGTTGTCCGGCGTTAACTTCAACAGAGCGATCAATCTTCCTTCCTTCGACCTCGAACTGAAGCCATGGAAGCCCTACCACCGCTCCCGTCCGCAAAATCTTAATCTGGCCATATGTTGTCCGGCGTTACCTTCACCAGAGCGATCAATCTTCTTTTCTTTGACCTCGAATTGAAGCCATGGAAGCCCCAACCACCGCTCCCGTCCGCAAAATCTTCCTCTGGCCATATGTTGTCTGGCGTTACCTTCACCAGAGCGATCAATCTTCCTTCCTTCGACCTCGAACTGAAGCCATGGAAGCCCTACCACCGCTCCCGTCCGCGAAATCTTCCTCTGGCCATATGTTGTCCGGCGTTACCTTCACCAGAGCGATCAATCTTCTTTCCTTCGACCTCGAACCGCAGCCATGGAAGCCCCAACCACCGCTCCCGTCCTCGAAATCTTCCTCTCTCCATATGTTGTCCGGCGTTACCTTCACCAGAGCGATCAATCTTCTTTCCTTCGACATCGAACAGAAGCCATGGAAGCCCCAACCACCGCTCCCGTCCTCGAAATCTTCCTCTGGCCATATGTTGTCTGGCGTTACCTTCACCAGAGCGATCAATCTTCTTTCCTTCGACCTCGAACCGCAGCCATGGAAGCCCCAACCACCGCTCCCGTCCGCGAAATCTTCCTCTGGCCATATGTTGTCCGGCGTTACCTTCACCAGAGCGATCAATCTTCTTTTCTTCGACCCCGAACTGAAGCCATAGAAGCCTCAACCACCGCTCTCATCCGCAAAATCTTCCTCTGGCCATATGTTGTCCGGCGTTACCTTCACCAGAGCGAACAATCTTCCTTCCTTCGACCTCGAACTGAAGCCATGGAAGCCCTACCACCGCTCCCGTCCAGGAAATCTTCCTCTGGCCATATGTTGTCCGGCGTTACCTTCACCAGAAGATCAATCTTCTTTCCTTCGACCTCGAACTGATGCCATAGCAGCCCCAACCACCGCTCCCGTAAGCAAAATCTTCCTCTGGCCATATGTTGTCCGGCGTTACCTTCAACAGAGCGATCAATCTTCCTTCCTTCGACCTCGAACTGAAGGTATGGAAGCCCTACCACCGCTCCCGTCCGCAAAATCTTAATCTGGCCATATGTTGTCCGGCGTTACCTTCACCAGAGCGATCAATCTTCTATTCTTTGACCTCGAACTGAAGCCATGGAAGCCCCAACCACCGCTCCCGTCCGCAAAATCTTCCTCTGGCCATATGTTGTCTGGCGTTACCTTCACCAGAGCGATCAATCTTCCTTCCTTCGACCTCGAACTGAAGCCATGGAAGCCCTACCACCGCTCCCGTCCGCGAAATCTTCCTCTGGCCATATGTTGTCCGGCGTTACCTTCACCAGAGCGATCAATCTTCTTTCCTTCGACCTCGAACTGAAGCCATGGAAGCACCCACCACCGCTCCCGTCCGCAAAATCTTCCTCTGGCCATATGTTGTCCGGCGTTACCTTCACCAGAGCGATAAATCTTCTTTCCTTCGACCTCGAACTGATGCCATGGAAGCCCCAACCACAGCTCCCGTCCGCGAAATCTTCCTCTGGCCATATGTTGTCCGGCGTTAACTTCACCAGAGCGATCAATCTTCTTTCTTTCGACCTCGAACTGAAGCCATGGAAGCCCCAACCACCGCTCCCGTCCGCGAAATCTTCCTCTGGCCATATGTTGTCCGGCGTTACCTTCAACAGAGCGATCAATCTTCTTTCCTTCGACCTCGAACTGAAGCCATGGAAGCCCCAACCACCGCTCCCGTCCGCGAAATCTTCCTCTGGCCATATGTTGTCCGGCGTTACCTTCACCAGAAGATCAATCTTCTTTCCTTCGACCTCGAACTGATGCCATAGAAGCCCAAACCACCGCTCCCGTCCGCAAAATCTTCCTCTGGCCATATGTTGTCCGGCGTTAGCTTCACCAGAGCGATCAATCTTCTTTCCTTCGACCTCGAAGTGAAGCCATGGAAGCCCCAACCACCGCTCCCGTCCGCGAAATCTTCCTCTGGCCATATGTTGTCCGGCGTTACCTTCACCAGAGCGATCAATCTTCTTTCCTTCGACCTCGAACTGAAGCCATTTAAGCCCCAACCACCGCTCCCGTCCGCGAAATCTTCCACTGGCCATATGTTGTCCGGCGTTACCTTCATTAGAGCCATCAATCTTCTTTACTTCGACTTCGAACTGAAGCCATGGAAGCCCCAACCACCGCTCCCGTCCGCGAAATCTTGCTCTGGCCATATGTTGTCCGGCGTTACCTTCACCAGAGCGATCAATCTTCTTTCCTTCGACCTCGAACCGAAGCCATGGAAGCCCCAACCAACGCTCCCATCCGCAAAATCTTCCTCTGGCCATATGTTGTCCGGCGTTACCTTCACCAGAGCGACCAATCTTCCTTCCTTCGACCTCGAACTGAAGCCATGGAAGCCCCAAGCACCGCTCCCGTCCGCGAAATCTTCCTCTGGCCATATGTTGTCCGGCGTTACCTTCACCAGAGCGATCAATCTTCTTTCCTTCGACCTCGAACCGAAGCCATAGAAGCCCCAACCACCGCTCCCGTCCTCGAAATCTTCCTCTGGCCATATGTTGTCCGGCGTTACCTTCACCAGAGCGATCAATCTTCTTTCTTTCGACCTCGAACTGAAGCCATGGAAGCCCCAACCACCGCTCCCGTCCGCGAAATCTTCCTCTGGCCATATGTTGTCCGGCGTTACCTTCACCAGAGCGATCAATCATCTTTCTTTCGACCTCAAACTGAAGCCATGGAAGCCCCAAGCACCGCTCCCGTCCGCGAAATCTTCCTCTGGCCATATGTTGTCCGGCGTTACCTTCATCAGAGCGATCAATCTTCTTTCCTTCGACCTCGAACCGAAGCCATGGAAACCCCAACCACCGCTCCCGTCCTCGAAATCTTCCTCTGGCCATATGTTGTCCGGCGTTACCTTCACCAGAGCGATCAATCTTCTTTCCTTCGACCTCGAACCGAAGCCATGGAAGCCCCAACCACCGCTCCGTCCTCGAAATCTTCCTCTCGCCATATGTTGTCTGGCGTTACCTTCACCAGAGCGATCAATCTTCTTTCCTTCGACCTCGAACCGAAGCCATGGAAGCCCCAACCACCGCTCCCTTCCGCGAAATCTTCCTCGGCCATATGTTGTCCGGCGTTACCTTCACCAGAGCGATCAATCTTCTTTTCTTCGACCCCGAACTGAAGCCATGGAAGCCCCAACCACCGCTCCCGTCCGCAAAATCTTCCTCTGGCCATATGTTGTCCGGCGTTACCTTCACCAGAGCGATCAATCTTCCTTCCTTCGACCTCGAACTGAAGCCATGGAAGCCCTACCTCCGCTCCCGTCCGCGAAATCTTCCTCTGGCCATATGTTGTCCGGCGTTACCTTCACCAGAGCGATCAATCTTCTTTCCTTCGACCTCGAACTGAAGCCATGGAAGCCCCAACCACCGCTCCCGTCCGCGAAATCTTCCTCTGGCCATATGTTGTCCGGCGTTACCTTCACCAGAAGATCAATCTTCTTTCCTTCGACCTTGAACTGATGCCATAGAAGCCCCAACCACCGCTCCAGTCTGCAAAATCTTCGTCTGGCCATATGTTGTCCGGCGTTACCTTCAACAGAGCGATCAATCTTCCGTCCTTCGACCTCGAACTGAAGCCATGGAAGCCCTACCACCGCTCCCGTCCGCAAAATCTTCCTCTGGCCATATGTTGTCCGGCGTTACCTTCACCAGAGCGATCAATCTTCTTTCTTTCGACCTCAAACTGAAGCCATGGAAGCCCCAACCACTGCTCCCGTCCGCGAAATCTTCCTCTGGCCATATGTTGTCCGACGTTACCTTCACCAGAGCGATCAATCTTCTTTCCTTCGACCTCGAACTGAAGCCATGGAAGCACCAACCACCGCTCCCGTCCGCGAAATCTTCCTCTGGCCATATGTTGTCCGGCGTTACCTTCACCAGAGCGATCAATCTTCTTTCCTTCGACAACAAACTGAAGCCATGGAAGCCCCAACCACCGCTCCCGTCCGCGAAATCTTCCTCTGGCCATATGTTGTCCGGCGTTACCTTCACCAGAGCGATCAATTTTCTTTCCTTCGACCTTGAACTGAAGCCATGGAAGCCCCAACCACCGCTCCCGTCCTCGAAATCTTCCTCTGGCCATATGTTGTCCGGCGTTACCTTCACCAGAGCGATCAGTCTTCTTTCCTTCGACCTCGAACTGAAGCCATGGAAGCCCCAACTACCGCTCCCGTCCGCGAAATCTTCCTCTGGCCATATGTTGTCTGGCGTTACCTTCACCAGAGCAATCAATCTTCCTTCCTTCGACCTCGAACTGAAGCCATGGAAGCCCTACCACCGCTCCCGTCCGCAAAATCTTCCTCTGGCCATATGTTGTCCGGCGTTACCTTCACCAGAGCGATCAATCTTCTTTCCTTCGACCTCGAACTGAAGCCATGGAAGCCCCAACCACCGCTCCCGTCCGCGAAATCTTCCTCTGGCCATATGTTTTCCGGCGTTACCTTCACCAGAGCGATCAATCTTCTTTCTTTCGACCTCGAACTGAAGCCATGGAAGCCCCAACCACCGCTCCCGTCCGCGAAATCTTCCTCTGGCCATATGTTGTCCGGCGTTACCTTCAACAGAGCGATCAATCTTCTTTCCTTCGACCTCGAACTGAAGCCATGGAAGCCCCAACCACCGCTCCCGTCCGCGAAATCTTCCTCTGGCCATATGTTGTCCGGCGTTACCTTCACCAGAAGATCAATCTTCTTTCCTTCGATCTCGAACTGATGCCATAGAAGCCCAAACCACCGCTCCCGTCCGCAAAATCTTCCTCTGGCCATATGTTGTCCGGCGTTAGCTTCACCAGAGCGATCAATCTTCTTTCCTTCGACAACAAACTGAAGCCATGGAAGCCCCAACCACCGCTCCCGTCCGCGAAATCTTCCTCTGGCCATATGTTGTCCGGCGTTACCTTCACCAGAGCGATCAATTTTCTTTCCTTCGACCTTGAACTGAAGCCATGGAAGCCCCAACCACCGCTCCCGTCCTCGAAATCTTCCTCTGGCCATATGTTGTCCGGCGTTACCTTCACCAGAGCGATCAGTCTTCTTTCCTTCGACCTCGAACTGAAGCCATGGAAGCCCCAACTACCGCTCCCGTCCGCGAAATCTTCCTCTGGCCATATGTTGTCTGGCGTTACCTTCACCAGAGCAATCAATCTTCCTTCCTTCGACCTCGAACTGAAGCCATGGAAGCCCTACCACCGCTCCCGTCCGCAAAATCTTCCTCTGGCCATATGTTGTCCGGCGTTACCTTCACCAGAGCGATCAATCTTCTTTCCTTCGACCTCGAACTGAAGCCATGGAAGCCCCAACCACCGCTCCCGTCCGCGAAATCTTCCTCTGGCCATATGTTTTCCGGCGTTACCTTCACCAGAGCGATCAATCTTCTTTCTTTCGACCTCGAACTGAAGCCATGGAAGCCCCAACCACCGCTCCCGTCCGCGAAATCTTCCTCTGGCCATATGTTGTCCGGCGTTACCTTCAACAGAGCGATCAATCTTCTTTCCTTCGACCTCGAACTGAAGCCATGGAAGCCCCAACCACCGCTCCCGTCCGCGAAATCTTCCTCTGGCCATATGTTGTCCGGCGTTACCTTCACCAGAAGATCAATCTTCTTTCCTTCGATCTCGAACTGATGCCATAGAAGCCCAAACCACCGCTCCCGTCCGCAAAATCTTCCTCTGGCCATATGTTGTCCGGCGTTAGCTTCACCAGAGCGATCAATCTTCTTTCCTTCGACCTCAAACTGAAGCCATGGAAACCCCAACCACCGCTCCCATCCGCGAAATCTTCCTCTGGCCATATGTTGTCCGGCGTTACCTTCACCAGAGCGATCAATCTTCTTTCCTTCGACCTCGAAGTGAAGCCATGGAAGCCCCAACCACCGCTCCCGTCTGCGAAATCTTCCTCTGGCCATATGTTGTCCGGCGTTACCTTCACCAGAGCGATCAATCTTCTTTCCTTCGACCTCGAACTGAAGCCATTTAAGCCCCAACCACCGCTCCCGTCCGCGAAATCTTCCTCTGGCCATATGTTGTCCGGCGTTACCTTCATTAGAGCCATCAATCTTCTTTACTTCGACTTCGAACTGAAGCCATGGAAGCCCCAACCACCGCTCCCGTCCGCGAAATCTTGCTCTGGCCATATGTTGTCCGGCGTTACCTTCACCAGAGCGATCAATCTTCTTTCCTTCGACCTCGAACCGAAGCCATGGAAGCCCCAACCAACGCTCCCATCCGCAAAATCTTCCTCTGGCCATATGTTGTCCGGCGTTACCTTCACCAGAGCGACCAATCTTCCTTCCTTCGACCTCGAACTGAAGCCATGGAAGCCCCAAGCACCGCTCCCGTCCGCGAAATCTTCCTCTGGCCATATGTTGTCCGGCGTTACCTTCACCAGAGCGATCAATCTTCTTTCCTTCGACCTCGAACCGAAGCCACAGAAGCCCCAACCACCGCTCCCGTCCTCGAAATCTTCCTCTGGCCATATGTTGTCCGGCGTTACCTTCACCAGAGTGATCAATCTTCTTTCCTTCGACCTCGAACCGAAGCAATGGAAGCCCCAACCACCGCTATCGTCCTCGAAATCTTCCTCTGGCCATATGTTGTCCGGCGTTACCTTCACCAGAGCGATCAATTTTCTTTCCTTCGACCTCGAACTGAAGCCATGGAAGCCCCAACCACCGCTCCCGTCCTCGAAATCTTCCTCTGGCCATATGTTGTCCGGCGTTACCTTCACCAGAGCGATCAGTCTTCTTTCCTTCGACCTCGAACTGAAGCCATGGAAGCCCCAACTACCGCTCCCGTCCGCGAAATCTTCCTCTGGCCATATGTTGTCTGGCGTTACCTTCACCAGAGCAATCAATCTTCCTTCCTTCGACCTCGAACTGAAGCCATGGAAGCCCTACCACCGCTCCCGTCCGCAAAATCTTCCTCTGGCCATATGTTGTCCGGCGTTACCTTCACCAGAGCGATCAATCTTCTTTCCTTCGACCTCGAACTGAAGCCATGGAAGCACCCACCACCGCTCCCGTCCGCGAAATCTTCCTCTGGCCATATGTTGTCCGGCGTTACCTTCACCAGAGCGATAAATCTACTTTCCTTCGACCTCGAACTGAAGCCATGGAAGCCCCAACCACCGCTCCCGTCCGCGAAATCTTCCTCTGGCCATATGTTTTCCGGCGTTACCTTCACCAGAGCGATCAATCTTCTTTCTTTCGACCTCGAACTGAAGCCATGGAAGCCCCAACCACCGCTCCCGTCCGCGAAATCTTCCTCTGGCCATATGTTGTCCGGCGTTACCTTCAACAGAGCGATCAATCTTCTTTCCTTCGACCTCGAACTGAAGCCATGGAAGCCCCAACCACCGCTCCCGTCCGCGAAATCTTCCTCTGGCCATATGTTGTCCGGCGTTACCTTCACCAGAAGATCAATCTTCTTTCCTTCGATCTCGAACTGATGCCATAGAAGCCCAAACCACCGCTCCCGTCCGCAAAATCTTCCTCTGGCCATATGTTGTCCGGCGTTAGCTTCACCAGAGCGATCAATCTTCTTTCCTTCGACCTCAAACTGAAGCCATGGAAACCCCAACCACCGCTCCCATCCGCGAAATCTTCCTCTGGCCATATGTTGTCCGGCGTTACCTTCACCAGAGCGATCAATCTTCTTTCCTTCGACCTCGAAGTGAAGCCATGGAAGCCCCAACCACCGCTCCCGTCTGCGAAATCTTCCTCTGGCCATATGTTGTCCGGCGTTACCTTCACCAGAGCGATCAATCTTCTTTCCTTCGACCTCGAACTGAAGCCATTTAAGCCCCAACCACCGCTCCCGTCCGCGAAATCTTCCTCTGGCCATATGTTGTCCGGCGTTACCTTCATTAGAGCCATCAATCTTCTTTACTTCGACTTCGAACTGAAGCCATGGAAGCCCCAACCACCGCTCCCGTCCGCGAAATCTTGCTCTGGCCATATGTTGTCCGGCGTTACCTTCACCAGAGCGATCAATCTTCTTTCCTTCGACCTCGAACCGAAGCCATGGAAGCCCCAACCAACGCTCCCATCCGCAAAATCTTCCTCTGGCCATATGTTGTCCGGCGTTACCTTCACCAGAGCGACCAATCTTCCTTCCTTCGACCTCGAACTGAAGCCATGGAAGCCCCAAGCACCGCTCCCGTCCGCGAAATCTTCCTCTGGCCATATGTTGTCCGGCGTTACCTTCACCAGAGCGATCAATCTTCTTTCCTTCGACCTCGAACCGAAGCCACAGAAGCCCCAACCACCGCTCCCGTCCTCGAAATCTTCCTCTGGCCATATGTTGTCCGGCGTTACCTTCACCAGAGTGATCAATCTTCTTTCCTTCGACCTCGAACCGAAGCAATGGAAGCCCCAACCACCGCTATCGTCCTCGAAATCTTCCTCTGGCCATATGTTGTCCGGCGTTACCTTCACCAGAGCGATCAATCTTCTTTCTTTCGACCTCGAACTGAAGCCATGGAAGCCCCAACCACCGCTCCCGTCCTCGAAATCTTCCTCTGGCCATATGTTGTCCGGCGTTACCTTCACCAGAGCAATCAATCTTCCTTCCTTCGACCTCGAACTGAAGCCATGGAAGCCCCAACTACCGCTCCCGTCCGCGAAATCTTCCTCTGGCCATATGTTGTCTGGCGTTACCTTCACCAGAGCAATCAATCTTCCTTCCTTCGACCTCGAACTGAAGCCATGGAAGCCCTACCACCGCTCCCGTCCGCGAAATCTTCCTCTGGCCATATGTTGTCCGGCGTTACCTTCACCAGAGCGATAAATCTACTTTCCTTCGACCTCGAACTGAAGCCATGGAAGCCCCAACCACCGCTCCCGTCCGCGAAATCTTCCTCTGGCCATATGTTTTCCGGCGTTACCTTCACCAGAGCGATCAATCTTCTTTCTTTCGACCTCGAACTGAAGCCATGGAAGCCCCAACCACCGCTCCCGTCCGCGAAATCTTCCTCTGGCCATATGTTGTCCGGCGTTACCTTCAACAGAGCGATCAATCCTCTTTCCTTCGACCTCGAACTGAAGCCATGGAAGCCCCAACCACCGCTCCCGTCCGCGAAATCTTCCTCTGGCCATATGTTGTCCGGCGTTAACTTCACCAGAAGATCAATCTTCTTTCCTTCGACCTCGAACTGATGCCATAGAAGCCCAAACCACCGCTCCCGTCCGCAAAATCTTCCTCTGGCCATATGTTGTCCGGCGTTAGCTTCACCAGAGCGATCAATCTTCTTTCCTTCGACCTCAAACTGAAGCCATGGAAACCCCAACCACCGCTCCCATCCGCGAAATCTTCCTCTGGCCATATGTTGTCCGGCGTTACCTTCACCAGAGCGATCAATCTTCTTTCCTTCGACCTCGAAGTGAAGCCATGGAAGCCCCAACCACCGCTCCCGTCTGCGAAATCTTCCTCTGGCCATATGTTGTCCGGCGTTACCTTCACCAGAGCGATCAATCTTCTTTCCTTCGACCTCGAACTGAAGCCATTTAAGCCCCAACCACCGCTCCCGTCCGCGAAATCTTCCTCTGGCCATATGTTGTCCGGCGTTACCTTCATTAGAGCCATCAATCTTCTTTACTTCGACTTCGAACTGAAGCCATGGAAGCCCCAACCACCGCTCCCGTCCGCGAAATCTTGCTCTGGCCATATGTTGTCCGGCGTTACCTTCACCAGAGCGATCAATCTTCTTTCCTTCGACCTCGAACCGAAGCCATGGAAGCCCCAACCAACGCTCCCATCAGCAAAATCTTCCTCTGGCCATATGTTGTCCGGCGTTACCTTCACCAGAGCGACCAATCTTCCTTCCTTCGACCTCGAACTGAAGCCATGGAAGCCCCAAGCACCGCTCCCGTCCGCGAAATCTTCCTCTGGCCATATGTTGTCTGGCGTTACCTTCACCAGAGCGATCAATCTTCTTTCCTTCGACCTCGAACCGAAGCCACAGAAGCCCCAACCACCGCTCCCGTCCTCGAAATCTTCCTCTGGCCATATGTTGTCCGGCGTTACCTTCACCAGAGTGATCAATCTTCTTTCCTTCAACCTCGAACCGAAGCCATGGAAGCCCCAACCACCGCTTCCGTCCTCGAAATCTTCCTCTGGCCATATGTTGTCCGGCGTTACCTTCACCAGAGCGATCAATCTTCTTTCTTTCGACCTCGAACTGAAGCCATGGAAGCCCCAACCACCGCTCCCGTCCGCGAAATCTTCCTCTGGCCATATGTTGTCCGGCGTTACCTTCACCAGAGCGATCAATCTTCTTTCTTTCGACCTCAAACTGAAGCCATGGAAGCCCCAAGCACCGCTCCCGTCCGCGAAATCTTCCTCTGGCCATATGTTGTCCGGCGTTACCTTCACCAGAGCGATCAATCTTCCTTCCTTCGACCTCGAACTGAAGCCATGGAAGCCCTACCACCGCTCCCGTCTCCGAAATCTTCCTCTGGCCATATGTTGTCCGGCGTTACCTTCACCAGAGCGATCAATCTTCTTTCCTTCGACCTCGAACTGAAGCCATGGAAGCCCCAACCACCGCTCCCGTCCGCGAAATCTTCCTCTGGCCATATGTTGTCCGGCGTTACCTTCACCAGAAGATCAATCTTCTTTCCTTCGACCTTCAACTGATGCCATAGAAGCCCCAACCACCGCTCCCGTCCGCAAAATCTTCGTCTGGCCATATGTTGTCCGGCGTTACCTTCAACAGAGCGATCAATCTTCCGTCCTTCGACCTCGAACTGAAGCCATGGAAGCCCTACCACCGCTCCCGTCCGCAAAATCTTCCTCTGGCCATATGTTGTCCGGCGTTACCTTCACCAGAGCGATCAATCTTCTTTCTTTCGACCTCAAACTGAAGCCATGGAAGCCCCAACCACTGCTCCCGTCCGCGAAATCTTCCTCTGGCCATATGTTGTCCGACGTTACCTTCACCAGAGCGATCAATCTTCTTTCCTTCGACCTCGAACTGAAGCCATGGAAGCACCAACCACCGCTCCCGTCCGCGAAATCTTCCTCTGGCCATATGTTGTCCGGCGTTACCTTCACCAGAGCGATCAATCTTCTTTCCTTCGACCTCGAACTGAAGCCATGGAAGCACCCACCACCGCTCCCGTCCGCAAAATCTTCCTCTGGCCATATGTTGTCCGGCGTTACCTTCACCAGAGCGATCAATCTTCTTTCCTTCGACCTCGAACTGAAGCCATGGAAGCCCCAACCACCGCTCCGTTCCGCGAAATCTTCCTCTGGCCATATGTTGACCGGCGTTACCTTCACCAGAGCGATCAATCTTCTTTCCTTCGACCTCGAACCGAAGCCATGGAAGCCCCAACCACCGCTCCCGTCCTCGAAATATTCCTCTGGCCATATGTTGTCCGGCGTTACCTTCACCAGAGCGATCAATCTTCTTTCCTTCGACCTCGAACCGAAGCCATGGAAGCCCCAACCACCGCTCCCATCCGCGAAATCTTCCTCTGGCCATATGTTGACCGGCGTTACCTTCACCAGAGCGATCAATCTTCTTTTCTTCGACCTCGAACTGAAGCCATGGAAGCCCCAACCACCGCTCCCGTCCGCAAAATCTTCCTCTGGCCATATGTTGTCCGGCGTTACCTTCACCAGAGCAATCAATCTTCTTTCTTTCGACCTCAAACTGAAGCCATGGAAGCCCCAAGCACCGCTCCCGTCCGCGAAATCTTCCTCTGGCCATATGTTGTCCGGCGTTACCTTCACCAGAGCGATCAATCTTCTTTCCTTCGACCTCGAACCGAAGCCATGGAAGCCCTACCACCGCTCCCGTCCGCGAAATCTTCCTCTGGCCATATGTTGTCCGGCGTTACCTTCACCAGAGCGATCAATCTTCTTTTCTTTGATCTCGAACTGAAGCCATGGAAGCCCCAACCAACACTCCCGTCCGCAAAATCTTCCTCTGGCCATATGTTGTCCGGCGTTACCTTCACCAGAGCGATCAATCTTCCTTCCTTCGACCTCGAACTGAAGCCATGGAAGCCCTACCACCGCTCCCGTCCGCGAAATCTTCCTCTGGCCATATGTTGTCCGGCGTTACCTTCACCAGAGAGATCAATCTTCCTTCCTTCGACCTCGAACTGAAGCCATGGAAGCCCTACCACCGCTCCCGTCCGCGAAATCTTCCTCTGGCCATATGTTGTCCGGCGTTACCTTCACCAGAGCGATCAATCTTCTTTCCTTCGACCTCGAACTGAAGCCATGGAAGCCCCAACCACCGCTCCCGTCCGCGAAATCTTACTCTGGCCATATGTTGTCCGGCGTTACCTTCACCAGAAGATCAATCTTCTTTCCTTCGACCTCGAACTGATGCCATAGAAGCCCCAATCACCGCTCCCGTCCGCAAAATCTTCCTCTGGCCATATGTTGTCCGGCGTTAGCTTCACCAGAGCGATCAATCTTCTTTCCTTCGACCTCAAACTGAAGCCATGGAAACCCCAACCACCGCTCCCGTCCGCGAAATCTTCCTCTGGCCATATGTTGTCCGGCGTTACCTTCACCAGAGCGATCAATCTTCTTTCCTTCGACCTCGAAGTGAAGCCATGGAAGCCCCAACAACCGCTCCCGTCCGCGAAATCTTCCTCTGGCCATTTGTTGTCCGGCGTTACCTTCACCAGAGCGATCAATCTTCTTTCCTTCGACCTCGAACTGAAACCATTTAAGCCCCAACCACCACTCCCGTCCGCGAAATCTTCCTCTGGCCATATGTTGTCCGGCGTTACCTTCACCAGAGAGATCAATCTTCCTTCCTTCGACCTCGAACTGAAGCCATGGAAGCCCTACCACCGCTCCCGTCCGCGAAATCTTCCTCTGGCCATATGTTGTCCGGCGTTACCTTCACCAGAGCGATCAATCTTCTTTCCTTCGACCTCGAACTGAAGCCATGGAAGCCCCAACCACCGCTCCCGTCCGCGAAATCTTACTCTGGCCATATGTTGTCCGGCGTTACCTTCACCAGAAGATCAATCTTCTTTCCTTCGACCTCGAACTGATGCCATAGAAGCCCCAATCACCGCTCCCGTCCGCAAAATCTTCCTCTGGCCATATGTTGTCCGGCGTTAGCTTCACCAGAGCGATCAATCTTCTTTCCTTCGACCTCAAACTGAAGCCATGAAAACCCCAACCACCGCTCCCGTCCGCGAAATCTTCCTCTGGCCATATGTTGTCCGGCGTTACCTTCACCAGAGCGATCAATCTTCTTTCCTTCGACCTCAAACTGAAGCCATGGAAACCCCAACCACCGCTCCCGTCCGCGAAATCTTCCTCTGGCCATATGTTGTCCGGCGTTACCTTCACCAGAGCGATCAATCTTCTTTCCTTCGACCTCGAACTGAAGCCATTTAAGCCCCAACCACCACTCCCGTCCGCGAAATCTTCCTCTGGCCATATGTTGTCCGGCGTTACCTTCATTAGAGCCATCAATCTTCTTTACTTCGACCTCGAACTGAAGCCATGTAAGCCCCAACCACCGCTCCCGTCCGCATAATCTTCCTCTGGCCATATGTTGTCCGGCGTTAACTTCACCAGAGCGATCAATCTTCTTTCCTTCGACCTCGAACTGAAGCCATGGAAGCTCCAACCACCGCTCCCGTCCGCGAAATCTTCCTCTGGCCATATGTTGTCCGGCGTTACCTTCACCAGAGCGATCAATCTTCATTCCTTTGACCTCGAACTAAAGCCATGGAAGCCCCAACCACCGCTCCCGTCCGCAAAATCTTCCTCTGGCCATATGTTGTCCGGCGTTAACTTCACCAGAGCGATCAATCTTCCTTCCTTCGACCTCGAACTAAAGCCATGGAAGCCCCAACCACCGCTCCCGTCCGCAAAATCTTCCTCTGGCCATATGTTGTACGGCGTTAACTTCACCAGAGCGATCAATCTTCTTTCCTTCGACCTCGAACTGAAGCCATGGAAGCACCAACCACGCTCCCGTCCGCGAAATCTTCCTCTGGCCATATGTTGTCCGGCGTTACCTTCACCAGAGCGATCAATCTTCTTTCCTTCGACCTCGAACTGAAGCCATGGAAGCCCCAACCACCGCTCCCGTCCGCGAAATCTTCCTCTGGCCATATGTTGTCCGGCGTTACCTTCACCAGAGCGATCAATCTTCTTTCTTTCGACCTCGAACTGAAGCCATGGAAGCCCCAACCACCGCTCCCGTCCGCAAAATCTTCCTCTGGCCATATGTTGTCCGGCGTTACCTTCACCAGAGCGATCAATCTTCTTTCTTTCGACCTCGAACTGAAGCCATGGAAGCCCCAAGCACCGCTCCCGTCCGCGAAATCTTCCTCTGGCCATATGTTGTCCTGCGTTACCTTCACCAGAGCGATCAATCTTCTTTCCTTCGACCTCGAACCGAAGCCATAGAAGCCCCAACCACCGCTCCCGTCCTCGAAATCTTCCTCTGGCCATATGTTGTCCGGCGTTACCTTCACCAGAGCGATCAATCTTCTTTCCTTCGACCTCGAACCAAAGCCATAGAAGCCCCAACCACCGCTCCCTCCCTCGAAATCTTCCTCTGGCCATATGTTGTCCGGCGTTAACCTTCACCAGAGCGATCAATCTTCTTTCCTTCGACCTCGAACCGAAGCCATGGAAGCCCAGACCACGCTCCCGTCCTCGAAATCTTCCTCTGGCCATATGTTGTCCGGCGATACCTTCACCAGAGCGATCAATCTTCTTTCCTTCGACCTCGAACCGAAGCCATGGAAGCCCCAACCACCGCTCCCGTCCGCGAAATCTTGCTCTGGCCATATGTTGTCCGGCGTTACCTTCACCAGAGCGATCAATCTTCTTTCCTTCGACCTCGAACTGAAGCCATGGAAGCCCCAACCACCGCTCCCGTCCGCGAAATCTTCCGCTGGCCATATGTTGTCCGGCGTTACCTTCACCAGAGCGATCAATCTTCCTTCCTTCGACCTCGAACTGAAGCCATGGAAGCCCCAAGCACCGCTCCCGTCCGCGAAATCTTCCTCTGGCCATATGTTGTCCGGCGTTACCTTCACCAGAGCGATCAATTTTCTTTGGTTCGATCTCGAACCGAAGCCATGGAAGCCCCAACCACCGCTCCCTTCCGCGAAATCTTCCTCTGGCCATATGTTGTCCGGCGTTACCTTCACCAGAAGATCAATCTTCTTTCCTTCGACCTCGAACTGATGCCATAGAAGCCCCAACCACCGCTCCCGTCCGCAAAATCTTCCTCTGGCCATATGTTGTCCGGCGTTAGCTTCACCAGAGCGATCAATTTTCTTTCCTTCGACCTCAAACTGAAACCATGGAAACCCCAACCACCGCTCCCATCCGCGAAATCTTCCTCTGGCCATATGTTGTCCGGCGTTACCTTCACCAGAGCGATCAATCTTCTTTCCTTCGACCTCGAAGTGAAGCCATGGAAGCCCCAACCACCGCTCCCGTCCGCGAAATCTTCCTCTGGCCATATGTTGTCCGGCGTTACCTTCACCAGAGCGATCAATCTTCTTTCCTTCGACCTCGAACTGAAGCCATTTAAGCCCCAACCACCACTCCCGTCCGCGAAATCTTCCTCTGGCCATATGTTGTCCGGCGTTACCTTCATTAGAGCCATCAATCTTCTTTACTTCGACCTCGAACTGAAGCCATGGAAGCCCCAACCACCACTCCCGTCCGCATAATCTTCCTCTGGCCATATGTTGTCCGGCGTTAACTTCACCAGAGCGATCAATCTTCTTTCCTTCGACCTCGAACTGAAGCCATGGAAGCCCCAACCACCGCTCCCGTCCGCGAAATCTTCCTCTGGCCATATGTTGTCCGACGTTACCTGCACCAGAGCGATCAATCTTCCTTCCTTCGACCTCGAACTAAAGCCATGGAAGCCCCAACCACCGCTCCCGTCCGCAAAATCTTCCTCTGGCCATATGTTGTCCGGCGTTAACTTCACCAGAGCGATCAATCTTCTTTCCTTCGACCTCGAACTGAAGCCATGGAAGCCCCAACCACCGCTCCCGTCCGCAAAATCTTCCTCTGGCCATATGTTGTCCGGCGTTACCTTCACCAGAGCGATCAATCTTCTTTCCTTCGACCTCGATCTGAAGCCATGGAAGCCCCAACCACCGCTCCCGTCCGCGAAATCTTCCTCTGGCCATATGTTGTCCGGCGTTACCTTCACCAGAGCGATCAATCTTCTTTCCTTCGACCTCGAACTGAAGCCAGGGAAGCCCCAACCACCGCTTGGTCCGCGAAATCTTCCTCTGGCCATATGTTGTCCGGCGTTACCTTCACCAGAGCGATCAATCTTCTTTCCTTCGACCTCGAACTGAAGCCATTTAAGCCCCAACCACCACTCCCGTCCGCGAAATCTTCCTCTGGCCATATGTTGTCCGGCGTTACCTTCATTAGAGCCATCAATCTTCTTTACTTCGACCTCGAACTGAAGCCATGGAAGCCCCAACCACCGCTCCCGTCCGCATAATCTTCCTCTGGCCATATGTTGTCCGGCGTTAACTTCACCAGAGCGATCAATCTTCTTTCCTTCGACCTCGAACTGAAGCCATGGAAGCCCCAACCACCGCTCCCGTCCGCGAAATCTTCCTCTGGCCATATGTTGTCCGACGTTACCTTCACCAGAGCGATCAATCTTCCTTCCTTCGACCTCGAACTAAAGCCATGGAAGCCCCAACCACCGCTCCCGTCCGCAAAATCTTCCTCTGGCCATATGTTGTCCGGCGTTAACTTCACCAGAGCGATCAATCTTCTTTCCTTCGACCTCGAACTGAAGCCATGGAAGCCCCAACCACCGCTCCCGTCCGCAAAATCTTCCTCTGGCCATACGTTGTCCGGCGTTACCTTCACCAGAGCGATCAATCTTCTTTCCTTCGACCTCGATCTGAAGCCATGGAAGCCCCAACCACCGCTCCCGTCCGCGAAATCTTCCTCTGGCCATATGTTGTCCGGCGTTACCTTCACCAGAGCAATCAATCTTCTTTCCTTCGACCTCGAACTGAAGCCAGGGAAGCCCCAACCACCGCTCCCGTCCGCGAAATCTTCCTCTGGCCATATGTTGTCCGGCGTTACCTTCACCAGAGCGATCAATCTTCTTTCCTTCGACCTCGAACTGAAGCCATTTAAGCACCAACCACGCTCCCGTCCGCGAAATCTTCCTCTGGCCATATGTTGTCCGGCGTTACCTTCACCAGAGCGATCAATCTTCTTTCCTTCGACCTCGAACTGAAGCCATGGAAGCCCCAACCACCGCTCCCTTCCTCGAAATCTTCCTCTGGCCATATGTTGTCCGGCGTTACCTTCACCAGAGCGATCAATCTTCTTTCCTTCGACCTCGAACCAAAGCCATAGAAGCCCCAACCACCGCTCCCTTCCTCGAAATCTTCCTCTGGCCATATGTTGTCCGGCGTTACCTTCACCAGAGCGATCAATCTTCTTTCCTTCGACCTCGAACCGAAGCCATGGAAGCCCCAACCACGCTCCCGTCCTCGAAATCTTCCTCTGGCCATATGTTGTCCGGCGTTACCTTCACCAGAGCGATCAATCTTCTTTCCTTCGACCTCGAACCGAAGCCATGGAAGCCCCAACCACCGCTCCCGTCCGCGAAATCTTGCTCTGGCCATATGTTGTCCGGCGTTACCTTCACCAGAGCGATCAATCTTCTTTCCTTCGACCTCGAACCGAAGCCATGGAAGCCCCAACCAACGCTCCCGTCCGCAAAATCTTCCTCTGGCCATATGTTGTCCGGCGTTACCTTCACAGAGCGATCAATCTTCCTTCCTTCGACCTCGAACTGAAGCGATGGAAGCCCCAAGCACCGCTCCCGTCCGCGAAATCTTCCTCTGGCCATATGTTGTCCGGCGTTACCTTCACCAGAGCGATCAATCTTCTTTCCTTCGACCTCGAACCGAAGCCATAGAAGCCCCAACCACCGCTCCCGTCCTCGAAATCTTCCTCTGGCCATATGTTGTCCGGCGTTACCTTCACCAGAGCGATCAATCTTCTTTCCTTCGACCTCGAACCGAAGCCATGGAAGCCCCAACCACCGCTCCCGTCCTCGAAATCTTCATCTGGCCATATGTTGTCCGGCGTTACCTTCACCAGAGCGATCAATCTTCTTTCCTTCGACCTCGAACTGAAGCCATGGAAGCACCCACCACCGCTCCCGTCCGCAAAATCTTCCTCTGGCCATATGTTGTCCGGCGTTATCTTCACCAGAGCGATCAATCTTCTTTCCTTCGACCTCGAACTGAAGCCATGGAAGCCCCAACCACCGCTCCGTTCCGCGAAATCTTCCTCTGGCCATATGTTGTCCGGCGTTACCTTCACCAGAGCGATCAATCTTCTTTCCTTCGACCTCGAACCGAAGCCATGGAAGCCCCAACCACCGCTCCCGTCCTCGAAATATTCCTCTGGCCATATGTTGTCCGGCGTTACCTTCACCAGAGCGATCAATCTTCTTTCCTTCGACCTCGAACCGAAGCCATGGAAGCCCCAACCACCGCTCCCATCCGCGAAATCTTCCTCTGGCCATATGTTGACCGGCGTTACCTTCACCAGAGCGATCAATCTTCTTTTCTTCGACCTCGAACTGAAGCCATGGAAGCCCCAACCACCGCTCCCGTCCGCAAAATCTTCCTCTGGCCATATGTTGTCCGGCGTTACCTTCACCAGAGCAATCAATCTTCTTTCTTTCGACCTCAAACTGAAGCCATGGAAGCCCCAAGCACCGCTCCCGTCCGCGAAATCTTCCTCTGGCCATATGTTGTCCGGCGTTACCTTCACCAGAGCGATCAATCTTCTTTCCTTCGACCTCGAACCGAAGCCATGGAAGCCCTACCACCGCTCCCGTCCGCGAAATCTTCCTCTGGCCATATGTTGTCCGGCGTTACCTTCACCAGAGCGATCAATCTTCTTTTCTTTGATCTCGAACTGAAGCCATGGAAGCCCCAACCACCACTCCCGTCCGCAAAATCATCCTCTGGCCATATGTTGTCCGGCGTTACCTTCACCAGAGCGATCAATCTTCCTTCCTTCGACCTCGAACTGAAGCCATGGAAGCCCTACCACCGCTCCCGTCCGCGAAATCTTCCTCTGGCCATATGTTGTCCGGCGTTACCTTCACCAGAGAGATCAATCTTCCTTCCTTCGACCTCGAACTGAAGCCATGGAAGCCCTACCACCGCTCCCGTCCGCGAAATCTTCCTCTGGCCATATGTTGTCCGGCGTTACCTTCACCAGAGCGATCAATCTTCTTTCCTTCGACCTGGAACTGAAGCCATGGAAGCCCCAACCACCGCTCCCGTCCGCGAAATCTTACTCTGGCCATATGTTGTCCGGCGTTACCTTCACCAGAAGATCAATCTTCTTTCCTTCGACCTCGAACTGATGCCATAGAAGCCCCAATCACCGCTCCCGTCCGCAAAATCTTCCTCTGGCCATATGTTGTCCGGCGTTAGCTTCACCAGAGCGATCAATCTTCTTTCCTTCGACCTCAAACTGAAGCCATGGAAACCCCAACCACCGCTCCCGTCCGCGAAATCTTCCTCTGGCCATATGTTGTCCGGCGTTACCTTCACCAGAGCGATCAATCTTCTTTCCTTCGACCTCGAAGTGAAGCCATGGAAGCCCCAACAACCGCTCCCGTCCGCGAAATCTTCCTCTGGCCATATGTTGTCCGGCGTTACCTTCACCAGAGCGATCAATCTTCTTTCCTTCGACCTCGAACTGAAGCCATTTAAGCCCCAACCACCACTCCCGTCCGCGAAATCTTCCTCTGGCCATATGTTGTCCGGCGTTACCTTCATTAGAGCCATCAATCTTCTTTACTTCGACCTCGAACTGAAGCCATGTAAGCCCCAACCACCGCTCCCGTCCGCATAATCTTCCTCTGGCCATATGTTGTCCGGCGTTAACTTCACCAGAGCGATCAATCTTCTTTCCTTCGACCTCGAACTGAAGCCATGGAAGCTCCAACCACCGCTCCCGTCCGCGAAATCTTCCTCTGGCCATATGTTGTCCGGCGTTACCTTCACCAGAGCGATCAATCTTCATTCCTTTGACCTCGAACTAAAGCCATGGAAGCCCCAACCACCGCTCCCGTCCGCAAAATCTTCCTCTGGCCATATGTTGTCCGGCGTTAACTTCACCAGAGCGATCAATCTTCCTTCCTTCGACCTCGAACTAAAGCCATGGAAGCCCCAACCACCGCTCCCGTCCGCAAAATCTTCCTCTGGCCATATGTTGTACGGCGTTAACTTCACCAGAGCGATCAATCTTCTTTCCTTCGACCTCGAACTGAAGCCATGGAAGCACCAACCACGCTCCCGTCCGCGAAATCTTCCTCTGGCCATATGTTGTCCGGCGTTACCTTCACCAGAGCGATCAATCTTCTTTCCTTCGACCTCGAACTGAAGCCATGGAAGCCCCAACCACCGCTCCCGTCCGCGAAATCTTCCTCTGGCCATATGTTGTCCGGCGTTACCTTCACCAGAGCGATCAATCTTCTTTCTTTCGACCTCGAACTGAAGCCATGGAAGCCCCAACCACCGCTCCCGTCCGCAAAATCTTCCTCTGGCCATATGTTGTCCGGCGTTACCTTCACCAGAGCGATCAATCTTCTTTCCTTCGACCTCGAACCGAAGCCATGGAAGCCCCAACCAACGCTCCCGTCCGCAAAATCTTCCTCTGGCCATATGTTGTCCGGCGTTACCTTCACAGAGCGATCAATCTTCCTTCCTTCGACCTCGAACTGAAGCGATGGAAGCCCCAAGCACCGCTCCCGTCCGCGAAATCTTCCTCTGGCCATATGTTGTCCGGCGTTACCTTCACCAGAGCGATCAATCTTCTTTCCTTCGACCTCGAACCGAAGCCATAGAAGCCCCAACCACCGCTCCCGTCCTCGAAATCTTCCTCTGGCCATATGTTGTCCGGCGTTACCTTCACCAGAGCGATCAATCTTCTTTCCTTCGACCTCGAACCGAAGCCATGGAAGCCCCAACCACCGCTCCCGTCCTCGAAATCTTCATCTGGCCATATGTTGTCCGGCGTTACCTTCACCAGAGCGATCAATCTTCTTTCCTTCGACCTCGAACTGAAGCCATGGAAGCACCCACCACCGCTCCCGTCCGCAAAATCTTCCTCTGGCCATATGTTGTCCGGCGTTACCTTCACCAGAGCGATCAATCTTCTTTCCTTCGACCTCGAACTGAAGCCATGGAAGCCCCAACCACCGCTCCGTTCCGCGAAATCTTCCTCTGGCCATATGTTGTCCGGCGTTACCTTCACCAGAGCGATCAATCTTCTTTCCTTCGACCTCGAACCGAAGCCATGGAAGCCCCAACCACCGCTCCCGTCCTCGAAATATTCCTCTGGCCATATGTTGTCCGGCGTTACCTTCACCAGAGCGATCAATCTTCTTTCCTTCGACCTCGAACCGAAGCCATGGAAGCCCCAACCACCGCTCCCATCCGCGAAATCTTCCTCTGGCCATATGTTGACCGGCGTTACCTTCACCAGAGCGATCAATCTTCTTTTCTTCGACCTCGAACTGAAGCCATGGAAGCCCCAACCACCGCTCCCGTCCGCAAAATCTTCCTCTGGCCATATGTTGTCCGGCGTTACCTTCACCAGAGCAATCAATCTTCTTTCTTTCGACCTCAAACTGAAGCCATGGAAGCCCCAAGCACCGCTCCCGTCCGCGAAATCTTCCTCTGGCCATATGTTGTCCGGCGTTACCTTCACCAGAGCGATCAATCTTCTTTCCTTCGACCTCGAACCGAAGCCATGGAAGCCCTACCACCGCTCCCGTCCGCGAAATCTTCCTCTGGCCATATGTTGTCCGGCGTTACCTTCACCAGAGCGATCAATCTTCTTTTCTTTGATCTCGAACTGAAGCCATGGAAGCCCCAACCACCACTCCCGTCCGCAAAATCTTCCTCTGGCCATATGTTGTCCGGCGTTACCTTCACCAGAGCGATCAATCTTCCTTCCTTCGACCTCGAACTGAAGCCATGGAAGCCCTACCACCGCTCCCGTCCGCGAAATCTTCCTCTGGCCATATGTTGTCCGGCGTTACCTTCACCAGAGAGATCAATCTTCCTTCCTTCGACCTCGAACTGAAGCCATGGAAGCCCTACCACCGCTCCCGTCCGCGAAATCTTCCTCTGGCCATATGTTGTCCGGCGTTACCTTCACCAGAGCGATCAATCTTCTTTCCTTCGACCTGGAACTGAAGCCATGGAAGCCCCAACCACCGCTCCCGTCCGCGAAATCTTACTCTGGCCATATGTTGTCCGGCGTTACCTTCACCAGAAGATCAATCTTCTTTCCTTCGACCTCGAACTGATGCCATAGAAGCCCCAATCACCGCTCCCGTCCGCAAAATCTTCCTCTGGCCATATGTTGTCCGGCGTTAGCTTCACCAGAGCGATCAATCTTCTTTCCTTCGACCTCAAACTGAAGCCATGGAAACCCCAACCACCGCTCCCGTCCGCGAAATCTTCCTCTGGCCATATGTTGTCCGGCGTTACCTTCACCAGAGCGATCAATCTTCTTTCCTTCGACCTCGAAGTGAAGCCATGGAAGCCCCAACAACCGCTCCCGTCCGCGAAATCTTCCTCTGGCCATATGTTGTCCGGCGTTACCTTCACCAGAGCGATCAATCTTCTTTCCTTCGACCTCGAACTGAAGCCATTTAAGCCCCAACCACCACTCCCGTCCGCGAAATCTTCCTCTGGCCATATGTTGTCCGGCGTTACCTTCATTAGAGCCATCAATCTTCTTTACTTCGACCTCGAACTGAAGCCATGTAAGCCCCAACCACCGCTCCCGTCCGCATAATCTTCCTCTGGCCATATGTTGTCCGGCGTTAACTTCACCAGAGCGATCAATCTTCTTTCCTTCGACCTCGAACTGAAGCCATGGAAGCTCCAACCACCGCTCCCGTCCGCGAAATCTTCCTCTGGCCATATGTTGTCCGGCGTTACCTTCACCAGAGCGATCAATCTTCATTCCTTTGACCTCGAACTAAAGCCATGGAAGCCCCAACCACCGCTCCCGTCCGCAAAATCTTCCTCTGGCCATATGTTGTCCGGCGTTAACTTCACCAGAGCGATCAATCTTCCTTCCTTCGACCTCGAACCAAAGCCATAGAAGCCCCAACCACCGCTCCCTTCCTCGAAATCTTCCTCTGGCCATATGTTGTCCGGCGTTAACCTTCACCAGAGCGATCAATCTTCTTTCCTTCGACCTCGAACCGAAGCCATGGAAGCCCCAACCACCGCTCCCGTCCGCGAAATCTTGCTCTGGCCATATGTTGTCCGGCGTTACCTTCACCAGAGCGATCAATCTTCTTTCCTTCGACCTCGAACTGAAGCCATGGAAGCCCCAACCACCGCTCCCGTCCGCGAAATCTTCCGCTGGCCATATGTTGTCCGGCGTTACCTTCACCAGAGCGATCAATCTTCCTTCCTTCGACCTCGAACTGAAGCCATGGAAGCCCCAAGCACCGCTCCCGTCCGCGAAATCTTCCTCTGGCCATATGTTGTCCGGCGTTACCTTCACCAGAGCGATCAATTTTCTTTGGTTCGACCTCGAACCGAAGCCATGGAAGCCCCAACCACCGCTCCCTTCCGCGAAATCTTCCTCTGGCCATATGTTGTCCGGCGTTACCTTCACCAGAAGATCAATCTTCTTTCCTTCGACCTCGAACTGATGCCATAGAAGCCCCAACCACCGCTCCCGTCCGCAAAATCTTCCTCTGGCCATATGTTGTCCGGCGTTAGCTTCACCAGAGCGACCAATTTTCTTTCCTTCGACCTCAAACTGAAGCCATGGAAACCCCAACCACCGCTCCCATCCGCGAAATCTTCCTCTGGCCATATGTTGTCCGGCGTTACCTTCACCAGAGCGATCAATCTTCTTTCCTTCGACCTCGAAGTGAAGCCATGGAAGCCCCAACCACCGCTCCCGTCCGCGAAATCTTCCTCTGGCCATATGTTGTCCGGCGTTACCTTCACCAGAGCGATCAATCTTCTTTCCTTCGACCTCGAACTGAAGCCATTTAAGCCCCAACCACCACTCCCGTCCGCGAAATCTTCCTCTGGCCATATGTTGTCCGGCGTTACCTTCATTAGAGCCATCAATCTTCTTTACTTCGACCTCGAACTGAAGCCATGGAAGCCCCAACCACCACTCCCGTCCGCATAATCTTCCTCTGGCCATATGTTGTCCGGCGTTAACTTCACCAGAGCGATCAATCTTCTTTCCTTCGACCTCGAACTGAAGCCATGGAAGCCCCAACCACCGCTCCCGTCCGCGAAATCTTCCTCTGGCCATATGTTGTCCGACGTTACCTGCACCAGAGCGATCAATCTTCCTTCCTTCGACCTCGAACTAAAGCCATGGAAGCCCCAACCACCGCTCCCGTCCGCAAAATCTTCCTCTGGCCATATGTTGTCCGGCGTTAACTTCACCAGAGCGATCAATCTTCTTTCCTTCGACCTCGAACTGAAGCCATGGAAGCCCCAACCACCGCTCCCGTCCGCAAAATCTTCCTCTGGCCATACGTTGTCCGGCGTTACCTTCACCAGAGCGATCAATCTTCTTTCCTTCGACCTCGATCTGAAGCCATGGAAGCCCCAACCACCGCTCCCGTCCGCGAAATCTTCCTCTGGCCATATGTTGTCCGGCGTTACCTTCACCAGAGCGATCAATCTTCTTTCCTTCGACCTCGAACTGAAGCCATTTAAGCCCCAACCACCACTCCCGTCCGCGAAATCTTCCTCTGGCCATATGTTGTCCGGCGTTACCTTCATTAGAGCCATCAATCTTCTTTACTTCGACCTCGAACTGAAGCCATGGAAGCCCCAACCACCGCTCCCTTCCTCGAAATCTTCCTCTGGCCATATGTTGTCCGGCGTTACCTTCACCAGAGCGATCAATCTTCTTTCCTTCGACCTCGAACCAAAGCCATAGAAGCCCCAACCACCGCTCCCTTCCTCGAAATCTTCCTCTGGCCATATGTTGTCCGGCGTTACCTTCACCAGAGCGATCAATCTTCTTTCCTTCGACCTCGAACCGAAGCCATGGAAGCCCCAACCACGCTCCCGCCCTCGAAATCTTCCTCTGGCCATATGTTGTCCGGCGTTACCTTCACCAGAGCGATCAATCTTCTTTCCTTCGACCTCGAACCGAAGCCATGGAAGCCCCAACCACCGCTCCCGTCCGCGAAATCTTGCTCTGGCCATATGTTGTCCGGCGTTACCTTCACCAGAGCGATCAATCTTCTTTCCTTCGACCTCGAACCGAAGCCATGGAAGCCCCAACCAACGCTCCCGTCCGCAAAATCTTCCTCTGGCCATATGTTGTCCGGCGTTACCTTCACAGAGCGATCAATCTTCCTTCCTTCGACCTCGAACTGAAGCGATGGAAGCCCCAAGCACCGCTCCCGTCCGCGAAATCTTCCTCTGGCCATATGTTGTCCGGCGTTACCTTCACCAGAGCGATCAATCTTCTTTCCTTCGACCTCGAACCGAAGCCATAGAAGCCCCAACCACCGCTCCCGTCCTCGAAATCTTCCTCTGGCCATATGTTGTCCGGCGTTACCTTCACCAGAGCGATCAATCTTCTTTCCTTCGACCTCGAACCGAAGCCATGGAAGCCCCAACCACCGCTCCCGTCCTCGAAATCTTCATCTGGCCATATGTTGTCCGGCGTTACCTTCACCAGAGCGATCAATCTTCTTTCCTTCGACCTCGAACTGAAGCCATGGAAGCACCCACCACCGCTCCCGTCCGCAAAATCTTCCTCTGGCCATATGTTGTCCGGCGTTACCTTCACCAGAGCGATCAATCTTCCTTCCTTCGACCTCGAACTGAAGCCATGGAAGCCCCAACCACCGCTCCGTTCCGCGAAATCTTCCTCTGGCCATATGTTGTCCGGCGTTACCTTCACCAGAGCGATCAATCTTCTTTCCTTCGACCTCGAACCGAAGCCATGGAAGCCCCAACCACCGCTCCCGTCCTCGAAATATTCCTCTGGCCATATGTTGTCCGGCGTTACCTTCACCAGAGCGATCAATCTTCTTTCCTTCGACCTCGAACCGAAGCCATGGAAGCCCCAACCACCGCTCCCATCCGCGAAATCTTCCTCTGGCCATATGTTGACCGGCGTTACCTTCACCAGAGCGATCAATCTTCTTTTCTTCGACCTCGAACTGAAGCCATGGAAGCCCCAACCACCGCTCCCGTCCGCAAAATCTTCCTCTGGCCATATGTTGTCCGGCGTTACCTTCACCAGAGCAATCAATCTTCTTTCTTTCGACCTCAAACTGAAGCCATGGAAGCCCCAAGCACCGCTCCCGTCCGCGAAATCTTCCTCTGGCCATATGTTGTCCGGCGTTACCTTCACCAGAGCGATCAATCTTCTTTCCTTCGACCTCGAACCGAAGCCATGGAAGCCCTACCACCGCTCCCGTCCGCGAAATCTTCCTCTGGCCATATGTTGTCCGGCGTTACCTTCACCAGAGCGATCAATCTTCTTTTCTTTGATCTCGAACTGAAGCCATGGAAGCCCCAACCACCACTCCCGTCCGCAAAATCTTCCTCTGGCCATATGTTGTCCGGCGTTACCTTCACCAGAGCGATCAATCTTCCTTCCTTCGACCTCGAACTGAAGCCATGGAAGCCCTACCACCGCTCCCGTCCGCGAAATCTTCCTCTGGCCATATGTTGTCCGGCGTTACCTTCACCAGAGAGATCAATCTTCCTTCCTTCGACCTCGAACTGAAGCCATGGAAGCCCTACCACCGCTCCCGTCCGCGAAATCTTCCTCTGGCCATATGTTGTCCGGCGTTACCTTCACCAGAGCGATCAATCTTCTTTCCTTCGACCTCGAACTGAAGCCATGGAAGCCCCAACCACCGCTCCCGTCCGCGAAATCTTACTCTGGCCATATGTTGTCCGGCGTTACCTTCACCAGAAGATCAATCTTCTTTCCTTCGACCTCGAACTGATGCCATAGAAGCCCCAATCACCGCTCCCGTCCGCAAAATCTTCCTCTGGCCATATGTTGTCCGGCGTTAGCTTCACCAGAGCGATCAATCTTCTTTCCTTCGACCTCAAACTGAAGCCATGGAAACCCCAACCACCGCTCCCGTCCGCGAAATCTTCCTCTGGCCATATGTTGTCCGGCGTTACCTTCACCAGAGCGATCAATCTTCTTTCCTTCGACCTCGAAGTGAAGCCATGGAAGCCCCAACAACCGCTCCCGTCCGCGAAATCTTCCTCTGGCCATATGTTGTCCGGCGTTACCTTCACCAGAGCGATCAATCTTCTTTCCTTCGACCTCGAACTGAAACCATTTAAGCCCCAACCACCACTCCCGTCCGCGAAATCTTCCTCTGGCCATATGTTGTCCGGCGTTACCTTCACCAGAGAGATCAATCTTCCTTCCTTCGACCTCGAACTGAAGCCATGGAAGCCCTACCACCGCTCCCGTCCGCGAAATCTTCCTCTGGCCATATGTTGTCCGGCGTTACCTTCACCAGAGCGATCAATCTTCTTTCCTTCGACCTCGAACTGAAGCCATGGAAGCCCCAACCACCGCTCCCGTCCGCGAAATCTTACTCTGGCCATATGTTGTCCGGCGTTACCTTCACCAGAAGATCAATCTTCTTTCCTTCGACCTCGAACTGATGCCATAGAAGCCCCAATCACCGCTCCCGTCCGCAAAATCTTCCTCTGGCCATATGTTGTCCGGCGTTAGCTTCACCAGAGCGATCAATCTTCTTTCCTTCGACCTCAAACTGAAGCCATGGAAACCCCAACCACCGCTCCCGTCCGCGAAATCTTCCTCTGGCCATATGTTGTCCGGCGTTACCTTCACCAGAGCGATCAATCTTCTTTCCTTCGACCTCGAAGTGAAGCCATGGAAGCCCCAACAACCGCTCCCGTCCGCGAAATCTTCCTCTGGCCATATGTTGTCCGGCGTTACCTTCACCAGAGCGATCAATCTTCTTTCCTTCGACCTCGAACTGAAGCCATTTAAGCCCCAACCACCACTCCCGTCCGCGAAATCTTCCTCTGGCCATATGTTGTCCGGCGTTACCTTCATTAGAGCCATCAATCTTCTTTACTTCGACCTCGAACTGAAGCCATGTAAGCCCCAACCACCGCTCCCGTCCGCATAATCATCCTCTGGCCATATGTTGTCCGGCGTTAACTTCACCAGAGCGATCAATCTTCTTTCCTTCGACCTCGAACTGAAGCCATGGAAGCTCCAACCACCGCTCCCGTCCGCGAAATCTTCCTCTGGCCATATGTTGTCCGGCGTTACCTTCACCAGAGCGATCAATCTTCATTCCTTTGACCTCGAACTAAAGCCATGGAAGCCCCAACCACCGCTCCCGTCCGCAAAATCTTCCTCTGGCCATATGTTGTCCGGCGTTAACTTCACCAGAGCGATCAATCTTCCTTCCTTCGACCTCGAACTAAAGCCATGGAAGCCCCAACCACCGCTCCCGTCCGCAAAATCTTCCTCTGGCCATATGTTGTACGGCGTTAACTTCACCAGAGCGATCAATCTTCTTTCCTTCGACCTCGAACTGAAGCCATGGAAGCACCAACCACGCTCCCGTCCGCGAAATCTTCCTCTGGCCATATGTTGTCCGGCGTTACCTTCACCAGAGCGATCAATCTTCTTTCCTTCGACCTCGAACTGAAGCCATGGAAGCCCCAACCACCGCTCCCGTCCGCGAAATCTTCCTCTGGCCATATGTTGTCCTGCGTTACCTTCACCAGAGCGATCAATCTTCTTTCCTTCGACCTCGAACCGAAGCCATAGAAGCCCCAACCACCGCTCCCGTCCTCGAAATCTTCCTCTGGCCATATGTTGTCCGGCGTTACCTTCACCAGAGCGATCAATCTTCTTTCCTTCGACCTCGAACCAAAGCCATAGAAGCCCCAACCACCGCTCCCTTCCTCGAAATCTTCCTCTGGCCATATGTTGTCCGGCGTTAACCTTCACCAGAGCGATCAATCTTCTTTCCTTCGACCTCGAACCGAAGCCATGGAAGCCCCAACCACGCTCCCGTCCTCGAAATCTTCCTCTGGCCATATGTTGTCCGGCGTTAACCTTCACCAGAGCGATCAATCTTCTTTCCTTCGACCTCGAACCGAAGCCATGGAAGCCCCAACCACGCTCCCGTCCTCGAAATCTTCCTCTGGCCATATGTTGTCCGGCGATACCTTCACCAGAGCGATCAATCTTCTTTCCTTCGACCTCGAACCGAAGCCATGGAAGCCCCAACCACCGCTCCCGTCCGCGAAATCTTGCTCTGGCCATATGTTGTCCGGCGTTACCTTCACCAGAGCGATCAATCTTCTTTCCTTCGACCTCGAACTGAAGCCATGGAAGCCCCAACCACCGCTCCCGTCCGCGAAATCTTCCGCTGGCCATATGTTGTCCGGCGTTACCTTCACCAGAGCGATCAATCTTCCTTCCTTCGACCTCGAACTGAAGCCATGGAAGCCCCAAGCACCGCTCCCGTCCGCGAAATCTTCCTCTGGCCATATGTTGTCCGGCGTTACCTTCACCAGAGCGATCAATTTTCTTTGGTTCGACCTCGAACCGAAGCCATGGAAGCCCCAACCACCGCTCCCTTCCGCGAAATCTTCCTCTGGCCATATGTTGTCCGGCGTTACCTTCACCAGAAGATCAATCTTCTTTCCTTCGACCTCGAACTGATGCCATAGAAGCCCCAACCACCGCTCCCGTCCGCAAAATCTTCCTCTGGCCATATGTTGTCCGGCGTTAGCTTCACCAGAGCGATCAATTTTCTTTCCTTCGACCTCAAACTGAAGCCATGGAAACCCCAACCACCGCTCCCATCCGCGAAATCTTCCTCTGGCCATATGTTGTCCGGCGTTACCTTCACCAGAGCGATCAATCTTCTTTCCTTCGACCTCGAAGTGAAGCCATGGAAGCCCCAACCACCGCTCCCGTCCGCGAAATCTTCCTCTGGCCATATGTTGTCCGGCGTTACCTTCACCAGAGCGATCAATCTTCTTTCCTTCGACCTCGAACTGAAGCCATTTAAGCCCCAACCACCACTCCCGTCCGCGAAATCTTCCTCTGGCCATATGTTGTCCGGCGTTACCTTCATTAGAGCCATCAATCTTCTTTACTTCGACCTCGAACTGAAGCCATGGAAGCCCCAACCACCACTCCCGTCCGCATAATCTTCCTCTGGCCATATGTTGTCCGGCGTTAACTTCACCAGAGCGATCAATCTTCTTTCCTTCGACCTCGAACTGAAGCCATGGAAGCCCCAACCACCGCTCCCGTCCGCGAAATCTTCCTCTGGCCATATGTTGTCCGACGTTACCTGCACCAGAGCGATCAATCTTCCTTCCTTCGACCTCGAACTAAAGCCATGGAAGCCCCAACCACCGCTCCCGTCCGCAAAATCTTCCTCTGGCCATATGTTGTCCGGCGTTAACTTCACCAGAGCGATCAATCTTCTTTCCTTCGACCTCGAACTGAAGCCATGGAAGCCCCAACCACCGCTCCCGTCCGCAAAATCTTCCTCTGGCCATATGTTGTCCGGCGTTACCTTCACCAGAGCGATCAATCTTCTTTCCTTCGACCTCGATCTGAAGCCATGGAAGCCCCAACCACCGCTCCCGTCCGCGAAATCTTCCTCTGGCCATATGTTGTCCGGCGTTACCTTCACCAGAGCGATCAATCTTCTTTCCTTCGACCTCGAACTGAAGCCAGGGAAGCCCCAACCACCGCTTGGTCCGCGAAATCTTCCTCTGGCCATATGTTGTCCGGCGTTACCTTCACCAGAGCGATCAATCTTCTTTCCTTCGACCTCGAACTGAAGCCATTTAAGCCCCAACCACCACTCCCGTCCGCGAAATCTTCCTCTGGCCATATGTTGTCCGGCGTTACCTTCATTAGAGCCATCAATCTTCTTTACTTCGACCTCGAACTGAAGCCATGGAAGCCCCAACCACCGCTCCCGTCCGCATAATCTTCCTCTGGCCATATGTTGTCCGGCGTTAACTTCACCAGAGCGATCAATCTTCTTTCCTTCGACCTCGAACTGAAGCCATGGAAGCCCCAACCACCGCTCCCGTCCGCGAAATCTTCCTCTGGCCATATGTTGTCCGACGTTACCTTCACCAGAGCGATCAATCTTCCTTCCTTCGACCTCGAACTAAAGCCATGGAAGCCCCAACCACCGCTCCCGTCCGCAAAATCTTCCTCTGGCCATATGTTGTCCGGCGTTAACTTCACCAGAGCGATCAATCTTCTTTCCTTCGACCTCGAACTGAAGCCATGGAAGCCCCAACCACCGCTCCCGTCCGCAAAATCTTCCTCTGGCCATACGTTGTCCGGCGTTACCTTCACCAGAGCGATCAATCTTCTTTCCTTCGACCTCGATCTGAAGCCATGGAAGCCCCAACCACCGCTCCCGTCCGCGAAATCTTCCTCTGGCCATATGTTGTCCGGCGTTACCTTCACCAGAGCGATCAATCTTCTTTCCTTCGACCTCGAACTGAAGCCAGGGAAGCCCCAACCACCGCTCCCGTCCGCGAAATCTTCCTCTGGCCATATGTTGTCCGGCGTTACCTTCACCAGAGCGATCAATCTTCTTTCCTTCGACCTCGAACTGAAGCCATGGAAGCACCAACCACGCTCCCGTCCGCGAAATCTTCCTCTGGCCATATGTTGTCCGGCGTTACCTTCACCAGAGCGATCAATCTTCTTTCCTTCGACCTCGAACTGAAGCCATGGAAGCCCCAACCACCGCTCCCTTCCTCGAAATCTTCCTCTGGCCATATGTTGTCCGGCGTTACCTTCACCAGAGCGATCAATCTTCTTTCCTTCGACCTCGAACCAAAGCCATAGAAGCCCCAACCACCGCTCCCTTCCTCGAAATCTTCCTCTGGCCATATGTTGTCCGGCGTTACCTTCACCAGAGCGATCAATCTTCTTTCCTTCGACCTCGAACCGAAGCCATGGAAGCCCCAACCACGCTCCCGTCCTCGAAATCTTCCTCTGGCCATATGTTGTCCGGCGTTACCTTCACCAGAGCGATCAATCTTCTTTCCTTCGACCTCGAACCGAAGCCATGGAAGCCCCAACCACCGCTCCCGTCCGCGAAATCTTGCTCTGGCCATATGTTGTCCGGCGTTACCTTCACCAGAGCGATCAATCTTCTTTCCTTCGACCTCGAACCGAAGCCATGGAAGCCCCAACCAACGCTCCCGTCCGCAAAATCTTCCTCTGGCCATATGTTGTCCGGCGTTACCTTCACAGAGCGATCAATCTTCCTTCCTTCGACCTCGAACTGAAGCGATGGAAGCCCCAAGCACCGCTCCCGTCCGCGAAATCTTCCTCTGGCCATATGTTGTCCGGCGTTACCTTCACCAGAGCGATCAATCTTCTTTCCTTCGACCTCGAACCGAAGCCATAGAAGCCCCAACCACCGCTCCCGTCCTCGAAATCTTCCTCTGGCCATATGTTGTCCGGCGTTACCTTCACCAGAGCGATCAATCTTCTTTCCTTCGACCTCGAACCGAAGCCATGGAAGCCCCAACCACCGCTCCCGTCCTCGAAATCTTCATCTGGCCATATGTTGTCCGGCGTTACCTTCACAGAGCGATCAATCTTCCTTCCTTCGACCTCGAACTGAAGCGATGGAAGCCCCAAGCACCGCTCCCGTCCGCGAAATCTTCCTCTGGCCATATGTTGTCCGGCGTTACCTTCACCAGAGCGATCAATCTTCTTTCCTTCGACCTCGAACCGAAGCCATAGAAGCCCCAACCACCGCTCCCGTCCTCGAAATCTTCCTCTGGCCATATGTTGTCCGGCGTTACCATCACCAGAGAGATCAATCTTCTTTCCTTCGACCTCGAACCGAAGCCATGGAAGCCCCAACCACCGCTCCCGTCCTCGAAATCTTCATCTGGCCATATGTTGTCCGGCGTTACCTACACCAGAGCGATCAATCTTCTTTCTTTCGTACTCGAACTGAAGCCATGGAAGCCCCAACCACCGCTCCCGTCCGTGAAACCTTCCTCTGGCCATATGTTGTCCGGCGTTACCTTCACCAGAGCGATCAATCTTCTTTCTTTCGACCTCAAACTGAAGCCATGGAAGCCCCAAGCACCGCTCCCGTCCGCGAAATCTTCCTCTGGCCATATGTTGTCCGGCGTTACCTTCACCAGAGCGATCAATCTTCTTTCCTTCGACCTCGAACCGAAGCCATGGAAGCCCCAACCACCGCTCCCGTCCTCGAAATCTTCCTCTGGCCATATGTTGTCCGGCGTTACCTTCACCAGAGCGATCAATCTTCTTTCCTTCGACCTCGAACCGAAGCCATGGAAGCCCCAACCACCGCTCCCGTCCTCGAAATCTTCCTCTCGCCATATGTTGTCTGGCGTTACCTTCACCAGAGCGATCAATCTTCTTTCCTTCGACCTCGAACCGAAGCCATGGAAGCCCCAACCACCGCTCCCGTCCGCGAAATCTTCCTCTGGCCATATGTTGTCCGGCGTTACCTTCACCAGAGCGATCAATCTTCTTTTCTTCGACCCCGAACTGAAGCCATGGAAACCCCAACCACCGCTCCCGTCCGCAAAATCTTCCTCTGGCCATATGTTGTCCGGCGTTACCTTCACCAGAGCGATCAATCTTCTTTCCTTCGACCTCGAACTGAAGCCATGGAAGCCCCAACCACCGCTCCCGTCCGCAAAATCTTCCTCTGGCCATACGTTGTCCGGCGTTACCTTCACCAGAGCGATCAATCTTCTTTCCTTCGACCTCGATCTGAAGCCATGGAAGCCCCAACCACCGCTCCCGTCCGCGAAATCTTCCTCTGGCCATATGTTGTCCGGCGTTACCTTCACCAGAGCGATCAATCTTCTTTCCTTCGACCTCGAACTGAAGCCAGGGAAGCCCCAACCACCGCTCCCGTCCGCGAAATCTTCCTCTGGCCATATGTTGTCCGGCGTTACCTTCACCAGAGCGATCAATCTTCTTTCCTTCGACCTCGAACTGAAGCCATGGAAGCACCAACCACGCTCCCGTCCGCGAAATCTTCCTCTGGCCATATGTTGTCCGGCGTTACCTTCACCAGAGCGATCAATCTTCTTTCCTTCGACCTCGAACTGAAGCCATGGAAGCCCCAACCACCGCTCCCTTCCTCGAAATCTTCCTCTGGCCATATGTTGTCCGGCGTTACCTTCACCAGAGCGATCAATCTTCTTTCCTTCGACCTCGAACCAAAGCCATAGAAGCCCCAACCACCGCTCCCTTCCTCGAAATCTTCCTCTGGCCATATGTTGTCCGGCGTTACCTTCACCAGAGCGATCAATCTTCTTTCCTTCGACCTCGAACCGAAGCCATGGAAGCCCCAACCACGCTCCCGCCCTCGAAATCTTCCTCTGGCCATATGTTGTCCGGCGTTACCTTCACCAGAGCGATCAATCTTCTTTCCTTCGACCTCGAACCGAAGCCATGGAAGCCCCAACCACCGCTCCCGTCCGCGAAATCTTGCTCTGGCCATATGTTGTCCGGCGTTACCTTCACCAGAGCGATCAATCTTCTTTCCTTCGACCTCGAACCGAAGCCATGGAAGCCCCAACCAACGCTCCCGTCCGCAAAATCTTCCTCTGGCCATATGTTGTCCGGCGTTACCTTCACAGAGCGATCAATCTTCCTTCCTTCGACCTCGAACTGAAGCGATGGAAGCCCCAAGCACCGCTCCCGTCCGCGAAATCTTCCTCTGGCCATATGTTGTCCGGCGTTACCTTCACCAGAGCGATCAATCTTCTTTCCTTCGACCTCGAACCGAAGCCATAGAAGCCCCAACCACCGCTCCCGTCCTCGAAATCTTCCTCTGGCCATATGTTGTCCGGCGTTACCTTCACCAGAGCGATCAATCTTCTTTCCTTCGACCTCGAACCGAAGCCATGGAAGCCCCAACCACCGCTCCCGTCCTCGAAATCTTCATCTGGCCATATGTTGTCCGGCGTTACCTTCACCAGAGCGATCAATCTTCTTTCCTTCGACCTCGAACTGAAGCCATGGAAGCACCCACCACCGCTCCCGTCCGCAAAATCTTCCTCTGGCCATATGTTGTCCGGCGTTACCTTCACCAGAGCGATCAATCTTCTTTCCTTCGACCTCGAACTGAAGCCATGGAAGCCCCAACCACCGCTCCGTTCCGCGAAATCTTCCTCTGGCCATATGTTGTCCGGCGTTACCTTCACCAGAGCGATCAATCTTCTTTCCTTCGACCTCGAACCGAAGCCATGGAAGCCCCAACCACCGCTCCCGTCCTCGAAATATTCCTCTGGCCATATGTTGTCCGGCGTTACCTTCACCAGAGCGATCAATCTTCTTTCCTTCGACCTCGAACCGAAGCCATGGAAGCCCCAACCACCGCTCCCATCCGCGAAATCTTCCTCTGGCCATATGTTGACCGGCGTTACCTTCACCAGAGCGATCAATCTTCTTTTCTTCGACCTCGAACTGAAGCCATGGAAGCCCCAACCACCGCTCCCGTCCGCAAAATCTTCCTCTGGCCATATGTTGTCCGGCGTTACCTTCACCAGAGCAATCAATCTTCTTTCTTTCGACCTCAAACTGAAGCCATGGAAGCCCCAAGCACCGCTCCCGTCCGCGAAATCTTCCTCTGGCCATATGTTGTCCGGCGTTACCTTCACCAGAGCGATCAATCTTCTTTCCTTCGACCTCGAACCGAAGCCATGGAAGCCCTACCACCGCTCCCGTCCGCGAAATCTTCCTCTGGCCATATGTTGTCCGGCGTTACCTTCACCAGAGCGATCAATCTTCTTTTCTTTGATCTCGAACTGAAGCCATGGAAGCCCCAACCACCACTCCCGTCCGCAAAATCTTCCTCTGGCCATATGTTGTCCGGCGTTACCTTCACCAGAGCGATCAATCTTCCTTCCTTCGACCTCGAACTGAAGCCATGGAAGCCCTACCACCGCTCCCGTCCGCGAAATCTTCCTCTGGCCATATGTTGTCCGGCGTTACCTTCACCAGAGAGATCAATCTTCCTTCCTTCGACCTCGAACTGAAGCCATGGAAGCCCTACCACCGCTCCCGTCCGCGAAATCTTCCTCTGGCCATATGTTGTCCGGCGTTACCTTCACCAGAGCGATCAATCTTCTTTCCTTCGACCTCGAACTGAAGCCATGGAAGCCCCAACCACCGCTCCCGTCCGCGAAATCTTACTCTGGCCATATGTTGTCCGGCGTTACCTTCACCAGAAGATCAATCTTCTTTCCTTCGACCTCGAACTGATGCCATAGAAGCCCCAATCACCGCTCCCGTCCGCAAAATCTTCCTCTGGCCATATGTTGTCCGGCGTTAGCTTCACCAGAGCGATCAATCTTCTTTCCTTCGACCTCAAACTGAAGCCATGGAAACCCCAACCACCGCTCCCGTCCGCGAAATCTTCCTCTGGCCATATGTTGTCCGGCGTTACCTTCACCAGAGCGATCAATCTTCTTTCCTTCGACCTCGAAGTGAAGCCATGGAAGCCCCAACAACCGCTCCCGTCCGCGAAATCTTCCTCTGGCCATATGTTGTCCGGCGTTACCTTCACCAGAGCGATCAATCTTCTTTCCTTCGACCTCGAACTGAAACCATTTAAGCCCCAACCACCACTCCCGTCCGCGAAATCTTCCTCTGGCCATATGTTGTCCGGCGTTACCTTCACCAGAGAGATCAATCTTCCTTCCTTCGACCTCGAACTGAAGCCATGGAAGCCCTACCACCGCTCCCGTCCGCGAAATCTTCCTCTGGCCATATGTTGTCCGGCGTTACCTTCACCAGAGCGATCAATCTTCTTTCCTTCGACCTCGAACTGAAGCCATGGAAGCCCCAACCACCGCTCCCGTCCGCGAAATCTTACTCTGGCCATATGTTGTCCGGCGTTACCTTCACCAGAAGATCAATCTTCTTTCCTTCGACCTCGAACTGATGCCATAGAAGCCCCAATCACCGCTCCCGTCCGCAAAATCTTCCTCTGGCCATATGTTGTCCGGCGTTAGCTTCACCAGAGCGATCAATCTTCTTTCCTTCGACCTCAAACTGAAGCCATGGAAACCCCAACCACCGCTCCCGTCCGCGAAATCTTCCTCTGGCCATATGTTGTCCGGCGTTACCTTCACCAGAGCGATCAATCTTCTTTCCTTCGACCTCGAAGTGAAGCCATGGAAGCCCCAACAACCGCTCCCGTCCGCGAAATCTTCCTCTGGCCATATGTTGTCCGGCGTTACCTTCACCAGAGCGATCAATCTTCTTTCCTTCGACCTCGAACTGAAGCCATTTAAGCCCCAACCACCACTCCCGTCCGCGAAATCTTCCTCTGGCCATATGTTGTCCGGCGTTACCTTCATTAGAGCCATCAATCTTCTTTACTTCGACCTCGAACTGAAGCCATGTAAGCCCCAACCACCGCTCCCGTCCGCATAATCTTCCTCTGGCCATATGTTGTCCGGCGTTAACTTCACCAGAGCGATCAATCTTCTTTCCTTCGACCTCGAACTGAAGCCATGGAAGCTCCAACCACCGCTCCCGTCCGCGAAATCTTCCTCTGGCCATATGTTGTCCGGCGTTACCTTCACCAGAGCGATCAATCTTCATTCCTTTGACCTCGAACTAAAGCCATGGAAGCCCCAACCACCGCTCCCGTCCGCAAAATCTTCCTCTGGCCATATGTTGTCTGGCGTTAACTTCACCAGAGCGATCAATCTTCCTTCCTTCGACCTCGAACTAAAGCCATGGAAGCCCCAACCACCGCTCCCGTCCGCAAAATCTTCCTCTGGCCATATGTTGTACGGCGTTAACTTCACCAGAGCGATCAATCTTCTTTCCTTCGACCTCGAACTGAAGCCATGGAAGCACCAACCACGCTCCCGTCCGCGAAATCTTCCTCTGGCCATATGTTGTCCGGCGTTACCTTCACCAGAGCGATCAATCTTCTTTCCTTCGACCTCGAACTGAAGCCATGGAAGCCCCAACCACCGCTCCCGTCCGCGAAATCTTCCTCTGGCCATATGTTGTCCGGCGTTACCTTCACCAGAGCGATCAATCTTCTTTCTTTCGACCTCGAACTGAAGCCATGGAAGCCCCAACCACCGCTCCCGTCCGCAAAATCTTCCTCTGGCCATATGTTGTACGGCGTTAACTTCACCAGAGCGATCAATCTTCTTTCCTTCGACCTCGAACTGAAGCCATGGAAGCACCAACCACGCTCCCGTCCGCGAAATCTTCCTCTGGCCATATGTTGTCCGGCGTTACCTTCACCAGAGCGATCAATCTTCTTTCCTTCGACCTCGAACTGAAGCCATGGAAGCCCCAACCACCGCTCCCGTCCGCGAAATCTTCCTCTGGCCATATGTTGTCCGGCGTTACCTTCACCAGAGCGATCAATCTTCTTTCTTTCGACCTCGAACTGAAGCCATGGAAGCCCCAACCACCGCTCCCGTCCGCAAAATCTTCCTCTGGCCATATGTTGTCCGGCGTTACCTTCACCAGAGCGATCAATCTTCTTTCTTTCGACCTCGAACTGAAGCCATGGAAGCCCCAAGCACCGCTCCCGTCCGCGAAATCTTCCTCTGGCCATATGTTGTCCTGCGTTACCTTCACCAGAGCGATCAATCTTCTTTCCTTCGACCTCGAACCGAAGCCATAGAAGCTCCAACCACCGCTCCCGTCCTCGAAATCTTCCTCTGGCCATATGTTGTCCGGCGTTACCTTCACCAGAGCGATCAATCTTCTTTCCTTCGACCTCGAACCAAAGCCATAGAAGCCCCAACCACCGCTCCCTTCCTCGAAATCTTCCTCTGGCCATATGTTGTCCGGCGTTAACCTTCACCAGAGCGATCAATCTTCTTTCCTTCGACCTCGAACCGAAGCCATGGAAGCCCCAACCACGCTCCCGTCCTCGAAATCTTCCTCTGGCCATATGTTGTCCGGCGTTAACCTTCACCAGAGCGATCAATCTTCTTTCCTTCGACCTCGAACCGAAGCCATGGAAGCCCCAACCACGCTCCCGTCCTCGAAATCTTCCTCTGGCCATATGTTGTCCGGCGATACCTTCACCAGAGCGATCAATCTTCTTTCCTTCGACCTCGAACCGAAGCCATGGAAGCCCCAACCACCGCTCCCGTCCGCGAAATCTTGCTCTGGCCATATGTTGTCCGGCGTTACCTTCACCAGAGCGATCAATCTTCTTTCCTTCGACCTCGAACCGAAGCCATGGAAGCCCCAACCACCGCTCCCGTCCGCGAAATCTTCCGCTGGCCATATGTTGTCCGGCGTTACCTTCACCAGAGCGATCAATCTTCCTTCCTTCGACCTCGAACTGAAGCCATGGAAGCCCCAAGCACCGCTCCCGTCCGCGAAATCTTCCTCTGGCCATATGTTGTCCGGCGTTACCTTCACCAGAGCGATCAATTTTCTTTGGTTCGACCTCGAACCGAAGCCATGGAAGCCCCAACCACCGCTCCCTTCCGCGAAATCTTCCTCTGGCCATATGTTGTCCGGCGTTACCTTCACCAGAAGATCAATCTTCTTTCCTTCGACCTCGAACTGATGCCATAGAAGCCCCAACCACCGCTCCCGTCCGCAAAATCTTCCTCTGGCCATATGTTGTCCGGCGTTAGCTTCACCAGAGCGATCAATTTTCTTTCCTTCGACCTCAAACTGAAGCCATGGAAACCCCAACCACCGCTCCCATCCGCGAAATCTTCCTCTGGCCATATGTTGTCCGGCGTTACCTTCACCAGAGCGATCAATCTTCTTTCCTTCGACCTCGAAGTGAAGCCATGGAAGCCCCAACCACCGCTCCCGTCCGCGAAATCTTCCTCTGGCCATATGTTGTCCGGCGTTACCTTCACCAGAGCGATCAATCTTCTTTCCTTCGACCTCGAACTGAAGCCATTTAAGCCCCAACCACCACTCCCGTCCGCGAAATCTTCCTCTGGCCATATGTTGTCCGGCGTTACCTTCATTAGAGCCATCAATCTTCTTTACTTCGACCTCGAACTGAAGCCATGGAAGCCCCAACCACCACTCCCGTCCGCATAATCTTCCTCTGGCCATATGTTGTCCGGCGTTAACTTCACCAGAGCGATCAATCTTCTTTCCTTCGACCTCGAACTGAAGCCATGGAAGCCCCAACCACCGCTCCCGTCCGCGAAATCTTCCTCTGGCCATATGTTGTCCGACGTTACCTGCACCAGAGCGATCAATCTTCCTTCCTTCGACCTCGAACTAAAGCCATGGAAGCCCCAACCACCGCTCCCGTCCGCAAAATCTTCCTCTGGCCATATGTTGTCCGGCGTTAACTTCACCAGAGCGATCAATCTTCTTTCCTTCGACCTCGAACTGAAGCCATGGAAGCCCCAACCACCGCTCCCGTCCGCAAAATCTTCCTCTGGCCATATGTTGTCCGGCGTTACCTTCACCAGAGCGATCAATCTTCTTTCCTTCGACCTCGATCTGAAGCCATGGAAGCCCCAACCACCGCTCCCGTCCGCGAAATCTTCCTCTGGCCATATGTTGTCCGGCGTTACCTTCACCAGAGCGATCAATCTTCTTTCCTTCGACCTCGAACTGAAGCCAGGGAAGCCCCAACCACCGCTTGGTCCGCGAAATCTTCCTCTGGCCATATGTTGTCCGGCGTTACCTTCACCAGAGCGATCAATCTTCTTTCCTTCGACCTCGAACTGAAGCCATTTAAGCCCCAACCACCACTCCCGTCCGCGAAATCTTCCTCTGGCCATATGTTGTCTGGCGTTACCTTCATTAGAGCCATCAATCTTCTTTACTTCGACCTCGAACTGAAGCCATGGAAGCCCCAACCACCGCTCCCGTCCGCATAATCTTCCTCTGGCCATATGTTGTCCGGCGTTAACTTCACCAGAGCGATCAATCTTCTTTCCTTCGACCTCGAACTGAAGCCATGGAAGCCCCAACCACCGCTCCCGTCCGCGAAATCTTCCTCTGGCCATATGTTGTCCGACGTTACCTTCACCAGAGCGATCAATCTTCCTTCCTTCGACCTCGAACTAAAGCCATGGAAGCCCCAACCACCGCTCCCGTCCGCAAAATCTTCCTCTGGCCATATGTTGTCCGGCGTTAACTTCACCAGAGCGATCAATCTTCTTTCCTTCGACCTCGAACTGAAGCCATGGAAGCCCCAACCACCGCTCCCGTCCGCAAAATCTTCCTCTGGCCATACGTTGTCCGGCGTTACCTTCACCAGAGCGATCAATCTTCTTTCCTTCGACCTCGATCTGAAGCCATGGAAGCCCCAACCACCGCTCCCGTCCGCGAAATCTTCCTCTGGCCATATGTTGTCCGGCGTTACCTTCACCAGAGCGATCAATCTTCTTTCCTTCGACCTCGAACTGAAGCCAGGGAAGCCCCAACCACCGCTCCCGTCCGCGAAATCTTCCTCTGGCCATATGTTGTCCGGCGTTACCTTCACCAGAGCGATCAATCTTCTTTCCTTCGACCTCGAACTGAAGCCATGGAAGCACCAACCACGCTCCCGTCCGCGAAATCTTCCTCTGGCCATATGTTGTCCGGCGTTACCTTCACCAGAGCGATCAATCTTCTTTCCTTCGACCTCGAACTGAAGCCATGGAAGCCCCAACCACCGCTCCCTTCCTCGAAATCTTCCTCTGGCCATATGTTGTCCGGCGTTACCTTCACCAGAGCGATCAATCTTCTTTCCTTCGACCTCGAACCAAAGCCATAGAAGCCCCAACCACCGCTCCCTTCCTCGAAATCTTCCTCTGGCCATATGTTGTCCGGCGTTACCTTCACCAGAGCGATCAATCTTCTTTCCTTCGACCTCGAACCGAAGCCATGGAAGCCCCAACCACGCTCCCGTCCTCGAAATCTTCCTCTGGCCATATGTTGTCCGGCGTTACCTTCACCAGAGCGATCAATCTTCTTTCCTTCGACCTCGAACCGAAGCCATGGAAGCCCCAACCACCGCTCCCGTCCGCGAAATCTTGCTCTGGCCATATGTTGTCCGGCGTTACCTTCACCAGAGCGATCAATCTTCTTTCCTTCGACCTCGAACCGAAGCCATGGAAGCCCCAACCAACGCTCCCGTCCGCAAAATCTTCCTCTGGCCATATGTTGTCCGGCGTTACCTTCACAGAGCGATCAATCTTCCTTCCTTCGACCTCGAACTGAAGCGATGGAAGCCCCAAGCACCGCTCCCGTCCGCGAAATCTTCCTCTGGCCATATGTTGTCCGGCGTTACCTTCACCAGAGCGATCAATCTTCTTTCCTTCGACCTCGAACCGAAGCCATAGAAGCCCCAACCACCGCTCCCGTCCTCGAAATCTTCCTCTGGCCATATGTTGTCCGGCGTTACCTTCACCAGAGCGATCAATCTTCTTTCCTTCGACCTCGAACCGAAGCCATGGAAGCCCCAACCACCGCTCCCGTCCTCGAAATCTTCATCTGGCCATATGTTGTCCGGCGTTACCTACACCAGAGCGATCAATCTTCTTTCTTTCGTACTCAAACTGAAGCCATGGAAGCCCCAACCACCGCTCCCGTCCGTGAAACCTTCCTCTGGCCATATGTTGTCCGGCGTTACCTTCACCAGAGCGATCAATCTTCTTTCTTTCGACCTCAAACTGAAGCCATGGAAGCCCCAAGCACCGCTCCCGTCCGCGAAATCTTCCTCTGGCCATATGTTGTCCGGCGTTACCTTCACCAGAGCGATCAATCTTCTTTCCTTCGACCTCGAACCGAAGCCATGGAAGCCCCAACCACCGCTCCCGTCCTCGAAATCTTCCTCTGGCCATATGTTGTCCGGCGTTACCTTCACCAGAGCGATCAATCTTCTTTCCTTCGACCTCGAACCGAAGCCATGGAAGCCCCAACCACCGCTCCCGTCCTCGAAATCTTCCTCTCGCCATATGTTGTCTGGCGTTACCTTCACCAGAGCGATCAATCTTCTTTCCTTCGACCTCGAACCGAAGCCATGGAAGCCCCAACCACCGCTCCCGTCCTCGAAATCTTCCTCTGGCCATATGTTGTCCGGCGTTACCTTCACCAGAGCGATCAATCTTCTTTCCTTCGACCTCGAACCGAAGCCATGGAAGCCCCAACCACCGCTCCCGTCCTCGAAATCTTCCTCTCGCCATATGTTGTCTGGCGTTACCTTCACCAGAGCGATCAATCTTCTTTCCTTCGACCTCGAACCGAAGCCATGGAAGCCCCAACCACCGCTCCCGTCCGCGAAATCTTCCTCTGGCCATATGTTGTCCGGCGTTACCTTCACCAGAGCGATCAATCTTCCTTCCTTCGACCTCGAACTGAAGCCATGGAAGCCCTACCACCGCTCCCGTCCGCGAAATCTTCCTCTGGCCATATGTTGTCCGGCGTTACCTTCACCAGAGCGATCAATCTTCTTTCCTTCGACCTCGAACTGAAGCCATGGAAGCCCCAACCACCGCTCCCGTCCGCGAAATCTTCCTCTGGCCATATGTTGTCCGGCGTTACCTTCACCAGAAGATCAATCTTCTTTCCTTCGACCTCGAACTGATGCCATAGAAGCCCCAACCACCGCTCCCGTCCGCAAAATCTTCCTCTGGCCATATGTTGTCCGGCGTTAACTTCAACAGAGCGATCAATCTTCCTTCCTTCGACCTCGAACTGAAGCCATGGAAGCCCTACCACTGCTCCCGTCCGCAAAATCTTAATCTGGCCATATGTTGTCCGGCGTTACCTTCACCAGAGCGATCAATCTTCTTTTCTTTGACCTCGAATTGAAGCCATGGAAGCCCCAACCACCGCTCCCGTCCGCAAAATCTTCCTCTGGCCATATGTTGTCTGGCGTTACCTTCACCAGAGCGATCAATCTTCCTTCCTTCGACCTCGAACTGAAGCCATGGAAGCCCTACCACCGCTCCCGTCCGCGAAATCTTCCTCTGGCCATATGTTGTCCGGCGTTACCTTCACCAGAGCGATCAATCTTCTTTCCTTCGACCTCGTACCGCAGCCATGGAAGCCCCAACCACCGCTCCCGTCCTCGAAATCTTCCTCTCTCCATATGTTGTCCGGCGTTACCTTCACCAGAGCGATCAATCTTCTTTCCTTCGACATCGAACAGAAGCCATGGAAGCCCCAACCACCGCTCCCGTCCTCGAAATCTTCCTCTGGCCATATGTTGTCTGGCGTTACCTTCACCAGAGCGATCAATCTTCTTTCCTTCGACCTCGAACCGCAGCCATGGAAGCCCCAACCACCGCTCCCGTCCGCGAAATCTTCCTCTGGCCATATGTTGTCCGGCGTTACCTTCACCAGAGCGATCAATCTTCTTTTCTTCGACCCCGAACTGAAGCCATAGAAGCCCCAACCACCGCTCTCGTCCGCAAAATCTTCCTCTGGCCATATGTTGTCCGGCGTTACCTTCACCAGAGCGAACAATCTTCCTTCCTTCGACCTCGAACTGAAGCCATGGAAGCCCTACCACCGCTCCCGTCCAGGAAATCTTCCTCTGGCCATATGTTGTCCGGCGTTACCTTCACCAGAAGATCAATCTTCTTTCCTTCGACCTCGAACTGATGCCATAGCAGCCCCAACCACCGCTCCAGTCCGCAAAATCTTCCTCTGGCCATATGTTGTCCGGCGTTACCTTCAACAGAGCGATCAATCTTCCTTCCTTCGACCTCGAACTGAAGGTATGGAAGCCCTACCACCGCTCCCGTCTGCAAAATCTTAATCTGGCCATATGTTGTCCGGCGTTACCTTCACCAGAGCGATCAATCTTCTATTCTTTGACCTCGAACTGAAGCCATGGAAGCCCCAACCACCGCTCCCGTCCGCAAAATCTTCCTCTGGCCATATGTTGTCTGGCGTTACCTTCACCAGAGCGATCATTCTTCCTTCCTTCGACCTCGAACTGAAGCCATGGAAGCCCTACCACCGCTCCCGTCCGCGAAATCTTCCTCTGGCCATATGTTGTCCGGCGTTACCTTCACCAGAGCGATCAATCTTCTTTCCTTCGACCTCGAACTGAAGCCATGGAAGCACCCACCACCGCTCCCGTCCGCAAAATCTTCCTCTGGCCATATGTTGTCCGGCGTTACCTTCACCAGAGCGATAAATCTTCTTTCCTTCGACCTCGAACTGAAGCCATGGAAGCCCCAACCACAGCTCCCGTCCGCGAAATCTTCCTCTGGCCATATGTTGTCCGGCGTTACCTTCACCAGAGCGATCAATCTTCTTTCTTTCGACCTCGAACTGAAGCCATGGAAGCCCCAACCACCGCTCCCGTCCGCGAAATCTTCCTCTGGCCATATGTTGTCCGGCGTTACCTTCAACAGAGCGATCAATCTTCTTTCCTTCGACCTCGAACTGAAGCCATGGAAGCCCCAACCACCGCTCCCGTCCGCGAAATCTTCCTCTGGCCATATGTTGTCCGGCGTTACCTTCACCAGAAGATCAATCTTCTTTCCTTCGACCTCGAACTGATGCCATAGAAGCCCAAACCACCGCTCCCGTCCGCAAAATCTTCCTCTGGCCATATGTTGTCCGGCGTTAGCTTCACCAGAGCGATCAATCTTCTTTCCTTCGACCTCGAAGTGAAGCCATGGAAGCCCCAACCACCGCTCCCGTCCGCGAAATCTTCCTCTGGCCATATGTTGTCCGGCGTTACCTTCACCAGAGCGATCAATCTTCTTTCCTTCGACCTCGAACTGAAGCCATTTAAGCCCCAACCACCGCTCCCGTCCGCGAAATCTTCCTCTGGCCATATATTGTCCGGCGTTACCTTCATTAGAGCCATCAATCTTCTTTACTTCGACTTCGAACAGAAGCCATGGAAGCCCCAACCACCGCTCCCGTCCGCGAAATCTTGCTCTGGCCATATGTTGTCCGGCGTTACCTTCACCAGAGCGATCAATCTTCTTTCCTTCGACCTCGAACCGAAGCCATGGAAGCCCCAACCAACGCTCCCATCCGCAAAATCTTCCTCTGGCCATATGTTGTCCGGCGTTACCTTCACCAGAGCGACCAATCTTCCTTCCTTCGACCTCGAACTGAAGCCATGGAAGCCCCAAGCACCGCTCCCGTCCGCGAAATCTTCCTCTGGCCATATGTTGTCCGGCGTTACCTTCACCAGAGCGATCAATCTTCTTTCCTTCGACCTCGAACCGAAGCCATAGAAGCCCCAACCACCGCTCCCGTCCTCGAAATCTTCCTCTGGCCATATGTTGTCCGGCGTTACCTTCATCAGAGCGATCAATCTTCTTTCCTTCGACCTCGAACCGAAGCCATGGAAACCCCAACCACCGCTCCCGTCCTCGAAATCTTCCTCTGGCCATATGTTGTCCGGCGTTACCTTCACCAGAGCGATCAATCTTCTTTCCTTCGACCTCGAACCGAAGCCATGGAAGCCCCAACCACCGCTCCGTCCTCGAAATCTTCCTCTCGCCATATGTTGTCTGACGTTACCTTCACCAGAGCGATCAATCTTCTTTCCTTCGACCTCGAACCGAAGCCATGGAAGCCCCAACCACCGCTCCCTTCCGCGAAATCTTCCTCGGCCATATGTTGTCCGGCGTTACCTTCACCAGAGCGATCAATCTTCTTTTCTTCGACCCCGAACTGAAGCCATGGAAGCCCCAACCACCGCTCCCGTCCGCAAAATCTTCCTCTGGCCATATGTTGTCCGGCGTTACCTTCACCAGAGCGATCAATCTTCCTTCCTTCGACCTCGAACTGAAGCCATGGAAGCCCTACCACCGCTCCCGTCCGCGAAATCTTCCTCTGGCCATATGTTGTCCGGCGTTACCTTCACCAGAGCGATCAATCTTCTTTCCTTCGACCTCGAACTGAAGCCATGGAAGCCCCAACCACCGCTCCCGTCCGCGAAATCTTCCTCTGGCCATATGTTGTCCGGCGTTACCTTCACCAGAAGATCAATCTTCTTTCCTTCGACCTTGAACTGATGCCATAGAAGCCCCAACCACCGCTCCCGTCCGCAAAATCTTCGTCTGGCCATATGTTGTCCGGCGTTACCTTCAACAGAGCGATCAATCTTCCGTCCTTCGACCTCGAACTGAAGCCATGGAAGCCCTACCACCGCTCCCGTCCGCAAAATATTCCTCTGGCCATATGTTGTCCGGCGTTACCTTCACCAGAGCGATCAATCTTCTTTCTTTCGACCTCAAACTGAAGCCATGGAAGCCCCAACCACTGCTCCCGTCCGCGAAATCTTCCTCTGGCCATATGTTGTCCGACGTTACCTTCACCAGAGCGATCAATCTTCTTTCCTTCGACCTCGAACTGAAGCCATGGAAGCACCAACCACCGCTCCCGTCCGCGAAATCTTCCTCTGGCCATATGTTGTCCGGCGTTACCTTCACCAGAGCGATCAATCTTCTTTCCTTCGACAACGAACTGAAGCCATGGAAGCCCCAACCACCGCTCCCGTCCGCGAAATCTTCCTCTGGCCATATGTTGTCCGGCGTTACCTTCACCAGAGCGATCAATTTTCTTTCCTTCGACCTTGAACTGAAGCCATGGAAGCCCCAACCACCGCTCCCGTCCTCGAAATCTTCCTCTGGCCATATGTTGTCCGGCGTTACCTTCACCAGAGCGATCAGTCTTCTTTCCTTCGACCTCGAACTGAAGCCATGGAAGCCCCAACTACCGCTCCCGTCCGCGAAATCTTCCTCTGGCCATATGTTGTCTGGCGTTACCTTCACCAGAGCAATCAATCTTCCTTCCTTCGACCTCGAACTGAAGCCATGGAAGCCCTACCACCGCTCCCGTCCGCAAAATCTTCCTCTGGCCATATGTTGTCCGGCGTTACCTTCACCAGAGCGATCAATCTTCTTTCCTTCGACCTCGAACTGAAGCCATGGAAGCACCCACCACCGCTCCCGTCCGCGAAATCTTCCTCTGGCCATATGTTGTCCGGCGTTACCTTCACCAGAGCGATAAATCTACTTTCCTTCGACCTCGAACTGAAGCCATGGAAGCCCCAACCACCGCTCCCGTCCGCGAAATCTTCCTCTGGCCATATGTTTTCCGGCGTTACCTTCACCAGAGCGATCAATCTTCTTTCTTTCGACCTCGAACTGAAGCCATGGAAGCCCCAACCACCGCTCCCGTCCGCGAAATCTTCCTCTGGCCATATGTTGTCCGGCGTTACCTTCAACAGAGCGATCAATCTTCTTTCCTTCGACCTCGAACTGAAGCCATGGAAGCCCCAACCACCGCTCCCGTCCGCGAAATCTTCCTCTGGCCATATGTTGTCCGGCGTTACCTTCACCAGAAGATCAATCTTCTTTCCTTCGACCTCGAACTGATGCCATAGAAGCCCAAACCACCGCTCCCGTCCGCAAAATCTTCCTCTGGCCATATGTTGTCCGGCGTTAGCTTCACCAGAGCGATCAATCTTCTTTCCTTCGACCTCAAACTAAAGCCATGGAAACCCCAACCACCGCTCCCATCCGCGAAATCTTCCTCTGGCCATATGTTGTCCGGCGTTACCTTCACCAGAGCGATCAATCTTCTTTCCTTCGACCTCGAAGTGAAGCCATGGAAGCCCCAACCACCGCTCCCGTCTGCGAAATCTTCCTCTGGCCATATGTTGTCCGGCGTTACCTTCACCAGAGCGATCAATCTTCTTTCCTTCGACCTCGAACTGAAGCCATTTAAGCCCCAACCACCGCTCCCGTCCGCGAAATCTTCCTCTGGCCATATGTTGTCCGGCGTTACCTTCATTAGAGCCATCAATCTTCTTTACTTCGACTTCGAACTGAAGCCATGGAAGCCCCAACCACCGCTCCCGTCCGCGAAATCTTGCTCTGGCCATATGTTGTCCGGCGTTACCTTCACCAGAGCGATCAATCTTCTTTCCTTCGACCTCGAACCGAAGCCATGGAAGCCCCAACCAACGCTCCCATCCGCAAAATCTTCCTCTGGCCATATGTTGTCCGGCGTTACCTTCACCAGAGCGACCAATCTTCCTTCCTTCGACCTCGAACTGAAGCCATGGAAGCCCCAAGCACCGCTCCCGTCCGTGAAATCTTCCTCTGGCCATATGTTGTCCGGCGTTACCTTCACCAGAGTGATCAATCTTCTTTCCTTCGACCTCGAACCGAAGCCATGGAAGCCCCAACCACCGCTTCCGTCCTCGAAATCTTCCTCTGGCCATATGTTGTCCGGCGTTACCTTCACCAGAGCGATCAATCTTCTTTCTTTCGACCTCGAACTGAAGCCATGGAAGCCCCAACCACCGCTCCCGTCCGCGAAATCTTCCTCTGGCCATATGTTGTCCGGCGTTACCTTCACCAGAGCGATCAATCTTCTTTCTTTCGACCTCAAACTGAAGCCATGGAAGCCCCAAGCACCGCTCCCGTCCGCGAAATCTTCCTCTGGCCATATGTTGTCCGGCGTTACCTTCACCAGAGCGATCAATCTTCCTTCCTTCGACCTCGAACTGAAGCCATGGAAGCCCTACCACCGCTCCCGTCTCCGAAATCTTCCTCTGGCCATATGTTGTCCGGCGTTACCTTCACCAGAGCGATCAATCTTCTTTCCTTCGACCTCGAACTGAAGCCATGGAAGCCCCAACCACCGCTCCCGTCCGCGAAATCTTCCTCTGGCCATATGTTGTCCGGCGTTACCTTCACCAGAAGATCAATCTTCTTTCCTTCGACCTTGAACTGATGCCATAGAAGCCCCAACCACCGCTCCCGTCCGCAAAATCTTCGTCTGGCCATATGTTGTCCGGCGTTACCTTCAACAGAGCGATCAATCTTCCGTCCTTCGACCTCGAACTGAAGCCATGGAAGCCCTACCACCGCTCCCGTCCGCAAAATCTTCCTCTGGCCATATGTTGTCCGGCGTTACCTTCACCAGAGCGATCAATCTTCTTTCTTTCGACCTCAAACTGAAGCCATGGAAGCCCCAACCACTGCTCCCGTCCGCGAAATCTTCCTCTGGCCATATGTTGTCCGACGTTACCTTCACCAGAGCGATCAATCTTCTTTCCTTCGACCTCGAACTGAAGCCATGGAAGCACCAACCACCGCTCCCGTACGCGAAATCTTCCTCTGGCCATATGTTGTCCGGCGTTACCTTCACCAGAGCGATCAATCTTCTTTCCTTCGACAACGAACTGAAGCCATGGAAGCCCCAACCACCGCTCCCGTCCGCGAAATCTTCCTCTGGCCATATGTTGTCCGGCGTTACCTTCACCAGAGCGATCAATTTTCTTTCCTTCGACCTTGAACTGAAGCCATGGAAGCCCCAACCACCGCTCCCGTCCTCGAAATCTTCCTCTGGCCATATGTTGTCCGGCGTTACCTTCACCAGAGCGATCAGTCTTCTTTCCTTCGACCTCGAACTGAAGCCATGGAAGCCCCAACTACCGCTCCCGTCCGCGAAATCTTCCTCTGGCCATATGTTGTCCGGCGTTCCCTTCAACAGAGCGATCAATCTTCCTTCCATCGACCTCGAACTGAAGCCATGGAAGCCCTACCACCGCTCCCGTCCGCAAAATCTTAATCTGGCCATATGTTGTCCGGCGTTACCTTCACCAGAGCGATCAATCTTCTTTTCTTTGACCTCGAACTGAAGCCATGGAAGCCCCAACCACCGCTCCCGTCCGCAAAATCTTCCTCTGGCCATATGTTGTCTGGCGTTACCTTCACCAGAGCAATCAATCTTCCTTCCTTCGACCTCGAACTGAAGCCATGGAAGCCCTACCACCGCTCCCGTCCGCGAAATCTTCCTCTGGCCATATGTTGTCCGGCGTTACCTTCACCAGAGCGATCAATCTTCTTTCCTTCGACCTCGAACTGAAGCCATGGAAGCACCCACCACCGCTCCCGTCCGCGAAATCTTCCTCTGGCCATATGTTGTCCGGCGTTACCTTCACCAGAGCGATCAATCTTCTTTCCTTCGACCTCGAACTGAAGCCATGGAAGCCCCAACCACCGCTCCCGTCCGCGAAATCTTCCTCTGGCCATATGTTGTCCGGCGTTACCTTCACCAGAGCGATCAATCTTCTTTCTTTCGACCTCGAACTGAAGCCATGGAAGCCCCAACCACCGCTCCCGTCCGCGAAATCTTCCTCTGGCCATATGTTGTCCGGCGTTACCTTCACCAGAGCGATCAATCTTCTTTCTTTCGACCTCAAACTGAAGCCATGGAAGCCCCAAGCACCGCTCCCGTCCGCGAAATCTTCCTCTGGCCATATGTTGTCCGGCGTTACCTTCATTAGAGCCATCAATCTTCTTTACTTCGACCTCGAACTGAAGCCATGGATGCCCCAACCACCGCTCCCGTCCGCATAATCTTCCTCTGGCCATATGTTGTCCGGCGTTACCTTCACCAGAGCGATTAATCTTCTTTCTTTCGACCTCAAACTGAAGCCATGGAAGCCCCAACCACTGCTCCCGTCCGCGAAATCTTCCTCTGGCCATATGTTGTCCGACGTTACCTTCACCAGAGCGTTCAATCTTCTTTCCTTCGACCTCGAACTGAAGCCATGGAAGCACCAACCACCGCTCCCGTCCGCGAAATCTTCCTCTGGCCATATGTTGTCCGGCGTCACCTTCACCAGAGCGATCAATCTTCTTTCCTTCGACAACGAACTGAAGCCATGGAAGCCCCAACCACCGCTCCCGTCCGCGAAATCTTCCTCTGGCCATATGTTGTCCGGCGTTACCTTCACCAGAGCGATCAATTTTCTTTCCTTCGACCTTGAACTGAAGCCATGGAAGCCCCAACCACCGCTCCCGTCCTCGAAATCTTCCTCTGGCCATATGTTGTCCGGCGTTACCTTCACCAGAGCGATCAATTTTCTTTCCTTCGACCTTGAACTGAAGCCATGGAAGCCCCAACCACCGCTCCCGTCCTCGAAATCTTCCTCTGGCCATATGTTGTCCGGCGTTACCTTCACCAGAGCGATCAGTCTTCTTTCCTTCGACCTCGAACTGAAGCCATGGAAGCCCCAACTACCGCTCCCGTCCGCGAAATCTTCCTCTGGCCATATGTTGTCCGGCGTTCCCTTCAACAGAGCGATCAATCTTCCTTCCATCGACCTCGAACTGAAGCCATGGAAGCCCTACCACCGCTCCCGTCCGCGAAATCTTCCTCTGGCCATATGTTGTCCGACGTTACCTTCACCAGAGCGTTCAATCTTCTTTCCTTCGACCTCGAACTGAAGCCATGGAAGCACCAACCACCGCTCCCGTCCGCGAAATCTTCCTCTGGCCATATGTTGTCCGGCGTCACCTTCACCAGAGCGATCAATCTTCTTTCCTTCGACAACGAACTGAAGCCATGGAAGCCCCAACCACCGCTCCCGTCCGCGAAATCTTCCTCTGGCCATATGTTGTCCGGCGTTACCTTCACCAGAGCGATCAATTTTCTTTCCTTCGACCTTGAACTGAAGCCATGGAAGCCCCAACCACCGCTCCCGTCCTCGAAATCTTCCTCTGGCCATATGTTGTCCGGCGTTACCTTCACCAGAGCGATCAATTTTCTTTCCTTCGACCTTGAACTGAAGCCATGGAAGCCCCAACCACCGCTCCCGTCCTCGAAATCTTCCTCTGGCCATATGTTGTCCGGCGTTACCTTCACCAGAGCGATCAGTCTTCTTTCCTTCGACCTCGAACTGAAGCCATGGAAGCCCCAACTACCGCTCCCGTCCGCGAAATCTTCCTCTGGCCATATGTTGTCCGGCGTTCCCTTCAACAGAGCGATCAATCTTCCTTCCATCGACCTCGAACTGAAGCCATGGAAGCCCTACCACCGCTCCCGTCCGCAAAATCTTAATCTGGCCATATGTTGTCCGGCGTTACCTTCACCAGAGCGATCAATCTTCTTTTCTTTGACCTCGAACTGAAGCCATGGAAGCCCCAACCACCGCTCCCGTCCGCGAAATCTTCCTCTGGCCATATGTTGTCCGGCGTTACCTTCACCAGAGCGATCAATCTTCTTTCTTTCGACCTCAAACTGAAGCCATGGAAGCCCCAAGCACCGCTCCCGTCCGCGAAATCTTCCTCTGGCCATATGTTTTCCGGCGTTACCTTCACCAGAGCGATCAATCTTCTTTCCTTCGACCTCGAACTGAAGCCATTTAAGCCCCAACCACCGCTCCCGTCCGCGAAATCTTCCTCTGGCCATATGTTGTCCGGCGTTACCTTCATTAGAGCCATCAATCTTCTTTACTTCGACCTCGAACTGAAGCCATGGATGCCCCAACCACCGCTCCCGTCCGCATAATCTTCCTCTGGCCATATGTTGTCCGGCGTTACCTTCACCAGAGCGATCAATCTTCTTTCTTTCGACCTCGAACTGAAGCCATGGAAGCCCCAACCACCGCTCCCGTCCGCGAAATCTTCCTCTGGCCATATGTTGTCCGGCGTTACCTTCACCAGAGCGATCAATCTTCTTTCTTTCGACCTCAAACTGAAGCCATGGAAGCCCCAAGCACCGCTCCCGTCCGCGAAATCTTCCTCTGGCCATATGTTTTCCGGCGTTACCTTCACCAGAGCGATCAATCTTCTTTCCTTCGACCTCGAACTGAAGCCATTTAAGCCCCAACCACCGCTCCCGTCCGCGAAATCTTCCTCTGGCCATATGTTGTCCGGCGTTACCTTCATTAGAGCCATCAATCTTCTTTACTTCGACCTCGAACTGAAGCCATGGATGCCCCAACCACCGCTCCCGTCCGCATAATCTTCCTCTGGCCATATGTTGTCCGGCGTTACCTTCACCAGAGCGATCAATCTTCTTTCTTTCGACCTCAAACTGAAGCCATGGAAGCCCCAACCACTGCTCCCGTCCGCGAAATCTTCCTCTGGCCATATGTTGTCCGACGTTACCTTCACCAGAGCGATCAATTTTCTTTCCTTCGACCTTGAACTGAAGCCATGGAAGCCCCAACCACCGCTCCCGTCCTCGAAATCTTCCTCTGGCCATATGTTGTCCGGCGTTACCTTCACCAGAGCGATCAGTCTTCTTTCCTTCGACCTCGAACTGAAGCCATGGAAGCCCCAACTACCGCTCCCGTCCGCGAAATCTTCCTCTGGCCATATGTTGTCCGGCGTTACCTTCAACAGAGCGATCAATCTTCCTTCCATCGACCTCGAACTGAAGCCATGGAAGCCCTACCACCGCTCCCGTCCGCAAAATCTTAATCTGGCCATATGTAGTCCGGCGTTACCTTCACCAGAGCGATCAATCTTCTTTTCTTTGACCTCGAACTGAAGCCATGGAAGCCCCAACCACCGCTCCCGTCCGCAAAATCTTCCTCTGGCCATATGTTGTCTGGCGTTACCTTCACCAGAGCAATCAATCTTCCTTCCTTCGACCTCGAACTGAAGCCATGGAAGCCCTACCACCGCTCCCGTCCGCGAAATCTTCCTCTGGCCATATGTTGTCCGGCGTTACCTTCACCAGAGCGATCAATCTTCTTTCCTTCGACCTCGAACTGAAGCCATGGAAGCACCCACCACCGCTCCCGTCCGCGAAATCTTCCTCTGGCCATATGTTGTCCGGCGTTACCTTCACCAGAGCGATCAATCTTCTTTCCTTCGACCTCGAACTGAAGCCATGGAAGCCCCAACCACCGCTCCCGTCCGCGAAATCTTCCTCTGGCCATATGTTGTCCGGCGTTACCTTCACCAGAACGATCAATCTTCTTTCTTTCGACCTCGAACTGAAGCCATGGAAGCCCCAACCACCGCTCCCGTCCGCGAAATCTTCCTCTGGCCATATGTTGTCCGGCGTTACCTTCACCAGAGCCATCAATCTTCTTTCTTTCGACCTCAAACTGAAGCCATGGAAGCCCCAAGCACCGCTCCCGTCCGCGAAATCTTCCTCTGGCCATATGTTGTCCGGCGTTACCTTCACCAGAGCGATCAATCTTCTTTCCTTCGACATCGAACCGAAGCCATGGAAGCCCCAACCACCGCTCCGTCCTCGAAATCTTCCTCTCGCCATATGTTGTCTGGCGTTACCTTCACCAGAGCGATCAATCTTCTTTCCTTCGACCTCGAACCGAAGCCATGGAAGCCCCAACCACCGCTCCCTTCCGCGAAATCTTCCTCGGCCATATGTTGTCCGGCGTTACCTTCACCAGAGCGATCAATCTTCTTTTCTTCGACCCCGAACTGAAGCCATGGAAGCCCCAACCACCGCTCCCGTCCGCAAAATCTTCCTCTGGCCATATGTTGTCCGGCGTTACCTTCACCAGAGCGATCAGTCTTCTTTCCTTCGACCTCGAACTGAAGCCATGGAAGCCCCAACTACCGCTCCCGTCCGCGAAATCTTCCTCTGGCCATATGTTGTCCGGCGTTACCTTCAACAGAGCGATCAATCTTCCTTCCATCGACCTCGAACTGAAGCCATGGAAGCCCTACCACCGCTCCCGTCCGCAAAATCTTAATCTGGCCATATGTAGTCCGGCGTTACCTTCACCAGAGCGATCAATCTTCTTTTCTTTGACCTCGAACTGAAGCCATGGAAGCCCCAACCACCGCTCCCGTCCGCAAAATCTTCCTCTGGCCATATGTTGTCTGGCGTTACCTTCACCAGAGCAATCAATCTTCCTTCCTTCGACCTCGAACTGAAGCCATGGAAGCCCTACCACCGCTCCCGTCCGCGAAATCTTCCTCTGGCCATATGTTGTCCGGCGTTACCTTCACCAGAGCGATCAATCTTCTTTCCTTCGACCTCGAACTGAAGCCATGGAAGCACCCACCACCGCTCCCGTCCGCGAAATCTTCCTCTGGCCATATGTTGTCCGGCGTTACCTTCACCAGAGCGATCAATCTTCTTTCCTTCGACCTCGAACTGAAGCCATGGAAGCCCCAACCACCGCTCCCGTCCGCGAAATCTTCCTCTGGCCATATGTTGTCCGGCGTTACCTTCACCAGAACGATCAATCTTCTTTCTTTCGACCTCGAACTGAAGCCATGGAAGCCCCAACCACCGCTCCCGTCCGCGAAATCTTCCTCTGGCCATATGTTGTCCGGCGTTACCTTCACCAGAGCCATCAATCTTCTTTCTTTCGACCTCAAACTGAAGCCATGGAAGCCCCAAGCACCGCTCCCGTCCGCGAAATCTTCCTCTGGCCATATGTTGTCCGGCGTTACCTTCACCAGAGCGATCAATCTTCTTTCCTTCGACCTCGAACCGAAGCCATGGAAGCCCCAACCACCGCTCCGTCCTCGAAATCTTCCTCTCGCCATATGTTGTCTGGCGTTACCTTCACCAGAGCGATCAATCTTCTTTCCTTCGACCTCGAACCGAAGCCATGGAAGCCCCAACCACCGCTCCCTTCCGCGAAATCTTCCTCGGCCATATGTTGTCCGGCGTTACCTTCACCAGAGCGATCAATCTTCTTTTCTTCGACCCCGAACTGAAGCCATGGAAGCCCCAACCACCGCTCCCGTCCGCAAAATCTTCCTCTGGCCATATGTTGTCCGGCGTTACCTTCACCAGAGCGATCAATCTTCCTTCCTTCGACCTCGAACTGAAGCCATGGAAGCCCTACCACCGCTCCCGTCTCCGAAATCTTCCTCTGGCCATATGTTGTCCGGCGTTACCTTCACCAGAGCGATCAATCTTCTTTCCTTCGACCTCGAACTGAAGCCATGGAAGCCCCAACCACCGCTCCCGTCCGCGAAATCTTCCTCTGGCCATATGTTGTCCGGCGTTACCTTCACCAGAAGATCAATCTTCTTTCCTTCGACCTTGAACTGATGCCATAGAAGCCCCAACCACCGCTCCCGTCCGCAAAATCTTCGTCTGGCCATATGTTGTCCGGCGTTACCTTCAACAGAGCGATCAATCTTCCGTCCTTCGACCTCGAACTGAAGCCATGGAAGCCCTACCACCGCTCCCGTCCGCAAAATCTTCCTCTGGCCATATGTTGTCCGGCGTTACCTTCACCAGAGCGATCAATCTTCTTTCTTTCGACCTCAAACTGAAGCCATGGAAGCCCCAACCACTGCTCCCGTCCGCGAAATCTTCCTATGGCCATATGTTGTCCGACGTTACCTTCACCAGAGCGATCAATCTTCTTTCCTTCGACCTCGAACTGAAGCCATGGAAGCACCAACCACCGCTCCCGTCCGCGAAATCTTCCTCTGGCCATATGTTGTCCGGCGTTACCTTCACCAGAGCGATCAATCTTCTTTCCTTCGACAACGAACTGAAGCCATGGAAGCCCCAACCACCGCTCCCGTCCGCGAAATCTTCCTCTGGCCATATGTTGTCCGGCGTTACCTTCACCAGAGCGATCAATTTTCTTTCCTTCAACCTTGAACTGAAGCCATGGAAGCCCCAACCACCGCTCCCGTCCTCGAAATCTTCCTCTGGCCATATGTTGTCCGGCGTTACCTTCACCAGAGCGATCAGTCTTCTTTCCTTCGACCTCGAACTGAAGCCATGGAAGCCCCAACTACCGCTCTCGTCCGCGAAATCTTCCTCTGGCCATATGTTGTCCGGCGTTCCCTTCAACAGAGCGATCAATCTTCCTTCCATCGACCTCGAACTGAAGCCATGGAAGCCCTACCACCGCTCCCGTCCGCAAAATCTTAATCTGGCCATATGTTGTCCGGCGTTACCTTCACCAGAGCGATCAATCTTCTTTTCTTTGACCTCGAACTGAAGCCATGGAAGCCCCAACCACCGCTCCCGTCCGCAAAATCTTCCTCTGGCCATATGTTGTCTGGCGTTACCTTCACCAGAGCAATCAATCTTCCTTCCTTCGACCTCGAACTGAAGCCATGGAAGCCCTACCACCGCTCCCGTCCGCGAAATCTTCCTCTGGCCATATGTTGTCCGGCGTTACCTTCACCAGAGCGATCAATCTTCTTTCCTTCGACCTCGAACTGAAGCCATGGAAGCACCCACCACCGCTCCCGTCCGCGAAATCTTCCTCTGGCCATATGTTGTCCGGCGTTACCTTCACCAGAGCGATCAATCTTCTTTCCTTCGACCTCGAACTGAAGCCATGGAAGCCCCAACCACCGCTCCCGTCCGCGAAATCTTCCTCTGGCCATATGTTGTCCGGCGTTACCTTCACCAGAGCGATCAATCTTCTTTCTTTCGACCTCGAACTGAAGCCATGGAAGCCCCAACCACCGCTCCCGTCCGCGAAATCTTCCTCTGGCCATATGTTGTCCGGCGTTACCTTCACCAGAGCGATCAATCTTCTTTCTTTCGACCTCAAACTGAAGCCATGGAAGCCACAAGCACCGCTCCCGTCCGCGAAATCTTCCTCTGGCCATATGTTGTCCGGCGTTACCTTCACCAGAGCGATCAATCTTCTTTCCTTCGACCTCGAACTGAAGCCATTTAAGCCCCAACCACCGCTCCCGTCCGCGAAATCTTCCTCTGGCCATATGTTGTCCGGCGTTACCTTCATTAGAGCCATCAATCTTCTTTACTTCGACCTCGAACTGAAGCCATGGATGCCCCAACCACCGCTCCCGTCCGCATAATCTTCCTCTGGCCATATGTTGTCCGGCGTTACCTTCACCAGAGCGATCAATCTTCTTTCTTTCGACCTCAAACTGAAGCCATGGAAGCCCCAACCACTGCTCCCGTCCGCGAAATCTTCCTCTGGCCATATGTTGTCCGACGTTACCTTCACCAGAGCGATCAATCTTCTTTCCTTCGACCTCGAACTGAAGCCATGGAAGCACCAACCACCGCTCCCGTCCGCGAAATCTTCCTCTGGCCATATGTTGTCCGGCGTTACCTTCACCAGAGCGATCAATCTTCTTTCCTTCGACAACGAACTGAAGCCATGGAAGCCCCAACCACCGCTCCCGTCCGCGAAATCTTCCTCTGGCCATATGTTGTCCGGCGTTACCTTCACCAGAGCGATCAATTTTCTTTCCTTCGACCTTGAACTGAAGCCATGGAAGCCCCAACCACCGCTCCCGTCCTCGAAATCTTCCTCTGGCCATATGTTGTCCGGCGTTACCTTCACCAGAGCGATCAGTCTTCTTTCCTTCGACCTCGAACTGAAGCCATGGAAGCCCCAACTACCGCTCCCGTCCGCGAAATCTTCCTCTGGCCATATGTTGTCCGGCGTTACCTTCAACAGAGCGATCAATCTTCCTTCCATCGACCTCGAACTGAAGCCATGGAAGCCCTACCACCGCTCCCGTCCGCAAAATCTTAATCTGGCCATATGTTGTCCGGCGTTACCTTCACCAGAGCGATCAATCTTCTTTTCTTTGACCTCGAACTGAAGCCATGGAAGCCCCAACCACCGCTCCCGTCCGCAAAATCTTCCTCTGGCCATATGTTGTCTGGCGTTACCTTCACCAGAGCAATCAATCTTCCTTCCTTCGACCTCGAACTGAAGCCATGGAAGCCCTACCACCGCTCCCGTCCGCGAAATCTTCCTCTGGCCATATGTTGTCCGGCGTTACCTTCACCAGAGCGATCAATCTTCTTTCCTTCGACCTCGAACTGAAGCCATGGAAGCACCCACCACCGCTCCCGTCCGCGAAATCTTCCTCTGGCCATATGTTGTCCGGCGTTACCTTCACCAGAGCGATCAATCTTCTTTCCTTCGACCTCGAACTGAAGCCATGGAAGCCCCAACCACCGCTCCCGTCCGCGAAATCTTCCTCTGGCCATATGTTGTCCGGCGTTACCTTCACCAGAGCGATCAATCTTCTTTCTTTCGACCTCGAACTGAAGCCATGGAAGCCCCAACCACCGCTCCCGTCCGCGAAATCTTCCTCTGGCCATATGTTGTCCGGCGTTACCTTCACCAGAGCGATCAATCTTCTTTCTTTCGACCTCAAACTGAAGCCATGGAAGCCCCAAGCACCGCTCCCGTCCGCGAAATCTTCCTCTGGCCATATGTTGTCCGGCATTACCTTCACCAGAGCGATCAATCTTCTTTCCTTCGACCTCGAACTGAAGCCATTTAAGCCCCAACCACCGCTCCCGTCCGCGAAATCTTCCTCTGGCCATATGTTGTCCGGCGTTACCTTCATTAGAGCCATCAATCTTCTTTACTTCGACCTCGAACTGAAGCCATGGATGCCCCAACCACCGCTCCCGTCCGCATAATCTTCCTCTGGCCATATGTTGTCCGGCGTTAACTTCACCAGAGCGATCAATCTTCTTTCCTTCGACCTCGAACCGAAGCCATGGAAGCCCCAACCACCGCTCCCGTCCGCGAAATCTTGCTCTGGCCATATGTTGTCCGGCGTTACCTTCACCAGAGCGATCAATCTTCTTTCCTTCGACCTCGAACCGAAGCCATGGAAGCCCCAACCAACGCTCCCGTCCGCAAAATCTTCCTCTGGCCATATGTTGTCCGGCGTTACCTTCACCAGAGCGATCAATCTTCTTTCCTTCGACCTCGAACCGAAGCCATAGAAGCCCCAACCACCGCTCCCGTCCTCGAAATCTTCCTCTGGCCATATGTTGTCCGGCGTTACCTTCACCAGAGCGATCAATCTTCTTTCCTTCGACCTCGAACCGAAGCCATGGAAGCCCCAACCACCGCTCCCGTCCTCGAAATCTTCCTCTGGCCATATGTTGTCCGGCGTTACCTTCACCAGAGCGATCAATCTTCTTTCTTTCGACCTCGAACTGAAGCCATGGAAGCCCCAACCACCGCTCCCGTCCGCAAAATCTTCCTCTGGCCATATGTTGTCTGGCATTACCTTCACCAGAGCGATCAATCTTCTTTCCTTCAACCTAAAACTGAAGCTATGGAAGCCCCAACCACCGCTCCCATCCGCAAAATCTTCCTCTGGCCATATGTTGTCCGGCGTTACCTTCCCCAGAGCGATCAATCTTCTTTCCTTCGACCTCGAACTGAAGCCATGGAAGCGGCCATGGTAGCGGTGTTAAAGTAAAAATGCGTTTGCAAACAAAACTTATAAAAGATTTAGAGGTTCAGGTGATGTAGATGGAGCATATGAAGCATGGAGTTCAGTTGTCAAGCATAGAAGAAGTAGATTGGTATGCACACATTGCATCACAAAAGATATCTCACCAGTGTAATAGCTCATGGAACCTACCAACTAAGAAAGGTAGCTGGGATGGAGTTCCTTGGAAGGTAAAGGGATTCCAGTCACCAAAACTTTGGTTATCATGTATGAAAACTGCCACATTGAAATGTGTTGGAGGACCTCCAGCAATCAGTGTTTGGTAGAGATTTCCAAACACTAATCTTGAGTTTTTCAGAACCTGATTCTTTATACATTAGCTGCGTCAGCGCATTGTGAACCGGTACAAGCCAGACCTGTGAAATTGGTTGAGGCTCTGCAGATACCTTAAATTTGTGCATTAGCGCACATGCTGATAGTGCCAGTATTTGGCTTTAAATGTGTGCCGAGTTTATACTTGACCCCCATTGTTTGTACTGTGAATATAGAGTTTATAAAATTGATCTGCACTTTGCCATTTTGGGGAAGTTTGGGAAGTTTGTTCATCTCTCCCTTTGCTCCCTAAAATCTCTCCCCCCCCAACTATAATTCTCCTAACTTTGAAGAACCCAAAATAATGTTGTGGAGCAGCACTCAGTAAGCCCACATGGGATCTAAATGGAACTTTTTTTACTTCCTTTCCTTGAACTACATGCTTGTACATTGGACTTAACATGTTTAAAGGAAAACTGTAAGCAAAGAATAGACATTAAGAAATGCTTAAATAAAAGAATTTAAATAAGGTTCTTTGCAAAGTCCTATTTGCTCTGCACAGCTCTTACAGTGGGCAGAAATGTTATTCAGAATCTAACCCAAATTTAGGAAGACCCAAGATTCTGTACAATATGTCTGCGCCCTGGTTCAAGCATTTCTTTTTAACCCCTTCATGACTGTCATGGGGAAAAACTCCTCATTAACTCCCCAAAATTAGGGTATGTACTAACCCTAATCTTAAGAAAAATGTAAAACTAATAATAATAAATTAAATAAAAATAAGAAGTTATTCCGTAGAGGACCAGTGACACATTAGTTCTGTTGGTGGTCCTCTAGGGATATTTTATTTTTAAAAAAGACTGCTAGTGTGACCAGTGTTTTGCATTGGCCCCCTGCAGTAGATATGGGCCCACAGCAGCTGGATATAATATCCATGCAGCCTCAGGGTAGCAAGGATAGAAACAATCTGTGCTTCTTACTATAAACTATGTTCCATGCAATGGGGTGATAGGAGCATGCAATGGGGGTGATGGTGGCATGTTATGGGGCATGCCGTGCATGTGCAGCAATGTCATGGAGGTGCCTGCATTTTGTCTGCCTAGGGCAGCACAAAACCTAGATACACCACTGCATGTACCTGCCACATAACCCTAGCAAACCTATATGTGTAGGGTACCGCTAAACTCATGGAAATTTGCTGAACATAAATCAGAGTGTTGCTTGGCAATAAAACCCCTATAAATTCATACCTCAACTTTAAAGTGTGTGGAACTAAAGTGGATTCCTTTTTACCATCGGTCGCCGGCATCTCGCGGATCGAAGAGGAATGAAGTGACCAATCAAGAGGCTGAATTTCATGTAACGAGTGTATGTATGTAGGATGTGATAGAGAGGAAATGTAGACCAGTCTGAGGAAGTGGTGTGGTATTATGCTGTGTGTGTCTGAGATGTGTAATGTAAGTGTGTGCTGCAGAGAGCTGAGTAGAAGCTGCTCTGCTGTCAGATCATGTGTGACTGGAATGCAGGTCAGGTGGGTAATATTTGCAGCCTGCATTATGACATCACATGACATCACCTATATAGTGTTCCGGTCACTGGTCTGCACTGATACTGCTCAACATGTAAAAAAAAAGGAACTATTAGGTTTAAGGGGTGTGTGAACAATTCCAAGATTTTTTTATTATTATAATAGATATTGCTTTACAGAATATCAACAAATAATTTTATATAATTAATATCTTTTATAAACACACTTCCTGCAGTTTAAAGATACATTACTGTGAGATTTATTTCTGTGCAGTCTGTGATAAACTCATACATACTGCACATTGCAGATAGATTTCTTACTATAGAGCTCTGGGATAAACATGGCATGTCATGACTAAATCAGCAGTAATATATAAACGTGGCATATCATGGATAAATCAGCAGTAATATATAAACATGGCAAATCACGGCAAAATCGGCAGTAATGTATAAACATGAAAGACTTGCCCTTCTGCCTTAGACGTGCCAATCTATCCCTCAGACTGACAAATTCATCCCAATACTTGCCATTCTGCCCCCAGATTTTTCAATGTAACCCGGTCTTACTATTAAGACCCCAGACTTTCCTATGCAATCCCACATCCAGGATATGCCTCATGCCATGACTTACCCCAGTACATGGCACATCACCCACATTTCACACCCAGGATTTATCCCAATACATGCCCCATCACCCAAATTGCACACCAGTACTTACCCCAGAACCCTAAGATGTGCCCCATCACCCACATTGCATGTTCAGGACTTACCATAGTACATGCCCCATCACCCATATTGCACACCACGTACTAACCCGAGTAAATGTACCATCACCCACATTGCACACCTGAGACTTACCCCAGTACCCAAGGATTTACACCATCAACCACATTGCTCACCCCAGCACAACCTAAGCTCAGCCAAGCCTGTGTGATAGGTGTTTTTGCTGGCCACCAAAAGTGTTATCCAGTGACCCTCTCGAAATGCCCTAATACCCCGCTTTTTATATCACTTTGCAACTCCAAATATCCTTACGGTATATTTATATTCTGTCCTGATTAGCAGCTTCTGGTATTAGTAACTTCTGGTTCCATTGTGCGTAGTTTTCTTGTACGTTTCATTTTTATTTGCCTGTTTCCAGTCTGAGCTTGACCCATTCCTTACTCATGGGTTATATTTTTATGTGTACTCTCCTATACCTTTACTAACTTAGTTTTAATAGTAATGTATATATGTATTGGAAACAACAAGTTTTGCATTGTTTTATTTTATTGTAGTGTGAAGATGGCAGTCGCGTCTGCATTGAATATGTCATACTTCTATTTTTATCTCATGCTTCATTCATTTCTCTTGTAATGCAAGATAAATGTAAAAAAAAAAATATTATATATATATAAATATATATATAATTGGTGTGGGTACAGTATGTGGGAAAGAAGAAAATTACAGCTAAACACAAACATCCCAGAAATTTCAAGACAGCCCATGTCACCAAGGGAAAGACAAGGTCATTAGCAGTGGCTTCGCTAGGGGGGGGCTACTGGGGCTATAGCCCCGAATCCTCACTCCATAGCCCCGAATGGAGACTCTGGGGCTATCATTGTTAATTTTTTTTCTCACCCATGCACTCCCGTTGGAGTCATCAGCAGGAGGGATATTTAAAAAAAAAAATGTATTATGTCTTGGTGCCGATCAGCAGACCGGCACCTGCTCTATTTGCTTGCGCCCCTGAGTAACAGGGAGCTGCACGTGGTAATCTTTCCCTCCCCTGTGCTCACAGCTCCCCGCCTTCCCCAGCAGAGACCTGCTTATTGGATACCACCCCCACTAGAAGGGCATCCAATCAGAGGCATGGGGCGGGGACATCCCCGAGCCCTGCACTGGACAGTGAGAGCCAGCATGCAGGGAGCTCCAGAGACCAGCAGCAGCCTCCAGGATCAGATGTCCTACCCAAACAGGGTAGGGTACAGAATATATTAAAGGGTAGAGTAGAAAATAAAATATTGGAAGAAAAAAAAAAAAATCATGATGTGGACCACATTTCCCATAATGCCCAGCCAGCATCAAGGGGATGTTTAGTTGGCTAAGCATTATGGGAACTGTAGTTCACAGGTAACATACATTTTTTACTGTTGATTTAATTTCCCATCATGCTCAGCCAACATCATGTGGATGTTAAGCTAGCAGAGCATCATGGTAGCTGTAACTCCCACAATTTTATCTAGTGTTAGCTGCATTTCCCCTTATGCATCATGGGGAAGTTTAGCTGGCTGAGCATTATGGGAACTGTAGTTCACAGGTAACGCATGTTTTTTTTTTAATTTAGTGTTGAATTATTTTCCCATCATGCTAAGCCAGCATCATGGGGATGTTTAGTTGGCTAAGCATCATCGGAACTATAACTCCCACATTATTATCTAATGATAGCTGCATTTCCCATCATGCTCAGCTAATACCATGTGGATGTTTAGCTGGCTGAGCACTATAATTTACAGGTTTAAAGGTAACACCTACATTTTACTCTAGTGTAATTTCCCATAATGCTAAGCCAGCATCATGGGAATGTTTAGCTGGCTAAGCATCATGGGAATTGTAATTCCCACATTCTTATCAAGTATTAGCTATGTTTTCTGTTATGCTCAGCCAGCATCATGGGGCTGTTTAGCTGGCTGAGCATCATCAGATCTGTAGTTGATAGATAACTGCTGCATTTGTATCTAGTGTTAATTGTATCTCCCATTATGCCAATCCAGCATCATGGGAGCAGTATCTAGCTGAGCCTCATGGGAACTATAGTTAAAGGGACTGAGTCACCTAAACATTGCCTATACTGTCAGTGTAGAGAATAAAAAAATATGACAATCATCTATACGTTGTGTTAGCAAAACTGCAAAATAATGCCTAAGTTAGGAGAGAAATATGTTTTAAATATGGCTGTGGAGCCTCCTGTTTATGACATCACCTGTGACATAATAAGCAAATAAACTGCTTTACAATGTGAAATGTGTAATTTGCATAGTAGGCCACAGGTGTGGCAGCCAGTACATGGGCAGCCCGTTTGTTAGGGAGAGCTAGAGATCTCCCTAGCAGAAATTGTGCTGTAATCTCAGACCTCGGTCAGTGCTGCCTTGCTTTTCACATGCATTGCATAGTGATGACTCAGAGTCAGAACATGATGCTCTAAGTCATTACTATGTGTGAGAGAGAGAGAGACGGTGTGTGAGAGAGAGACGGTGTGTGAGAGAGAGACAGTGTGAGAAAGAGATAGTGAGACAGTGTGTGAGAAAGAGAACGATAGTGACACAGTGTGTGAGAGAGTGATACAGTGTGTGAGAGAGTGAGACGGTGTGTGAGAAAGAGAACGATAGTGACACAGTGTGTGAGAGAGTGATACAGTGTGTGAGAGAGTGAGACGGTGTGTGAGAGAGTGAGACGGTGTGTGAGAGAGAGTGAGACGGTGTGTGAGAGAGAGTGAGACAGTGTGTGAGAAAGAGTGAGAAAGAGAATGATAGTGAGACAGTGTGTGTAAAAAAGAACGATAGTGACACAGTGTGTGAGAAAGAGAACAATAGTGACACAGTGTGTGAGAAAGAGAACGATAGTGACACAGTGTGTGAGAAAGAGAACGATAGTGACACAGTGTGTGAGAGAGTGAGACAGTGTGTGAGACAGTGTGTGAGAGAGTGAGACAGTGTGTGAGACAGTGTGTGAGAGAGTGAGACGGTGTGTGAGAGACTGAGACGGTGTGTGAGAGAGAGTGAGACGGTGTGTGAAAGAGAGTGAGACGGTGTGTGAGAGAGAGTGAGACGGTGTGTGTGAAGAGTGAGAGACAGTGTGTGAGAGAGAGAGAGAGAGACAGTGTGTGAGAGAGAGAGACAGTGTTTGAGAAAGAGAGACAGTGTGTGAGAAAGAAAGAGAGACAGTGTGTGAGAAAGAGAGAGAGACAGTGTGTGAGAAAGAGAGAGAGACAGTGTGTGAGAAAGAGAGAGAGACGGAGTGAATGTGTGAGAGAGGCCATCTCGGCTCTAGCCCCAGATCATTTGGAGACCTATCAACGCCCCTGGAAATAAAACAATAGTGCTTCCAGCCCGTCACTGATATGTTTAGCAAGTCTTGCTTCTTCAGGAACAATGGCCACCTACTCCTCTATCTGAAAGCAGTACTCAGTTTATAGTTAGTAGAAAATATTACCACGGCAGCCACTAGACTAGATATAAAAATGTATGATTACAGCCTACAGTATGTTAATGTCGTGATCTCCCCCGCAGCCACTCACCTGAATATCAGTGTCTCGGATGCCTCCAACGTAGATCTAGCCATTCTGAGAGACGCGCCTCCAACAACCCCCCTCCGTGACATCAAGGCAAGCACCATCATGTGACTATCGGGTGATTTAAAAAACACCCAGCACTTTCATTCAGTGCTTGGTTATTCTCCTTGTGAGCTTCCTATCTCCTATGATTTTTGTTTTCCTCTTTTTGATCTTGGATTGTTACTGACTAGTGTTGAGTGAACCCGAACCGCACCGTTCGGGTTCGTACCGAACATTACGTTTTTTGGACCCCGGACCCGAACACGGACATTCCACTGTATGTTCGTGTTGGAGTTCGGGGTTCGGCAGGGCCGGTGCCACCTGTAAGGTGACCTAGACAGCGGCCTAGGGCGCAACTTAGCAGGGGGCGCCGGAACCGTGAAAAAAAATCCTCCCCCTTCCCCCTTACTTACCTCCTCGCTGCTGCTCTGTCTCCCAGTGCAGGTCCATGGCTGTGAGGGAAGCATTCTGCGCTCCCCTCCAGCCAATGCGTGTTCAATAAAGTTTGTGTAAACTTTTTTTTTTAAACAAACTTTATTGAATGCGCATTGTCTGGACGGGAACGCACAACGCTTCCCTCACAGCTACGGACATGCAGCACCGGGAGACAGAGCAGCAGCGAGGAGGTAAGTAAGGGGAAAGGGGGGAGGAAGAGGGTGGCTAAATCCTGGCACATTGAGAGGCATAATAATGGCATATTGAGGGGCATAATCCTGGCATATTTTGTGGCATAATAATCCTGGCATATTGGGTGGCTAAGTCCTGGCATATTGAGGTGCATAATCTTGGCATATTGTGTGGGAAAATACTGGCAGATTGAGTGGCATAATAATCCTGGCATATTGGGTGGCTAAGTACTGGCATATTGAGAGGCATAATAATCCTGGCATATTGAGGGGCATAATCCTGGCATGTTGTGTGGGAAAATTCTGGCATATTGAGTGGCATAATAATCCTGGCATATTGGGTGGCTAAGTCCTGGCACATTGAGAGGCATACTACTGGTATATTGAGGGGCATAATCCTGGCATATTGAAGAGCATAATCCAACAGCAATTATTCAAATTACAGTGATTATTTTAGTGGGTGCTATACTACATATTTGTACCCTGCCCTGAGCCCAGTGCCACAGAGAGGGCAGTGCACTTGCAACTGCATGTGTGCCAGGCACATGACTTTAATCCTGTTCTGTTAGCTCAGTCCTGCACTTCATATCTGAGAGTCAAATAGAACCGATAAATACTGTGCTTACAGCGGACTTTGAAAAATGTTAATAGTTTTGGGTGGTAAATAGTACATTTGCATCTTGCGGTGCACTTCATATCTGAGAGTCAAATAGAACAGTCCAATACTGTGCTAACAGCGCACTTTGTAAAATTCTAATTGTTTAAGTTGCTAAATAGTACATTTGCGTCTTGCCTGCCGAACCCGAACATCCAGGTGTCCGTTTAAATCTATTCCTGACGTTGATCCATATCTGGTGCCCCTGATCATGGACTGCCTTTTGTTTTGCCTCTTTGCCTGATACCCTGACCCCGGACTCCTGACTATCCTATTGCCTGCTGATTTTGTACTCCGCTACTTCATGCCTTCTAACACTACTAGTTCTGCTAAGCTGTGTCACCTGCATCTTGCCAAGGTCTGCTAAGAGGTGTTCCCTGTACCTGTCAAAGTTTACTAAGTTGCGTTACCTATATCTGCCAAGCTCTGCTAAGCTGTGTTACCAGTACCTGCCAAGTTCTACTAAGCTGTATCACCTGCACCTGTCAGGATCTGCTAAGCTGTGTTACCTGCATTTGTCAAGGTCTGCGAAAGCTGTGTTACCTATGCCTGCATATCAACTATATTTCTCTGCTACAGTAAGTCTCGTCTTACGATTGATTTTTTATATCCGTGTTGCATTCCTGCATATTGGTCTCCCATCCTTGTACCTACCCTCACAGTTACTTCCCCCGCAAGAAAATGTGAAAGCAGATAAAGCAGGCAACAAACACTTAGGTTTACCTGTTACATATTATTATAAACAAGGTTACAAAATCATAGGCCCCACAAACAAAGTAGCACTATAGCAGGGGTGTCCAAGTTTGTTTTTTCAGTGGGACACTTCACCTTAAATCTATTTGTGAGTGGGCCACATTCATGTTTCATTGAAAGAACATGTATGTATGTATGTCATACTTGCCAACTGTCCCGGATTTGCTAAATTGAAAATGTCCTGCAGATTTTTCGATCCCGGGAATATCCGGACTATCGCGATCATGGAGGTCACCTGATCACAGGATGTCATTACGCGACATCACACGATCATGCGCACGGCTGTGTGCGTGTCCTGCACAAGCCAAGCAGCCCCACACACGTATTTGGGAGGAACACGGTAGGAACACTGACTGTGACACTGCCGAAAATATGCCTTTTTTTTCTGTGTAAAACATTTTATTATTGCAGCTTTGGAAGTCATTGATTATTGCAGCTTTAAGAGATATTTTAAAAATGTCTCTTAGAGCTGCAATATTCAATGACGTTCTGAAGCTGCCATAATCAAAGGTCTCTTAAATCTGTCAATGACTTCTGAAGCTTAAATCACAATGATCATGTGATATGTCTATTGTGGAAAGATTGTACATGTTAATAAAATATGCTATGACAACAGATTATGTACTAAATGCCATTTTTTAAATAATATAATTGCCTTTTTATTTGTAAAATATAGCTTTTCTTCAAATGACTGCATTTTTTAATTTCATCATTATGTTTGTTATGCACCTCTCATCATATATTTATATTTTTTGGGGGTCTACCTCAACCTTTGGAAGTAGTTAATATTGTGTTTTATTAGATTTTTTTCAAATAAATATGGAAAATTATATATGTATGATGAGAGGTGCAAACATAATAATGATGAAATATAAAAAGATGCAATAAATTGAAGAAAAGCCACATTTTGCAATTAAAAAGGCAAATCATATAATATAACATCTTGGATGTTGTCATAATAGATTTATACATATGCAGTAACATCTTTCCACAATAAACAGATTAGTTTAAAGGAGCAGCATGTTTTTCTTTTAACTAAAGAATATATATATATATTTTATTATTATTGTATTACTTTACTTTAAAGGTAGTGCATGAGAGGGTAGTTGATACATGGAATAGACTTCCAGCAGAAATGCTGATAGAGGTTTATACAGTGGAGCTCAGAAACTAAATATTACTTTGCTGGGAGGGTGGTGGGTGCATGGAATAGTCTGCCAGTAGAAGTTGTATAGGTTAATACATTGAAGGAGTTAACGCATACATGGAATAGGTGTAAGGCTATTCTAGATATAAGAGAAGGCCAGGGAATAATAAAAGTATAACTTTACTGAGAGAGTAGTGAATGTATGGAATAGCCTTCCAGCAGAAGTGGCAGCGGTTAATATAGTGAAGGAGTTTAAGCATGCATGGGATAAGTATAAGGATATCCTAGATACAAGATAAGGCCAGGGACTAATTAAAGTATTACTTTACTGAGAGGGTAGTGGGTGCATGGAATAGTTTTCCAGTAGAAATTGTAGAGGTAAACACAGGGAAGGACTTTAAGCATGCATGGGATAAGCATAAGGCTATTCTAGATATAAGATAAGGCCAGGCACTAAATAAAGTATTACTTTTACTGAGGGGGTAGTGGATGCATGCCACTTCCAGCAGAAGTTGTAGAGGTTAATACATTGAAGGATTTTAAGCTTGCATGGGATGAGCATAAAGCTACCCTAGATATAAGATAAGGCCAGGGACTAATGAAAGTATTACTTTACTGATAGGGTTGTGGATACATGACCCTTCCAGCAGAAATGGTAGGTTTTGTACTAATGTATGTTTTATGGTGTACACACAGCTCTCTGGCTGAAGCACATCTGCACCAGATCTTACTATATTTCATGTAAAAGTGATAAAATGCACCTGCCTGATGTAGATGTTGTGCTGTGAATGTATCTGTTGTATACCAAGAATGCATGGTAATGTTGGTGGGCACTAGGTGATATAATCTACACTGTGACTAGTAGGTGGAGTTACGTTATGCTAATTATGTGGAGTGGACGGAGCTTTGGCCAGTATGTGTGGTCAATCTTTAAGTAAGTAATTGGCTGAAAAGTGTCCCTGAATTATTTTTTCAAATGTTGGCAACTATGGTATGTGTTATATATTTCATTGAAAGAACATATATGTATGTGTATATATACATCACAGTAATGCGCAAAAATAATAATACTCAAATTAAAGGCACATACATTCACATATGCAGACACATACACACACAAACACACACAAAGTTTCACACTTCCACACCCACACACAATGAGTCACAGTTCCCCACACACACAGTCACACTTCCACACACATAGACTTTGATCTTTTTTAAGACCACCCCCACGTTATTTTGTTTGCAATAAAAAAAATAATACTTGCATTTACACGAGCATATACAGACACACATACACAAATACACAGTCACTCTTACACACAAAGTTACACTTACATACACACTCACTCAAATACATACATAGAGCCACATTTACACAAACATTCACACACAAGGTCACACTTCCACACACACACAGAGTCCAACTTACACACACTCACACACACCGAGTTACACTTCCAAACACACACACTGAGTCACACTTCCACACACTCACACACACACCGAGTTACACTTCCAAACACACACACTGAGTCACACTTCCACACACACACCCACACACACACTGAGTCACACTTCCCCACATACACACACAAAGTCACACTTCCACACTCGCACAAAGTCACACTTCCACACACATAGACTTTGCTTCTTCTTTTACATAAGAAAGTATGAAAAAAAAATGTTTTCGATTGTTCCCCCTCAATGCTTGTTTACATTTTAGCTGCGGGGAGGGGAATTTTTCCATCTAAGCACGGGATGTCACTGACATCCGATGCACCAACAGGGTCAGAGTGTGAGGCGGAGGAGCTTTCTCCTCTGTACGAGGGGAGAAAGCCCTGTTCCTTGCGTTCTGACCCTGTTGCAGCACCGGGTGTTTTTTGGCCACTGTGTTTTTTTATCACATCCCAATCAAAGTAAAACATTTAAACACCTGTCACCTTCAAATGGACACCAATCAAAAAGGAAAAAAAACGAATGTTTATGTTCAATGTTGTTTAAGAAAAAATGGTTCTGTGATTCTCACTGAATAAAGATATAGCTTGAAGAGTAATAATGAATTCTAACTCCACATGTTCTGTCTCTTTTTCTCCATTTACCTTCTTTTTATTATACTTTATAATCATAATCCCAATTCCCCACATGTGAAATGAAGGTTCCGCCACATGTGTTATTAGCATCTATTCAATAAATAATGAACAAGGAAAATAGCCCAGATCAAATTCTAATAGCGGATAATATTTCTTCCCACGATCGTTCCACAAAACTTGCAAAAAAACAGCAGAAAAACATGGAAACAATCATATATCTAAACTTGTGACAAAATGTAGAAACTATTGTATTTTTTACCGATTTGTATTTGTGTAAATAATTTTTTATGTCAAAGTTAGAAAAAGTGTTTTTATTTTTTCATCATATTTTATGATTTTTTTGTAGTAAATTATAAGATATGATGAACATAATGGTATCTAATGAAAGCCCTTCTTATGGTGATAAAAACAATATATAAGGAGGGGCGGAGCAAGCACTCATGGCGAGCTTTTTTATTTAGCTTGAGAACAAGACATAGGAGTTTTCTTTACTAGGCCTGCACCCCCTCAGACGGTCCTATCCAGGGCTGCATTAAGAGCATCATGGGCCTGGTGCTGTAGATTTTGGTGGGCCTTGGAGAGGCCACCATCGACACACCCCAGCACCAAATCATGGAAAAGTAAAAATTTTCTTTTTTTTAGATTATTTTGTATTCTCTCCATTCTCAGTAAAAATAATGTTTATGTTATACAGTCCCTTTAAGATTTGAGTGAAGAACATATATCTACACACATAATTTAGTTATACCAGTGGTTCTCTACATTTTTAACCTTGCATTGGTTTATCATATCAAAATCTGTAGTAATGTATAAACTTGACATCTCATGGCTAAATCAGCAATAATGTCAGGGGCTTATTAAGACAGTGTAGGCCCCTGGGCTAAAGGTACTGTGAGACCTCCAGTAATATTGGATTGGGCATAAGACACTTGCACCCACAGGATTTGCTCCAGCACCCGGGACTTACCCCAGCACTTAGATTGCACTCACAGTAGTAACATTTTGATAAATTCTTTTAGATTGAGCCTATGAGAACTTTCATGGCTAATAAAGGTCTTCAGTAGAGTTGAGCGGACACCTGAATGTTTGGGTTCTGCAGGTTCGGCCGAACTTCGAAAAAATGTCCGGGTCCATGCTCGAACTTGACCCCGAACCTGAACCCCATTGAAGTCAATGGGGACACAAACTTTTGGCCACTAAAATGCCTCTAAAAAAGACCTATAAACCGAATGTCTTTTGTAATGCTATTGCTATTGTATAAACCAAAGTCTATAAACCGAATGTTGTTCGGTTTATAGACTTTCGGCTTATGGAATACATGTTATCCTATTGGCTTTCTATAAACCGAAATAGAGTCCCCATTCATAAGAATAGGTCAATAAGAATAGGTCAATAGGTTGTTTGTCTGCCCCTTTAGGCAGTCGGCAACATTGCAATGAAAATAAAAAAGACATAATTAGCTTAAGTCTAGGGTAAGGGCTAGAATAGCAACTAGCGTTACAATTAAATTAGGGTTAGCATAAGGGATAGTTTTACAATTAAATTGAAATGAAAATATCTTAAGGGTTAGAGGTGGGGTTAAATTTAGGGTTAGGGTTAAATTTAGGGTTCAGGTCAAATGGTCAATATAGGAAAAAACTAAAAACACAATTTTAGTTTTTTTGCCACATAACTCGCAAAATGCAGAAAAACATGAAAACAAGCATATTTATAAACTCAGGACAACATTTAGAAACTTGAATTTAGACCGGGTATTTTTTACAGATTGTATTTGTGTAAATAATTTTTTATGTCAAAGTTAGAAAAAGTGTTTTTATTTTTTCATCATATTTTATTAATTTTTTGTAGTAAATTATAAGATATGATGAACATAATGTTATCTAATGAAAGCCTTTCTTATGACGATAAAAAAAAAATATAATTTGTGTTTACATTTTGTGAGAAAGAAGAAAATTACAGCTAAACACAAACAACCCAGAAATGTAAAAACAGCCCTTGTCACCAAGGGAATGTCAAGGTCAAAATGTCTTGTCACTAAGGGGTTAAGGAATATCTATATATCGAATGCAATTAATCATTTATATGTTTTCTCAGTGCCGTGAAGGCATTTTATGTATAACACCATATGAAGCATTTTATGTGTAATACCATATAAGGTATTTTATGTGTAACACCATATAAGGTATTTTATGTATAACAAACACCAGAAAAGGCCTTTTATCTGTAACATCATATAAGGCCTTTTATTTAGAACACCATATAAGGCATTTTCTCTATAAAAAAAAAACACTATTTAAGGCATTTTATGTATAACACCATATAAGGCATTTTATTTATAATACCATGTGAGACATTTTATCTATAACACCATATGAGGCCATTTGAGGAATTTATTAATCTCACCAATGCAAAATGATTATTTTAAAAGTAAAATATATATATTTTTCTATGATTTATTTTAAAAAATGTAAAACTTAAAGGAAGCAGAAAATAGTTGAGTTGAAACATAAAATAATAATCAAGACACACAATAAATACATTTGTAGTGTAAGATTTTATTTAAGTAAAATAAAAAGACCCCATAGAAGGGCCTATGACAGAAACCTCTGGACTCACTTGGAGTCAACCTTCAGCACTCAGGAGAGGAAAAACCCCCTGTGGGGGAAACCTCTGGGGAACCATGGCTGAATGGAAAACCCTTCCCTCTGGGTGTTAAGAGGTTAATGCCACAATTAAAGTAATCTAATTTCCTTCGACCTGAAGACATGGAACTGAAGCCATGGAAGCCCCAACAACCGCTCCCGTCCGCAAAATCTTCCTCTGCCATATGTTGTCCGGCGTTACCTTCACCAGAGCGATCAATCTTCTTTCCTTCGACCTCGAACTGAAGCCATGGAAGCCCCAACCACCGCTCCCGTCTGCGAAATCTTCCTCTGGCCATATGTTGTCCGGCGTTACCTTCACCAGAGCGATCAATCTTCTTTCCTTCGACCTCGAACTGAAGCCACAACCACCGCTCCCTTCCGCGAAATCTTCCTCTGGCCATATGTTGTCCGGCGTTACCTTCACCAGAGCGATCAATCTTCTTTCCTTCGACCTCGAACTGAAGCCATGGAAGCCCCAACCACCGCTCCCGTCCGCGAAATCTTCCTCTAGCCATTTGTTGTCCGGCGTTACCTTCACCAGAGCGATCAATCTTCTTTCCTTCGATCTCGAACTGAAGCCATGGAAGTGCCATGGTAGCAGTGATAAAGTAAAAATGCGTTTGCAAACAAAACTTATAAAAGATTTAGAGATTCAGGTGATGTAGATGGAGGATATGAAGCATGGAGTTCAGTTGTCAAGCATAGGAGAAGTAGATTGGTATGCACACATTGCATCACAAAAGATATCTCACCAGTGTAATAGCTCATGGAACCTACCAACTAAGAAAGGTAGCTGGGATGGAGTTCCTTGGAAGGTAAAGGGATTCAAGTCACCAAAACATTGGTTATCATGTATGAAAACTCCCACATTGAAATGTGTTGGAGGACCTCCAGCAATCAGTGTTTGGTAGAGATTTCCAAACACTAATCTTGAGTTTTTCAGAACCTGATTCTTTATACATTAGCTGCGTCAGCGCGATGAGAACCGGTACAAGCCAGGGGACTAGTTTGTTCCTCTCTCCCTTTGCTCCCTAGAATCTCTCCCCCCCAACTATAATTCTCCTAACTTTGAAGAACCCAAAATAATGTTGTGGAGCAGCACTCAGTAAGCCCACATGGGATCTAAATGGAACTTTTTTTACTTCCTTTCCTTGAACTACATACTTGTACATTGGACTTAACATGTTTAAAGGAAAACTGTAAGCAAAGAATAGACATTTTAAAAAGAAATGCTTAAATGAAAGAATTTAAATAAGGTTCTTTGCAAAGTCCTATTTGCTCTGCACAGCTCTTACAGTGGGCAGAAATGTTATTCAGAATCTAACCCAAATTTAGGAAGACCCAAGATTCTATACAATATGTCTGCGCCCTGGTTCAAGCATTTCTTTTTAACCCCTTCATGACTGTCATGGGGAAAAACTCCTCATTAACTTCCCAAAATTAGGGTATGTACTAACCCTAATCTTAAGAAAAATGTAAAAATAATAATAATAAATTATATAAAAATAAGAAGTTATTCCGTAGAGGACCAGTGACACATTAGTTCTGTTGGTGGTCCTCTAGGGATATTTTATTTTAAAAAAAGACTGCTAGTGTGACCAGTGTTTTGCATTGGCCCCCGCAGTAGATATGGGCCCACACCAGCTGGATATATTATCCATGCAGCCTCAGGGTAGCAAGGATAGAAAAAATCTGTGCTTCTTACTATAAACTATGTTCCATGCAATGGGGTGATGGTGATGGTGGCATGTAATGGGGTGATGTGGGTTATGGGGCATGCCGTGCATGTGCAGCATGGGCATGGAGGTGCCTGCATTTTGTCTGCCTAGGGCAGCACAAAACCAAGATACACCACTGCATGTACCTGCCACATAACCCTAGCAAACCTATATGTGTAGGGTACTGCTAAACTCATGGGAAGTTGCTGAACATAAATCAGAGTGTTGCTTGGCAATAAAACCCCTATATATTCATACCTCAAGTTCAAAGTGTGTGGAACTAAAGTGGATTCCTTTTTACCATTGGTCGCCGGCATCTCGCGGATTGAAGAGGAATGAAGTGACCAATCAAGAGGCTGAATTTCATGTAACGAGTGTATGTATGTAGGATGTGATAGAGAGGAAATGTAGACCAAGGAAGTGGTGTGGTATTATGCTGTGAGATGTGTAATGTAAGTGTGTGCTGCAGAGAGCTGAGTAGAAGCTGCTCTGCTGTCAGATCATGTGTGACTGGAATGCAGGTCAGGTGAGTAATATTTGCAGCCTGCATTATGACATCACATGACATCACCATATACATCATGAGTGTTCCGGTCACTGGTCTGCACTGATACTGCTCAACATGTAAAATACTGAAAAGGGGACTATTAGGTTTAAGGGGTGTGTGAACAATTTCAAGATTTTTTTATTATTATAATAGATATTGCTTTACAGAATATCAACAAATAATTTTATTTAAATAATATATTTTATAAACACACTTCCTGCAGTTTAAAGATACATTACTGTGAGATTTTGTTCTGGGCAGTCTGTGATAGACTCATACATACTGCACATTGCAGATAGATTTCTTACTATAGAGCTCTGGGATAAACATGGCATGTCATGACTAAATCAGCAGTAATATATAAACGTGGCATATCATGGATAAATCAACACTAATACATAAACATGGCAAATCACGGCAAAATCAGCTTAATGTATAAACATGAGAGACTTGCCCTTCTGCCTTAGACATGCCAATCTATCCCTCAGACTGACAAATTCATCCCAATACTTGCCATTCTGCCCCCAGATTTTTCAATGTACCCCGGTCTTCCTATTAAGACCCCAGACTTTCCTATGCAATCCCACATCCAGGATATGCCTCATGCCATGACTTACCCCAGTACATGGCACATCACCCACATTTCACACCCAGGACTTATCCCAATACATGCCCCATCATCCAAATTGCACACCAGTACTTACCCCAGAACCCTAAGATGTGCCCCCATCACCCACATTGCACGTTCAGGACTTACCCTAGTACATGCCCCATTACCCATATTGCACACCAAGTACTAACCCGAGTAAATGTACCATCACCCACATTGCACACCTGAGACTTACCCCAGTACCCAAGGATTTACACCATCAACCACATTGCTCACCCCAGCACAACCTAAGCTCAGCCAAGCCTGTGTGATAGGTGTTTTTGCTGGCCACCAAAAGTGTTATCCAGTGACCGTCTCGAAATGCCCTAATACCCTGCTTTTTATATCACTTTGCAACTCCAAATATCCTTACGGTATATTTATATTCTGTCCTGATTAGCAGCTTCTGGTATTGGTAACTTCTAGTTCCATTGTGCGTAGTTTTCTTGTACGTTTCATTTTTATATGCCTGTTTCCAGTCTGAGCTTGACCCATTCCTTACTCATGGGTTATATTTTTATGTGTACTCTCCTACACCTTTACTAACTTAGTTTTAATAGTAATGTATATATGTATTGGAAACAACAAGTTTTGCATTGTTTTATTTTATTGTAGTGTGAAGATGGCAGTCGCGTCTGCATTGAATATGTCATACTTCTATTTTTATCTCATGCTTCATTCATTTCTCTTGCAATGCAAGATAAATTTAAAAAAAAATATTATATATATATAAATATATATATAATTGGTGTGGGTACAGTATGTGGGAAAGAAGAAAATTACAGCTAAACACAAACATCCCAGAAATTTCAAGACAGCCCATGTCAGCAAGGGAAAGACATGGCAGTGGCGTCGCTAGGGGGGGCTACAGCCCCGAATCCTCCCTCCATAGCCCCGAATGGAGACTCTGGGGCTATCATTGTTAATTTTTTTTCTCACCCATGCACTCCCGTTGGAGTCATCAGCAGGAGGGATATTTAAAAAAATAAAAATGTATTATGTCTTGGTGCCGATCAGCAGACCGGCACCTGCTCTATTTGCTTGCAGCCCCTGAGTAATCTCTCCCTTCACTGTGCTCACAGGTCCCCGCCTTCCCCAGCAGAGACCTGTTTATTGGATACCACCCCCACTAGAAGGGCATCCAATCAGAGGCATGGGGCGGGGACATCCCCGAGCCCTGCACTGGACAGTGAGAGCCAGCATGCAGGGAGCTCCAGAGACCAGCAGCAGCCTCCAGGATCAGATGTCCTACCCAAACAGGGTAGGGTACAGAATATATTGAAGGGTAGAGTAGAAAATAAAATATTGGAGGAAAAAAAAAAAATTCATGATGTGGACCACATTTCCCATAATGCCCAGCCAGCATCAAGGGGATGTTTAGTTGGCTAAGCATTATGGGAACTGTAGTTCACAGGTAACATACATTTTTTACTGTTGATTTAATTTCCCATCATGCTCAGCCAACATCATGTGGATGTTAAACTAGCAGAGCATCATGGTAGCTGTAACTCCCACAATTGTATCTAGTTTTAGATGCATTTCCCCTTATGCTCAGCCAACATCATGGGGAAGTTTAGCTAGCTGAGCATCATGGGAACTGTAGTTCACAGGTAACGCATGTTTTTTTTTTATTTAGTGTTGATTTATTTTCCCATCATGCTAAGCCAGCATCATGGGGATGTTTAGTTGGCTAAGCATCATCGGAACTATAAATCCCACATTATTATCTAATGATAGCTGCATTTCCCATCATGCTCAGCTAATACCATGTGGATGTTTAGCTGGCTGAGCACTGTAGTTTACAGGTTTTAAGGTAACACCTACATTTTACTCTAGTGTAATTTCCCATAATGCTAAGCCAGCATCATGGGAATGTTTAGCTGGCTAAGCATCATGGGAATTGTAATTCCCACATTCTTATCAAGTATTAGCTACATTTTCTGTTATGCTCAGCCAGCATCATGGGGCTGTTTAGCTGGCTGAGCATCATCGGATCTGTGGTTGATAGATAACTGCTGCATTTGTATCTAGTGTTAATTGTATCTCCCATTATGCCAATCCAGCATCATGGGAGCAGTATCTAGCTGAGCCTCATGGGAACTATAGTTAAAGGCACTGAGTCACCTAAACATTGCCTATACTGTCAGTGTAGAGAATAAAAAATTATGACAATCATCTATACGTTGTGTTAGCAAAACTGCAAAATAATGCCTAAGTTAGGAGAGAAATATTTTTTAAATATGGCTGTGGAGCCTCCTGTTTATGACATCACCTGTGACCTAATAAGCAAATAAACTGCTTTTCAATGTGAAATGTGTAATTTGCATAGTAGGCCACAGGTGTGGCAGCACAGTACATGGACAGCCCGTTTGTTAGGGAGAGCTAGAGATCTCCCTAGCAGAAATTGTGCTGTAATCTCAGACCTCGGTCAGTGCTGCCTTGCTTTTCACATGCATTGCATAGTGATGACTCAGAGTCAGAACATGATGCTCTAAGTCATTACTATGTGTGAGAGAGAGAGAGATGGTGTGTGAGAGAGAGACAGTGTGAGAGAGAGATAGTGAGACAGTGTGTGAGAAAGAGAACGATAATGACACAGTGTGTGAGAAAGAGAGTGAGACGGTGTGTGTGAGAGAGTGAGACGGTGTGTGAGAGAGAGTGAGACGGTGTGTGTGAGAGAGTGAGACGGTGTGTGAGAGAGAGTGAGACGGTGTGTGAGAGAGAGTGAGACAGTGTGTGAGAGAGAGTGAGACAGTGTGTGAGAGAGAGTGAGACGGTGTGTGAGAGAGAGTGAGACGGTGTGTGAGAGAGAGTGAGACAGTGTGTGTGAGAGAGTGAGACAGTGTGTGTGAGAGAGTGAGACAGTGTGTGTGAGAGAGTGAGACAGTGTGTGTGTGTGAGAGAGAGAGAAAGAGAGACAGTGTGTGAGAAAGAGAGAGAGACAGTGTGTGTGAGAAAGAGAGAGAGAGACAGTGTGTGTGAGAAAGAGAGAGATACGGAGTGAATGTGTGTTTGTGTGAGAGAGCGCATCTGGGCTCTAGCCCCAGATCATTTGGAGACCTAGCAACGCCCCTGCACTGCACCCCTCAATGCAGTATATGTGTGTGTGTGTGTGTGTGTGTATTTATAAGTCTGTATGTGTGTACTCAGCGGTGTATGTGTACTCAGCGGTGTGTGTGTGTGTACTCAGGTCTGTGTGTGTGTGTGTACTCAGGTCTGTGTGTGTGTGTGTACTCAGGTCTGTGTGTATGTGTGTGTGTGTGTGTGTACTCAGGTCTGTGTGTGTGTGTGTGTGTGTACTCAGCAGTCTGTCTGTGTGTGTGTACTCAGCAGTCTGTCTGTGTGTGTGTACTCAGCAGTCTGTCTGTGTGTGTGTACTCAGCGGTCTGTCTGTGTGTATTCAGCAGACAGTGTGTACTCGGCATTCTGTGTGTGTGTGTATGTATTTAGCAGTGTGTGTTTCAGCAGATTGTGTGTGTGTGTGTATTCAGCTGTGTGTTTTAATTTACTAGAATTTATGATTTTCAATAAAGAAAAACAGTTTGTTTCATTGAACTCTCTGTTGTTTTGTTCTTCTTTTAAATCAAAAGATGTTAATTAGTTCGGACAACTGTTAGAGTTGTGTTTTCTAAACTTATACCTCAGTATTCAGGTTTAATTGCCGTGTTGGCACTTTGAGGAAAAAAAGTTGGCATGTATTGCGGTTTGGGCACTCGGGCTCAAAAAGGTTCGCCATCACTGTCCTAGTGACTTCACAGCACACATTTCTCACTTTGGGGTTGGGGACACAGAATCCTGTCTATTAGTCAGAATTCTGATCATAGACTTGCATTGAATGGGAGGGTAATGTAACTATTACATCACAAGGGGGCACAGTTATGCTCCTGTTTGATCATAGGATATATACACAAAATGGAGCCAGGAGATAAACACCTGATTGTATTTTTCATTTTATATGCAATTAATTCAATCATTTAAAAAACAGTGGCATATGATTTATATATGTGTTTGTTTTAAATGACCAGGTTATCTAATTACATCTTATGTAAGTGGAAATGTCCCTTTAACATTCCTACACTTGATGCAAGCTTTGAATGAAAAATAACCAAATATTTTGTCCTTTAAAGAATATGACCAATGGTGCATGCTACTGTAATATAAATCGAAGTTCTTGCAAATACTTCAAGAAGCAGAAAGCTTCTATAGAAAGCTTTGTGTAAGATAGTGCTTGTGTATATTGCACAAAGCTTTCTAAAGAGCCTGTAGCTAAGCCAATCTGATTTTGATGTTGCATTTCCATTCATCAGAAAATCTTTACACATTTTGTCTAGATGGTTTCAGACAGTTATCAGTCATACAGGGTTAGAAAGACATTTATATAACATTTTTGAAGGCAATCGGTTTATGTAACCTTTATTAGCTCTAGAAGTCGTTTCAAATTTCCATTTGTAAAGGAGCAGGGTTAGTTATTGAGACAAGTCAATTTTAACTTTTGATAAAAATGTTATCAATAATGTGTCAGATGTTAAGCTTTTTGGAACAACTGATCTGTATTTGCATTACAGATTTATAAACAGAAGTGTAAATTGTCACAACGAATACATAAAGCCAAACATGGGAACAAGCTTTCTGAGTTCTATGAGCATTTAAGTTTCATACATTTTATATAACGCAGAAAGTTAGGGAAACAGGACATGTGCTTCTTCCCGGTGCAGCTCCCTTGCAGCAGATTTAAGCAATACGGAAAAGATTTTTTTTTTTTAAAGTTGCAATTATGTGACTTTTTTTATTTTTATAAATCCGAAAATGTGGAGAGTTGCAGTAGTGTCCCTGTTGAAGCCAACAAGTTTTCAGCACATTTGCACGCTTGTTTGAAATGCATGGGCTGCGCTATTTCTATATGCAATCCATATCTATCCATATCCAATCCAGATCTGCATTCACTTCACATAATGCAAACTCATAGCTTTTGTCTGTAGTTAGTGTTATACATTTGCACACACAGCAGTACCACCACTATTTGATGATATTCCCATGGGCCTCTGTTTTATACTTAACCCCCAATGTGCTTAAAAAAAAACACAGGGCTGAAAATATACACATTTCTGCAGTGGAGAAGACCGGTTAACTATTTGAGAATTAAAGGAACATGTAAACTGATCATTGTTTTACAATCATTGATGTGGGATGGCATATAGGTCAAGGTGATACATGAAATTTGACTTACATCCCCTTAGAGAGGGGATTACATTATTCAAAGTTATATCTTAAAATATTTGGTCTAGTAGTTCTTGTAAAAAATATATTTTTTCAAGTATTGTAAAATAATTGTAGATTAGAGAGGAGAGTTCAGTAATAAAATGGAAGGTATGAGTCATCTTGCTTATTATTTCAGAAAGGATTACATTTTGTTCAGTACCAGCCAAGATGAATACAACATAGTATTTGTCAAAATTTGTCAGAACTGAGATAAGGGACAACAATCCCAAAATATGGTTATCAAGTATCATTTTTAATTTTGACACTTTAGTTCAGCCATTAAAGCAGATTTCACTTCAAGTTCCAAAGTGATAATTTCCACCTTGATATTGCAGATTCAGTTGTTTGGCCTGGATTAGCAGATAAGGATAATCTACATTTTATATTTTGCCAACATTATAAAGAGAGAGGCAGAAGACCACTTTACTGCACACCACCAATACCAGGGAAAGATGAGCATATCCTCACCTGCAGGAGGTGTGTTTGGCAATCAGCACTGCATGTGAGACATCAAGAAGAAATTGTAATCACTACCTAGGAGCATCATTCAAATGCCTTTTAATCAGACAGAAGAACTCTCCTCTCTAGAAGGTTTAGTCCTCGTTTAGCACCTGTGCATGAAGGACTACATGGCGCAGAAACCAGCACTATAACGCTTGGTATTCTGATTTGTGGTGCCTAATACAGTTCCACTAATTTAATACATGTTAGATTTACATCCATAACACTCTTTCCCAGTAAGCATTAAATTAAGGAGAGCGGCAAGTTTGTGAACACAGTTTTAAGGTCAACCGGCCAATCGTGTACATCCTCAGGGGCGTCACTAGGGTTGGTGTCACCCGGTGCGGAAACTCATGGTGTCACCCCCCTGGATTTCCTCCATACAATGCCAAACAGATTCCTTAGTAATGCCAGTTAGATGGCCTATTAACTATGCCACACACAGGAGACCCATAACTATGCCACACACAGGAGCCCCATAACTTATGCAACACCAGAGCCCCATAACTTATGCAGCACCAGAGCCCCATAAATTATGCCACACCAGAGCCCCACTATTTATGCCTCACCTCTGCCCAATTAATTATGCCACACACACAGGTGCCCCATAATTATGCCACACACAGGTGCCCCATAATTATGCCACACAAAAGAGTCCCTTAATTACGCCACACATTGGGCCCAATAAATATGCCACACACAAGTGCCCCATAATTATGCACACATGGGACCTCCATTAATTATGCAACACACAGGAGCCCCACGAGGTGACAATCTTACAATTATAGATACCAGTAATATTGTGCCATTCAGATCCCAGTAGTATTGTCCCACTCAGAGCCCAGTAATATTGTGCCACTCAGAGCCCAGTAATAGTGTGCCACTCAGATACCAGGAATATTGTGCCATTCAGATCCCAGTAGTATTGTCCCACTCAGAGCCCAGTAATATTGTGCCACTCAGAGCCCAGTAATAGTGTGCCACTCAGATACCAGGAATATTGTGCCATTCAGAGCCCAGTAGTATTGTCCCACTCAGAGCCCAGTAAAATTGTGCCATTCAGAGCCCAGTAATATTGTGCCAGTCAGATGCCAGTAATATTGTGCCAGTCAGAGCCCAAAAATATTGTAAGCCAGTCAGAACCCAGTAATATTGTGCCAGTCTGAGCCCTGTAATATTGTGCCAGTAAGAGCCCAGGAATATTGTGCCAGTCAGATACCAGGAATATTGTGCCAGTCAGATACGAGTAATATAGTGCCAGTCTGAGCCCTGTAATATTGTGCCAGTAAGAGCCCAGGAATATTGTGCCAGTCAGAGCCCAGGAATATTGTGCCAGTCAGAGCCCAGGAATATTATGCCAGTCAGATACCAGGAATATAGTGCCAGTCAGAGCCCAGGAATAGTGTGCCAGTCAGAACCCAGGAATATTGTGCCAGTCAGAACCCAGGAATAGTGTGCCAGTCAGAGCCCAGGAATATTATGCCAGTCAGAGCCCAGGAATATTGTGCCAGTCAGATACCAGTAATATAGTGCCAGTCAGAGCCCAGTAATATTATGCCAGTCAGAGCCCAGTAATATTATGCCAGTCAGATACCAGTAATATAGTACCAGTCAGAGCCCAGTAATAGTGTGCCAATCAGAGCCCAGTAATATTGTGCCAGTCAGAGCCCAGTAATATTGTGCCAGTCAGAACCCAGGAATAGTGTGCCAGTCAGAGCCCAGGAATATTATGCCAGTCAGATACCAGGAATATTATTCCAGTCAGAGCCCAGTAATATTGTGCCACTCAGAGCCCAGTAATAGTGTGCCACTCAGATACCAGGAATATTGTGCCATTCAGAGCCCAGCAGTATTGTCCCACTCAGAGCCCAGTAAAATTGTGCCATTCAGAGCCCAGTAAAATTGTGCCAGTCAGATGCCAGTAATATTGTGCCAGTCAGAGCCCAAAAATATTGTAAGCCAGTCAGAACCCAGTAATATTGTGCCAGTCTGAGCCCTGTAATATTGTGCCAGTCAGATACCAGTAATATAGTGCCAGTCAGATACCAGGAATATTGTGCCAGTCAGATACCAGGAATATTGTGCCAGTCAGATACCAGTAATATAGTGCCAGTCAGATACCAGTATTATTGTGCCAGTCAGAGCCCAGGAATATTGTGCCAGTCAGAGCCCAGGAATATTATGCCAGTCAGATACCAGGAATATAGTGCCATTCAGAGCCCAGTAATAGTGTGCCAGTCAGAACCCAGGAATAGTGTGCCAGTCAGAACCCAGGAATAGTGTGCCAGTCAGAGCCCAGGAATATTATGCCAGTCAGAGCCCAGGAATATTGTGCCAGTCAGATACCAGTAATATAGTGCCAGTCAGAGCCCAGTAATATTATGCCAGTCAGAGCCCAGTAATATTATGCCAGTCAGATACCAGTAATATAGTGCCAGTCAGAGCCCAGTAATAGTGTGCCAATCAGAGCCCAGTAATATTGTGCCAATCAGAGCCCAGTAATATTGTGCCAGTCAGAACCCAGGAATATTATGCCAGTCAGATACCAGGAATATTATTCCAGTCAGAGCCCAGGAATATTGTGCCAGTCAGATACCATTAATAGTGTGCCAGTCAGATACCAGTAATTGTGTGCCAGTCAGAGCCCAGGAATATTATGCCAGTCAGAGCCCAGGAATACAATGTGCCAGTCAGAGCCCAGGAATATTATTCCAGTCAGAGCCCAGTAATATAGTGCCAGCCAGATGCCCAGTAATATAGTGCCAGCCAGATGCCCAGTAATATAGTGCCAGCCAGATGCCCAGTAATATAGTGCCAGCCAGATGCCCAGCAATATAGTGCCAGCCAGAGCCCAGTAATATAGTGCCAGCCAGATGCCCAGTAATATAGTGCCAGCCAGAGCCCAGTAATATAGTGCCAGCCAGATGCCCAGCAATATAGTGCCAGCCAGAGCCCAGTAATATAGTGCCAGTCAGAGCCCAGGAATACAATGTGCCAGTCAGAGCCTAGTAATAAACTGCTCGTTTCAAACCAAATTTTGAAATGAGTGAAATATGTCTTGTTACCTCCCAACAAACATAGAAGAGATACATGCAATGGCACCAAGTACCCATCACCTGACTGATCTCTATGATGATAAAATATGGAATAGAATATAATGAACTATACCTTTGGCTAGAGGTGGGTCCAGATCCCATGAATACTCGAATATATTCAGTAAAAGAATTTATCTATGATCATGATGAAAAGAGAGTGCTAAATCGTTTTATTTTTTATTGCTCTCTGTATTAATATTACTGCATATAACACCCCTGTTTTCAGAAATATAACTGAAAATTTAGACCTGCTTTTTTTTTTACCTATTCAGTACTACCATTTCCCTTAAGCCTGGTTACAGTGTAAATGTCTTGAGCCAGCGGCGGATACAGAGCCTAGTGTTGAGAGGGGCACTGCCAGATTGTACTGGATGCTTATGGGAGGATATCTCACAGTGCTGCCCAACATCAGAGACTGGGCAGCAAAAGCCAAGGAACTGTAGCAGTCAAAGCAGGCCAGACTTGCTATCAGAGTTGGTGTTACTACAATACCGAGAAGGGAATAAAGTAGGGTTTCCACCATTTTGTCACATAAATACTGGCCATGCTTGTCACATTTTTGAAGGACTGTCAGTAAAATACTGGCCAGTTGGAAACTGAGTGACATAATGCTCAGCCTAATTTCCTCAGAGGGAGAAACAACTGCCCCGTTGCCCTCCTACCACCCTCTGGATCTGCCACAGAAGTGAAATCTCTTTGTATTGCTCTCATAATAATAAAGGATCCTTTTTTGAACTCTCTGTGATTTCCCTAGGCAGCCAGAGTATTTTTCCCTTTCTCAGGCACCCTCAAATTAAGCATTAAAGCAAAACACACACTAATTACGAGTAATGTACAAGTAATTTTCCCAGAGAAAATGTGTGCATTATGTTCACACAAATATAAACAAATATATATATAAATGTTGACAATGTTATACAATGATGAATGTCCTATGCAGTAGAGGTTTCCCATTAGCACTATATAACCTTATAAAATATAAATATGATTGATTTATCTTAATCAATCCTCACTTTATATTGCTGCTGAGCTTTTAGATCCTTATGCTGCACGTAGAACCATATAAGCAATGTTCTTAGCTGTATTGCCTTGCCTGTCTAGTTACTGAGTGTCTGTATCTACAAAACAAAATACAATATGCAAGAAAATTGGTCTCAGAGAGCTAATGAAAGCCTAAGTCATAGAGAATTAGAGTAGCGAAGGAAATGCTGCTCTCAGCAGTTATGCTACAGCAAAATTCACAGTACATAAAATATATTATGCATCATGCACAGAAGGGCTATTTAGCTACATTTAATTTCTTTACCCACATATCATTAGTATATATAGAAAATAATGCAGTATTTGCTAGGGATATATACATGAAAACCTATATTGTCCAATTTATAGTGTGTGTCAGGACACTGGTATTTCAGTGAATGATTAAAGCTTAGAACTGCTTTTGAAAGCAAAGCTGCTGCAGGCCTTGTGTCATATTATCCCACAGGGGCAATGTTATCTCTGAACAGTACAATGGAACTATGAAACAGTTCAGTTTCACATTTGTGTGTAGGATTGTCTTACATTCTACAGTACGTTTGGAGATATCGAATTTCTGTATTCCTGAACTGAATGAATTTTGTTACAACTGCCAAGCATCATGCTAATGTCCAACACTTTTGATAAAGGTTTTAGAACAAAAAAATACTCTAGTAAGAGCATAATTGAATAATAATAAGACCTATTGCCTCTGACCTTGGTCAACAGTAAAACTGAAAAAAAAAAATCGCTATGCATAGAATCTAATTAAAAAAGAAGTAAAAATTAAAATGATGTGGGTCATCTTTTTTCTTATTTTATATCATTTTGTAATGTGCTTTTAGTGATACACTGTACAGAGGTTCTCTCCACCTCCCCTTTCTTCCTTTGACATTTTTTTCTCCAAGGCTATTATGCCAGTAGGAAAGGTTCCCGCATGGAAAACATTAACGTTTATTTATACAGTGCCAACACTTTTCTACAGAAGTTAAGGGATGTTTCAAATAGGAGAGCTGCAAACTCATTAAGACAACAGAGACAAACTTTCCAGGAAAATTATGGAATTTTTCACCATCACTGTATTAAGCAGAGTAATATATCTATGATTAAGTGCTAGTTTTGCATGAATTCTGTTGTCATGTACACGTTTGTAGTGTATTTATTGGCATAACAAAGATTTGGGGGATTTCTTGGATCCACAATTCCATTCCCGTGGACTATCTAGGAATGCAAGTCTGAAAAAAGAAACACCACATTAGTGCACTGTGACTTTACGGTCTACACAGTATGCACCAACATTCGGCCCCAAAATGGTACCTCCGAAGTCTGGACTGATTCAGGGCACATCGGGGACATATTGAGCTACCCAATATGCCTCGATACTGCCAATTAGGTCCGCAATTCAGACATCATAAGGAATTATACGCCAAGACGTGCTGAAACAGAAAGCATCTGAACTATGCCCGAATCGAATTGTTACCGCTATCATTCCCATACACGTCTATGGGGTTGATAGAGACCCATTCCGGTAGGAATCTGGCTATTATGAAAATAAGCCAAAGTCCTCCCAAAATGTAAAAAAAAGCCCCACACCCAGGGGGTAATTTATACCATTTGTATTGGGGTATGGATTTACCCAGACCAAAGGGGGTTCAATTCATTTTTTAATTTGCCCAGCCACAAGATTTTAGTATATGGAGTGCAAGTAGTCTTGGCCTCCCACGTAACATATAGAGTCATTTGGCCAGCTCCCATCCCTGGTCATGTATTTTATAATGGTCTGTGAGAAATTGCCCAGCTCCATGACCCTTTGTTGAAAAGCTTCTTAACCTAGCTCCCATTTATATTATGGTGGTTGGAGTACCAGTTCTTAGTCCCGTTTATTATTGTAAGGGGCCAGGTCTATTAGCTCTGCCCCGCCACCCTAATTTTAATTGGGGCTGGGTATTTATTTTTTTTGTTTATTTTAAATATTTGCATTCAAATTTTCTATCTCAGAAAATAATTGAAATGCCCAAAATGCAGGAATACCCAAATCCAAAATGTATTTATAGATGACCATGGAATATTGGATAGCCAAAAACTTATGGTTTGCATGGAGAAAATGTCCTGATCCAAAGGCCTCCTGCTTCTGTTCAGCCCAAACAGTCGATTAGGAGCTGAATTCAGGTATACTGAGTAGCCACATTTCATGGCTTCGTTTGAATCAGCTATTATGCCTGATCTGAAGAAACGGATAGGTGCATATTTTGTAGACCCTTATGTTTGAATCTGTTTCTATTACCTTAATATACAATTACATTAAGGAATGTACATTATTTTATATGTTTCTCACAGTTGGTCCAGTCTTAACCAAGGGAGAAGCATAGTATTATTAAAACCACAACTCATGCTTATGTGTCCTTGTCTCAGCAGCCATGAAAATACTTATTATTGGTTAAACCTAATAAAAACTTCTTTGGGGAAAGACAAGGTTTACTAATCAATGGTAATATAGTAAGTTATATGGGAAAGTATACAGAAACTTGTGTAAATGTTGTTGTAGGTCTAAGGACACAAGTTAGCAGGGGCGTTGCTAGGTCTCCAAAAGATCCAGGGCTGGAGCCCATGACAGATTTGATAGAAGTGGAGTAAATCAGCTGACATGCTTAGGCGGCACACAGACTGATATATTTGGTGCCAATGAGCAATAGGTATATGTGGGTATATATCAGGACTCAACAAATCCTGGGCACCAGGAAATTATACCTGGCACCTGGTTTTTGTTGTCCCTGCCTGGTGCCCTCACCGCTGGGATCATTTTATTTATTTATTTATCCAGCGGAGATCGAGGGAGCAGTGTGTGCACTGGCTGCACAGTCCTCCTGCTCCATCCCCACATGCACCGCACTATAGTGTCCGAGTGCTGAGTGTGCAAACAACAGCAGGGCACAGAACAGGCTATAATGAGGTATAGCAGCCAGGAGGGGGACATATTGATAGATGCACTTTTTATATCATTAACAACAACAAAATTGCTGACTTGTGTGTAAGTGTATGTTACTGACAGTGTGTGTGTGTGTATATATGACTGCATGTGTGACTGACTGTGTGTTTATGTGACTGACTGTGTGTGTGTGACTGACTGCATGTCTGACTGTGACCGAATGTATGTGTGTATCTGTCTGTGACTGATTGTATGTGTGTACCTGTCTGTGACTGATTGTATGTGTGTGTCTGTATGTGACTGATTGTATGTGTGTGTCTGTATGTGACTGTATGTTTGTGTCTGTCTGTTACAGACTATATCAGTGTGTGTGTGTGTGTGTGTGTGTGTGTCTGTCTGTGACTGACTGTGTGTATGACTGACTGTATGTCTGCCTGTGACCGACTGTATGTGTGTGCCTGTCACCAACTGTATGTGTGTGCCTGTCTGTATGTGTCTGTGTGTCTGTCTGTGACTACCTCCACAGCAATAAAACTCACAGTAATGTGCAGAGTGTGAGTGTATCACAGTCTCAACAGCAATAAAAACTCACAGTAATGTGCAGTGTGTGAGTGTATCACACACTCATGCTGCACATTACTGTACCACAATGCACAATAAGACTCACAGCACACAAAAAAACAACATTAGTCAAAATTACACTTATACACATAAATACACAGCCACAAATAAACACACATACAGCCACATATACACACACATTCACACTTGCACAGTCACACATACATACACACACCGTTACACACAGACACACAATCCCACTTACACACACACACTTGTATGTGAGCAAATTCCCATGATTTCAAAATAACTGAGCATACAAAATGATGTGTACGTTGCATACACCATTTACCAGACTTTGAGAAAAAAGTTGACCAACAGTCTCATAATATAGGGGATATCACACACACTCAGACATCCACCCGTACACCGCCACATAGACAACCTTATACTCACACACTCTCTTACACACACACACACACACACACACACACACACACACACATCCAGACCACCTTACACACAGACACCCTTATACACACAGATGGCCTTTCCCACACAGATATTCTGCCACGCAGACACGTGTGTAAACCTGCAACTCTCACACGCACATCATAAATATTTATTTTTTTATTTTTTAATAAAAAGGGGTCAAAAACCTGGGAAGAATAGGCTGAGGTATGCTCCTTCTACCAGCCTCATAAAAGAGAGAAGTGCAGGGAATTGAGATGGGAATTCAACTGAATGGGAGAATTTTTCCAACTTTGCTACTTCAGCCTTAATTTTGAAATTCCCATCTCACTTCCCTGCACTTCTCTCTTTCATGAGTAAAGCCCATAATATAATGAGCAGCTCATTCATTCATAATGTATGGTTTTAATACTATAACGAGGTACATGGGATTTTTATTGCCATGTGTATGGACTTTTATTGCCATGAATATAAAGACTATATATATAAAGATGAATCACTATTATTTATATTGAATGTGATAATCAAGCGTGAAAATAAAAATAATATGAGATGATAACATTGTTTCACACTTGATTATCACATTCAATATGAATAATAGTAATTAATCATATTTTCTCCTAGTAATCTCACTGGGATTCACACTCACACTCTGCCACTCATAACTCTGCCACTCACGCTTTCACTCTCGCACACTTACACACTGCCACTCACACACACACTCATAACTCTGCTGCTCACGCTTACACTCTCACACACTCTGCCACTCACACACACGCACACTCATAACTCTGCCACTCATGCTTACACTCACACACACACTCATAACTCTGCTGCTCACACTTATACTCTCACACACTCTGCTACTCACACACACGCACACTCATGCTTACACTCACTCACACATGCTTACACTCTTCCAAACACTCACACTCTGCCTCACACACTTACACTCTACCACTCACACTCTGCCACTCACATACACACTCACACTCAGCCACTTACACACACTTACAGTCTGCCACTCACACTCATACACACTCATAACTCTGCCACTCATGCTTACACTCACTCACACACACTTACACTCTTCCAAACACTCACACACTTACTTACACTCTAACACTCACACTCTGCCACTTACATTCTGCCACTCACACACATACACACTCATAACTCTGCCACTCACGCTTACACTCACACACACTTACGCTCTTCAAAACACTCACTCACACACTTACTTAGACGCTGCCACTCACACCCACTTATACTCTTCAACTCACATACATACACATGCACACTCATAACTTTGCCACTCACACCCACTTACACTCTGCCACTCACATACACATGCACACTCATAACTCTGCCACTCACACCCACTTACACTCACATACATACATACTCATAACGCTGCCACTATCACTTACACTCTGCCAGACACTCACGTTCAAAGCTTGAGAGGCGGAGTTAAGTGTGAGGGGCAGAGCTGAACGCGAGGGGGCGGAGTCTGGTGCAGTTCAGCACCCAGAGTGCAGCATGCAGGGAGCGGAGCCGAGCACAAGGAGGCGTGACCAAGCGCGAGGGGGCATGGTCAGGGTCTCCATTCGGGGCTATGGAGGGGAGATCCAGGGCTTCAGGCCCAGTAGCCCCTCCCCCCCCCCCCCCCTAGCGAAGCCAATGCAAGTTAGAGAAGCCTTGTGTTAGAATTAGAGCATATTGTTTAATTGGCACATCCGCTGACCCTCAGATTTGAGAATATTGAATTCTATGGGTGTTTTTTATTGGGTGATGTAGCTATGAAATCATGGTTAGTGCTTAGTATAGCACACTACTCAAACCAACTCTGAGGCTCAATAAATCAAGCTCCTGGCTATGTAGTCAATAAAAGTAATGTATTAATTATTTATTATATCTTCTTTTTCTTTCAGGCCTAAAAATATTTCTCTGCAGTGCAAATGTTAAGTTTCCATCCCCAGATATATTAATGTTCGTATTTATTTATTACAACAAATTATCCACAGACATTTTGAAAATAAATGGGAGGGCAAATCTCAATGTGTCTGCTTTGTAGAGGTCATAATCCTGAAGTAATGAACACCTGGTCCAAGCTAAATACATTACTATTACACAATGCATCAGTGATACTTATCAATACTTGGTCTTAATGCAATATATAACGAAACAGAATTAACTGCCTGTCATTACTAAAAGTCTTGTGCACTGTGGCAAGAAAATGTTCATGAAACCCATTTATCAAGCAGGTGACAGAGATGTTTAGAGACCTTTACTTAATGAGCATGAAATGTATTGAGGAAATGTAATATTGATTTAAAAATAGAATAAAATCTGCAATACCAACAGTATGTTACCCCTTTAACTGGATACGTATAATTAGCAATATAGTAAAGTGTACTATATATGTAAAATGTTTTGCATTACTCTAGGAACTATATAAACCATTGATTTTAGAAAAAGTTCCTTGTGGCTTTCCAATGAAAGGATTTAGGTTTAAAAATATGCTATTTTTCATAATGCTCTATGGATTTACTGTGTGTAACAAATTCTTGGCTAAGCTTGTCATACAGGACAAAGTGAAAAGCACAACAATTAGCTGCCTCGGAGTTGCATCTGTCTTGGAGCAAACAGGAGATCTGACTCTGGTTGGTGAGAGATTGAGGAGAAGTATAATATGTGGAAAACTATGCTCCACTTAACTAGATACCCTGGCTGGGATCAGAATATAGATAATGCTAGGCCAATAATGCTGTACAATAAAACACTCTAGGTAGTGACTAATCCTATTCAACACTCTCTGTCAGTGACTGCTAGGCATGAGCAGCACACTCCGGAACATTAAAGGGGTGCTGTCAACCTCAACATTACTGTGAATGCAGAGGGGAAAAAATGATGAAACATTTTCTAGACATGATGTTACTGCGGTGTCTCCTGCTTATGTCATCACTTTGAGACTAGATATGAAAATTGCACATTTCACAATGAAAAGTAGTATTTGATAACATCACACTCCAAATTTTTGAAGCCTCTGACTTCCCACTTAAGGAACATTGAAGTGAGGTACAGATGGGGATTAACACACTCAATCTCTGTTCAACTCAATGGTAAATTAGTTTCAGCAGAAGGTCCAGGAGATATAGCCGAAATCTTACAAGCATTGAATTTCCCTCCATTAGCGACACAGCTGCCAGCTGAGGGTCTGACCGAATTGTTACCCGAGTACTCAACTTAAGTTTGTCCAGGACTTTATTATTTTCAAGCTACGGAGCTGTTGTCCTATCAGCCTGTCTATACCTGGACTTCTACCACTTCAGTCCTGTTAACACAACCCGACGGCAGAGGCGTCGCTAGGGGGGGGGCTACTGGGGCTGAAGCCCCGGATCTCCCCTCCATAGCCCCGAATGGAGAACCTGACCACGCCCCCTCGCGCTCGGCTCCGCCCCCTCACGTTCGATCCCGCCTCCTGCATGCTGTATGCTGAACAGCAGCAGACTCCATCCCCTCACGATAGGCTCCGCCCCTCGTGTTTAGCTCCGCCCCCTCAAGTTTTGCAGGTGAGTGTTTGGCAGAGTGTGAGTGGCAGAGTTATTAGTGTGCAGGTGTATGTATGTGAGGTAAGTGGCAGAGTGTAAGTGGGTGTGAGTGGCAGAGTTATGAGTCTGCATGTGTATGTAAGTAGCAGACTGTTATTAGTTATTAGTGTGCATGTGAGTGGCAGAATGTAATTTGCAGAGTATAACTGGGTGTGAGTGGCAGAGTTATGAGTGTGCATGTGTATGTATATGAGTGGCAGAGTGTAAGTGGGTGTGAGTGGCAGAGTTATGAGTGTGCATGTGTATGTATATGAGTGGCAGAGTGTGAGTGGCAGAGTGTAAGTAAGTGTATGTGTGTGAGTGTGGCAGAGTGTGATTGGAAGAGAGTGTGTGTGAGTGTAAGCATGAGTGGAAGAGTTATGAGTGTGTATGTGTGTGAGTGGCAGAATGTAAGTGTGTGTAAGTGGCAGAGTGTGATTGTATGAGTGAGTGTGCAGAGTGTGAGTGTTTGGAAGAGTGTGAGTTATGAGTGTGCGTGTATGTGTGTGGCAGAGTGTAAGTGTGGGTGAGTGGCAGAGTTTTGGAGTGTATAAGTGTGAGCAGCAGAGATATGAGTGTGCGTGTGAGTGAGTGTAAGCATGAGTGGAAGAGTTATGAGTGTGTGTGAGTGGCAGAATGTAAGTGTGTGTAAGTGGCAGAGTGTGATTGTATGAGTGAGTGTGCAGAGTGTGAGTGTTTGGAAGAGTGTGAGTTATGAGTGTATGTGTGTGGCAGAGTGTAAGTGTGGGTGAGTGGCAGAGTTTTGGAGTGTATAAGTGTGAGCAGCAGAGATATGAGTGTGTGTGTGTGTGTGTGAGTGTAAGCGTGAGCAGCAGAGTTATGAGTGTGTGTGAGTGGCAGAGTGTAAGTGTTCGAGAGTGAAAGCATAAGTGGCAGAGTTAGGAGTGTGTGTCAGTGGCAGTGAGATTACTAGGAGAAAATGTGATTAATTACTTTTAATCATATTGAATGTGATAATCAAGTGTGAAACAGTGCTCATACCATTTTTATTTTCACACCTGATTATCACATTCAATATGAATAATAGTGATTCATCTTTATATATAGTCTTTATGTTGATGGCAATGAGTCCATACACATGGCATTAAACATCACATGGACCTCGTTATACTATTAAACCCATACATTATGAGTGTATGAGCTGCACATTATATTATAGGCTTTACTCATGAAAGAGAGAATTGCAGGGAAGTGAGATGGGAATTTCAAAATTAAGGCTAAAGTAGCAGAGCTGGAAAAATTCTCGCATTCAGTTGAATTCCCATCTCAATTCCCTGCACTTCTCTCTTTTATTAGGTTGGTAGAAGGAGCATACCTTCATACCTCAGCCTATTCTCCCCAAGTTTTTTACCCCTTTTTATTAAATTAAAAATATTTGTGATGTGAGTGTGAGAGTTGCAGGTTTACACACGAGTCTGCGTGGCAGAATGTCTGTGTGGGAAAGGCCATCTGTGTGTATAAGGGTGTCTGTGTGTAAGGTTGTCTGGATGTGTGTGTGAGTGTAAGGTTGTCTATGTAAGGGTATCTATGTGGGGGGGGGGGGGGTCAGGGTTGAGTCATTTTTATATGCTCAGTTATTTTTAAATCATGGGAATTTGCTCACATACAAGTGTGTGTGTGTGATGTAAGTTGGTGTGTGTAAGTGGGATTGTGTGTCTCTGTGTAAGGGTGTGTGTATGTATGTGTGACTGTGCATGTGTGACTGTGCAAGTGTGAATGTGTGTGTATGTGTGGCTGCATGTGTATGTGTGTGTATTTGTGGCTGTGTATTTTTGTGTATAAGTGTAATGTGAGTTTTTTGTGTGCGGCGAGTCTTATTGTCAGTCACACACACGCATATAGTCAGTAACAGATAGACACAAACACACTCATACAGTCACAGACAGACACACACACAGTCAGTCACAGACACACACATATACATTCTGTCACAGTCAGACATACAGTCACACACACATACAGTGGGTCACATAAACACACAGTCACACACACACATGCAGTCAGTCATACACACAAACACACACTCTGTCACATACACTTACGCACAAGTCAGCAATTTTGTTGTTGTTTATGATAAAAAAAAAGTGCATCTATCAATATGTCCCCCTCTTGGCTGCTATACCTCATTCTAGCCTGGTCTGTGCCCTGCTGTTGTTTCTAGCCCTGCTGAGCACACTCAGCGCTCGGACACTATAGTACGGTGCATGTGGGGATGGAGCAGGAAGACTGTGCAGCCGGTGCACACACTGCTCCCCTGCGCTCCGCTGGATAAATAAAATGATCCCAGCGGCGAGGGCACCATGCAGGGACAACAATAACTGGGCGCCAGGTATAATTTCCTGGTGCCTGGGATTTGTTGAGCCCCGATATATACCCATATATACCTATTGTTCATTGGCGTCAATTATATCAGTCTGTATGCTGCCTAACCATGTGATTTTATTTACTCTACTTCTATAAAATCTATCATGGGCTCCAGCCCGGATGTTTTGGAGACCTAGCAACGCCCCTGCCCGACGGACACTGTTGTTCCATACATTGGACTCTGCGATACGGATGTTCTATTTATATGCATCTAAGCCAACATCTATTGTATAATACCCCTTCCCACCGTATATAATGTTTTTACTTGCATTTTTTTTTCACGTACAGGGCATCTACCGCACAAGATTTTACATTGCGCTACCCATGACCACAAGATGTAAAGTCACAAGTCCCATTTTTGGCAGAGGCTTCCTTGCCTCTGTAGGTTCCCCTATCTTGGGGTACCCTTTCTTCTCTCTCTCCCCTTTTACTCTCTACCTTTTTTCTTTTCGCTTTCTCTCTTTTTTCTATATCTCTTTTCCTTCTCCCCCTTACAAGGTCGTATGTTGGTAGACTATACAAAAGATCACTCTCTCAACTGCCCAGAGCTGTATATTTGTGGAATACCAGTTGCATATTGTTATTTCTTTATCGCAATAGTTATACTTATGCTATATCGTGTGAAGCACCACCGACTTCCTGATGGCCATACCTAGTCTATTTTACTATCTTACTTATTTTATATGGGCTTCGATACCTTAGACTACTAATCACCTACTAAGCTAACTGTACTTATTTTAGAGTTCAATATATCATATCTAAGTGTTTACGTTCAGCATAATTATACATGGAAAACAGCCTACTGTTTTGTCTATATCATACCTGTGACTTCTAAGTCTGTTGATACTTTGTTTTAAAACTTGCACTGTATAAGTCATGACGATTTGGAACAATAAAAATGATAAATTGAAAATTAGTTCCTTTGAATATCAAACAACAGGTGATGCCATGGACATAAGACACCATACATGTTTAAACGCATTTGCGTGCAGTTTTGTTAAAACAATGGATAGTAGACATGTGCAAAACTAAAATTTTCGTTTTGTTTTCGTCCATTCGGACGAAAAGGTTATTTATTTCGTCTAAAACGAATTTCGTTCATTACTGCATTCGTTTCAGACGAAATTCGTTCATTATTTTCGTTTCGTTAATTTTTATTCGTTCGTTTTATAGAATACATGTAATACTATTGGCTTTCTATAAACCGAACGAGAGCCCCATTCATAAGAAATTCTTATGAATGGGGCTCTCGTTCGGTTCATAGAAAGGCAATAGTACTACATGTTTTCTATAAGCCGAAAGTCTATAAACCGAACGTTCGGTTTATAGGCTGTCGGCTTATGTAATACATGTAATCCTATGGCTATTCTATAAACCGAACATTCGGTTTATAGAATAGCCATAGGATTACATGTATTACATAAGCCGACAGCCTATAAACCGAACGTTCGGTTTATAGGCTGTCGGCATTTAACTATACAGAGACAGAGTCTCCATTCATAAAATTATGAATGGAGACTTTGTCTCTGTGTAGTAAAATGCCGACAGCCTATAAACCGAATGTTCGGTTTATAGGCTGTCGGCATTTCACTACACGGAGACAGAGTCTCCATTCATAAATTTATGAATGGAGACTTTGTCTCCGTGTAGTGAAATGCTATTGTATCCTATAAACCGACTCTATTTCGGCTTATAGAATGCAATAGTACTACGAATGGACGAATGATTTTCGTTTATTAACCATTCGTTAGTTTAGCATTTTCGGCTTTTGTTAGTTTAGCATTTTCGTTCTTCGTTTTTCGGACGAATGGACGAAAATGCTATTTTCGGCCGAAAATGCATTCGTCCGAAAACGAATGCACATGTCTAATGGATAGATCATTTATAATCATTTCTTAATCTGTACATTCACAGTACCAGCATTGTATAAGCATTGTCGAGGTTGACATAGCAGGGTAGGGGGATCCTACTGCCATTTTATTCAGTGACACATTTGAAAAATTCCCAATCCTGGGCTGTTTTGGGTAGAATAAAGATTGCAGACCAGTCTATATTTTACGGACTACAACCCAGGAGTGTGCATTTGTCATAAAACCGGCGATGTGGTCCCACTTCTTCAGGGTATGCTCAGGAATCTGCTAGATAATGTATTTTCCTGATCCTACTTCACTACAATAAACAGTGGTGTTCTTAATAAATTATGCTTATGTGCAGGGGCGTTGCTAGGTCTCCAAAACATCCGGGGCTGGAGCCCATGATAGATTTTATAGAAGTAGAGTAAATAAAATCACATGGTTAGGCAGCATACAGACTGATATAATTGACGCCAATGAACAATAGGTATATATGGGTATATATCGGGGCTCAACAAATCCCAGGCACCAGGAAATTATACCTGGCGCCCAGTTATTGTTGTCCCTGCATGGTGCCCTCGCCGCTGGGATCATTTTATTTATCCAGCGGAGCGCGGGGGAGCAGTGTGTGCACCGGCTGCACAGTCTTCCTGCTCCATCCCCACATGCACCGTACTATAGTGTCTGAGCGCTGAGTGTGCTCAGCAGGGCTAGAAACAACAGCAGGGCACAGACCAGGCTAGAATGAGGTATAGCAGCCAAGAGGGGGACATATTGATAGATGCACTTTTTTTTTTATCATAAACAACAACAAAATTGCTGACTTGTGCGTAAGTGTATGTGACAGAGTGTGTGTTTGTGTGTATGACTGACTGCATGTGTGTGTGTGACTGTGTGTTTATGTGACCCACTGTATGTGTGTGTGACTGTATGTCTGACTGTGACAGAATGTATATGTGTGTGTCTGTGACTGACTGTGTGTGTGTCTGTCTGTGACTGTATGAGTGTGTTTGTGTCTATCTGTTACTGACTATATGCGTGTGTGTGACTGACAATAAGACTCGCAGCACACAAAAAACTCACATTACACTTATACACAAAAATACACAGCCACAAATACACACACATACACATGCAGCCACACATACACACACATTCACACTTGCACAGTCACACATGCACAGTCACACATACATACACACACCCTTACACAGAGACACACAATCCCACTTACACACACCAACTTACATCACACACACACACTTGTATGTGAGCAAATTCCCATGATTTAAAAATAACTGAGCATATAAAAATGACTCAACCCTGACCCCCCCCCCCCCACATAGATAACCTTACACTCACACACACATCCAGACAACCTTACACACAGACACCCTTATACACACAGATGGCCTTTCCCACACAGACATTCTGCCACGCAGACTCGTGTGTAAACCTGCAACTCTCACACTCACATCACAAATATTTTTAATTTAATAAAAAGGGGTAAAAAACTTGGGGAGAATAGGCTGAGGTATGAAGGTATGCTCCTTCTACCAACCTAATAAAAGAGAGAAGTGCAGGGAATTGAGGTGGGAATTCAACTGAATGCGAGAATTTTTCCAGCTCTGCTACTTTAGCCTTAATTTTGAAATTCCCATCTCACTTCCCTGCAATTCTCTCTTTCATGAGTAAAGCCTATAATATAATGTGCAGCTCATACACTCATAATGTATGTGTTTAATAGTATATCGAGGTCCATGTGATGTTTAATGCCATGTGTATGGACTCATTGCCATCAACATAAAGACTATATATAAAGATGAATCACTATTATTCATATTGAATGTGATAATCAGGTGTGAAAATAAAAATGGTATGAGCACTGTTTCACACTTGATTATCACATTCAATATGATTAAAAGTAATTAATCACATTTTCTCCTAGTAATCTCACTGCCACTGACACACACTCCTAACTCTGCCACTTATGCTTTCACTCTCGAACACTTACACTCTGCCACTCACACACACTCATAACTCTGCTGCTCACGCTTACACTCACACACACACACACACACTCATATCTCTGCTGCTCACACTTATACACTCCAAAACTCTGCCACTCACCCACACTTACACTCTGCCACACACATACACTCATAACTCACACTCTTCCAAACACTCACACTCTGCACACTCACTCATACAATCACACTCTGCCACTTACACACACTTACATTCTGCCACTTACACACACTTACATTCTGCCACTCACACACATACACACTCATAACTCTTCCACTCATGCTTACACTCACTCACACGCACACTCATATCTCTGCTGCTCACACTTATACACTCCAAAACTCTGCCACACACATACACGCACACTCATAACTCACACTCTTCCAAACACTCACACTCTGCACACTCACTCATACAATCACACTCTGCCACTTACACACACTTACATTCTGCCACTCACACACATACACACTCATAACTCTTTCACTCATGCTTACACTCACACACACTCTCTTCCAATCACACTCTGCCACACTCACACACATACACTTACTTACATTCTGCCACTCACACTCTGCCACTCATATACATACACATGCACACTCATAACTCTGCCACTCACACCCACTTACACTCTGCAAATTACATTCTGCCACTCACATACATACACACTCATAACTCTGCCACTCATATACATACACATGCACACTCATAACTCTGCCACTCACACTCTGCCACTCATATACATACACATGCACACTCATAACTCTGCCACTCACACCCACTTATACTCTGCAAATTACATTCTGCCACTCACATGCACACTAATAACTAATAACAGTCTGCTACTTACATACACATGCAGACTCATAACTCTGCCACTCACACCCACTTACACTCTGCCACTTACCTCACATACATACACCTGCACACTAATAACTCTGCCACTCACACTCTGCCAAACACTCACCTGCAAAACTTGAGGGGGCGGAGCTAAACACGAGGGGCGGAGCCTATCGTGAGGGGATGGAGTCTGCTGCTGTTCAGCATACAGCATCGAACGTGAGGGGGCGGAGCCGAGCGCGAGGGGGCGTGGTCAGGTTCTCCATTCGGGGCTATGGAGGGGAGATCCGGGGCTTCAGCCCCAGTAGCCCCCCCCTAGCGACGCCTCTGCTTATGTGTTATGATGCTGCTCTCTGCTATGGGAAAGTTGGCTAATTGTACATATAGGCATGAGAAGTCACATCTTCCTTGAAATTCACAACATGTTTCACACAGCAATGAGCCGCCTCTGAGTTGAATGTAAAAGACACTTAAAAGAAACAATATCTTCTATTTTTCCACCTATAAAGGGGGCACATTCATTTTCAGATGAGGTTTCTTCTTTAAGTATTGCAGCGCATCCTGTGGAAATCTATAAGATAATAAATTATTCAAAAGATTACTCAGCAGGGGTGATAGAAATGAGGATTCTCCTTCAAAAAGAGGTGGAAGGAAAGCTGTAAATACAGAGAGATACTCTTTCCTCTCACTGAGATTTCATCCTAAAGCTGGAAAAGTTTCTTCTTTCTAATGGATAGTTTGGTGAGACTATTCTAGGGCATTCTCTAATTCCAAAAATATGGGCACTGATTAGAAAGTCTAATTGATCATATTGCAGAATATGCTTTGTACAATAGGCATAACATGCTTACAAAGCACCATTAGAACAAGTAGTCATGGTTTGCCATTAACCCTTGCATGTAATTAATTTCTCTCCACTCTCACATTGATAGAAAACAGAGAGCAAGTCTGTCACCTTAATATTTTGTACTGAGAATTAATAGAAAAGAAATTATCTAAACCAAGGTTGTCACAGAGTGTCCCTCCAGCAGCTGTTATGCCTTCTCATCCATGTCGGAAGAAGCAAAGGCTTTGACGGAATTGGTATGGAGAGTGTTGCTCCTCCCTTAGTCATACCGTGAGTGTGTCCAAAAGCGTAAAATTAGACTGTGTGGCGGGAGCTCAAGCAAAGCGTGTCTGCCTCACATTGCTTGCTGGTCATGCCAGCATTTTACTTGAGGGTAGTTTATTAACAATTCACATCTTGGGAAAGCTAATTGTTGACAGCCAAAAACACACTCTCCCCTTTAAGTGCATCCCATCTTGGGTGCAGGTAATAGAGCTTACATGCTTCACAGAAAATAGTCAGTAATGTTATTGCCAACCCCAAGATAGTTATAGTTGCAAGGAGTTGCTGGCAATTATTGCCTTGGTGGGCTAATAGTATAAAGTGGCCCATAGTTCATCCGCAATAGCCCCAAATCCTCAATATTAATTGAAATCTGTGTAAAATATCACCTCTCAAAAAGGAATAATGCGTCATTAAAAATATAAAGTGGTCCAGCCAGGGTGCATATTATAGAGAGATTGATTATAACTATAGGGAGAGATTGAACATAACTGTGGTTTAACACCAAGTGCCATGTTGTGATAGACACTGGCTTGAGGGGATGGCTAACTGATGATATTCTTTATTTTAGTCTATAGTTCCCATGACATGCAGTCAGCCATCTGAACTGAATGAATATCATGAAAGTTGTCCAGACAGCTAGCTTACTAAAGCCTCATCATCGCGGGCATACACAGAGACGAGATGAGTGTTGTAGCTGAATAGGGAAGGTGGAGAAGCAGAGACATAATTGTATGAATAGTGTAGTGGGAAATATTAACTTTGGTGGAAGCAGAGCTGTGGCTAGCACTTTCTGTGCTCGAGGCAAGAACAAAAATATTGTGTCCCACTCTGGGACAGTTTCAGGGTAAAACTATGATTACGGGGCAGCATGAGATCACAGCCTCTCCATTATTATCATTTATATGACCTGCACCTTGCTGTACGTGGATAAGATGCGGCGTCATATAGCCCTCTCTGGTCTAATTAACCCTGTGCTTTACGTGATTGACACTCAAGCAGGTAAAAAGGGACAGTGCTATACAGATTGCAATACATGGCATCAGTGCAGTTATGTAGCTATCTCTGCTACACCCCTGCACTGTGTGCGCCTGAGGTAAGTGTCTCTGTCACCTCACCCTCATTACTGCTCATAGATAATCTATGCTATTCGTGAGGCCTAGGACACACCAACCTATATACACTCCCATGAGGCCTAGGACACACAAACCTATATACACTCCCATGAGGCATAGGACACACAAACCTATATACACTCCCATGAGGCCTAGGACAGACAAACCTATATACACTCCCATGAGGCCTAGGACAGACAAACCTATATACACTCCCATGAGGCCTAGGACACACAAACCTAAATACACTCCCATGAGGCCTAGGATACACAAACCCTTTATACACTTCCATGAGGCCTAGGACACACAAACATATATATACTCGGTAAGGCCTAGGACACACATTCCTATATACACTTCCATGAGGCCTAGGACAGACAAACCTAAATACACTCCCATGAGGCCTAGGACACACAAACCTATTTACACTCCCATTAAGCATAGGACACACAAACCTAAATACACTCTGTGAGGCCAAGGACACACAAACCTATATACACTCCCATTAAGCATAGGACACACAAACCTAAATAGGTGTGTGTGTCCTAGGCCTCACAGAGTGTAAATACACCCTGTAAGGCCTAGGACACACAAACCTATATACACTCCCATGAGGCCTAGGACCCACAAACCTATATACACTCTGTAAGGCCAAGGACACACAATCCTATATACACTCCCATTAGGCCTAGGACCCACAAACCTATATACACTCCCGTGAGGCCTAGGACACACAAACCTATATACATTCCCATGGGGCCTAAGACACACAAACCTAAATACACTCCCTTCGCCATAGTCACTACCAACAATTTAAAAACATGTAATCATCTCTATATATTTTATTATACACACTCAATTTAAAAAAAAAAAAAAAAAATATATATATATATATATATATATAGCTAAGATCAACTCATCACCTGGGAAGTAGTATTGGGTTTGATTGAATTATCTGTATGAATTCAGGAATCACTGATAAAAAAAAAAAAAGTTTTTGACTTCCTTTTTAAAATGCAGCTTGGCACAATGCCCAAGTTTAAATCATTCCTAATGTGTAAAACATCTCTTAAGATCAGACATAATTCAAAAACCAATAATTTGCCAGATATAGATTTGTCTCTGCTACAGGTCATTCTTCTCTATTATGTGAACACATTTCAAATTGCATTCTGCATGTTATTCCCATAACAGTAATGAAGTAGAATTTGTGGATTACAATATGCAATGGAACTTAATAATTTAGGTGGGTTTTTATACGTGAATAACTGAACACCTACCTGAAAGTGCTCTGTAACTTTAAACATTTCACCCAGGTTCCTTTGGACAGTATGATGAACAGCCCTCTTGGATGTATTTCCCACACTCATGGATTTAAGAGGTAGTTATTCATTAAGCAAGGTCTGCCAAGTACATTACAATCCACAAATTCTGTATTTCTCTCTAGTGGCTCTACAGTTCAACTTGCCTAAGATGATCCACAAGAGGTCTATTCACCTTGGTACTCCCGGCAGATCGTGAAAGCCCCATCAATAAGATGAAACAGTTTCTCATATAGAACTGAAACCTTTTCATGTATTAAGCACTACCCCCCTTCTACATCAATCAATGTGCATTGGAAAAGGAAACACTTCTGCAGTATATCATCAACAAACTAATTAATTTGTTATCTATTGGAAAAGACTGTTTCGTATAGTTTACTGCATTGCATCAACCCTGCATGCAAGCTAACGGCAGAATGTACAGACTGTTACTTTACATTCCTGCAGTGCTCATTTTTCCACTTTCGAATACATTTTTAGCAGGAATATAGTCCCAAAGGTAGAACCTTATACATTCTATTTCCAGTCTGATTTTACACTGCAGTGACTTTGGGAGGAGATCAGTATTCATTCTACCTAGAAGGCACCTTCAAACAAGTGTTTCTTGTATGATACACATGTTTTCTATTGCATTCTATAGATAGTTGTCAAACTCCATCAGCCTACCAATCAATGAAAACGCATCACTCACATGCATTGCCTGTTTTGCCCATTAATAATTTTATGGTTTGGAGTAATGCTTTTAACATTTTTCTAATAAGGTGTATTTTTTACTGGCAGAAGCAGTTACTGGGAGTGTAGCAGCAGCTATATCTGAACAGATGTTATACCAGTGGTTTGGAGTATGGGTTTTTTCTCAATTGTAGGAGAGCGATTAGAAATTTGTCCACTGTCTTCTAAGGAGTTGATATTTTCTATTTTTCAACACTGTCATTAAAACAAGGATGGGAAAGCCCAGAATAGCTAAAAGAGATTTTATGCGAGGCTCCAGCTATGCAGGACTAGGGTTTCCAGACCTTCATAAGCTTCATAGAATAACTATGTTAGCGCATGCAATAGAATGGAATGTGAAGCGGGACAGTATTCCCAGATGGTTTCAGATAGAAAAAACTCAAACACTACAGCTGGATCCATTCCTCCTTTACTGGGTAGCAGCTCCGATTTTTGATAAAATAGAAGTAAATTCCCCGGTAATAAGGGATGTGTTCAATAATTCAGATAAAATCAGAGGTGAAATAGGAATGCTTACTCCACTAAAAAAGGAGGCACCAATTGATTCCCTAAGATTTTACATGTCAAACTTGGATTTTTCGGTTTGGAAGGATAGAAAGATTAGGCTAATTGCCGATATATTTGAGGAGGATAATCTGATCACCTTTGAGAAGGCGCAAGAAAAATTTGCCCTTCCTAACTCGGAGTTTCTAGCATTCCTCAGGATCCGGAGTTTCCTGGGTAAGCAACAGTTTGCTCCCCAGGATACTCTGGACATTTTCATTAGGGCACATCATAAATCTAAACTAATCTCGAAATTAACCAAAAACTTGGATGAGGCCCTGGACAATCCACTTCCCGCTACTATTGTAAAATGGGAAGGGGACCTACAAGTATTGTACCCCAAAGAGAAATGGTATAAGGCAATACTCCTTAATAGGTCGGTCATCCATTGTGTTTCACTGCAGGAGGTGTACTATAAAATACTGTATAGGTGGTACATGGTTCCCGTGCGCCTGAGTAGATTCCAGCGCGGAACATCGAATCGGTGCTGGAGGTGCGAAGGGTCCCTGGGCTCCATGTACCACATCTGGTGGGAGTGCGGTGGTTTAAGGGAACTGAAGGGAAAGCTGCAGCACTTTTTGCTGGAAACCTGCGATCTCAGATGCCCACTTACCGCACCCCTCTTTCTCTTTTTGCTGGACTGTCCAACTATGAGTAAGACGCAGCAAAACTGTTTGGTACATATTTTTTCTGCGTCAAAAATTTGCCTGGCTAGGCATTGGAGAAGCCCTCACCTCCCTACATGGCAGGAGATCATGGCACAATATGATTACCAAAAACAGATGGAGGGATGTGTCTCCAAGCCTGAACAGGCTGTAGGCTCTTAACTTCACGTAGTGATTGTCTCAGGAAAAAGATTTAATAGGGGTTCCACCCCTCTCCCCCCCCTCCTACTTGGGACGAACCGGCATGGGTCTACTGTATTAGCTGTACCAAAGAGATAGGATAGGTGTGTATGTGCTTGTGAATGTTGTAGTATAGAAGGTTACGTCATTAGTTTGAATGGAAGAAGGATCTCTTAATACCACTATTTACATTTTCTTTTCTTTATTTTTGCATTGTCCTACCCTCCGAACTTACTTACAAACTAGGGTTTAGCACAAGGACCTCTTGAGAAATGGCATTGCATTATCTGCATGTTTGAATCTCGCTATTGACAAGCTCGTAAAATAAAGTATAACAAAAAAAAAAAAAGAGAAAATAAAAGACACAATGATGTTACTACCATAAAAATTAACATGATTGTTTAAACAAAACTGAGTGTCGGAGGAAAAAAAAAAATAAAAAAAAAAACAAGGATGGGACCAGTCTGATATGCTAATAGAGAGGCTGCCTCTGTAATGGTGCAAGCGAGTAAAAAAAAGTGATACCAGTCCTAAGTAGGTTACAATCTTTAGGGCTGGCTATTTGACCTTTTGTCCGATCTCGGTGGGTCTCCCAATTCTTTAGTTGCCTCTGTGAGTTATAGGGGTATACCCAGACGTGGGTCCCTGATCGCTGCATCTAGAGGAATACCAGCCATACCAACGAGGCCAATGAAGGCCGAAACGTGTATCTGTGGTTTTCACGTATAAAATTATATATTTTTTTAAATGTTTGATGCATTCAATAATCCCCAGAGACTCACTGATTTAAGATTATTCACAAAAAAATGATGTTAAACCAATGATCTGCTTTTTTAAAATTTTTATTATTAAATGCATTAACTTATTTATAATTTTACTACAGTTATGTATGTCTCAAAGAAGATTATTACACTGTAAAAAAATTATACAGAGGGTGCCTGCACCATTCAGTCTTCTCCGAAGACCATAAGCAAATCATACTATAAATTGTGTTTACCCCTAAAAGCAAGAGAGGTAACAAATGTGACTGTTTAGGGACAAACTGTGTGTAAACCTTTAAACAGTTTAAATTAGACATTACCCAGGAGGATTATGAAATCAAAGTCATTAATTTTTCAGTGCATATTAAAATGCATTCTTTTCTATACTTGATACTTCAGCACATTCATTATTAATCAAATCAATAGGGTAACCTCTTGTATAACAAAAAAAAGAAACTTACTAGACATTTCTGGCACCTGTGTGTTTATCCATATTGGCCAGATCTATATTTAAAAAAAAAATTTCACTGACAGGAAGTAACTGATTTGTGACAGTGACATCTATATCAAAAGACCACTGCAATCTATTTTTTGGCAAAGCAGCACCTAGAACACACATTTCTATGCTTTTATGCTCAAGTGTTTCCATTCTCCTATTACAAACTTTAGTTTCATCCTTGTGTTTCTGTTCCCTTGAAATTATTACCTCCGTTTAAAAAGGCTTTTGCTAACTTTTACATACTTTCTCAAGCTCCGGTTGCTCTTATTTATGGTCTCAAGCCTACATGGAACATGGTAGAGTCAATGCTCAGCATTGTAATTAGTCCCAGTTTTGTGTTTACTTTGGACCAGATAATCTACCTCCTTCCTAACCAGGGGTTGCTCTACCATATAAGCAAACTAAGAATTCCCTTGTGGACCCTGCTTGCTCAGGTAGCTTCCGTAGCACCCATGTGAGAGAAGACCGTTCTGTAATCTGAAACAGGGCCCTCCATCTCAGATTTCCCACTTGGGCCAAAAAACCTAGAATCACCACTGCTCAAAACATATAATACTGAAACATTTATTGTAAATAAGTGGTAATATTAAAGATTTGTTTTATTTATGTAGCCCACCTGAGAAATAGGTCACATTCCCCATAAGTCATCCCCACGGTATGTCCCCTACTAGGTCATTCTTCCTTATGTAGCCCCACAGCAAAACAGTCAGCTGGGAAAAAACAACACAGCAGGTAGCAAACTCATCTGAGAGCTTGCGGAACAGTAGGGCCTCTATATACCTACAGGAGTCACTCCCTAGGGATATGATGAAGCCCCCAGCTAATTATAGAGATCTTCAGTTGCATAAGGGACAACCAGGATACCCTGGTTGTCATCAATGACTGACCGTAGGGTATTGAGAAAGAACTGTATACGGTCTGTATTTAATACGTTTAAGATTAGGGTACTAAAGATGCAATGCATACATTACATGGGTGCAAGCAAAAGATTTTAAACGCCAGCTCAATCCCTCTATGTATACTGCTGCAGGGTCTCCTCTTAATATTTACCGGATGCTGCAATGCATATATTCCAAAGTATAAAAAATAGTTTGCAGTCTGCTTAGGAGTAAGCACCTAGAGTGCGAAACGCGTAAAGCGTTAAGTGCGTTGCCCGTCACCATGTTTGTCTGCCCTCAATGATTTTTTCAAGTCCAAGGACTACTAATAGATTTTTCTCTTTTGGAATATTCTCCAAAACAACTTTAGGCAAGCTTGTGATATGCCAATCGCAAAATCATCACCCACTATTAATAAAAGTATTTCAACCAGTGGGCATTGATAGATTTACAAAAGTAGAAGTCCACAGGGGTTATTTATCAAACATAATTCTGGGGATAATGTCTACAGTGTTCTAAACTGCAGGAACATTACAGTGGTTTCCATAGGGATTGTTCCACTTATAGAACTTTGCCCCAGAATTGACTTCATAACCCCCAATGTTACGGTTTCTGTTCCATCAGGTTGATCACATGAAAATTGGGAAACTTCAAGAGGATAGTAAACGAGCTGAAATAAAAACCATCAGCTTAGTAGCTTAGACTGTTAGTAAATGGATCCAATTGTGTAACATAAATAAAATAAAGTATATTTAGAAGCAGTGAAACTTGCTATTAGGTTATATATGAATTTTAAATACCAGTAGAGTTTTATCAAGTATTCTCAGATATAAAGCATATTTCATGTTGGATTTGATTGCACAGCTGCCACTTTGAACATTTCTTTTCATTTAGTACTGTAGGGGGATATTAAAATTCTATGCTTGAGTTCCTAAAACTAATTTAATTCAGTCATCACTATAGAACCTTAAAGGATTCGAACAAAGCAGTCTGTTCTTCACATTAAACAAAATTAATTGAGGAAAAAAGCATGCCACCCTTGGGTGAAGAACAACCAGTGTTTATTACATTGAAATGGCGCCCTAGTACTGGTCGAGAAAATTGCTGTAACTGGCTCATGACAACGTTGCATTTAAATTACCCAGTGCAATTAACAATATTATCTGCTAGCCATATTTACCATTAACATTTCACCTAAAGGAATATTTTCATGGATAAAATAGTCTTCTTTATTCTTTAAAATAGGAATTTACGTAGTACCCAAGATAACAAGCTTACGTTTATTTTATCAACAAATTATACGTTAACATATATAATTTTGTCAACTGTAATGTAAGAATATTAAACAGACCATGTACGTATTCCCAAAATTACACTATCAATGTAGATTAAAAATTTGTATTAAAAATATGTATCGTTAATTGGATCCCTTCTCTATCATATTGCAATGTTTCAAGCTTGTCTAGTCTTCTCAGCACCAAAACAGCCCAGTAGAAAGTATATAATTTACAAGGAGGTTAAGGAACTATCCACTAAAAGAAGTCTTTTAAGGTTTACTTAACATATATTAACTATATATTGTTTTAAGCCAATCTGGAAGCAAATGCATCAATTTAAAGTATATTAATGGTCCTGTTCTGTCACTGGTTTATTACATCATCGGGTGACTTCTTATGCAATGGAGAATATATAATTGCCATACATTGTCATTAAATAAATGTTCACCTTAAGATGAATCAACTGCTTCTTGAAATATATTTCTATAATGCATTGTTCCTGGGATATTAATGTTTTATTGAAATATGTATTTTTAAGCAGAGGATGAATTTTAAAAAGCTTGTACAGCTTTTGCTGATCCCCGATTGGAGTTGAAGTTTGAAGCAGAGAGGTCAGTGAACAAAAATATTGAATAGTGAAACAAAACACATATTAACAAAGGCAACTTATCTTTATTGTTCAATTAAGTAAAAAATTATTTGTTATTACAAAAAGTAGATGTTAATTGTCCTTCCAATTTAGGCCATATGTAGGCCATAATAACTTGAATAAATATATATTTTTTTTTTAACCTGGAGGCAGCCTGCACAATAAGACAACGAACAACTGACAAAGATTAGATGCAGAGTCATACTTAAAAAACAGGTCTTGTAGGCAGTAGGAATGAGTATTGAAAGGTTTTCATAGTTGCCAACATTCTTGATTTTTTGGGGTCTTCTGTCCTGGCTTACTTTCTGCTTATGCACAGTACAGTAAGTACACACAGCATTATGTTTAAACTAGATATCCCTCGGAGACATAAATAGCTTAAACTTGGAAGGACTGAACTATACACAATCAGGTACTTGTACTCAGTTTCAACTCAATATTTGCCACCTTTAAGAGTTCAAAAATTAGACACCTTTAAAGATCTGTTTAAATGTAATTATCACAAAAATGTTATTATTGAAGGACACTTTAGCAGTACATTAGTACAATCTTTTGCCTATACTAGATATTAGTATTCACTAAAAATCTCTTCTAGGTTTTCCATCACATCTGTTGACTCCGTGCTCAAAGACTGGGTGTTTGTGGATGGAGCACTCAAAGACACTTGGCTGCTACTTTCCACAGGGCTCGATTCCTTTTTGATATCACGGGTACCAGTAAGCAATTTCTGACTTTCAGCAAAGTATTGATTTGGATGATTTAATGAAAATCCACAATCTTCAATCTGTATAATGAAATAAACAAGAGAAATGTGAGAGACATTAGAACTATACTACAGTCCATGAAAATTATCGAAGTAAAAGTAACATAGATGTTTATGTGAAACCTGAATAATTCAACCAAATTAAAGTATTTTAACTGGCAGTAACACCTACACTGAAAATATACAAAACATTGCTCTGTATTTATGACATGTTCTATCATGTTTTATTCAGACAATATCACTAATTAAATAGGCAAAAAAAAGAGAAGCATGGAAACATAATAATAAGTATAGAAAAGTATTTAACCAGGATAAGTATAGTGAGATATTCTCTCATTTTAAAGTATACAAAAATTCTGACACTCAGCACTCCAAAACAAATAAAGTTTTATTACAACATGAAAAAAAAACAATGTTGCAACCCCACAGCACTTTTTCTCATGTAGTAATAAATCCTTATTTGTTTTTGAGTGCTGAGTGTCTTATTTTGTGGATGTTACAGGCCCTGCTCATGCTCTGGCACCATACCACAATTTTTGTATATTTTGCATATTATATGTAAGCGCAGGTATACGAAAATTCTTATAATTTTTTAGTATGTCCATAGGATGTTCTACAAGTGTCTGCATGTGGACAGAGTAGATGTTATGTCAGACCAAAAAATAGTTAATCATCTCCAAAAAACAAGGATCTGTAACAGGTAGACCAGTGTCATGGGTGAACTTAAATTGGCAATCGTGAAATATAAATAATTGAAAAACTGCTGAAAATAGTTTTGTGCTACGTCCGAAGTACAGATTTGAAATTAATAAAGCATAGTTATATACTTGGAAATGATTTCAAATGATTCAGTGAGATTTAAGTTTAAACACAAAATGCTGGAATGCTCTCAAAAGACTTGTTGCTGCAAATGGCATCACAGTTTATAAATCACATCATTTTTTGCCCTTTTATTTCCCTTTAACGGCACTTGTACATTGACCTGTGTTTATGCAATGTATTGCATCTATTATGTGAATACATTTAAGTATAATAATTCATTAAGCTTTTATAATGCCATGATCACAGCTCAATAAGCAAAGCCTTGGAGTAGTAAAGTCAACATGTATACACCATGGGGATATTGTCAGTGATGTTATCGCACAGCTTTGCTTTGGTGTCTGAACATTTTATGCACTGTGACCTTCACACAAACAATGGTCTCACATTTCAGGCCAAGCAAATGTGGTTTTTAAAGCAATTGATGCGATACTGCAACACTTAAGATTTTCTTTTGGGTTTAATTAAGTGGTTTTGTGAAGGCAGCTGATAATGAACCAGTTCATGTTACAAATTACAGCTCTCCCAAATGGAACAAACTACAATTCTTTGTGGTTTATGATATCATTGACCTGTGGGCAATCGCCTTTTAATTTTAGAGGGCATGGTAATCAACACAATGTTATGAAATAAGCAGTTCTAAAAGCATGCAGAATACATGCACACAAATCTTATAAATGCATTTCCATGCAAAACTATGGGTTTAAATGAAATTATCTCAAACAAGAACATTTTGAACAAAAGGTAATAGTACAAGACAGTAGCCTCTAATTAATGCTATTCCTTTCTGGCATGCATGCATTTAAAAACAGTTATACCATGAAAAGTGTCTTTAAATTAAACAATAACAGTTGGGTGCTATGGAAATATAGTTTACAATAAATTGTGTGCATAGGTATACATTATGAGTAGAGTTTAAATATTCAATCAAAAAACATATACAAAAGCATAAGTGAAAAGCATAGGGGCTCTAGTATAGGGATAAAATGGCATGTACTTTTTAGATACATGCCACTTTATCCTATGACCATCGGGCTGATCTGGTCCCCAATAGTCACTAACTTGCTAATGCCGTGAAAGACCTATGCTTGTATATGTAATCAGTAGAGGAGGACCCTAACAGAGAGACTAGTGAGAACCCAGCAAGTGTCTCTAAAGCATTAGCATTTTGTGAACACTATAAATAAAATAAAATAAAATAAAAAAAATAAAAGGTCTTATTATTCCTAGAGATCTTTCCTACTTGACCAAATGGTGAATACAACAATAAAATGTACCAATTAGTACTGCAAGATTGTAGGTTGTATTGATGATTTATACCTTAAACTCTTTTAATATTTAAAGGACCGACATCACAAAGCAAACAGTCATAAAGGACAGATGATTATGTATTGTTTTAGGACACATCACATCTTACTACTAGAAGTGATTTCTGAACTTCGGAATTACCTGACTAGCATAATGTTTTGTCTTTACTTCCGAACATGGTTGTTTATGCTGTATTTGATAAAACAAAGTAGCAAATACTGCACTGGGATTTGAATTCCTGCAGACAGATTTTTACAGCTTATAGATATTTGAAAAACAAAACTACTAAGCTTAAAGCAAAGTATTTTTCTTTTGACATTAGCATATTGCTGATCAATTCCAATTCCCTTGGCTATCATTTTAGCATTTGATTTCTACAATTACCATTTCTTTGGTAACCATTTCAGAGAAACACCCTTCATGGAACGACCCTTCATGCCTTCCATGTGTTTTGTTTAAATACATAATGTACGTAAATACTGTTAAAGGCTTTAGCAATAAAGAAATAAGGTTGTGTCCTACTATAAAAATAGAAAAAATATAAAATACACAGGACTACATTATACACACAACAGCTGAATATGAAATAAATGGAAGGAAATACACAGCTTCACAAACCATATGATTCAGCAAGAATATCCACCAATCAGCCATAACATTATGACCACTGACAGGTGGCAAGCCGGCAGAGGCAGTGTGATGCCTTGGGCAATGTTCTGCTGGGAAACCTTGAGTCCTGCCATTCATGTGGATGTTACTTTGACATGTACCATCCACTCAAGCGTTGTTGCAGACCATGTACACCCTTTCATGGAAACTGTATTCCCTGATGGCATTGGCCTCTTTAAGCAAGATAATGCGCCCTGCCACAAAGCAAAAATGGTTCAGGATTGGTTTGAGGAACACAACAACGAGTTCAAGGTGTTGACTTGGCCTCCATATTCCCCAGCTCTCAATTCAATCTGTGGAATGTGCTGGACAAACAAGTCTGATCTATGGAGGCCCACCTCACAACTTACAGGACTTAAAGGATCTGCTGCTAACGTCTTGGTGCCAGATACTACAGCACTCCATCAGAATTCTTGTGGATTCCATGCCTCGAAGGGTCAATGCTGTTTTGTCGTCAAAAGGGGACCTTTTAGGCAGGTGGTCACAATGTTATGGCTGATCGGTACATATACAATATATTTTGGATAAATTAAAAATACTTACATTTACATTGTACCAGTCAAACAGATTGATTCGTTTTATATTTATCTGTTATAGTCATGAAGTGTGTGTAGAATTTACACATGATGAAATCTGCAAATATTACTTACCACTTAAAGAAGATCTGCTAATTACATTTTAAGGAACACTCAGTTGCAGTATAAAAATAATTGGAAGATGAACTTACATTGTGCGTCAGCTCAAAGTACTTCTGACATGCCAGCTGGAAATGCATTCCCTTCACCAAGTCTAGAATCTGCAACATAAAATGGGGTACATGTGAGAAAGCCGTAAGATAAAACAAAAATACCACAGACATTATAAAACCGTGAAAATATAATTTTAGAGAGAGGACTCAAAAAGCAACAGAATTCATTCTCAAGCCATGTATCTTCCATAAAAATCTTTACTGGTACAAAACACTTGACAATTGCTGTACACAGATAATGCAGCTACTTTTGATGTTGAGTTGCTGCTGTCAGCCTCAAAGATTCAAAATGGATGAGGTACCAAGAGTTTATTCTATAAATAGTGGCTTACTCTCTAGCATGTGCAGATACAGGCAAAAGCAATGCATTTTTTACCAGAAGGTTTGAATTACGAATATTTATTGCCAGGCTTAGAAATACAGGATGAGATGTGTAATCAGATCCATCAATGATTCAACTTAGCAAGCACTGCTGTGCCAAATAAAAAGTGAAATTTCATATATAAACAGCTGCTATGATCGCAGTCTTTAAGGAAAATACAAAAACAAAATACAATTTCTTTCTTAATTTCATGTAATCTCTTCAATGCTGAATGCTCTCTTATCGACAAAATGCAATACAGGTTGACCTTTATGGTGGATGGACAACATCCATTTCCTACGCCCCATACAACAATCAAAAGAAGTCCTTTGCCAGCTTATCACACCTAGGAAATTGCTGCTATGAAGAGATAACCTCTACAAGAAGTACACAATTGAAGAGATGTGACATTTTTCCCCTCCTTTCAGGGGCCAAGCTTTTCCATGTCAGACATAGCAATTGAGTCTGCCTCAAATCCCTGCAGCCACGTTATTAGATACTGCCTTATAGCTATTGAAGGCTGAAGAAATAAATTACATTTTACTGAATGGATTAAACGACAAGATACTGCCAAAAGGTGCTAACTCTTTCTCCAGGTATTGAGGGATTTTCAATTATATCCTACAAACAATAACTGCGGAAAGATGAGAATATCTCCCAGGTTTCAGACTAATTAGCCTGGGTCATAAGATGGTATATGGAGAACATGCAGAATACAATTTTTTTTTGGGGGGGGGGGGGGGGGTTTGACACATGAACGAGAAATTGACAATTATTCTAATTACAGTCACCTGCCAACAGATTGCCTCCAGCTTAATCAATAACACAAGTAATATTCTATTTTATTATTAATACAAAACACAATGCTGCTAAGCCTATGTATGCTCAGTGAGGTTTACCATGTCATGAAAGCCCTTCTATTTACCTAATCACCCCACCGGTTGATTTTATATTAATTGATGATATGATTAATGCGCATCATTGTCTGAGCAGAGATACCATGAAAACTCTTCCAATGATTAGTAAGGCAACTGGATTTTGGGCATAATTGCAATCTAGTACTGAACTGGGTTAAATAGAAGGATGAATTAGAACTTCAAATGGATACAAACATCTCAAGAGAGAAATAAGAGTACAAAGTTATACAAGGAGGAAACATAATGGAGAGAACAAAATAAGATGGAGGAAACTGAACAATATGGCTAGAAGGGAGAAGTCATCACATGTATGACAGCAGTTGACAGCTTAGTATTTTAAAAAAAATTGTAAGTTTTTTTACTATGCGACTTCCCAAGTTATAAAGTACACATGGCAGTTATAATTGGTGCCATAAGATAAACCTCGCAATTTTTGCTCAGCGGTATTTAATCAAGTGCCTTTTGTGGCATGTGAGGTTAAGCTTATTGAGATCTCCAGTACACCAGCCATTTTAAAATGTTATACTGCACTTCTTTATTAAAGTTATAAAGTATATATGAAAGCACATGGGTATACACTCCTTTCAGAATTTGGATGTACTGTTAACAGTACAGCTTGCGGGCAGATGGTATTGTATTGCACAAGATAAAGGTTATAATAGAAGTGGGGCGGCAAGACGGATTAAATGAAAAAAAAAATGGCAGGGTTAAGGCTGAAAGTGGGAAGAAGTAGCTGCTTTCATTTAAAAGGAAAAAAGAAACACTCATAACTAGTTTCTATGTAATTAACTTAGTCCAGAATGCTAGCATACTTTGATGTGTTGCTTTGCAATTTGTTCTTTAGTACTGGTTTGGTATGTGTGGGCAACTTGCCTCTTGTTAAAACTGATTTTCAATGCATCCTAATTCTATCCGATTTAGAATCTAATGGTATGTGTGGTCCCTTATGAGATTAGCTCTCCATTCATTTTTTTTTTTACATAACATATTAAAGTAGGAATACAGTAGGTAAAATATTTTTTAAGATACTTTTCAGTGAAAAAAACAACAAAATCCATTCATATTTAAATACATTTTATGTACTGATAACTATGACTCCTGCAGGAAGGTTACTCAGGTTTAGTTATTATGAATATTGTCTTCTATGAAGAAAAGCGAGCTGTCAATTTAGATATTCCCCTGTTTTGACATTTCCTCCGGGATCCAGATCTAAAATGTGCATGCAAGCAATAGACATCTCGGAGAAAATGCACACTATCGCGCACCACACATGCACAAGCAGCTTGCCAAAGTCTGTGATACTGATGACTAAACTTCCCATAATGAATCCCATCTCCAACGGTATGCAATCTGAATGATTAGACCAGGGGCTTAGAGTGACTCTAAACTCTATCGCTAACCCTTAACCCAACCCTAACCGCCCTCGTGTAACCTAACCCTTACCATCACTCTAACGGTAACCCATTGGAGGCAGGAGGCATTATGGGAAGTGTAGTTATCAGTACATCAGACATTGGTGAGCTGCTCATGCATGCATGGTGCCTGCTAGTGTGCATTTCACCCTAGATGTCTAATCACTGATTTGAGTTATTGCACGCATGCGCAGTTCAATCAATGGGAAAATGCCAGAATTATTCAGATCCGTAACAGTATTCTCATTTACCTGAGGCATGATTATCGTAAGCCCTGCAGTTTGATTAAGTGTATTCAAACATTTTTTGATTGCTTTAGCGTTCTAAATAAAAAATCATTTATGTATGGGTAACATAATCCTAAACAAAATACCTTATGCAAATTCAGTAATCACGAAACACCTTAGGCATGAAAAACTATTCTAAAATTACAAAACTGAATGTCAAAATTGGGCAACAGTCATTAGCTAAGCAATCTATAAAGACTTTAAAGTTGGCATACTTAAAAAAGGGCAGTATATTAAAGGTAAGATTGTGCATTTGTACTCATTAGAACAGATTCTGTGATTTGTAATGTAGCTATGGGAACTTCTCTGATCTAAACATTGCCATAAAACTTTAATAAACAACTCTCTAAGCAATTTTGTCTTGGCTGTTACTGTGTAAGCTAAGAAAAACAAACCTTAGAATGGTACTTACTACTCAGGTGATTATTAGAATTAAGTATCTAAATGTATTAGCAGTTGACCACAGGACACACAATCAATATATTAACTATTTAAATTGTCCAAAAGAGATGAAATCTTAAAACTAGAGGATTGAAATTAACCTACAATGGTTTGGTCAAAGATCGTCTCTGCGCCTTCATTACAGAATCCTAACACGCAAATAGATATGCTCATCCCTGACATATAAATCAAAGAAATTGTTGATATTTCATGTACAATAACAGGATTCTGGGAGCAGGTCTGCTTTGTACAATAACACTATGCAAAGATGCACACTGCTTAGCAATAAAAATAATTTAAGAATGTGTCCTATAATATATTTGTAAAATGTAGGCAAATATGTTAGGAAATGTTGATATTTTTCAAGGATTAAAATGTGATTTATGGAGGATACAGGGATGGGTCAGGGATATTTATTTTCTCACTGTGCTGGTAGAAGTAAATCTTAAGTAATAGGATATTGAAGAGAGTAAAGTCTTGCAGGGGATTTAGAGTATGGGTTCAAATCTCCTTTCCGACTAATGATAATTTCAATGTGACTATAGCTCAGCTGGGTGTTATTTAGAGTGGAAAGAAAGTGATCCTTGAAACCTCTGCCAATTTGTTTTGTTTAGTATTAAGGTTTCAAACCGACAAAGGTGAAGATATTTTTGAGAAGGTTATGCTAGCAGTGCATGTGTTGTCATTTGACAATTTGAGTGGTCTTACTACCGATGTGCTCCAATGAATTTTCGACAATTGAATCCCAGCAAAGATTAGTTGCCGAAGTCATGAAAGAAATTAATTGCCCAAGCATCGATCAAATGAAGTTTACTCTGTGTCATTGAACCATCCATTAAGGTAATCTACGTGCAATCTGTGAGACAGAACAATGTAATGCCCACAGTAGTATTTAGCACTATAACAGGCAGCTTAAATAGCTATTAAAAGACTACGAATCAGGGTAGGGTGATTTAGTTTATTATTGTCTAGTGTGGTGGCTGAGACGAGGAAATGATGCTCGACATTAGTCAGTACCAATCAGAGCTCAATGTCAAATGGTAAGGATCTAACCAGATTCATACATCCAGTGTTTCAGACATAAAATCACTGAAAGTTAAATGTGTAATGGGAATGCACAAGTAGAGGAGCACAGTAAAGTAAATTAAACTATGTGGAATAAAGAATGAATGGGGACCAAGCAATAAAACGGCCAGCTGAAATAAAAGGTATGGGAAATAAAAAGGTGGGCTAAATACCTCACATCTGCTATTACGGTCTGTTTTCTATGTTAAAGCAGAGTTTGACAAAGCAATGAAGGCCTAACTTTTAACAGCCAGGAAGAGGTAAATCAACTGGCACTAATATTAAAATAAATTAATGGAAACCTGATTGGAAATGGAAAAAAAAAATCATAGTTTTACTAAAGGATAATAATATACAAGATATGAGGTAGCACTGATTCATCACAAAACATGGCTATGCAGTTTATTTTTTTAAGTAATAGATATTTTGGTGCAGTAGATGTAACTTATTTGGATTTTATTAAAACCGTTTGACTCCACACAGTAGGAAGCTCAATAAACAAAATATGTTGAGCTAGATAAGATGTTGGCTCAATCACTGTGAGTAGATTCACACAAAGGAAACATAACTAGAGTTGAGCGGACACCTGGATGTTCAGGTTCGGTGGGTTCGGCCGAACTTTGGAAAAAAGGCCGGGTTTGGGGTCGAACTTGACCCCGAACCCCATTGAAGTCAATGGGGACCCGAACTTTTGGCCACTAAAATGCCTCTAAAAAAGTCCTGGAAAGGGCTAGAGGGCTGCAAAAGGAAGTAAAATGTGGGTGAGTGTCCCCATTCATACGAATAGGCCAATTGACCTATTCGTATGAATGGGGACTCTATTTCGGTTTATAGAAAGCCAATAGCATTACATATATTCCATAAGCCGAAAGTCTATAAACCTGTGGAAGATAAAATTTCCCTGGAAGCCATTTTGTATCTTGGAAGCCATTTTGTCCTACTGACTCCATTTTGTATGCCTTCATCCATGTTTGTCCTCTGTGATACCCAAAGAGAGTGAGAGGTTTATGTGGCAATTGAGGGGGATGTACAAGTGAGTTCTGCTTCTGGTGTTGGGATATTTCACAGGAAACCAGGCTTTCTCAACTAGGTCTAAGAAATACAGGATGTAGCAAGGGTACAACCGCAAGGATCAGGTGGTCTTTCTAGATTATTCCAGTAAGTTAAACTGGCAAACATTGTGGTTTTATTAAGATATACGTGGCACTGCGACAAATTATAACCAATCATATGCTTCTATTAGCCATGCCTTATGAAATTATGCTGTTCTGTTTTACTATAAAGATGTGTGTTAAAAAGGGTGCGGCAGTGTAGTCTGTGCAGACGCTACCCTACGTATATACGTTTGTATTAAACTTCAACGCTTATTCAACTCAAGAATCTGGGCCTGGTCTCCTTTCTTTGCCTCTTCATTTCTATGTGAAGTATCAGAGGAGAAATTGACCATTCACAAACCGAACGAAATTCGGTCTATAGACTTTCGGTTTATAGAATACATGTAATGCTATTGCTATTCTATAAACCGAAAGTCTATAAACCGAATGTCATTCGGTTTATAGACTTTCGGCTTATGGAATACATGTAATACTATTGGCTTACTATTAACCGAACTAGAGTCCCCGAGTTCGGTACGAACCCGAACAGTGCGGTTCGGGTTCGCTCAACACTAAACATAACCCATTGTGGTCGGTATTGGTCTTAGGACCTGCTGTTTATTATTTTCATTATTTATACCAATACTGCAATGCAAGAAAAGGTACTTTTTTTGAAGATGACAATTTTATGTAATTATAATCGTCTACTAAAAAAAGCAAGCAAAATAATGGATCTGCTATAAGTCCAGCATCTTATAATGACTTACATATATCTGGACTTAGTGTTATTTGAAATGACTGAAATCATTTTATAAAATCATAATACAGTTTACAAAATAAAAAAACATGAAAAATAACTGATCTTCTATGAGCCCAGGGTGTGATTCTGACCTACATATACCTAGACTTATAGTGTTGTTTCTTTGAGCTCTCAGAACATATATCATTACTACTGTTTTGAACTACAAAATGATTGTCTTACCTCATTTATCCCTGTAGTAGGGACTTTGAAAGACTGTAGCTTCTGCTTAAGCAGCTCTGGATCGCTGTGTCTAAATGGACAACCTAAGGATAAAAAAAAAAAAAAGCAACAAAATATAAATAAGTTTGTTTACTCGAGAATGAGAATAATAAACACTCTTGATACTTACTAAACTGACTAAATGACTTCTAATTGCCTAAAAGCCTAATAATGATAAAGGAAAGTTAATTGTTCATGCCTGCAACTGCTACATTGTTTTTCCAAAATACGTCTTCGCTGCTTATTAGAGCAGTACAGATTAAAGATTTCCAGGGAGCATTATAAAAGGAACAAGTCAACATTTGCTTCTTATGAACAAAATTAGTTGCTTAATTAAAAGACAAAAGCATGCGAACCAGACAGAATTCTATTTAACAAGTAGGAAATGAATCTGATCATGCTGGAAATCTAGCTTTGGGTTAAGTCATTAATTTCCATTACCTCCTTGTAAGTCATAAACAAGAAGGTTAGTTGTACAACTAACTGGAAAGCAGAGTTCTGAGTTTAGTTAATCTGTTAAGTTTATATTGGCCAAGACTTATGTTGATACAACATTCTCACCCAAAGCCAATTTGTTTAATAATGACTTGTGGTGAGAGTCTTAATTTCTTTATATGGTTATTAGAGAAAAAAACATCATCACAGAAGTATAGTAAGAGTTACTAGCGCATGAAAAAACATAATTTAAAGAAGCAAATTAAGCTTTTCTTCACTACTTTTTTCTTTGGTTGAAAAGTTGTAAGCAAACATTATTTAGTTTATTTGATCAGTTTAGATCAAGTATTTCTTCACTGGATCCAATATACAATACGCAGTATTAGCAAATCACTAAACGGTCATCCAGCCCTAAGCACATATTTTGGACAAAACATTATTTTGTGTGCTATTCATCAGATCAGGTATGATCTGCCATTACCTCAAATCTTATCAAATTGAAGCCATTTTCACGAGGAAGGATAGCCATTCCCATATAAAACATTCAGAAAATGGATCATCAATAGTTAATTAAAAAAGTTAAGAGACCATCTTAGATCAGATTAAGTGAAGTGTTTATTCACATAGACAATAATTTTGCATGTTTGAGATTTGTTTTTAGAAAACACTATTATTGATACAGTGGCGTCCCGAGGAGTGTGCTGGCATATTGAATGGCTAAATACTGGCAGAATAATATTGGCATATTATTGGGCAAATTGGCTGTGGCTTATTAATGACAAAATAATACTGGCATATTATTGGCCAAATTGGATGTGGCTTATTAATGACAAAATAATACTGGCATCTTATTGGGCAATTGGCTGTGGCTCATTAATGGCAAAATAATACTGGCATATTATTGGGCAAATTGGCTGTGGCTTATTAATGGCAAAATAATACTGGCATATTATTGGCAAATTGGCTGTGGCATATTAATGGCAACATAATACTGGCATAGTATTAGGCAAATTAGCTGTGGCATATTAAATGGCAAAATAGTACTGGCATATAATTGGGCAAATTGTCTGGGGTATTAACGGCAAAAATATACTGGCATATTATTGGGCAAATTGTGGTTTATGAATGACAAAATAATACTGGCATGTTCTTGGGCAAATTGGCTATGCCATATTTATGGGCAAACACTGGCATATTAATGGGAAAACTGGTTTATTTTAATTGGTAAAGTGATGGTGTGGCATGGTCTGTGGGGCTAAATTACATGTACTATGAGGAAAGTGACACTGGCTAGTTCTGTGGGGTAAAGTGACACTGTGGTATGTTCTGTGGGGCAAAATAACATGTACTATGAGGAAAGTGACACTGTGGTATGTTCTGTGAGGCATTGACACTGTGGCATGCCAAGTCATGTATGTGCAAGCCAAGTGCTGTGGGTGCAATATAGGTGCATGGAAAGTGCTGTGGGTACTGTATGGTGGTGTATTTCAAGGAATTTAATTTTTGAACAACATTTTTATTACATATGAAAATAGAGAGATGTCTGTGTTTAGATATGTATTGTTTTAGAATTGTACAATTGTCACCTCGTGGGGCTACTGTGCGTCGCATAATTAATGGCGGTCCCATGTGTGGCATATTTATTGGGGCCCATGTGTGGCATATTTATTGGGGCCCATGTGTGGCATAATTAAGGGGCTCTTTTGTGTGGCATACTTAGGGGGCGCTTGTTAGTGGCATAACTATGGGGCGCTTGTGTGTGGCATAATTAAGAGGCGTCTGTGGCAAAATTAGTTGGGCTCCAAGGTGAGGCATAAATAATGAAGCTCTGGTGTGGCATAATTTATGGGGCTCTGATGTGGCATAATTTATGGGGCTCCTGTGTGTGGCATAATTAAGGGGCTCTTTTGTGTGGCATACTTAGGGGGCGATTGTGTGTGGCATAATTAATTGGGCTCTGAGGTGAGGCATAAATAATTGGGCTCTGGTATGGCATAATTTATGGGGCTCTTGTGTGTCATAGTTATGGGGCTCCAATATGTGGCATATTTAATGGGCCATCTGACTGGCATTACTAAGGAATCTGTTTGGCATGGTATTGGAGGAAATCCAGGGGGGCGACACCATGAGTTACCGCACCGGGTGACACTAACCCTAGTGACTCCTCTGCATTGATACCATGATGACCCCCTTCTATTGCTTTTGCAAAGTAATATTACCAACTTAGAAAATTGACAACTCAAATTCTTCTGAGGGATTTTTTTTTCTCATAACTTACCATGAGAGTCTCCTTGACCTGGTGGGTTAGAAACAATAATCTTCATACAACTGTATGGTGTGTAATCTGTCCTCTTGCCTTCCCTCCCATAATTATGGCGAATTGCATAGGCATAAACCTTGTCAAACTACAATGAAAACAAAAATGTACATAATATAAACACAGAAAACAATTATGCTTAAACATATGGTAGACTTGGACACATTATTTAAAAGAAAAAAAATAAAAGGGTTATAGAATTAGAATTCAGCCTTTTTGTATTGTATTGTATTGCAATACTAACTTAGTCTACAGTGGCAGTCTAGTAACAGAGCGACGGAAGTGATAGCTCATCACTTCCAAAGCTCTTACCCACAAGAGGGCAGCGCCATATTGGAAGACCATGCTTCTCTTTAATATGCATTCCGCATTCGCTCTGCAGAGTTACACCAGGTATCTACTACTCAGACTTTCCCTTCTCAAATAAAGGACATTCATTGGAATCAAATAAATAAGCACTTAATATTTTACACACTGGTCCAGCACCCCATTTCAATATTTACACACAGTCTGCTAGTGTTACCAAACACAAAAGAGGTATGTAGATTTATAAATAGTCGTAAATATATCACTTAAGACCATATTCATATTGTTGGTGATTTAGGCAAACATTCTAGGGTAATTTAACAGTACATAGCACTGTATGTGCAGTAAGTCTAAAAAGATAAATATGCAAACACAAATACCCAAAGAAATGTGTTTTATCAGGTTGTACCTTACTGATCTACAAGGAACTGTACAAATGAGAATGTGTCCATTGCGCACGTGTCAGACAACCAATAAAATCAATGCACGTTCTATTTCCCAGCTTGAACTAGTGCCAAGCCACAACACAAGGTGTTTAAAATCAAAACCTGGCGTGACCATAAAAAAGGCCACATTTCCCCCAAAAAATAAACAACTCAACTTATATGACTTTTCAACAGATTTCCTGCCATTTAATGGTGACTGTAACAGAGGGTTAAGCAGCGAGGAAATTCTGTAGAAAGTGCTGTGAAATGAGAAGTCTTTCAGAGCCATGAACACCATCTGCAAATTGATGGATACTGATCAAAAACTTTCATCCTGCATTATTTATTCCTAAACGGAAAGGAATACATTTCCAACTGTTTACATTACTGAGCACAAACAGAGCCCATGACAGCTGCTAAAAATACCATTTTTTCCTAGTCGCTAGTTTTTTGTGACATTAAAAAACAATTTGTTTTTTTTCAACAGTTCGTCACAGTGCTTCATCCTATTACTGAATTGTGATGACATCTTTTGTTTATGCTTTTTTTGCTATCATCTCTGAGAGGAGTGAAATTGATAACACCTTAATGATGTTTTAAATCATAAACGTACAATAGACTGCTCCTTAAAGCCCAACATAAAAGCATTATTATTCCTACTCGATAGCTCAATATATTATACTTTAAATTACCATAAACCTTTGTATTTGCATGTTAAGCGGAGCAGGGAAGGCAACTTTGCAGCTTTTCTGATTTAAGGAAAATGAATCTCCATATTAAGTGAGTGGCTAGTTGACTCGTGATCCTGGAAGTAAAGTTGTCACCCATTAAATGTCTATCTTTGCCTTTGAGCAGTCAACCTTTACCGCAGATTTTACTTGATACTGCCATGCACCAAAATTATTCAGTAATCTAATGAGATGTGCTGTACAAATAATTATCCCCAGAACAGAACAGCCTAGCCTTACTACGCAGAAACAGATGGGATACTACCATGCTTATGAATATATAATTTACAACCAGCAAAGACAGTGAATAAACAGCAGAAGGATAAACTCATCATTTACAAGGTGCCTATATAGTAAGAAAATACAGTCACACTTAATAGCAATGTGTGCCTCAGACTTAAATATGCTATATCTCTCATGTAAGTGTATGATCGGTTTTCTGAGATCAGCAGTCACGTTGTGGAAGACGAGATTTCATAGAAAGAACATTTTAAAAAATCATAACAAAACTAGTTTATTTTGGCACCAAAAATAAGCATATTGGAAAAACCATATGACCTAACTATCCTTTCAAAACTAAACGCTCTCTTTTTTTCCCCCGGAACCTAAAGTTTAGGGACATAAAAAGACAGTACGACCAAAATGCTGTCCATATCAGTGCCTGGTCTCAACACAAAAACATAGTCAGCTGTAGGCAAGGAAAAATTATACGGCTACTGGATCGGACTTTCCTTGCAAATGGCTCTCCTCTCTCAATGTTGGAATAGATCAAACCGCTGCTGATTTATGAGATAAGGCAGCGGTCGTCCCCCAGAAACAAACATGAGTCTGACAAATAAGTGAAATTCACATTAACAGAGCATAAACTATGAACCTCGCATTAAAAGTTTTGACTGTGCAAAAATTATACAAAAATGCACACATCTGAAGATTCTATATTGGGGGGCATGTAAAAAAGTGGAACAAATAGCGGTAATAGTGGCACTATGTTCCCATGCACCAGATCCTGGGTTGTGCTATTGTATTTATGTAGTTCAAAAGTTTGGGAAAAACTCTGCTACCTTCTAAAGTGTTGGAAAGATTATGTTACACAAAGGGCTGGTGATGTACATCTGGTGGTGTAGAATATTTGGGATGTATAAAAGAAGGGGCAACTGCTTTACAAATCATATAGATTGCCTGTTTTAACACTCGACTGTTTTTTGTTCAATTTTGTACATTCAGTCTCATCTTGTGCAGGTGAATAGCAACAAGCAAAAAAAAAAAAAAAAACATATTAAGTACCAATGATCTTAACCTTGGAATATGCCAATGAAACTAGTCTTTTAGGGATCTCTGAAAAATAAATGTTTGACAAGCAAATACACAAAGGCATGATTAAGTTTTCTCGGCATTCACATTAGCTATACGGGATAATTAAAACTACATCACTCTTAAGTCTACATAACCATGTCCTGAAGATATTCTCATTAGTAATACTTTGTCTATTGCTATACCAAAGGGGACCCTGGTTTCCAATGTCAAACAATGTATTAAGCAGACGGCAAACTTTAATTGCTGTCAAAAATGAGATAAGTTGACTAGGTTTGGTAGAGTTAACAGAAGTACAGTTAAAGGGAAGGTTGTTGCTCATTGCATGATTTTGAAGGAATAGTCATGGGAGGTCCTCTAATATTTGGCTGTTCAGTATTCCTATTAACATCTGTAACAATAATAATAGTCAGTTGGCCTTCCACACTATTCCAGCGTTGCATTCTCATTAAACTTTTGAAATGGAAAGCGAGAAAAACTACTACTATGAAAACTTTAAAATATATTTTAGACGAAACTCTAAAACGCTTACTTGCATAATAATAACCATATGCTTGGTGGAACAAAGTGTAATAAAGGTGGTATTGAAGGAACTGATAGACTGAATATTTAAATAACATGCCCTTAGGCTGGTCTTGTATATAAATTAGCATTTATTGTAACAGATAGTGGAAAGGAATAATTATGATTTAGCATTCCATAAATATACTCAATAATTATATAATCAGCATGGCTTTGTTACAAATATATTGTTCTATATATAAAAGATCTGTATATTAAAATCAAGTTAAGTAGGCACAAAGACCAGAATATTATAGTTTTCTAAACCTAAAAAATCAATCAATCGAGTGATGTGCACAAAAGTAAAAAATATCAAAACATACTCATGAAATATAAAGGGTTGGTGTCCTCAGGTACATAAAAAAAAAATAATAAACAAATACTATAATATAATTTACTATGACACAGTATATGATGAACAATGGATATCCACTATCCCCCAAGTATGGCACTCACATATGCTAGAGCCCACAGTACTTGTTCTAGTATTTCAAGTGTTGTGGGACAATAATCCCCACCATCCAGAAGTTTTGAACATATCTTCAATAAGATATATCTTCCTAAAGCTATCCAAGATCCACACATACAGCCACAACATTCAGACCCTTTATTCCCCAACAATTGGACTCTGACACCTGAGGTATACAGCCAGAAAACATCTACTTTGCACTTTATGCGCATGTCTCGGACTCTACCATATCTTGTATTCTGTACCCTCTTAATTAAATCCTTTTACTATCTTTGTCACTCTTCCATTTGTGCCTATCTCCTCCCACATTCTTGAGTATAAACAGCCATCTTACCCCTCACAGCCTTTACAAGAACACGCATACAGCCACAACATTCAGACCCATCATCCCCGAGCAACTGGACTCTGACTCTGCAATATAACAGTAGGAGGAGAAGATGAGAGACATACTTACAGAAGATAATTGTGTATGCATTCTATAAATATTTTTTTTCCTGTTTTGACCCTTTATTAACCATTATTTGTTTCAGAAGTAAGCAGAAAATCAAGGAAAAAGACTGTATAGGTATAATCCAATTTATTTATGCTAGAAACTATGTCATTCATAAAAACAAGCGTTTCCATTAATTTACAAATATCTCTGGCTGTACATTCTTTTAATAAATTTAAAAATGTTATCACATGATTTATAAAGAGCAATTCTGGAGCAAAACTTTTTATATAATTTGCAATTACCCTATAAACACTGTCCAAATGATGTTATCAATGTATTTATAATGTTAAGGTAAATAGGTTTCAGAGTGGCATATGGGCCTATTTCTGGTCCTGCAGAGAGATACCTTTTTTGGGATCAACAAAGAGGACCCCAGTTACAGTAGCAGAGACAGTCACCAACCTGACTGGGCTGCCTGCTTCCCAGAGAAGCATAGCAGCTTCGGAAAGAGGATAAACTGGTATGTATCAGAAGTACATGCCAGTTTACAGGGCTGGCCCAAGACATTGTGCTGCCTGGGGCAAAAAATGAAATGCACACACTCTCACTCACACTGACACACAAACTCTCACTCACACTGACACACAAACTCTCACTCACACTTACACACACAATCTCACTCACACTGACATACACACATACAGTCAGTTTTTAACTTACCTGGTTCAGGCATCTCTTACTTTGAGTTCCTCGTGTGAAGGAGGGACATTTATTTATACAATATATATTACAAATAAATCAAACTAGCATACATAATATATTCATGGTAATCTACTACTGAAGCACAGCACCGAAGCAAGCTATAGCCCAGGATTTCCAAGATTATTATAATTTCCAAACGCTGTAGAGGAGCATTCAAATGTACCCGCTGCAATGTGGATCATTTTGCTACAACGGATTTTCCAGTATTATCCTAAAGTTTATTGTCAATGCAAAGTATGATTTTCTCAGTGTGTGAGAACTAGAAAGATCCCAGAAAACGTTAGATACACTGTAACAAAAATACACTGTTATTGATCAAGAAGGTAATATCGGAGTACAAAGTGCAAACATTAAAACTGAATGGGACGAGCAAACACTGTGAAAAATGTAGGTTAAGCCTTGTAACATCTTTGAGGCTGGACAAGCAAAATGAACTTGAGTGAAGTTAAACTGAACAGGTGCATTGATTGGGCTGTTGGGAAAAATGGAAATTGAATTGGTACAGTGGGTGTGGGATATGGATATCAAGCGGTAGCATGAGGAAACTATGCATAAGCAGAGATGCTCTGAAAATATCAATGTAATTAAGTTTACCTTTAATTGGGACTGCTTATGACTTAGATACAGTGCCAGTAAAAAGCTGGTGGAATTCTCAAATACATTCTACAAATGGGCTTGTGCATGCAAACAGTGTATTATGCCAGGATCAGGGTATCTTGTTCCAGAGGCATCAGGAAAAAACAAAATAAATACGGTATCTCTTTGCCTAAGGTAGCAAACATCCTCGAACTTGGGGTTATGCTTTGACACTACATTCTCTTTGATGTGGTAAAGGAAACCTTGAACATCATACAAGTTTCTCTGTTCCAATGTGCTCATTCCCCACAGAACTGGACTAATTGTGTCTAATCCTCAAACCTCAAAGGCATTCTGTAAACCTAAACATTGCTTACACTGCGAATATAAAGAAATAAAAATATGAAAAATTATCTATACATTGTGTTAGCAGTATCACAAGCAAATGCCTAACATAAGAGAAAAAATGTTTTTAATGCTTCCCTTATAACATCACCTGGGGCTTTATATGCAATGTTTAAGTTATTTGTATTTCTGATTTAGTTGACTACAGTGTTTCTTTAAGGGACCACTGAAAATTTACACCACCTCTATAGTCTAGGTCTTATACACCTTACTTTAGCATTGACTGTCATCCGAATTTAGCAAAGCTATACATAGCTGCTGCATGGAAATCAGCAAGAAATTCATTGGATTAATTAAAGATGACGCTACAAAATGTCACTGGCTTGTAAGGGCTAAACTAACAAACGCCATGAAGGGGAGCATAAAACCAAACATGTCAATTTATAACCTTTGCTATTACAGAGAAATTATTAAACAAGTGTTTGTGAAGTATCTCCAGCTGTGAAATTATATAAACAAGAGTGATCAGGTAAAAAGTAAATGACATTTCTGGAATATTAGAACTGAACAAATATTTGACAGGACTTAGTCCCAGCACCCATTGCACTCACAGCACTTAGCTTCAACACTTATTCCTCCATTTTCTCCTCTTCCTCGTCTAGTTATTCTCAGTGGTAACTTAGAGGGTCAAGTACTAAACAAGTGCAGTGGGGAAAAAGTAGGTAAATTATGATTAAGGAGCAATTTGCGACTATTTGTAACATTTTGCGATTTTTTTTTCCTGATTTGCACCTCTTCCGTTTATTTTTATTTAGCGTTAGCGTGCATTTTTCCGGTTGCGATAACAAATTGTGATTATATTTGCACATGCAAGAGTTTTGCAAATATTTTGTAAAAAATAATTCTTATTTGCATGTGAAAATTACACCAGCTTTTAGCAAGTGCTATCAAAAGAAAAAAAAATCCTGTTTTTATTTGCAATTATGCCCGTTTTTATTCGCAATTTGCTCGTATGTACTATTTGAGTGTTAAATGTTTAGTACATTGCAATAGGAGCAAAGCGCAAAAATAGTTTTGCAAATAAAATATATTTGCGGTTTTTTAGTACACGCCCCTCTAAGTGCGCTGACAGCATGGCATCCACCTCACTGCCAGGAAGTGGTATTGTGCCGGATGAGCAGAAGAGCCGGAAGAAGAAGAATGATTCGGGTTTGTGGGTAGCGATTTTTGTAAAGCTTAATGTGGTGTGTGTTAATGATTTAATGCTGCGTGTTAATATTTGCAAAAAAAATTTCCCTAAAACCCAGACATTATTGCAAATATGTAAAAAAAAAATAAAAAATATTATATTCTAAATGGTCCTCAAAAAGAGGACATCTGAAGAAAAGAGGATGGATAGCAACCCTATCTATTATAAGACAAAGATCATAAAATGTCCATTCAATCATAAAAAATCACCTGTAAAAGTAAATTTTTCCCGGTTGCTCCAAATATCTGCTCTTAAAAGTGCCCTAAAATATAACAGAAAACGCTTATATCCTTTTGTTAAGAATAATATTCAAAAAGCTGCAGACACAAATTTAAATTAGCGGAGTGGAAAAGTGACAGTCTTCTACAAGGAAAAAAATGATTGTACAAATACAGAGCATGCAAGTTAGAACAAGGCTGTTAACTAGGGAAGATCAATATAACAGGCAGTATGATATTGTGTTCAGAAGGACGGAGTGGGAACAGCAGTTATAAGAATCTTCCAGCAATGGCTGCAAATGCTCCTCGTTTGTCATATAAACTACCACAGGAGGCTGCAATAAGGACAAGGGATGATTTAGACACATAGCATAAGAACAATCAAAACATAAAGCACATACCAGACAGTCATCAAGGGCAAGGTATGACCTTTATAAGAACACTGTGTACACATTGAAACAAGGAATCGGGCAAAAGACATGCTGGCTAGAACAAATCAAATGTTTTAACCATATAGGTTCACAGGACTGCATCCATGATTCTAAGGAAGTCTCTGGTTTACCCTACAGCTTTGGGGGATAACACTATTCTGTGGTGGGACACCTAGCCTCATTTGCTACAGCGGTTGGATAGGTTCCCCTAGAGCAGAGATCCCCAAATTGCGACCCTCCAGCTGCTGATGGCCTACATCTCCCATACTCCCCTGCTGCTTTGTAGCTGAGAGTACTATTGGAAATGTAGGCTTCACCTCTCACTAGATCACCCTTGATAAAGGTTTAGGAGCCGAAACGTTGGGTGTTCTATGTTTTTCAGCTTACCTGTCGCTGTTGTTTTCACCCTTAAATCTCAAGAAAACCATCAGGATATTCTATCAAGATAAGTAATTGCATTTTCTGAGTACCCTCTCATTTATATTTTCTTGCCTTATCTTTGATAATGTTCATTTATCTCTACAGATATGGTATTTCAGTGGAAGTTCATATTTACAGTGATATTTCAGCAAAATGTCCCTTTTATGGGAGTTGTGAAGTCACCACATCTTTGGAGATGACAAACCTCCTATTTAATTTTGACGCAGAAATATGGAAAACAAAAGGGTAAAAATCACAGCATAGTTTATTAGAATGAGAGTAAATCGTTTCACTTATACTAAATTCTAAAGTACAACATTAAAAAAAAAAAAGAAAACAGACACTTGGTCTAGGGTTATTCAAGGAGAGAGGTCTTTAGAGTCATGTTGATAGTTGACAGAAATGATAAGGCCAGCCCTGCTAAGAGTCGGTTGGAAGCAGAAAAAGCGTTCAACAGAGTCAGTTGGGTTTTCCTAAAATAAACTTTAATCGCAATGGGATTTTGACCAGGTTTGGTAGATGCAGTTATGGCCCTCTATGTTAAAACCCCTTAGCTAAACTGATAGGCCAAAATATCGAATCTACACGGTTTGAAATACAGAACAGCACGAGAAAGGGGTGCCCTCTGACCACAATATTGTACATAATCTTGAACCGTTGGCTAATATTTTTAGGCAAAATAAAAATATAAAAGGGATGAAGGTAGGAACATCTGAGTATAAGATCTCATTGTATGCGGATGATGTCCTGTTGTCACTGGTTGAGCCCGAATATTCTATTCTAAGTGTAATAAGCCAATATGGAGAATTGTGTAATCACAAATTAAACTTAGAAAAATCACAGGCACTGTGTATAGCGATGCTAGAAAATTTACAACAAAAACTTTAAAAAACATATCCATTTCAATGGACAGAGTATTTGGGAATAATGATCCCGCCGGACGGCAAAAATATAGTAGAAATTAATTGTAACAGGTTTTATAAAGAGATGGAAGTTAATTTAAATAAGGGGAGATTTACTTGGATCTCATGGATGGGATAAATAAACACTATTAGGGCGTATGTTATTCCCAAGTGGTTGTACATCTTTAGGATGGTCCCAGGAAATTTAAAGCAAGAGCATTTGTGGGCAAGGAAATAAAGCTCGAATTAGTAAAAACACTCTGTATTTGGATGCACTGAGGGGTGGTCTCAGTATGCCAATACTGAAAGAATTATGGGAGGCATGCATGCTAATGCCTAATACAATGGCCCATAAACATGGAGGCCGACTGGTGGCAAATTGAAAGTAAGGTCCCAGATTTGAATAACTGAGGGTATTCTATGGCTAAACAAAGAAAAAATATGGAGGCAAACAGGGATATGGAGGCAAACAGGGATAAACAAGTTATCTGATCAGGTGACAAAAAATGGAATTCAGGACTTGCAATGGCTTAAAGGAAAAATACAATCTCCCATCAGGAGATTTATTTAAATACCTGAGAATAAAACATTTTACACAGGATGGAATAATTAGGTGTAAAGGAAAGGAGGATTATCAAATTGTAAACTTGTTTAATAACAAACTAAAGAAAAAGATCTTGAGAATTTGTACAAAAGTTATTAGTTGCTAAACCAAAACTTTGGTACCTTGTGCATGGGGTAGTTGGGAAAGGGAGTTAAATTACCATATAACAGTAGAATGTGAGGAAAAAAAGGATGAATGCTTGGAATGTGGTAAGGAAACACATTCATTGCTTAAACCTACAAGACGTAATTTTCAAAATGAACAATAGATGGTACCTGAACCCGACACGGTTAAAAAAAAAGAATCCAAGTTATGATGACCAATTGGAGATGTGGGAAATATAAAGGGATATTGCTCCACATTTTTTGGGAGTGTGGTGAGCTTGAAGAATGCTGGAGAGAGTCCTAGTAATCTCAAAAATGAGTGGCAGGAATGTGGCCAGAACCCAAAGGAGGGCATTGTTGCATCAAAATTTGGATAAGATCGATAAGGCAGACATACCTCTGTTAATACACATAATTCTCACAGTGAAAATTGTGATTGCAATAAAATGGGAAAAAAGCAGGTAGAATCTATTGGACACACGTAAAGAACCATATAGATACACAATGGTCAGTGGAAAAGGGTTACTATCTTAATAGAGCAAAATATGGGAAAATGGAGAGAGGAATAAGTTGTTAGCCCCCATCTACATAATATCTAATTATAATATATACTAGAACGTATTTAGCCCCAACTCCCCCCCCGTTAATACGATAAAGGTTTTGTAGGGTTCGTCTCCATAACTCTTTTAAAATGTGTTAGTAGAGTGTCTGTGTTATAATGTATTGCATGGAAACTAAATGTAAGAGTGGTGACGTCTTAATGTACTTTTGTATGAAAAAATTGATTAAAGAGAAGAAAAAAAATCAGTCTGTTGGAATCACTGTCCATTTTGTGGAACATATATATATATTTTTTTTTTTTACAGATTCTACTTACATGTAGTATTTTGAAACTTGTATTTGAGGGGGGCAGCAGATTGTAGGCCTTCCATGGTGGTTAAATATATATATCGAGCTTTTAAAAACAACTAATCAACTAATAAAACGCTGGAAAAATCTAATACTATCATGGTGGGGAAGAATCCATGTAGTCAACTCATATATTATACCGAAGTGGAATTACCTATTTTCCATGCTCCCACTAAATATACCAGACGAATGGTTGGCAATGCTACAATCTAGCATTACCACCTATATATGGAAGGGAAAAAAAACAAGAATTAACCAAATATTATTATCCCAAAAAAAAAGAAAACGGCGGCCTATCCTTCCCGATAGTTAAAAACAAATACTTTGCAAATATAACGGCACATGTGAGCAGGATGTATCACTTGAACTCAAAATCGGAAGGTTGGTACGAGGTAGAACAAGAAGAAATAGTATGGGGGGGCGTGGCCAACTACCAACATGGCTAGACGTACTTTGGAAGAGCTCCGCGCCTGAAACGCTAACAAGGCGACCCTGTCGGTTCTGAACGCCCTTAGGTCATTCAGACTTACCAACACCGAACAGGCAAACTCCCCCGGAGCAACGAAGACGAGTCTCCAAAGGACTTCAGAGCGTGTACGTCCTCAAAAGATCGGACGCCAGCCAGCAGCCGCCCTCGATATCTGCGGCGGAAGAAGACCACACCGCTTGTGACCCTAACGTGTCGGAGGAGACAGATCTGAGACGGGGAGCTTTCCGGACCAACCCCCGCTTCGCCCCGTTTGGTTCTCGGAAAGCCGCCATTGAATCTTCTTCACGGAGGTTTCGGCGGGAAAATCTCCCGCGCAGAGGACATCTTGGTACTCCTGTCAAAAACGCACAGAGGCCTTTTAGACAAGCGGATTTCCACCGGACAAGGATCGATCTCCACCTCATTCGGATATTTATCTAGACCTTGGGGGACTACAGACTTCTTCCTACAGACTGGACCAGACACAGCATAAAATTCCTTAACCACATTGGGGCACCTTTACCAGAGACCTTGATCGCCATAGGACCTGGGAATCGAAGTGTTAAAGAACCTTCCTGGACAATTGAAGCCCAATAACTATCATTGGTGATATTTTGCAGCCTGCTGCACCACCAACTTGAAACCCGAAGATAAGAACAGGACAATTATATGCTAAAGCTCGTGCATAAACCTCCATCCTCAGGAAAACCAGTGCCCCTACATTGGGCTAAGTATACATTTACCTCTTGGGGAAGGGGGGATACATTTGATTGCTACTGGGTGTAATTTTCTTATTAGTCTCAAGACATAAGTGGGGCAGGGTGGGACACAGGGAGGGTTTCAACAGAAAAGGGGGGAAAGGTGGGGGAAGATAAAAAAGAAAAAAAAAAAAAAAAAGAGGGGGGGTTAGTATTAAAAGGGAACGTATATTACCATACCATACCATGTACTGAATATAAGGGGATACTGTTAATGTGTATTTGTTTGTTGAATGCCACTATAATGGTCATGTAAAAAATGTTATTATATGCTCCAAGATAAATAGTATCAACATTATTCTATAAACCCACTTATACTATAGCAATTCACGCCCTGCCACCATATCTACAGGCACCACCAAGCTTTCGGTGGAGGGCATACTGACAACCAAATTGACCAATATCTATTAGAATCCAAATATCTCTCACTTACAGCAAAACTGTGATAGAGATCATCAATAGGAATCTATCTATTAATTTCCTCCTTAAGGCATTGGACCTTATTTGTTGATACTTTATCTTCACGGCAAAGACACATTTTTATCAAACTTGTGGTAACGATACGCTGTCACAATTGTCTAGGGTGTCAGTTACTTACATACAGTCTAGTCATAAATCTAATATTTTGATATCTGACACAATCGGTTAGGGTGTTTTGTTATTTACATACCGCTCAGTCAGAAACGTAATACCTTGGTATCCAAAACCTCGCCCTATTGGCACTAAAACTCATCCTATACTCCACCCCAAATATATCTTCCCACAAAAAATAAAAAAAAAACAAAAAAAAAATAAAAAAGGTATTTGGAACGTATCCCACACATAAAGCGACAACTGCAATTTTCTATCCACACCTAGATAAGACAACCACTCTTTTAAACAAACCCTATTGAGACCCATTCGTTGTCCTCTCCCCCCACGACTAGTGTGCAGTCAAAAGAGCTTGGGGACGCACTCCCTCTTTTTCCCAAAAACTCTTCGGATATTTTTGATACTGCCTAATACTTACTGCTAAATTTTACTGGACCACTTTCCCACACAGGGCTTTATTTCTACCATGTAGTTTGGCCACAATACAAACCTCCACTCCTCCCCGAAGTCAGCGAAATCTACTATGGACAAATTTGTGGACTCCCAAAAACGTCCTCAAAAAAACAAAGATACAGATAAAGACAAAGGCAAAGGCAAACAAAAACAAAGCAAAGAAGACCGCACCTTCCAGAAACCTCTCTCATCAGTCATAGCGGAAATGAATTCCTCACAAGACGAAATGATACCCTCTCAAGCCACAATAACCGCTCTGGAGGTCACTAAAACCTTGATGCCACTGCTAGATGCCCGTTTTGCAGAGCTCAAAGCAGCCATCGACACAGTATCTATCACCACCAACGCGGCAAAGATCTCCGAACTGGAGACTAGACAAGGGGCTGCCGAGGAACAAACCCAGCATGTCCAGCTTGAACTCCAAAATCAGCAAACACTGATATCCACTCTCCAAGACAAGATTGATGATCTTGAAAATAGAGGGAGAAGGAACAACCTACGTTTCCTGGGACTACCTGAGTCTATACCGGTATCGGAGCTCTCTCACCTTTTACAACAATGGCTCCCAGATGCCTTGGCCCTACCTAGGCCACACGACAAAATGATAATTGAACGAGCACACAGAATCGGACCAGAACCTCCGGACAAATCTGGCAGACCCAGAGCCGTGATCGCAAAGTTTTTAAACTTCGCTGACAAGGAGGCGGTCCTAATCGGCTACCGTAAGCTGAGAGAGCTGGTTTTCAGGAATAAAAAAATTCTCATATTCCAAGATTACTCAGCAGCGGTCTCAACCAAACGTAGAGAATTTTCACAAGTATGTAAGGATCTTTTCTCATTGAAAATCCGCTTTGCCCTACTGTATCCGGCCAGACTTCGGATATCTCATGAAGGCCACACGGAAATTCTTGAAACGCCTCAACAGGCTCATGATTTCCTTCAAATGTTACACAACAGGAGTGGAGGCTCTCAGGTTTTGTAACAACTCCAGTTTTATTGTCAACGGTGGCTCCTGATGGCCAACCCTAGGATCCTCATGGGCAATACTGCCCAGAAGCTTGGTGCGAAGACACCACTGAACATGAACATTTACGTTGTTAACACGAAAGTTAAGTTAATTCGTTGGTTCAAGTCTCCGTTTATTACACACGTAGTATCGACCAAGATCTACGGGGTTTTCGTTTCTGCTTGCTGGGATGGAAGCGACCCCACACACAAGAAATCTTCTCAAATATACCCATACATAGCCACAGGAATTGGCTAATCAACCCACGACTTCATCTAATACTTCAGGCTCTCGCACTCAACAGAACCTCAAAGTCATATCCTGGAACGTAAATGGTCTCAATTCCCCGGTGAAAAGAAGAAAGATAACAACCCACCTAAAAAAACTAAACCCGGCAATCACATTCCTACAAGAAACACACTGGTCACAATCATGCACCACAATTTTGAGGGACTCCTGGATAGCTGAATGCCTCACTGCAAATCACAAAAGAAAAATTAGAGGAGTTGCCATCCTCATTAGCAACTCAATCCAACATGAGGTCCATCACCTTACTAAAGATCCACGCGGACGATACATTATATTAGAAGCTACTATCGATGGACAGAGATTATTATTGGCCAATATCTACGCACCAAACCAACCTAACCAGGAATTTTTTGCATCCCTGGTGAACGTCCTCTCGAATTTACCGGATCTGCCGCTAGTCGTGGGGGGAGACTTCAACACGGTCTCTGATAGTTCTATAGATACGTCCACTGGACATAGAACGCATCCTACACACTCTGATGAAGGGATTAATTTTGTAATGGGGCATTTAGGGTTGACTGACATATGGCGTATACTAAATTCTAATTCTAAAGAGTACACACATTTCTCCCAAGTACACAATTCTGAATCTCGCATAGATTATCTTCTGATATCGGATCACCTATTGTCACTTACCACCAAAGCCATAATACACACGAGAGTACTATCCGACCATTCTCCAATCTCCCTTACCCTATCCGTAGGACAAACCACACACCGTCCAGGTAGTTGGAAATTCCCCTCATGGCTATCCACGAGTGCTGACTTCAAGACGTTCCTGTCATCCACGTGGGCCAACTTTGTAGACGACAACTTGGCCCATGTGGATGACCCAGTACTTTTGTGGAACACCTCTAAGGCGGTGTTACGGGGACACATTTTGGGATACACTGCAAGTTTGGGCAAAGCTTGGAGGCAAAAATACGACTCACTACTGAGAGCGGTGGCACGAACTCAAAGACAATTTTTCTCCACAAAATCCGGGGAAGACAAGCAGATATACACAAACACTAGACAATTATTAGAAACATTTCTAACGGAAAAAGCCACCAGACTAATAGAGAGAAGCAAGCAACGTTTCTTCCAATGGGGTGGGAAGGCAGGTAGATTATTATCTAAAATGGCAAAAACCAGACAACCTCGTACCCACATCCTTGGTATTCGTACTAACGACAGACTCATTACTGACCAGACCGCCATCCTTTCGGAATTCACTAAATATTATACAAACCTATTCCAGGCAGACTTAGATAATAAAGATTTGGGTATTTCCATACTCCAACAGGCAAAATTGCAACGTATTTCCAATGCACACAGGGACCTCTTAAACAAACCAATAACACCAATGGAGGTGGCCTCCACGATCACTCTTTTACCAAATCAGAAATCACCGGGCCCAGATGGATTCACCACAGAATACTACAAAATGCTTAAACCAGATCTCATAAACACTCTCACAGCCCTGTTTAACGCCATATATATTGAACAGGCCCCGGCTTCTTCCCTACTTGACTCTAGAACCATCCTAATACTTAAACCAAACAAAGACAGGGAATCTATGGAATCCTACCGCCCCATCACATTATTGAACTCAGATATTAAAATACTCACAAAAATTCTGGCAAATAGACTACAACATATCCTGCCCACATCGCTTCATCATGCCCAATTAGGATTTTTACATGGCCGTTCCCCGACGGTGGGTATTAGATCGGCGTTAGCCGTCGCCACCCAAGCTTCCTTAACACAAACGCCTCACCATAACACACTGATACGTCTGGATGCCACCAAGGCCTTTGACAGTATCGCCTGGGTACACATAGTCCGGATTCTGAAATTTAGATTCTTTGGAGCCAACTTTTTATCCTTTTTCCGAAACCTTTATTCTAACCCTGCTACCACGTTAATGATAAACGGTTATCCCTCGTCTCCCATCCCCATTGAGAGAGGAGTACGCCAGGGATGCCCCCTGTCACCCCTTCTCTTCAATCTAGCACTAGACCCCCTATTACACATATTTCATAAACATCCGAACATCCCGGGAATAACACTAGGCTCTTCGACACTAAAAACAACGGCGTTCGCAGATGATATATTCCTATATGTGAATGATCCCGGTAGAGATTGGCCAGTCATTAAAAATACCATAGACTGTTTTGGTACGGTTAGCGGATTCTCCATTAATTGCGCTAAATCCGAAGCTTTATATCTAGGAAACACACTCACCCCTCCACACATGCCCCCAACCCCCCTGAGATGGGCAGCCAACTCTATACAATATTTGGGGGTTCACATCCCTAAGAAACAACATAAACTATACTCCCTCAACTATACCCCAGTAATATCCAAAATTATCAACGAGCTTAAGTCATGGCACCTGTTGAAATTATCCTACACTGGCCGGGTGGCCCTGATCAAGATGATCAGTTTCCCCCGACTCCTGTACCCGCTACAATCACTACCCTTAATACTTCGACACAAAGACACCAAACTCCTGAATTCAGCATTCCGCCACTTTATTTGGGAAGGAAAACGTCCTAGGATAAGCCTAACCAAATTACAACAGCCAACATCATTAGGGGGCCTAAACATGCCTGATGTTCGTGCCTATAATTTGGCAGCTCTGATGAGATACGCAATTGACTGGATTAATATGAGAACATATTACACAGACCCTACACTAGACCAAAATCTTTATCCAGCAATCAATCTAGCAGAACTGCTACACACACCGGTCGGTCTACTACCTAGAGAGGTACGTAACTCCCCATTACTATTTGGCTCTATAAGGGCGTGGCAACTCATACGCACACAAATAGGTTTAAGCTTTACAAATACTACCTTTATACCTCTTCTACGAAATCCACGCTTTCAACACGGACAAACCCAATATCCCCTTACCCAATGGCACAAATTTAATATACACAACATAAGACACATACTTTGCCTTCCCAGGAGAGAACCACTAAGTCTAACTAGTATCACAGAAAAGCTTCCTAATATACCTATACATTTCCTAGCATATGCCCAGGTGAAAAGCTTCACAACACAGGTCACAGCGAGTTTCTCCGAGACTGACTGGGATAACCCATTAGATGATTTTATCGAAAGAGCAAAGATATCCAAATATTCGACGACTCATATACGACGTTTCCTAGAAAAACCTATAGACTATTCCACCATGACGTCAGGCCCCAATAAATGGCTGCCGATTATGCCAAATGTGTCCACAGAGGATCTACTTAAGGCACATAACACCCTACTCACAACAATTAAAGCCACAGCATACAGGGATATGTTCCTAAAACTTTTTCACAGAGCATACATATCCCCGGCCCAGAGTAAACTTATGTTCAACAACACCCAAGATAATTGCCCAAAATGTAACAAGACGCAGGCTGATCTTAACCACTGCCTATGGCAATGTAAAATTGTATGTAAATTCCGAGCTAGGGTCCAACATTATGCGAAAACCACACTTGGGATTAGGTTCCCATTGACCGCAGCCTTCGCGCTCTTTGGCCTGACCCACAACCCGTTTCCGGGAGTGAAGATGGCCAGGGTGCTGATGGCCGTGGCCAATAAAACCATTCTACAAGTATGGATAAAAAATGAGGAACCTTCTCTTCACATGTTTAAAGACAAGCTATTCCAACTATTTAGAATGAATTGGCTCACAGCACGCCAAAACTCAAATCAAGCTACAAGAGGCTTTTTCGAAAATTGGCAACGCTATATTAACTCTCTATCCCCGACTATCAAACAACAAATTAAATCCTCTTTTCAACATTCGCCATGGTACATGGACCAAATCTTGCAAGGAAAAGACCCTATACCTTAATTAGACCAAATCTGTACTGCTTGACCTAAAGTTCCAGATGAGATCTTACCCAATTTTAAATCCCACCATACCTCACAACAGGGAGCCCCTGCTAACTTGATAAGCCTCTTGGTCATCCGATATCAGGAGACGAGTTTATATGTTTGTTTATGTTGGTTTACCCGTTTCTTTAAAAAACAAAAAAAAAAAAAAACATCTGAATTAGAAATAAAATAAACAAAAAACACAGGTTTACATAGGCTAAAGATAACAAGCGTAGATCTTGATAACCACGTCAAATACACGACTAAAATTGTATATCTTCTTGAATGATATTTTTATATTATAGTTCAATGTTTTACCCATAATTGATGTTTTATTCACACACTGGATTGCCAATCTGGTACTGTCTCTCCAAAACAAAAAACCTAAATGTTTAAATTGATATAACTATAGATTGTGAACTTGATACCTGTTATTGTAACCTGCAATACCATCTGTATTTTTATATACATTATTGGTCTATGTAACCCGATATATGTCTAAATAAAAATGTTTTAAAAAAAAAAGAAGAAATAGTATCACAAGATCTTTCTCTTTTAATTTGGGAAACCACAGGGAAGAAATACAACAACCCAAACATACAAGGAAATACCATTACTAATCAACTGCTAAAAATATGGCAACAAGTAAAACATTTTTTAGGCCTGAACAACATAATTCTAGACTTCTTAAGCATTAAACAGATAGAACATAACCCTTTTCTTCTTTAGCCCAGGAATTCAACCTGGATAAAAATGAACTATTTAACTATCTGAGAGTAAGAAGCTATCTAACTAAATACTATCAACATATAGACCCAGATATATTCAAAAAATGTAAAACAATTTTCTGCCAAGCGCAACCCAAAAAAACACTATCCAAATCATTAGATTTAATAAAATTAAAATGCAGACCACAGACATATCCTCAAAAGAACAAATGGGAAAGTGAACTGAACTGTACAATAGACACAAATACTTGGCGTAATTCACTAAGTAACGTCACTAAACGTATCCACTGCCTAACACTGGCAGAGACACATTTCAAACTAATGAACAGATGGTATTTAGTCCCGACAAGATTGACCTCAATGTACGGTTCAATTCCTCCTATATGCTGGCGGTGTAACCTCCATGAAGGTACCTATCTACACATCTGGTGGGGATGTGAATTTGTTAAAAACCTTTGGAAAAAGACCTTTGATCTTATAGAATCTTTGACCTCACTCAAATTAAACAGGTTACCAGAAATTGCATTATTACATGTGAATTGGCCTCCGCTTACTAACCCCCAAAAATGTATTATAACAAGCTGTTTCATTGCCATAAAAATAATCATCGCACGAAACTGGAAGTCTTCCGGTAAAATCACGTGGCTCTCAGCCAAACATCAAATATTACAACAAGCAAAAATGGAAAAAGATCTTAGCTGGCCATACTTGAACTCCCCCAGACACTACTATATATGGAAAAACTGGTGTGAATGCCTGTCTTCCCTAGAAGAGAACTCCCCGATGTGCACTGTTTAATTTCGTATGTCTCCAAGATTACGGCCCTAGAAGACACCCCCTCTCCTGCCCATTCCCCCCCAGTCCTCAAAATTTCTATGTATATGCCGACTGTCTTTGTCTTGTCTTGTCACTAAAGAAATAATTGACACAAGGATGACCCCACGAATAAAGTATACTACTTAAGTATGAAAACATGCGTCAGTGTCTGAGTGTCCAAAAAAAAAAAAATATATATATAGTCACCAATGTATTTTCTCTTCAAAACAGTCTCAACCCACCTAGCTTTACAAAGTGATGAGACTGTGCTAGCGCTTAAGGAAGAGATAGTAGTGGTAGAAATGTTGAATGTTTACATTTGGGGCAAAAAAGTGAGCCCTTAAAGTTATACCTTTCTGAACAGCGATTACTCCCAAAGGAAAGAAATACAAACACAGAGATGGAATATGGGAAGAATGTATGTACACAACACTTCATAATATAATAAGGGTTACCATGTTCAGTAAACAAAATTATAATTAAAATGACCATTCTAAAGAAATGCTCACATGAAATATGAAACAAAGGGCTACGAAAAACTACATTAACATCTAAAACTAGATCTATGTACAAAATCATGTGCTCCGTGATCAATATCACTCTAATGAAAATATGGACTTCCAATATACTAGACAAAAACAGACTATTGAATTTCCATTTAAAAACAATTCTAACAGTAAACTACTTTTATACAGCAGACCAAATTTACTAATATGTTGTGTGCAGCTCTCACAAGTTCAATAGCCAATTCTAATTCTATTATAAGAATTTACTGTTTAACGGAACAGAGGAGAATATGTTCTGCCATTTTACCATCTCAGTTTCAATCACGCTCTTGTTTAATGTACTTACACACATGCAGCAGTATTAAATCTTAAAAACCTAAAAAAGGAAGTTGGAAGTCAATATATATTTTATATACAGTTAAACAAAATTAGGCCAATTACAAATTTATCGAGCTAATGCTTTAAAAGGGCTGTTCTAACTACCGTGTCCGAGAAAATATTTGTAAATAAGAACTATGTGTAAATGAAAGAGAATAAACAGATGTGTTCAATTAGTTTTTCTCCATACATATAAAGTGTACAGGAACATTCCTGTGGATCTTCCCAAGCCCTTCTTCTTGTGTTCAATCACTGCACATGGTTGATGGAAATCACTCCCCTCTGGATTCCAAGCACTTTAACCTATTCACATGGGCAGGGTTTTCTGTGGGGTGGAGGAGGGAAATCCCACCTTTCCCTCTACCAGCCAAATGCTTCCCTTACCTCCTACTCACCATCTATGTTGGCTTGGATTAGAGGTTCCCTGGTGGGAGGCAAATGTCCGTTACCCATTAAAAGGAAAGAAGCATGACCATGGTAGTAGTGGCTATCAGTGCCTTTCAATATTAATTTCATTGACTAAACATTTTCATATTAGTTAACAGGACTAAAACTATGACAACAAATTAGTTGTCATTTTCATCTGCTGACAAAAATGTGACAAAAAATGTTAGGGAGGGACCTAGCCTACCTATTAGGATTTCTGGTTCCCTTGGATCTCTGCCAAAGCCCAGTCCCCTGACTATCGTCAGCTGGATTAGCACTCAGTGTCTGTCTGCCACCAGGAACAATGCCTGCAAACTGCAGAGGAAGAGGATACTCTTAACGCTGTGTAACAGCCTTCTCTATATCATTGTAGATGCAGTCAACAAGTTAGTGTTTGTACTGTATACTGAGGGTTTTATTCATCAAAGAGGGACTTGCAGGGAATTAACTATAGAATTGCAAACGTAAGGCTAAAGTAGCAAATTTGGAAAAATTCTCCAATTCAGTTAATTGACTAGGGAATTACAATCTTATGGCTGGTTGAGACTCATGGGAAATGTAGTCTCAACAGCTGGAGTGCTATTACCTTGTGTCTTCATCAGTCAAGCTTCATATCCGCCCAGGTGATGTGGAGGAAACCGGCTTGAGGGAGAACTCTGACGCCAGTGCCCAAATGTATGAGATTATCCCATCATAATCGCCAAGCTGATCGATATCTTATTACAAGACAACCCATACCCCACGACAGATCAAGGTACGCTCTGTGCGCACCAGTAGTCGGCAGAGTGCCTGGACACAATCGGGGGCCTAACGTGATTGCTGTGATTAATGAATGACAGAGATCACAGACAATTACATGGCAAAGTCAATAGGGGCCATGTATAAAAGTCACAAACACGCAGATATGGGCTTGTGTGCCTATGTATAAAACAGACCCACAACAAATGTGAGGAATCAGTGCTGCTTCCGCTGGTTAAGTACATTTTGGCTTTGCCAGCACTCATTGCACTGATGCAGCCTATGTACCGTATTTATCGGCGTATAACACGCGCCGGCGTATAACACGCGCCGGCGTATAACACGCACCTAATTTTAAGAAGGAAATTTCAGGAAAAAAAACTTAAGAACTTAAATTAAGAACTTTGAAGCCCAATATGCCATTTTAATATGCCAGGATATTGCCCCCAATATGCCATTTAATATGCAGGATATTGCCCCCAATATGCCATTTAATATGCAGGATATTGCCCCTAATATGCCATTTTAATATGCCAGATATTGCCCCCAATATGCCATTTAATATGCAGGATATTGCCCCCAATATGCCATTTAATATGCAGGATATTGCCCCCAATATGCCATTTATTATGCCAGGATATTGCCCCCAATATGCGATTTAATATGCCCCCAATATGCCAGGATATTGCCCCTTAGTATGCTCGTTATGCCACCCTCCTCCCCCCCCTTTCCACAGACCCCAGTACTTACCTCGTTCCTGCTCTGTCCCCCGGTGCTCTGAAGCTGCGTGGCTGTAAGGGAAGCATTGTGAGCTTCCCTCCAGCCGCGCGGTCAATAAAGTTTGTTTTAAAAAAAACAAACTTTATTGACCGCGCGGCTGGAGGGAAGCTCACAACGCTTCCCTCGCAGCCACGCAGCTTCAGAGCACCGGGGGACAGAGCAGGAACGAGGTAAGTTTTAGATTTTTTTTTTTTTCGGCGTATAACACGCACACACTATTTTCTCCCTATTTTCAGGGAGAAAAAGTGCGTGTTATACGCCGATAAATACGGTATATATAATCAGGTGCTGAAAAGTGACTGATTAGTGTCAGGGAATCTATGGCAAACACGGTATGGCGGATGTCCTTCTCCCACAATAAAAATAAAAAGGTGCAATCACCGTTATACCTAACAAATTACCTGGTGCTTATTTTATTTTCCACGGTTTTTTTGCAATTTTAAAGTTGTTTTTGTTACATATATTAGATTCCGTTACGTCCTGCAGGCCCATTCAGTAAGTCTAATAGCTCAGATTTTTTTTTGAGCTTTTTTTGTTGTCTGGGAACCTTGTTTTTTTTTTAAGTGCGTAGTGTTGCACTAGTTGTGTATAATATATTCCTCCTTGTATATGCATCATTTAATACTCAATTGTAGATATAATATATATATATATATATATATATATATATAAGCTCCAACTGTCCGTATAAACAACATAACTCGTATTACAAAGTAAAAAGACATTTAAGCAACCACTTATGAAACATGGACAAATCCCTCTGGTCTTAGCCACCCTAAAATTCTGGGTACTTAAGGGGGTAAGCAGCTGAGTTCAACAGAGAGAGGCTGTTTACATAGTAATAGCTAATGACAGCACTCTCAAGGAGAGAAACATGAACACTGCTGCAAAGTGAGGCAGCCTCCTGGGCACACCCTCTCATTGATGGTACGTTACTTAAAAAAAAAACCGCTGGCAGCCATGGTGAGCTCTAATGAGGTGTGTGAAGACGCAGCTCACGCAAGAATCATGATGATGTCATCGACACGCGTGCTGTCACACAAAAATATTGGTTGCCAACTGAAATCGACCAGGGTTAGGAGCTGGGGAACAAGGTCAATCAAGTGTCCAAAATAAGAAATTACAATCAGCAAAACTTGTTAATAATGAAAACATGATAAATATAAGGTAATCTGGAAGGATATGGGTGAACAACATACATGGTTGATATTGAAATCATCAAAACTGAATTAGAATTGGAAAAGCTGATCATAGCAGAGGACAAGTCCACTTCTCTTTTATCAACATGATAAAAAAAAATATTTAAAAAACTATTATAATGAGAAAAGTTACAATATATAGAACCATGTAATACCTTTCCCACCCAATATAAACAGCAGTTTGCTTTTATACCATGGTTTAGGATTTTAGCTTATAATCAGGTTGTTGTTGTGTTTTTTTATATTCCTCAGTAATTTGTATTTTGCCCATTTAAAAAAAAGTTTGCCCATTGTATTCCTACTGCATAAATCCACACACATTTGTTTGTGGAGGGGAGTAAGTATATGTGGGGGGGGGGTTAAGTATGTGTGTGAGGGGGTGAGGGTAAGTGTATGTGTGGGGTGTGGAGCGGGTAAGTGTATTTTTCTGTGGGTGTGTGTGTGTTTATAAATGTGTCTGTATGTGGGTGTGTGTTAAGTGTCTGTGTGTGTGTGTGTTTGGTAAGTGTGACTGTATATATACATACATACACACACACACACACACATGTATATAATTATGTGTTGTGTGTGAGGGGGTAAGTGTATATGTCATGTGTGGTATGTGTGGTGTGTGTGTGGGGGTGGTTTAAGTTGATGTGTGTGTGGGAGGGTAAGTATGTGTGGGGGGCGGTAAGTATGTATGTGTTTGTGGTAAATGTGTGTGTGTGTGTGTGTATAAATGTGTATGTGGGTGTGTGGTAAGTGTCTGTATGTGGTAAGTGTGACTGTGTATGCATGTGTGAATGTTAGTTATTAATACTACATTGAAAACTAATTTAATGTAATGGTACTGGTGTCTATACCCTGTCGCTGCAGAGAAAAGAAACTGTGCAGTACTGGTGTTAAATGAGCACTATAGTGCCAGGAAAACAAACTCATTTTCCTGGTACTATATAGACCTTAGAAATGTGGGGCACCCTCGTGCAACCCTCGCAAAAACCCTTGCACCGGCCCTGGCTGCAAGACACTTAAAAGCAGAGGGTAAGATCTACAGGGTGTACCATAAGTAGGAATCCATAGGAGAAAACTTGTTCATAGGACATAATGTGTTCAAAGTGTCTGCTGTAGTGTAGCATACACAGGTTAAAAAAAAGTACCTCCACTCCACTAGAAAACATGATTACATCCACCAGACATGCCTCCAAAATGTGCTGTTTGAGATGGAGAAAGCATAAGTCCAATGGTTCCAGACTTATGGGACACCCTGTAAACCAGGGCTTGACAAATTTTATTTAGTTTTAGGAGCCAGACAACAGCACATACATACAATATTGCAGACAGTTGTGTACACACTCTCAGACGTTTATTTTATTCAGTTTGTCCTCCCTCCGTGCTGCTTTACATCATTGCAGGGCAGGGGGACACTTCTACTCAAGCCATCATCAAGTGTGATGTCCTACTGAGCGACATCTGGCACTCTGACTTAAATGCGCGAGGGGATGGTTCTGACAGTGTGTGCAGCTGACACAGACTATGCTCCCTAGTGCTGTCGCTGCACTGACAGAAAAAAATCCCAGCAGTGAGGGACGCAATGTAGATGACAATCAGGCGCTAGGTCTCATTTCTAGGTCACCATTAAATAGCTGATGCAATATACTATGATCTGTGGGGTTTGGAGTCAAGATGGCAACGATATTAGAATCTTGAGGTCTGCTTTTGGAGAACTGTCAATGGAAAAACATATCACTTTTACAATAACATCAAACTTAACTTATTAAAGACATCATAAAATGTAACTGACACAAATATCTGCTTCAGCAGGACTTATGGCAGAGCAGAGCAATAGTAATAAATTAGAAATGCCCAAATATACATAACGAAAATTCAATGAGAACCTCTCTGCGTTCTCTTTATAGATCTATAGGCAGCCATGGATCATCAAATATTTACTTGTACAAACTTCTCTAGCTTTCCATCTGTCAGAAAGAAAAATAACACTCCCTGCCCCATTTACAAGCTCATGTCTCATTTCCAGAAAGATTTTTCTTTTTGCAGTTTTTCTTTTGTTCCCGTTTCCTAGCCATAAATTCAATTCCCCTTCCAGTTAAATGGAGCCATCGCTTTAGTCTCATTTGTAATTTGTAATACTTGGTAAAGCAGACACTTTAGAAATTACAGTACTAGCTTTGGTACTTATGTCCTAAGCACTACAGTAAGCTATGTACGCACACAGCACTTCGGATTTTATATTCAATTGGTTATGCAGCTTTTTGTGAAATCATTTTTTATACAAATCTTCTACTGGTCTGACCTTCAGCTGTAGCCAGTCTTACACTAATGCATTATGTTTTCAGCAGTACACAAACCGTTTAAAAGTTTTACAGGATTTTCATAGACAGAGGATAGGCAAGGGATGTTAAATACTTCTTTTGGTGGCCAGAAGGCCATTGTGGCATTAATGGTAGATTGTAAGCTTGCGAGCAGGGTTCTCTACCTCATGTACCAGTCTGTTTCTAGTTTGTCTAACTTAGTATGTAGTTCCCTTCTATGCTCTGTACCTTGCGTTAAGTAAATGTAATGTAACAAATAAATGGTAATGTAATTATGGAAATGCCCAGGATGCACAGGTGAGAGGTGACAAAGTTCACGTGCATGTTATATAAAATGCTAGGTGCATACATGAAGAAGCAAAAATAGTTTTCCATTTTAGTTGAAACAAATATTCATGTGGCCTTGACACAACGTGAAAGAAAGCTATATAAGTTTAAAGGCAATGCAAATTGTAAATCCTTGAGTGCAGTGGCACACCTTCATACAATAATTATATAGCATTGTGAATCACACAAGTTCTTAATTCTGCTTCAGTTTGTTGAGCCATCTAAGCAGCCTGTAGTGAATCGAGGTGTATTGGCCTTTAGACATAATGACTGCTGTTTAGCCCTTGCCATGTTAAACCCTGGTCAGAGACAGGTATTGTTCAAAAATAAGTAAAAGCTGCCACCTGCCAATCAGAACCTTGGCTTCCCTGAGTTGAGCCAAATGCTCAAAACATATCATGGAACAGAAGGGGCTAAATGATACAATATGCCCAATGACAAAATAACAAGAACACATGTGGGAATGTTGTATCCTTATTAAAAACAAATGCTGAATACATTTCAAACTGACAAACATAATGGACCATGAATATTTCTAAATGGGGATAAATATATGTGAATTGTAAAATTGAAAGAAACCGATCTATTGTAGTTATTCTAGTCATGTCCTGTGACTTTAATCATTTTTATGACTTTTCAGCTACATAGGAAGCCAAGATTCTCCATGGAACAGAATTACCTGAGCAATATTTAATTGTTATAGCTCTACATGCATTTAATAGGTAGAAAGGCATCCAATATTTTTTTTTTAACTGTTTATTTTGGAGATGCATGCATTTCATTGGTCAGTAATCTAGATTTCTACACATAGGTATATAGTACAGTCTCTGAAGGAAAGCCAGAGCTAAACTGTTAGGAGGGGGAGAATTGCTGGAGTTGTTTAACTCGTATCATGGTTTTATGGGGAATTTAGTGATAGTTGAATGGAATATAAACCAGGTTTGGGTTTCAGGCAATATACCTTCTAACTATGCATTTGGATTGAACAACGATCAGTAAAAGATTTGCTTTAATATGAAGTAATGACCAGCAATATAGGATTGTGGATGCTGTGCCATTTCTATCAACCCTTCTTGCGTATGTAGAAATGTCAGGATTTTTCCTCCTCAGTTACCCAGACCATTTGTTGTAAGGCTCTGATATTTACATTCCATAAGTGATTTGATAAAAATATATACATTAAGCTGACATTCGCCAGTGCTAACAAACAGCCATTCAAAGTCAATCAGTGAGTACATGAAGGAGCGTTGCATATCCCCGTGACAGAAAAATAAGAAATTCGAATTTCAAGATGTACTTCTGGATAAAGATGCATTGCTAATAAATGACTAGGACAGGGTATGCAAGTGTAGGGAGGAGTAGATAGCTTGCAGGTATAACAGGGTTCTCCATTTGATGCAGTTATTGTAATAAAAACCATATTCTTATTACCTTACTGCTATCTATGATACATAAAGACCTCAGAAATATAACCATCTATTTACTGTGCTAGCCAAATTGAAATAAATGTATATTTGTACACATGATATCAATTTCACGTTCCTATCTAGATAGTAAGGCGTGTGTATTCACCTGTGCGTTCACAAGCGCCTCATGACAAAGCCAAATAAAAGGACAATGTTTAAGCCCTTCAATAAGGAAGATGCAGCCAAATAACTAGCACAGCAGAGTTCTAGAGTGAAACTGAATTTTTTGTTGTTGTAATTGTAATGTTTGTCAATTCAGCTACCACAGTAATAATATAACACAGTGAAAGATCACATGATCTATTACAACTTTCCCCCGCAAAAACTATTTAGAATTTTTCTGCACCTTTATTGTATAAGTATATTGTACATCAGGGCTCGACAAACCCCAGGCGCCAGGTCGCCATGGCGACCAGGAAATTAGACCTGGCGCCTGGGTGCTGTCAGCCTCATGGTCCCCTTGCCGCTGCCATCTGATTTTTCCGCAGCGCGAGGGGGTAAAGTCTGTGCCGATGGCCGATGGCACAGACTGCAAGCTCCGCCCCCTCGCGCAACGCGTGTCTGAGTGCCGGGTGTCGTCACGTGACATCCTGGCACTCAGCAGGCCGACCAAAGGAGATCAGCAGCAGCACGAGTGTCCCCCTCCCCTGCAGTGAGGTAAAGCAGCAGGGAGGGGGGACACATCAAGAAGAAACCCCCAAGAAAAGACTATGTGAGGTGGGTGTGTGTTTGTATGTATTGTAAAGTAGGTGTGTGTGAGGTGTTTAGATATTTGTGCATATGTAAAGTAGGTGTGTGTGAGGTGTTTGGATATATGTGTATATGTAAAGTAGGTGTGTGTGAGGTGTTTAGATATTTGTGCATATGTAAAGTAGGTGTGTGTGAGGTGTTTGGATATATGTGTATATGTAAAGTAGGTGTGTGTGAGGTGTTTGTATATATGGGTATATGTAAAGTAGGTGTGTGTGAGGTGTTTGGATATATGTGTATATGTAAAGTAGGTGTGTGTGAGGTGTTTGTATATATGGGTATATGTAAAGTAGGTGTGTGTGAGGTGTTTAGATATTTGTGCATATGTAAAGTAGGTGTGTGTGAGGTGTTTGGATATTTGTGCATATGTAAAGTAGGTGTGTGTGAGGTGTTTGTATATATGGGTATATGTAAAGTAGGTGTGTGTGAGGTGTTTGTATATTTGTGCATATGTAAAGTAGGTGTGTGTGAGGTGTTTGTATATATGTGTATATGTAAAGTAGGTGTGTGTGAGGTGTTTGGATATATGTGTATATGTAAAGTAGGTGTGTGTGAGGTGTTTGTATATTTGTGCATATGTAAAGTAGGTGTGTGTGAGGTGTTTGTATATTTGTGCATATGTAAAGTAGGTGTGTGTGAGTCGTTTGGATATATGTGTATATGTAAAGTAGGTGTGTGTGAGGTGTTTGGATATATGTGTATATGTAAAGTAGGTGTGTTTGTATATATGTGAAGTAGGCGTGTGTGTTTATGAATTGTGTTTATGTTTGCGTGATTGTCTGGCTCCTAAAAAAAATTTCTGGCTCCTAAAATCAAATTAAATTTGTCAAGCCCTGTTGTACATTACATAACTTTACCTAAATTCTAGAATTGTGCACGTACAAAATGTAGACAATTCTGTACTCTTTGTATATAAGTTTACAAAAATATGTTGCCAACTGCACAAAATCATGATAAACAAAAAATGTATTAAATATACTTGCTGCCATCTTTTTACATTATGCAACATGATGTCACAACTATTGAGTAGACTTATAACCCTTGTCAGAGACAGTTACTGTTCAAAAATAAAAGCTGCCAGCAGCCAAGCAGAACCTTGGATTCCCTGAGTTGAGCCAATTGCTCACAGCATTTCATTAAACAAAACGTGATAAATGATATAATGCATGTGTTTGACATTTTTTATTGTTATATTTTAAAAAAAAACTAGTAAGAGGGTCCATGTTGGCATTAGCTAATTGTCCTTTACACAATTTTATAGAACTAGAAGTGCACACATACAAACCTTAGAAAGTTCTGTACTCTTACCCTTAGTGACAAGACATTTTCACCTTGACTTTCCCTTGGTGACAATGGCTGTTTTGACATTTCTGGGGTGTTTGTGATTAGCTGTAATTTTATTCTTTCTCACATACAGTACCCACACAAATTATATGTTGTTTTTATCATCATAAGAAGGGCTTTCATTAGATACCATTATGTTCATCATATCTTATAATTTACTACAAAAAATAAAATATGATGAAAAATTAAAAAAAAAAAACACACTTTTTCTAACTTTGACCTAAAATATAATTTACACAAATAAAATCATTAAAAAAAACCCCGTCTAAATAGTTTCTAAATGTTGTCCTGAGTTCAAAAATATGCATGTTTCCAAATTATAAGTTATGGGGCAAAAACCAAAAATAGTGTTTTTTGTTTTTTTCCTATATTGACCTTTTGACACCAACCCGAACCCAAAATTTAACCCTAACACTAAATTTAACCCCAACTCTAATCCTTATTATATCACTTAATGTTTTAATTTTAATTTAATTTTAACCCTATCCCTTATGCTAAAAATTATTTAATTTTAACCCTATAGGCTAATCTATTTATCTATATAACCAGTTGTTAATTAATTAAATATTTAACGTGCCTGGCACGTCCTTTGTTGCGAAGGGGTTAAACCTTTACAAAAGATGGTGCTAACTGCATGATAACTGTATACAAAAAGGCTGGATGTAACGTGAGATTATAACCAGTGAGTACACAACAAACTACAGTGGATACAAAAAACCTGTAAAGACTTTTTTGATTTTCTTTAATTCCTCCACTGTTAATCTCGAGGGGAAAAATAACCTTCACATTTTTAAGAAATAGTAGAAACGTTGTAAAAAAATTAAAAAAATTAAAAAAAAATAGAACACAAAATGTTTCCCTACCTTTTCTGAGTCAACTTTTCCCCTGGTGAATTCTAGCTTCCAGAATTGTAAGGCCTGTTCAAGCGTTAAACCAATACCCTTCAGGAAAAGGCCATACTGCATGCGCCCACCATGACGCAGGTGGTGATTATCTTTCAAAGATTTGTGAAGTTGCCGCATGCAGAGAGGGAATGACTTGGTAGCTAACTGCAATACAAAAAGAAACCACAAATCCCATCATTGGCCTAATGTCTATTCCTGGAAACATTGCCTACATTAAAAGCTATATTATTTTACATTTGCAAATCAAGAAAAACATTTTCAAAGGAATGGAGCAAAAGCAAATACAATGCTTGTGAAAATGGAGAAGTGAAACTAAAGCAACAGTACATCATACTTCACAATAGAAATAAAGTTATTTTAAATGAGGAACATGCACGTTTGGGTATGCTTCAGAATAAAAAGTGTATTATTGCAACCAGGACACTTTTCTTCTAAACTTGCAGTCAATTCTCCACTATTCTAGTTGTACCTATTACAGAAAACTGCTTATCTTTAATCTTACTCAATTACATTATGCATAGCCTTTTTTGCTGCCACACCAGTGAATAAAAAGTAACTCAATGTTAATGGTGACTGAATAGTGGATGAGCCTGAAAAACATCCACAAAATAAACTATAAAAAGTATAGGACTCAAGAACAGATTGCAAAAATTAAAATGTAATTACATCATTATGTAAAGCCTGATGTTTCAACCCATAGTAGCTGGGTCTTTACCCAAGGCATACACAAGTGAAAAACAGGATATTGTGCATAAACAAATACATATTTATATCCAAGGAAACAACAAGTGTTTTCAGTTTGCACTCCTCAGTAAGTGGGTTGTATGATTGCTACCTTTTGCCCGTATGGGTAATTACCCCTTTTCTGTATTTTTTCAAAAAATGTTGTCCTTCTTCTGTGCGCTTATTGGATTTTATTTTACCTTTCCTTTATTTTTATACTTGTGTTTTGTGCCTCCGAGATGCTGCTTCCTCACTGGCGGTGGCACTCACATCACACGGGCATGACAGCAGGGCTAGCTGATGATGACTCGAGAACCGAGAGCAGCGCACTTGGATATAAATATGAGGTATGGTTTTATGTTTAATGGCCTGTTTTTTCACTTGTGTATGCAATTTATTCTTGAGTGCCGAGTCATCTACATTTTTTATAAGGCGAATTTGGCATTGTTGACGAAGATTTGAAGAGTGCATACATAACTTTCTCAGTCATTAAACATTTGAAGAACATTCTGTTGTACCATTAAAACATTAGGAATTGAACATTTCTTTTCAACAGTTTAATTAAGCATTATGTAGTGGGAAACCTGGTGAGCTCCTCCAGCAAAGAGTTTGCTCTTCCTCAGGCGAACCTCACCAGGTTTGTATAGTTTAATTAATCTCACCTCATTTTCTAAAAGATGTAGAAAGAGAAGATACTGATTAAAAGATCACCTAGCATCTTTGCAATACTTACTGCATCAATCTGTTCAAGTGAAATTTTGCCTGTATTTCTTTGCGAACTAAAGTCTTGTCCAATATAGGAATGGCTGAAAAATAAACACAGTTGGTATTTTATGTATTTTAATTCCTTGGTTTTCTAGTTAACAACTGATTTTTTTTAGTGACAATAACTCAAATTATCAGTAATAGTTAAGTGTTCGATCCCTTAATTGAATAATACAATTCTAGGATAGATTAATTAAAGAAAAAACCGCAGGCAAGATCCAATAATTTGGTTTGATCTCTTTTTATTAAATTGAAGAATAGTATGTGGGTTGCATTATTAATTGTTCATGAGATAATCTACTGTAGTTTAAAAAAGAAATTACGTAACTAAGAAAATATTACAATTGATATTAAAGATGACAATGCTACCATGAGTACTTGAAAGTCCACTCCAAGCAGAATACATTTTTTCCATTGTTTTATTACTTGTACCCTTAGTAGCCATCATTCTAAACCACACTTTCTGATTTGCTTACATTTTCTTGCTGGTAACCTGAACACATTAACTTAACTCCTCCTACTTGCGACTCCACGCATATGCATGTATGCTCAACCCTTATTTTGAACTAACTTGCATAGGCTATCCTGTTGAGTGTAAAATTCCTGTGTTCTTAGGGGGAAATCAATTAATCAAGGTAGTTCCCATGTGATCGACTCATTTATTGATTAATCAATTGCTTTTCCCTGGACACTCCGCTGACCTGCAACCCTGTGTGGGACAACCTGCAGATGTGTGCTGTATAACTCCTGTGCAATTTATGTGTGCACATATTGAAAGTATAGCTATATTTTAGGATACTATGTTTTTTTTTTTTTTTTTTACTCCTTTTCAAAAATAGGTAAAAGTGTAGTGTCATGTTGGCCTGGAATGGAATTACTTTAACTCAGTTAACTGTTTCTCCTTTTGAAAAACTATAAAATATTATTTCTTCCCAAGCTCCTCCCAACTGGTAAGATCTTAGTTGGAGGGTCAGTAAAAACTTCAAACGTGACATGTGTGAGTAAATATAACATTTTTAGAAAACCTGCTTATAATTATTGAATTTTAAAGAAGGTAGATCATTTTTAAGTTGGAGTGGTCCTTTAACTAGTTAATTATTATTAAAGTTGTCCTTACACACTTCACAATCCTGTGCCTCTTTTCAGGGCCAAGAACAAGTCGTTTATATCTCAGAGTGGTGAGTAGACCTTGCATTTAGGTAATGTCACCAATAAAAAGAGAAGAATAACTGTATACATCAAAGAAAATATATTTGGAGGTGATTAGGACAAAACAACATTGAGGAGTCTGTAGAATCTGCCTTAGATGTGCAAGTAAAGGGGAGATAAGTAAGCATGATAACCTTTGATTGCTATGGTGCATTCTAATTCTCAATTACCATTTACAGTCTTGGTTAATTCTGTTCCTTGCACAAGTGCACATAGCTTTGCTTTGGATTTATTTAATCTCAATTGATAAACTATATAACAGCTCCATTAACAAACAGCATCCTAGGAAAAAAGCAATGATTATTTGATCATTGGCTCATTTACAATCTTGTTATCCCTGTGTGTTCTCAAAGCCCTTTTCTAACTAAAGATCCCATAACATATACCAACTGAGCAGTTTTAGAACTAAAGTAATCACTACACAATTACAAAACATTTTCAATTAATTTCTCTTTTTTAATTAAAAAGAATACTGTAAAACCACAAAGTCAAACTGCAACTCAAGGTGGTCCAGTATTAAACCTATTTAATTTAAGCCAGTATTTAAAAAAAAAACAAGCAGCCAGGAGTGTCGAATTAATTACTTCCATGCTGTGTCAAAGTTTTCCCAAAGCTCTCCTCAACAGACTTTTACCAATTTACAGAACAAACAGAAGGCAGAGGGAAACTAAAACCAACAGACATATTTTACAATATTTTGTGCACTGATCTTGGGTTTTACAATGCCACATTTTTTATGTTTAAGACGAGAGGAAGACATTGTAAATATAGCTCATTAAATTGATGTATTACCAGTGAACCGTCTCAAAAGAAACTATTTAAATGAAAATACCCGAATACATGCCAATCAAGAGATGCTACTGGGGGAAAAAAGGGTTTTTACAATTTTCTAATATAAGATAATCACAATCAATATTTCCCAACCTGTGGACATGTGTTGTCTCAAAGACTGGTGGGAGCATGACAAGTCCAGACAAAGTGTCAGTGGGTACATTCAATACTCATTATTGTTCCAGTAACAGACTATCAAACAGAGGGGAAAAGAATGATCAGAAATGCTTAATGCAGCTGATAGAGAGGATCTATGTAACGCCTAAGTCACTAATGACAAAGAGCCAACAGGGCTCAAGTGGGGGTGAATAAATACTTTGCTAAAAATTGGAACAGAAATATGATAAAATGTTTGTGAATCTGTGCTCAAAATACTAAATATTGATGTAACCTGGAGAGTGGTCATAATTGCATGCCATGGACTTACCTAAGATGATTAAGTAAAGGCTGAAGTCTCTCATCAGACTGTACAACAGGCAGGGAGCGAGCGGATAACTGAAAGAAAGGATCTGTAGTAAAACAGTGTTCATAAACAATGTTAATAAGTAACAGCTTTTACAATACATTGATTATGATTCTTAGAAATGTAACTAACCTCAACATTATGTATTGTCAGTGATACTAATGTTTACAGAACAATGTAAATATGTTCCAAAGTTGGATTTTATAAAGCCTCACATTGCTATGTTTATTTTGTCAGTAATTGTTTTTATAAAGCCTTAGACATGATCTTTTTTTAAGCTCAAGTCTTTTGAAGGGCAGTTTCTGTGATATATAGCCCAATTAATATTATAATTGCTCATAAAAATGCAGACGTTTTTATTGTGACCATGAATAAATTGTGCCAAATACAAACAAAAGTACATGATTCAAAATCAAATTATAATTAATAATACAAAAAATATTGGAGAATCCAAGCACTAATAAATATAATCCTCAATGACATATCAAGAAACAATGCAATTCGAATACAGCATAAAACACTCAAGCACTCAAGTGAAGCTAGTAAAATAAAACAATCAGCTGACAAAAATGTACATTTCCATTTTATACCATCTCCTTAGGAAATTAATTTTATTAATCAAGGTTTTACTAGAAGAATTATATATTTTGATTACTCTCATTTTTTTTTATGTCATTGGGATAGATCACTGATTCCTTAGAAAGTACCTATATCTTAAGAGGTCAGAGTAACCTTTACTTTACATCTACCTATTGCATATGTATAAATATAGAATTTTCAGGTATCTGAAAATACACTTAGCAGAATATTTATTGCATCATTGTGTTACACATCATTGCAGTTTTATAGAAAGATATATTCTTTCATTTTTCCCCCCAAAAAAATTGATTGGGGTTTGTTTGTCTTTGTAAGCTCTACCAAAATCCTGAAGAGATGAGTGGGAGGATCAGCAGAAGCTGCAAATCTGATATTTATTATTCATTTAAACTTATTTCATATGCAGGTACTCAAATTTGTAATATTTAAAATATATATATATTATATATATAAGTCTTTCAAGATGCGTTCTAAGTACTTAACTGAATTTCCAGCAAACTACTTAATACAGATTGAATGGTAAAAAAAAAAAACGGTATTCTGCTCAGTTCTGCTTTTATATGCGCACCTATATTTTCCTTAACTCATCAAAATAAATGAGTCTTTAACAATCTCACGATTGTGAACATTCTACCATAGACAATGTTTTTACGACTAGATAATATTTCAAACAGTTGAAATTTTTACTTTGTTCTATTATGAATTTGGATCGTTAGTTGAGGTGTATTTCAAGGTGATATAAGAGGACGGGGATAAAATAAATTGCTCTGTCATTTTGATTGTAGAATCTATACGAACTCTTACAACTGGTAGATGCTGGTTAGAAATTTCATTAATTTGGATTTATGGGATATGCTTGGGATGCATTGAGTTATCTATTTTCTTAAAGCAGACCTGTCACCAAAAACAAACTCCTGACCGCCCCCAAAAAATATACAAGTTGTGTGAGCAGAATTATAATCAAATGCATGAGGGAAATAGTGTGTTTTAAACGTGTCCATGGTATCTCCTATTTATGACATCTGCAGAAATTGCAGAAGAAGCCACCACAGACGTATTTAAAACACGTTAATGCATCAATGAACACTATATATAGATCATTTTGACTCTATTTATTTGCAATATAAACAAATGCTTAAAGTGACACTAAACTTTTCTTTACAATTGTGTCTAATATTGATACTAGTCTTAGAATAAACTGGCATGTACTTTTATGGTACATGCTAGTTTGTTCTTTGACTGGCAGTCAACAGCTAGCACACTAAGAAAGATCCATTTTCACATGCCACCAATAGAGGGTCCCTGTAGCAGAGCCCGGACAGACACACGTCAGAGTAAATCCCTGCTATGAATGATGCACTGCATGCTAATAGTGGGAGGCAGAGTCAGAGCAAACCGGTGTGTCTCTGCAAAGATACACATAATGTTTACTCCGCAGTAATAAGTAATAACAAGTTTTTAACCTTTGCTTATATTATCCCTTTCCTTTTTGCAGGACGTTCTCAGCCTCCCTAATTTCCAGTGCCCAAAAGCCCATAGGGCAGCATAGAATGTCCTGACTGTAACAGCTCATCGTTAGACCCCTGATAAGGTATCTGGGTTCTTAAGGCCCAAAGCACCATCTGGTGTGAAGCGATTAATGAAAAAATGTTTTTAAAAAAATAATTGAGAAATGTGTTCTAAAAGCTGATCCCACAGATTATTCCTAAAAGTTCATTGTAACCAGGGCCGCTTTAAAACCCTACTGGGCCCTGGTTACAATGTAGATTGTAAATGTAAATGTTTTAATATTATATGCAACTATTTTCATATCACATTCAACTATTTGTATATGTAATACAAATGTTACTGAAGAATTGCATTTCTTTATTTCCTTTTTCTGCACCCACATTGCACTACACACTATACAGTATCCACAGCACTTGCCATACACCTGTATTGCACCCACAGCACTTGGCTTGCACTCATATTAAACCCACAGAATGTGGCATACCACCGTGTCAATGTTCCCCACAGAACATACCAATTTGTCATTTTATCCCACAGAACTGCCCCTGCAGAAAAGGCCACCGAGTCAGTTTCCCCCATAGTACATGTTATTTTGCCCCACAGAACATGCCACAGCATCACTTTGCCAATTAAAATAAGCCACTGTCAGGTACCAATTAACATGAATAAGCAATCCCAAGTGAAAGACAAGCAAACCGGCTCCACTCACTATTTGAATCTTGGCTAGGCGGGTGCTCCACAGCGTTGATCAAACACAATTTTAATAGCATCAAACAAAGAAAAAAGTGTGCACACCGCTCTCCACGATGATTAATAAATATGTGCTTTAATTCAGTGCACCAGCAAACAGAAAATATATCATCCAACAGACTTAAATATAGGAGTGCGAGAAGACACCTAATGCGTTTTGCGTGTTGCTACGCTTAATCATAGGTGTATTAAAAGGGAACACGAATTTCTTATATACACGTGTTTAGCCAATGCAAGGAAAGGATAAAATAAGTGCAGGTGTGAGTGTGTGTGAATTAACTGTGAAAGAGACAAAAAAGAAGATAGATAAAGAAATAAAATGAATGGATTGAATGTGAATTGCAATGAGTGTAAGTGTATGTGGGTAAATGTAAAAATGTAAGAGAACAAAAACTAAAATATGATTAAGCGTGGAAAAACGCGAAACGCATTAGGCGTCTTCTCTCACTCCTATATGTAAGTCTGTTGGATGATATCTTTTCTGTTTGCTGGTGCACTGAATTAAAGCACATATGTACTGATCATCGTGGAGAGCGCTGTGCACACTTTTTTCTTTGTTTGATACCAATTAACATTCCACAATCACTTTGTCATTAACATATGCAACAGTCAGGTTGTCTATTAAATATGCCACAGCTTGCTCATTAATATGCCAGTGTTATTTTGCCATTAATATGCCAGTATTATCGTGCCATTAATATGCCACAGCCAATTTGCTCATTAATATGCCAGTCTTTTTTTTTTTTTTTTAGGCAGTGTCAGCATGCAATCAGCCAATCAAAGATGTGGCTAGCCCCATGCATCGGGTGAGGGTTTGTCAGTCTCTGCTAGTGCAGAGACAGAGCTTAGTTTTTCCATGCCACCAACAGAGGGGGATCTAGTGAGAGACTTCTTAGGAAAGTATCATGGCTGCTCGGAGGATAAACTGCCATGTACCTTAAAAAGTACATGCCAGTTTATCGTCACACTAAGGTCACTTAAGTTTGTCACTTGTGCTTCCAAGTTAGAAGCAAAAGTGAAAAAAGCATTTAGTGGCCCTTTAAATGAGCCTGTTACCCAACTTTACTTTCGTAGGGATCTCATTTCTCGAAAGTTCCAAAATGGTCTGTCATCCTCCAGTGATCGCAGAGCTGAAAGCTGCAATATAGTCTATACATGAAGGAAACGTAAAGTGTAAAGCAGACCAGTGTCGACACAGATTTTATTATGTTTGATTATAAAATACTAGGCACAATGCATAATAAACCAACCAAACCACCAGTTTGTTTTCAATGATAAATATTACAAATAGGAGTGAGCACAAAAATGGTATGTTTATTTCAGAATAATTGTTGCAATCCTTGTGTTAAAATGGTAAAATACTATATAGAACAATACACTTTCTCATGTACCCTGTCATTTAGAATATTGACATGGTAACTTCAATACTTTCATTCAATCTGTTCGTTCTGTAGAAACCAAAGATTTCAGCTCTGCTGAAAGTGATCTCAACTGGGAAATTTACCACATGACTACCCTCCCATTTCAGGTTTGACTGAAGAGAATTCAACCTTTTTACACAACACAAAGAAGGCTGTCAAGTAACTTTAGTAATACAGGGAAAAGTATTTTGCCCTCTAATGATTAAACTTAAAAAACAATGTATAATATTGAGTTACATTCATTATAACACATATAAACAACGAAAGCTATGGTCTGTTTATTTTAGGCAAACTTAATGAGTTCTGCACATGCCAAACAACGATTTCTTCATAATATGTAAAAGAGATTACAAATAAGTGGAGAAGATTTATGGGGGGGGGGGGGGGGGTATAATATATAACTAAGTCATTAGATTGACCAACATCTTTTCTAAAAATTGTCCAAATTAATTACTGCAGTAAAAGTCTTTTTCATAAGCAAAAGTAGCTACTCTGATTATATTGTGTGATTGGTACAGGTCGAGTATCCCTTTTCTGAAGATCCAAAATCCGGTCAATTCAGATAAGGGATACTGACCTTTCTGGCGTGCGGTAGTTAAGCTCCTCCCAGGCGCCGTAAATGAGAAGCCAGCACTCATGGGAAATGTAGTTCTATTTATATATGCACTATATTATGGGTTAGTATTATATTTTTATTATATATCTTTGGAGTGAGAGTTTTCTTTTTTGCACTTTTTGACACAATTATCACTATACACTAGGGCTGTGCCTATATATACTCTTGAATTTAGATAATGTAGATCATTTATAGGGCTGGTTCTGCCGAAATTATCTATTATCTGTAAGTATCTGTTAGCAAAATGCTGCCGGTTCTACATATTTCTATTTTAAATTCCCTTTTAAGAAATATAACACCATGCATTAATGTTAAATTACTACATTTCCTTACAGGTAAAAGGTTACTTTATTTATTCCTTCATAAATTCAAAATTGTTTCTGGCACGTCTGTATTCTATCGCATTAAAGTGTATTTATATAGACTAACAAATTATATTGACACGTGGTACATAATTTAGGCATGTCTAGGGGGAACACTCCCTTGCTAGCATGGTACATGTATGGCACAACCTGTAGTAGAGAACTTGTTTTCCAAAGAAACTAAATCACACCACTTGACAAATAATTGTCAAAAAATTGAGAAATGTGGTGAGAAATATTCAACAAGACTTTAAGCGAGTAGGTGTCCCGGTGAGTCCCTGCATTATACCCACGTTCCCTACAATTTGGAGCCCAGTAATTGTATATATCTGCAACATCCTGCAGTATACCATGATCAGGCTGAAACTAACATGGTTGAGTGCCTCGGTACAGCCAATCACAGATGTGTTAAACAGTTCCTGGCTTTGACAGCTTTAGTCTCTCCCTGCACCGTGGCAATCGGGGGCGGGTGAGACTATTTACAGTATGTACAGTTTGCCCATGTACCCTAGATTTTATTAATAATTAGGGCTGCAATATCACTATATTGCTGAAAAAAAATGTTTAAGAAAAAGTAATGCACTACTAATATGTATTGACCTACAACAACAAAAAAGATACATAAAAACATGGGGTATTTCTAAACTCAGGACAATTATTATAATATATTTACCAGGTTAGTTTCCTTAGCTTTTATAGATGTGTAAAATATATTTCAAGTAAAAGTAGTTTTTTTTTTTTTTAATGTTCCATCATTTTATTATTTTTATAGTAAATAATATGATCAAAATAATGGTATCTAAAGGAAAGTTCTTCTTATCCCAAAAAACTATGATATATAATCTGTGTGGGTACAGTAAATGATAGAGGGAAATTACAGCTAAACACAACCCCCACAGAAGTGTTAAAACAACCATTGTCACAAACATAACAAAACAGCCCAGTCATCTAGAGGTCAAAAAAAGAAAATGGAAACATAAATGCATATTAAAATTGACTACCAAGTAACAGACAAAACAGTACATAATGTAAAGATAGTCCTGCTCACATTTTAAAGTCTACAGGGAGTACAAAGGCAAAACATGAGATGTTATGATAGACAGCAAATAAGGCAATAGTAAAAGGTGGGCTGTGCAAACTGCATTGTTAGGATCTTAGGTCTTACGGAGCTTGTAATTTAATGAGTTATAAGCTCTGAGGAGGTGAGTTTGAACTAATTTCAAATATTAGTTATTTCCCTATCGCTCAAAGATTCTGTAAGTTCCAGAGATATGAGCCATTTTTAGAGAAGTCTTGTAGTGTGAAGCGGTCACCAGGAAGGATTTTGAAGAACAATGATTACATGAAGCAGTAGATTCCTCCAACCAACCGTTGGAACAATGGAACCACTGATAAAAGAAAAGGAGGATTAGGAGTTTAAAAGGCAGCCATACAATCTATTATAAGCAAACATTTGAAAACACTTCAGTGCTCCTGAAGGGTGGAATGGAGTCCAAATATTTATCCCATTATGCCTTCTCCCAAACTGTACAGTTCAATCTCTGTGAGGCTCAAATTCTCTCGCGACTTCCATCGCTCCTCCGTGAGAACTTGAACCTTACGGAGATTGTACAATATCAGAAAAGGCCTAACACGATCCACCCTTCAGAAGCATTTAAGGAGTTTTAAATGTAGAAGTGAATAGTTTGCTTATAATAAATTGTGTACTACTTTAACTCCTTCTACTTAATTTTATCTGTGGCTCCATTGTTGCATCAGTTGAGCGGCTGTGTAGAATCTACTGCTGCATGTGATCCTTGGTCCCCTGCTGGCTCTCCCTTTGCTTAAAATTGGTGAGAAGCCGGTAAGCTCATGGCAATGTGAAGTCCGCCCCCTGATAGAGCTGTACAGAGAAAAGAGGGCTCAATAAGGTCCTCTGCTTTCTTTCATTGAAGCATTTTAATTAAAATTAATAATCTTCCAATTAGTGAAAAGTATGAATGGGTCTGCACACTTACAAGTATCGGGTGCCACGAGGGAGCGTCATTCACGCCCATAAAGCAAAAGGAGACTTGAAAAAAGCTCAGTGCTGGGCTGAAACGTTGTTATTTGTTGGTGGATTAAACTCCCTTAACGGTGTGCTGAGTCTCCTATCTTTCCTTTTAATCTTCCAATTAAACATAATTGTCAAAAATATATCTTATACCCGTATATAACTAGTCAGTGACCACAATTCAAATTCCACTTGTATTTGCCAAGAATCCATTAAAAATGCAGCTTTGATTATAATTTTCTTTCAAGGGACTGTCACCTAAAACGTGTTTGTAATATGAATGTAGCGATTAAAAAAAATGATAAAACATCTATAAACTCTATTAGAAGAATTGGAAGCAAACGCATGAAGAGAAAATGGAGTTTTAAACTCGTCTGTGGTGTCTCCTGTGGCTTTATATGCAAATTACATTTTTCCCAAAAGAAGCCACAGAGGATAAACAAGAGACACTAGAGACATCTTTAAACCCCAATTTGTCTTCGTTTAGGTGACAGAGGTCTGTTAAAATGTAGACTTTTTGCACCAGTAAAATAATATAAATTCCCATAGCTTTTACATAAATTTTTAATAAGTTAGGGCTGTTAAGACAATTATTACTATATATCACAATACATAGTGATATAAACTGGACTACGATAGACTGGCATAAATTCAAATATATAAAGCATAACCATAAATTTCACATTATTTCCCCTTATACCAAGATGACTGAGGTAGCAATCAGAGGCTGATAAATCTCTCAAGCAAACTGATCTACACAATGAAAAAGCACACACTTAATTTGAAACAAATGCATAATAATTCGGTTTAATTTCAAGCCACAGGGACAAGTTGTTCTTACTGCTTCACAACTTTTTGATTTACAAGATTTTTTCAATCACTCTTGGGATAAACTGTATTGAGCTCACTGCTTGTAAAATGTTATCAGAGCAAACATTTTGAAATACTGAGGTAGAAAAAAACCTGTGTATAAATAAATGCAAAGATGAGTCTATCCCTCACTATTTCAGAGGTTGTGTGACAGTGTCTCCCTCGAGCACAAGCTATTTTTATGGAACATAGCAATGTCATCACAATGCACTACAAACATTTTCGATTTAGCTCATTTCACAATGAATGTCACTTTGCAACATAAAAAAAAAAAGGAAAACAACATCCTGAAAAATACAAACATGGCATTAAAAAAAGTGTTTATTCTAACTTTATTTAGATAGGCACAAATATGTAAATGCATGAAAAACCACAGGTACATACATTTATATACAAACAACTACTAACTGATCAATATTTAAAAAGAATGCAGGACGAATATCCTGCCTTTCATTTTCATAGTCATAATAGTTTTCATAAGTGAATTATAGGATTACTCGTCTGAAGAAAAACTGGACAAATAAATGCATATTCAAGTTGACATATTAAAAATGTATATGCAAGCAAAAAAAAATACACGTGCTCACTTCTAGAAAGTTTTAAAAAATATATAAACTCTTTTTTTGATAAATACATTAGAATAGGAAATGACTCATCGGGCAATATAAACACACAGACTTAAAGTACTTTAATGATTAAAAATAATCTAGCAATCGTGTTAGCAAAATTGGATCCAAATGCATAAAATAAGAGAAAAAGAGGTCTTAAATGTTCCAGTGGTGTCTCCTGCTTGATTTGCAAATTACACTTTCCCACGGAAAATTTGTTCATTTGCATATCAAGTCACAGGTGATGTCATAAACAGGAGACACCAGACATTTTTTTTAAACATATTTTTCTCTTATTTCATGCATTTGCATAGAATTCTGCTAATACCATGTTGTACAGATCATTTTTCATGCGCTACATTGACAGTATAAGCGGTATTTAGATTGATTACCTTTAACATTAGTTACTCCGGTCTAAAAAACTGGACTTGTTTTTACTTTGTGATTCGTTGAACAATGCTTATTACATTTTCATATGTTGGTCTGTTTTAAGGACCAGTATGACCAAGCTCAAATACAAATGACTGGGATAAATTAAATAGTAGGCTGGTTTGTATTCAACCTGTGTATGCTTTATCTCTGCAACATTAGCAAAACATACAAAATATTTCAGAATTCAGCAGTGCTGCACATTTTTCTATTACTTTATTTATAAATACATAAAAACTTATAGTGAAATGCAAATCACTATTTAAGCATTTCTCACTCTCTGAACTATTGCTAGAATATAACTTTAGTTCAATCTAGATAGACCTAGCAATTACATTTCAAGTCACTCAAATTCAGAATAGTGTGTGAAATTCTGAAGGCTAATTATCTTAATCTTTAGTTTTAATGAAACAGAATTTGGAAACTATACATTCTGCTGTATTTGGGTTCAGAGAAAAACTGTGCATGTGCTAGTGTTTAACCTGTACACCGCACAGGCGTTTTTTGCATACAAATACATGCACACAATTTTAGGAATGGGGCATTTCTTATAAAAGAAATACAACAGGATCTATGGAATGTTCTGAATATCTATGTACTGTTTGTTTTATACATCGTTCTGTGGAAGACTTACAGCATTATATTTTTCAGCAAGGGCTCTTGTTTACACAAAATAGTAGCTTTCAATAATAATAATGTGTTTCCACAATATGATGGTACTACTACCTAATGGTACTTGTTTTATTGACCATAGTATGCTTAAGGACTGAGTGGACTGTAGTGGGACTTGAATCCTTTGACCCGTAGTATTAAACAGTTGGTGCATTATCACACTGAGCCATCTCACAGCTTTGAACTGAATACTTTGGAGTCTGCAAATGCATTTTGTCATAGTTTCCAAAAAATCAATGAACCAACATGTCAGGCACTTTGCACTGTTATTGGGCATATACTTCACCTTCTCATCTACTAGGAACTTCCTCTCAGAGAGTGTGAATGATTGAATGTTAAAGGCAGTGTCCTTGACAATCCAACACTATAGGATTTATCTATCTTTCTAAAATGTGTGCAGGTTCTGCAAGAAGTGATGCTACTCTTTCTGACAGTAAAAAAAGACATTCACAGCTATCTTGATTTACTTTCAACACAGCCACATGCTGAGCAAGCATTTCTGCAATGTTTAAATGTATTTACCCACTCAGATGCCAGAAAAAAAAAATACTTCTTACAAAATCATTGAGAAATGGAAAGTAAATTAATCATATGGTTGTTCTCCTGCTCACATCTGAACACAGAAAAATATCCCACATAAATCTTTCATTCCAACCATGTGTGCCCTGCAGACAATTCCTATACTGACAGAAAGATGTCCTTCACTAGCTCTAGTACAACAGAAAAATGTTAAAGGGACACCTCCGACATCAGACTAAGTATGATGATTCTATTAGTGTTTAAAACGTAAATTGTACAGGCATGCCAAAGAAAACTCTTGCAAAGCATCTGCCCTGTCATTACCATTTCCATTATAATAGAAGAGTTGGCCTGGCCTGAGTAGGTTACATCAGAACATCTGTGACCTTGTGAGGAGACCATCTCATTCAAGCTAGTACCGTATTTGCTCGAATATAAGACGAGATTTTTTTCAGAGCAAATGCTCTGAAAAATACCCCTAGTCTTATATTCGAGGTCGTCTTATATTTGAGGTCAGGTTATAAGGCTGGGATCCAGGTCCCCCGCAGAGCTGCAGGGGACCTGGATCCCCATCTCTAACAGCCGGGACTTTCGGCTTCATCAAAAAAATCCCGGCGGAAGTGCCGGGCAGCAGCGGAGGATGTTTGCGCGTATCGAGCAGACATCCTCTGCTGCCCCGCTAGCCACCAGGAGAATCGAGCAGCCGGGGGATGTCTGCACGATAGTGCAGACATCCTCCATGCTGCCCAACACTGATGTCTATTATGACGGACCGGCTGTCTGTCATAACAGACGAAGTGTCGGGCAGCATGGAGGATGTCTGAACGTATCGTGCAGACATCCCCCGGCTGCCCCCACTAGCCACCAGGGAGCAAAAAACAGGTGAGGGGGAGGGAGGGGGAGAAAGACAAGGGGAGGGGGGAGAGAGACAAGGGGTGAGTGGGCAGAGAAAGACAAGGGGGGCAGAGAAAGACAAAGGGAGGGGGCAGAGAAAGAGAAAGGGAGGGGGCAGAGAAAGACAAAGGGGAGGGGGGCAGAGAAAGACAAGGGGAGGGAGGGGGAGATAAAGACAAGGGGGAGAGCGCAAGAAAAGTTTGGGGGGAGGGAGACAACACGGGGGGGGGGTGGAAAGAGAGGCTGCATTGGCACAATAAATACAAGAAATGCATTTGTTTAATATCATTTTTATTGAATATTAAAAAGTAATTTACATGTTAATATATACAAGTTAAACTTTTTTCCTATAGGGTAGTCTTATATTCAGGCTTTTAGTTTTTTTCCTAAAGGAATATCCAGTTTGGTGGGTCGTTTTATAATCAGGGTCGTCTTATATTCAAACAAATACGGTAAGTGCTTTGCAGTTTGTTTGTTTTTTGTTTGCATCCCAAAATTCATTGGCTTGATATCATTGACACCCAGCACATGTGAAGTATATATCTCCATTTATCTGTATTGGAGAATTGACTGTCTATCCCCAGCAACTCCTGGCAGCCATCCATTCTTTGGACACGGCAAGAGATATCAGGAAAAAGCCTGCAATAGCCAATGTGTACTACCTGGAACAACTATGCATATTTAGGTTAAAAGTGACCGCTTTAATACATATTTATTTGTCCTTTTTTAACTCAGTCTGACGTGCTGATTATTTTGCAACTACTTGTGCAATGTTTGAATTATAATTGGGGGGGGGGGGGCGGGGGGAGTTTTCTGAAGGTTTAACACATCTGTATATTTTAGCATTTCGAATCTGTAATCCATACAGAACATGATCTCTGAAACATATAGTATATCATACAGGATAATGTCAGCATGGCTGTCCATCAGATAAAGCTCAGTGCATGGGCGTCCGCATGAATTTTCTCCGGGTTGTAAGGTTAAACAACAAAACCGAAAACGGATGGCTCAAAATCATGAGATGTGTATTCCACAGCAGCTGCAGTACCAATCCGTAATCATAAAATAGCAAGCCTTTAGCACTCTAGTTGTTGAGTACTATTTTTTCCATGATGCTTAACGTATTGGCTGAGAGTCATGGGAAATGTAGTCTCAACTGCTGGAGTATTAACTCCATTTTTTTTAGAATCTAGCCCTGTGATTGGTTTGTCATGAACCATCATAACATTGCATTTACACGATAAGTGGTTCTTGTATTGTGGGACATTGTCCACACAGTGTACCTTATAATGCTTCCAAGGCCATAAGTGCCATCTAAACCTTGAAATGTGTCACACCCAGTATCTTCTAAACCTCATTCTCGCACACACAGAATGTGACACTGATTGGCCACTTCCTATAACAAGTAACTTGTATCATACTGTATTATCTTCTTACCCCTTACAATGTGATGCAAAAGTCATAATGTAGCAGAAGTGTCACCTTGCCACCTTTGTATGGCACTCTTTGTATCATCTGCAGCTCCCTAACCTTCCTAAAACCCCTAAGCCAAATGTGCAGGAGAAAAGTCTCCCTGCCACTGTGCAGCACAGAGCTCATTGCACATTAGTGCACAAACTAACACTCCATATTTTATTTGTTTTTAATAGCAGTATACCACCCTTTGATTGCCATAAGGGTGGCACTGAAAGGGTTAAAAAATATCTGCTTACCAGTTAGCAGCTACTGAAAAAATATTAAGTAATATGAGGGAGTAAACAGAAACAGGCCAATACAAGATAAAGTAATTTATAGTGAATGGGAGAGAGACCAATAAGATCTAAGGGATGGCCAGTGGGGTGAATGAAATGGTGGTTGGAATAAGCTAAGGCTACTTGGGCAATACCATAATGAAAGGGGTTTAGTGGGGAGTGAGGGAAAGAACAAAATAAATAAAATTTTAACTAGTATACTGTCATCCACCCTGGCAAGTAAGGATACTTATGTAGCAGAATCAATGGATCCTCCAGTGTGCCTGAAGTCATGGCAGTTTCCATTTTGCTCTATGGTAAAGACGGTCCTGAGAGAGAAGGCCAAATCCCTTTGACAGGGGGTGTATAGCATTAAATAAAGTTTTTTTTTGCTGCAATTCTGATCTCTATGTCTAGTTAACCAAGCCGAACAGCCTGGTGTATCTCCCTCCCTTACTTAAAATCCAGTTTCCATGGGCCCTCTGCCTTCACAACCCACCATGGCTCAATGGAAGTTGGGTGATGCAGCAGGACAATAACTCTAAATGTCAAAGTAAATCTACTACAGAAGAGCTTAAAACAAGGACCAGTCAGAGACCAAACCTTAACCAAATTAATATGCTGTGAGTTCAGGAAGAATAATGCAAAATTCCTCCTGAACTGTGTGCAGCGATGATCCATAACTACCAGCAGCGCTTGAGGTTATTATTGATCCAAAAAGGTCTACCGTAAGTATTTCATTTGTGTATCGTAATGCAATCAGAACAAGTAAAGATGATAAGGATTGTGTTACTGCTTTAGGATGGGTCGCTGCTTGTTCCATCCAAGAACTTTCTGTATTGGTTTGCAACACAGACCTTTCAAACAGTGATCATTAACACAGGGCCTGACAAATTTAATTTGATTTTAGGAGCCAGAAAAAAAAATGTAGCAGCCTGACAATCACGCATGCATACATGCAATTCATAAACACACGCCTACTTCACATATATACAAACACACCTACCGTATTTTCCGGCGTATAAGACGACTGGGCGTATAAGACGACCCCCCAACTAAGTCGTCTTATAAGCCGAAAAAAACGCATCTATATTTTAACCTTTTACATATACACATATATCCAAACACCTCACACACACCTACTTTACATATACACGTATATACAAACACGCACCCACCTCACACAGTCTTTTCTTGGTTTCTTCTTAATGTGTCCCCCTTAATGTGTGTTGCAGCTGATCTCCGTTGGACGGCCTGCTGAGTGCCGACACGCGTTGCACGAGGGGGCGGAGCTTGCAGTCTGTGCCATCCGAACAGACTTTACCCCCTCGCGATGTGAAAAAATTACAAAAAAATACGATGGCAGCGGCAAGGGGACCATGAGGCTGACTGCACCCAGGCGCCAGGTCTAATTTCCTGGTCGCCATAGCGACCTGGCGCCTGGGGTTTGTCGAGCCCTGCATTAACATGACTTTGAATATGATTTCAAATGTTGAGGTTTATAAAATGTGATGCTTTATAAAACATGGGGAAAATGGCAGATATTATTAACACTATTTAATTGACCAGAAATCAGGCCACATTCAATCATCCACTTGTGTCCTCTCGTCTGAACTGCTGTAATGCACTTTTACATGAGCCTCCAGAAAAAAGAAACCCTTAGTCTTAAAACAGTGCAAAATGCTACCCAACCACATTCACACATGTTATATAAAACACATGTGGCTCCACTCCTTGCATTAGTCTACCATTAAAGAAAACCAGTCATCAAAAATATGTTTGGATTATTTAAAAACACTTTATATTCATTCTTTCATTAATTCAGTTGTATTTAAAATGCCTACTCTTGATGCAAGATTTCAATTAATCATATGTTTTTAAATATTTTAAAACTGGAATCCTGTCCTTTCGCAGCCTTAAACAATGCCAGCACTACCTGAAAAAGCTTCTGACCTGTTTACTCCAGCTCACCCTCCTATCAGTGCTTTGTATTATACATTAATTCCCCAGCTGCCCTTTATGTATTTGTAAAGTACTTTGAGTCTCAAAAGGTACTATATATTCATGAGTGGTAGAAAAGAATAACATCATTGCAGCAGTCTACACTTGTTAACTGCTATTTTGGTTAACTGCTATTTTTATTATTTCATTATGATCTACATTTTTTCAGTTATGCCAACAAACTATATTGAGGTTTATTAACTAAACAGTAAATCAACTGAATTGTAAAAATTAGGGATTGTTACTTGAGCTGGAAGTATTCTCCCGTTTCCTTCTATCTCTACCTCGGCTACGCATTTCCTGGGTTCATTACAGTTCACTTTTCAGTGAAAAATCCCCATTGTAAGTGCTCACGCAAAGTCCTGCGAGGGAAGGGAGGGACTATACCCGCCTGTGTCTGTCTTAGCTCCTTTCACTTTGGAGTAAGATTGTGGCACGAATGTGTAGAGCAGAGGCAAAGCTGGCCATGCAGTTTCCTCACCTGGTTTTGGTAATGTAGAACATGGCCCTTTTGACAGAGATTACATTTTTAAATTGAATACTTTAAAAAAAAAAAAGTCCTTGAATTCAGAAATGGATCTTTAGAACTTTCTATATTAATTCATTTGTAAGCAAAATGGGGGCGCAAAATGAAACTGCATTCTATGCCTGTTTTTAAAACGTTTAAGAGTACAGTTGTACACTTAGAACTGTGCATGAATAAATTGCATACAGACACATAGTATTTATGCATCACCCAAAGAACACAACCACATCATTAACATCATGCTCATACACATTGGATGTAAACATTCATCTATATGAGTGATGGCGAACCTTTTTGGACCCAAGCGCTTTATATTATGCTCAGTAAAGGAAACCACACACAGCAGATGAATACCCACATACATACTCTCTCTCACACACACAGCACATGAATAGCCACATACACAAACGCACACATATACATACTAATACACATACACACAGCACAAGTATGCACAAAGCACAAGTATACACACTAACACACATACATCACTATTTATGTATTTTTCAATGTTATGCTCATGGGGTTACCTAACAATATATGTCTGTATTGTATTATTTGTTTATGATAAATTAATTAAATAAAAACATTACAAATAAAACACATACATACAGCACAAGTACACACACTAATACACACATCACACAGACACAAAGCACAAGTATACACACTAATACACATCACACATACACACAGCACAAGTATACACACGCTAACACACATCACACATACACACAGCACAAATATACACACTATCACACAGACACAGAGCACAAGTATTCAAACTAACACACACATACACACAGCACAAGAATAGATACACATACATTGCAAGAATTATCTGCTTTGGGAGAGCTGCTACAGACCTGCTACATTGCTGTGTGAACAGGGGGCATGTCATCTGTCAAGCTGATGTCAGGAGAGGAACTGAGAGGATTAAACCAACAGGTTAGCATTTCAATAAATAATCAATTAGCAGAAAATTTTCAATTTGGGGTAATGGAGCTGAGATTAGAGGTTTCAGCCCCTCAACTCCCCCCTAGCCACGCATGCCACAACAGAGCGTGGCGGGCCAGTTGTGGCACGCGTGCCATAGGTTCACCATCAATGATCTATACAGTAGACCAATAAATTGGAGGATTCGGGAGATGTTATTTCCAAAATATAACAGAAAAAGGAGGATCCATCACTGTGAAGAAATCAGTAAACAGTAAGTTTTATAGGTATGTGCTCAAAAAAAATATATATATATTTTATTCATTAATGTGGGCATTTTTTTTAAATGGGAGTTATAAGTTACATGAAAGTTGGATTGAAATTAACATTAGTTGGAAGGATAAACTAAAAGTCTCGAATATGTCTAAAACCCAACTTTTATTGATCTGCTTTTAAAATGATCTAAAAAAAGAAGAACATAAATGTTCATACTTGAGTGCATATTGTGCTTTAGTGCAAAAACTGTGAATTTAAGAACAATTCCAGCCTCAATTATAATGTAAATATGTGGAACATTACACACTACTATCAATAAAGTAGAAGTAATGGGGCTGTTGAATTACACAACAGCAGATTGAGAGAGGCACAATCACTGTATTAATATTTGTCTCAATGTAGTATGCCTTCAAGAATTGCTTTTTTTTTTATAACCAATATCTGAAGCAGCAGCTATTGAAGATATAATTAGCTGCTGACTCTGAGCAAAATACTTTAAATGATATGAAACGCTCTGAAAAGTTATTATTATTAGGAGTAGCCTTGTATACAGGTAAATCAGTGCCTGGGAAAAATAGCATAAACAGCACACATGTAATGGATGAATAGTTCCTATGAGCCAACCTTACTTCATGAACGGATTAGTAGTGAAAAATAATATAAACTAATATAGATGAAAAGGATAGACTTGTGTACAATATAGTAATATTGTTGCAAAATGTATCTGCACCGATAATATATACAACAAGACTGCTTGGTACACAGGTGTGAATGTTATAGCCTAACGGCAATTAGCTCAATAACACAGATGGCTGCCTTGTTTGAGAGACAGATACATGGACAGAATAATTTTGCTAAATGCAGCAACTGCCACCTAACAAAAGGTTATCATGAGATAAACATGCTATTGCAACATAAATTAGTCAAAGTGGCCTAAGATGCTGATATATGCAATGATATATAAAGCAAGACAACTATGTCAAATGGCAGTTAGCAACACTCACACAGAACAAAATGGTTCTAAGATGTCCTTATCAATGTGTCATTCAGCCGTAATAGACACACCAACATTAATAGAGGGTAACGATAAAATTACACTTAGGGCCACTCATTTCAACTGTGCCAGTTTATGTGTGGGTACTATATTTGATTTTTGTTGAGTTCTTTATTTCACTCATCCAATTTTAGTTGGACCAATATATTTGATAGAACAGCCACAATGAATAAGAGCAATTAGTCAATTGTTTAATATTTCTTTGTAGCATAAGTAAATAATGTATGCATTTTAACCCCTTGGTGACATGATGTTTTAGTCAAGTCTTATCCTTGGTGACATGGGCTGTTTAACTTTCTGAGGTGTTTGTGCTTCTCATTTACTGTACCCAAATAATATATTGTTTTAAATATTTACATGTTTTTCTGTTGTTTTTTTGCAAGTGATATATCAATAACCGAAAGGAGTGTTTCTTGTTTCCTAACCATTTTCTTAAACAGTGACCTTTTGACCCCAAACCGTGACAGTAAACCTTAAATCTAAGGCTGTTTTTTTTATAATGAAATTCTGCTGACTGCCTCTTGGGGCAGTCATCAACAGCTTCAGAGTGACAGAATCAATATCTGCTCACTTCCAAATCTCTTGCCCACAAGAGGGCAGCACCATAATGAAGGAGCATGCTGCTCTTCAATATGGCAATTGGTCCGTGGAGCGTTTGCAGGTGCCTTCAAAAGAAAATTGTGCTACTTAACGCCTTGACATCAAGTCATTACAGCAAGGCCGTCTGAGCAGTGTTAATAATTATTCTGATTATTAATCATTTGATTTTGATGTTAACCTGCTTAATCATATTAGCTGTTCTCAAAATAGTATAATTTTGTAATACTATATTTTCCCAAACGGGTGTCAATGTTTATTTCATTAATATCTTTTTGATTTCAGAAGTGCTATAAACGGTGTATTTGTAAAATATTATAAATACATAGATAGATTGATCGATAGATAAATCACTATATAGATCAATAGATAGAAAGATTGACAGATAGATAGAGCGACAGATGGGATAGACAGACAGACACTTAGATACCGTATTTGCTCGATTATAAGACGACCCTGATTATAAGACGACCCCCCAAACTTTGGATATTCCTTTTGGAAAAAAACTAAAAGCCTGAATATAAGACTACCCTATAGGAAAAAAGTTACATTTGTATATATTCACATGTAAATTGCTTTTTTAATAAAAAAATTATATAAAAAAATGCATTTCTTGTTTTTATTTCCTTTTTATGTGCCAATGCTGCCTCTCTCTTTCCTTTGCACCCAGCTTTGTCTCTCTCCCCCTCCCTTTGACTCCCCCCCCCCTTGTTTCTCTCTGCCCCCCCCTCGTTTCTCTCTGCCCCCTCCCCTTGTTGCTCTGTCCCCCCCTCCCTCTGTCTCTCCCCCCCCTTGTTGCTCTGTCTCTTCTCCCCTCCCCTTGTTGCTCTGTCTCTTCCCCCCTCTCTCCTCTTGTTGTTCTGCCCCCCATCTCTCTGCCCCCCATCCCTCCCCCTGTCTCTCTGCCCCCCATCCCTCCCCCTGTCTCTCTGCCCCCCATCCCTCCCCCTAAAATGTAAATAGATCCCTGGTGGCTAGTGGGGGCAGCCGGGGGATGTCTGTGCGACGAGCGCAGACTCCCCTGCTGCCGCCCGGCACGCTCGCCGGAACTTCTGTGACGAAAGCGGAAGTACCCGGCTTCTTCATAGAAGCCCCGGCGGTCGTGCCGGGCGGAAGCGGGGGAGTCTGCGCTCATCGCGCAGACATCCCCTGCTGCTAGAGAGGGGGATCCAGGTCCCCTGCAATTTGAGGTCAGATTATAAGAAGACCTCGATAATAAGACGAGGGGCAATTTTCAGAAAAAAAATTCTGAAAAAAACCTTGTCTTATAATAGAGCAAACACGGTGTGTATACATCTATGTGTATTTCGTGTAATTTTTCTCTGGAAACAATTGTGTCTTTTATACAGTTGAGTGTGGGGCTCACTGCAGTGAATTTTACAAGGACTCCTCTTTATGTGGGACAGTCCCAGTTTGGGACTGCGTGTCCAGGACACAAGAACAACGAGTGTGCTGGTGTAAGGGATACAACACGATACTCCGTCTCAAGTTTCATCCTCTCAAAACTTTGTAAAGGCACACTAGAGACCCATTTATATAAAAGCACACTGCACAGCATCAATGCTTGAGACTCTCCATACAAATGAATGAAGAGGCCCTCTAGTGCGTTTACTCAAAAAAAAAGTTTAAATTCCCACCAACAGAGGAGGTGCCAGGAGGCTAAAAAGAAGCAACTACAAATGATGATGCATATTCTATTATTTTGTAGCCTGTTAAACAGTACAAAATTGCAGACTACACCCGACTTGATCAATAGATTAAATATGAGTAAGGCAAAAGATTTTATCATTATGATTATTTAGGGGTAAATTAAATTCTTCCCAGCCAATAAAATGCAGTCATGTCATAATTAATATATCAAAAAGAAAAGTAAAAAAAAAAATAAAAAAAAGATTTCATGGAGCATATTTAATAAATATTTTATTTCACACACCGAGATGATATATTACATAGAAATGTCTGAGCATCTTAATTGAAATTCTACAGCAATAAAAAAGGACTGCTTTTGGTCTACTTATAATCAAGTTCAACCAAATGTATAATAGTCAAAGGACAAAGTTGTGTTAATCATGTTTTATATTGCCTTGCCAAAGTTATTACCTTGCTAACCTTGTGTATGCATGTTATTATAAAAATCATCCATCTATGTTACAATGAATTACTCTGGTTTAACACTGAGGAGATAATACCTGAAATGAATTACAAGTGACAAGGACCTCATTAATCACAATTTTTAGACACTAACATCTGAAACTACAGACTGGTGATTATAGTAAATATGGTCCTTTTTTTCTACAGACAGCTAAATAATGGGATTATGTGGGGGTGAGATCAACATAAAATAGCCAATAAATGACTAGCATGCTACGGCATTTCAACAGTATTAACTAACTTCCGTAATGTTCCAGCTTGGTTGTAAAAATAAGTCACAGAGCCTGTTCATCTCAGACGAAATATGTGTATGTGCACATGGTTTGACGGCAGATCTGATTAGATTTGATAGCAGCCCAAACAAGCTTGCTCCATTTCCTTCCAGCCATAGCATAATAAATAAATAAATAAAACCTCATATGTTCACTGAGCCTGTCTTACATTCACAATAACTCTATAACTATCCAATGCATGAGTACATTTCTTTATTAACTGCTACCACTTCTGCTACAAGGCTATTCCCTGCATCCACCAATCTTCACTGTGAAGACACAATACCCCCCCCTCCCCCCCCCTGTAGTTTCCTCACATAGATACTCAAACACTGGTGCCTATATATTTTCTGTATAGTCAACATAGAACTGTATTAACATTCTCTGTACCTAGCTCAGTAAGAATATCTGATTACATAACTATTTCTTGTTCATACATGTATCTGTGGGCACGCATAGAATCTAGGAACAGACTAGGTTGTTTGTCATTAATATTATACACTTATCCTACTGCACAGTGTCAATTTCACAAGGTAAGAACTGAAATGTTCTTCTGCACAACATTACTTTCTTGTTCAAAGTGGATGTTTAATATGACATTTAATAACAGTTCAATAAATAATAAGGGATCGAGAAAGTTTTGAAGGAAAATCTACACTATATAGTTATATTTAGACTCTGTAGAACTGTTCCTTTAACACTGAACATATTAAACAAAATGATGCAACACCATTAGGGTTGTACATAATCCTGTGCAGCCCAAAATGAAAAAAAAGTTAAATATGTATTTATGATTTTTGTATGAAATAAATAATTAAACATTGAGCTTCATGTAAATAAAGTCTGACAGGTCTCATTACTTTTCGCCACCTGTTGGTTTAGGTCACATGCTCGCAGAGCACACTATACTATTTGCACAGATAAACTGTATCAGAACTTCCCACACAAGGTGACAGTCCTTTGTCATAAAGGCTCTCCACAGTCGACTATGTAACCAGCTGCAGGAGCCAAAACTTCTACATATTAAATTTAAATGACAGATTGTGGGAGTTGGGTGGATGTAATGTGACACATCCCAAACAGCTGTCACTGTAACAGTGTGACATGAATAAAATCAAGGTAGAGATGATAGCGCAGAACATTTCCTGCATTTGGAATCTAAACACAACAATCATTTAAAAGGGATTGTGACATTTCCACTTGGAACCAATATCTGGTAGTCCAAAAGTCAATGAGATGTAATATCAGCTGTGGCTTGAAGATGCAGTTGCACTGTCTCAAGGTCAAAATCAACCTAATAAAAAACATTATTCCCCAATGCTTACTAGTTTGTTCTTTCAATCTACAAGAGAGAAACTTCACAAGACAATAACAGTGATCAAAGGAGGCAATTTTGAAATGTGTAGCCTTGTCAAATGGTTACTGTTGAATATATAATTTAAAGAAAAGAAATGTATTTTCATACAAATGAGAACAGAATATATTTATATTTCTGTAAAAGGATTCAGATACAAATACTTACAATGTTATATACTGTGCCACTGGCAGGCATAGTGAGTACTAAAGACTTATACAATTATAAATAGTTCATTTGTTTTCAAATACATAGAGAAAATCCAAAAGTAATCTACCAAAGTGCAAGGGATTTCTTCTATCAAGTCATCTGAATGGTTTAGATTTTGCGTATCTGAAGAATATCCATTTACTTTATGAACTATTGCTTTTGTTTTTCTTTCCAAATAACCTATAAATTGAATGAACTACAAAAGCACCAAACTAGCTTTGACTTATTTGTTCATATTTAACATGAGCACTGTTTGGGTTTATTTATTTATTTATTTATTTTTCCTTCTAAATACATGGTCGTTCTTTAGGAATGTCATGCAAATCTTATTTTCTAGCCCTATCATGCTTTTGCCCACTTGCAAAAGCATCAGTGAAGATGAACTATCATTAGTTTCTATTTGCAGTAACAAGTTCATTAAGCTAGTAACCATCTACAGACTTGAAGGACAGAACTGGAATTGCTGCTTAAACTATTATTTTAGGTCTCTAAGCCAAGCAAGATTAACAGTGTATGTGTTACAAAAATATTTTTAGAATCTGGATAAATTGAGAGTGAATATTAGAATATCTTGTGCAAGTATTCTCTACAAAACTGTGCAACACTTATTGTTATAGTTCTTTTCTATACAGGAACTGTTAAAGCTCCCATTTCACATGGATGGAGACGGAGGCATCGGACAACACTGAAAAATCCACACTGGGGCACATACAATCACTCATGAGCGAAAGTATATGCTTTACCCAAAGATCAGTGCCATACTGGAAACTGCACTGTCCTACTGTGGGCAAGAGCTTCAAAAGCGGTGAATCATCGCTTCCGCCACTCTGTTGTAGTTGCTAAACTGCCCCAAGCAGCAGTCTGAAATATTACAAAATAAAAGCAATAGTTAAGAGTTGAAATCTAGGGTTAGAGTTACAATAATATTTAGGGTTACAGTAAGGGTTAGGGTTAGAGTAAAGTTAGAGTGAGGGTCAGAGTTAGAATTAGGGTTTCGTTTAGAATTAGGATTCAGTTGATCCTTAGGGTTGGGGTCAAAAGGTCATGGTAGGGGACAATTTGATAGGGAAAAAATGGGACTTTATGTTATTTCCCTAGAACAGCGGTGGCGAACCTATGGCACGCGTGCCACTACTGGCACGCCGAGCCCTCAGCAGTGGCACGCGGGCAGGTTCAGCTCTCACCGCTTATCTGCTCCGTTGCCCTGGAGGTGCAGGCATCAGCGTAATAAATTGGCGCCACCGGTCATCTGCTTCTTCTCCAGATGACTGGCGCATGCGCATTCTGTGAAGAAGCGTTCAAGTCGGAAAGCAATTAACTGTTTGCTTTCCGACTTGAACGCTTCTTCACATAACGCACATGAGCCAATCATCTGGAGAAGAAGCAGGTGACCGGCAGCGCCCGTCTATTACACTGATGTCTGTACCTCCAGGTCAACGGAGCAGATAAGCGGTGAGAGCTGAACCTGCATGTGTGTGTGCGTTTGTGAGTATAAGTGTGTGTGTGTGTGCGCGTGCGAGTATGAGTATATGTGTGTGTATGAGAAGTGTGTGTATGAGTATGATAAGTGTGTGTGTGTGAGTATGAGTATGATAAGTGTGTGTGAGTATGAATATGATAAGTGTGTGTGTGTGTGTGAGTATGAGTATGATAAGTGTGTGTGTGTGTGTGAGTATAAGTGTGTGTGTTTGGGTATAAGTGTGTGCGAGTATGAGTATAAATGTGTGCAAGTATAAGTGTGTGCAAGTATGAGTATAAGTATGAGTGTCTGTATGAGTATAAGTATGAGTGTCTGTATGAGTATAAGTGTATGAGTATAAGTGTGTGTGTGTGTGTGTGTGTGTGTGTGTGTGTGTGTGTGTGTGTGTGTATGAATATGAGTGTGTGTATGAGTATGAGTGTCTGTATGAGTATAAGTGTCTGTATGAGTATAAGTGTGTGTGTGTGTGTTTGGGTATAAGTGTGTGTGTGTGTGTATGGGTATAAGTGTGTGTATGAGTATAAGTGTGTGTGTATGAGTATATGTGTGTGTATGTGTGAGTATAAGTATGAGTGTGTGTGAGTATAAATGTGTGTGTGAGTTTGAGTATAAGTATAAGTGTGTGTATGAGTATAAGTGTGTGTGTGAGTATAAGTGTGTGTGTGAGTATAAGTGTGTGTGTGAGTATAAGTGTGCGTGTGTATGAGTGTGCGTGTGTATGAGTATAAGTGTGTGTGTGTGTGTGTGTGTGTGTGTGTATGAGTGTGTATGAGTATAAGCGTGTGTGAGTATGCGGTGATTGCACTTTGTGGTCTGCAAATTTGTGTCGGTCAAAAATTGGGCACTCAGGACCAAAAACGTTCGCCATCACTGCCCTACAACATGCAAAAAAATAACAAACACATGTAAACAGGGCATATTTCTAAACTTAGTACAAATATTAGAAGGGTCTATTGAGACAGGGATTTTATTACTTTTTTATGGTAAGTTATAAGATATGATGAAAATAATGGTATCCTAAGAAAGACCTACTTATGGCGATAAAACCAGTATATAATTTGTGTGGATACATTATAAGATTATATGGTTTGAAACTATATAAATGCCAAACCAAAGTGTTATACAGTACAGTTTAGAAGTTTGGGGTCACTTAGAAAAGTCCTCTAAATGAGTTGCAAAATGAAAAGGAAATACAATCAAGACACTTGGTTAAAAATAAGGATTTTTTTAAATATTTTTAAATATTTGTGTCCTTAAGAACTTTAATTAGTTGAAGATCGACCAGTGAGGTGCCTGTTTCTCAAATAAGACACTAATTTACTTGTCATCTTTCTCAGTTGTGCATCGGGCCGCTTTCTTTTCTTGTTAGAGCCAGTGTGTGTGTGAGTATGAGTATGATAAGTGTGTGTGAGTATGAATATGATAAGTGTGTGTGTGTGTGTGAGTATGAGTATGATAAGTGTGTGTGTGTGTGTGAGTATAAGTGTGTGTGTTTGGGTATAAGTGTGTGCGAGTATGAGTATAAATGTGTGCAAGTATAAGTGTGTGCAAGTATGAGTATAAGTATGAGTGTCTGTATGAGTATAAGTATGAGTGTCTGTATGAGTATAAGTGTATGAGTATAAGTGTGTGTGTGTGTGTGTGTGTGTGTGTGTGTGTGTGTGTATGAATATGAGTGTGTGTATGAGTATGAGTGTCTGTATGAGTATAAGTGTCTGTATGAGTATAAGTGTGTGTGTGTGTGTGTGTTTGGGTATAAGTGTGTGTGTGTGTGTATGGGTATAAGTGTGTGTATGAGTATAAGTGTGTGTGTATGAGTATATGTGTGTGTATGTGTGAGTATAAGTATGAGTGTGTGTGAGTATAAATGTGTGTGTGAGTTTGAGTATAAGTATAAGTGTGTGTATGAGTATAAGTGTGTGTGTGAGTATAAGTGTGTGTGTGAGTATAAGTGTGTGTGTGAGTATAAGTGTGCGTGTGTATGAGTGTGCGTGTGTATGAGTATAAGTGTGTGTGTGTGTGTGTGTGTGTGTGTGTATGAGTGTGTATGAGTATAAGCGTGTGTGAGTATGCGGTGATTGCACTTTGTGGTCTGCAAATTTGTGTCGGTCAAAAATTGGGCACTCAGGACCAAAAACGTTCGCCATCACTGCCCTACAACATGCAAAAAAATAACAAACACATGTAAACAGGGCATATTTCTAAACTTAGTACAAATATTAGAAGGGTCTATTGAGACAGGGATTTTATTACTTTTTTATGGTAAGTTATAAGATATGATGAAAATAATGGTATCCTAAGAAAGACCTACTTATGGCGATAAAACCAGTATATAATTTGTGTGGATACATTATAAGATTATATGGTTTGAAACTATATAAATGCCAAACCAAAGTGTTATACAGTACAGTTTAGAAGTTTGGGGTCACTTAGAAAAGTCCTCTAAATGAGTTGCAAAATGAAAAGGAAATACAATCAAGACACTTGGTTAAAAATAAGGATTTTTTTAAATATTTTTAAATATTTGTGTCCTTAAGAACTTTAATTAGTTGAAGATCGACCAGTGAGGTGCCTGTTTCTCAAATAAGACACTAATTTACTTGTCATCTTTCTCAGTTGTGCATCGGGCCGCTTTCTTTTCTTGTTAGAGCCAGTTTATTCTGTCAAGGGAGTAGTACACAGGGTTGTACGATATCTTCAGTTTTTTGCAATTTCTCATGGAATAGCATTCATTTCTCAGATGGAAACCCTTCTTTGTTTCTGGCTATTTTATCCTGTAACTGAACCCACATATCTAAAGTATAAAAAAAAGTCTTAATCAGCACAACAGTTTTCAGCTGTGCTAATATAATTGTAAAATGTTTTTCTAATGATCAGGTAGCTTTTTAAAATGATAAACTTGGATTAGCTGACCCAACGTACCAGTGGAACACAATATTGATGGTTGCTGATAATGAACCTCTGTGTGCGCGTGCTTATGCAGATATTCCATTAAAAATCAGCTATGTCTATAATAGACATTTACAACTTTAATGTCTACACTGTATTTCTGATCCATTAGATGCTATTTAATGGACAAAGAAAGCAAGGACATTTCTAAGTAATACCAAACTTTTGAACAGTAGTGTATATACATGTCCCACTCCAGAAGTGACAAACAACAAATAACAAATAGTCCAACCTCGGCAAGACCTTACCTTTCATACCATCAAACGATGGCCACTAAGGTCCATTACCCTGCAAATGGAGCTGGTAAAGGACAAATGATATACTGTCACATTCTACTAAAACAAAACTGCAGAGCAGCTAACGGACAAGGTTTTTTTTTAGCATTTCTTTACCAAAGCTTTCTTAGAAATTGCTTTGACAGGTTGATTACAAATGCTCCTTCTTTGTTCATTTCATATAACAGTCTCTGATTTTCAATCATTCCCAATGACCCACATTTTGCAGATCAGACAAGAATTTATCATATGAACCAGATGACCTGCAAAAAAAGTCAAAAACACACACACGAAAAAAGACAACATCCAGTCTGGCTTCTGCACTCTTAACCTGCACTCTTAACCTTTCGGGAGATTGTAGATATATCCGAGTTAATGGTTTGTGTGACCAGAGAAATGCCTTGCTAACAGTTTCTTCCACCTGTTATGCCAATCCATTCAACTTCAATTTTCCCTTTCCTACAAATTCGTAAATAGCAATAACAGAGCACAACAAAATAAAGAAAAAGGATGCACAAGAGAGATGTATTTGTTATTTATTTAATGCAAACAAAGTATTCCAAGTTTAATTATGTCATTCTACATAAAATATCGTACTCAGTATTCTGGAGGATTTACTACAACCATGGTATTCATATGATATATGTTAAACAGATCAATATCATGAGCAGGAGTGCCAGCTCAAGCTGGAATACAGGTGCAGTAGTACACGCAGAACTGTGAGGGGTATTTGCATTATAGCCACGTGTCATTTTGGAGATAAAATACCATAATTAAAAGCAGGTATTAAAGTGAGGGAAAGGAGAGTACACATCATCAAAAACCAGAGTTAAAGATTATAGTAGCACGTTCAACAGGCAAGGCAACATGCCCAAACACTGAGAGTCAGGAAAAGGGGGTTGAAATAGCAAAGAAGTGTGTTAATAGGGCAGGAGGATCACCAGAACCAAGGGATCAGTAAGACTGAAGCAGCAGACCTGCTAGAACACAAGTAGACTCCAGTCAATGCAAATTCCTTCCACTTCCTTAATCTTTTTGTCTTATGATCACCAAACATGCTTTAGTTAATATGGACATGACAAATGTGAAGAAATTCCCAATTAAATTCTACTTTATCTATATTTGTGTTAACATTCCGTCGCTTAAGCAACTAACAGGAAAGAAAAACAACCCAATCTACTTGGAGAGAGAACAGAAAACATATAATGGGACTATAAAGCATATTAAAACTACCTCAGGATTTCTCCACTTTTTAGAACTTTGCCTAAGAATTGTTGTTTATTTATACCCCACATGGTTATGACAAGTAGGCATTTCTAAATGTTAGCAATTACAGGTTATGTTAATACCTTTCGATGGTTTGAGTTTCAGAAGCATTAAAACATATACATATTGTGTATCCCTTATCCAATATACTTGTATTTTGGATAACTGGTCATTTCAGATAACAAATCATTATCACCAATAAGATATATTAAAGCCTCTCAGCACAGTAGAATCAATGGAAATACTGGATAGAGGAAATAAATAAATTTTGCAGTGATGTAGCTGTGATATGAGGCATCATAGGAAACCTGCCGTTGGCATATTATGCCTGTACACGTGCTATTGTGTAACCCTTTGTGGGCGTGGGGAATCTGAGCATGGAATGGCGAAATCCAAAAATATTTTTGAATAACGGATACTCAACCTGTACTAGGAATTCTTAAGCATCTTTAACCCCCATATGAGTAGGGCGACACATCAAGTCCTATGGGTCTCTGCTACAAAATGTAAATTTCCTGCAATGTTATGGGGGCATGTCTGATCTAAGAAGCACCAATTGTTATTTTTTTTTTTTTATGTAACAGGCGCTCATTTTCTAGCGGCAGGATCCACAGCATAGCGTGGCGCAGAGGTAGAGCTATTATTAGCATTATGTGCTATGTCGTGCTATATGGTCATTTGGGTCATGCCTTTGCCCATAGCAGGCTACAAGTGTAAAAGAATAATACAAATAAGGAAAATTTTGTTTTCCAGGACAGCTACCTTTAGGACTGCATGTGCCATTTGAAGATATGACTGGTTTTCCGTGTGGGTTAATGGTTATTTTGGAATTACACTAATCTCAGTAGAGGAGACAGTTACTGACAAAAAAAAAGTCTGGTTAATCACAGCACTCCACTGTGGGATAAAGAACAGTTAAAAGTAGCTGATATAGCTTATGGAGGTGTTGAGTCAGTGTAGCAAAGTTACAGATCATTAAATGAATCACTCAAAAACACAGGCAGACACTTTCAAAAATAAACGAATGCTAAAGTAAAATCAGAATAAAGCTTTGACTCGAGATCAAAAGGCATTGTATACATTGGAATATTGTTGGATGAAAATCTGCTAAGGAAGTGGCAATCTTTAAATAAGAAATGGATACATGGTCTGCATTGCTCCTTTCTTGGATGGGTAGAACTTCAGCCGTCAAAATGATTCTCCCTAAGATCCTTTACATATTTAGAGCCCTGCCAATTGAAATTACTACCATATTTGCTTGAATATAAGATGGCCTCCCTAAACTTTGGATATTACTTTAGGAAAAAAATGAAAGTCCTGAATATAAGACTACCCTATAGGAAAAAAGTAAGTTGTATATTTTATGTAAATTGCTTTTTCATATTTAATAAAAATTATGATACAAAAAAAATGCATTTCTTGTTTATATTTCCTTTTATTTGCCCATCTGCCCCCCAGACTTAACCAGTGCCTCCCCCTCTCTACCCAGCCTTACCCAATGCTGCCTCTCCCCCCCCCCCCCCCCTCCTTCTCCCAGACTTGCCCAATGCTTTACAGTATGGTTGGCATTCCTCTGTCTATATCCACTACGAACTAATCAAAATGCTGATGACAGGTTGTCACAGGAGGCTGCAAAACAGCCACTTTAAATAGAGTGGTTTGTTTTTGTATACTGAAAAAAATAAAAATGCACGTTAATGTGCATTAAGGTTACTTTTTTAAAAGAACTTTTATGTGCTTTAAGGTACTTATACTTTAATAGTAAAAACATTTTTTGACATAATGCTTTCCTCCCCAAGGGGACCTAAACCAAATGAGTAGCTAAATCTATTAACCCCCTTAATTGTAACTCACTGCACCAACCTTGTAAGGATCCAAATCTGTGATTAAAAAGGTTGTTAAAGGGACACTACCACTTACATAAGATGTAACTAGATAACCTGGTCATTTAAAACAAACTCATATATACATTTTATGCCACTATTTTGTTGTGAGATGATTGAATTAATTGCATATAAAAGGGAAAAAAAAAATATAAGGTGTTTATCTCCTGGCTCCATTTTGTGAATATTTCCCATGATGCAACATTGTCTAAAATCTTCCAGCCAGTCTCACTTTACAACTGTTGGTGGGAGTGTCGCTTTAAAGCACTGCAATTGGAGCATTTACTAAAAGAGCCATCTCACCGACTATATGTCGCATTCATTCATGTTGCCTGAACCGTCCTGCCACACAACTCATTGTTTACTCTATAAAATGAAGCTAACCATGCCTGCACTTGCACTTTTTTCCCTGCAGTGCAACTTTAATATAATACAAAATATAGGCAGTATAATTAAAATGTTTAAAAATAACCTTGAGATTCAATTTGCATTAAACATAGTCATGATTGATAAATGTATGCCATGAAAGATAACACAACACTTAACTACAGCCGGGTGTAGATCAAGTGAAAATGAACAAGAGAAAGTGTTTTTATAAAACAGTATCTTGCTATATTATATTAAAAAAAAAAGGGGGGTAATGTATTATTTGAAAACTGAAACATCTACAGTTGTTCAGTGACCCAATCTGTGAATAAATAAAAGAGGCCCTATAATCAGTTGATGCAGAAATATAAAATAATGACATAAAATACCACTTCTGGCAACCTCCTGTCTGATTTGCAGTTTCCAGAGAGCGAGTAAATCTAAGAAACCATCACTTTATCTCTGACTGTAGACTACGCCAATAAAATGTCAAACTCATGTGACCCATAAAGCATCACTTTCCCAGAGTGGTAGTGCAGAATTCTTTACCTCCTTCCACAAACCTGAATGAGCAGTTGGCAGACAGAACTCTATTCATTCACGCGTAAGGTGTGCATTATAAAGGGTCTCAGTGCAGTACACCTTTTTTCATTTAAACTGCTTTTTTTCCTGCTAATTTTCTCCAAGCCTTACCGGTTATGTTTCTTTTCTTTTAAATTAAAAACTGAGCATTTGTTACATCCTTCTTTGCAGTGATTGAATACATTTTTGCTCTATAAAAGTAGAACTGTCAAAGAACTGAATTTACAAGTACAAAAAAGCTATTTCAGTTTTCTCCAGTCTCCTAGCAACAAGAATCTGCTGATGTTTTCTTGGTACTAGTAGGTAGTGTGGATGAAATCTGCTGTGTTTAAGTGCAGCCAAGTGTCAAGAGGAGGGGATCAGCGCTCCATGAAACGATGCAGCAGCTTAAAAACTCAAGACGATACTGTGAGAATTAAGCTCACGGAATTAAAGAAAAAAATAAGGTATTTTAGTATACGCTTTTGGCTAAGGATCAGAAGCAATGATAATACATCACTGACTTAATTCATTTATTGTTTCTGTATTGCATATTTCTTCTGCAAACCTAGATCAATTCCTTAGAAAGTAATTACCATATTTGCTTGAGTATAGGACAAGTTTTTTTTTTTTTTTTCAAAGCACATGCGCTGAAAAAGACCCCTTGTCTCTATTAAGACCTCAAATGGAGATCTGACTACAAGACTGAGATCCAGGTAGCCTAAAGAGCTGCAGGGAACCTGAATTCTCCTCTCAGGCAGTCGGAAGATGCTTACATCCTCTTAGATCCTCTCCTATTTTATGTATTTGCATGCAATTCTGCTAACAAAATGTATACACCATTTTTCATAATTTTTTATTTTCTATATTCACAGTATAATAAATGTATCAAAGCGCTCAGTCACTAACACTGACACTGGTGTGTGGGTGCATCAATCAGGTTAAAGGAAATTGAAAGATTACATCAAGTGTAGGCATTTTAAATAAAAATGCTTTAATAAAAGAATACATATAACGTGAAAAAACTTATAAAACTACTCCCAAATTCAGGACAAATATTAGAATCTATTCATCAAGTTTTTTCATTAGCTTTTTTCAAGTAAAAGTTAGAAAAACTGAGTTTTTTTTGCAGTTTCCCCATCATATTTTAGTAAATTATATGCTCAAAATAATGACATCTAAGCCCTTTCTTATGTTGAAAAAATAGAATATATAATTTGAGTGGGTAGAGTAAATGAGAAAGAGAAACATTACAGCTAAACACATACCCCATAGAAATATTAACACCTTTGCGTCAATGGACATGCCTGGCATGTCCTGTGGTGGAATGAGTGGTTTCGCGATCGACAATCGAGAAAACCGCTCTGAATGTGCTGCTCTGTTGCCTCGATGTTGAGGAATTAAGCCGCACCAAAAATTTTAAGCTGAGACACCCATGATCGCTCCACGGAGCAATCATGGGCGCCATATTAGAGAGCAGCATGCTCCTCCAATACGGCTGTTGTCCTATTGTGGGTAGAGTGTCAGGAGTGAAAAAAAATCACTTTTGTCGCTCTGATGCTGTTGCTTGACTGACCCTAGAGGCAACCAGCAACAATGCAATGAAAAAAAATTTCTTAATTAGCTAAAATTAGTTAGGGTTAGTTTAGTTGTTAGCGTTACAATTAAATTAAAATTAGAATATATTAAGGGTTAGCATAAGGGTTAGAGTTGGGGTTAAATTTAGGGTTCGGGTTTGGGGTCAAAATGTCACTGTAGGAAAAGAATAATACTTTTGTTGGTTTTTGCCCTATAACTCGCAAAAAACTGCAGAAAAACATGGAAACAAACATTTTTCTGAACTCTGGACAAAATTTAGAAACTATTTAGATAGGGTCTTTTTTAATGATCGTATTTGTGTAAATTATTTTTTAGGTCAAAGTTAGAAAAGGTTTTTTTCTTCATCATATTTTATGATTTTTTGTTTTAAGTAAGTTAAAAGATATGATGAACATAGTGGTATCTAATGAAAGCCTTTCTTATGATGATAAAAAACAACATATAATTTGTGTGGGTACAGTATGTGAAAAAGAAGAAAATTACAGCTAAACACAAGCACCCCAGAAATGTCACCAAGGGAAAAAGGTCTTGTCACTAAGGGGTTGCCCATCCACTGTCCAGCACAACCAAATCATTTCAAAAAGTCATATTATGAAGGGGTTAATGTGCAAGCAACAGCTGAGAGTAACTGGGTAGAAAATAAAATGTTAAACAAGTAAAACTCAACATTTAACATGCGTAAGTGAAAAAAATATATTCCCAAAGACAATAAACCACTGATCTTGAATAACTGTGCTTACCAAAATATGGGTAACAAGGTACCTCCATGGACTGAATGTAAAAACACAGGTCTCTATGCACAAGCATGTAAATTCAGGTTTAATCAGACTTGTGCTTTGAGAGGCAGTGACAAGATTAAATCTGTATGTATCTCCAAAGATCCACATGTAAGAGAAACAAAAATGTAAAAACAAATTTAGTACCACTTTAAAGGAGAGAAAAAAACATTATCTGTTGCAAGCAGCTTATTACAAGAAGAAAGCCCTACGAGTTTTGCGCAGAGGCATACAAGAATTGATCTTTTCTGCTTCACAAAGTGACTGTAATATGCAGCTCTTTCTGGTAAAAACAAGGTTAAAAGTCAGGAAAAATCTCAGGTTTACAAATTGCTTATAAAACCGGATACTTTTTTGGCAAATTGCTCCATAGTGTAATGTTTGACACACTGCACTTGCTTGGAAAGTTATTCAAACTAAAATGATTTGTCATGGGGTACAAGCAGATAGTAGCGAGCTATGCATCTACATTTAAAGCATTACCGACTTATGTATGGCTTCATAGGATTCACTCTGATGTATGCTACAATTCTTCATTCAGGGAACATATCTTTATTAACCCCTTGCTGACATAGGACGGACAAAGTCAGTCCTGTCTGGCAAAGCATTGCCGACATTGGATGGACAGTCAGTCCTGCAGTTAAACACCGCACAAACAGTGATGCTTTTATGCCTCGAGGTTGAGGCATAAGGCATCACCGAAATCCAGTTTCCAAGGCACCTGCAATCCCTCCATGGAGCGATTCGCGGGCGCCATATTGGAGAACATCATGTTCCTCCAATATGGCTGCTGCCCTCTTGTGGGTAGAGCGTCGGAAGTAAAAACAATTTCATTTCCGTTGCTAGACTGCCCCTAGAGGGAAATGTAAAAATAAAAAAGACTTAATTAGCTAAAAATCTAGGGTTAGGGTTAGAATAATTATATTCGGGTTAGCAAAAAACTGCAGAAAAACATGTAAACAAGCATATTTCTAAACTCAGGGCAAGATTTAGAAACTATTAAGACGGATCTTTTTTAATGATTGTATTCGTGTAAATTATATTTTAGGTCAAATTTACAAAAAGTGTTTTGGTTTTTTTCTTAATCATATTTTATGATTTTTTTTTTTGTAGTAAATTATAAGATATGCTGAATATAATGATATCTAACGAAAGCCCTTCTTATGGCGATAAAACCAATATACAATTTGTGTGGGTACAGTGAGAAAGAAGAAAATTACAGCTAAACACAAACACCCCAGAAATGTCAAAACATCCCATGTCACCAAGGAAAGACAAGGTCAAAAAGGTCATGTGACTAAGGGGGTTAACAACCTTTACAATCAGTACAAATTCTTTCATCCTTAAGTTCTCTTAAGGAACAAAAGCACCAAAAAGGCAATTTTGATTTCCTGATTAGGAGCCAAGGACACACAGTAGCAGAGACAAGTCTCACTCATGTTGTTGTCACATGATTGAGGGGACCCTGCTGTATTCCCTGCAGTGGGCTGCACCACACAGCTCATCACGATGAGCTGCTGAACGGAGAATATTCCATGGCGAAAGGGGTGCAGGCAAGAGAGCTCACCACGTGTTCAAAATCTCCAACCACAGGTACCACCACAAAAATGTTTGTGTGGTAGCAATGAAATAGAACATCCAAGGCTCTGTAACGTCAAAGAACTGGTACAGCAAACAAAAACTGGCTGCTCAGGATGGTAAATACCGCAGAAAATATTTATTAAAAAAATGTAGAAAAATAAATATAAAGTGCACCATGCACACAAACCCAGCCCTAAGTAGGGCAACGGAATAGCCTGGCATAGCTCTAGTACATAGTCATAGGCTAGAATAGTGAAAAGACTACTTGCATATCAAAAACTGATCATAAAAAGTAAACAAAACAAGAAAACTTTTAATAATTCAGTCATGTTTGTTACCTATATTAAACCTGATAAAATATTCTATTAGCTTCTGTATGCTTTAAACCTCAGAGATAATGCCACTTTTTAAGGAACAATACACAATATATGCTGGATTTTTTGAGACTTCATTGATTGCTATACTGCAATATTCCAATCTAGGCCTACACTATATATATATTTTTTTTTTACTGGTATGTACTCTGATAGCAACATTTTATTAGTCCTTTAAAATAGCTACTTTTGCAACGGACACAATATTGTGAAGATTAGAAAAATGAAGCACACATCATGGGCGTCCAAGGAGGCACTTGCCCCCCCTGGAAATTGGACATCAAGGGAAGGAAAAGCAGTAGGCTGTGTAGGTTAGGTTAACTAGATATATAGATCATGAAAAACACCTGTCAGACAGGGAATTGCAGAAACCAAAAGTTTATTTAATTCTATACTCCCCCCTGTCAGAATGGTTTGGTCTGCTCTCTCAAGGCCGTTTTTACCACTGAGCAATAGGGAAACTGAGTGTAGACACCCTGCAATGGCCACTGAATCTGCTCCCTGAGCCCTAGTTTCTGAATCCTTCTTACTTGCCAGGTTGGATGACGTTATACTGGTTTAAATTATTATTTATTGTATTCTTTCTCTCACTCACAACTAAACCACTTTCATTATGGTATTGCCCAAATTCCCTTAGTTTATTTCAACTGCAACTACAATACTATTCAGCCAGCCATATTGCCAGCTTAACTGGTAGTTAAAGACTGGGATTTTTACCCTGCACACTAACTTTTTTGTTGTTGTTGACCACAGCTCCCATGACATATAGCCCATTACTGTCTGGTTACCATAGGAATTGTAGACTGTGGCTAATCTTTACTACCCCAGCTATTGTAAACTTCCCATGATGCTCAGGTATATGTTGGCCTGTTAGCTACTACTAACATGGTTATATAATTGTCCTATAAATGGGTAACTTTTGTAACATTTGCCTCCCACCAGGAAACCCCTCTCCTGAGCCGGCTTTTGGTTGTGCGACCACACAGGGCGCACCACCCCAGGGGGCACCCACCACTTTAAAAAAAAAAAAAAGTTTGCAGGTAGAGGCACTGGCTGGAGAGATCAGACGATCTCCCCTCACCAGACCTCTGCACGGCCAGAGTTGAGGATCCTGGGAGGGGGCGGACCTCACCGGGGAAGAGGTGAAGGTCTGCCCCCACCCTGTGAATCAAAGCAGCAACTGCTTCACAGGGGAGCCGCGGGCAGCATAAGCTGCGTGTTAAACACACACGGAGCTCAGTAACTGCTGCTCGTGCTCCCCGCGCTTAGTGATGATGCAGGGCATTGGATCTCCGATAACCTGCATTATCACTGCATGTGGGGAGAACAAGCAGCATTTACTGAGCTCTGTGTGTGTTTAACACACAGAGCTTATGTTGCCCGCGGCTCCTCCACACTCCAAGTAAGAATGCAAGGGGGAGGGAGAACAAAGGAGGAGGGGGAGAAAAACAGAGATGGGGAAGAGGGGGAGAGAACTGAGATGGGGAGAGAGAACAGAGATGGGGGTGAGAGAACAGGTAAGGGGGGAAAGGGGGAGAGAGAGCAGATATTGGGAGAGGAAAAGCAATATGGGGAGGGGAAGGAGAGGGAAAGAGATATGGGGAGGGGAAGGTGAGGGAAAGAGATATGGGAAGGGGAAGGAGAGGGAGAGAGATATGGGGGAGGAAAGATAAGAGATATGGGAGAGGAAAGATAAGAGATATGGGGAAAGGAAAAGAAGTATGAGGAGAGGAATAAGAGGGAAAGATTTATGGGGATGGGAAGGAGAGATAATCGACATGAGGGGAAGGAGAGATAATCGGCATGAGGGGAAGGAGAGATAACAGATATGGGGGGAGGATAAAAGGCAGACAGATATGGGGTGGGGGGTGAAGAGAGAGACATGGCAAAAAAGAAAAAGGGACAAACATGGGAAGAGAGAGACATATATGGAGGGAGAGGAGACAAACATGAGGGTAGAGAGGGGGGGGGGCACCACGGGCATGGACGGCACAGGGTGCCGGTACACCTAAGGTCTGCCCTGCCTGAGCCAACAATGGTAAACAAATGGGAGGAGGTATTGGGGAGGGTAATATAGTGAAATGCATTGAGCTGTCAGAGTTTTGCCTCCTCACAATATTACTTTTGACTGTTATTGATTCCATGGATTTGTCTCACCAATTTTCTTCAATAAATTACTGATTTCCACATGCCGTGAGTCCATTACTGCTTTTATATCACCCCCCTTCCCCAGGAAAAATCCCGTGGACACCCATACACACATTGCCTTACAACCTGAACATGCTGTGGGATTTTACTTCCTCTGTACACACTCTTAAAGAACCCTTTACAATAGAACAAAGCAGCATTTAAAGATGGAGATCTTTCAGTTAATCCTCACAGTGAGAATGATTTGATTTATATGTCAATCCCTTATTTTTAAGAGGCTCACTCATTATTTTGTTTTGGCCTTTTTCTTAAGGTTTTTTTTATAGACACACAAATCTTAAGATAGTTTACTATAAAGCACCACAATGAACCGGAGGTACAAACAAAAAAGGAAAAGAGAAGTTTACATACAATAAATTGTTTAAATAACATTTTCACTTACTGCTAAAGCTTTGGACATCTTTGTTCTGAAGTCGTTCAGGATGATGGTAATAATATCTTTATGTGGAATGTATGCAAAACCTTGTGATAGGAACACTTTTCTTGGTCGTACCAATTCCAGAGCAGCTTGAAAAGGGACCTTCAGGGAACAGAAAAGCGTCTTGAGCTTAAGTGGTATACTGCAGTGACAAGAAATAACTCAGTTGTATAACTTGTTCTATCCATATTTTGTTTTAGTCAGTACCCAGCCATCTGCATGCCCGAGGGTTTACCTAGACATCTGAGTGTGAAAAGTAAGATGATCTACAAAGAAAAAGATACACAATATACACATCTTTTAATTTAAATGAATGGATACTTAAAAGTATTTCCTTAATATGATTTATGATTGCTGATTTATTAAAGTTTCAGTGCAGCATTTTCTTTTTCCTGGAAGGTTTAATTTGACAGATTTGACAGCTCTGCCTTCTGTATATGGTCTGTCTGGAAAATTGTGTTTTGTGTGGTTAGCACAGAATGTGTAAAAATATTCCATAAGACAAAATCCTGAGCTGCGTGAAGTGAATGGTGACCCTGCTTCAAAGTGTTACAGAACAATACAATGATACCGAAGGGGAAAAAAATGATGTACCACTAAGAGGTATTAAAAGTGGTTTTACTTTCAAGCATATCCCTGAGTACCAGAGTTTTTTTATATTCTGTTTTATTGGATATGGTCTCTGGACTAATAGTGTTAATTTATTTACATGATAAGTACAATGCAAATGTGCCTCTGTGCTCAACACAGTGAAAAGTCACCGGGGGATCAGCAAAATCCCTAATCTAACAAAACCTTTGGAAATGAAGTCTATGTTTAGAAATAAGTGCTTAATTTAAAAAGTCAAATCTTTAGTAATAGACTTGTTTTTTTTGTCGCACTCACAAACACACATGGAACATGCACCTTGAGATCACAAAGATCATAGCTGGTCCTTTGGGTACAATAATCCCAAAGGACCAACTGTGATCTTTGTGATCTCATGGACCATGCGGGAAAAGCTTGAGGCAGCATGGAAGGGCTCTATCCACCTAGGCAGTGTACAGACATCAAGGTGCCTACTGCTAGATACTAGGGAGCTGGCTGGGTTACGTCCTGTGGGTGCTGGGGGCATACCCTGGGTGTGCAATGTGAGTGCTGGGGGCATACCCTGGGTGTGCAATGTGAGTGCTGGGGGCATACCCTGGGTGTGCAATGTGAGTGCTGGGGGCATACCCTGGGTGTGAAATGTGAGTGCTGGGGGCATACCCAGGGAGTTCAATGTGAGTGCTGGGGGCATACCCAGGGTGTTCAATGTGAGTGCTGGGGGCATACCCAGGGTGTGCAATGTGAGTGCTGGGGGCATACCCTGGGTGTGCAATGTGGGTGTCCGGGGGCATACACTGGGTGTGCAATGTGGGTGTCCGGGGCATGCACTGGGTGTGCAATGTGGGTGTCTGGGGGCATACACTGGGTGTGTAATGTGGGTGTCCGGGGGCATACACTGGGTGTGCAATGTGGGTGTCCGGGGGCATACACTGGGTGTGCAATGTGGGTGTCCGGGGGCATACACTGGGTGTGCAATGTGGGTGTCCGGGGGCATACACTGGGTGTGCAATGTGGGTGTCCGGGGGCATACACTGGGTGTGCAATGTGGGTACTCAGGCATGTCCTTGGGTGCTGGGGCAAGTTCGGCAATGTGGGTGATATGACATGTCCCGGTCATGCAATGTGGGTGCTGGCTGTGTTAAGAGTTGGGTGGGCATACCTTTCAATATTCAATACTTGGCCCTTGTCTACTGGACTAATACAGCTAATCCAATCTAAATTACTATGGCAGATACTACTGCACATAGCTACATAAAGAAGCAAAGGTATTGCTTCAGACCTGATGAAGAGAGGAAAACCCTTGAAAACTAGACCAACAAAGATCCCATTGTATAATGCATTTCATTTATATATAAATTTCATTTTTGGCCCCCCTATATAATGTTCCTAGAGTCACCACTGCTGCCATGAAACCTAAAAATCTACTCTCAGCTATCTAAAAGTATCATTGCAAAATCCTTTTCCCAGACAAAATATTTCATTTTCATCCATAAAAAAAAACATTTTGAGCCACCTTGTAAAATTCATTTTCTTCCAATCTAGTTATACTTAATGCGAAAGTCGAATTCATCAGATCTTCTTGATGTAGCTTCTTCTCATCTTCACTAATCTAGAAGAGAAACAAAACAAGGAAGAAACTAAATAAAGCATAGTTCTTAATTGTATACAGTTTCTCAATTCAAAAGAAATGCACAGTAACAGAATCTTGATAATTACAAAGTGAAGTTGAATGCAAATTCTAAATATATTAACATTTTGGCCAACATAAGCTGCTGCCTGTTTATAGCTATGTACAATGCTTTTTTTCACTACATGGAGGCCCCTCCATTTACAGCTAGATTTGTCTTCATTTTTGAATATTAGAATATAATATTAGAATATACATACATACACTGGATGCATGCACAAAGGTTATGTATTAGCATTTACGGTTGCATAAAGGATGTAGCCACTTATGGAAGATGGAGATTTGTCCAGTTTATTTCAGCACATGGGAATACCATCAGTACAACAAGATGGCAATATATAATGTTGATAAGAAGATTGCTTTTTTTTTTTTAAACTGTTAGAAAAACCTGACAGCTCAATTTTTCACTCCATGTTAAATATTGTCATTTATTATACATGTCAAAACTGCACATATCTTAAAATCTGCAGTCACTATTGACCTCTAAATCTGCTATTCTGAAATAAATGTAAACACTGTTAGATTTTATTGTTCATGCTAAAAATTCAAAACATTGTAGAATGGCACATATAATGATATGTCCTACATATTGTTGTGGCATACAAAATATCAACATTAGTTACTTGGGTTATACAATGAATGTACTGTACTGTCACAGAGTGAATCCTGACAGCCTGTGTGACTGGGGTTCTTGGAGGGGCCTGAGGGCCAAACACCCTGTAGATTATGGACCCTGACTTATGTGCCATAACTCTATACGTTATTATTGTTAGTTAGATATATTCTGTTAGTGTATTGGTTAATGTGTAATGTTTAATTCTGTGAGTAGACCACTCTGGAGGGTTATAATGTGTCAGTGACTAGAATTGATAGTTTACTCCAACATCCATTGTTCTGGATTAACTGTTAAACTGATTATGTTCTGTACATTATGTGTCTTACTCTGTGTCTACTCACCCTATGTTAATTCCTCTTTGGTTTGTAGTCTGAAAGTCTAATGTATTCCTAGCCCCAGTTAGTTGGAGAACTATTTTTAGTCCCATCCCCCCATTGTAAACTAATGTCATGTTTATGTCTTTTTATAAGTCTGTGTTGTTTGACAAATAAAGGAGTTGTTCTTCTTGCTGTACCTCACTGCTAGATGTCCTGTCTATTTGGGTACAAAGAGCAAGGGTTCAGAGAAAGACTTGCTGGGTGAATGCTGAGCTTTAATCCGGGGCTAAGAGGTCGATTTCACACAACGGACAGAGGGTCTACTATGTCCGGTAGACGGTCCGTTACATGTACTACACAGCCAGACTTGCTATTTAGGGCAGTAAAATGTTTCTGAGTGTATTCCTTATACTTTGTTACCCAGCATACGCATTAGTACATTTTATACAAATCTCAAGCCACAATGTGTTGCTGTGAAAAATAACCTTCTTTCAACTTTCTTTGCTAAACCTCATTCTAACGCATGCTTTTGACAATACTATTTTTTACCTGGAAATCTTATAAAATATATACTAATTTCTGGTTAAAAAAAAAAAGATTATATTTGCAACAGTTTCAGTTTTCTGCCGACACACCCTTTCATGATGAATTCTTGTGACACTTAGAGATAATGTTGCTTATAGCAGAAGGCAATTGTTAAGCTTTTTTTTGCAAAATGTTACTCTTGTGAAATGATTTGATTTTCTTATAAAATTTCTGTCAGCTGAATATAGTAATAGATTATGACAGTCTTTTAAAATATTTTTTTTCTTTCCACATCAATCAATTACAATTATAGGTCATTTGTGAATATCACCATATGTAGAGAACAAGGAGTTATTGAAGAATGAGAAATTCCATTTAAAAGGTACAGTCAAGATTCCAAAAATAATGTTTACGCACTTGTATAATAAACCGCCTCCCTGTTTTGTTTTCACTGCAGTGATTAGGGGAGAGGACCAGCTGTGTGATGACATTACTGACAACTTGCACATATGCAGAAGATATCCTCCCTACATATCTATAGAAGTCATCTGACTGGCTCCCAGATGCAGGAAAATCTTCTCCTCTCAGACCTCAAAACTGCCCCATCTCCTCTCTCATGAACCCCTGTCCTTCTGACAATCCCGTTTGTGAGATTACACTAGGAACTGTGAGCATTGCGTAGCTTGTATACTGGTAACTACAGGGGCTACAGGGAGAGATCTACTAACAGGGCGAAATATAACCAAAGCCATCTTTAAATATTTTTAGGCAGTAGTAGAGAGAGGGTGGAGAACTGAAAGTACAAAATATCCCACCCACTCCCTGTTCAACACCAGATGTTTGCAAATGTTTAAAGATGTGAAACATTATTGAAGATTAAAAAGAACTGTACAAAGTTTTACAGAATAATGCATCTGCGGAGGAAGCAAATCTCTTCATTCTGTGGCCTGTGAGACTAATGTGTCTTTGTAAATGAGCCCATAACCACAACAGGGTTGTATACCCCTGGTGTAAAAAAATGTTCCAGAATCACCTTAACCCCTTCATGACACTGGGATGTTCTATGCCATCCTATTTCTTCTGCCCCAAAATATGCTAGGATGGCACAGAATGTCCTGCATTTAACAGCTCATTGTGGCTCCCACTGCAGGGATTTACAGCAGAATGTCACCTCTCAGATGAGGCCTCAGACTGACAGGGAAAATGTAGCCGACGCTCAAAGCGAGTACAGGTTTCATTTTACAAAATCGTGCCATGGCCAAACCCGGTGTTCTGACGAATTACTGGAGCAAATTCTCCTGCGCAATCGCAGGAGAATTTGCTCACTGCGCATGCGCATAAAGTTACAGCTGATAACTCAGCTGTAACTTTCTGTCCACCGCGCATGCGCGAGCTGCGCAACCCACATCCCGCCCCCCGCACACCCCTTCTTACCAGATGATCAAACAGCGGCGGTACACAGCGCATGCGCGCGGCTATCAAGCTGTGTGGGAATGCGCTGTGTCCTTGGCTGGATTCAAACAAAACGCTGGTAAGTAACACGGGGCGGGGGGGGACATAAGGAGCCAACAGAGAGGTAAGCACCCTGGTGAGGGCTGCCTCATCTTCATGGGAGTTGTGATCCTCCTGCTGTATTATGCAGCAGGGGGATCACAACTCCTATCAAGATGAGGCAGCCCTCACCAGGGTGCTTACCTCTCTGTTGGCTCCTTATGTCCCCCCCCCCCCCCCCCCGCCCCGTGTTACTTACCAGCGTTTTGTTTGAATACAGCCACTGACACAGCGCATTCCCACACGGCTTGATAGCCGCGCGCATGCGCTGTGTACCGCCGCTGTCCGATCATCTGGTAAGAAGGGGTGTGCGGGGGGCGGGATGTGGGTTGCGCAGCTCGCGCATGCGTGGTGGACAGAAAGTTACAGCTGAGTTATCAGCTGTAACTTTATGCGCATGCGCAGTGAGCAAATTCTCCTGCGATTGCGCAGGAGAATTTGCTCCAGTAATTCGTCAGAACACCTGCTCTGTGACGTACAAATGACATCAGGCATGTCTAGCGATTTTTTTGCCAGCGACCTACATGGTCTATAAAGCCCCTGATCACCTTGTGATCGGGGCCAGGAACAAATTACATTTTCGTGCTTATGTCTTATAAGACGCAAGCACCACGCGTCACAAAGGGGTTAAAGGGACTGTATCAAAAACATTTTTTGTAGAGAATTAACAAACTAGGAGAAAAATGTGTTTAAAATGTGTCTGTGGAGTCTCCTGTTTATGACATCACCTGATATGTAATAATACCACAGGTAATGTCATAAACTGGAGACTCTCCTAATTTAAGCATTGCATGGAATGTATAGATAATTTTCAATATTTTTTGATTCTCTACAGTCACAGTAAAAACAATGTTTAGGTGATGCCGCCCCTTTAATGTTTGTTCTTATCTAATGGCGTGCTGGAGGAAGTTTACTAGAGAAAGTAAGGACTTATCAGAGTCTTCTACACATTCGAGTGTACTTCACAAAGCAACTATCTTTTGTAGAGAAAATGATATATTTATTACATCAGTTTGAATAAAAGATTGCTACAATGCCATAGGTTTCAAAACTATTTCAAAACCACCACAATTAACATTGCAATTTACATGAAGAAGACTGCTACTAACAACTTGCAAACCAATAAGAATGCTGGATTATTCCTCTGTGGCTTTGAGGGAAGGGAGATATATAGTATATAGGTGTGGTAAGATGTCACGGAATTTAAAGCAAACAGGCTCAAAAACATTTTTATTGCTCTTCAGTCATTGCTTCTCTTCATTCCTCTGGTCAACAGTCAATCTTCTATGGTGTTAATGTACGGTGTATCTTTACAGATCAATCAGGATGTTGGCATGCTCAGCCAATCAGGGTGCACTCGCCATTTATGTCTGATTCAGGTTTTTTGGATCCAACCATCTCTCTCTCTACTGCTGCAGAGACGGGCTTTTTTTCACATGTAAGCAATATAAGCAACCAAGTGAGGAATATAAATATTAAAGTCGTTCACAGCAGTGAATGACAGTTGGCAAGCCAATCGGTCTGCCTGCTTCTCAGCAAAGCACAGAGACTACCAAATTAAATTTCTAATGCCACTTTTCCCACTTGTACTTCTCCGGTAGTAGATAATTCTATCTATTTAAATGCCACCCGTAGCTCATCAACCTAAATAAACCTGGATGACCAGACATAGCAGCCCATGTATACATATTACATGCATTAACATCACTAGGAATCTAGTCTACTGAAACAGCATTCCGCTAATCCCAGTAAAAGACTGCTATTTACCATTATATATCTACATTCATAAATATTTGTGGCATGTTTCTCCCTTAACACCAGCGGTTAGCTTTCTCTTTATTTTTTCGTTAAAAGGGGAAGAAATATGCATGATCTTCACAATAGACTCAGCAGTCTGTTATGTGAATTCTTCTCCAGACATACATTTATGAATATTTTACTGGTGTGTGGTGATTAAACGCAGAATTCCATACAGTGTGACACAAGGCAATTATCCAGCAGCTTCCACGTGTTAGAATAAGAAAGGGGAAAAAAGGCTTGCAATAGGAAAAAGAAAAGAAAATATGGCTTATGTCCGAATTTAACATTATGTCAGAATCTGTGAATGTGTTTCATTACCAAAAGAGCATCTGAACTACATCTTAGAAATCGTTATCTAGCTCAGCAGGACGCTTCAAATTCTTCACAACAAAATGAATTTTAAAACTGCGCTGCTAACAAAAAACACAAAGACTGGTTCTTAAGACTAAATTAAAGTTTTAAACTTAAGTACTAAAGCTCTGTATTCCACCAAAGTAGCAGTTATTCCCCAAGACAAACCATTATACTCTAACTATATCCAACGTTTGCCACTTTACTGAACAGAAGAAAGCTAAACACAAATTGGTAGGAAGTGAAACAGTATATAGGTTAAAACAAATGTACACATGTCTGATTCAAAAGGGGCATGACCCTGTTCTTGACAACTTGCAGTCTAAGGCATTTAATAAACTTTGTTTTCCAACAAGTAATTGAAACCAGATACAGGAAAATACGTTTAACTGCATAGTATTGGCAAATTATATTGATTATATTGTTGTTTATTGACAGAGCAGCCCATCTGGCAACTGATGTTTTTACAATAGACAATAAGACACTTAAGGAGTGTGCGTTGGGCAGTTTGATAAAAAAAAAAAAATTGGACAGCTGTAACTTTATACTGTACTTGTAATTAGTATTTTTAATCTTCATGAACCAAGAAGCTATTTCACAAGAACATTCAGGCAATTTCTAAAACAATTATACATTTTTTAACATTTCACATTAACTCAGGCACTGGTAAATCTTAAAGGAAGGCTTCGACAACGCACAAACCTTTTTCCCCTATCTTCATAAATAATGCAATGGCAGACTGATTTAGCTTTAATAAGAAAAAATAGAACATTTGCTAGCAAAATCATACCAAGAACGCTAGTTAGTGCTCAACGCATATCTAGAATGCTAAATCAGCAAACAGAAAAAAATATTTAGCACAGTATTTAAACATCTATATATTTTCATATTCCAAGAAACCAAGCAGCAAGCAATACTTGAATCACAACTTGAAACCATTAACTTACAGGATATTTACATTGTAAAAGGTGGCAGAGAGGGGACCATTCTATCTGGAAGCACTATATATTCACAGTAAAAAAGGGAGAAAAAAATATATATATAGGCTTATTTGTTTGCCCCTCTCCCAAAACAAGAACACTAAGTCTCTGCTTTGATTATATGGTGAAAGAAAAAGGACGAGCAAAGAAAGTGCTAAAGGTGCTCCTAGTGTCATCAAGACAGTCCCTAAAATAAATGGGTCCAGCTGGCTTACTAATAATAAAACTAATGGATTCCATAAATGTGGAAATTGTAAAGCCTGCACACATCAAGCCAGGAAGAGGATAGAATTTAAATCCCAGAGCACTGGCAATGTATATAAAGTGAAAAGTTTCATCAATTGTAATACCACTTATGTGGTTTACTTGGTAGAATGTGGTTGTGGGGCACAATACATAGGACAAACGAAAAGACCACTTAAAGTTTGCATCCCTGAACATCTTGGAATGATGAACAAGGAGTGCGATAGGTTCAAATACAGTTTGCCCAATCACTGCCATGATTGCCCTAAGGGCAAAGTGGAGAACATAAGATTCATGGGAATTGAGTCAATTCCTTCAACTTGGAAAAGAGGCGATAGATCCAGGAGGCTTCTACAAAGGGAGGCTTTCTGGATTTATAATATGCAAACCCTAAATCCAAAGGGAATAAATTTAGATTTTGAATTAAAGGCTTTTTTATAATGTTTTTTCATATTTTTTACATTTAGGAATTATAAGTTTATTTATTAATCATTTCTAACCCTTATTTTAATAAAATTATAAAATAGGTGAGTTTCACCAGATTTAGCTTATTTACATATTGTCCAGACCCAGCTGGTGGTCAGAACATATTTATTACTGGCTTTTTTATATCAACATTTTTGAAAACTGGGGATTATATTTTTGCAGACACATGTTGTCTATTTATGTACCTATTTCATCTGGTTATATGTATTATTAACCATGTGTATTGTAAGGTTCTGTTTTATATTTGCAAATCATATATGTATATTGTGATTTTTTATTTTGTATATCTTTTTGCGAGGCTGCAAGCTTTCAACACAAGATATGTATATGTATTTGGTATCCCAAAATTCCTACTTTTCTGGATTATATTCCAGAGAGGGTTTGCTACAAAAAATCATTCCTCATGAATAAAATTTGGTCCATTAAATTGTCCCTCAAAGATTGTTCTTATAACAAGATTTAGAAAGACTGCAGTCTTGCAATAGTTAATGTATTCGCATTATCCCATATGTTTCTGCTCATCTTTTTATACTAACCGCAAAGAGAAAGGGTTTCCATTCATAAATCATTTTTGTTAAATGAGAACCGGACTTTCGTTTTGTATCTCATATAATTAGACCTTCGGTTTAACCTTCGCATTATCCGAACGATAGTAGGACTTTCGTCTTATCCTTCGGATTTCCTATTCACGAATTGGTTTCCTTACAACTCTATACCCGAATGAGATTTATTCATAGAAAGACCTTCGGTTTACCTTTTCGTATTAACCATACACGAATGGACTACGACTTATCCCAACAAGATTCAGTCATAAAAAACTTACGTTCGGATTACACGTGTGTATCTTTCACATGAACTTAAACTCGAACAGAAGAGGAGTATATAAAAGGAGATTTCCTCCAGATTCAGACATCCCCCTGAGGAAGTCCCGTCTTTGGACGAAACGCGTCGCTTCTTCAAACTTGAAGTGGAATAAAACCCGTTTTTTCATTACATCTGAAAGTCAGTGGACAACTCTACAACACTGTGGGAGTGATCCCTTGAAGAGGGGCAAGTATTATACTGCACATGCCGTTTACATATTAGGGGCTGCACTTGTGAGTTTTTTTCTTGCAGCTGCTTCTTGAATTCTATTGTTATTATCAGTACATATTGCACTATTTGTATGCACTTTATGTTTTCCAGGTGCTCATTACATCAGAAAACTTTGTCCAATTAAGTATATATATATAATTGTTTTTGCAGATATCTTTATCTACTGCATGATTTTTGCACTAATTCTTGTGTTTTGATATCACAAGTATTTGTAGTATTATTTTATAAGTTTATTCACAAAGAAATATCACTTGTTTATTTTATTGTAATAACTATCCACAGACTTTTTTAAGTGTCTATGCACTGAGCGCCGGATTGTAAACCTTTTTTTGCACATTCTCTGCTTTGATTACAGTTTCCTTGGTAATTTCTTTACAGCCAAAATAATAAAAGGTCAAAACAGAAAGACAACTTAACATTTTACAGAAACTAAAGAAAAACTTTGACTATCCGTTCTGTCCTTTCTGGGCTTTTCTATATGTAGGTTCACCAGTGTGCAATTAAATAGCGCAAGATCTCCACCTAGTGTCAAACACAAAAATATAACTTGTTTTCCAAACTCCAATCATATCTATCAAGCTAAGCTACTGCAGTTTTTTCCCAGTTTGATATTTCCTCACTGAATAATAAAAAAAAAAACTTTAATGTAAAAGAAAAAGTGTTATGGAAGAATATGTGCCTCTTCAAACCCCATAACACTTTGAAATTGGAGAACATTATACTAAGTTTGCTTAAATAATAAAATATGCAGATTTATGTATAATGTATTTAAATATAGAGTTTTTGATTGTTAATCATTGTTCAGACTGCAGTTCTCTACCAACAAATCTAGGAGCCAAACAGACAAATTCAGAAGCCAGACAAACATAGGCCACTGAAATGGTATTTCCAGAAAGTACTATGTAAAATAATCATACAAATGAGGAGCAAGAAGTAGTGACTTTATAAGCCATGGCTCCCTGGCTCCTTGTACTTGTCAAGCCCTGATAGTGCTCAAGGGAGAAATGCGTTTGTTTACATTGTCATATTGCAAAACACGATCGTAGGCAAAATAAAAATAAAGAACAAGTCACTGACCGACAACCTACACAGCTATGCAGTATGAGATGCTGGAAGACATATGCACCAGCAGTTCAGTGCATGCTTACATCACATGCCAGTTATAGAAACACTTTATGATTACATAATTTGCTATATGTTAAGAATATCACTGATTCCATTCAATAACTATGCACTCAGATGTCTGTAATAACACAATATTATGTATGGTGAACAGTACCAATCGCCCAATGCAAACTCATTTCCATAACAAAATTTCAAATAAGCAAACAATTAAAAAAGTAGAGAGCCTCTCCTTTGTATTATGTAACACAGGATAGGCAGTCTAAATATTTAATAGTGACCTGCTTGTTAATCTTCCCACAAGGAAAGTCTTGTGCCCATCCCAAGCATGCTTAAAATCCTTGCCTGTGTTTACCTCTACCACTTCCACTGGAAGGCTATTCCATAGATCCACTACCCTCTCAGTAAAGTAATACTTCCTGATATTACTTTTAAATCTGTGCACCTCTAATTACTTTTAACCCCTTCCCGACCTTATGACGAGTTAACTCGTCATAAGAGCCGCACCATTAGCGACCTTATGACGAGTTAACTCGTCATGCAGTCTAGCCGGCGGTGCGCTCCGTGCGCACTGCCAGCTAGTCTGCAACGGGTCCAGGACTAAGCCTCGTACCCGAGGCAAAGCTCCTGGACCCGATCGGTCAATTTCCAGGCATGTGATCGTGGTGATAACGTGATCACTGCGATAACATGCAAATTAGATGGCAAAGTCAGTGTGTTCACACACTGAGTTTGCCTCTAATTCACTCCCTGTGCTTCACATTCTTATAGTGAAGCACAGAGAGTGACCTGTAAGTAAAAATAAATTAATTACATACACATAGGTTAAAAAAAAAAAAAAATTAACCCTTTCATTGCTGATCACATTGCACCCCGTTATGTCTTTCCTCCAAGTTATACATGTTAAGATCCTCTAACCTTTTCTGGTAAGTTTTATCCTTTAGGCCATGAACCAAGTTAGTAGTCGGTCTCTGAAGGCTTTCCAAAGTATCAATATCCTTCAGGAGATGCAATCTCCAGTACTGAGTACAATACTCCAAGTGAGGTCTCACCAGTGCTCTATACAATAGCATGTTCTTCCCTCTTTCTACTTCTAAAACCTCTCCCTATGCAACCAAGCATTCTGCTAGTCTTTCCTGTCGCTCTATTACATTGTCTACCTACCTTTAAAGGGACAGTAAGGTGCCCAAAATGCATCTTCCAATTAGTGCATATTAATGTGCTTTCAAAGTACTTTTAAATATATGTTTTACATTTTGCATTGCTTAAAATCTAAAATACTTAAAGCTGGATGAAATTTTGAAATGACAGCAATTGCAAGAAACCAGGACTGCCCACACTAGAGTAAAAGTCAAAGTTTTTTGCTGTAGGAACCAATGAGAATAATTTCATTCAAATGAATGAAATATCCTGATGTCATCAGACAATGTGTTGCACTGTTAAGAGATCCTACTGTGTACAAAAGAAAGTATATTACAGTCCACACCATTTATTCTATTCCAGAAGCACAATAAGTGACTAAATGAAAAAAAAACTTTATATGCTCAGTGTTTATATAATCTGTGCTGCTGTACTTGCAGTAAACATGCACAGTAATCACTGGGGGAGTGCTTGAGCCTGCATCAAATCACACTGGAAAAAAGCCTGTGCACTAAACAACCAGTAATCTTTATCTTGCACCAAAGTGAGTTTGGGGACTAGATTGTCCCTTTAAGTCCTCTGAAATGATTACTCCTAAATCCCTTTCCTCAGATGTTAAGGTTAGAACTGTATCAAATATTCTACATTCTGCCCTTGGGTTTTTTTATGGCCAAGATGCATTATCTTGCACTTATCCACATTAAATTTCAGTTCACCATTTTTCTAGTTTAGCTAAATCATTTGTAATTTTTTAATCTTTGCAGGGATGTGCAATTCCTATCGCACGACACCCTGAACATACAGATTGGGCAGGTGGTTATTTTTTTTTTAATTCCGGGCAAGCAGCGCTGGACAAATCAAAGGCACCAGAAAACTAGATCATCCACATGGCCCCATTGACGCATTTATTCCCCCAGCGCAGGGGGGGGGGGGGGCGCAAAGTGTGTGTACACACTACAAGCTATGCCCCCTCACACGACATGACACTCCTAGTTTGTGTGTGTGCATGTCATGGTCTCTCTGCCTGTGACAGTGTGTGTACGACCGTCTCAGGGACTGTCTGTGTAGGTGGGTGTGTATCACTGCCTGCGTTATTGATGTGCCATTGTCCAGCTTCTAAAAACTTTTGCTAAACTCAAATTTGTCAAGCCCTACCTTGTTGTCACATTTTTACTTAAAAATTATAAAATAAAAGCTATAAATTAAGAGTGTAGCACTGCAGGACAAGCTAAGGAGAAAAGGGAGAACTAAAACATACATGAGAAAGACAAAACATAAGCTATAACTACAGAATTAAGGAGACAGAAAGGTACATATATAACACAGAACAACATACAGGGGACAGGGTAAGGGCTAAGAAACACAAGGGACAGAATGAGGAGCAGAGATCCTTCATAAGGGGAACCAAGCTGAACATGGGGATAGGAGAGAGGAACTGAGATTGTCATGTCAAACATAAATCAACGAACTAACCTTATACTGTGAGATGATAAAAAGTGAGGATTTAGTTAACCTATGGCTCTAAATGTAGGCTTGCCAAACAGCACCAAGTCACCTCACAATTAGGCAAGTCCCTAACCCGACTATAACTTATAAACTTGTTTAATTAACAACAGAATATAATATGACAAACTACACAGACACACAGGACATATAACAAACCTGAAGACTGAAGCACTGCACAGAGAGACACTAAAAGATTGTGGTTGCACGTATAAATAGAGGGACTGAGCAAAGCAAGAGAGAACGAAAACCTGCAGTATAACAGAAGCATAACAACAGCAGGAAAAACAGAAACGAATCACAGCAAGAGAATAAAAGAACAGAAGCATGAAACAGGGCTGAAACAGAGGCAGGGCTGCAGGATACAGGAACAGGGAAGGATCCAGACTATAACCACACTCCGGGAGGTAACGGCCATGGCTAGGCTTGGGCAGGTAACGGTCATGGATAGGCTTAGGCAGATACCAGACAGTAGCTAAGCTGGGGAAGGTGCCACACTGTGGCCAATGGGGCAGGTACCATATTAGGGCTAAACTGGGCAGGTGCTGCTCTGGGTCCGAACAAGGGAAAGGTACCTCTCTGTGGCCGAGCAAGGAAGGGGTAGGCCACCACACTGTGGTTGGCAAGGAAAGGAGCAAGTTACAAGGATGTAAAATAACAGCAGGAACGAGCAAAACTAATAAACATCATAGACATGCAAAGCAAAAGCAGGCGTGAGCATAAACAACAAGCAAGAAACGCAAAACATATAGCATTTATAGCTTGGAGGAAAGACGTAACATGAGGGATATGATTTAAATACATAAAGGGAATCAACAGAGTAAAGGAAGAGAGTATATTTAAAAGAAGAAAAACTACCACAACTAGAGGACATAGTCTAAAATTAGAGGGGCAAGAAATTAAACGTAATATCAGGAAGTATTACTTTACTGAGAGGGTAGTGGATTTATGGAATAGCCTTTCAGCGGAAGTGGTACAGGTAAACACAGTCAAGGATTTTAACCCCTTAGTGACAAGACATTTTCACCTTGACTTTCCCTTGGTGACAATGGCTGTTTTGACATTTCTAGGGTGTTTGTGTTTAGCTGTAATTTTTTTCTTTCTCGCATACAGTACCCACACAAATTATATGTTGTTTTTATCGTCATAAGAAGGGCTTTCATTAGATACCATTATGTTCATCATATCTTATAATTTACTACACAAAAAAATCATAAAATATGATGAAAAATTAAAAAAAAATATAATTTACACAAATAAAATCATTAAAAAAGACCCCGTCTAAATAGTTTCTAAATGTTGTCCCGAGTTCAAAAATATGCATGTTTCCATATTTTTCGGTATTTTTTTGCGAGTTATGGGGCAAAATCCAAAAATAGTGTTTTTTGGTTTTTCCCTATATTGATCTTTTGACCCAAACCCAAAATTTAACCCTAACACTAAATTTAACCCCAACTCTAATCCTTATTATATCCCTTAATATTTTTTAACTTTAATTTAATTTTAACCCTATCCCTTATGCTAAAAAATATTTAATTTTAACCCTATAGGCTAATATAGCTAAATAACCTGTTTTTATTTAATTAAATATGTATTTTAATTATTTTCCATTGCAATGCTACTAAACTACCACTAGGGGTAGTCAAGTAGCATATTCAGAGCGACGGAAGTGAAGTTACTTTCACTTCCGAAGCTCAGACCGGCAGAGGACTTAGCCATATTGACGGAGCAGCATGCTCCATGGGGCGATCGTGGGGGTCCCAAAATAGAAATATCGGTGCTGGCTATTGCCTCGATGTCGAGGCAATAGACCAGCACTGTTAAAGCGGTTTTCGCAATCGTTGATCGCGAAAACCGCTTCATTCACTGCAGGACGTGCCAGGCACGTCCTTTGTCATTAAGGGAGATTCTCCCAGGACGTGCCTAGCACGTCCTTTCTCGGCAAGGGGTTAAGCATGCGTGGGATAGGCACAAGGCTATCCTAGCTATAAGCTAGGGAACTGGGGACTAATAAAAGGATTTAGAAAATTCTAGCCAAGTGCCTTGGGCTTGCAGGCAGAGGTGCTGGCTGGGGATATCAAAAGGCCTTTTCTCACTAGCTATTTTACAGGTAAGCAGGCAGCATGAGGTCTGTGCACTGCCCATGCTGCCTCTTGCTTAACCCGCAGTGCTCTGAGGTCAGAATGACACTGGTCACGTGACCTGCCAGATCTCAGCCTTCGACAATGTGAGAGGCAGCTTAGTAAGATGTCTGTACGCATGGGCAGCGCTGACTGCCACTATATCAGGGAACTGTGAGTGCTGGCAGGGGTATGTCCTGGATCTGCAATTATGTGCTGGGGGAAAGTCCCAGGTGTGCAATGTATATGTATTTATAACTCTATAATTAGACTGCAAACATTATTTAGGAAACTGATTGACTTTAATATGTCCATGTCTTATATTCCAATGGGTTTGTTTATAAAAGACTGGTGTGTAAGTATCAGATGCATCTTACATTCTAGAAAATTTGGCACACTGCACATTACAAAGCAAATTATATTGATATAAAATGATTGCTTACTGCGTTTTCAAATACATCATGATAACAAAATAATCCAATCAAATAAATAAATGTATTGTTTTCTATATACACTAACCGCTTCTACAAGCTTATAATGTGTGTTGTAGAAGTAATTTGTCTAATTCATACTATAGAAGCTATAAATTGAAGAAAGAATTTCTAACTTGGCTAAGCTGCCTTTTAATAAAACTGTATTGTAAAAAAAAAAAAATGATTTCATATGAATGTTCATATTTATTTGTTTTGCTCTTGTCCCAGATGAGAATCCCTCCCCCACTCACAAAAAAACCATAGTAAAGGTGGGCACTTTTAGTATCAGAGGATTAGTTTACTTTTAAAGTAAATGGGAAATGAAATACAACTTTAATTTGTAACAAAACTGTTTTTGATATTATAGTAATAACACAGGGATTGAAAAAATAACGGTGAAAGAGATTCATGGCTCACAAAAATCCTGTGGCTAACGCCTAAATCTTTTGGTCATTTTACATAGAACTGTATGTAAATACCGTTTCCCTGGCTCCTAAAAAAACAAGCTGGTCTTTTTTGGTTCCTAAAGTCTAGCTTGTGGATGAGCGCTTGGAAAAAATATGCCATTATTATATAAATAATGAGTCTTGAGTTCACTTTTCCATTATGGTTTCAATAACCCCCAAGGAGATCATTCTGGACAAGGTACCTCAAGTGCTTTCTTGACTCCAAGACACATTAAGTGCTGCCTTAATTTGTACAGGATGAGGCCATCTTATAAGCTGTAAGCAAACAAAGGAATGTTCATTAGTTAGGAGAACTCTACCAGACATTTCATGGCTAACCTTGCCAGGGCGGCCACCAGGAATTTTCTGCCCTTTTTTGCCATTTAATATGCCAGTATTTTGCCCCTTAATATGCCAGCATTAGGCTCGTTGTGTGCCACCCTCCTCCCCCCTTCCCCAGTACTTACTTCCTTGCTGCTCTGTCTGCTGGTGCTCTGCTGTTTAGCCGGTCCGCGGCTGTGAGGGAAGCGTTCCCCGCTCTTTTTTTTTTTTTTTAACAAACTTTATTGAAGCCGTGCGGCTGGAGGGGAGAATGCAGAATGCTTCCCTCACAGCCGCGGACCAGCTTAACAGAGGGGACTTTTTTTTTTTCTTCCCTGGCGTGACCTGGGCCCACTGCCCAGGACGCCAGTATCGCTCGTCACCCCCTTATGGCGGGCCTGAGTTACCTTGCAAGTCAGAAAGGCTCTCAAACCTGTGATCAATCAACTGTAAAAAGCCATACCATATAGGTGGGGATTTCCACTAAGCCTAACTGTAAGAAGGACCTGTAATTTTCACTCTCCAATCCCCAGCAGACCTCCATACCTTCTGTGGCAACTTACAATTAAATAGTGTTGAGATACAAGATTGGATAAGTAAATGCAAAGGCACTTATATACTGATGTGGCATTTATTGCAAACCAAGCAGAATGCTGTGCCTTTGCATGTATTTCTTTATCTGTTTGTGGGATCTGAGTGAGGTCTCAGTCGATACCCTTATAATAATGTGTCTTTCTACCTTTATCCCTTTGAGATCCCAGATTGGAACATCCAACATACTTCTATCGCTTGTATCCCTCATCTCTGCAACCTGCCCTGGTTCTCCAGAACAAAGGAAATATGCCAGCAAACGTATGATCATCGCAATCCATTTCCAGGCACATCCAAACCATCATAAGGAGAATTGAGGACATGCACAACATTCACTATATATCCTTTTATCCTCAATCTTCCTTGGTAGAAGACAAATTTAATCACTATTAACCAACACTTGGTTAATCAGTCTAAGGGCCTAGGGCCGCCCTGTAAACTAAGGCTGCAATGAGGGGACCACAGAGGAAGCCCTTCTTGCCATCCCCAGGCACACAGAGTCCTCTTTCTGCACATCTGGACTTCATTCTCTAAAACCCCTCAAACCTAACACCTTATAAGCCACAGAAATTTGGAGGCTTATCAGATGCTTACACATGTCCCCCTCCCTTAAAACAAAACTACAAGATTATTTACGCAACAGTGATAACAGGGAGGTATCTGATCTCGTCATATCAGAAGCTCATAAGGCCTATGCATGGGGCTTGTTCACTTGGTGCACAAGTCAAAAAAATAGTTACTGCAAATTCAGGAGCCAGCCTGAATATTTTTTGGAGCCAGCGAAATGGAACTTCTATAGAGTGCCATGCAAAACAATTTTATGTCGTATGGCTGCCTGTCTCCCAGGATTTGTCAAGCGCTGTCCTAAAAAGTATTTTTGAATTGTATCGACTATTAACAAGGCATTTCCTGACAGTGAGTGTGCCAGAGTGAAAAAACAGTTGATTATAATACATAATTCAGAACACTTCCCATTTAATAGTAAAGATGAAAAAATCATTTCACCCTACCACATATAGTGAAATATTGATTTGAATTTCACAGAGCGACCAAAATAAGAGTTATAAAAAAAAAAAGTTCAATAAAAATGTCTGAAGTTTCCTGCTGATGGCAAGCATTACCTCAAAGTTTTGGGTATTGATTTTTATTCTGTGCAGAGGTTTTGATGTAAAAAGAAATATCGGAGTGTCCTTTGTAAGCTGGGCTCATTAAAACTGTGCACAGCTCACAGCAAAAGCTGCATCGTAGGTGCCCAATTTCGCAATCAAGTGAAGAGTTACAAGTGTGCATTATAAAGGCAGCTTCAACTACTGATCTTTTAAACTGTGCATGCGGCTTACTTCCTGACTTTTGGCAGTATCTTCCCCACAGTGCACTTAAACATTAAATTAGGGCGAGTCAAACTATTACTGAAGAAAAGAGCTGATCAGAATAACTGACATAATATTAAATATTTAAAGAAAGTTTGGCTCAACAAGGTTTAGATCAGTGTTCGATGTACTGCAGTATATATCACAACCCTTTGTCATAGGTTTATTTCATTTTAACTATATGATTATATATAATTTTAGGAGCAAGTCTAATTATTTTTAGGAGTCAGGGAAACTGTTTTCAAGACAGGATGCGCAGTGCATGGTTATCCATGTAGATGGCACTTCTGCCTATCAAAGTTACATTTGCCCCTCAGGGAAATCTTTAGCCAATTTCTTAAATAAATCGCTATTTAAAAGTTTTGGTATCAAAATTAAATAAAAGAGTTGTATGGAACAAGGGAATACTGTGATTTTTAATAATCACTTAAGCAGATAGTAGAGAAATGCTCAGATAGTTGACATTACTGTAAAACAAAGTCCTCTTTTGACATTTGCTACAGTAGGTTGAACAATTCCACCCAGAAAATAAGAAACCTGTTAGATCTCAATTTGCCTTTGTTCACAATCACTGCCACACGCCTTTCACAACAACACACATGGTACAATACTTATCAGTGTATACCACTCTGGAGCGTCACCAGGCGACGTTCGGGGTCTTATGATAGGAAAAAGGACTTAGAAAGGGCCAAGTTGAACCAATAATTGTCTGTTGCAACTCTGTACACAATGATTTTAATATTAAAGAGACACTCCCACCAAAAATTGAAAAGGTTTTTTTTTTTGTATTGTTGATTTCAGATATGTCTTGTTTTTGTTATGTGACTGTATTTAATAAAATATGTAACTAAACAGATGTGATTGGTTGTGAAATATAGTGTTTTTGGGTGCCACCACCTAGTGACTTTATAACAAAAATTTCTCACTTTGGGGCTGGGGACACAGAATGCAGGGTCTGAATTCTGATCATAGACTTGCACTGAATGGGAGGATAATGCAACTATTACAAGGGGTGGAGTTATGATCTTGTTTGATGAGGTTAATCTCCTCTCTGTGATGGAAGGCAGGTAAAAAAAAAGTTGTACACAGCCACCTAGTCCTGCCCACTATGATACACAGGAGCCAGTATGAGAGCAGGGGAGTATCTTATGCATCATCATGCAGGCTTTGGCCACAGTTGTAAAGTGAGACTGGCTGGAAGATTTTGGTCGATGTTACATCATGAAAAATATTCACAAGATGGAGCCAGGAGATAAACACCTAATTTTATTTTCCCTTTTATTTGCAATTCAATAATATTAAAAAAAAAAAACAGACTTTGACAATGCTCCTCCCCCTCCGAATATCCTTGGTGGCTATTGGTGGATGTCTGCAGAATTGTTCAGACATCCTCTGATTTGTTATTGTCTAGATTCACATCTAAAAAATGTTCAGGTAACTAGGGTCCTCTTAAAATCACTGTCAAGAAAATGGTTGTAAGTCAAGAGTAGATCGCTACGTAAGCACTTTTTTTGCCCCTGAAACTTCAGAACCATTTAAACATATTCATCTAGTTTCAGGTTATCATAAAAACTTTGTCTTTCCGAAATGAACAAAAAAAAAAGCCTTTAGCTATCTAGACAGTGTGCTAATTTAAGAGAATATGTAGAATTGACGATATTCTAAAAGGTTATAGTATCAGATCATGTAATCATTTAATTGAGGAATTCTATATCCCGCCTCAAGATCTGAAAATAGCAATAGATAAGATAACTCCTGGAATAAAGCAATTAATAGGTGGTTTATAGAACCCAATAGACTGTATAGGTTTTACCCTAGAGTAGATGGGGTATGCTGGTGATATGATAGTAATCAAGGGACTATCCTACTTATTTGGTGGCAGTTAGAAAGAGTAAAAGAATTATATTGGGTTAAAGTTTTTATAAATTATCTCTTGATTAAAAAAATTTATAAATTATCTCTTTATTAGTAGAAAATACATTTTCTCCTTCACTCAAAACTATTTTATTGCATCTGGCACTGGATTGATTGAATTAGCATTTTCAAGCTATGCATATTCTTTTGGCCACTAAATTAGTAATTGCAAGAAGACGGAGGCACAAGTCTGAGATTTTATGGATTAATGTAACGAATCAGGTTCAGTGCAATATGAAAAGGGGCTTCTTTCTTACGATGGATAATTTATAAGGTTACGAACAATTATGGGATCCCTGGATATTGGGCAAGGGTTTGTCTTTGTTTCTTGTCAACTGTTTACAGTTTTAGAATAATATGTACATTATCACTGTTGTATTACGGAATGAATTGAATTTTTAGTTTTTATAAGGCACTTGACTATTAGATGATATAATAACTATTGTCATTTATGTTATCTACTACAGGTTGCGTATCCCTTATCCAAAGAACCGAAAACCGAAATTACACAAGATCCAAAAAAACATTTTTATATGTGGGTCAGTTCGGATAAGGGATACTTCACCTTTCTGGCATACCGAAGATGAGCTCCTTTACGTCACCCTCCCAGTCGCCGCAAAGGTGAAGGGAGGGAAGGACTACACGCAACGGACAGATCATCTCAGCAGCACCGTGGAGCAGGTAAGTTCACCAGTTCCACTGCTGGAAATGATCTATATTACCTAAATTCAATGTCAACAAGTTGAATTTAGGTAATGAAGATCATTTATAGGGCTGGTGATTCCAAAATGACCTATAATCTGTATCCGTTATGCGAAATGCTGCCGGTCCCAAGTATTTCGGATAAGGGATAATCAACCTGTACTTGTTTTGTACCTTCATGTTGTCTCAAAGTATATTTTAAAAAAGTGTACTTACAGCAATATATTCCAAATCATTAAGCTTCAAAAAATCCTGGATCTTTTCTTTGCTCAACATGTTAAAACGAAATTTAAACAGATCCATTTCCTGCTGTATAAACCAGCGCCTCAGATCCTCTCTGCAAAGGAAAACATTTTTTCAATTAACAATTGTATATTACATTAGAAAAATAAAATTCCTTCTTTGAATGTAATGCACTCCTCCCATCAACAGTATCACTACACAGAAACATGGATTTACGTTAGAGAAGGAACAATAAACCTAACATAATAACCAGAATTATTTTTTCTTTTGGAGTCTACAAATATATTACTAATGAATATTATCAAGTATAAAAACAGCAGGTAGGTGGTTCTTGCTGTGAAACACACTACTGAAAACCCCTGCAGACTATTGAAATGGATTTCCAAAATATCATATAACTAGAAAAAAAAATTACAAACGTTTTCTGCTGTGGCATTCTGTGAAATGTTACACTGTAATCCAAGTAGTTCAATTGATGGATACTCATTACAACCATCTCCAACACACAAGTGTTAATAATTCAGAAAGCAGAACAACACTACCACAAACCTGTTTCTCTCATATTTCTCTTTTGCTTCTAAAGAATATAAATATGATACGTTTACTTTATCAGTATCTTCGTTTCATTAGAAAAATACAACACAAAATGCAGGTGGAGTCACATAGCAATGTTTTAGACATAAAATTAGGCCTGCTACGCATAGGTTACAAAAGCTATAATAGATCAATGCACACACAGATATTACACTCTCAAATACATATACCAGGTAAAGTGATTGTTTTAGACATTAAATGCTAATAATAAAACCAAGGTGGTGTTGCCCCTACCCAACTTAAACATACGGTATGTTTATCTAAAAGCATATAAGAACATGGTCTAAATGATAACCTGTGTTCAGAACACCACCACAATGAACAAATGTAAACCTCATGTAATCCATGACAATGTAAACTGAAAAAAGTAGACAATATATTGCACAGTAGAAAAAAGGCAAAAAATGTGACACAAGCAACCAATATTATAGAGAGCATGTATTCCTTGATCCCCCATGATGTGGGTTTGGACCAGCAGGTTCTTCCAAAACACACGGGGTGATAAATATGAGGCCTACACGCAATTTGGGTTGAAGCTGCTTCAAACCAAAATGATAAAAAAAAAAAAAAAAAAAATTATGTTTGATAACCTGTTTTACCTGTAGGTGCGGGGGACTGCGATGGGGAGCACGTGTGCTACCACCTATGCCTGCATCCATTTGAGGAATGGGAACAAGACACGCCGTTAGGACATCGAGTGAGCAAACGTGGCGCTCTGGTTACAATATATGGGCAACATTTTGGTTTTGTGGACAAGGTCTACTGTGGAGTTTGAAGGATTCATGACGGATCTGAACTGTAACAAAAAGAATCTGAGATGTGCTTACTCTAACCGTAAAAATTAAGTTACTTTCACTGATCTACCGATTAGAAGGGAAGATTAGAAACTAATTACAGATGTCCACAGGAAAGAAACAGGACCAATACCCAGCTTTTGGCTAGTAGCAACCATCCACCCAGCATCATAAATGGGATCCCGGTCAGACAGTTTCTCAGGATGAGGTGGAGCTACAAGAAGTAAGGGCTAAGGAACTGTGCTCCAGGTTTGAAAGGAGAGGCCACTTTAACAGTAGTTTTAAGCTGGGCTATTAAAGAGCAAAATAAAAAAGGGACATTTTACAAAAAAAAAGGGACAAAATACAATGTGCAGTGGGAAGGTTTAAGATATGCCTTGTCCAAACATTGGGACATTTTTTTTAGATGATCCATTCTTGGGAAAAGACAATGGAGTGATACCATTTATTACAGCCTGTAGGGCCCCAAACTTCAAGGACCTGGTGGTAAAAATCCACTTTGAACATAGTGGAAGTGTGAAACGCAATTGGCTTCAGGATCTGGGGTGGCTCCGGGATGTTTCCCTTGTAAGGGATGTACGGCATGCAGAGTGGCGATATTATGTTCTCTATATTCACATGTGGTTTATGCTCTTTTCTGTCAGTGCCATGAATTTTATGTGTGAATGATGACACAGTGATTGGAAGACAGGGTCCTCAAACACATGAGAAAATGCAAATAAATAGCAAAAACGTGCAGTTGTAATTCAAGTCATGCAACCTTCAGAGACTTAGAGGGAGGGGGATATTTTGAAACAACTATTACAGACTGAATGTAGGTGGATCCATGATAGGGTCTCACCAAGAGGGATTCATAAGGATTTGAAATGGGACTGTTTCTTGTAAAAAAAAAAAAAAACATTTTTAGATTAAGGGATAGTTTGATATCATACCCTGCATGTGAATATTGTAAATATTTGAATAATATTTTGACCCATTTATGATACAGTAATCTGAGCTGTATAAATATTACAAATTAAAAAGGGGCAGAAAACCATAAATTAAATCAGGTTATCCTCTGTTTGAGGTGAATACCTCTTTAAATAGTATTGGAGAAGTGTGATTTTTTTTCTTTTACCCTTCCCTTATGGCATACCTCTGTACCATGCAGGTAAGAATTGTGGTGATTACATATAAAAACTTCCGTACTGCAAAGTGTCAGAAGTTTTATAAAAAAAGTGCAATCACCATTTGCTGTGAATGCGCCTTATTTTATATAAACTCCCAAAACTTTGCAGTGTACCGTGTCTTATGTTGTGGGAGCACCTGGTGGAAAGAAAAAGAAATACAATGATAAATTTGGATTAGGCATTATGGTGGGCAATATGGTGATTTCTGAAATGTGTTTGTGGGTTTTTTTTTTTTTGCATAATTGATTAATTGGTTTGTTTTATTGACCTTTCTTCAGGGATCTGGATAGCTTAAGTAGTAGTAATTAATTCAATCTGTATAGGTCCAGAAGACACCAATCGGGTGAAACGCGCGTAGACAGACATGCACTTTAGGTGCATCTTCTCCACTGCTGTAGAGCCTTAACCCCGCACAGTTGACATTTATTGTGGACATTTTTGGCCATTCATTGATAGCACATACCGGAGGACATATCTTTGCCGGATTGCAGACATACATATGCAGAGTGGCCTGAGCACTACAATGTTGCATTTCAAATGACGCACTCTACTACCGATGGTAAGAGACTACATTTTTGGCTGAAGACTCCCCCATTTTTGCTACAGAGTAGGTATTACGCTTCCATAAAACAATGCCATTTTATTGAATCATCAATGTATGCCTTTTTCGGAAGGAATGCTGACCAGGGGTGGTGAGAGTGATTATCCCTGTATTCATATGGTTTGATTTGCTGTTTACAGTGGATTAGAACTGTCACTGGAATATTCATAGCTGGATGTTTATGTGGTCAGTACTATACTTACAGGAGCCATATTTTGGCCAATATTTTTTGCTACTGTGCAATATATTGTCTACCCTCTCTACTGCAGTTTCAAGGCGTTTTTCAGTCTACATTATCATCTGTCTATTATATGAGGCTTATAGATTGAAGTGGTGTTCTAAACACAGGTATATATAAGAGCACAGTCTAAATAATAACCTATGTTTGATGAGTTAGGTAGTGGCCACACCTATACATAACTTTATTAAATACGAATAAAACCATCCCTTTATATAGTATATGTGTATGAGATGGTAATATCTGTATGTGCATAGATGTATTATGGCTTTTGTGACATGCATATGTCACATTCATATGTTTTTGCTACCTATTAAAGGCTTAGTAATTTTCAGAATTTATATCTGGGTGTGTATTTTTTTGTTGGAGTGCTTACTGTATTTGAAATGAAGACAAGGTTTTTTTCAGACAAAATACTCTGGAAAAAGTCCCCTCATCTTATACTCAAGGTCATCTTATAATCACACCCCGCAGAGCTACAGGGTACCTGGATCCTCTTCGCATACAGCCCGTCACACAGACATACCTCGATGTTGCCTAGCACTTTTGCCGGGGCTTCTATGACGCAATGCCAGGGTCACGTGACATCACGGTGTTCAGTAAGAGAAGCCCTGGCGGAAGTGACGGGCAACATTGTAGGGTGTCTACGCATATTGCGCCTACATCCAAATGCTGCCCCCACTAGACACAGGGATTGAGGAGGGGCAGATGGCAAGTCTGGGGATGCATTGGTAGGGCCAAGGGGCAAATTGGCCAAAAAAAAAGGGAAATAAAATATTATTTTTATTAAATATGAAAAAAACTGTTTACATGTGAATTCATATTTACCAGAAAACTGTCCCTGTAGGGTAATCTTATATTCAGGATTTTTTCTAAATTAACATCCAAAATTTGGATAAAATTCGTCTTTTAATCAGGGTTGTTTTATTTTTGAGCAAATACAGTACTTTAAAGCGTGAAGATGTTATGTTACACCCAAATACATTTTTCCTTTCTTTTCTTCAACTCTTTTTTAGGTGTAGGTGGCAATATTTGGTAAGAGAGAGGATCTAAGAGATAAACAGGACTTGGGAAATATATAATTTAGGTGCCAGCCAATGTTTAAAATTCAGGGAAATGGTACTTTTATGTAGTTCTATATATCAAAAACCAATGAGGAGAAACCAGTATGGGTTTTAAGCCAGTGCTTATTAGTAACTGAAATTTCTCGAGTTGTGGGATGAGAGAAAGATCAAAGTCAAATAATTCTTATAGTCTTCTTCTTGAAGGACCAATAGTCGTTACTAATCTAGTACTCTGCCTTTTCATTCATATTTCATGTGACAATACAGTCTTCAAATAAAGTAAGAAAACATAAATGTGTTTACTGAAACCAACTAATTCTTCTCCACGGGAGCAATTTAATCGTATTATGACATTTTGTAAAAAGAAAAGTGCATAAAGTTTTCTGAAAAATCATTAAAAAGTCACTAGAGAACACTGGGTTTTGTACAGCACAGACACACAAACAGCACTTATAGGAAGGGCTGGCATTATACAAATGAAATACTTACGACTGGCAGTATGCAAGGCGAAGAATAAAGTGAGATATGTGATCTTTCCTCCGCTGGTCATAGATTTCATTGTTGATTTCATCAAGTTGTGAGGCCTTACAAAAAGCACAAAATTAACAACATGAAAAAGCTGTGGAATTGTAAATGGCAAATTAAAAAATAGCAGTTGCTGCCTTTTATTTTATACGGACTTCATCATAGAGAGTCAATAATGTGTTGGTGAAAATACATTTAGGAATGTTCCTGAATAAGCATGTACAAGGGAGATAGTCAATGACAATTTTTATGGAATCAGTCAGGAAATTCCAACTGTATGCAAACAGAAAACTGTAGCATGCAATAGTAACATACAGAAAATACTAACAGTGGTTAAAGTGTAACTAAACTTTTTTTGACTCAGTGTTTTACAGCACAATAATTACACGTTTTGGGGGGGGGGGGGGGGGGGGCAATTTTCTTGGTAGTAATTTTTCATCAGCAGAGTCCCCAGCCTGTGTCAGCTAAGCTGATTTCTAAGATGGCTGGGAATCCAAGAGCGTGCACATGCGTGAGCAGGCACCTCTTCTTACAACAGAATCACCTGGAACTACATTTCCCAGGAAAAAAATGTGAAGCTTTATTGACAGGCCTCACTGAAAGTCCTCAGCGCACCTATTAAAGAAGAAGAAGTGACAAAATCCAGGATGGGGCCTGAGCTTGCTGTGAATGATATATTGAAATGATATAGAGAGAAAAGTGCTGCAGCTTTACACTCCAATAAATCCTCCTACTTTCATTAAATTAATAACGGTTGTTACAAAAAAGGGGGGAATAAACTGTGCTTTGGTAATCCACGATTAAAAAACAATATATTTGGAAAACAAATATCCGTCTTATAATAATAAATGAAAACAAATATAAATAAAAAAGTCACAAATACCAGACATCTTCAATGGCACAAGGAGTGGTGCTCGAAAATCCAGCAACACACTTCAGCTCGCATCCACGTAAAAACAAAACCCTCTTAAATCTGGGTAGCGCATACATAATTCTATTGGTGAACACATTGTATCTGTGTCTTTTTATTATCACATTAGAGATATATATAACATATTAACGTTTATTTCAGAAGTATATCATATGACAACACTAAGAAATAATCTAAATATACTGGAACAAATACCTGTAGATTATGCATTAGATTGTATGCTTTCAAGCAGGGCTCACTAGCTCCTGTATCAGTCTGTCTTTATTCATCTACTGTAGACTGCAAGTCCCCTTTATGCACCAAGTGCTGTGTAAATTGTGGGTGTTATATAAATAAATGTTAATGTAATAATATATCCCACTATAAAACCAGACAAGATTAGCCGTCTCCTTCAATGAACAGATGAGTTCCAAAACATGTCAATATTTATATAACAGAATCTAATGCTACAACAAAATATTAGTATGCATTTATAATTTATGTTAGATATCTACTCAGTAGGTATACGTACCCTGTATGGGAATTTGAGTTTCCTAAATTCATTCTCCAGCTTGTTAATGTATTCCTCAGAGGATTTCAAATAACTCACTCCAAGATTCTCTACTGTCTTAAGCACTACATATATAAAAGTAAGTGGAAAACGCATATCATTGAATTGTAACAACGCAGTGGATACAATAGGCATGCTATTTTGCTCTCTCTTTAGTGATAAGAAATGTAGACAATGGCAAAATTATGGAACCAAACTGTTAAAGATTAAGCAGATCATTTCCAAAATTTTAGCTTTTAGTATTTGCTAAGCTGTAGGTTCAAGGTCTGACCCAGAATACAAACTATCCCACAAATTTCTATAATTTTCAAAAGTGGTATTTGGAAACTTCCCATGCAATCATTTTACCCGCAATCTCTACTTCTCTTTTGACTCTTATGGCTTTCAGTGTAATTCCAGCATTTTCAAGGACAACTGTAGCAAAAAATGAACTTATGCGAAAGATTGTATCAAGTGTAAATGATGTATAAACAAATTTTTTTATGAAAGAATACAAGTTAAGTGCCTTATTAAGCCATCTTTACTGCATTACGTTCTCTCACAGGGAAGACATGTTTAGAATCTAAAGTAAGATCTTCACTAACTTTGGTTCAGATGAACAAAGATCTGACCCATCTGACCAAAGATTCAAAACAAAATGTCTGCCTCCTAGTGGAGATATATGAAGTAAAGATGACTCAATAATGTACTTTATTTGTATTCATTCATTAAGGCATATATATATTTATATACACACACATACATAAAAATATACACATATACATATATCTACACTTGATGCCATTTTTTTTGATTAAACAGAAATTAATTTTTTGCTACAGTTGTCCTTTAAATGTCAATATGATATCCTAAATTATCCCTTTGTGATATGACCTTTTGAACTTGTCCTTCGCTTGGTGACAAGGGCTATTTTGACATTTCTGGGGTGTTTGTGTTTAGCTGCAATTGTCTTCTTTTCTCACATTTTGTACCCACACATTTTATATATTGTTTTATCTCCATTAGAAGGGCTTTCATTAGATACCATTATGGTCATCATATCTTATAATTTACTATAAAAACAAAATTGTGAGCTTTAACAGCCAAAAATAGCGGGGGCGGGGGGGGTGAGGTATTCTTCCTACAGTGTCCTTTTGAACTGAACCCGAACCCTAAATTTAACCTTAAGTCTAACCCTCATGGTACCCCTTAATTTATTCTAATTTTAAATTAATTGTGACCCTATACATTATGCTAACCCTAATTTAATTGTAACCCTAACCATTATTCTAATCCCTAGATATTAGCTAATTAAGTCTTTTTTATTATCTTTTATTACAATGTTGCTGACTGCCTCTAGGGGCAGTCTAGCAACAGCCTCAGGGCGACAATGGTGAACAATTTTTCCCTTCCGACACTCTACCCACAAGAGGGCAGCAGCCATATTAGAGGGGCATGCTGCTCACCAATACGGCGCCCACGATCATTCCATTGAGCAATCGTGGGTGCCCCAGAATGAAAATGTTGGTGCTGCCTAATGCCTCGACATCGAGGCAATAGAGCACCACCGCCATAGCTCGTTCCACCACAGAATGTGCCAGACATGTCCTTTGTCGGCAACGGAGTTGCCGGCTGGAAGTGCCTGACACGTCCTTTGTCGCGAAGGTGTTAAATAAAAGACAGTTTTATAATGACACTCAAGCTACTTCACCCATGGTCAGCTAGAAAAACCAATATAACTCCTAGTGCCCTTTTACAATGCATACTTAATTAATGAGTCGATCTATCAGGGAAAGGACATGTTGTTTTTTAATCTTGGGTCAGATCTTCTCTCATTTGACCAGTCTTGTAACTACAAAATTTTCATCTAAAAAGTCGTGAAAGAAATAAAAACAACTTACGTTTTAATCTTTCAATAGCAAAAGTTTCAAACTCGATGAGAGAGATATTTTCGGTTGGTGGGTTTTGGTAGAATTGTAAGCTGTAAGGGTACTGGTCACCCTTCCTGTCCCCAGTTAGCCTTGTGTTAGTCCGCAGTTTACGAAGCCTGGTGAACTCCATTGTCTATTCATAACAAACAATATTGACAGAAAATAAACATTTCAAACCACTGAAAAAACCAAACATATTATATTTGTACATGTTTATTAAAAGAGAAATTTAAAACAGGGATGTCAGATATGAGAGCTGCATACAGCCCTTCAAACACCCAACACTAGCTCCAATTTAACATTGCTATGTTGCAGAAAACAAGCACCCAATAAAGCTATTGTGGGGAAAGGAGTTCCTACATGATGTTTGGGTTTCGGAAAATGGTGCTGAGAGTTTGTCAGGAAGGGAGAAAGGTTCTGAGCAGAGACAGAGAGACTGGCAGCCTGACTGTCTGATTGGGATCTGCATGGAGCGCGGTGTCTTCCTCTCTGCTAGTTCAGAGAAAGCGAGAGACCCTGTTATTTTACATGGAATCAGCAGAGGTGACCTACTTAATCCCTCCCCGTTTGTAGGACGTTCCATGCCATCCTACTTTTTAGTGCTTTTTAGTGCCTAGAGGCATGGAACGTCCTACATTAAACAGCACAGTGGGGTCCCCACTGTCAGGTGAGGCCACTTTGAGTGGCCTCACTGACACAGAAAATAGAGCTGACGCTCAAAGTGAGCGTCGGCTACATTTTACTGTAAAAACCTGCAGGACAGCATAGACCATCCTGCAGGTAACAGCTCATCGCGGCTACCCGCGATCAGCTTTGAGTGGCCTCAGTCTGACTTAGGAAATGTGCTCTGTTTGAGCATTCACTACATCTCCGGCATCCCCTGTGTGCCCGAACATCATGAAGTATTGCAGGATGCCAGCAGGGACCAACAGGGTCTATAGAGACCCTGATTGTGTCCCTGCTTGCGTGTTCCTGGCTCCGATCACTTCATGATCTGCAGCCAGGAACACAGACGTCGGAGGTGTTTTGTTCGTTAAGGACCAAAGCACCATCCAACGTGAAGGGGTTAAGGTCCCCTCTGCTAATTCCATGTAAAAACAATGGACACACTGATAAATGTCACCTTTTTTTTTTTTTTTAATCATTCAGGCATTTAAATTGTTATACATTTACTGTAAATCTACTACCAGGAAACATGCATATTTATTACTACTAAACAAGTGTTCAGCAAGCACCTTGAACATGTCTTTCATGGAGTTTTTCTGCACAATATCTATGTTATAAATATCAACATCAAGTTTGAGGCTTTGTTTAAAATGTAATCATTTAGCAGTGTGTGCAATATAGAGTTAACAATCCCTGCAATAGTCAACATGGGACTTAAAGGAACAACCAAATTTGTCAACTGTAATTAGAAAGGTGATATTTAAATTATAAAAACTCTAAGGTATACATTTTGATATTAACCTGGGCGATCACGTCCAGTAGAACCAATATAAAATTATATTAACATTTTATGGAGTGGCGGGGGCTTGCCATCAATTAACTGTATTTAAGAGATTATAGATACGCGTTTTAATAATGCTATTTAGTTGTAAATAAATGACCCCAGAATAGCATTACCTCCTGTATGCCTCTGCAACCACTCTCGCGCCGTCAGATTGAACGCGGGAAGCAGTACCAATTGAGCAAGACTAAAGCAACAGAGTAGCAGACATATCGATTGGCTAAACCTAACGAAGTGGTAACTGCTATCGACTATTAACTTTTAGGTCTTAAGACGAGAGAATCATACAATGAGTTTGGGGGAGGAGCTCACATTCTGATGTCTAGCCCTCAGCGAGCTTTATACAATAAAGTTTAAACCAGTGGTTAGGATTCTGTAGCAGGTTTGTCTGCAATCACCATCTCTTCCCACAGGCGTCGAGAGATCCCATCGATGCGCTCGACAGTTCGGATACTCTTGTCTTCTCTACACTCCGTAGCTGTTCTTCCCTCCCAGCTAATCCCGGCGCTTGGCAACCGGTCGGCGCAGAGCGTGGGGCTGGCGGGCATCTGGAAACCGGAAACTGTCAGCAGGACCGAGCAGGTGAGAGTCCAAGTCCGGTGCAGATGCGATTGGATCGTTGACGTATGTATCAAAACCGATTACTATTAGAATATGCTCAGTGACCCTTCCCAACTAGTGTTTACATATAGTTACCTGTGCAGGCCATTGGCTGTGTGATAAACTGTAACATCCAGCTGTGGATGTTCTATGTATAGTAATGAGCTGGCTATACATCGTCATATGTGGTCCATGTCAGCTTTGGTTAGTTATCACTATGTCATGTGATTGGAGGTTTGGTTCCCTAATATTTTGGTATTGTAACTAGATTACGGATATGATGTTCTACTTTACCGCTTTGATCAATGGAAATATGGTCCATTTCATTACCTTGCATTTTTCGCCTAACCATAGTAACCTCACTTGGTAACGGTGGCCCTTCACTTGGTTTCTGCAGTTGCTGAAGTGCTACATTTGACACTTCAAATATGCAAATTACATGTTTTAGAGTAGTTGTGTACTTTTTTAATTTTTTAATGCCTTATTGAATCAATGTTTAATATAATTGATGCTATGGGATTTTTTTCAGTAAGATGGAGGTAGGTCATAATTTCTTGGGGCAATATCTCAACTGCTGGTTTCTAGATAGACAGCAGTGTTTTAGATGAGAGATAAAACATTGTTTAATGCTGCCATGTGAAGAACAAAAAGGCAGTCTTCGATTGTCATCACATCACTTTTTAGAGGTCCCCAAATATCTCATGCCCTCATTAGTACCCAATCTCAACTACTATTTCTTAAAATAACGCCTCCATTTTTATTAATGTCAGTAGTTTACATTACATTGAGCCTGCGATATTATATATGCTTGCCACCGCTAAATCTGTATTGCATGCCTTTATATTCTGTTTTTTATGCCTCCTTTTGAAACTACTGCTATTCTCATCATTGGCGCACACAACATAAGTTATAGTGTGGGTAAAGGTGATGAGAAAACCCCTACCATCAGTATAATGGATTTGAGGATTGTCACTATTGTAGTGGTCACCCTCTGTGTTATCTACGTTAGACATACTTCATTTGTATAGATAATGTAGGGTTGGGTTTTTTTTTTTGGTTCTTTTTTACAGTTTCCAAGAATTTTCTCTTTTTTTTTAATATTCTAAACAACGGGGTGACTGAGCCTCTGATGTTTTATTTTGTAAAGTTTTGATGCCTGTACTTTTATAATTTGCTTTGACTAAGATTGCCACTTTGACCATTTTTTTTACTGGCCACATATAACGTTTACATGCTTGCAATGTGTAGAAATAATGTGACCTGAAGGAAATCATTGGTTAATCAAAGAGGGTTTCTCACAGAACGACATTGATTAGTTAATTAATTCTGGCCACATATTCAAGGCAGCATTGTGGCTGCAAAAAAAAATTGTTTAGGTGGCAACCCTAACTTTTATTTCACATGAGCCTTTATTACCAAACCATAACTTTATAAATTATCCTTGTAGATGTGCTTTTGAGATCTGTATAATTGGCCAATTGAATTGTCTGCTAGCGTCTTTGCTAATCATCTACACAGCTCAAACTCGTGTAAAAAGAGACAACTTGGGATGGTAAATCAAATTGATTTAGTTACTTTAGTGTGTATCATGGGGATTTGCTCACTAAAACAACAATCATATGTTTATATGAACCGTGGACAACATGAAATGTTACCAAACCAAAAAATATAGATATATTAAACATTTTCCAAAATAAATTAGTCATTAAGGTTATAGTTGTCAATCCAACATTCCTATGTTTATAAACATAAGTAGCGCTGAACAGTTGTCCTGATCACAGTCAGCATTTCCAGCAATACTGGTGAAGATCAAATTATAAAAAGGTATTACATTCTACCTTCTTAGTAGTTATTCTACCAGAGTTTAATACCATCTCTTTTTAATATGCAGTAACACGATTACAATGCTGTCACTGAGTGCTAATATCCAGCCCTCCTAACCCCACCCAACAAAGTTCTAAAACCTCTTAGTCACAATACTACCAAAGAAAAATAACAGGATGGCTTTAATCGTATGTATTAGACCAATCACAATATGTGTCCATTTCTGATAGCACCTAGCTCCCTTTCTTAGTCACTTGTGGTGTACCCCAAGGCCCCTTACTTGCCCCCTGCTTTTCACATTATTCATAATGTTCTGCTTAACATCTGCAAAGCCTAAACTGCACAAATGTACACAAACAACACCATAATCTACACTAACAAACCACATCTACCACAGCCTGAGGCTGTGCTTCAAGACCAATTCACAGAGGTAGAAATCTTTCCTAAACACTGAAAAACTGTAACAATGCTTTTTGTAACAGTACAAAATTCCCATATATGCTTAAGGACAAAATCAAATAGCACACTGACTGCAGTCCATTCTTTCAAATATCTAGGTATGTGGTTAGAACGCAATCTATCAAAACTTTATCAAGAACTAGGTGCCCTGTACAGAAACCAAATATGCCTAAACCCCACAGTAAGGAAACAGTACAACAAATGCTAATGCCAGTCATTGAATATGCGGATGTAGTGTATGCCACTACAAACCCACCTTCATAAACATACTACATTGTTTAACTCATTCTGAAGCTTTGTGGTACAATAGAATTGTATGAGCATTGTGACATGTTAAAATAGCTAAATTGACCACTGCTGGACTCCTGATGAACCCTTCATCTTTCCAGCCTTGTGTGTATGACATTTTCTGGGATTCTCCCACCCTACCTTAGTAGGATGCTCTCCCCAGCTGTTCCCACCTCTGATCCAGCAGCAGAACTTCATTTACTATACCACAATACAAAAAGAAAGTGACTCGATCCTCATCTTGTCTACAGAGCACAATCAAATCTTCTTCCAGTGTAAAATAACGTAATCCATTGAGGACACAGGACGTGCCATGCTGTCATGCACTTTTTGTGCATTGATGGCATGGAACTTTCTGGGTTAAAATGAGCAGTGGATGCGATCAATGATGTTGCGGCATTAAGCAACACCCAAATTTGTCCCCCTGGGGCACCTCCATCGCTCCGGGGAGTGATAGCGGGTACCATATAGGAAGGCGCCCTGTCCTTCAAACATGGCGCAGCCCTGGAGCTAACAAGGGCAACAGTAATTATCAATATCACTTCTGCCGTTCTTTATTGTTGCTAGACTGCCTCTAGAGACAGTCAGCAACATCATACTGCAGGGGGGGAAAGGATGTTGGGATTGGGGTCAAAATGTTAGAAAAAACACCTCTTTGCCCTATAACTCGCAAAAAACAACAGAGAAACATGTAAACAATGGGTATTTCTAAATTTGTATCTATTTAGTGCCTTTTTTAATTTGTAAATGTGAACATGTAAAATGTTTTTCATGTAAAAGTCGGGGGGTTCAATTTTTGATCATATCTTATGATTTTTTTTTTTTAAACTAAATTATGTGACATGATGTGAAATAATGGTATAAAAAAAGCCCTTTTTATGGCATTGAAAGCAGTATGTTATATGTGTTGGTACAGTAAATAAGCATATTATATGTGTTCACACAGTAAATGAGAGAGAGGAAAATTACAGCTAAACGCAAACACTGCAGAAGTGTAAAAACAACCTGTGTCCTACATTGCACAACATTCACAGCCTTGTCCTCAAGGGGTTAAGAGATCTTATGAGATTAAGTAGTTTTCTGTTTAAATAAGTTAGTTTCTCCACAGTTTTACAATAGGGTCTACTCAATAAAGAGAGAATTGCAGGGAATTGAGATGGGAATTTCTAACTGTAGGCCAAAGTAGCAGCATTGGAACAATTCTCCCATGCAGCTGAATAAGAAATTCTCATCTCAATTCCGTGCAATTCTCTCTTTATTGAGTAGACCCTATTGTAAAACTGTGGAGGAACTGTAACTTATTTTAACATAAAACTACTTACTATACTCTAAAAAATGTGCAACATATAGAAAAAAAGAGGAAAAAGATCAGGTACGTTGAACTGTCCCTATAAAATACCTCAGACTGTGTTGAAATGAACAGTATTTCTTGTTAGTGTCACTGTCTCCAGTAGAGCAGAAGTGTTAGGAGGAGGGTGTTGGATGTTTGTTATTCTTGGATTACATTCCTTGGTTAAACATATTGACCTCACTATGACAACTCCAGCTTTGTCCACCCTGTTTCCTGTAACGGAATAAATTGCTTATGGGCATTGCAGTAGCATTTTCTCTCCATTGAGATATAAGAACTAAAGACCATTTACCTGTTAGATGAGAGCCGAGTTTGCATCAAGTTCAAAAATATGGATACATAATTTTAGACCCCAGACAGTAATACTCCTTGCTCAGATCTTCTAACTGTAGGGTAGAAATGTATATCTTCCTTGCAGCAAATGTGGTTAACAATATTCTTCACTTTATACAAAATGATATGCAACAAAGTTCAAAACACACTAGATTTTTCTTATTTCATATGTAATATTAAGGGTAGGCATGGATTCAAACCCAACTGTGCAGGTTAGCTTTGGTTTTTAATACAAAAAGCAGTATGCATATTTTATTACACCTACATCCTACAGTAATCCTACATGACAAAAGGGTGAGAAACTGATTTTAATGTGTCACTGTAACACTCAAATGGTTAAAATCATGACCTTCGTGATGGCAACCAGTGAATTTCTCTGCAGTATAGTTTGTCCAATTGGATTAGAAAAAAATTCCTTTTTGAAATTACGGTACTGTGAGAGATTTAATCCCTTAGTGACAGAGTTCTGTGCTGCATTTGTTGTGCCTGGAAGACCAGAATTCCTTAATTTTCTTAACATTTTTGTCATATTTTTTTAACTGTGATTTTTCTTTCTTCATATTCAGTACACACGCACAAAATATATACCCTTTTTTAAATGACAGGGCATTTTTCTGTACCATTATTTTCATCATATGATAAAATTTACTATAAAACATGCAAACATTTTTCTAAATTTAACCTAAAAAATCATTTATACAATTACAAACTGTAAAAAGACAGTTTCTAATATTTTGTCCTGAGTTTAGAAATACCAATGTTGCCATGTTTTGCTGTTGTTTTTTGCATGTTATAGGGCAATAACCAATGATAGTGTTTTTTTGTTTCCTAGCCATTTTCTCTTACAGTGACTTTTTGACCTCAACTCTAACCCTAATTCTAACCCTAACTCTTCTGAATGTTAACCCTAATTGTAACCTTAACATCATATTCATTTAAAGATATTTTTATATTTAAAAGCAACATTCCACCTCCAACACATACAATCAGAGAATATTCTGAAAGCACTATTAAGAACTAACCAGACACTATCTATGACTTCATACCCAAAAATTAAATATAAACTGGCACATAATGCATATATTACACCTGCACAAAATGATAGCTGCCCTAAATGTACACACCCAAATGCAGATATTATACATGGACTGTAGTCCTGTCCCAAAATCAGAACATTTTGGAGACAGATTCAGACATATCTCACAGTATCTTAGATATTCAGAAATGGCCACACTTGGTATACACCATAACCCCGATAGAGATAGCACAACAAGTGAATGCTTAATGACCACAATTTCTAGAAAAAAAACGTTTTGGATGAGGCCAGATAACCCCACGCTTTCACTCTTACAAGCAAAGTTATATTTTCTTTATTCAGGATGGAATGGATAATGCCACTGCACAAAGAACTCTAAAAATACATTAGTCAGAGCACAGATATTACAGACCTTTCAATATAAAGAATGGTATAGTGTACAAACATTGAAAGGAAAACGACCAATAAAACAATAAGGGGACAGGCTGGTAATATGTAAGCTCAACACCAAAAGGGTATTAAGCCTACCCAAGGTTAAACCATAGCTATGTAAGTGGTTCCAAGGATATGAAACCGTAGCAAGGTAACCTAGTTCAATGTTTGTTTATGAAATATCATCTTCATTAAGGGTTTTGGGTATGACTAACTCTATGGGAACTAATGGACAAGAAAGCAAGCGCATGGGATCTAAATATTTAGGAGAATGTTGCTTTGTATCCTTGTCATTTGGAGAAAATGCGGGTGCATGCTGTACAAGAGTCCAATAATCACAGGAAACAATATGTATTAAACATGTTTATTAAATAAAAATTCCATAAAATTGTTGAAACATAAATGCAACAGGCAACATATTTCAGCTAGGACAACTCATATGGGCTCTGAGCTAAAATGTTTGTGGAGCCCATATTTAATATTTTTTTGTGTGTGCAGTGTACACAAGTCTTGCCCATCACCCAGATGCACCTATAGGTCTTGCCAGAGCACCCAAATTGCACGCACAGGACTTGCCAGAACACCCAGAATGTGTGCACCCACAGGGCTTGCCAAATCACCCAGATTGTGTGCATCCACAGGGCTTGCCAGATTGTACTCATTCCCTGGTTTCTAGTGGTGGGCAGCTAGATCTCTGCACTGGCAAGGCACACAGACATCCTTTCAGGCTTCCTGTTGTGCTGCCCTGCCCATCTCTGAAGGTGGAGAGATTATTTGCAAAAAAAGGAAAACAAAAATCACATTAGTCTTATTTTAGAGTTCAGATGAACTCCACATTCCAACTGTATTTAGTTTCTACCATCTTGTTAACATTTTGACTTAATAAGGGACATAGTCAGCTTAAAGGGACTCTCTGGTGCCCAAAATGTATCTTCCAAATGTTAATGCATAATAAAGTACTTTACAATGCATATTTTGCATTGCTTAAAATCTGAAAATCTTACACTTTCAATTTGGGAAATTACAGCACTTTGCAAGAAACTTGGACTGCCCACACTAGCCGAGTAAAACTCAATTTCCTCAATTTGTTTATTGCTGCAGCAACAAATGAGAATAATGGCATTCTAATGAATGGAATATCCTATTTCTCTAAGGTTGTCACCAGACAATGTGTTGCACTGTTAAATGACAAACTTTTGTTTTTTAAGTGACCTTATTTAATTTTTATTTAAGTATAAAGTAAGCGCTCCCTCCAAAAAAAGAGTTTACATTAATTATTAATCACTGAGTCAAAAAAAGTTTAGTGGTTCTTTAAAAAAAATCTTACATGTACAAGAGCAAGGTTACTTATATTGCACATGCAGATTCCTATCCATTCTATTCCACCAGCAGAGCAGCAGAGGGCATGACTAAATGAAACACAACTGATACATGCTCTGTGCCTACACACAATTCGTGCAGCAGTACCTGTAGAATAGGATGCTGAGCTAGTCCCCAAACTCGCTTTGGTGCAAGATGAAGCTTACTGCTTGTATAGTGCTCAGGCTTATCCAGTGTGATTTGATGCAGGCATTCTGCATAAATCACATTTTTCACATTTGACTCAAGTACTCCCCCAGTGATTACTCTGCATGTTTACTGCAGGTGCGGCAGCACTGATTATAAAGACACTGAGGATATAAAGTTTTGTTTCATTTAGTTACTTCCTGTGCTCTTGGAATTGAATATATTGTGTGGATTGTGATGAATTTTCTCTTGTACACAGTAGGATCTCTTAACAGTGCAATACATTGTCTGATGACATCACTAGAGAGACAGGAAATTCCATTTATTTGACTGAAATTATTCTTTTTGGTTCTCTAATCAAAAAATAAATAAATAAGGAAATGACTTTTACTCAGCTAGCGTGGCAGTCCTGGTTTCTTGCAAACTGCTGTAATTTCACAGTTTCATCTAGGTGTAAGTATATTATATTTTAACACCTTAGTGACCGAGTGCTATGCTGCATTTGATGTGCCTTGAAGACCAGAATTCCATTATTTTTGTCATATGTTTACTGAACTGTGAATTTCTTTCTTTCTGTTCAGTCCACCCACACAAATTATATATCATTTTTTAAAGGACGGATAGGGCTTTCATTTGATACTGTTATTTTCATCATATGATACAATTTACTATTAAAAAAAATCTAAAATATGATGAAAATATGCCATAAAAAAACACTTCTTCTAACTTTGACCTGATTTTTCGTCTATATATTTCTACTATTTGTCCTGAGTTTAGAAATACTAATGTTTCCATGTTTGTCTATGTTTTATTTCAACTAATAGGGCAATAAACAATATTAGTGTTTTTTGTTTTCTAACCATTTTCTTCTACAGTTAACCCCAACCCTAAATTTGCCGCAACTCTAAATTCACCCTAACCCTAAATCTACCTGAACCCCTTAATCTAACCCTTGTACTCACCCGAACCCCCCTGTAACCTTAATTATAATGCTATTTATGACCCTAACCCTAGATCTAGGTTCAGTAGATCTAGGATTAGCTTTTTCCATTTATTTATCTATTTTATTTATTTTCTAATTTTAACTGTCTAACTGCCTCTAGGGGCAGTCAAGTAGCGGTTTCAGAGCGACGGAAGAGATTTTTTTTTTCTCTCTTCCGTCGCTCTCCTCTGGGCACGCTGTATTGGAGGAGCATGCTTGATGCTCGATCGAGGCATCATTGCAACACTTTACACACATAGGCAGTGATCAGCTTTCACTGCCTATGTGTGTTAACGTGCATACGATCACATTTGCGGTGATCGAATGCACGGGGGGGGGGGGGCTGAAGGCACTCTCAGAGGCTGCTTCGGATCCGAAGCAGCCTCTGGGAATAGCTACAGGCTAAGAAGCGCAACACTACATGTAAACGGAGGACGTATATATACGTCCTGCTTTTCAGGGCGTTTATATACGTCCAAATGCGTTAAGGGGTTAAGCCAGGGCTTGACAAATCTAATTTGATTTTAGGAGCCAGCAAAAAAATGTAGGAGCCAGACAATCACGCAAACATACACGCAATTCATAAACACACAAGCCTACTTCACATATACACATATATCCAAACCCCTCACACACACCTACTTTACATATACACATATATACAAACACCTCACACACACCTACTTTACATATACACATATATACAAACACCTCACACACACCTACTTTACATATACAAATATATACAAACACCTCACACACACCTACTTTACATATACAAATATATACAAACCCCTCACACACACCTACTTTACATATACACATATATCCAAACACCTCACACACACCTACTTTACATATACAAATATATACAAACCCCTCACACACACCTACTTTACATATACAAATATATACAAACACCTCACACACACCTACTTCACATACTTACATATATACAAACACCTCACACACACCTACTTTACATACACCCATATATCCAAACACCTCACACACACCTACTTTACATATACACATATATCCAAACACCTCACACACACACACACCTACTTTACATATACACATATATACAAACACCTCACACACACCTACTTTACATATACACATATATCCAAACACCTCACACACACCTACTTTACATATACACATATATACAAACACCTCACACACACCTACTTTACATATACACATATATACAAACACACACCCACCTCACACAGTCTTTTCTTGGTGTGTCCCCCGTGCTGCAGCATGTCTTCATTCATCGGCCTGCTGAGTGCCAGGATGTCACGTGACGACACCCGGCACTCAGACACGCGTTGCGCGAGGGGGCGGAGCTTGCAGTCTGCCATCAGCACAGACTTTACCTCCTCGCGCTCCGAAATAATAAAAAAAAAAAAATCGGATGGCAGCGGCAAGGGGACAGGGAGGGTAACTTCACCTAGGCGCCAGGTCTCATTTCCTGGTCGCCATGGCGACCTGGCGCCTGGGGTTTGTCGAGCCCTGGGTTAAGCAATGCAAGATGTAAAACATGCATTTTAAAGTACTTTGAAAGCACATTAATATGCATTAAAATCTGAAAGATGCATTTTGGGCACTAGATAGTCCCATTAAGTAGAATATTAAAAATGTGATTTATGCAGAATGCCTGCATCAAATCACACTGGGAAAAAAGCCTGTGAGCTACTCAGGTAGTAGTCTTCCACTTGCACCAAAGTGTCCCTTTAAGTCATGTAAGGTTCCAAGCAGTCACTGCAAAATTTTAATATGACTGTTTTAATTGCGATGCAGTGAATTCTGAACACATACATGTACAGGGTCTGGTGTCACATCGTGGTCAAAACATTCTTTATTTATTGTTGATCGTTTAAGTTGCTTTGTGTGTGACTACTTTAATATGTTTTTCTCTCCAGTGTAGGTGGAGGGATAGTTAAAGTACCGGAATTGAGACCAATAAACTACCGCCAGCATGTTTGAGGAAGATATGGAAGTGGCCATTAAGGTGGTGGTAGTAGGAAATGGTGCCGTAGGGAAATCAAGCATGATTCAGCGTTACTGCAAGGGGATTTTTACAAAGGACTACAAAAAAACCATTGGAGTTGACTTTTTGGAGAGACAAATTCAGTATGTATGCACAATCAATGTGTTATTTCTGAAATCCTAGTAGTTCAATGTTCTAGTTTATATTTAATAATACTGTGTGATCTGAAATCCAGCATGTATGCTTTTTGCATTAAACATTCCAGGGTTCATTACAGCCCAAATAAATGGAAAACTGTTGTGCGTAGAATGTGATATTTGCATATAAATCTGGGTGGCACTAAATTTAAGGAATACGCCACTAGTCAAAGCATTTTCTAGAATACATAACTTGGTGGGCTAAAGTATTTTTTGAGTCCCAGGGCTAAGGAAGTACCACTAGTTGCCGCTCCTCACACTGGAGTATGAAAATGTGATAGTCCCCAGAGTCCATTAGCACAAAATCTTCTTCGTCGGAGTGTCCTACTAACTCTGTTCAGGAGGATTAGTGGTTTCATTCGGGGGTATATTCACATCTTAAGGAAACAAGTGAATGGACAATTTGTTATCTCTTGACACTTATATTGTGTCAAACCCCACCTGTACATTATAACCAATCAACAAAGGTGAGCTATCATGGGTGACAACGACTATCACAAAGCCATCGTCAAAAATCTAGAGCGATTCGCCATCAAGCAATATCCTCTTCTCTGCCCGTGCTTGTTGCTTCACCACCTCGTCCTGTGGGGCTTTCTGAGCCTTTTGCACTCTGAAGAAGTAAGACCAACTTGTTGTCCCCTTTTCCAGTATCCGTTCTCAGATGGGCAAGGAACTTGAGCAGGTTGGGCCTGCTCAGTATCCCTCCTGTCTCCGGCGCCCTCTTATTTGGATATTAATATACCTCAATTTGTTGTCCAGTTTTGTCAATTGTCTATGCAGTCTGCCAACCTGCTGGACTAGGGACACAGTAAAATCAGAGCTCTTGACTTGTTGTTGTTGTTGTTGCTGCATTGTCTCAGAAGAGTTTCCAGGTCAGTTACCTATTTTTGTACAACAATTATGTATTCGCGGACCACTTTCATATATTTTGAATCTCTTGAAGGAGTTTTTTTGATGTACTCATTTATGGCAGGTGTAGCATCAGGGTCTGGTGTCTACCTGCTAATGGGGGGTTTTCAGATTGGCACTCCTGTCCTAAGGTGGATGTATTTGTCAATACACGGAGGGGCCTGTATAACCGCTGGCGTGTTCAGCTGAGGCCTATTTCGAAAAGCCTCAAATGTTGAGTTTTGCTTGGCATTTTGCTTTTTTTTTTTTTTTTTTTTTTTTTTTTTGCTTCCTCGCTCTGCAGCCCATACTGCTAGCTGGCTGTGTGTGCAGAGCCAGTATTACTGATAGTTGGTGGTACATCCTCCCTCCCTGCTTTGTTTTTACTTCACAGATCTCTGGGTTGTTCCCACTAGATCACCAGGGAGCAATACGGCACTGAGAGATGTGGGGACAATCTGTTTTGGAAGCGAGTAAGGGGTGCAATCTGTAGGGGAAGCGACAAATGAGGGCTGGTGGTGCATGCGTTTAGTCAGGCCTAGGCAGTACACTGATTAAGCCCTTCTTCGAATTTTTCAAAGGCTGTCATTCTTCAAAAACCTATATTGGATGTCACGTGTAAGGCAGAGTAACACAAAGATTCCAACCAGAAGTTTAAAGCAGTAACCTAAGACATTTTAATTCTATAACTTTAAATCAATAATACAATTCAGTACAGTCAGTTGCCACATGTACTGGTGTCACAACAAGAAACATGAAGTTGTGCAGTGGCTGACAAGGCCATAAGGTCTTGTTTGTGATGTTGCTTAGCACAATTGTGGTTTTAGCAAAGACCAATGTAAATGAAATGGCTATATGGATATTTTATAATATAATAAACAGCAGTCGGGCCTTGTACAAAGCAGATTTTATTATGATTTATACCTAAATTTATTGATAATTATTCCTTGGATTCTTCTGTTTTCTGTTTGTTACTAACCCCAGGAGGAATTTAAGATGGCAGGTCTGAATCAGGTTTCCTGGTTCCGATCTCTGATTTTTATTAGCAATCATCACTTGCTAAAAGCTACAGTGTGTTGAGAAGCTAATGAGCTGTTTGCTATAAAACAGCATTGTAATTTTGCTGGTTTGTCTCTTGAGAGCAGTGTAAAACTGCCTCGTCGGTCTAAACTCATTACCTCACTCCTTCACCCTAGCAATAGCATAAGTAGATGACATCCTAATCAGATTTAATGAGCTGTGAAATGTTTAGGAAGCCCGAAAAACATATGGGATGTGATAACATGGAGCAAGCTTTGTATGCCCTTGACTAATGTCGGCACTTGTGGTTTTGTCTTTCAGAATAAATGATGAAGACGTACGGTTAATGTTATGGGACACTGCTGGCCAGGAGGAGTTTGATGCGATAACTAAAGCTTATTATAGAGGTGAATATAAATCCTTAGATGCTACTTTTTTCTTCATGTATTGCCACTAAGTGTGACATCAAAAAACTGTGCAAAGCAAGGAACCCATATAAATCTGGATAGGCTGGCATACCTTGTGTCTCTATTTGCATGTGTCGGTCTATACATTTTAAAGGGATACTTCCTGTTAAAGACAACAGTTTGGTGCATTTTCACAATGTAGTAAGAATGCCATTGGCTTTTCTTCAGTCATAAAGCATTATGAAACATATCTGCAAATCCTAGACAAATTAGCAGACCTGTTCCCACAGAAAACCCCAATGTACAGTGCTGTCACCGCTGCAAGGGATTCTGGGTGGGAAATTTATCAAATATGGTCAACAGTGATCAAATTTTTGCGTCTATCAATTGAGTGGAATACAGGAGGCACTGCACATTTGTGTTCTAATTGTAGTATATACACAGTTATTTGCAAGTTACTGGTTATAGGGAACCTCTGCACATCTGCTGTAGAAATCTGCAGGAAAAGCAAAGCGTAAAAGGAGTAATCCTTGGCATCTATACACCGGTTTTGTGAATGTTGGGAATTTAATGCATTTCACCTTTTTGTGTTGTGATGGATGTATTTATTTATGTATGTTAAGTATGTGTTATTGTTCCTTGCTTAAACAAAACAACAGGAGACCCATAATGAGGTTTTTTTTTCTGTTGGAAAATCTCTAATTATGACAAGCAGTAGAGCAAGAAAGCTGTGTCATGAATCATCAGTCTGCACAGATGATTCAGCATGGAGAACTGTAAGTCGCTAGGGAGACATCCAAGCATTGTTTGGATCAGCTCATTCTTGCATCACAATTGACATGGGAAAACCTTGCTACAAGGAAACAATATATTGAAATCCGTGCTGCTGCCTGTTTGAATGCTTACTCTCAGTATGGAGAGACAGCTAAGAACTAGTCCAAGTTCAGGTTGCTTCCATACAGTATGGAACAATCTGCCCTGCTTAGCTGTCAGTCTAACCAAATAATTACATTCAAGAGGTCAGTTAGTCTCCTTTTTCGGTGGGCGATTGGCACAGACAGACTCATGAATCATACTTTAAATCTCCACAGTGTTAAGGAAAAAGAACACTGAATTAACAGTACGCAGAAACTGTGTTTTTACATTTTACAAACATATTAGAAATGTGCTGTACCCTTTTTATCTGTATCGAGTAACTAGTTTATTTAAACACTTTGTTCAATTTTTATCAGTGTGTGCCACTTACTAATGCACATGACTATAATGTGTGTTCAGGTTCAACTCACCCTTCTGTAGAGCAGTACAGAGCACAGTTCCACTTCTCTGCATTTCCCCTGAGTATGTTACTATGTTAACACATTCTTTGTGTGTATATGCTATATAGTAATTTGGCTTCAAAATACCTTTTAATAAAATATTTTTCTAAGTATCCCTATGGAATTCTGCTTCGAACTTTTGTGGGTGCAATTTATCTACCCCTTTCTTGTCCCTGCTAACAAATTGTAATGCTTAGAGAAGTCATGGCAAATGTTTTTGGATCTGATGCCCAATCTTCCAACAAAATGCAAGTACTGGACTACAAAGTCCATATCCCCCACTCCCTCTAGATTGTAAGCTTGCGAGTAGGACTCTCTACCTCATGTACCAGTCTGTTCTTGTTCGTCTAACTCTGTATGTAGTTCCCCTCTATCCTCTGTACCTAGTGTTCTGTAAATTGTTGGCGCTATATAAATAAGTGTTAATGTAATGTAATTTAGCGGCTAAACTGGTATCATTCCACTATAAGGAAGACAACTGGAAGAAAATGCAAAGTAAGCTAGCAATGCAAGTGTCTATATCCACAGATAATTGTATTTGCCTGCTGTTGTTCAAATTACATGCTCCATAAAATCTTGGAGTACTGTAGTATAATTTTTCAGATGGTATGACCCTTCCAATAGAAGTAGACACTAGTACTGAATAATGTAAAAACATACTTGGTGAAAGGTCATAAAAATATCACATTTGGAATCTGAGTGAAACATCTCGTTAGACAGTTGTTATCACCAGGATTGTCTGTGACTTTGTGTGTTTGTAAACACTTCCCTTAGGAGGACAAATGTGTTTTTATGTCCTTACAATTGCTGATTTGTGCACATATTTGTCCCAGAGTACTGTGGTAATTCATACCAAGGGTTTTATTCACAATTCTACCTGTCGAGCGATTCCTTACATTAGGAACCATGAGAAAGTCAGCAGGTTTAAATTTTTTTTTTTTTTTTACCATACAGAGCACCTTGTCATAACTGATAACCTGCGCTAAAAAATAGTATGAACTTATTCAATTCTTGAAAGAGGGAATTGAGAAGGGAATTTTAAACATAAGGCCAAAATTGCAGAGTTGGAAAAATACTCCAATTCAGCAGAACTACTTTGGATTTAAGTTTGAAATTCCCTCCTTCGTGAATAAAGTCCACTAGGAGTCCGCTGAAGGGAAGAAATCCAAAAGTGCAATGAATGGATACTAGGTTAGGTAACTCTGTGCACTGCATGCTGGTCCGTGGCTCCTTCAGTATCCCCAACGCCCATGAATGGAAGAAAATAAAAAGTATTGTTCAGAAATACTCCAGTTCCAGCAGTTTAGCAAGTTGCTCTCAGTTCAGGTGGTAATCATATTTTATTGTCAAATAAAAGTGTTGTTCTGTGCTGCCTTGTGTCAATATAACATTTTTAGGATCTGTAGTGGACACTTAATCTTTTTGATATTGTTATTGCTAGGTGCACAGGCATGTGTTCTTGTATTTTCTACAACTGACCGGGAGTCCTTTGAAGCAGTACCCAGCTGGAAAGAGCAGGTGGTCGCAGAAGTTGGAGATATTCCCACAGTTCTTGTTCAGAATAAAATTGATCTGCTTGATGAAACTGATATTAAGAAGTAGGTTTACATTTTCATTACTAATTATATACAATGCGATTAATCATCTGGTGTATTAATCTTTCAGATTCCACTGACATTTTCTTTAATGTTTGGCCCAAACATCTTAACAAATGCAATACAATATTAATGTAATCAAACCTCAAATCGTGTTTCTTTGTTAATCAGAAAATGTAATGCCCATTTTTGTGTAGTCAGCTGACAAGTGTGTATTTAAATGGTAGTATGTTTTATGAAAACTGTACTTTTTCTCACCTGACAGCGAAGAAGCAGAAGCTTTAGCAAAAAGGTTAAAACTGCGATTTTATCGAACCTCTGTGAAAGAAGATCTAAACGTTACTGAAGGTTGGTTTGTTGCCTTTTGGGAAAATATACAGATATATAAATTGCAGATCCAGTAATGACCGTTATTTATTGTATTCCAGTTTTTAAATATTTGTCCGACAAATACCTTCAGCGGCTAAAACAGCAAACCGCAGAAGACACCGAAGTTGTGCATACAAGCAGCAACAAAATTGGTAAGTATTCCACATATTTAAATAGAAGTCATACCGTTTTCTTCATATCATGAACCACTATGTGGCAGTTGCTGAGCCTCCTCAATGCCAATGTCCTTCAGACAATCGTTTTTATATTGTCTAGCATTGCCAATATGCTAATTTCATTTGGTGAAAACCCTATCTATTTGATTCAAGGAAACAGAGCGGCAATGAGGTAAGTACTAGGAAAGGGGGGGGAGGGTGGCATATAACGAGCAAAATAATGACATATTGAGTTACAAAATACTGGCTTACTGAGTGACAAAATACTGGCATATTTAACGGAAAAAATACTGGCTTATTGAATGGCAAAATACTGGCATACTGAGTGACAAAATACTGGCATACTGAGTGACAAAATACTGGCATACTGAGTGACAAAATACTGGCATACTGAGTGACAAAATACTGGCATATTTAATGGCAAAATACTGCCATATTTAATGGCATATTGAGTGGTAAAATACTGGCATATTGAGTGGCAAAAGAATGCCATATTAAATGGCTAAATACTGGTATATTGAGTGGCAAAATAATGGCATATTTTGATGGCAAAATAATACTGGAATATATTGAATGCCAAAATACTGGCATATATTTCAGCTTCCTGTATTTTTTTTAATCTGGCCTTTCAAATATGAAAGGCAGAGTGATTTAACACCTGTTTAGATTTGTCATCCATGTGACGAAATGTATGCCGTTTGCAATAAACTTTGCATAAAATTTTAATGGTTCAAAGAATGTCAGGCAAATGGCCCTCACGCATGTTCACTTCATCAAATCTGGACACCCCCGATCTAAGCACTCTGAATCAACACACTTTTTTGGGGGACCTGGCAATAATAGATAGATTTCACTGCCAGACTCCTTGTCAGACAAACATTCCAGGAAATCTTGAGTTAAAATTTGCAGATGTTATGGAACAACCCACCCTACCCCATTCCATTCCTCTCCCTGCCTGGACCACATCCCAGTCTGTGAGTCCCTTGGATTTTTAGTGAACCACGACTTAATGAAGTCTATTCACTAAACAGTAAATGCTGGTCAACTGACTTCCACATAACAAAATGAACGCAACAGTAGCTGAGTTTGAAATATAATCAATACGCAGCTAGAGAAGCAGCGGCTCAAGCCCGTCCTCCCCTCTTTATTTTGCCTCCGTATCCTCTGCTATGATTTACCACCGTTATACTGGATACGGTTTGTTGACTAGACACCTAGCGACTTTACTGGCAATACAGGTTTAGTTGTTTTCCATTCATTTTATATTTGTCTTTACCATCCATTTCAAGTTAGTACATGCATGTGTATTTATAATGTTTCTGTCACTGTAATATGGTACACCGTTGAAAAGGCTATATGCAAGGGATAAATTGTGCCAATCCATTTTACCACTGTGTAATATTGTTAGGTTTTTGTTAGTGGTTTATGCCACCATTTTAAGTTGTCTATGATGTGCATTTTAAGTACTGATTAAAAAAAAAATGTTGTGCTTCCATTGTAAATGATATCTAATGGCTCTATGTTTTTTCACATAGGTGTTTTTAATACAGCAGGTGGCAGCCATTCTGGGCAGAAATCGAGTGCTATTAACGGAGGAGATGTGATCACTCTAAGGCCAAATAAACAGAGGACAAAGAAAACCAAAAGCCCTCTCAGCAGTTGTAACCTTCTTTAGAACTGTCTGAGAACACAAAGTTGGGGACAATAGTGCAATCATTCAAAACAAAGCAGATTGAAGCCACTCCAAGAAATGCTAGCAAGTTTCCAAGCTGAGTTCTGTCCTCTAGCGAATTCCACAGTGGTTGTGGCATTTCTGAAGAAATTTTAAAAGAACAGATTGGGAAAATTGTATAGTGGATACAAGAAAGGGTACCTGCTTATTGTGTGAAGCATCACCAGAATGATTTGACACCATGGTGGGTTTTAGGAATATGAAACAATGCACAAAATACTACTAGGATATAACAGAATTTGTGGACCAAGATTAATTACTTTTGTGACAAAATTGTGGGGGGGGGGGGGGGGGACATTGACACTTTGTAGCAATTAATATGTAAAGGAAACAGAGTAATGCACAGTCCACATAGACCATACACAAATGTTCTTCAAAAAGATGTTTGTCTTTCAACATATTTGTTTTTTTTAATTAAGTAATCAAAGACTTAGATAACGGATTGCATTTTCAAGCTGTCCCAAATCGGGCCTTAAAATCACTGTATGTGCATAGTGCCAAAAAATACATATTATCCTTTGACACTAAGATGCTACTATAAGTATTTTTATTATTATTTTATTTAATGCAGATTCATCTTGAGCAACGTCTTAATTATTTAATGTCCGGTACGTTTCACAGTCTAAATATAAATATCTTGCTGCATTCCTTCACAGCCAGTCTCCTGTCACTAGTCACATAAAGGCAGAAATAAAATGAGCTGTTTTTAAGGTTTTTTCACAGGTCTTATGAGTGTGTTAAAATTCCAGTGTTTCAAAGAAAACCAATTATTTGGTTTATTGTTTACTATTCTTGTTATAGCTACAAATCCAAGCAAACCACAGACATGTTCTGGGCCATCCTTCTCAAAAACATAACTCCTAAAGATTTACCTTCTTTTTTTCATAGTGTCTCTGATTTCATATGGATTGGCTTTCTGTTAGTCTAATCCCTCACTAGATTGCATCCCATAGTTTCTGAAAGTAGTGATAATAACGATGCCTTTTTGTGACAATATATAGTGATTACGCTGTAATGTGTTATTTTGTTTGTTGACCTTTGTTCTGCTGGTTTGACAAAATAATAGATATGGAAGCATGTACAATAGAGGACAAAAGACAAAGTAGGAAGCACTAGTTATAAAATATTCAGGATACAACAAGAAGATAAATACTTGCACTCAAGCGCTTTCAGATATAGTCACAAACAGAATAGATATATATAATCTGGAAAGAATTGGAAACTAGCTCTTGACTTATTGATGTATGTTGGTTAGTTTGGCGATTTAACATTTTACTGAGAAAATGTAAATAACAAGTCATTTTATGACTAAATGTGTTCCTACAGTTTAGAGAATTCTTTAGTCATTAAGGCAGCCCTAAACTTTGTTTTTAACTTTTGCTTCATTAATAGAAGCAAAAGTTATAAACTTAGTGCCACTACTTTTTGCAGGTACACATGCTCCCAGCTGAGGCAGAGGTCTTCTGATGCTGTCAGCGTGCACTCAACCAATCAGACCAGGTGCTTGCCCTGTGCGTTTGATTGGGTGCCTGTAGTCGCTGACTGTCTCTCTGCAAGGGCAGAGAGAGACTTTTTGTTTTAACCTGCCACCTACATAAGTCAACTCTCTTGGTGGCAAAACTGAGGTCTCTCAGTCTCTCTCAGATAATAATCCTTAAAAGTACAGGACCATTTATCCTCATGCTAGAGCCACTCATATTTTCGTTTGTGCTTGTAGTATAGAAGCACAAGAGGGGAAAAAAAGTTAAGCTGCACTATAAGTATGTGCTGTGTAAGTTCTATTCACTAAACGTTATACATGGGGAACTACAAAAATCAGGCATTTATAGCCAAATTTAACATATAGGCGATTTGGAGAATTTGTCCTAATTGGTAAATGAAATCTGATGTATCTAATATCATATCTAGGGAGCAGTAGTGCTTTTCCTGTGGATTCCCCATTTAACGAGTCAACAGTGTAAAGCCTGTGTGCCTGATAGGAATAGGGGGGGGGGGAAACGCATGAAGAATGAGCTATAACTAAATGACTGCAGCAAGGGTTACAGGGAGAAAGATCTAGAGATGAGGGACAAAAAGAGAACAAAAACAGAACGAAGAAATATTGAAGAAAGAAATAACAAGTGTACAAATCAGGATTCAATGCAAGAGATACAAGGCCTTAGCAAAGACACAATTTGGCGTTATTCATTCAACTTAGTTCTGGGGCAAAGTTCTAAAAGCAGGAACCTTAGATTTCCATGGAGACGGCTCCATCTTGAGAATGTAGCCTCATAATTGACTTTTATAAATAACCCTTATGAGTGTAAAGGAAATGGACTAAAATGAAGAAAGTTAACCTTAAATGAGTAATAGCTGTGGATATGTGTTAGTTTGAGAGTTCTCCAGTGCTAATTGGCTTAGCTATTTATATATATATATATATATATATATATATATATATATATATATAATTATTATTTTTTTGCAATTTTCAGGAACTACCTTAATATCTACCATATGCTCCTTGGTCTTTAGACCAGAAGCGCTAGAAATGTTGTATATGGTTTCCTACTATATTTTTACAAAGCATAGTTTGTAATTGGATGATTAAATGATAACTGAAATAAAATGCATAAGACGAGACAAACCTCAACTCAGGTGCACTTTAGTTATATATGTTACAAACCTACTTAAGAATGAAACCTGCATGTTAATACAGAACGTGCAGAGCAGATATATCATGTACACACTACTTTTTGCATGTACAGCGTTAATACATATGATAACTGTCAGAGGTACAGAAAAGGACATGTCAAGTGTCACTTCTAAAAGCATTACAGCTGTATAATTCAAAGGGGAACTTGTCGCACATTTATAGTGTCACTTCCGAGAGCCTTTCCATAAAACCCTTAAGTTACTTTTTGATCTGTATGGATGGGACAAAAGGGTGTTTTTTATGGGGTTTTTAAAGAAAATCCTATATAGAACGCGTTTTAATTTTCCACCAACCACCCAAACAGGAAAAGTGGGCATGTTTAAGCGTAAAATATATTTGTATGTACAACGTCTTACTAAACTCAACAGCAGCTCTATAACAAACTATGTAAATACTCTTTATAGGGGGGCCACTTATACATTGCGTCATGGTCTCTTAAGTTTATACACCAGCATACAGAAGGCATAGGTAACTTAAGGTTTAGTGGCATGAATTTAATCAGATCGAATGTCCATTTTCTGTGGATTAAAAATGCTAAATTTGTTATATTGTGTAAATAAACCACTTTGACAAGTTGTACTTTTGTGTGTGTGTGCAGTTTTGTTGTTTGAGAATTTTTTTTATCATCGACAAATTTCTGTGGCTCTGACACGCATATATCCATAATAAATGGGGTGTTGATATGTAATTTTCGAATTTTTTTCATTTAAAAAAAATAACTTTTAAGATTACACCTTTTTAGTATGACAGTTATTTTTTCTCTATATATTTTACTCCAAAACAAAAAAAACACAAGGTGCCTAGCAGGCTGGTTAGGGAGGATTTCCCCTAAATAGCCACTTATTGGTAACATGAGTTGTAAGTCATCACACAAGTGTGTGGGGCAGCATGTGATGATTGGCAAAGGAGGAGGTGTTGTTTGGGCACCACACAAACCTTTTTTTGTCCCAGTCACCCCCTTCTGCTTACATATCTTATTTTTTTTAGTATGTTACATATTCTATCACTTAATTGTTGATGCTGATCATGTATATTCAAACCAATGGTTAGTAGTGCCAAGAACATTAGCATTCCATGCCGGCCATTAAAGTCAGCAGATGTTTGTCTTTTTTATGCAGCTGGGAACACAGAAATGCTAGTAAGGGAATAACAAAGTTTTGTAAAAATAAATAAATCAAAATGCTGTTAGTCTAGCACACCTACTCAGGCAGTGAATTCCATACCTTTATTGTCACTAAAAATAAATCCTTTCCAATGTCGTAGACTAAATCTCCTTTATTCAAATCTTAGCGGGTGGACTCTTGTCCTTTTGTACTGTTCTGTTAATGAGCAGGCCTGTAGAAAGCTCTTTGTATGGGTGCTGTACATATTTATAAAACATACATATTTATAAAACATTATAAATCCCCTATAAGATGCTGTTTCTCTAGTGTGTACAAATGTAACTTTTCTAGCCTTTCTTCATAGCTAAAACTTTACATTCCCCTTATAAGTTTTGTAGCCCTCCTCTGGAATTTCTCTAGTTCCATAAAGTCTTTTTATTTTAAACTCATAACAGAGCACAAACGAAACATCTAAAGAGGGTACAAGAGCAGGACAGAACTAAAACAAAGAACAGGGGAGGAACTCTGAGACAGGACAGGGCTGGAACTCTTATGACAGGGCATACCCTCTTAAGGGGTTCTAAGACGGGGCATCTAGGGAACGAGAATAACTAACAAGCAGAACAGAATAGCAAAAGCAGAGAGAAAAACCAGAAAAACTAAATACAAACTGGACACTATGATTTGAATGTGGGATGGATCCCGAGAGCTTTTCCACTGTTCTGCTAAGTCATCCCTCTCTGTAACATTCTTCTGAAATGTTACGGTTTTCTTGCTATTAACCTGGATAGTATTACCTTGATCCCACCTACTGTCCGTATCTTAGATTTTGTTTGGACACTCTGTGGGTCTGATGATTTATGGTTTCTAAGCTCTGTTATTTGTAGCACTCCATTGAATATTAGCATAAATCTACCCTGATATGTTCAGCTGGAGAAGTCAAATTAGTATATATGTCGTCTATTATATTTGACTGTTATGAGGTCTTAACTGCTGGTCTTTTTTGGTGATGGTGGATTATGTTAAAACAATATCTTTGCTCCTGTCTTACTGAAATTGATAGCGATGTATATATAATATCTTTCTAGGTACAGATTTCACTTATAAATAAACTTCAGAGTTCATTTTGAACAGTTTGTTTCTGTATATAAGAACCTTTCCATATAAAAGCTCTTAATCTGTTATGGACCGTTGTTTGTGTGGAGATTTGCACACAGCTGCTAAAGATGAGAATTAGGTTATTGTAAAGACTCTGTCTTCTAGTGGTCATTGAATTTAGCGTTTACTGAGATGCTTCATGCTTTTAGATCTTTGTGCCTTGGATGGTTCAGCACATTTATTGAAAGTGGAGACATTTTCCAATTATTGATCTGTGTTGCTGTATTCTGGATGTCTTGCTTTTGGAAATGACTCAGGAAGAGAATTAATTATTGTAAACTAAACAAAAAAAAAGTCATCAATCTGCAGAATGTTGAGTTCTTCTATAGGCTGCATAAAGTGTAACTGTGTGGTTAATTAAATAACAGTGGGGTGAAGGAGATTTGCAGTGAGATTACTATTTAGTTTCACTTAACTACCTATTGTGCAGGGACCAATCCTGTGCATTTCCATACATGCATCCAAACTGTCCCAGATTTGAGGCTCTGTCCTGCCAAGCTCTACCTATGTTTGGGGACAGAGGTACAGATCATCAGGAATAGGGACTGCAAACCAGAAGAATACCCAGCATTGTGCACATGCGCAGACAGTTTGAGTGACAGCACCACCCGCATGTGCTGTAGCACTGACACTCTAAATCGCAAACTACGCCCCCTATTCTCCAGGGGCAGAATTTGGCAAATATGCACATATTCACTTTACTGACTACTATATTGTAACATTCATGCTGGCATTCTTAGCTCACAACATTTTAATGATCAGGGTAAATTAAAGAAAAAATGTAAACTGCTTTATAATGGAGAAGTTCCACTATGCCCAACAACAAAAATAATTCATACCTGTTTTAGAAATCCTTTTCTCATTTTATTTATTTGAAAAATGCTGTTCAGATTAAAATAATATAAACATGTATAACAGGATTTGGAAGTACAGCATAATATTAGTGAGAAAGAGACACTCTAAAGGTGAATACTTTAAGTTCAGTAATAGCAGTACTGGCAGTTAAGGGTTAGATTTTCAAATACTAATTACAGATATATTGGTGATCCTCTGTCATTATGCTGTACAAGGCTCCTGACTGATTAATCTGCACCTGCTCTTTAGGATATCATTATATCACATCATTAGTGATAATAAAAAAGTATTCACTTTTTAATGCATTAAGCCACTAGATGGCAGCATATACCTTTAATCCAATAAATTATTATACATATGATACATGTCAATTTACAGTAGTTGAATCCAAGTAAAACAATAAGTGCTAAATATAGTTCTCTCAAAATAATAGTAACAAATTTATTTACTTTTTCAAAATATGTAGCTTAATTCTCAGACATAGGCTTTATGTACAAGACATTGGTGGGAGCGTTAAAATGTAGAGCAGAGGTGTTTGTTTTGCGGTGGGCCACTTCACCGTAAATTTAATTGTGTGTGGGCCGCATTGATGTTTCATTTTGGAAAACAAATGTGTGTGTGTGTGTATATATATATATATATATATATATATATATATATATATATATATATATACACACACACACACGTCGATATACATACATACATACATACAAACATGTGGATATACATACATACATACATAGACACACACACACACAAGTGGATATTCATACATACATACATACATACATACACACGTAGATATACATACACACACACACACACACATGGATATACATACATACATACATACACACACGTGGATATACATAAATACATACACACACACATGGATATACATACATACACACACACATGTGGATATACATACATACATACACACACACACACACACATATAATTATATATCACAGTAATGATCAGTGTGTGAGTATGTCACAGATTCCCCAGCAAAAAAATAAATACTCAAATTAAATGCACAGTCATTCTTACACAAAGTTACACTTACATACACACACAATCAAATACACACATAGTTGCATTTACACGCACACAGTATCACACTTACACACACACTAAAATACACACATAGTTGCATTTACACACACACACACACACACACACATACACTGAGTCACACTTCCACATACACTGATTCACACTTACACACACACATAGTTTTGCTTCTTTTTTTTTCAAGAAAGAAAAACCCCGTTATTTTGTTTGCAATAAAAAAAACACTCACATTAAATGCACACATTCAACGTGCAAACACAGACACACATACACAAATACACAGTCAATCTAACACACCATGTTACACTTACATACACACACATACTTTTACAATAAGAAAAAAAAAACATGTTGTTTCCCCTCCCTACTCGCTTACCTTATATCTGCATGGAGGGGGATTGTTCCATCTGAGCACCGGGATGTCACTGACACCCGGTGCTCCATCGGGGTCAGAATGCGAAGGGGCGGAGCTTTCTCCCCTGCGTGAGAGGAGAATGCCCCGTCCCCTCGCGCTCTGACTGTGTTGGAGCACCGGGTTTCAGTGACATCCCGGTGCGCACTTTGCTGGAGCGGGTGAGAGGTGCGGCTATCGCTGCCACTCTCAGGCGGGCCGCACCTCTCTGGCGGGCGGGCTGCATTTGGCCTGCGGGCCGCACGTTGGACGCCCGTGATGTAGAGGGTAATGGCAGACTGTAGGGTTGTGTGAAGTGTGTGATTAGCACTAATGTGCCATGTGCTGCAGTGTGTGATTAGCTCGAATGTGCTCTGTGCTGCTCATTGGAAGGGAGAGGTTTCTCCAGCACATTTGTTTTAGGGGTTTTAGGAGGGCAAGGGGGCTGCAGATGGCAATGCAAAGGTGGCAAAGTGACACTTGAAATACATGCTGGCTGGTGCATCACATTGTAAAGGATAAAAGGATAATATAGTATGATACAGGTACCCTGTTATAGGAAGTGATCATTCAGTTACATGCTGGCTGGTGCATCACATTGTAATGGGTAAGAGGATAATATAGTTTGATACAGGTACCCTGTTATAGGAAGTGATCATTCAGTTACATGCTGGCTGGTGCATCACATTATAAAGGATAAAAGGATCAAATAGTATGATTCAGGTAGCCTGTAATAGGAAGTGATCATTTAGTTACATGCTGGCTGGTGCATCACATTGTAATGGATAAGAGGATAATATAGTATGATACAGGTACCCTGTTATAGGAAGTGATCATTTAGTTGCATGCTGGCTGGTGCATCCCATTGTAATGGGTAAGAGGATAATATAGTATGATACAGGTACCCTGCTATAGGAAATGCCCATTGGTGTCACATTCTATGTGAGAGAGAATGGGGTTTAGAAGATACTGGGTGTGACATGTTTCAAAGTTTAGCTGGCTCTTATGGCCTAGGAAGCGTTATAAGGTACACTGTGTGGACAATGCACCACAATACAGGAACCACTTATAGTGTATAATGTTACCATGGTTCATGCCAAACCAACCAGAATACTGCATTTCCCATGACTCTCAGCCAGTATGTTAAGCATTATGGGAAAAAGAGCATTGTGATTATGAATTGGTACTGCAGCTGCTGTGGAATGCACATCCATCCATTTGGTTGGTTCCCCCCCCCCCGGAAAAAAAATCCTGCAGAAGCCCAGTAGTGTATCTTCCACAAGACACTCGTCTAGGGCGGCACTTGGCCAGAGGGTGTTAAAGCACACTTCTGGTGCTTCAAACATTTTCACTCCCTATCCCACCTTTCAGCAAGCTTTAGCTCCTTCTAATTAATCAGGGTCATGGGGGCATGTAATGAGGTGATGGTGGCATGTAATGGGGGTGATGGGGCTTTTAGTGTGTATGCAATGTGGGTGATGGTGGCATGTAATGGGGTGATTGGGCATTTAATGTGTGTGCAATGGCAATGGAGATTGTCGTGGTTGTGCAACGTGGGTGATGGGGCATGTCGCAGGTGTGAAACGTGGGTAGGGGTTGCCCGAATTTTATCTGCCTTGGGCAGAGCAAAACCAAAATACACCACTGCAGATGCCCATGGAACTGGCGGCTGTACGTACTCCACGAGCTGATACCCATGCAGCCCACCCAATCCTAAACGGCAAAATGGAAAATATATAAAGAGTATACCCAGAGTAAGGATTCCATGTCAGTTGTAGACACTCAGGATGATAAATAAAACTTATTTTTTATTGTTTGAGCAAAGAAATAAGAAAATCACAGGTCAGCAAGTCATCACAGTGCAAACAATCACCATGTAAAGAGCTACTTAATCCTAGGTCTGATCTCAGTCAGCAAGAACCCAGACCAAAGACCAGTCACACATATAGTGTACTAGTGTACTAGTGTCAACTAGATTGTAAACACATGGTACTAAATTACAACACAATAAAAACACAATGCCTAATGCGCTGAAATGAAACTGCCATATTCTTCACTTTGTAGATTTGATATGATAATAAAAGATACAGTGATATATAAGCAGTTAGAGTAACACATACACTATCAACAGTGGTAGCAAAAGTTAATTCATTAGTGAACAGCAATTGATACATTATTAGTGGCAGGAAAAAAGAAAAGAAACCCCCTAATAGACAGTAGGTGGCGGCATTGCTCTACAAACAGAGAGAGAGAGAACAGTAGATAGAAAATGGTAAACAAATAAACAAGTTAAACTCCAATATTAATCATAGACTTGATTTTGAGTCCTTAGATTTATATATGTATTTATCTATTTGCATCTCTGTATATTGGAAATGTCACATCTAGTAGTATATTTACATATTTGTAAATTTGGGGGTTTTAGTGTTTTTTTAATTTAGCACCATGTACTTTACAGACAAAACACATTGGTGAGCCATGATTTTCTTATTTCTTACTTCAAGCAATAAAAGCAACAATTTTGGCAATGTTCAGTTTTTTATTATAAGTAAATTCTCCTGTAGCTGTTGGTCTAATGTCAGATCACAGACCAGAGCGATCTGAGCATTCCATCTGCAGGATCAATGTAATTGGATCTCTCAGCGGACCTGTCTCCTCTACACACTATTCATTCACTAGTCCAGTTGTTTTACAAAAAGCCTGTGCCAGCCAATGCAGAGAGTAAATTATGAATAGAATGTGTGAGTTGATAGACACTTATCTAGTCACACCGCATATTATTATGTTTTGTACAATGACTTGTCCTGTCCATATAATATCATGTTTCCCTTTTACCATTCTATATACACTAACATGTGTTGATATAGCAGTCACCAGCATTAAAATATAGAAGGGTTGCAAGTATAGTCATTTGGTGGTGCTATTATTGTCTATGGAGTTTTTAATGGGCAAAGATCTGTGCATACAAAAAAATAAACCGTACTTCTCAACTTTCTAAAATTAGCACCATAGTGTACGTCATATACATATTCATATATTCATACATTTTCATATACAGGAAAAACAGGTTTCAACTACATTTTATAGTCATGTTCTTTACAAATATCTTGTTCAGTCAACTATATCCTCCCAAGAGACCTTACAGAGATATTATGTATACTTTACAATCGCTGTAAACTAAATTTGAGTTATATTAGACCAAATGTACCCACTTATTGTTGCAGGAGTCAGCTACCTCTTTCCACATGGTGGCCAGCCACAAAGTCTGTGAGGTGATGGCGGGCCACATTCATTTATTTTACAGTATTCTATAATCTATAACTAAAAAACCAAAGTAATAAACCACAGTCAGTTTTTCAATTAAATATGCCACAGTTTTCCTATTAACATATGTCACAGCCGGGTTTCGATTAGAATATGCCACTGTGAGGTGCCCAGAGTTAGGTTCCCAATATACCCCCCTTCCCAGTACTCACATGGCTGCTACTGCTTGGCCATCTCATTCTTCAGCACACAGGCAGCATGCAGGGGGGAGATTTGAGGGATGACTTGCTGTCATATCCAGCAGCAAGATGGGTAGCGCATTAGCTCCTCCAATACCGGGCCGGGCAAATACCCTTGAGTAGGTTGGGACTGCGAGACGCATAATTATGCCCGTAGGTTGCCAACCCATGCCCTAGAGCAACATCCTCATAATTGTAGAATAATTTAAATACATTTTCTTAAAGGGACATTCCAACTTGTTTAACCCTTATTTCCTTTAAGGAAGCAAGGGTGAAACAAAACATGTCCAGCACTTTGAAAGTAAACCCGACGTGTATCTTAATAGAATTATATCCTAGCAGTCAACCCCCAAATTGACAAATTACTTGAAAACACTGCTGCTTAGATCAGGGCTTGACAAACTTAATTTGATTTTAGGAGCCAGAAATTTTTTTTAGGAGCCAGACAATCAAGCAAACATAAACACAACTCATAAACACACACGCCTTCTTCACATATATCCAAACACACCTACTTTACATATACACATATATCCAAACACCTCACACACACCTACTTTACATATACACATATATACAAACACCTCACACACCTACTTTACATATACCCATATATACAAACACCTCGCACACACCTACTTTACGTATACCCATATATACAAACACCTCACACACACCTACTTTACATATGCACATATATCCAAACACCTCACACACACCTACTTTACATATACACATATATCCAAACACCTCACACACACCTACTTTACATATACACATATATCCAAACACCTCACACACACCTACTTTACATATACACATATATACAAACACCTCACATACACCTACTTTACATATACCCATATATACAAACACCTCACATACACCTACTTTACATATACCCATATATACAAACACCTCACACACACCTACTTTACATATGCACATATATACAAACACCTCACACACACCTACTTTACATATACACAAATATCTAAACACCTCACACACACCTACTTTACATATACACATATATCCAAACACCTCACACACACCTACTTTACATATACACATATATACAAACACCTCACACACACCTACTTTACATATACCCATATATACAAACACCTCACATACACCTACTTTACATATACCCATATATACAAACACCTCACACACACCTACTTTACATATACCCATATATACAAACACCTCACACACACCTACTTTACATATACCCATATATACAAACACCTCACATACACCTACTTTACATATACCCATATATACAAACACCTCACACACACCTACTTTACATATACCCATATATACAAACCCCTCACACACACCTACTTTACATATACCCATATATACAAACACCTCACACACACCTACTTTACATATACCCATGTATCCAAACCCCTCACACACACCTACTTTACATATACACATATATCCAAACCCCTCACACACACCTACTTTACATATACACATATATCCAAACACCTCACACACCTACTTTACATATACACATATATACAAACCCCTCACACACACCTACTTTACATATACCCTTATATACAAACCCCTCACACACACCTACTTTACATATACACATATATCCAAACACCTCACACACACCTACTTTACATATACACATATATCCAAACACCTCACACACACCTACTTTAGATATACACATATATCCAAACACCTCACACACACCTACTTTACATATACACATATATCCAAACACCTCACACACACCTACTTTACATATACCCATATATACAAACACCTCACACACACACCTACTTTACATATACACAAATATCTAAACACCTCACACACACCTACTTTACATATACCCATATATACAAACACCTCACACACACCTACTTTACATATACACATATAGACAAACACCTCACACACACATACTTTACATATACACATATATACAAACACCTCACACACACCTACTTTACATATACCCATATATACAAACACCTCACATACACCTACTTTACATACTTACATATATACAAACACCTCACACACACCTACTTTACGTATACCCATATATACAAACACCTCACACACACCTACTTTACATATGCACATATATCCAAACACCTCACACACACCTACTTTACAATACATACACACACCCACCTCACACAGTCTTTTCTTGGGGGTTTCTTCTTGATGTGTCCCCCCTCCCTGCTGCTTTACCTCACTGCAGGGGAGGGGGACATTCGTGCTGCAGCTGAACTTGGTCGGCGTGCTGAGTGCCAGGATGTCACGTGACGATACCCGGCACTCAGACACGCGTTGCGCGAGGGGGCGGAGCTTGCAGTCTGTGCCATCGGCCATCGGCACAGACTTTACCCCCTCGCGCTGCGGAAAAATCGGATGGCAGCGGCAAGGGGACCATGAGGCTGACAGCACCTAGGCGCCAGGTCTAATTTCCTGGTCGATAACAATGTTATAAAATCTAACACAATTAACATCAACAATACTAGCTAAGCAATTATCTTAACAATATACATGTTATGTGCTAAGCTAAGAGGCTAGCAAAACTATAATTTGAACCAAGTTTTATACTTATGGTTCTAGGTAATCTTTGTAGCTGCCAGGGTTGGCCTTAAGTGTTCCGGCGCCCTGTGCGGGATTCCCCCGTGGCGCCCCCCCCCCCCCCATGTATGTATCTCTCTCCCTTACAATGTTTGTCCCTTTCCTCTTCATTGCCCTGTCTGTCTCTCTCTAACTCCCCCATACCTGTTCTCTCTCTCCCTCTGTTCTGTCTCTCTCCTCCCCTTCCTCTGTTCTGTCTCCCCCCCCCCCTCTGTCTCTCTCCCCCCCTGTTCTGTCTCTCTCTCTCCCCATTCCCCCTGTTCTGTCTTTCTCTCCCTCCCTCCCTCCCCCTGTCTGTCTCTCTCTCCCCCTTCCCCCTGTTCTGTCTCTCTCCCCCCCCCCTGTTCTGTCTGTCTCTCTCTCTCCCCCTTCCCCCTGTTCTGTCTCTCTCTCCCTCCTTCTGTTCTTTCTCTCTCCCCCCCTGTTCTGTATCTCTCTCTCCCCCTTCCAGCTGTTCTGTCTCTCCCCCCTCCAGCTGTTCTGTCTCTTCCCCCTACCCTGTCTCTCCCCCCTGCCCCTGTCTCTCTCTCCCATCCCTCCCCTCCCCTCCCCTCCCTCCCCTTGCCTTCAAAGTTGGATACAGGGAGGGGGCGGAGCTAACCGGCTGAGTGGTGTAGCTCTGCCCCCACCCTGTGAAGCAGAGCAGTGTCTGCTTCACTGGGAGCCCAGGTCAGCAAAAGAAGGTTTTGCTCGGCTCCCTATGCTTAATGCAAGCATGGGGAGCCTAGCAGCACTTTCTCATGCTGCCAGTGGCTCCCCGTGAGGCAGACGCTGCTCTGCTTCACAGGGTGGGGGCGGAGCTACACCGCTCAGCTGGTTAGCTCTGCCCCCTCCCCAGATCTAGAAGAGCATGCCGAGCAGAGGGCTGGTGAGGGGGGATCTTTTGATCTCCTCCAGCCAGTGCCTCTACCGGCTTTTTTTTTTTTTTTTTTTTTTTTTAACTTTTTTATTTCTTTGGGCGGTCGCACACCCCTAAGGCCGGCCCCGGTAGCTGCATCTGCATCTCCAGGGTGGATCAGCCTGGTGAGATTTTCTTGATCACTTGGTTCCTGATGGTTCTGAAGGAAGTTACTAAACCTAAACACACCACATTTTAGCATTAGTAAAATGTCAAGCCCCTCCTAGAGTCACACCTTCCAGTGCCTAAACTGAACTAGTTAGTGTGGAAAACACAAATAAACACATTTGAAAGAAAATTCCAGAATATAAAAGTGAATTATTGTAAAGCACAAACTATTGTTTCCATAACATTATCTAAATAGTTTATACATGTTGTCTAAAGCTTAGTAATATTCATGTTTACATGTTTTTTTGTGTGTTCTTGACCCTTAGTGAAAGAACTGTTTTGAAATGTTGCTCCTTTTTTTACTATGGCTGTTTTAACCATTTTCTTATTAAATATATCCACACATATTATCTGCTGTTTTTATCGCCATAAAAAAGGGCTATATTTAGATACCACTACTTTACTAACAAATCGTAACATTTGATGAAAATTTTTTAAAAACTCTGTTTCTGTCTTTTACATAAAAATCTTTAACACATCTACAAACACAAATAAAAAAAAACCTGCATAATTGATTCTAATATTTGCCATGATTTTAGAAATAGCCTAAGTTATAGCGCAATAACCAAAAGTAGTGTTCTTTGTTTCCTAACCATTTTCTCCTACAGTGACTTTTTGACCCTAACCCTAAATCTAAACCCTTGCACTAATTCTAACTCTAACTAATATGTTAGCTGAAGTGGAACTCTAATCCTAACCACAGATCTACGGTTAGATTTTGTTTCCAAATGTAATGTTGCTGACTGCCTCTGAGGCAGTCAAGCAACAGTCACAGACTGATGGAGATGTTTCCTGATCACTTCCGTATCTTTTGTCAGATAAATGGGGTGATTTTGGTGACTGGGAGGGGGCAAATTTTCAGTGCTGCATGATACCTCGTCATCGTGGCACTATAGGAACACTGATAAGGCATAGGTAGGCAGTGATCATTGATCGATATGTGGGTTTTAGTACATGATGTACCAAGTACATACATTGTCAATAAGTCCCAATGATAACTTACCTAGTACGTCCAATGTCGGGAAGAGGTTAAACATGACACTATAACAATTCTCAAATTTTGCTGAAGGAACTATGATATGGACTAGAGTCCATAATATAACCTTGAATCCTGAAATAGACAGCTCAAATGGAAAAACATCAATACCTTTAAGGTGTCTTCAGCACCTGATAAAGACTACAATTGTTATTCTTATCCACATGATAGATACAGCAGAATAAATTTCTTAATGATTTATGACAGAGATTTGAATCTAATAGTCAGTCAAATAGATTCTATAACATGGAGCGATCATTCAGGTATTTTATTGAATACAATACTCAACATGCAAAAAATGAAGTTCTTCAATTGGAGATTAAATAAAAGTCTGTTATTAGATGAGTCAAATTGTAAAGAAGTAGAAACTTGTCTGAAAAATTATATGGAAGAAAATGCTAACAGCGGAAAATCAAATTCATTAAAATGAGAAGCTCATAAATCCGTAAGTAAGGAAAACTGATAGAAATATGTTCTAGAATTAAAACTAAAAGAAAAATAGTAATCGATTTCTGTTAGATAAAATATCTGAATTGGGGGGAAAAAACACAATGAAACAACAACAAAATAATTATTCAGAAATTGGAATACAAAATTTGCCTATCTGTTGAAAAGGAATTTCTTGAAGTACTTTGATATAATGAACAATACCTGTTACAATGAACAATATCTGTTACAATGAACAACAAGTTAGGGAATGAAGAAAACGTCTAGCAAAAGCATTAAAGCAAAGACAAACTCAAGTGTAAGTACCAAATATCAGAGCTATATATAGATATATATATAGGTAATGGACAAAAAGTTAAATATCTTGTTCAGAGGAATAAGTATAATCAAAATGAACATCTTACCTAGACTAATATATATAATACATACTATTCCAATAAATAGTCGAACTTCCTTTTTCAAAAAACGGAAACAGATCTATGAGACATCATGCTGAATAACAAAGCACACCGATTAAGACTCTGTTTACAAAAAAAATACAGAAATTATAACACAAACTTACTGAGCAGAATATCAGAATGGACTATAACTGAAAAACAATGTATATAATTAGAACAAATGTTTTATTTGCATCTATTCCAATAGCCATTTGGTTACCAGATAACCTATGTGTTTTATATGCAGGATGATAATCACACTACACATAATAATAATAACAAAGTGTTTAACCAGGAAAGATACATTCAGATATTCTCTGGTTTCCAAGTACATCCTGGGGATGTTACTATTGCCCAACATCCAGGGGATGTTACTATAATACTATAATAATATAATAAAATAACCTAATATCTAATACAAGCCCTCTAACAAATAAATAAACCACACTTTTGATTTCCTTCATCATTTAAAAATCAAAACTATAAAAGATTTTGTTCCTGAAGATGTTAAGTTTCTAAGATTAGGACATATAATATTAAATGGGAATTTCAAATGTTTTGAGAACATTGTAACAGAAAACAATACTACTTTGAAAAATATATTCACATATTACCGATTAAAACATTTTATTTCATCAATAATGAAAAAGACAAAGCCATTTCTTACTCAATGACACCATATTAGGAAATATGTTTACAAAAGATAGTCCTGAAAATGTTCTATCGAAAATATGTTGGAGTTTGACATCTTCAGAACCTGCCATACTTTGCAACTCACTGGGAGAAAGATCTAAAAACAAACTGTGGCGGAACCAACCTCGCCACTATGTTCTGGAGAAGCCTGGTTGCTCGCCTGCTGCCTCTGGACTATGGCCCCATTGTAAAAGCTTGCATTTTCCCCTGCAGAAAGGCTTGTTTGTGCCTTTCTACCTGGGTGTTCGGTAGATTGAATCTACCGAACCAACTCACAAATGAATGGACTACCTGGGTAAGGGATGTGCCATAGCACTATACTTTAATATTGTTAGTTAGTTATATTCTGTTAGTATATTGGTTATGTGTAATGTTTAATTCTGTTAGTAGACCACTCTGAAAGTTTATAATGTGACAGTGACTCCAATAGTTTACTCCAACATCCATTGTTCTGTAGTAACTGGATTAACTGGTAAACTGATTATGTTGTGTACATTATGTTTCTTACTGTGTGTCTACTCACTGTATGGTAATTTGGTTTGCAGTCTGAATGTCTAATGTTTTCCTAGCCCCAGTTAGTTGGAGAACTGTTTAGTTCCATCCCCCCCCCCATTGTATACTAATGTCTGTGATGTCATGTGTATGTCTTTTATAAGTCTGTGTTGTTTGTCAAATAAAGTAGTTCAATCTTGCTGTACCTAACTGCTAGATGTCCTGTCTATTTGGGTACAAAGAGCAAGGGTCCAGGAAAGACTTGCTGGGTGTGACGGTCCGTTACAATTGGTGGCTAGCGACGGGATGGTTCTCACAGCCCAGAAGGACAGCTACAAGGCAACACCATTTCCTGGATTTATAATTTGAGGGCAACGCATGTCTCAGTACAGCGACCCTGACAGCAGCAGGATGGAACCAGGCTGGACCCAAACAGCAGTTCCATATGAGGAGGAAGACCTGGATGGCCGGGATGCAATAAGGAAAGGCATCTGGTACCAGGCACTGGATAATGTACAATATCAGCGGGGCGAGGGACTCCCCAGCGAGGAGCAGCGACAGCAGACACGACTGGAACTGCGGATGCCCTTCCTGGGAGAGCAGCCCCTGGAGCATTGGGTAAAGGAGCTCGAGCACCGGGTATGGCAGGAGCTATGGCTAGAGGATGCCTACCAGGCACTCTGGTGGTATACAGTTCGGTATACACCCTGGACAGTGGAGCAAGAAAACCCGGAGAAGAGTTCAATGCCCCTGGCTTGCTGTGGGAGGCTTTCACAGAACCTGACTTTGGGAGCACTGACGAGACCCGGTTCCAATAAATTTTTGACTGGAGGGAGGGTATGCAAGTCTGGGATGACCCCCACAAAGTGAGACCAGACTTGACGCACCTGGTATCCCTGGAATGGGAACTGGAGCAGGATTACAAACACCTGTTCCGCTCCATTGAGGATACCCAGCAGGAGAGTATCGTGGCAGACCCAGGTCCAGAGCCCTTCAGCTGGGAGGATATCATAGAGATATACTGGGAGGACCTCCAGCTGGCAAGTGGAGATTGGACCGAGGTCTCTCCACTGGCCCCACAGGGAGAGGAGAGCATCGTCTCCATCCCCCAGCGGCAGTGTGATTTGCAGGGAACAGAGATCCCAGTCTCCTTTCCCCAGCGCCAGGCTGAGTTACAGGGGGCAGAGACAGTCGGTCCTGTCCCCCAGCAGCAGAGTGTTTTATTGGGAGAGGAGAGCCTTGTCCTCCCTCCCCAGCGGCAGAGTGTTTTATTGGGAGAGGAGAGCCTTGTCCTCCCTCCCCAGAGGCAGATAGAGCAGGGAATAGAGAGCCCAGCCTCCTTTCCCCAGCAGCAGAGTGTCCAGCAGGGAATAGAGAGCCCAGTCTCCTTTCCCCAGCAGCAGGACACTGTATTGGGAGCGGAGACAGTCAGTCTCCCTCCCCAGCGGATGGTAGTATGTATGGGAGAGGAGCTTGTTACCCCATCTCCCCAGCGACAGCTTAACGTACCAGGGGGAGACAGTAAGCCCCACAACCGTGCAGATGGGACTGTGCTCTCTGCACTTACAGCACAGGGGGTTGGGACAGTCGGTCCTGTCCCCCAGCAACAGGGCTGTTTAGCCAAAGGGGAGAAAGTCAGTCTCCCCCCACAGCAGCATGGTGGTTTGTCCAAAGGGGAGACAATCGGTCTCCCCCTCCAGCAGCAGAGCTGTGTATCCAAAGGGGAGACAGTCGGTCTCCCTTTCCAGCAACCAGGCTCCAACCAGGCTACTTCTGTGGTAGTGCTGGCAACAGGGCAGAGTACCGCTGGTCTCTGCCCACTCAGCAACCCACCTAGGCAGCCTACCAGTCCCCCATAAAGCCGTGGTGAGGCACCTGGACATGGACAAGTTTCTCCCTTACTCGAGTGTAGTAACCATTTATTGTGGGTGGGCTGTACTGCTGTTTCTGTTTTGTGGGTGGGCTGCTGGACTAACCAGGGCACTGACCGGCAGGAGGTCAGATACCCTGTTAGTCTGTTTGGAAAAGGGGAGAGATGTGGCGGAACCAACCTCGCCACTATGTTCTGGAGAAGCCTGGTTGCTCGCCTGCTGCCTCCGGACTATGGCCCCATTGTAAAAGCTTGCATTTTCCCCTGCAGAAAGGCTTGTTTGTGCCTTTCTACCTGGGTGTTCGGTAGATTGAATCTACCGAACCAACTCACAAATGAATGGACTACCTGGGTAAGGGATGTGCCATAGCACTATACGTTAATATTGTTAGTTAGTTATATTCTGTTAGTATATTGGTTATGTGTAATATTTAATTCTGTTAGTAGACCACTCTGAAAGTTTATAATGTGACAGTGACTCCAATAGTTTACTTCAACATCCATTTTTCTGTAGTAACTGGATTAACTGGTAAACTTATTATGTTGTGTACATTATGTTTCTTACTGTGTGTCTATTCACTGTATGGTAATTTGGTTTGCAGTCTGAATGTCTAATGCAGGGGTGTCCAAGTTTATTCTGCAAAGGGCCACTTCGCTAGAAATGTATGCGTGCGTGGGCTGCATTCATTTTTCATTCATTCAGAGAATAATATATATAATTATATACATGTGTTTGTATGTAAATATATATATATATATATTACACTAATGTGTAGTGGTCACATTAACTACAAACACACACATGCATACACAGTCACACTTCCCCCCCCCCCTTCCCACACACACAGTCACAGTCACAATTACCCCACACACACATACACATTTATACACACATACTCACATACATACACTTACCCCACACACATACACATTTATACACACACACTCACATACATACATACACTTACCCCACACCCACTTAACATGCACTCACATAGATACACATTTATACACATACTCGCATACATACACTTACCCCACTCACACACATACACATTTATACACACACACACTCACATACATACATACAGTTACCCCACACACTCACATACATACACTTACCCCACACACACACTCACATACACTTACCCCACACACTAATACACATTTATACACACACACACACACACACACACACACTCACATACATACATACACTTAACCCACACACACACTCACATACATACATACACTTACCCCCACACACATCCACATTTATACAGACACTCACAAACATACATACACTTAACCCCACACACATCCACATTTATACAGACACTCACATACATACACTTACCCCACTCACACAAATACACATTTATACACACACTCACATACATACAGTTACTCACACACACACACACTCACATACATACATACACTTAACCCACACACACATTGATACACACACTCACATACATACATACATACATACACTTACCCCACACACGTGGCTGTGGACTGTGCGCTTCTTCCCTCCCTCTGACCCTTGCGCATGACCTCACGCGCAGGGTAGAGGAGGGGATTTGTGCACTGCACACCGCACGGGAAGCTGTATCGGGGAACGAAGTTCCCTACACAGAGCGTGTAGGGAACTTCGTTCCCCGACACAGCTTCTCGTGTGGTGTGCAGTTCGAGGTGCGGCTACCGGAGCAGAGCTCAGGCGGGCCGCACCTCGATGCCCGGCGGGCCGCATTTGGCCAGCCGGCCGCACGTTGGACGCCTCTGGTCTAATGTTTTCCTAGCCCCAGTTAGTTGGAGAACTGTTTAGTTCCATCCCCCCCATTGTATACTAATGTCTGTGATGTCGTGTATGTCTTTTATAAGTCTGTGTTGTTTGTCAAATAAAGTAGTTCAATCTTCCTGTACCTAACTGCTAGATGTCCTGTCTATTTGGGTACAAAGAGCAAGGGTCCAGGAAAGACTTGCTGGGTGTGACGGTCCGTTACACAAACCTATATAGATCACAATGGCTTCAAATATGTATTCTATATTATAAAAGTTGCATATCATCATCCATTCAAGAGACAGCGTATAAAGTCATAATAAGAAGGGATAGAATATCAACTGAAATTAAAAAAATATCGCTTCAGAATGAGACGGGTATCGATGGTGCCAAAAAGAAAATGGAAGTGTCATTCATATATGGTGGTGCTGTCCTTTTATTCAGGTATTCTGGAACAAAATAATAGAACCATGAATAAATGAGTAGGACAAAGAGAAAGAGATATCTTAAAATAAAACAGATGTGCATCTCGCTTTTATTTTATCATGTTTTTTATTTTACTTTTATTTATATGGGATTATTTTTATAAATTTGTATAAGTTTTCTTTTATTAATATATTTTTGTTTACGCACCTGCCACAGTACTCTCAATAAATAAATAAATAAAAAATACATTTAAAATCACAGTATACACCTGGCCAGTTCAGTTGGACAAAAATATATAGATACAAGACTAGACACCACTCACTGGACTAATCCTCAACTACCAGGAGTTTCCCCAACACCCATATTGCACTCACATAACTTACTCCAGCACCCAAATTTGCACTCAGGTCTTACCCCAGTGATTCTACTTGCACTTGTCTTACCCCAGTGACCATATTTGCACTCAGCACTTACCCCAGTGGCCATATTTAAACTTATGTTTTACCCCAGCTGGCAAATTTTCACTTAGGTCTTACCCCAGCGGGCATATTTACACTTAGGTCTTACCCCAGTGGCCATATATACACTCAAGTCTTACTCCAGCACCCAGATTTGCACTCAGGAATGATCCCAGCACTCAGATTTGCACTGAACACTTACTCCAGCACCAAGATTTATACTCAGGACATACTCCTACTGCCATATTTGCACTCAGGTCTTACCCCAGAGGGCATATTTTCACTTAGGCCTTACCCCAGTGGCCATATATACACTCAGGTCTTACCCCACTGATCATATTTGCACTTATAACTTACCCCAGTGGCCATATATACACTCACGTTTTACCCCAGTGGCCACATTTACAACCAGAACTTACCCCAGCAGCTATATTTACACTCTTACTTCAGAGGCCATATTTACACTCAGGTCTTACCCCAGAGGCCATATTTACACTTAGGTCTTACCCCAGCTGCCATATTAGCGCTCAGGTCTTACCCCGGTGTCCATACTTGCACTCAGGACCGTTTCGTTGACGATACCGCCTTGTCCCCAGTGGCCATATATCCACTCAAGTCTTAACCCAGAGGCCATATTTGCACTCAGAGCTTAGTCGAGTGGCCATATTTACACTTAGGTGTTACCCCAGCGGCCATATTTGCACTCATGTCTTACCCCACTGATCATATTTGCACTTATAACTGACCCCAGTGGCCATATATACACTCACATTTTACCCCAGTGGCCACATTTGCAATCAGAACTTACCCCAGCAGCTATATTTACACTCTTACTTCAGAGGCCATATTTACACTCAGGTCTTAATACAGAGGCCATATTTACACTAAGGTCTTACCCCAGTAGCCATATTTACACTTAGGTCTTACCCCACCGGCCATATTAGGACCGTTTCGTTGACGATACCGCCTTGTCCCCAGTGGCCATATATCCACTCAAGTCTTACCCCAGAGGCCATATTTACACTAAGGTCGATTCCCAGTAGCCATATTTACACTTAGGTCTTACCCCAGCGGCCATATTAGCGCTAGGGTCTTACCTCGGTGTCCATACTTGCATTCAGGACCGTTTGGTTGACGATACCGCCTTTTCCATTGACGAGATGTCATGTGTCACGATGTCACACCCAATGCTCAGCTCCTCAGCAGTGCGATGCCAGGCGGAGCTAGCTGTTTGTGCCAATGTCCACACAGACTGATGCCCCTAGTGCCATGCTCCCACACAGAAAATGTTTTGCTAGTAAATATTAGTTCACATTTAAACTGTTTTCATATTTAATAAATTATTTTGAATAAAAAAAAGCATTTGTGGTTTTATTTCCAACATTTGTCTCACTTCTTCACATTGCAGAATCCACTGGACTTACCCCTAAACCACATTGCAGAATCCACTGGACTTACCCCTACACCACATTGCAGCATCCACTGAATTTGAGCAGGGTTGGGTACAGGGGAAGAAACATACTTTGCCTCACCTATCTAAAAGGTGCCTTGAGAACCCCATGCTTTACGTTTTATAAAAATGTATTTTTATTGTTGTTGGTATTCTTTACTGCATTTATCTGTGGTTGAAATGGTAAATGTAGTGAGTTTAGGTAGTCCTGCACATATAGCGAAGCTTTAGGATTTATTTCTACTAGCAGGGTTTTTTTTAATAAGCGTTAGGTTACAACTCTTGTAAAAGTGCTGTAAAGTACCAGGTCAAATCTGTAATAATCTGCCATATGATTGAAAATGCAGTTAGTTTTTGATCGTAAACATATTTTTTTACAATAGATTAATATATTAAATAGGAGGTAGTAGAACTTCAAAACATATTCATACAAAATAAGTGTATTATAACTTTTTTTTCCATGAAAAAAAGAGTTTCATTTTTACTGTGGTCCTTTGCTTCCATAATTGCCAACTTTCCTCTTCTGTGTTCCGTGAAGCTTAAAGCGGACAATGTTACATCACAAGTTTACCCATTTGTAAACACTGAATCATCTGCAGATAGTTCCTGTTAGTGGCCGAAAAGCGGCAGGCAACTAATTAGATTAAAGCCCTTACATGGGCTTAGGCCGCTCATGTATCTGTGTTATCAGTCTATTTGCATCGAGCCACGATTTGTCTGTAATTTTGACATACGGCTTCCACAGTCAAATGTCAAATTAATGCTGAATTAGCACATTTTGTTATAACAGAGTGTTTAAACTCACACAGTAAGCTGCACTAAAATGACAACAGTGTATCACAGCAGTTTCAATTAAACGGCTAATAGCTTTTTGTGAGATGTTTGCATGCTCCCCAGCAGAATGTGGAATGTATGCGTGTCCAAGGGGAAGACATTAATAAATCAAGAAGGGGATGCCATACAAACTACCTTAATTAATTACTAAATTGATTTCCCTCTGAACATTTATTAATTACAAATTCTGCAGGACAGCATGTAAAAACCATATGTCTCCCTCAAAAAACACAACCAACGAGTTATACATATGCTTGGAATCAGAAGAAGGTGAAGTGAAGGTAAGATCTATGCAGGTTTAATTGACCATTGTAGCAATTATAAGAGCAGGATTGAAAGGGAAGGCGGCTTAGTGGGACAAACATTGCTTGAAGTGAGCCTAAAATACTGAATAATTAGAAATGATTTTACTTGGGTTGCAAATCTGTTTTTTATGTACACTATTTTCAAGTTGGCAAATAGTATAAATAGAGTAACAAGCATTTCACCTAAGACTTTTCACCTCCTACTAAATCTTGTCTGGGTCGTTTTCCAAGTTCATCAGTAACTTTGAGTTAGTATTGGAGGACCAGGCTACATGAGATAAGATCAGATCACTTCAAATGAATAGTAATTAATAAAAACACAATGTTACATTCAGATTACATAAACTTTTACATTGTTTAATGGTAGTTAAACAGATACATGGCCTCAAACAATGACATGAAAATATTTCAAGTTTATTCAAGGGTTGAGCGGTGACATTTTGCCAAGTTATTATTAAAATGCTTGTGTTATCCATCCTATGTATTGCATATTGGTGAGTAAAGATATATTCTAACTGTGCTATTACATTTTACTACTAAACAATTCATTGTTTTTTCTGCCTCTGTTGATCTAGTAGTGTAATGGTCTTCTCTGCACGGTCTATGTTCCTGATAAGTGTTTCCAGTCGCCTTTTTATTTTCTTTTGGTCCTCTAAAGCACACCCAATGATAATGGACTGAAATTTCTGGTCAATAGGACCCGGTGGAACCTCCGAGGTACAGGCTCCATATAGGGACATTAGTTGCTTTCTGCCCGTTTCCAGGTTCTCCACAACTTTCTTAGCAATGTCATCAATGATCATGGTGGCTTGCTGGAGAGATGAGGCTTGCTGGGGGTTTCGGATGGTTTCCAAGGAGACTTCCACAGTCAGTGCACGTTTCATCAGTCTATCAGCTGTTATTGTCAGTTCTTCTCTTTCCCCTTCAGAACAAAAAATAAATCCGTCATCAAATAGGGAGCCAAATATTCTTTTGCTACCAACGTTGTGAAAGATTAAAGTGCCACTGAACTTTTTTTCATTTGTGCTTCTAATATAAAATACTATAAATAATAACATAGACGTACAAGTGAAAAGACTATTGGCCCTAGTATGCGGATAAATGGCATGTACTTTTTAAGGTACATGTCCTTTTATTTTCTCATGGTGATGGTAAAACAAAGGTCTCTCTCTACACTATAAGAATGAGACGACCGGATCCGACAGACCCCGATCAGACAGGGTAACTGTACACCAGCATCCAGATGAGCATATCCCAGAAAGTGCTAGTACCAAAACGGGTTTCTTGTGTCCCTGGCACCGACCACAAGGTAATAGGTAACCACGGACACCGTGGCAGGAGGTGTGCCAGAACCCGTACATTCAGGCATGGTGTGATTTAGCAAAATGAAGCCGGCACTCGCAATGCCATCTTTTAGGACCTTTGGGACGGCATAGAACGTCCTAATGTCACGAAGGGGTTAAAAAACGAAATTCTCTAAATGATGTCATTCATACATTACAAAATGTTTTTGCTCTTAAATATCCAAGTCTTTGAGTATATGGATATTTATGTAAGACATAAAGCTTCCACTAATTGAATGAAAATAGTCTACATCCCTTAATTAAAGGTTTTAGAGCATTCTAATCTCCCCAGGTTCACTAGACTAGTACAAATCCTTACCATCACTGATGTTCCTCATATCCTGGCTGTTCTGAATACTGTGAATTGTTTCAATCAGACTTTCTTTCTCCACCTCCAAAGAAGATGCTGCATCCCGCAATGCTTGCACTCTAGCAGGAAGGAAAAAGATCAGTAACGTCTCTTTGCTTATGCTGTATACATTCTCAGCACATGTGTGTGTATAGGCGATCATATTAATAACACATCCTCTACTTTATCTCACAACAATAATAGTCAAATGCACTGAATGTAATGACAATTCTCTAAACTTAGAGCAGTCTAGTCACTAAAAAAGTGAGTTGCAGGTGAGATGAACATTTCTTGTCAATTACTTAACTATACATTGTGAGTTTCTCCTGCTAGAAGAACAGAGTGTGCTCAGCATAATGCTGACTGCAGGCACATGCTAAAACTGTCATTGCGAGTTCTGCTAAGATGAGTTGCCGCTGGAATCTGTTGCGCTCTGACAAGTACCAAATGTCACTTTCTCCCAACACAGGCATGCTTGTTTACACATATAATTAATAGAAAGTAGCTGGTTAAGGTAGGTTTCTTATGAGGTGTGTCAAACCTACTGCATACTAAAACAAAAATATTTATAATTTGTTATTTATTTATCTTCCTGGCTATTGGATACATAAATGTGTCAGTCTGGTGTGTGTTGCTCTCTCTTGACTAAAAATAGAGATAGTACAATAACTAACTCTGGCGGCTATTCACTAAAGGGTAAGTTGCAGGGGAGTTGAGGTGAGATGGACATTTACTTTTACCAATTTACATGGTGCAGGGACAATCCTGGTGAGTTTGCTCCCCAAGTTTGTACCTGCACCATGTATGGTTAATATGGTGAGATGAAACTCACCTTTTAGTTAATAGACCCCATAGCCTTAATGGATACTGACACACAGTCTGTCCCCTTGAAATAGTTTCCCGAAAGGGCGTGTGCAAACAAGATACAAGACTCATGGATTTCCAAGATCAAAACTACTAATTCTCATTAGCCAAATTAATAGTGATTCATATTCTAAGGTTCACATACACTTTATATGTAGGGTGGGACGTCTCCTTTAATCGTTAGACATTACCTCACTTGTGGGTTATTTCCATCCCCCATTACGATAATGGGTAAGCTGAAGTTCATCAAATACAAGGTACATGAGTCACCATTACCTACAGACATTAAGCCATTAAGTATTCTTGAAAGCTTCATTTGGATAGAAGGACAAAAAGCTACTATGTTACTGAATCACTGTGTAATGATTAGAAAAGGACTGAACTTAATGGACACATGTCTTTTTGCAACCTAACCTACTATGTAATTATGTAACTCTACTCATCTCTTTCACGGCTCTCCTCGGTATGGAAACTAGCTGTTGTTAGTTTGCAAAGGGTCAACTGTGGAGAAAATGTACTGCCAGGAAATGCATGCAGTCATGACAACACAGGCCTAGCACTGCAGATAACAAATACAGCAATTTAACAGTATTATGGTTATAGATATTTTGCCCGTACGACATATGAGTATGAAAGCAACTTGAAAAATCTCCAAACTCATATCCCATGAAATGAATAAACACAGCATTATTGGTACTATAACAAGAATATATACAAATTACAATAAAACAAGCTGCCAAGTTATGTCATTTGTTCTACAGTGTTAATAAAGGGACAAAGTTATCACGGCAAAACAGGTGCTTTTTTTTTTTTTAAGTGCAAAATTTGGAGCAAACTGCCCAAACTTTCCATGGTTAATACTACTATTTTAGCACCTTCTCCTGAAATTCCACCTTTTTTTGTCTTGAGAAATACAGTAAACTGTATCTTGGTTTATTGTTAACGGTACCCAGTCATGCTGTTCTATGGATATTGTATCTAAATAGTCATACAAATAAATACCCACTCACATATTGTTGTACACATTCACATATTGCTATATGTAGATATATGCCTGCTATTTAAAATGAGTGAACTAGAATCCTCTTTAGTACTCAGATTAGTACTCTCCAGCGTACTCTGCAGCATCCCCAGGTCTGTACTAAGCATTGTATTCAGTGTGCGAAATTACTTAGCAGCCTGTAAATCACTCTTCACAGCCTCGGACAGCATCTGTATTATTCACATTTTCCATACTTCTGGAAATACCATCAACAGCCAAACCACTCAACCTGGTATCCAAGAAAAAACTGACACCAGCTCAATAGGTCATAAAAATCACAGCAGATTTGAAAAGCAGTGTAAACCAAGCAGTACACGTAATAATTAATTACTCACTCATTCCATGGCTCCACATGGAATTTCTTCCAAGCAGAAATCTCAAACATGTACACTCTCTTAAAAGGATATGACAACAGTCATGAAAATATTTTTGATAAGTTTTTACTGTGCCTGTAGAGATTAAAAACTGATAACAAAATTATCTAAATATTGTGTTAGCAGAATTACAAGCACTTGCCTAAATTAAGTGAAAAATATGCTTTAAATGTGTCTGCTGCTTATGACATCACCTGTGGCTTGATATGCAAATTAACTGCTTTTCAATGGAAATGTGTAATTTGCATATCAAGACATAAGTGATGTCATAAACAGGAGACAACTCATTTAAAACACATTTTTTTTGCCATTCTGCCAACACAGTGCATAGATAATTTTTAGTTCCTTAAACCATTTTTTTTTCAAGAACATTGCATCATCTGCTATAGCCAGTACCAGTTCTATACATATTATGTATATTTGAGACCTCATTATGTAAATCTTTCTTCATGACTAATGCACGTTTTATGTTTTCCTACTTGATTTTGAGGTATATATATCAGACTATTCTATGCGTGTTAAAACAAGTCTTCTTCTGGCGCCAGAAAATGACAGTATAGACAGGCACAGGAGAAAAGTTTTTATTCAGGTTCTCAAATCTAGAATTAAAGTGACAGTCTAGCCCCCAAACTCACTTTGGTGCAAGATGAAGATTACTGCTTGTATAGTGAACAGTCTTTTTTCCAGTGTGATTTGATGCAGGCATTCTGCATAAATCACATTTTTAATATTTGACTCAAGCACTCCCCCAGTGATTACACTGCATGTTTACTGCAGGTGTGGCAGCACTGATTATATAGACATTGAGCATATAAAGTTTACTTTCATTTAGTCCCTTCCTGTGCTGCTGAAATAGAATACATTACATGGTCTGTAATAGGCTTGCTATGGCACGCAGAAGGATCTCTTAACAGTGCAACACACTGACTGATGACATCACTAGAGAGACAGAAAATGTCATTATTTAAATTAAATTACACTCATTGGGTTCCTGAAGTTAAAAAAAGGAAATTTACTTTTACTCAGCTAGTGTGGGCAGTCCTGGTTTCTTACAAAATGCTGTAATTTCACAATTTCATCTAGCTGTAAGTAGTTTATATTTTAAGCAATGCAAAATATGCATTTTAAAGTACTGTCCCTTTAATGTTTTTTTTTCCATTTCTTGGATAATTTTTTTGTTAAACTTATTTCAGACTGTGGACCATAGGATGCTAGACTGCTTATGCCCTATTGTATTGTAAAATGTATGGGTGAGATAAGTGGCTTTATAGTTAAGGCGTGTTATTGTCATTTGAACAGTAAAGGGCCAATCGGATATAAGCTTCTAATAAATCCTGCTAAAGCAGACATGACAGACCTTGTTGGAACTACGGTAGTTAGATTTATGAAAAGGGAGGTGGTCTGACAGATACGATTTGTATGACTCATACTTTCTTTTAGCAGAATAAAGAGTCCTAAAATGTGTGGTTTGAATGGAAACTTAACAGGTACAAAATTACATATTTGACGATAAAAATCACCTTTCAAATACACAGGTTATAACATATTTCCATGGATCTTGCTTTCTAGATTCCTTCATTATTTTAAATGTGCATTTACACTGTTTGACATGCTACTTGTTTTAAATAACAAGTGCACCCCCCAACTGTTTGGACCACCAGAGAACGACTACTTGGCATGCATAGAGAATTGCACATGTACAGTCGCACTGGCTATCCCTTGGATGCCACTCCTCGTAGCGTAGCACGTGGCCTGTGGGTCACGTTTAGTCATGTTAGTGTACATACAGTCTGTAAGCATTGCTGGAGTGGCATGCAGACATATTAGAGATAGAGACTGCAGAGGTAAATTGAAACCATTAATAGCAATTTGACCAGCACAATGTATAGATGAAATGTTAGTTTTTAAAATTATACAATGTGTAGGGTTTTTACTTTTTCTTCAAGATAGTGGCAGGCAATGTTTTTATGATGGGCACTTTAAAGGCAAATCTCATCACCACTGATCTAAAAACAACTCTACTGTACATTGTTTATTACTGAATGTAAAGGTATAACAGCCTTTATGGTTGATTATTTATATTCTTGTTCTAGAGTCATTTTTCATTTTATTCTGAAAATAATAATAAACATTTTAAATTTTAAAAAAAATCCACAATCTTGATGCACTCAAGCAACCAAGACCCACTAAGGAAGTGGAACACTTTCAGTAACTGTGGTGAAAGCAGATCTATTTAATGGATATTCAATAATATCTCTTCCTGTCTATTTTATCTGTTTAACCATATCAATGCCAAAACCATGTATACCTAATGGCAAATGTTTAAAGATTAGCTTGCACTGAGTACAAGATAATTTCAGAACAAAATATGTATAACATGAATAAAGCTAAAATATATGAAAGAGAGATAGGTACTACTTAAAGTACTACTTATATCACCTAAGTAATTTTTTACTGTGCATGAAGAGCATAAAAAATTATTGAAAATGATGTATAGCTCATGTTAGCAAATTTTCAAACAAATACCTAAATTAGGAGAAAATGTGTTGTATGTGGCATGGTATGCAAATTACACATATGCTAGTGAAAAGCAGTTCATGTTCATATTGTGCCACAGGGAATGTCATAAGCAGGAGAGGTTGTGAAGTCCTGTGTGTTTTAGTAAAATGTAGCTGGAGCTCACTTTGAGCATCAGCTACATTTTACGTGTCAGATGAGTGGCCTCATCTGACAGAAGGGATCCTGCTCCAGGGGCCACAATGAGCTAGAAAAATGTTCTATGTCATCCTACAGGATGATCCTCCCTCTGATCTTGCAATTGGAAGGGAACATAGGTGCCAGAGTGGGAGGTGGGTAACTGCCCCTCACTTGTGGATACCCATTGGGCCTGGTAGATATTAAAGACAATTTTTAAATAAAATATTGATGAATGTATTTTAAATGTGTTAATGTAGTAAGCTTATTTTGGGAAAACCTGAAAAGAATTACTGTGGTCACAAAATGCCATATATGCAGGTTATATATTTTCAGACTTCCTGTGCTTCTACTGAATTAATCATACTGCGTGTCACAGATTTTTGCTATTGGCGTATAGCTGTATTAGAGAGGTTTAAGGTCAGGCAGTGAGAAAGAAAGACCATCTGTTATTATGTTTGTCAAGTATATCAGCTCAGTAACATTAAAATAGCAGAGCCTTCTCTACTGTATGGTAAATATAACCAGAAGTCCACCATACCAGGGTCCCTAACTAACTGCTGGTGCAGGGAACTTGTCTAGTGCTATACAATTAACATGAGCATGGGAAATCCCTTCCCAGCTGTGCATTTCAATCATTGCAGCCCCCTTTCACTGCCATACTGATAAAGGCACTATGCCTAAAGATGACATATGCTGAAACACAGGGTGTATATTTATTAGGACTAGCATTGTAGGTGTGTTATTTTTATCAATAAGATATATTGCTTGTTTCATAGATTTCTGTCTTCACAGCAAAGCTTTCAACCAGAAACAAGGCCTCAGTGAGGTCACATGCCATACTGAAACCAACTGTGATTTAGCTCTGTGTGTGAATTTAAGGATTTTAAATGTACATTACAATTTACTAACATTAACGTAATGTGTTAGTAAATCTAAATTTCAGATATATTTTAACATATCACACCAACCTTCTAAACAGGGGATCTTTTTAGATTTGAGAGCATGGCTGTGGTTCTTAAAATTCACAGAGAAAAACACTGGGACACTAGGCACCACTTAGTTATTACACACTTTAGAAATTCAGAAGAGCTTCACCAACCAGAGACCTCCACATCTCCTCCGGTATACAGGGGAAACAAGTCAGGAGCTCAATTCCATGAAATAGAAAAAGTTATTTTATTGCATACAAAAATAGTAAAAAATGTGGAGATATAATCTTGGTGAGGATGGCAATGGATGCCACCTGCTTCACATATTTCATGCTTGGAGGCATTTTAGTGATCAATCCAGCAATCGGATTGGTCACATGATTGATGATATCTATTACCATTTACCTATAGACTGTTATTAGTACATTGAACCTGTCACATGACCACAATTTCAGCACTTTTTTGGGATACTGAATTATTGCCGAACTGACTGACTGAGGAAGCCATGACCCATGTTCCGACAAAACGTGTTGACAGGCATTTATTCTGATTCCTGTTTGGATTCTGAAAATTGGGGGACAGCAATTCCTGCAGTCCGTGAATTGGTCTAGAGGTTTTATCATTTTTTATCTGCTTTCATATGTCTTTCATTCTGTAAGTGCAATATCATCTGGGGCTGTTGTAGCCCAATATATAAAAATGTACATTGCTTCGTCCTGTGAGGTTTTTTTTCCAGTGTATATAATATCATTAAGAAGACTACAACCCAGGGTGTATTTCTTCCTGCTTTTTACCCTTCTGGGTTTGTGAGTGTCATTCTCTTTTTTCATTCCCTATGTGCACTTTTTAAATATACTACACTATGTACTGTTGCATTTCTATACTTTGAAGTGTTGACCCTTGAGAGTATGCGTCACTTCTTGTTTGTAGTGTTGTTTCTGGAGCTCTTCGAAGAGTGTGTTAGGAGGCAGCATCTCTCTTGCAGCAAGTATACTCTATAATGTGTGCCCCATGACAAATTTTGCATGACCAAAATCCTTATTTCACCACATGAATGCTAAGGGTGAAGTCAAGTTTGTCACTTATCCACCAATTTAGCTATACATTTTTCTGGGGGTGTCGGGTTTATCCCTGCACAAGGTATAGTTACATTTGTGAGATGAAATGTTCCTGTCAAATTATGCTCATTTAAACAGAGGTTTCAAATCTGCCTGTTATCCAAACATTTGTACTGGAGTAGGTTTGTCAACTAACAAGAAGTAAAACATGTTTTACTTTAGAATGGGTTTTTGCAATCCTCCTTTCAGATATTGTTATAAGTCTTGAAGCTCTTAGCAACTGAGGGGGGAAATGTAATATACATTTAAACAGTATTGGTAATTATCTGTACTTATTGACACAGGAGGATAGATCAGAACATAAAAAGGCTACTGCATTCTGGACCCATATCAATGTGGGGGGAAATAAGCAGTGAAAGCAATGAAGGATTATGCTTCCTGCTGCACATTCTCCAACACCATGCTGCCTGAGTATAATGGGGGCATTAGCAGAAAGGTGACATATGCACATTTCAAATATAAGGTTGCAGTGGAAAGTCACACATCCATATTATTCCTGAATTCTCACTGACGTCAATATAAACCTATTGTAACTGGTAGGTAGGTGCAAACCTAAAACAACTGATTTAATGTAAATGGCCGTGATGAATTATTTCATAGTGTATACTAGGTGTGTTTAAGTACTGCAATAGTTAACCTTGAAATTCCTTAACCTTGCGAACCAACATGCATTGAAACACAATGCTTCAGCCGTACTGAGGAGATCCAAATTCATGATGCCCTGGTACGCTACGTAGCAGTTACCACATGTGCTATTAGGTCAGTGAGGACATATTTTACATGACAGTGTTATATAGTGCTCTTGCTAGGCAGAGCAGTCACTTATATTTGCCTGTATTTTACTCATCTATGTAGAGTGATTGAGGTATTTCTGTTGGTCAGGAAACCCTTGTATGTGCCAACCTGTTAATTAGGGGTCTTTGGCAGCAATATATATGTTCCATAAGCATCCTTAGTGCAACGTGGGAAGTCACACTATCTATGGGTCAGTCGGATGTACTGATTCCAGCACATTGCAAAAGTTTACGTCTCTCACCACAATCTTATACAAGACTCGGGTAAAGACATTCTAGACGACACACTTTAAAATACTGTACCAATTGCCTCCTGGGAACAACCCATCCATACATGTTCTCACCTGATTTCCAGCTCATCTAAAGTCTCCAGCAGGTGACTAGACCGAGCTGCCATAGACATGGACCTGCAGAACCTTCCTCCATTCTGCCCCTCCAATGCTTTTGCTTGGATTTTGGCTTGAGCCATCTTTGCTCTTTGTTAAATCAAAGCTTCCTTGCGGAGGGTCGATAAACCACTAGACAGCTAGAAACATGCTATCCTCAGAGCTTTCTAGACACATCCTCCTCCACTCTATGAGACTTGGGCTCAGACTAATGAAACATTTCCTAACATGGTCTGGGGAGGATCCTTTCCCTGCAATGTCAAATCCCTGCCCCCAGCTTACAGTGAGCACAGCTGCTTTCACTGGGTCGCTTTAACTCTGTGAGTGCAAAGACTTGCTAGAACATCCCTTTGGTATTCAGAGAGTTAACATGGGGAAGTCTACCCTCACTACTCCTGTATTTAAAATGAGCACTCTAGTGCTGGACTACGGGGGCATAATTTGGCAAATGCAGTCCAAATTTGTAAATACTACAGGAAGGCTAAAACTGCATTTCATAGAAAGCATTGCATTAAAAATGATATATTTAGTAAAATATACAAAATATTACATGTAGATATATTTTGCAGGACCAAATAGTAACAGACTTTCCTGGGCTCACTGATATTGCTCTTTTTACATGGTATTTCTATATCCATGTTTTATTCTTTTGCATATAATTATTTTCTGCAGTTTTAGTACCATGAGCATTATGGGAAAATTAAAATATAGCTTGCACAGCTGTTCTATTTAATGTGATTAAGTTAAGCTTTCATCCAAGGATATTTTTTTCATAAAGCCTGTTAATACATTTTATTTTGATTTTATTTGATGATTATTAGTGTTGTCCTTGTCCATGAATGTATTGAAAAATCTTTAAATGAAATGATATATTCAAGTTCAATCTTGAAAGTATTAGTTGTTTGTAATGGCAGCGTGGTCTTTCCACTTACGTCGTTAGTGGCAGACACAATGGCAGAAAAAAAGTGTCACTGAAAAAGTAAATGGGAAAAACATATGTAGCAGCCTCCTCCAATGGTATGCTATCTCTTTAAAACTTGCGTACATCAATTAGACCACAAGGGTTAGAGCAGGGTTGGACTGTCAACTCATGGGGCCCCTATGCAAGCCACACTTACATAAAATCTCAGCCCACATCCAAACCCCGCCCGCATGTGAATCCTTATGCTACATAATTTATATCTCCAGATTATTTTCAAAATAAATCTTTTAATAAATTAACAACTTACATTAACCCTTTAAGGACCAGGGATTTTCCTGGGCCAAGGACCAGAGCGTTTTTCAATTTTTAATACGCGGTTTTTGAAACATAAATTTCCTCTCTCTCATTTAACGTACCCATACAAGTTATATGTTGTTTTTTAGAGGACAGTTAGAGCTTTCTTTTGATACCCTATACATAAAAATGATTTACATTTTAGTATTAAAAAATACATATAAAAGAGGACATTTTTGAGGAAAAAAAAGTTTTTCCCCATTATTTTCCCAATAATAAGCTACATAACTAGTGCAACACTAACCCACTTATCCCCCCTAATTAACTAACTAATAAAAAAGAAAAATATTGGTTCCCAAACCCCCCATAACAAAAAAGACAGAAAAAAACTCTGAAGAGTGCGATGTCAGATCAGTAAAAATCATGCAACAGGCATGCAGGGGTTAAATTTTATTAAATAAATATATTAAAATTACCTTTATTTATTCAAAAAAACTTTATAAATTGTCAAAATAAAAAAATCTGTTAAAAAAAAAACTAAATGAGGGCCATAAAGTGGAAGGAAACTGATCACAGTTAAAAACTGTAATCAGCAATGAAAGGGTTAATTTTTTTAAATTTTTTTTTTACCTATGCGTATGTAATTAATTTATTTTTACTTACAGGTCACTCTCTGTGCTTCACTATAAGAATGTGAAGCACAGGGAGTGAATTAGAGGCAAAGTCAGTGTGTGAACACACTGACTTTGCCATCTAATTTGCATGTTATCGCGGTGATTGAGCAATCACCGCGATCACATTTCCGGAAACTGACCGATCGGGTCCAGGAGCTTTGCCTCGGGTGCGAGGCTTAGTCCTGGACCCGTTGCAGACTAGCTGGCGGTGCCCACGGAGCGCACCGCCGGCTAGACTGCATGACGAGTTAACTCGTCATAAGGTCGCTAACGCTGCGGCTCTTATGACGAGTTAACTCGTCATAAGGTCGGGAAGGGGTTAAAGAAAGTAACAAATCTCTTTTTATTAATAGTATATTGAAGGCCCTTTTCGCGATAGACAGGGGACATCATGGGCACTTTGACTGGTCTACCCAGTCCCATACATGGCTGCTTGGGGATAGGGTTGCCACCTTTTCCTCCAAAAAAGACCGGCCATGGTATGGTCTCCATAGACTTAACATTGGCCTGATTCAATGTTTTACCGGCCTGCCGGTAAAATACCGGCCAGGTGGCAACCCTACTTGGGGAACAGCACGGACAATTGCCACATTTAAAAATGGCTGCCATTTCGTTTATTGGTGCAGCTCCTGTTAAAGGTATTCTGTGTCCCCCTGACATGAATTTGATGCCTGCCCCCCCCCCCCTTACTTCCACAGGGGAATGGAAGCTGGCATGTACCAAGATGGCAGCTGGTGCCATTAGTAATTGGGACTGTAGGACAGGAAAAATTGCATACTAGCCCCAAAGCATTGCATCTTTATTTTCTTGTTCATAAAGGGAAAACCAAGCATTTTAAAGAAGCAAATTTGAAGAATAGAAGAATATATTATTGCCATATAAAACATATGTGAAAGATTTCTGGTGGAAAGTTGTAAAAGTGGAGTAATTGGCAAAAACAATCCATTGATGACTACATTTAGACCTTTTTTCTTTTATTTGTCCCATACACTAAACTGTTAAAGAACAGTTATTAGTGCAGAGCCTGCCAGCCACAGGCGTGGCAAAATCCAGCTAAAAACACACTGTCTAACAAGCACAGTCATGGCAAAGTTCATTTACTAATACACAGTCTGCCAGACACATGCATGTCAAACTTTTTAAACAGGGGGCCAGTTCACTGTCCCTCAGACCGTTGGAGGGTCGGACTATAGTAAAAACAAAAACTATGAACAAATTCCTATGCACACTGCATATATCTTATTTTGAAGTGAAGAAACAAAATGGGAACAAATACAATATTTAAAATGAAGTAAAGTTAAATCAACAAACTTACCAGTATTTCAGTGGGAATATTATGCCAGTCAGAGCCCAGTAATATTATGCCAGTCAGATGCCCAGGAACATTATGCCAGTCAGAGCCCAGTAATATTATGCCAGTCAGAGCCCAGGAATATTATGCCAGTCAGAGCCCAGGAATATTATGCCAGTCAGATGCCCAGGAAAATTATGCCATTCAGATGCCCAGGAATATTATGCCATTCAGATGCCCAGGAATATTATGCCATTCAGAGACCAGTAATATTGTGCCATTCAGATGCCCAGGAATATTATGCCATTCAGAGCCCAGTAATATTATGCCATTCAGATGCCCAGGAATATTATGCCATTCAGAGCCCAGTAATATTATGCCAGTCAGAGCCCAGGAATAGTGTGCCAGTCAGATTCCCAGGAATATTATGCCATTCAGATGCCCAGGAATATTATGCCAGACAGATGCCCAGGAATATTATGCCAGTCAGAGCCCAGGAATAGTGTGCCAGTCAAATGTCCAGGAACATTATGCCAGTCAGAGCCCAGTAATATTATGCAAGTCAGAGCCCAGGAATATTATGCCATTCAGATGCCCAGGAATATTATGCCAGTCAGATGCCCAGGAATATTATGCCATTCAGATGCCCAGGAATATTATGCCAGTCAGATGCCTAGGAATATTATGCCACTCAGAGCCCAGGAATTTTATGCCAGTCAGATGCCCAGGAATATTATGCCACTCAGAGCCCAGGAATATTATGCCAGTCAGAGCCAGGTAATATTATGCCAGTCAGATGCCTAGGAATATTATGCCAGTCAGATGCCCAGGAATATTATGCCAGTCAGATGCCCAGGAATATTATGCCAGTCAAATGCCCAGGAATATTATGCCAGTCAGAGCCAGGTAATATTATGCCAGTCAGATGCCCAGGAATATTATGCCAGTCAGAGCCAGGTAATATTATGCCAGTCAGATGCCCAGGAATATTATGCCAGTCAGAGCCAGGTAATATTATGCCAGTCAGATGCCCAGGAATATTATGCCACTCGGAGCCCAGTAATATTGTGCCAGTCAGATGCCCAGGAATATTATGCCAGTCAGATGCTCGTTATACCTCCCTCCTCCCCCCTTCCCCAGACCCCAGTACTTACCTCCATGCTGCTGTTCAGGTCCGTGGCTGAAAGGGAAGCGTTGTGAGCTCCCAGGAATATTATGCCAGTCAGAGCCAGGTAATATTATGCCAGTCAGATGCCCAGGAATATTATGCCACTCAGAGCCCAGGAATATTATGCCAGTCAGAGCCAGGTAATATTATGCCAGTCAGATGCCTAGGAATATTATGCCAGTCAGATGCCCAGGAATATTATGCCAGTCAGATGCCCAGGAATATTATGCCAGTCAAATGCCCAGGAATATTATGCCAGTCAGAGCCAGGTAATATTATGCCAGTCAGATGCCCAGGAATATTATGCCAGTCAGAGCCAGGTAATATTATGCCAGTCAGATGCCCAGGAATATTATGCCAGTCAGAGCCAGGTAATATTATGCCAGTCAGATGCCCAGGAATATTATGCCACTCGGAGCCCAGTAATATTGTGCCAGTCAGATGCCCAGGAATATTATGCCAGTCAGATGCTCGTTATACCTCCCTCCTCCCCCCTTCCCCAGACCCCAGTACTTACCTCCATGCTGCTGTTCAGGTCCGTGGCTGAAAGGGAAGCGTTGTGAGCTCCCCTCAGGGCGTGCGCATTCAATAAAGTGTGTTGAAAAAAAAAGTTTCAACACACTTTATTGAATGCGCACGGCCTGAGGGGAGCGCACAGCGCTTCCCTCTCAGCCACGGACATGAACAGCAGTATGGAGGTAAGTACTGGGGTCTGGGGGAGCGGGCGATTTTCCCGCCCCCCCCCATTGGTGCGCCCTAAGGCAGCCGGTTGTGCTGCCTTACGGTAGCGCCGGCCCTGTCCGCAGGTCAGCGCCTGCAGTAACCGCACCGACGTGTAAGCACAGCGCGAAGGTTGCAAGCTCCGCTACCTCGAGCTGCAAGACTTCTGGAAACTATGAGAGCCGAAAGTCAGCTGACATCCGGTCTCAGAACTGGCCAACAGTGTTCTGCCTCTGCAGACACTGTCTGAACGGTCCTCCTCCCTGCATTTGAAGGTAAATAAGCAGGGAGGGGGACAAACAGCTTAATTATTTTTATTTTTTTGTTTAACCCCTTAATGACACATGATCAGGCACATCATGCATAAACTTGCAGTTAGTGACACATGACGTGCCTAGCATGTCATGCGCCAAAAAGAGCAAAGAAAGTGACCAACGGTGGTGTAAATATTGCCTTTGACAAGTGTTGATCTGCCTCCCTCTCCTCATTATAATTTTAGTGAGGGAGAGAGACAGATAAGATAATGTAATATATATTTTTTTTATTAAATGTAATATTTAATACAATTTTAGAAACCAAGGGCTTTTATAAAAGCCATTTCGAGTGTTTAACCCTTTCCCTGCCATTGATCGCTGTGTACGCAGTGATCTTACACAGCAGCACATTTTTTGGCGGTCTGTGCATTTTTTAGGGGTTAATTTTGTTACTGTCATTTATTACAGTATAACAAAAGCTCTTTTAAGAGCTATTAACCCCTTGCTTGCTGTAGATCACTGACAAAGCGATCTGGCGCAAATGCAGTGCAGTTTTTTATTACACCCGCTATGGGTTAATTATACCCGCTAGTGGATTACGTTTAACGTAAACATTTTTTTTAGCTGTCTGAGTGCATGTATAGTGATCATTTACAACCGATCAGTGGCAAAGGCGGTTTGGTGATTGCTCAGATGAGCATCACCATTCGCCTGGTCAGATCAATATATTTAAATATTGATCTGACCATTGTAGATCTGCCTCCCTCTCCTCACTTAAGTTTTAGTGAGGGAGACAGACAGAGCTTAAAATGTAAGTTTTTAATTATGATATATTTAATAAAATTGAGACCCAAGGGCTTTTATAAAAGCCATTTGCAGTGTTTAACCCCTTCACTTCTATTGATTGCTGTGTACGCAGTGATCTTACACAGCATCACATTTTTTGCTGTCTGCGCATTTTTTAGGGGTTAATTTTTTTTACTTTTACTGTCATTTATTACAGTATATCAAAGGCTCTTTTAAGAACTATTAACCCCTTGCTTGCCGTAGATCACTGCCTACGCAGCGCATAAGGTCACTGCCAAAGCAGCGCATATGGAGCAATCTGGCCACAGAAGGATTTTTTTTTTGCTATCTGCATTTTTTTTGTCACACTCGCTAGGGGTTAATTATACCCACAAGGGGATTACATGTATTCCTTTTGAAGCTGTCTGATCGCACATGTAGCGATCAGTAACAGCCGATCAGTGGCAGAGGCGGTTTGGTGATTGCTCAAATGAGCATCACCATTCGCCTGGTCAGATCAATATTGGTAATTAATGGTAATAAATTAAATAAATTGATACACAATTGTGAGACCAAAGGGCTTTTCATAAATGGTAATGTAATGTAATGTAATAAAAGCCATACATTTTGTATAGTGTACCCTGTGTATTAACCCCTTTCTTGCCACTGATCACTGCACAGCAGCACATTTTTTCTTGTCTGTGCATTTTTAGGAGTTCATTTTTTAGTACAGTACTACAAAGGCTCTTATAAGAGCTATTAACCCCTTCCTCTACATGTCAAAATTCCAAGTTGGAAAATCAAAAAGCACACCTCTCAAATGTGGCCTTTTAACCCCCAAACAAGCAGACAAACCAATGCATGGGTGGTATCCCTGTGCTCGGGAGATGTTGCTGAACACATATTGGGGTGTTGTTTGGCAGTGACATGTCTGAATTACAATGTATGTGAAAAAAAACACAAAAAAATCACTACCACAAAATTTGGCAAAGGCTGGTGGTAGAATTAGTGCATGGAAAGTGTTAAAATACCACCAATTGAAATAGCCTAGGGTGTCTATTTTAAAAAAAATATATGGGTTGATGGGGTAAAATACACTGGCTGGCTTCAATTATGTCCCAAATTGTGATGGCACCCAAAGAAAGCCCTTCTTGTCCCGATAAAAACAATATATAATTTGTGTGGGTACAGCAAATGACAAAGAAGAAAATTACAGCTATACACAAACAGCACAGAAATATTTCAAAAGGTCTGTCTTTAAGGGGTTAAAAAGAAAAATGAATATGTGTATAAATATGTGTCTGTGTAAAAGGGTATCTGTGTTTATGTGTGTACAGTGCATATGTATATGTCTATGTAAGTGTGACTCCGTGTAAGTATCTATGTGTGTGTGTGGAAGTGTTATTGTGTCTGTAACAGTGTCTGTAAGTGTATGCGTGTAAGGGTGTGTATTTCTGTGTGCAGTGTGGCTGTGTATTTGTGTAAGTGTGACTGTGTGGTTATGAGTGTAGCTGTGTAAGTGTGGCTGTGTATACACATTACTGTGAGTTTTATTCAGGGCAGGACTGGCCTACCGGGATAGCAGGAAAAATCCCGGTAGGCCATCATCCCTGGGGCCGAAGAAGGTGATAAGAACGCGGCCGCGGTGGCTGCTTTAAGAACTCGACCGCGGTGGCCGCTTTAAGAATGCGGCCGCTGGGGCCGCTTTAAGGACACGGCCGATGGGGCCGCTTTAAGAGTGCTCTGCCCCCTTCCAACTTCCCCCGAGACTGTCTGAGCGCCGGATGTAGGTGACATCCGACGCTCAGGAAAAAATGTATGCAGTTATACGAGGCAGACACCATTTCATCCTTACAGCATTTTTTAAACATTTTATTAAAAAGAAATTGTGTGTATGTGTAAGTATGTCTGCGTGTGTGACAGTGTGCATGTGTTACTGTGTGTAAGTGTATCTGTAAGTGTGAATGTGTAACTTTTTGTCTGTAAGTGTGACTGCATGTAAATGTAACTGTATAAGTGTGTGTATTTTTGCAAATGTGTACATCCACCTCCCTGCAGACAGCATTTAAAAAAAATAGGTGTGTATGTGTAAATGTGTCTGCATGTGTGACAGTGGGCATGTGTTACTGTTTGTAAGTGTATCTGTAAGTGTGAATGTGTAACTTTTTGTCTGTGAGTGTGACTGTGTGTAAGTGTGACTATATGTAAGTGTGTCTCTATAAGTCTGACTGAGACTGTGTGTAAGTGTGACTGTATGTTAGTGTGTGTATTTCTGGATATGTCTGTTCACCGCTTGGTCTGTACCAGCCACCTCCCTGCAAACAGCATTTAAATAAAAAAATCTGTGTGTATATGTGTGTCTGCGTGTGCGACAGTGTACATGTTACTGTGTGTGTCTGCTATTGTGACTGTGTATGTCTGTAAGTGTGACTGTAGATGTGTCTGTGTAACTGTAAGTGTATCTAAGTGTGCGTGTGTGTGTGTGTATTTCTGTATGTGTGTGTATTTCTGAATGTATGTGTGGCTGTGTGTGTGTAAGTGTGACTGTCTGTAAGGGTTTATGTCTGTGTGTATCAAATATCAAACAATATCAGAAAAAGTAGCAGTGCAGTGTCTGCTGTGTGCCAGACTACTCTAGCGGCCAATGCGATATGGCCGCCTTTTCCCTCCTACACGATGCTGGAGCCTTCTTTCGTGCTGGGGCAAGGCCTGTGAGTGCAATCTAATTGATGGGGTAAGTCTTGAGTGCTGGGGGAAGTCCTGTCAATGCATTCTAAGTGCTGGAGCATGTCATGTAACTGCAATCGGCTTTCTGAGGTGCTGGGGCAAGTTTTGTGAGTGCAGACTGTGAGCTGGGGTAAGTCCTAGGTGCTGGGGCAAGTGCTGTGAGTGCAATATGAGTTCTGGGGTAAATCCTGTGAGTGCAATCTGCATGCTGTTTTAAGTCCTGTGAGTGCAATCTATTTGCTGGAGTAAGTGCTGGCTTGGGCAAGTCCTCTGAGTGCAATCTATGTGCTAGGGTAAGCTCTGCCTGGTGCAAATCCTCTGAATGCAGTATGAGTGCTGGGATAGGCCATCGGTTGGGCACGTTCTGTGAGGGCAGTCCGGGTGCTGGGGTAAATCAATATATCCACTCAGTATGTTCAAAAGTTTAAATCTCACACACTGCCCTGATATATACCCCATGCACAGGGCAATTCCTATAACCTTGTGTACATACTGGGGTACTTAAATATGGCAATGTGCATGGGGATTATTTTAGGGCACTGTGTTTGATATAGCCTTATGTACATACTGGGGGCATATATTGCCCTAGGCGCAGGGTTACATATCCGTGCTATGGGGCTGGTATAATGATGTCATGCTATGGGGTTGGTATAATGATGTTATGCTATGGGGCTGGTATACAGTTATTTCCAGGGCTGTTTTTTTTACCCAGTCCGGCCCTGGTTTTATTACATGGCTGGTGCTCGGTCATACTGTATAAAAAACCCAGCCATGTAATAAAACTCACAATAAAGGTGCAATTTCTTCTATTGGGTGTGTTGCACAACAATGTTGTGAGGTATGAATATATCAGTCAAATCTATAATTGCCTCAGCCCAACCCCCCGACCTCCACATATATCATTAGCATATGAAGAGGAGCCACATAGAATATTAGCTTAATTATATGATACTGTAGGGTGCGGGTCAGAAACCTCTTTCCAGTTGGGGTTCAAGCAAAGTCACTGAGGTGATGGCGGGTCACATTCATCTAATGTGCAATTATCAAAATATATATATATTTATACACATATCACATGCCTATACATGTCTATCTCTCTATCTTCTTATACTTTTATAAACTTTGTAATATTACATTTTCCCATTAATGTGCCACAGCCAGTTTAACCAATAAAAAAAATTCCCCCTCCTCACCCCTTCCCCAGTACTTACCTGGGTGCTGCTCGTCCCTGGCAGCCTCCTCTGTTGTCTTCCCTGCATACACACCGACATTTCCATCTGCAGTGACAGAAAGCTGGGTGCCGGCTGCTGACCCAGCGTTCCCATGTTGCGGCCAGAAGGGGCCCTCCCAGGAATGAATGCCCCACCTCTGGCCCGAGTGCCCCAATGGTCTGTCCCCGTCTGGGTTAGAATGAAAGAAGGGTCACGGTGAAATCAAATAACTGTTTTAAACCCACATACATCGATTAGGCCAGGGGTTTAGGGTTGGGGTAAGGGTAGTGGTTAGCTGTAATCAATAGAATTAACCCTAAAGAAGGAGGCTCTAACCCTAAACCCCCTGGTCTAATTGCTGTATGTGGGGTTTAAACAAATTGCCTACTGTTGGCATCATAGGAAGTGTAGTTCTTGTAGTGTCTCAGACTTTGCTGAGCTGCTTGCACATGCGTGCAACAAGACCCAAATACTACAGTTATAGTGGACAGAGTACATAGGGCTTTGCGTCTGAAAGAGATGAATAGTTTGACGCCAGGAGACATTGAGGGTTATGTATAAAGACAGCGCTAAATAGTGGCATTATCGGCACCTGCACTTATGTAAATAGCAGACTCCTGTCAAATTTTGGGAGTCTGCGCCACTTTCGCCACAAGGGAACTTCTGGGTTGTGACAGAGCTCAGTGCACCATTGAAGCCCATGTAAAAAAATTAAGCGCTTAAAAGTCACTTTACAAAAATATATTATGTTGCTGAGTCATTTCCGAAAGCAAGACATGCACAATCCAGCAAAACAGATCAATTACTGGAAAATGTCTCCACTTTCAATACATATGCTGAACCATCCAAGGCACAAAGTTCTAAAAGCATGTGTGCCTGATTACTGTCAGAGAACACTGGTGGAGGTCTAAGTGTTGGGAGTTATAAAAAAGGATCAATAGCCATTTTACATATCAAATGGCGATTGCGCCTTTTTGTAAAACTCTCACGCCAATTGCACCAGTATTTAGCCCAATCAGTGTTGCACATGCCACCCAGGCCCGTCATCAGGGGGTGACGGGCGATAATGGCCCGCTGGGCCCAGGTCACACCAGAAGAAAACATTTTCCCAGGACACAGCCTCTGTTTAGCCACACTAGACCTGGATAACATGCTTGTGAGGGTAGGGGGGGGGGGGGGGGGGGGGGGAGTGAGTGGGAGATATTGTATATATATATCAGGGCAGTGTGTGAGACATAGCCTTGTGTATATACTGAGGGCATATATTGCCCTGTGCAGGGGGATATATCAGGGCAGTGTGTGGGATATAACCTTGTGTATATACTGGATAGATATATTGACTTACCCCAGCACCCAGATTGCACTTACAGGGCTTGCCCAGAACCCAGGACTTACCCAGCACACAGATTGCACTCACAGGGTTTGCCCCAGCACTCAGCCCACTGCTGAGATTGCACCACGAGATTTTCCCCACCGTTCCTGTTCTCTGGAGCGGCACTGCCCATGTTTCTGTCTCTTCCTCTCTCCCCATGTCTGTCTCTCTCCTCTCCCTCATGGTGTAGGCCCTCTCCCACTCTCATTTCCATTTCTGTAGTCTCTCTCCATTCTCATTTCTGTAGTCTTTCTCTCTGCCTGCTGTGTTCTCTCTCCTCTCTTCCAATTCTCTCTCTCCCCTCTGTATTCTCTCTTCTCTCTCTCTCTCTCTCTCTCTCTCTCTCTCTCTCTCTCTCTCTCTCTCTCTCGTGCAATTACTCGTGTGAGAGAAATGGAAATGAGAGTGGGAGAGGGCCTACACACATGAGGGAGAGGATAGAGTACAGACATGGGGAGAGAGGAAAAGACAGAAACATGGGCAGTGCCACTCCAGAGAACAGGAACGGTGGGGAAAATCTCGTGGTGTTCTAGCACAATGTGCTGGTGGTGGTCTGCCCCACCAAGGTTTTTTCCCCACCTCTTTACTTCACTTTAGTTCTTCTTATACCTTTCCTCTTCTATTTCCTCTTCTATTTCCTCCACTTCTTCCTTTCTTCCTTCTCGAGCTGCTTCACCCATATTCCCATTACCTAACTCTCTCCCCCCACACTTTTTCCCCTTTCTTTATTTCTTCCTTTACTTTCGTCTTTTCTCTTCTCGTCTTCTTCCAGACTACTCTATGGCCTGTTTTCATCCAATGCCCCATTTATTGCATTTTATTATGTCATGTTTTTCTCGACAAGGTATAACCTTATAAATATAATAAAAAGTAATTTACAAAAAAAGAATTAGGGTTAGTGCTAATGTTAGATTTAGGATTAGGGTCAAAAGATCACTGTAGGAGAAAATGAAATGAAACAAGACAGAAAGAAACAGAGAAAGCCTAAAATGGAACAAAACAATAAACAGCAGGAAAACCAGAACTTGACTAGAACAGAAGAACACAGGAAAAGGGAACCCCTTTAACAGGGTTCTAAGACAGGACAGAAGTAAACAGGACTCTAAGACAGGACTAAACTATGACAGGACTTTACTATGACAGGGATGTACTATGACAGGGTATCCCATTAAAGGATCTCTAAGACAAGGCAGCCATTAAAGGGACTCTAAGACAGATCACCACTTTTACAGGGCTTAGGGTATCCCCATTTGAGGGACTCAGGTCATGACTTTTAGAGAGATCTGGGAATCCCCATTACAGGGACTCAGGTCACCCTTTTAGAGGTCAGGTGTCTGTCTATGGCTAGGCCTGGGCAGGTGCCAGGCAATAGCTATACTTGGGCAGGTACCATTTTATGGCAAGTCTTGGGCAGGTGCCAGTCTGTGGCTAGGCTTAGGCAGAAGCTGGAAAATAGCTAGACTTGGGAGGTGCCAGTCTGTGGCCAAACTGGGCAGGTACCACTCTGGGGCCAACTGGGCAGGTGCTGCTTTGGGGCCAAGCAATGAAGGGTGCCACTCTGTGGGAGTACTACTCTGTGGCCAAGCAAGGGAATGGTGTCACTCTGTGGCCAAGCAAGGGAAGAGTGCCACTCTGTTGCCGAGCAAGGGAAGAGTGCCACTCTGTTGCCGAGCAAGGGAAGAGTGCCACTCTGTGGCTGAGCAAGGGAAGAGTGCCACAAAGAGCTAGGAATTGGAATAAAGACTGAAGGAGAGACAAAAGGGAATTTAGCAAAGAACAGCATGAATAGGAAAAGGATTTGAGCAGGAACTGCAGTATGAACAAAGAGCTATAGCAGGGACTGTAGACAAAGCAAAGGTAGGGGTGGAGAGAGTTAAAAAGGGGAGTGGCCAGAGGTAAGTGTTAAGGCCAGAGGTAAGGGTTAAGGCCAGAGGTAAGGGTTATAGTCAAAGGTAAGTAGCTAAACAGGAACATCCGAGAGAGGGTGAGGTCAGAGGTTGGTAGCTAAGCAGGAACACCCGAGAGGGGGTGAGGTCAGAGGTTGGTAGCTAAGCAGGAACACCCGAGAGGGGGTGAGGTCAGAGGTTGGTAGCTAAGCAGTAAGGAACACCCTAGTGAGGGTGAGAAATGAGAAGGGTAGATTTAAGGAAACAACTTAGCTGAAGAGATCTTGATGTAGTCAGAGGGTCTCAGGAGATGCTGAAAATCATCTACTGAGTTGGTTAAGCCAATCAGGTTCAGTTTCCCAGTTCCTGGACAGGGTCACAATTCAAATATGCTTTAAGCAGAGGATCAGGAACAGAAGCAGCAGCTCTCACAAGTCAGGCATCCAACTTGCAATGCAAAAGCACTGTTTGCCAGAAACTGCAGCTATTTAACCTTGGTGTGAGCAAAAGGTAACAAGCCCACCTGACACCAAACAGAGGGGAAGGAATACAAGCAAAGTAAGGTAGGGAGGCAGGAGGAATATATGCACATAAATAATGACTTTTAAATGCATAAGTCAGACGGTCAGTGTTGAACCCTGACACAGGGATGCAAAGCAAAATCAGGAACAAGCATAAGTAATAAGCAAAGCAAGGCAAGAAGGATACAAAAATAACTGGATACAGTCGGATGAGCCTACATGCGGGTTGACCCATGATGACAAATACATTGGCCCATGTGCAGTCCTGCCATGCTGACAGCAGGTTCCCAATGATGCCTCATAACACAGCTGCATCACAGTAAAAGTGATTTATTTACTCTACTATATACAGTATTTGCATTGATATTATTGTATTTCATGCTGAGAGACTTTAATATATATTATTGGTAAAAATGATCCATTATCCAAAATTAGCTGTTATCCAAAATACTTCTGGTCCCAAGCATTATGCATAAATGATACTCCTGTACTCACCTTTAGATTTTACTTTACTTATAATATTAAACATTGTATCAAGAGGAACTCAAGCACAGAATTATGTAGAGAAAAATCGTATAAAGTACAGTTTATTAACACTAGATCATTTCTTTTTACCATATTAGTCAATGGTAAGAATGAACAAGCTACTTTACCAGCAATAGTAAAACTAAAACCTTGACATTTGGCCCTATGGTTGCAAAAAAATACACAATACTAACAGGCCAGGGTTGTGAATGGAATGCAAGTTAAATATTTACAGACAGTATAGTATACAGGTTAAGAAAGAAAAAAAGCAACTGAAATATAAATGTAAACCCTTTGGTAACAAATATAAAAGAAGCAAACTAAAACCAATGTGGCTAACCAGAAAGGTAAATCAGGAACTAAATAAAAAGAAAGTAGAGTTTAAACATTATAAAGCTGAGGGATCAGCAGAGGCATTTGCAAAATATAAAGAAGCCAACAAAGACTGTAAAAAGGAAATTAAATTGGCTAAATTGCAGAATTAAAAAAAAAACAAAAACAATTGCCAAGGAGAGCAAGTGGAATCCCAAAAACTTCTTCAAATATAAATGGCAAAAAATTAAAGGCTGATAATGTTGGGTCCTTGTTATCTGAAATGGGTGAGATTGTCAGTGAAGACAGGGAGAAAGCAGATATTTTAAATAATTTCTTTTCTTCTGTTTATACCAAAGAAGAACCGATGGACAAGCACCTGCAAACTACTTTTACAGAACAGTCACAGGAAGCATGTGATTGGTTGACACAAGAAAAAGTGTTAAAACAATTAAATGGTATTAAGATAGACAAAGCCCCAGGGCTGGATGGTATACACCCACAAGTACTTAAAGAGCTAAGTCAGGTCCTGGCCAGACCGCTATTTTTAATTTTCAGCAATTCTTTTATTTCAGGCATGGTGCCCACAGATTGGCTTAAAGCTGATGTGGTGCCCATATTTTAAAAGGGATAAAAATGCCAGTCAGGCAATTACAGACCTGTTAGCTTGACATCTGTGGTGGGGAAACTGTTTGAATGGTTTCTAAGGGAATATATTCAACAGTTCATATTGAACAGGTCTCTCATTAGCAAGAGCTAACATGGCTTTGTGAAAGACAGATCTTGTCAAACTAACTTAATTACATTCTAAGAAGAGATAAGTAAAAATATAGATACGGGTGCTGCAGTGGATGTGATTTATTTAGACTTTTCTTAGGCATTTGATATAGTTCCACAAAGAAGGTTACTGAAATAGGCTTAGGTCAAAAGGTTTGTTTGTGGATTGGCAACTGGTTGAAAGATAGAATGCAAAAGGTGGTGGTAAAGGGGAAGTTTTCAAATTGGACAGATATAATAAGTGGAGTACCTCAGGGTTTTGTCCTGGGTCGTCTTCTTTTTAATTTGTTTATTAATGATCTCCCAGAGGGCACAGGGAGCCATGTCTCAGTGTTTGCCGATGACACAAAATTATGTAGGGTAATATAGTCTGAACTTGATGTGTCTTTGCTGCAAGAGGATTTGGACAAATTGGGTAGCTGGGCAGATAAATGGCAAATGAGATTAGATGCAGACAAGTGTAAAATTATGCATTTTGGGTACAATAATAAAAATGCAACATATAACTTAAATGGTGTTTCATTGGGGGACATCTACTAATGAAAAAGATTTGGGAGTAGTATATAGACAATAGACTTAGCAGTAGTGCACAGTGTCAGCTGGCAGCTGCAAAGGCCAATGAGATATTGGAGTGTATTAAAATGGGTATTGACTCACGGGAGGAAGATATTATTCTGACTCTTTATAGGTCCATGGTAAGATCTCACCTTGAATATGCAGTTCAATTCTGGGTGCCTTTTAAAAAAAAAAAATGGAACTAGAGAAAGTGCAGAGGAGGGCTACAAAACTGATAAGGGGCATGTGAAGAAAGGCTGGAAAAGTTTCATTTGTACACATTAGAGAAATGGCGGCTTATGATAATGTTATATAAATATGTACAGGGCCCATACAAAGGGCCCATTCTAAAGACCTGTCCATTAACAGAACAGTACAAAGGACAAGAAGTCACCCGCTAAGACTTGAAGAAAGGGCATTTAGTATACGACAGAGAAAGAGATTTTTTACAGTAAGGACAATTAATGGAATTCTCTGCCTGAAGAAATGGTTCTGGCAAATACGTTAGATGCCTTTGAAAAAGTGGCCTGGATACTTTTTTAATGAGCCAGAACACAGAAGGCTATGCATGTATAGGCATTAATATTAATTTAGTTAATGTTGATCCAAGGAGAAATCTGATTGCCATTTGAAGTCAAGAAGGAATTTTTACCACTAAATGCAGAATTCTATATTGCTGGAGTTTTATTTGCCTTCTTTTGGATCAACAGTGGTAAACATGGGATAGAAAAAGGGTTGAACTTGATGGATGCAAGTCTTTTTTTAACCTAAACTACTATGTAACTATGTAAATACGAAGGGAAAAAAAGCATAAAAAAAAAAACAAAAAAAGAAAACTCCCCAAAAACTCCAAACATACACATTTTGTTTTATTAACCCCTTTGTGACTGGATTGTTTTTGAAATTTTGTACCCTTCGTTTTTACACTTGACCAAAACACCACTTGATGTGGTGTTTGGTATTTAGTGGTAGAAGCAATGAACGACTGCATCATCGATCCTAAATATACACAAATGGTGCTGATAAGCGCAGTGTATTGGAGGATTCTAATTAAAATAAAACAGGAATGATCCCCCCCCCCCCCCCCTTATTTCTATTTCCATGTTGAGCAAAATATTTGACATATTTGTCTGGAGAGCTGATGGAAGTGTAGTGTAATTCTTCCATAGAGATGTGATAATATATGAGATTTAGTTGCTCTGATGACGAGGGGAGGATTTGGAATTTCCATTCTTTGGCAAAGAGCGTCTTGGTGGTGATCAGGATATGGGCCACAACGTTTTTCATGTGTTTGGGTAGATCATCTGGGAGTACATGAAGAAGGGCTAGTTCTGGTGTTAAGTCTATTTGGATTTACATTTTGTCTTCAATGGTAGAAATCATGAACGACTGTATGCGTGGGCATGAGCACCAACCATGTATCATCGATGCTAAATACACACAAATGGTGCTGATAAGTGCAGTGTTTTGGAGGAGTCACTTTACAGTTTCTATCCTCTACCAAATCTGCCATTTGAGTGCGGCACACACACTATAAGCAGACAATCCTCACAATTGTCGCACAGATTAATAGGTGAAGTGGAAAAGACAACAGTAGAGGGCACATCTAATTTATTAAGGAGTACAATAAAATATATACTTCCCAGAAGATGTTTTTGGAGATCAATATCTCCAAAAAAAAAAAAAAAGAACAAATAATACAAATCTATATTTGAGAACTGCACTTAGCAATATACCGTATTTGCTCGAACATAGGGGTCTTTTTGCTCTGAAAAAGAACCCTTGTCTTATATTCAAGGTCGTCTTATAATCTGACCTCAAATAGAGGTCACATTATAAGACATGGATCCAGGTCCCCCGCAGAGCTGCAGGGGACCTGGATCCCCCTCTCTAACAGAAGGTGGATGCCTGCGCAATGCGCGTACACATCCTCCCCTGCCGCCCGGCACGGAGAAAAGTTTGGGGGGAGGGAGAGACAACGTGGGAGGGGGTGAGAAACAATGCGGGGGGGGGGGGGGGAGAGAGGCAGCATTGGCACATAAAAGGAAATAAAAACAAGAAATGCATTTGTTTAATATCATAATTTTTATTAAATATTAAAAAGCAATTTACATGTGAATATATACAAGTTAAACTTTTTTCCTATAGGGTAGTCTTATATTCAGGCTTTTAGTTTTTTCCTAAAGGAATATCCAAAGTTTGGGGAGTCGTCTTATAATCAGGGTTGTCTTATATTTGTGCAAATATGGTAATTGATCAATGTAAAGACTCTTATATCCTTAAGAACTGATCCTGCTCTGGATATGTATGCTTAAAAAACAACCGTGGCAGCTTACTACTAGGATGTCTTCATGCCGAGTTTACGATCGCTTCAACTGTTTCTTCCCGGTGCACAGGGCCGGACTGGGAGAAAAATTCGGGTGTGAGTGCTGGGTGTGAGAGTGCTGTGTGTGAGAGTGCTGTGTGTGAAAGTGCTGTGTGTGAGAATGCTGTGTGTGCTGGGTGTGAGAGTGCTGTGTGTGTGAGAGTGCTGTGTGTGAGAGTGCTGTGTGTGATGGGTGTGAGAGTGCTGTGTGTGATGGGTGTGAGAGTGCTGTATATATGTTAGAATGGATTGTGTGTGTGTGTAGGGGGGGGGGGGTAAATAAACAAATAAAATAACAGGCATTATGTCCGGTGGGGACATAATGCCTGTTATTTTATTTGTTTATTTACCCCCCCCCCCTACACACACACACACACACACAATCCGTTCTAACATTTATACAGCACTCTCACACCCATCACACACAGCACTCACACACCCATCACACACAGCACTCCCTTCTTACCTTTAGCCTGGGAGGGGGGGACCGGCACGCTGGTACCTGGGACTGGCGGTGGCGGTGTTCCCTGGTGGTGGTCCTCGGGGTGAGTGAACTCTAGCCTGCGGGCTAGAGTTCACTCTCACGAGATCCGGTCGTTGCCATGGCAATGCTCCGGATCTCGCAAGAGGAACCCGGTGGAGCTGCAAGTTAGATCAGAGATCTTTGATGTCCTCACCGGCCCTTCATGGAAAACAGCGGGGCCGGCGCTCGCATAGTGCCGGCCCTGCAAAGACCGGCAGGGGAGATTCTGGGACCCAGAGGCCACTGCCGATGGCCAGTCCGGGCCTGCGCGGTGCATGTTCATAATAGCCATCACCTCCTTCTATATGATACTGTAGCCAATCAGATTAGCTCCTCTGTATTTAGTGCTGCTGTTCCCAAATGGATTTCATGCTTAAAGGAATAGCAAACAGAAAACAAACAGACAAAGTGCAGCTGTGCTTTTTATATCTGAGAAAATAATTAAAGGTGCTATGTAGTCATTATTACACTGGCCCAACATACTGTAAAAACATATGAAGTGCCACATTAAATAATAAACTAAAATAGACATTGATCACTCCTTGTCCACATTAGGTCTCTGATGCTGAAAAAAAAGAGTTTATACATTATGTTTTAAATAACTCTTTCTAATATTATGTATCTACTATTGGAGTATCTACTATTATACCATATACAATTATACCCATTAACTCTATATCCTTTTGAAAAAGTGGCCAATGTTTAATAATTTTCTTTACCTTATGCATGGCCCCACTGAAATCTAATATTATGGGTACATCCGTGATATTATTGAGGATATCCTCTCTATTTTCAAGCTCAGTCTTCCTCATTGTTGTAAGGTGAGACTGGCTGGAAGATTTCCACTGTATGTTTATCTTTTTCAATAATAGAGCCTTTGATTTTGCTGCTTGTGTTTTGTACTGTTCTAGATCTGTGCAGCTTCTTCTTGCCCTAGTGAATTGACTTTTGGGTACATTTTTAAGTCACGGGGTGAAGTGACAGCTGTCATATCTAATATAGCTGTTAACATCAATGGATTTAAAAAACACATCTATAATTAGATGTTAAATTAATTCCTATGCTATTGTTGTTAAGTGTAGCTTGAAACTGCTCTAGGGCAATCTTAGAACCGTTCCAAACAGAAAATCATCAATATATCTACGATAGGACACCTGGTGTCCTGTCAGTGCATTTTTAGGACACGTGGTGAAGTGGCAGTTGTTATATCTAATATAGCTGTTAACATCATCATGTTTTAAACAGGTTAGTGAGGTGGGAGGTAAATATTGAAGAAATTTATTTGGAAATATAAGTCTGAAAAATCATCTGGGCCTGGGGCTTTGTGGAGTGGTAAGGTTTTTTTTTTATAGCTATTTGTATTTCTTCATCTGAGAATGGGGTACGTCACTGATCATCAGTTATTTGGTGGAAGGCCTTTGTCTGCCAAAATATATTTATATTTTCTAATGATGGCTGCTGTGGGTTCTTTTGATAGTTCTAGAGTTTAGAGTAATACTCTGATAATGCGTTTGGGATTTCTGCTGGTTCCATCACTTTCTGTCCTGGATCAGTTGTGATGAATGTGATAACTCTTTTGATCTTCTGCTTCTTTAAGTGTCTTGCTAGTAAAGCACTTTCCTTATTTCCATAAGTGTAACACTTGTGGTTCAATTTCTTAAGCATCAATTGAGTTCTAAACATTTGTATATCATTCTGTTCTTGTTTTATGGATTTGATCTGTTTATTTCTATGTTATAGTTATTCCGTTTTTCTTATGGGTTTCTAGGACTTTTAGCTTTTTTGTGAGATCTAAGATACACTATTCCCTTTTTTTCCTTCTTCTTCATGTAAGAATGTAATATGATCGTGTATAACCACTTTATGATCTTCTCCTATTTACTATGAAATATCTAGTGAGTTGTTCAAATCAAAAGTCAGAGATTTTGAATTCCTGAGCGTGGGTTTGTGATAGGATGTAGTCATTTATTCTCCAATTACCTTTGACTGTAATCAGATATTGTTCCTCTATATCTATAAGTTAGTGGCACACAATTTGTCTAATGTCATCAAATCCCCCACTAAGACTTCTTCAGCGTGTACAAATTTAACTTTTGTAGCCTTTTATCATCTAAAGCATCCCATTCCCCTTATTAGTTTTGTAGCCCTATTCTGCACGTTCTCTAGTTCTATAATGCCTTTTTTCATAAAAGGAAACCAGAATTCAAGGCAGGGTCTTACCATGGACCTGAAAAGAGGCAGACTAATATCTTCCTCCCATGAGTCAGTACCCCTTTAATACAGGGCTTGACAAATGTATCTGAGTTTTAGGAGCCAGCTAAAATATCTAGGAGCCAGACAACAGCACATAAACACACGCAGTCACAGACACACATAGTCAGTCAGTCACATATATACACACACACACACAGACACATATACATACAGAATAAAGGATCATTTATTCTAATTTGGAGTACCAGGGTGAAAGTCCTCTCCGTGCACCCTCCACTTCTGAGTGTGAAACCCGCTACACCTTGTTTATCTAGATATACATACACACATACACATCCAGTCAGTCACATACATACACACACATCCAGACAGGCACATACATACACATCAAGTAAGACACATATATACACACACACAAACACATCCACACACATATATACACACAAACACATGCAGACACATATATACACACAAACACATCCAGACACATATATACACACAAACACATCCAGTCAGACACATATATATATACACAAACACATCCAGTCAGACACATATATATACACAAACACATCCAGACACATATATATATACACAAACACATCCAGTCAGACACATATATATACACACACACATCCAGACACATATATACACACAAACACATCCAGTTAGACACATATATATACACAAACACATCCAGTCAGACACATATATATACACAAACACATCCAGTCAGACACATATATATACACAAACACATCCAGACACATATATACACACACACACACACACACACACACACACACAAACACATCCAGTCAGAAACATATATACACACACAAACACATCCAGACACATATATACACACACACATCCAGACACATATTTACACACACACACACACATCCAGTCAGACACATATATACACACACACATCCAATCAGACACATATATACACACACATAGTCAGACACATATATACACACACACACCCAGTCAGACACATATATACACACACACCCAGTCAGACACATATATACACACACACCCAGTCAGACACATATATACACACAAACACATCCAGTCACACACATATATATACACAAACACATCCAGTCACACACATATATATACACAAACACATCCAGTCACACACATATATATACACACACACACAAACACATCCAGTCAGACACATATATATACACAATAACATCCAGTCACACACACACACAGAGGCGTCGCTAGGGGTGGGCTAAGGGGGCTGAAGCCCCGAATGTAATGATCAAAGCCCCGAGTCTCTGCAGCTCCGTGTAGCTCCGCCCCCTGACATCACACAGACAGTGTGTGAAAGCCCTACACTGATAGGAGGCTGAGTGATGTGTCAACCAATCAGTGCAGGGCTTTTACACAGCATCATTACTGTGTGTGAAAGCCCTGCACTGATTGGCTGACACATCACTGAGCATCCTATCAGTGCAGTGCTTTTACACACCATCATCACAGGGATGTGAAGGAAGCACCACGTGGGACAGTGAAGCAGCTCTGAAGGAATCCTTGCAGGCTGTCACCTTGTGGGAGATACAGAGCAGGTCTATTCCCACTCAGGTAAGCTCTGGGTATGGTGGAGAGAGGGGAGGGTTGGGGGTCACTGATTTACATCCACCTTTGTGTATTTAAGCTATATATTGTTGGTTTGAGATTCCTTATTACAGGACTGCCAAACAGCATAGGAATGATTCATGTTACATATGTGTGTGTATATATATATATATATATAACATAAATCCTTCCTATGCTGTTTGGCAGTCCTGTAATAAGGAATCTCAAACCAACAATATATAGCTTAAATACACAAAGGTGGATGTAAATAAGTGATTTATGCTATATATGCATAATGATTTATATATATATATATATATATATATATATATATATATATATATATATATATATATAAAAAATCCAAGGTATGATGCACTCAGCTAGGGGCAATCGTAATGGACACTGGCCCGGGTGCTGTGTAGCTAAAGAATACAGAAATCCAAAAAACACGCACTCACGGGGCTTATACAAGAACAAGTCGATGCTTTACTTACTCATACAGGTGTGGAATTCACATGAGGATACAATCGACGTTTCGGTCCACAACGTGGACCTTTATCAAGACGTCTTGATAAAGGTCCACGTTGTGGACCGAAAGGTCGATTGTATCCTCATGTGAATTCCACACCTGTATGAGTAAGTAAAGCATCGACTTGTTCTTGTATAAGCCCCGTGAGTGCGTGTTTTTTGGATTTCTATATATATATATATATTCATAAATCATTCCTATCCTGTTCAGGGCCGGACTGGGAACAAAAACCAGCCCTGGAAAAAATTTATGTACCAGCCCCATCGCATAAGATTTTTAAAGCAGCCCATAGCATAATATAATTTTTTTGTTCATAGAAGGGAAAATCATGCATTTTAAAAAGCACATCTGAACAGTGTATTATTTATAGATAAGACTGATATAAAAGCCTGTCTAGGGCAATATATACCTCCAGTATGTACACAGAGTTATATGAATTGCCCTGTGCAGAGGTATATATCAGGGCAGTGTGTGAGACATATCCTGTAGCCTGTCTCTCTCTGTCCTTTCTGTGGCGTCTCTCTCTCTGTCTTTTCTGTGGCGTCTCTCTCTCTGTCTTTTCTGTGGCGTCTCTCTCTCTGTCCTTTCTGTGGCGTCTCTCTCTCTCTCTGTCCTTTCTGTGGCGTCTCTCTCTCTCTCTGTCCTTTCTGTGGCGTCTCTCTCTCTCTCTGTCCTTTCTGTGGCGTCTCTCTCTCTGTCCTTTCTGTAGCGTCTCTCTCTCTCTCTCTCTCTCTCTGTCCTTTCTGTGGCGTCTCTCTCTCTCTCTCTGTCCTTTCTGTGGCGTCTCTCTCTCTCTGTCCTTTCTGTGGCGTCTCTCTCTCTCTGTCCTTTCTGTGGCGTCTCTCTCTGTCCTTTCTGTGGCGTCTCTCTCTGTCCTTTCTGTGGCGTCTCTCTCTCTCTCTGTCCTTTCTGTGGCGTCTCTCTCTCTCTCTGTCCTTTCTGTGGCGTCTCTCTCTGTCCTTTCTGTGGCGTCTTTCTCTCTCTGTCCTTTCTGTGGCGTCTCTCTCTGTCCTTTCTGTGGCGTCTCTCTCTGTCCTTTCTGTGGCGTCTCTCTCTGTCCTTTCTGTGGCGTCTCTCTCTGTCCTTTCTGTGGCGTCTTTCTCTCTCTGTCCTTTCTGTGGCGTCTCTCTCTGTCCTTTCTGTGGCGTCTCTCTCTGTCCTTTCTGTGGCGTCTCTCTCTGTCCTTTCTGTGGCGTCTCTCTCTCTGTCCTTTCTGTGGTGTCTCTCTCTCTCTGTCCTTTCTGTGGCGTCTCTCTCTGTCCTTTCTGTGGCGTCTTTCTCTCTCTGTCCTTTCTGTGGCGTCTCTCTCTGTCCTTTCTGTGGCGTCTCTCTCTGTCCTTTCTGTGGCGTCTCTCTCTGTCCTTTCTGTGGCGTCTCTCTCTCTGTCCTTTCTGTGGCGTCTCTCTCTCTCTCTGTCCTTTCTGTGGCGTCTCTCTCTCTGTCCTTTCTGTGGCGTCTCTCTCTGTCCTTTCTGTGGCGTCTTTCTCTCTCTGTCCTTTCTGTGGCGTCTCTCTCTCTCTGTCCTTTCTGTGGCGTCTCTCTCTGTCCTTTCTGTGGCGTCTCTCTCTGTCCTTTCTGTGGCGTCTCTCTCTCTGTCCTTTCTGTGGCGTCTCTCTCCCTCTCTGTCCTTTCTGTGGCGTCTCTCTCTCTGTCCTTTCTGTGGCGTCTCTCTCTGTCCTTTCTGTGGCGTCTCTCTCTGTCCTTTCTGTGGCGTCTCTCTCTGTCCTTTCTGTGGCGTCTCTCTCTGTCCTTTCTGTGGCGTCTCTCTCTGTCCTTTCTGTGGCGTCTCTCTCTCTCTCTGTCCTTTCTGTGGCGTCTCTCTCTCTCTCTGTCCTTTCTGTGGCGTCTCTCTCTCTCTGTCCTTTCTGTGGCGTCTCTCTCTCTCTGTCCTTTCTGTGGCGTCTCTCTCTCTGTCCTTTCTGTGGCGTCTCTCTCTCTCTGTCCTTTCTGTGGCGTCTCTCTCTCTCTGTCCTTTCTGTGGCGTCTCTCTCTCTGTCCTTTCTGTGGCGTCTCTCTCTCTGTCCTTTCTGTGGCGTCTCTCTCTCTCTGTCCTTTCTGTGGCGTCTCTCTCTCTCTGTCCTTTCTGTGGCGTCTCTCTCTCTGTCCTTTCTGTGGCGTCTCTCTCTGTCATTTCTGTGGCGTCTCTCTCTCTGTCTTTTCTGTGGCGTCTCTCTCTCTCTCTGTCCTTTCTGTGGCGTCTCTCTCTCTCAAGACGTCTTGATAAAGGTCCACGTTGTGGACCGAAAGGTCGATTGTATCCTCATGTGAATTCCACACCTGTATGAGTAAGTAAAGCATCGACTTGTTCTTGTATAAGCCCCGTGAGTGCGTGTTTTTTGGATTTCTATATATATATATATATATATATATATATATATATATTCATAAATCATTCCTATCCTGTTCAGGGCCGGACTGGGAACAAAAACCAGCCCTGGAAAAAATTTATGTACCAGCCCCATCGCATAAGATTTTTAAAGCAGCCCATAGCATAATATAATTTTTTTGTTCATAGAAGGGAAAATCATGCATTTTAAAAAGCACATCTGAACAGTGTATTATTTATAGATAAGACTGATATAAAAGCCTGTCTAGGGCAATATATACCTCCAGTATGTACACAGAGTTATATGAATTGCCCTGTGCAGAGGTATATATCAGGGCAGTGTGTGAGACATATCCTGTAGCCTGTCTCTCTCTGTCCTTTCTGTGGCGTCTCTCTCTCTGTCTTTTCTGTGGCGTCTCTCTCTCTGTCTTTTCTGTGGCGTCTCTCTCTCTGTCCTTTCTGTGGCGTCTCTCTCTCTCTCTGTCCTTTCTGTGGCGTCTCTCTCTCTCTCTGTCCTTTCTGTGGCGTCTCTCTCTCTCTCTGTCCTTTCTGTGGCGTCCCTCTCTGTCCTTTCTGTGGCGTCTCTCTCTCTGTCCTTTCTGTGGCGTCTCTCTCTGTCCTTTCTGTGGCGTCTCTCTCTGTCCTTTCTGTGGCGTCTCTCTCTGTCCTTTCTGTGGCGTCTCTCTCTGTCCTTTCTGTGGCGTCTCTCTCTGTCCTTTCTGTGGCGTCTCTCTCTCTCTCTGTCCTTTCTGTGGCGTCTCTCTCTCTCTCTGTCCTTTCTGTGGCGTCTCTCTCTCTCTGTCCTTTCTGTGGCGTCTCTCTCTCTCTGTCCTTTCTGTGGCGTCTCTCTCTCTGTCCTTTCTGTGGCGTCTCTCTCTCTCTGTCCTTTCTGTGGCGTCTCTCTCTCTCTGTCCTTTCTGTGGCGTCTCTCTCTCTGTCCTTTCTGTGGCGTCTCTCTCTCTGTCCTTTCTGTGGCGTCTCTCTCTCTCTGTCCTTTCTGTGGCGTCTCTCTCTCTCTGTCCTTTCTGTGGCGTCTCTCTCTCTGTCCTTTCTGTGGCGTCTCTCTCTGTCATTTCTGTGGCGTCTCTCTCTCTGTCTTTTCTGTGGCGTCTCTCTCTCTCTCTGTCCTTTCTGTGGCGTCTCTCTCTCTCTGTCCTTTCTGTGGCGTCTCTCTCTCTCTGTCCTTTCTGTGGCGTCTCTCTCTCTGTCCTTTCTGTGGCGTCTCTCTCTCTGTCCTTTCTGTGGCGTCTCTCTCTGTGTCCTTTCTGTGGCGTCTCTCTCTCTGTCCTTTCTGTGGCGTCTCTCTCTGTGTCCTTTCTGTGGCGTCTCTCTCTCTGTCCTTTCTGTGGCGTCTCTCTCTCTCTGTCCTTTCTGTGGCGTCTCTCTCTCTGTCCTTTCTGTGGCGTCTCTCTCTGTGTCCTTTCTGTGGCGTCTTTCTCTCTCTGTCCTTTCTGTGGCGTCTCTCTCTCTGTCCTTTCTGTGGCGTCTCTCTCTGTCCTTTCTGTGGCGTCTCTCTCTCTCTCTCTGTCCTTTCTGTGGCGTCTCTCTCTCTCTGTCCTTTCTGTGGCGTCTCTCTCTCTCTGTCCTTTCTGTGGCGTCTCTCTCTCTGTCCTTTCTGTGGCGTCTCTCTCTCTGTCCTTTCTGTGGCGTCTCTCTCTCTCTGTCCTTTCTGTGGCGTCTCTCTCTCTGTCCTTTCTGTGGCGTCTCTCTCTGTGTCCTTTCTGTGGCGTCTTTCTCTCTCTGTCCTTTCTGTGGCGTCTCTCTCTCTGTCCTTTCTGTGGCGTCTCTCTCTGTCCTTTCTGTGGCGTCTCTCTCTCTCTCTCTGTCCTTTCTGTGGCGTCTCTCTCTCTCTGTCCTTTCTGTGGCGTCTCTCTCTCTCTGTCCTTTCTGTGGCGTCTCTCTCTCTGTCCTTTCTGTGGCGTCTCTCTCTCTGTCCTTTCTGTGGCGTCTCTCTCTCTCTGTCCTTTCTGTGGCGTCTCTCTCTCTGTCCTTTCTGTGGCATCTCTCTTCCCCCCTTCCCCCTTAGTGTCTTTCACCCCCTCCCCTCCCCCTGTAGTGTCTTTCACCCCCTCCCCTCCCCCTGTAGTGTCTTTCACACCCTCCTCTCCCCCTGTAGAGTCTTTCACCCCCCCCTTCCCCCTGTAGTGTCTTTCACCCCTTCTCCCTGTAGTGTCTTTCACACCCTCCTCTCCCCCTGTAGAGTCTTTCACCCCCCCCTTCCCCCTGTAGTGTCTTTTACCCCCCTTCTCCCTGTAGTGTCTTTCACCCCCCCCTGTAGTGTCTTTCACCCCCCCCCGTAGTGTCTTTCACACCCCCCCCTGTAGTGTCTTTTACCCCCCCTTCTCCCTGTAGTGTCTTTCACCCCCCCCTGTAGTGTCTTTTACCCCCCCTTCTCCCTGTAGTGTCTTTCACCCCGCCCCCCGTAGTGTCTTTCACACACCCCCCCTGTAGTGTCTTTTACCCCCCCTTCTCCCTGTAGTGTCTTTCACCCCCCCCTGTAGTGTCTTTCACACCCCCCCCCTGTAGTGTCTTTTACCCCCCCCCTGTAGTGTCTTTCACCCCCCCCGTAGTGTCTTTCACCCCCCCCCGTAGTGTCTTTCACACCCCCCCCTGTAGTGTCTTTTACCCCCCCTTCTCCCTGTAGTGTCTTTCACCCCCCCCTGTAGTGTCTTTCACACACCCCCCCTGTAGTGTCTTTTACCCCCCCTTCTCCCTGTAGTGTCTTTCACCCCCCCCCCTGTAGTGTCTTTCACACACCCCCCCTGTAGTGTCTTTTACCCCCCCTTCTCCCTGTAGTGTCTTTCACCCCCCCCGTAGTGTCTTTCACACCCCCCCCCTGTAGTGTCTTTTACCCCCCCTTCTCCCTGTAGTGTCTTTCACCCCCCCCCTGTAGTGTCTTTCACCCCCCCCCCTGTAGTGTCTTTTACCCCCCCTTCTTCCTGTAGTGTCTTTCACACACACCCCCGTAGTGTCTTTCACACACACCCCCGTAGTGTCTTTCACCCCCCCCCTGTAGTGTCTTTCACCCCCCCCCGTAGTGTCTTTCACCCCCCCCCGTAGTGTCTTTCACCCCCCCCCCCCCGTAGTGTCTTTCACCCCCTCCCCTTTCCCCTGTATGTCTCACTCACCTTGGTTTCTACTTCCCATCCCGCCACGGAACTGCTGCTGCAGCATCCGGCGGTGCCACTTTAAGCAATTCGGCGGCCGTCGCCGCTTTAAGAAATTCGCCTGCTGCGGCCGGATGCTGCAGCAGCCGAATTCTTCCATTTTAGTGGCCGGGGCGGCCCACCGGGATTTTTCCCGGTATCCCGGTGGGCCAGTCCGGCCCTGATCCTGTTTAGCAGTCCTGTAATAAATAACGTCACACATGTGTGTTATGTGTATGTGTGACATGTTTTATTACAGGACTGCCAAACAGCATAGGAAGGATTTATGTTTATATCAGGGCTTGACAAATTTTATTTAGTTTTAGGAGCCAGCAAAAAAATTTAGGAGCCAGACAATGGCACATCAGAAAAGCATACATACACAGAGACAATCACATGCACACACCTCACAGACATCCAGTCAGTCACATACACAGCCAGTTACACACACACACACACCAGTCAGCAAGTTTTCTTTTTTTTTTAAATAAAAAAATAATTCCTTAATGTGTCCCACACGTCACATGCACAGCCAGTTACATACATATTCACATACAACACATACACAGCCAGTTACATGCATACACACACAACACATACACAGCCAGTTACATACACACACAACACACACAGACAGTTACATGCACACACAGACAGTTACAAATATACACACACACACAACACATACACAGCCAGTTACATACATATACACACACACACACACACACACACACAGCCAGTTACATACATACACACACAACACACTCACACTGACATACACACACTGTCGCTCACACTGACATACACACACTGTCGCTCACACTGACATGCACACACTCTCTCTCACTCTGACATGCACACACTCTCGTTCACACTGACATACACACACTCTCGCTCACACTGACATACACACACTCTCGCTCACCCTGTCATACACACACTCTTGCTCACACTGACATACACACACTCTTGCTCACACTGACATACACACACTCTTGCTCACACTGACACACACACACTCTCGCTCACACTGACACGCACACACTCTCGCTCACACTGACACGCACACTCTCGCTCACACTGACACGCACACACTCTCGCTCACACTGACACGCACACACTCTCGCTCACACTGACACGCACACACTCTCGCTCACACTGACATGCACACACTCACACTGACATGCACACACTCTCACTCACACTGACATGCACACACTCTCACTCATACTGACATGCACACACTCTCACTCACACTGACATGCACACACTCTCACTCACACTGACATGCACACACTCTCACTCACACTGACATGCACACACTCTCACTGACATGCACACACTGACACTGACATGCACATACTCACTCACACTGACATCCACACACTCACTCACACTGACATCCACACACTCACTCACACTGACATCCACACACTCTCACTCACACTCACATGCACACACTCACACTGACATGCACATACTCACACTGACATACACACACTCATTCACACACTGTCAGGTTTTTAACTTACCTGCTGCAGGCATCTCTTTTGCTTTGAGCTCAGTGTGAAGGAGGTCTTAGCCAATCATGGGAGGCTTCGGAACTCTCAGCCGATCAGGAGAGTTGAGAAGTCTCACCTGATTGGCTGAGATCCTTGAATCAAGCTCCCCTGGACACAAGAAAAAAAAAAAGTGACTGCTGCATAGAGCAGCAAAGTGCCGCCCCTGCCAGGGTGCTGCCTGCGGCATCTGCCCCATTAAAGGACCGACCCTGTAAAGGCTCCTATATTACAAAACTGGCATGAAGCTCAGAGCGGTGAGCATATATTGGTAAGTGCCCGTATGGTTCCATTTAAAAAAGTCTCATGGGCTATAGCCCCAGATCTTTTGGAAACCTAGCAACGCCTCTGCACACACATATATATACACAATCACATCCAGTCACACAAACACATTCAGACACATATATACACACACAAACGGCAGAAGGTTTTTTTTAAAGGAAAAAAAAATGTTCACCTATCAATGTCCCCTCTCCCTGCTATAACACCACAATGGGGGGCGTTCTAGCCTCAATAAAGGGAGGGGGGAGGGGCGTTCCAGCCTGGTGGCAGAGAGCAGCTTTCCTGCTGAGCTCCCCGATCAGCACTATATCGGTGCGCGAGGGGGCGGAGTCTGTGCAGCTGGTGCACTCACTCAGCTCCCTCGCGCACCACTTCTGGATTAAAGAGAAGGGAAAAAACGATCCTATTGCCGAGGGCACCATGCAGGGCTCACGATACCCGGGCGCCAGGTCTGATTTCCTGGTCGCCATGGCGACCTGGCGCCTGGGGTTTGTCGAGCCCTGTCTTTAATACATGCCAATATTGTATTGGCCGTTGCAGCCAATAACAGGTCTGGAGCTCTTTAAGTACATGTGGAAGTATTCCATCCAACCCTCTGGGTTTTGTCTACCTTAACACCATTTAACTGTTATCACACTTTTTCTTATGTCAGCCAATCACAAGCTTGTGATGATTGTTCTGTAAAATTAGCTTGCATGTTCTTGTCCATCAGGTCTTCCTTGGTAAAAACAGAAGAAAATAAATAATTTAAAATATCAGCTTTCTCTGTCCTCACTGACCATCTCACCCATTGATAATGGCTGTTTTGACATTTCTGTGGTGTTTGTGTTTAGCTGCAATTTTCTCAGATACTGTACCCACACAAATTATATGTTGTTTTTATCGTCATAAGAAGGGCTTTCATTAGATACCATTATGTTCATCATATCTTATAATTTACTTCAAAAAAATCATAAAATATGATGAAAAATTAAAAAAAAAAAAATTTTTCTAACTTTGACCAAAATTTAATTTACACAAATAAAATCATTAAAAAAGACCCCGTCTAAATAGTTTCTAAATGTTGTCCTGAGTTCAGAAATATGCATGTTTCCATTTTTTCGGTATTTATTTGCGAGTTATGGGGCAAAAACCAAAAATAGTTTTTTTTTCCCTATATTGACCTTTTGACCCCAACCCGAACCCAAAATTTAACGTTAACACTAAATTTAACCCCAACTCTAACCATTATCCTATCCCTTAATATATTTTAATTTAATTTTAACCCTATGTCTTATGCTAAAAATTAATTAATTTTAACCCTATAGGCTAATCTAACTATATAACCAGTTTTTAGTTAATTATTTATTAAAAAAAATTTCCATTGCTATGCTACTTAACTACCACTAGGGGCAGTCAAGTAGCATATTCAGAGCGACGGAAGTGAAGTTACTTTCACTTCCGAAGCTCAGACCGCCAGAGGGCATAGCCATATTGACGGAGCATGCTCGTGGGGGCCCCAGAAAAGAAATTTCGGTGCTGGCTATTGCCTCGTTTATCGCGAAAACCGCTTGATTCACCGCAGGACGTGCCAGGCACGTCCTTTGTCGTTAAGGGAGTTTCTCCCAGGACGTGCCCGACACGTCCATTGTCGGCAAGGGGTTAAATATACTTTTCATGACTTACTATACTGGTTAGCCAGCAGACGGGAACAAAGACACAAAAGACTTGCACAATACATGCACACTGGCTGCCATGCTTTATTTGTCAAGAGGACAATGAGAGAATATATCTTGGATAGGCATTAAAGGGACTGCCAACCTAAACACTATACTGTGATGTAAGGCATTAAAAATTATCTATACATTGTGATAGCAAAATTGCACGCAAATGCATAAAATAAGACATATATGTTTTAAATATCTCTGTGGTGTCTCCCTACTTATCACATAACCTTGTGGCTTGATATGCAAATTACACTTTTCCCACTGAAAATTAGTGCACTTGCAAATCGAGCCACAGGTGATGGCATAAGCAGGAAACACAACACACACATTTAAAGGGACACTCCCACTAAAAACATGACATTTTTATTTTGTATTGTTGATTTCAGATGTCTTTTGTTTTTATGTGACTGTATTTAATAAAATATGTAACTAAACAAGTGTGACTGGGTGCCACCCCCTAATGACTTTATAGCACAAATTTCTCACTTTGGGGGTGGGGACACCGAATGTTATCTATAAGTCACAATTCTAATGCATTGAATGGGAGGGTAATCTAACTGTTACATCACAAGGAGGTGGCGTTATGAGCCTGTTTGATCAGGTTAATCTCCAGCCTTTGTGTTGGAAGGCAGGTAAAACAAAGTTGCACACAGCCACCTAGTCCTGCCTACTAGTGATACACAGGAGACCGTAAGAGAGCAGGGGAGTATCTTATAACATCATAATGCAGGCTGTGGCCACAGTTGTAAGGTGAGACTGGCTGGAAGATTTTGGATGATGTTGCATCCTGGGAAATGTTCACAAAATGGAGCCATGAGATAAACACCTAATTTCTATTTTTCCTTTTATATGCAATTAATGCAATCATAAAAAAACTAATAAAAAAAAAAACAGTGGCATATGATGTATATATGTGTTTGTTTTAAATGACCAGGTTATCTAGTTACGTCTTATGTAAGTGGTAGTGTCCCTTTTTCTCTTATAATTTGCCTTTACATGCAAATCTGCGAACATAATGAAGCGTTAATTTTCATACTTTTTTATTCTTCACAATCACAGAATAAGCAATGTTTAGGTTGACAAGAGTCTATTTTCGCTTCATGGTAGGGCACACTATCCTGCTGAAAAAGGCCACTGCCATCAGGGGGTACCGTTTCCATGAAAGGGTGTACATGGTTTGCAGCAATGCTTAGGTAAGTGGTGCGTGTCAAAGTAACTGAAGTAAAGTAAATGACAGGATCCAAAGTTTCCTAGCAGAACATTGCCCTAAGCATCACACTGCCATGACTGGCTTGCCACCTGTCAGTGGTCATAATGTTGTGGCTGATCAGTGTGTATTGATGGCAGCTCTGTAGTACCACATCTGTACCTTGCATACTATACATTGATGGGAACACTGCTGTATTTCGCCTGTACCTTGCACACTATATATTGATGGGAGCTCTGCTGTCCCTTGCACACCATATATTGATGGGAGTCTATTGTACCTCGTCTGTACCTTGCACACTATATATTGATGGGAGTCTATTGTACCACATCTGTACCTTGCACACCATATATTGATGGGAGTCTATTGTACCACGTCTGTACCTTGCACACCATACATTGATGAGTGTTCTGCAGCACCACGTCGGTGTCTGGCTAACTATATAATGATGGGAGGTTTACGTTTACATTTTCCTGGCTCCTAAAATTAACTAGACTGGTTCTTGAATTTGTCCATATGGCTTCTAAAGTCTACAAATATTTGTTCTGCCTTTATTCTTGTCCTTATCTTATGTTCAGCCTAATGCTATCTCATGTATGTTTAAACTCCTTCACTGTACTAACCTTCCAATAGAGGTGGTAGACATTTTTTCAGACACCCTCTCTTTGTAAAATGTTCTGTTATTTTTAAACCTCCGACTCCATCTGTGTACACACAGTACTTGAAGGAACATTGCACCTTGTTGTTAAAAAAACCATGACCTGGACTTTTAAGTAAACCTGCCATGTATTTTAATACATACACACGGGTTTACGATCTGCTGTGTCTCGCATGCGACACGCAGCAATTTCTTTTTGTCATTCGCTGGCACAGCCAATCAGAGGGGGGCTTGCCCTGCTCGGACAGCAAATTTGAGGGTCTCTCGCTGCTAGTGCAGAGACCCTCGTTTTTGCATGGGATCAGCAGGGGGGACTTGGTGGCAAAGACAGCTGGTCGCCGACCATATGGCTGCCTGCTTGCTATGGAAGCTGTCGGTCAGAGGATAAACTGGCATGTACTATCAAAAGTACACTTCTAATTGTACAACACAGAATAGTTTGTGTGTAGGATATCTACACATGCAATAAAATTATTTAAACATGGTTTGATGACATGACCTGTGCATTGACTCGAATACAACATACACTTGGATTGACAAAATGCACAAAACACATTTAAATATTTATTTTTTTCATACTCTAATAAAAAAAGAATGATCAGAACATGTATAGATAAGAAACCACAAAGTGAAAGAATTTAGCACAAAAAAAAGTATGTATGGACATTGTAAAATCAGCAGTGAGACAGCAGACAAATCCACAAAATATTATTCATGGATAAAAAACAACAAAAAAAAAGGTTTCCAACTTTAGCACAATGTCTGTGCATGGTATGATCTAGAACAGAACGTACAGGAGAACATTTGTGAATGTGCATACAGCCAAACTTTAGATAATATAAATCATGTTCATTATGAGAAGGTATGAGAAGTACCATCATCACTTTTCAATTATTTATTAAAAAGTAAACTGGAGTTCTCTGCAACGCATTCTTGCCTTTTATACTTCTTCAAGACTTCTTTTTAAGGCTTTTTGTAAGTCAGAATCTGCAGACAAAGAAAAAAAGAAATTAAATGATCAGGTCAGTCCTTAATATTAGAAGAATTAAACAACCTATGGCTGTCCAAACCACACCTACAGGGCCACCGTATATCTTAAGTATAAAAGGAAATGAATCTTTATTCTGTAACAATATATTATAATACAGGTAGTATCCCTTATCCAAACATTTTTTTCGGATTTTGTCACAAATTGCCAATTCCACACACACCTGTCACAATGCAAGCACACAACAGTTTATTCAGTGTCCAGCCCCTTTAAACTGTGATATAGCCTTTCCATGCATGCTCTGATTTCCCCATACCCACAGAGACTAATACAATTGCCAACAAGTTTCCAGCGATGCCTCACACAGTTAGAGCTATTTATTTGCTCTATACAGTATTTGCATTGATACTACTGCATTTTATGAGTGCTGAGAGACTTTAATATATCTTACTGGTGAAAATTAGCGGTTATCCAAAATCCTTCTGGTCACAGCATTTTGGATAAGGATACACAACCTGTATTAACAATGCACAATACCGTATTTTGCTCAAATATAAGACAAGGTTTTTTTTCCAGAGCATATGTACTGAAAAAGTACCCTGGTCTTATATTTGAGGTTAATAGAGGTCTCACTATAAGACTGGGATCCAGGTCCCCAGCAGATCAGCAGGGGACCAGGATCCCCCTCGTATGCAGTTGGTAGATGCACATCCTCTAGGGGGAGAGCAGCAGGGGCAAAGTCTGGGGTGGGAGAGCAGCAGGTGCAAAAGCTGTGGGGGAGAGCAGAATGGGGCAAAGTCTGGGGAGGGAGAGTTGAGTTGAGGGGCGAATGGCTGTGTGAGGGGAAGCATTGGCTATGTCTGGGGGGAAGATGGCTGTGTGAGGGGAAGCACTGGCCAAGTCTGGGGGGGCAGACTGGCAAATAATAAAAATTATGACAGATTTCCTTTTATTTACATGTGAATATTTACTAGTAAAACTTTTTTCCTATAGGGTAGTCTTATATTCAGACTTTTTTTTTTTTCTTTTCCTAAATCAATATTAAAAGTTTGGGGTGTCGTCTTATAATCAGGGTTGTCTTATATTCGAGTAAATATGGCATATCCAGTATATTTTGAAACATTTTATATTTGTTAACCCCTTCATGACCAGACCATGTCAATTTTGTTCTTCTTTTACTATACCCACACAAATTGTATATATTTTTTGACATTATTTTGACCAGATCATATAGTTTATTATAGAAAAAATAAGATGGAAAAAACTTAAAAGAAAATGTTTTTTTCTTCCCAACTTTTACTTGAAAAATCTTATTTATCTACAAAAGTTAATGAACAAACCAGCAAAATAGATTATTTTATTTGTCCTGGGTTTTAGAGTACCCCATGTTAAAGTTTTTTTCTCTAGACAGCAACTGTCTAGAGCCAGAAACCTATTCCTGCGCTCTGCCCATTAAATGGAAGTTGCTACTTAAATAGCCATCATGTTTACCTACGTCCTTCCCTACAGCGAAGCACAGCTATAGTCCTTCCCTACACTTACAAAGTACAAAGCCATTTCTCCTGAGGAAGCCGGGACTGCACTCTGTGAAAAGCGTAAAGAAGGCTTCTACTATCTACACTCTGCATGGGATTATTCTTTAGACTGTTTTTGATTGCTGTTTTAGCCCATTTTGTGGGTCCTTCTACTTTGTAAGTTGCTCCAATAAAAGAGGCAATTTTTTATATCACCAACTGTACTGCTCTATGTGCCTTTTATTCTTTCTGTACAGAGACACCTTCTCCAGATATCCTGGACCACTGTTTGTTTGATGCCGGACTCTGACCTGGGTTTGTGAGTGTGATCCTATACATTACTAAAACACCATGATTTTCTTTGTGTTTATATTGTTTCATGTAAAAATCCAGCGCTGCCGCACTTCCCTATCTAACTCCAAATGAAAATGTCAGGAGGTAAGTCCTTGAAAATGTGGATTTTGTCCTCACCATATAAAAGAGTAATAAAAGGCTCCGTAAGGCGGTCAGGATTGCTATCTTGAGAGGAATGGAGACTAACTGACAACACAAGGTGAGTTGGGAGGTGCTTTTCTGGTATTCTTGACCCTGAAGCTGTCCAGAGTCGGTTGGTATTCAGCGTATTTATCAGGGAGCAGCTGCTTGAACAACCCTTGCAGGTAGGCTTGAAGTGTGACGGGCCCAGTCACCTCCGGCACCCCTCTGATCCTCAGGTTAGCCTGGCCTTAACCTCATGTCCAGCATCAGGGTACGTTGGCGAGTTCTGTAGAGTTGCTGCATCAGTTGACCCACTTGATGTGTTGTTTCTGTTTGTGTGTGCTGAAGATTCTCAGTAACTGACTCGAATGCAGTGGATTTATTATGTAATGAGGTGACCTCGGTGCGAATCACCGCCATTTCGTCCCTCACCATTGACTGTATGTCCTTAAAAAGTCTCCGTAGATTTCCTCTGGACACTGGTGTTTTGTCCGCATAGATATCAGAGGTCGCTATGGGACTGAAATACAAACAAGAGAGCTCACATTTCTTCAGGAACCAGCAACTCCGTGATTATTAGCAGCCCGTCTGTGTTTTTTCTACTTTACTCGCTATGGGACTGGACAGCTGTTTAGGAGGGGTCGAATCCTCCGATGAGTCCTCCTACTCTGTGTGCGTCCGTGACATTTCAACTGAAAGTTCTGGGGGGTTTTGCAGTCCAGTCAAAAAGGCACCAATGGTCCGGTTAACCGATGGTTGTTGCAGGTCATTCTTTTTGGTCTTTCGCCTCATAGTGTCAGACTTGTGGCTCTTTTTACCATCTGAATTCACCGATTTAGGTTGCAGTTTCCCAGAGCTCTGCAGATGCATGTCTGTCCGCGGCCATTACTTGCCACGCTCCCCCCCAGATAGGAAATTTAAGTTCTCTATATTTTATGGTGAGCTAGCACTTTATATTAAGTGATTTTTCTTACTTGTAAATTGGCATTTTTTTTTACGCAGCAGACTATTTTTGGCATTATATTAACTTAAATATTTTTTGCCATATCTGTTTTGGGGAATTTTTGTGTAATTTTATTTTATGTATATTTAAATAAATGTATTTTTCTATTACTTACATGTATTAAAGATTATTTATTGCCCATAAATGTTATTGGTATTGACTGTTTAGGATATCCCTCACATTCGGTCTCTGGAAGTAGACGGGCCTTTCTATCTATTGAATTATGCCAGACCCTTACAGACTTGGTGAATGACCAAATGTTCCAGTTGTGATATATGTTGATGTGTCACAGTTTTTCTTGAGTACAAAAAAGGTGTGGTAAAGGCAGCACAAATGCAATAGATGCAGTGCTCGAGCCAAAGGCTCCACCAAACCTCCACAGTACACGAAAAAACACACAGGTTGCTCAGCACAGAGACCTAGCAGGTCGAAACGTTGCCATCTTTTACGGATTAAACTTCACTTCACCGTAACTGTGCTGAACTGCCCGTGTGTTTTTTCGTGTACAGTTCTTCTTGAGGGACGTTTTATTACTGTAATGTTTTATATACATAATGTTGTGGCACTTACCGCTTCGTGTTTTACTCTTACTTGTAATATGACCAACGACTATGTTACATTGTCCATTTCAAAATCGCATTTGTGTATTCAGTATATTTATATGTCATAGTATCTATGCCAATAAAAGTTTAATTAAAAAAATAAGACAAGTTATGTGCCAATAAACAATAAATGCAAGTAGAAACCTGAACAATGTTTCTCTTCTAATCATGTCAAACCAAGGTGACTTTGAAAGATTACTTTAAAAGAACGCCCACTGCTTGGCTACATATTGGCCCCTGTTTACTTGCAAATGTGTGTATCAAATGCTTAAATATTATGAACACTGTTTGGCACTGCTGATTTAAATAGGATTCTCCAACACAAAACTACTACATAAAGCAAGTCTCAGGAAGCACAAGATACTGTGTATATGAAAAGACTGTTTTAATTCCTCTGGCATTAGTAGTTTGTTTGAGGCAAGTTGTTCACCAAAACCTTTTACCTGAAGCAGTATCAGATATGCTGTTTAACAAGGCGCACATCATCTCTCCTTCTATGTCATGAGGGTTAAGGATGTGAGCAGGTCTCTGTGTTTTCTTAAACTGGTTTTCCAGTTCCAGGAAGCCTTTATCTCCGGAGAGGATGGTGAAGGGGATATGCTTTGGTAGCTGTTCATCTAAGCGCCCTGCCTAAAATTGATTCAATAAAAGAATATTAACAAATGGAAGAAGCACAACATTACTAGAAAAAACGACACGATTTCTATTTTCTATTGCGTCAAAATCTTCTTCATAGGTCTTGACATACTGAGAACAAACAACATGCAAAATACTGACAACAGGCAAAATCTGTGCTATGCTTTCTGAGAAACAGGACAGATTTCTCCTCAGACATATTGATGCAAAGGCTCTGTCTGATGAAGTCTTATTCACAAAAAGGTCAGTAATGCTGCTATCTGACCTTTCATTAAAAGATAGACTTACCATGCTTTAATATAGGCCACACCTTATATCTACAGTTTAATGGTTAATAACTTATCAGTAGAAGGGTGTCATTGCACCCTCCCTACAAATACAGTGAATGAGGAATAGTTAGTCAAAAGGTTGAGTGGGGGTTGTACACGTGGAGACAAAAGCCTGGCCCAAGACTGGGAATTCAATTGACAACCATGAGAACTTGGATTTTGTAAAGATACAAGCCTACTGTGCAAATTAAAGCATGTATGCTTAGGGAACAATAATAAATACAAGATTAAAAATATTCTGGCAAAGTAATCAAAGAGTGGAAAACGTAGGGTGGGCCACAGATTCTACAAGCAAACTGAAGTTGGATACAATCCTGAAGCTTAAGAGTATCAACTGCAACGGAAGGGGCAACTCCACATACAGTGACCAAAAAAATTAGAGAAAGTGCTGCATCATGTAACTTGCCCTGCCCTCCAAAAAAACACAGAGAGCTGGCTTCTCAGTTTTTTTTTCTCATCTCAAAAAACTAACACACTAAAACTGCATAGAATGTTACCGCTGTTGCAAAAATCCAACCAATTTTCCCAAGCCCCCCTTCTTGTGTTATGTCACAGCACACAGAGATGGCTGAAACCATTACTCCTCTGCATTCTGAGCACATGAAACTTGCAATGAGTTCAAGAAAGAAAGTCTGTTTCTACAGTAAAAGCCAAGTGACCGCATTTTCATTATACATCAGTTTCATGCTCCCCTCCAATTCACAGCCTTCCTCCTGTGCACTCCCATAAAGGTCACTGAATTTAGAGCCCCGAGAGAAACTATTTTCAATTTAAAAATAAACTTAGCAAAACTGTAATTTGTTGCAAAGTAAAAAACAAACAAAAAACAGCTAAATAAAAATTGAATATAAATGACAGAAACATCAAATACAAATAAGAAATAATGATCCCATACTTACATGCATGCAAATGGCAAAGTCAGTAGCATCTTTTCTATTGCAGCATTGAGGATGGAGGAAGAATGAACCAGTATTGTAAAGATTTTTGAAAATTTTGCAGTTTATTGGGGGCTTCCAATTGTTATTCTCACCTATAAAACAGATTAAAGAACAGCACCACATTATAATAAATTTTATGTTGTAGGAAAAAATAAAATAAAAACACAAAAAATGTAATGTCAAGGAGATTAGGCAACAAGATTAGTCACTGGACATGTAATGGCAGAGGGAGCAAAAAACAAAACAAAACAAAAAAAAAAAACTTAATTTCAAAAGGTACTAGAGAAAGATGCATTTTGATGCCTTAAATATTTTGAATGTATATGTTTAATTTTATAAAAATAAAAAAGGCACACGGAGCTAGTATGGAATAGTGGCGGAGGTTCTATCTTACGCACATTAAAAAGTGTTGATATAGATATATATATCAACATGTTCTGTCTCATAAGCTCCATAAGACGCACTTTTTTCCTTCTCAAAAGTAAGGGGAAATGTCTGTGCGTCTTATGGAGCAGAGATCGTGCGGCGTGGAGGACAGGAGGCTGTGGCTCCTGTATGTGGTAGATTTCTTCCCTCCTGCACAGAGGGAAATTCCAGTAGCATTTTTAAACTTTATTGAAGCCGCTTGGGAGGGAAGACTGCATGGAGGAGATGACCGGAGAGCAACAAGTAGGTAAGTACCGGGGAAGGAGGGTGGCATAAAACTAGCTAAATCCTGGAATATTGAGTGGCTAAATCCGGGCATACGGAGTGGCTAAATCCGGGCATACGGAGTGGCTAAATCCGGGCATACGGAGTGGCTAAATCCGGGCATACGGAGTGGCTAAATCCGGGCATACGGAGTGGCTAAATCCGGGCATACGGAGTGGCTGAATCCGGGCATACGGAGTGGCTGAATCCGGGCATACGGAGTGGCTGAATCCGGGCATACGGAGTGGCTGAATCCGGGCATATTGTGAATAATGGAAAATATTATAGTCCAAAGCACCTGGGATGCTAAAGGTTAGTCACCACTGCAGTCTTATGACTATCACAGGGATTGCTAATGTTTGGCTGGTGCACACTGCATTTCTCATGGTGCAGAATAGTGTGCCTAAGGTTAGCTGTATTAGTTTTGTCTCATTACCACTACTTTTGGGGAGATAAGAATTTAGTAAAGTTCTGTTCTATATGTGGTTTTCTTGTTTTCCTCCTCTAAAAACTAGGTGCGTCTTATGGGCAGGTGCATCTTATGGAGCGAAAAATACGGTAACAAGAGTGCACTGCTTTCTGTAATAAAAATACAAGAGACATGGAAAGTTACATAAAACACAGCACAGTTCTAAAGCTACAGCTTTCCATTGTAATTGTTCCACTTATACAATAGTATCATATTAAACTTCATATTACATTGGAATCCCCAGACAAAGGTTCCTTGGTTCAGATAGTCTGGCAGACGAGTGAAGAAACTTGCCCAGTTGTCAAGATCAATAAATATAATGTGCGTCATTGTGCGCAGATAGTCCACATCAGGTAATTCGTGGTCTTTTCCCCCTACATTCAAAAGAAATCGATGGACATTGATGATAACATTTCTATAGAATTAATACCATTAATTAGTACATACAATTATAATCTCTGATTTTGTTTAATATAAAGTTATACATTTTTAAATAATGTAAATACAAAATTTTAGCACTGTGTCATGAAGGGATAATGATGGAAACAAAAACTCATAAATTAATTTATTGTACTGTGGAAATGTAAATAGGATACACTTACTCACAAATATCGGCTTTGCAACTTCGGGGGGGGGGGGGGGGGGAAGGGGGGCAGCAACAATTTTTTAAAAAAGGATAGAGATCATTTGGGGGACTTTAGCTGCAATGTGTGCATAACTAAACTTTTTTTAGTTTAGTGTACAACTAGGACTGTCGTGTCAGCCAGTGTTTTACACATATATACTTATGCATCAAATTAAAAATAGCAGGAGTTAAAGATCGATTCCGTTTAACAACAAGAAAATAGTAGCACTTCTGAAAACAAAAGCAAGAAAAAAATAGTTTTGTTTCAAGTGGGCCTTGATAGAACAAAAAAACCCCAAAAAGGGACCTTACCTCGACAGGCGAAATTGCAACATGGCTTATATAAAAAAAAAAAAAAACACAATGTTTTATAATGTATCAGATGTTTTCACTATAGGCTTAGATATAACCAGCAAACACAATACCTATATCCATTCGTTGTTCCTCCAAAGGGTTAGCTGGCTTTTCCACATTTGAACAGCTTGCTATAAGGTTGTATTCTTTCCCACGGGGACAAGCTGGCTTTACATGGGTTTTTTCTGTGCATGCGCCACTAGCCGTAAATTTAAACACCTCGGTTTCATGATAATTCGTTATTTTAGGTTTCAGAAGGAAGGCGTGTTTATAGTGATAGTGCTGCTGAGCTGCATCTTTATCACCAAAGGATTTGGAACATAAACTACATTTCACTGCAAACTTCCTTTTCTCATGTTCCCTCTCATTTTTACAAAGATGGTTTCTTGCCATTGTAAGTGACTGGCTTGTTGCTGAACAGGACCCGCAACTGTACCACAGTGTTCCTTTTTTAAATAATATGTTCAAACAGCAACTATGATCTCTTTCTCGATCTACTGCTTTTAAGTAGCTTTGTAAACAGCCACATGACATTTGACCTTCATTCTCAATTAGGCTTGGTGCTAAAACTTCTGGACTTTTAACGGTGGGCTCTATTTCATCCGCAACAAAAGAATAATCTAAACTGTGGAATAACTCATAGTGCTGGGTAAAGTCCGGCTCTTGCTCAAAGAAGACATCTTCGCATAGGCCGCAAAAATAATTCATGTTCACATCTCCATTGTGTTGCTGTTGACTATGTCGAAACAGTGTCTCTATTTTGTGGAAGTGTTTTTTGCATGTAACACAGCTGTATTTGTGAAACTGATGAGTGTTCAGAGATTTGCAGTGTTCCTTAATAGTCTCTTCAGAATCAAACAGATCTTCACAAATTTGGCATTGCCACTTGCCATTAGCAGGTACATTGGCTATGGAAGTATTTCCTAGTATGGCTTGACACGGCACTACTGAAGATGTAGAAGGAGCAGGAGGCTCCTCGTCTACAATATCCTGCTCAAAATAAAATGAATGCCCTGTGTGACAGTCAGTGACATGAATCAACATGTCACTGAGGCTTGCTATAAGAACTCTGCATTTCCGGCACCAAAAGCGATAGTTATTCAAGTGAGCGCCTCCATGGAACCGACTCATGTGCAGATGAATGATGGACAAGTCATCGGCCAGTTTTCCACAGACCATACATTTGTGACAAATCTGATTTGCAATCATGATGTGCTTTTCCACTTGCGGTTCCTCTGCAAATCTTTTAGAACATTCACAGAACCATGCAGTCACAGTCATCACGTCGTCACAAAGCTCCCTTTTAATAGGGCAACCATTTGTGTTTTTTTCATTTTCAGCTCCCTTTATTCGCTTCTCTCCAGATTTGTTGGGTTCTTCATTGTCGTCCAGGGATCTTTTAAATGGACAGGGTTTCGCTCGAGCAATAGCTGCAGACAAGCAGTAGTCAGAAGAAGGTTTGTTTCCTTCGTTGATGAAACAAAATGCCAGTATCGATTCTTCCATACTTGTCATGATTTTCACTTTGTGTCGAGTCCTCTGAGTATGATTTGTGATGTGAGTGTCATTGCTTAAAGCCTGTTTACAAGCAGGACACAGAGCTTTCACTTTAAATACTGCAGCAACTTCAGCTATGCTATTTTCTGATCGTGATATGGGTCCAGCGCTGCGACATTTTGTTCTAAGAGGAAGGAAAATTACATCACTGAATGGGAAAATTATACAGTTGGATCCAATCCATTGTCAATGATGGTGTTACTTTACTAAAGCTGCATGTCCCTGGCTGTAGTATGCTTTACAAAATGCTTGTGCTCAGACGAGGATGTCAATAGGGTTTAAGGCAGGGGTGTCAATCTGCATCCCTCCAGCTGTTGGGAAAACTACATCTCCCATGCCAGCCACTTAGTATTATAGGAGATGTAGGCCATCAGCAGCTGGAAACCCAAGTTTGAAATCTAGAAACAGAACCTATTACAATCCTTTCTGTGTTTTTACTACTATAGCAGAATGCCTGACACTCTTCAGAAACATCACCATATGCTATCTTATGGCATGTATTAAAGGGACACTACCACCAAAAAATAAAAAAATAAAAAGGTTTTATATTTTTTATTTTGCATTGTTAATTTCAGATATGTCTTGTTTTTATTATGCAAGTTTACATAATAAAATATTTTACTAAACAAGTATGACTGGGCACTGCCATTTTGTGAAATAGTGTTTATTGGGTGCCACCCCCCACATGCATTTTTTTTAAAAACACACATTACACATGATTGAGTAACACAAGATCTAAATTATAGGACACAAAAATCAAGATTGCATTTTGTATGCATTTTAAATTGAAATGCTTTAATGAAAATTGTCCAGGTGGAATCACAAGAATGAAGGGATCGGATAAATGTTAGAGATTTACTTTTTTTTGTTCGCTGGTATTGTATAATATATCCTTTGTTATATCATACTTTTTTTTTTTTTTATAAATGATCTATAAAATAAATATTTTGACACTTATGTATTGTAATATAAGCAGAATTCTATAATGTTAATAAAGAACAAAACAAAAGTACCTTACCGAGCCCTCTGTGCTTGCATAGCTCTAGCAGGTGGCAGACATGTTGGGTCAGACGAAGAAAGATCTGACCCATCTAACCTTTCATAGTGCTATAGAAGTAGAGAGGGCACATCATTATTTGTATTCTTTCATTAAAGCCTTTCTAGTTAAAATATCTACACTTGATACAACCGTTGTCCTTTAAACAAGAGCGACATGGGTTTTTAGTTATATCCGTCTGCTCATAAACCTTGGTTCACTCATAAACTAGATATTTCAACAACAAAGAAACTAACCTGAAGTGTGCAGTTAGATCCATGTGAGAACGTAGTTCATTGTGACAGGAAGAGCAAAGGACACAGAATCGGACATCTTTGCAAAGAGCAATCAAAACTTTCTTCGCGTAGGAAGGCATGGGAATAGGACATGTAATCCTCTTTTCAACTGAAACTATATAAAAAACTAAAATTACCTGAAATTCTCTAAATATAATATATATATATATATATATATATATATATATATATATATATATATATATATAAAATAAATACACACTCTTAAACACCATATTTAAATAATCATCGAATAAAAGATATTCCAGAACAGGTTCAAGTTTAAAAAAAACAAGAATACACATAAGTTGCATGTGTTGATGAGGAAATCATGAAATGTGACTTTGGTAACTGGTGGAATGCTCAATTACGAATTAAACTAGGAGAGCAAAATAGTGAAAATTCTTAAAGATTTAGTTCAAAGACAGACTCCCTTCTATGCAGTGGTAGAGGAGCTGAAAGTAGCCCTGTGCCTCAAAAACAACATCATAAACTCAAGAACTAGTTTCCACAGATTTTAAATATTAAAAACCACATTTGTGTCCCACACACTAAAAGGAAATATTTTGTGTGCCATCCAGGACCTTTGCAAACAACAGTTTGTGTGGTCAACACATGTATGAAAGGTGGCAGACAATGGACGCGCAGTCGCCTCAACGACACTGCTCCGGTTTTCTTTTCATGGCACTCTACTGCCATGGGTGTTTTTTTCCCACCAAGGGGATATTCCCCATTCTTTCACCTTCAACTCGATTCTCGCTCTTTTTCACTGTCACTTTTCTGCGCTAGCAGAGAGAGCCGGTCGCCATACTATCAAAAGTACATGCCATTTTATCCTCATACTAGGTACAACATTTCACTTGTGCTTCTAGATTAGAAGCACAAGTGAAATATAACATTTAGTGTTCCTTTAAGACATGAGGATGCCCTATTTGCAATGATTTCATGACAACATATTTGCATTGTTATACAACTGTGAAACTTAATGGATAAATGTGGCAGACAAACCTGAGGGATCTGCTGTAATATAGCGTATTCACATTATAGTTTATTTTGTCCTGCTTGTAGGAGTCAAAACAGTGCTACAGTAGCCACTATTACCAGACAGAACAACGAACAGTTTCAACATACCTCCCAAGTTGAAAGCATGCAGGAAATGGTTTTCTGCAGACATGTGCTGTAGACATTCATCCCTCAGGTTAAAAAGCAAAAAACAATTGGGACAAGCAAAGCACTGAATAACCTGAGCTGGAATATTGTATTCATGACCATCAAGTAATTTTGCCTGGAAAAAGAAAGGATTAAAATGAAGATAAAAACAAATAAAAAGTAATGAGTCATACAGCACATGGTCTAAAAGCAATCCAACTGCTTTATTTATATTGTTGACAATATTTGGGAGGTGCAGTTTTTGGTTTTCCAATTTGAAATGTTGACATGCAGACAGCCTGCACCCATGTCCCATATTTGAAGCCAGCCAGTGTATTTTACCCCATCAACCCATAGTTACTAGCACCGAAATTTGGCCTCTGGGGTACCCATGATCGACCCATGCTCTGGCAACATGGCTATGCCCTCCTGTGGTCAGAGCTCCGGAAGTGAAAAAAAAATCACTTCTGTAGCTCTGAATACGTTAGAGGCAGTTAGCAACATTGCAATGAAAAAAAAAGGATTTCATTATCTTAAATCTAGGATTAGGGTTAGATTAGCTATTAGGGCTAAAATTAAATTAGGGTTAGCATAAGGGATAGGGTTAAAATTAAATGAAAATCTATTAAGGGATAGCATAAGGGTGCATTGACATATAGTAGATAGCAGGGCTGTCTGGTCTGTAAACATCTTGTTATCAATTGGTAGTGTTGAAGATGTGTACGGTCTCATCTAGATCTTTCCAAAAGCCTGTTAGAGAAGTCTAGATAACAAACGTACAAGGAGATTTGAACTTTTCTTTTTGAAGCTGTCGTTCTGCCTACCTTTTTAGAGAGATGATCTTTATATTCTTTCATGGTTGCAAATTGTTGGAGGCACAGAACACAGGCATACATATTCATTGGAGGTCCATGGAGAGTAATGGTTGGATCACATGGAGAATGGTCAAACCTTAAAATCAGAAAAATAAATGTTAATAGAAGATTCACTATAATTATTTGTATTCTTTCATTAAAGCCTTTCTAGTTATATGACATCATGTTAAAGACTTCATGGGACAGAATGGTAGCAAAGATGATTTTAATCTGCTTGCGCCATACAGGACTACTGCCAACAGAGGGCAATAGACTGCAAAATACAGGGAGTGCAGAATTATTAGGCAAATGAGTATTTTGACCACATCATCCTCTTTATGCATGTTGTCTTACTCCAAGCTGTATAGGCTCGAAAGCCTACTACCAATTAAGCATATTAGGTGATGTGCATCTCTGTAATGAGAAGGGGTGTGGTCTAATGACATCAACACCCTATATCAGGTGTGCATAATTATTAGGCAACTTCCTTTCCTTTGGCAAAATGGGTCAAAAGAAGGACTTGACAGGCTCAGAAAAGTCAAAAATAGGGAGATAGTGACATAGAGGGATGAAGCACTCTTAAAATTGCAAAGCTTCTGAAGAGTGATCATCGAACAATCAAGCGTTTCATTCAAAATAGTCAACAGGGTCGCAAGAAGCGTGTGGAAAAACCAAGGCGCAAAATAACTGCCCATGAACTGAGAAAAGTCAAGCGTGCAGCTGCCACGATGCCACCAGTTTGGCCATATTTCAGAGCTGCAACATCACTGGAGTGCCCAAAAGCACAAGGTGTGCAATACTCAGAGACATGGCCAAGGTAAGAAAGGCTGAAAGACGACCACCACTGAACAAGACACACAAGCTGAAACGTCAAGACTGGGCCAAGAAATATCTCAAGACTGATTTTTCTAAGGTTTTATGAACTGATGAAATGAGAGTGAGTCTTGATGGGCCAGATGGATGGGCCCGTGGCTGGATTGGTAAAGGGCAGAGAGCTCCAGTCCGACTCAGGACGCCAGCAAGGTGGAGGTGGAGTACTGGTTTGGGCTGGTATCATCAAAGATGAGCTTGTGGGGCCTTTTCGGGTTGAGGATGGAGTCAAGCTCAACTCCCAGTCCTACTGCCAGTTCCGGGAAGACACCTTCTTCAAGCAGTGGTACAGGAAGAAGTCTGCATCTTTCATGAAAAACATGATTTTCATGCAGGACAATGCTCCATCACACGCGTCCAAGTACTCCACAGCGTGGCTGGCAAGAAAGGGTATAAAAGAAGAAAATCTAATGACATGGCCTCCTTGTTCACCTGATCTGAACCCCATTGAGAACCTGTGGTCCATCATCAAATGTGAGATTTACAAGGAGGGAAAACAGTACACCTCTCTGAACAGTGTCTGGGAGGCTGTGGTTGCTGCTGCACGCAATGTTGATGGTGAACAGATCAAAACACTGACAGAATCCATGGATGGCAGGCTTTTGAGTGTCCTTGCAAAGAAAAGGTGGCTATATTGGTCACTGATTTGTTTTGTTTTTGAATGTCAGAAATTTATATTTGTGAATGTTGAGATGTTATATTGGTAAAAATAAATAATTGAAATGGGTATATATTTGTTTTTTGTTAAGTTGCCTAATAATTATGCACAGTAATAGTCACCTGCACACACAGATATCCCCCTAAAATAGCTAAAACTAAAAACAAAACTAAAAACTACTTCCAAAAATATTCAGCTTTGATATTAATGAGTTTTTTGGGTTCATTGAGAACATGGTTGTTGTTCAATAATAAAATTAATCCTCAAAAATACAACTTGCCTAATAATTCTGCACTCCCTGTATAGTTCAATATAAGCACCTGCACAAATTAACCTATATAAATTAACATGCAAAACTAAATATAAACGCTCAATTTATTTAAAGGGACACAATTTTATTTTTCATTTGTGTTTCTAACATAGAAGCACAAGTGAAATTTTAGTTGTCCCTATTATGAGGATAAACTGACGCCAGTTTATCCTCTGACAGATAGCTGCCATGCTTCCATAGGAAGCCGTCTGGTCGGCAACTGTCTCTCTCTGCTAGCGCAGAGGGAGACCCTCATTTTTGCATGGGATCAGCAGGTGGGACCTGGCAAAAACAACCAGTAAACTGAATATCCATTAATGGCTTTGGTGCCAGCTAGATTCATTGCTAACATTTTAGTAAAATTCGTCCTAAATGTGTTTGTCTCTCTTAAGCAAGGCGTCTAGTCACGATGCTGATGGTCCATCACTGTCACACACTGCATAGGGTCACTAGCGTTAGAAGAGTATATACTGCTACAGAGACCCCTCTTCAGAGAACAACAGGTTTGACTTTTTTGTCAGAGAGCTGCACCCAGTAGAGTAGGTTATCAGTCTGGACATCGGCATGTGCGACTTCATAAGATTTTTAAATAATTTCCTAGTCTGGTTCAGCTTTGTCAATCTAAGCAAGCACAAACATTTTTCTCTTAGTTTATGTGCCTGTGATATCTCCTGCTTGTGAATCACCTTGTGGCTTGATAAAGGGCTCGACAAACACCGGGTGCCAGCTCGCCATTGCGACTAGAATCTGGCTCTTGGATATTGCAGCTTCATTGGCCCCCAGTCTGCTGCCTGTTATTTACCATTCCAATAATGAGCAGTGCGGGACAATCAGCACAGAGCAGCCGGCAGATTAACTCATCCCACCGACTTCCTGTTCCTGCTGCTCACCAGGCAGCAGTAGGAGACGTGTGTGAGGATTCATGGGAGCTCCTTACAGTTACTACTGCCTCAGCTTTAGGAGGGGAAGCCTCAGTGACTTCATCAAACCCACAAGGAGGGAAAACCTCCTCCTTGCCTGTCCTGTTAGTGTGTGCGCCAGCATGTGTGAATGTGTGCCAGCAAAAGTGTGTGTGTGTGTACATCAGTATATTAGTGTGTATGTAAGTATTTGTGTCAGCATGTGTTAGGGTATGTTTCAGCAGATAAGTATTTCCAGCGTGTGTTAGGTATGTGTTTTTGCATGTATGTTAGCGTGAAATAATATATTAGTGTGTGTCAGGATTTAAGTGTGTGTATCTGTATTTGTGGGTAAGTGTGTTTGTGTATGTATCAGCATATATGTGTGCCAACATTTTGTTGTGTCAACTTGTGTATGTATTTGTGGGTGAGCATGTGTGTGTGCATTATTATGTGTATATATATATATATATATATATATATATATAAAGTATTTTTCTTTCTGACAACTTTTGGCACTGGATCCTAAAATTTGCAGCTGGCTCCTAGATTTAAAGGGACACCACCACTTACATAAGATGTAATTAGATAATATGGTCATTTAAAACGAACACATATATAAATCATATGCCACTGTTTTTTTAATATGATTTCATTAATAGCATATAAAAGCCAAAATAAAATTAGGTGTTTATTTCCTGGTTCCATTTTGTGAATATTTCCCACTTTACAATTGTGGCCAAAGCAGATCCTTCACCAACCCTTCACTAGTGATCCCTCACTTAAAAAAGGAAGCAGGTCGAGGTGCGTTGTCTTTCAGAGCTCCTCATATGTGGAATAGCTTTCCTGTTTCTGCCAAATCATCCTCTAGCTTAAAATCCCTGAAAAGAAGTGTCTCCCAAATGCTCATAACAGATTGTACCTGTTATTAGTGTACCAACTCCTTTGTATACTGTACATGTTCCTTTTTTGTATCAATGATTTACCCTGTATATTTCTATCTGTATGTATGTATGTATTTTTTATCTACTGTTAAATGTGTAACTCTGTGTAACTCCATTCTGGACAGGGTCCCCAGGACATACTTGAAAACGAGAGAAATCTCAATGTATTCTTCCTGGTAAAAACAAACACTTTCTATATAAATAAAATTATGTCATAAGATAGATCCCTGCTCTCTGTTGCCTGTGTACAACCTTTTTTTAATTTTTTACCTACCTTCCAACACAAAGAGAAGAGATTGACCTGATCAAACATGATTATAACTCCACCCCCTTGTGATGTAATAGTTACATTATCCTCCCATTCAATGCAAGTCTTTGATCAAAATTCTGACTTATAAACTGCATTCTGTGTCCCAAGCCCCAAAGTGAGAAATTTGTGCTGTAAGGTCACTAAGTGGTGGCACCCAATACCACTCTATTTCACAAAATGGCTGCACCCAGTCACACTTGTTTAGTTACATATTTTATTAAATACAGTCACATAACAAAAACAAAGACATATCTGAAATCAACAATACAAAATAAAACCTTTTCATTTTTTGGTGGGAGTGTCGCTTTAAATCAAATTTGTAAAGCCCTGGCTTCTTATGCACATTCATTTTCAATGGGAAAAGTGTAAACATATATTTTTCTTATTTTATGCATTTGCATGCAATTCTGAAAACACAATGTATAGGTCAGAAACGAGGGGGGGGGGGGGGAGAGCAACAAGTGGAGGGAGAGGGGAAGAGAGACACAAGGGGAGGGAGTGGGGGCACAGAGTAACAAGGGGAGGGGGCAGAGAGAAACAAGGGGGGGGGGAGAGAGACAAGGGGAGTGAGGGGGGAGACAAAGGGAGGGGGAGAGAGAGACAACACTAAGGGGGGGGAGAGAGAGAAAGCTGGGGGCAAGGGAAAGAGAGAGGCAGCATTGGCACATAAAAGGAAATAAAAACAAGAAATGCATTTTTTGATATCATAATTTTTTATTAAAAAAGCAATTTACATGTGAATATATACAAGTTGAACTTTTTTCCTATAGGGTAGTCTTATATTCAGGCTTTTATTTTTTTTCCCTAATGGAATATCCAAAGTTTGGGGGGAAGGGGTCATCTTATAATCAGGGTCGTCTTATAATCGAGCAAATACGGTATGTTTGTATCTACACAATATTTGATTTCTAAAGTTTGAAAATATCCAACAGTTATTCACAGGGGTTATTCAAATAAAGAATGAACAAATGCCTCTAACACAATGATCTGCTTTATTCAATATACCATATTTGCTCGAATATAAGACTAGGTTTTTTTCAGAGAAAATGCTCTGAAAAAGACCCATCGTCTTTTATTCGAGGTCGTCTTATAGTCTGACCTCAAATCGAGGTCTGACTATAAGACTGGGATCCAGGTCCCCCGCAGAGCTGCAGGGGACCTGGATCCCCCTCACATGCAGCCGTTGGACATCCGCCGGGACTTCTATAACGGAAGCCGGGAGATTATGTGACCTTTCCGGCTTCGTCAGAAGTCCCAGGCAGCAACGGAGAATGTCTGCGCGTATCGTGCAGATATCCTCCACTGATGCCCGGCACTTCTGTTAGGACTTCTATGACGGAAGCCAGGACGGTCACATGACCTTCCGGCTGTCCGTCATTATAGATTGAAGTGTCAGGCAGCACGTATCGTGGGAGGGAGGCAACGTTGGAGGGGGGCTGGTGGAGGAGAGAGGCAACGTTGGGGGGGAGGCAGGGGGGGAGAGAGAGTCAGCGTTGGGGGGAGGGGTTGGGGAAGACAGTCAGCGTTGGTGGCAGGGATTGGGGGAACAGAGTTAGCGTTGGGTATTTTAGTATTTTTCCTAAAGTAATTATTCAAAGTTTAGGGGGTCGTCTTATAATCAGGGTTGTCTTATATTTAAGCAAATACGGTATTCAAAGATTTCAACTCCTACAGAAGCCATGGCCAGCATGCAAAACTATAGCTTACCATACCATGTCACTCACTAGCATGGTAAAGACAAGTGAAAAAAATTTGAACTTGGATATAAAGGAAATGAAGAATACGGTACCTGGCACTTTCAAATTTGGTAAGCTGAAAGCTATGTATTAAACCACTCTTTTGTAAGCTCATTGTAACAAACAGAGGAGAAGCTATAGAATTCAAGATGGAGAAATAAAAATACTCACCTCTTCAGATGACCGTACAGCAGGTGTCCATTGTCAAATTTTCTACTACAGTGCATTATGGGACATGTAATTTGGTTAGTGTTCAAGTGTGCTTGTTGACTCATGCCGGGTGTAGGCCTGCGGCTTGAACTCACTACACCTGGCCTGGGACCTGTATTAAAATAAAGAACCAAGATAAATGTTTCATTTTTTAACAATATTTGAACTTTGGCAAAGGAAAACCAACACATTTTTATCTCTAAAATGTTAACATTACTTTTGTACTGCAGCATACCATATCATACTTACAAGAAAATGTTGCTTGAGCAAACATAGGTAATTTTTGGCATGGGTGGTTTAATTAAATCCCCAACTCTGAAAATATAATGTGATCATGACAGTTGGGTTGCTAAGATGGAAAAGAAAAGAGCTCAGCTTTGCCAGCTGTGTTCAAACAGTGAAAATGATGCCGCCTTTATAGTGCAAGGGCATAATGGAATCATTCCATTATGACATCACAATCAAAGCTCACTACTACAGTTTTACAAGTTAATGAAAATTATATTTTACAATAATAAAAATGCAACATAGCTTAAATGGAATTTCCTTGGGGAAAAACTACTAATGAAAAAGATTTGGGAGTAGTTGTAGACAATAGACTTGGCAGTAGTGCAGTGTCAGCTGGCAGCTGCAAAGGCCGATAAGATATTGGGGTGTATTAAAAGGGGTATTGACTCATGGGAGGAAGATTTTATCCTGCCTCTTTATAGGTCCATGGTAAGACCTCACCTTGAATATGCAGTTCAATTCTGGGTGCTTTTTTTAATTTTAAATGGAACTAGAGAAAGTGCAGAGGAGGGCTACAAAACTAATCAGGGGAATGGAAAGTTTTAGTTATGAAAAAAGGCTGGAAAAGTTACATCTGCACACGCTAGAGAAACGGCGGCTTAGAGGGGATATGATAATGTTATATAAATATGTACAGGGCCCATACAAAGGGCTTTCTAAAGACCTGCTCATTAACAAGACAAAGCACCTGAAGAAGTGGTTCTAGCAAAAACCTAAGATGGCTTTAAAAGCAACCTGGATCCTTATTTTAAATGAGCCAGAGCATAGAGGGCTATGCATGTTAGGATAGGAATTAATATGTATTTAGAGCTTGTTGATCCAAGGAGAAATCTGATTGCCATTTGAAGTTCTTCTTTAATATACTACATACAAAAATATTTCAAAGCCAATGGCGTGGTATCCATAAAAAAAAAATAAAAAAAATAAGTTGGAGTTTGGAGATAGTGCAAATTGAGAGAGGGCGGGCTCCTTTATTTAAATCCCTTAATTAGATCATTTAAAAATCCTAAAAATATTTTTTCAGATGTGGGTCGATTCAGATAAGGGATACTCACCTTCTTGGCATCCAACGGTGAAGCTCCTTCGCTTCACCCTCCAGGGTGCCGTAAATGAGGAGCTCAGGGAAATGTAGTTCCCAGAGCACTGCAACGTGAGGGAGGAACTACACACGATGACAGATCCTCTCTGGATATGTTCACCAGCACATGTATGGGGCGGCAAATTTTTGGGGGCGGCAGCGCCCCCCAGCACTGGAAAAAAAAAAAAAAAACGCGGCCCTTTAAAAAAAAAAAAAAAAAAAAAAAGACCACGCTTGCAGGCAGAGACGGAGGTGAGAGGGGATCGGAAGAAAACCTCCGTGCTGCCTGTTCGGCTCCCCGTGCAGTGTGTCGACACGGAAGTGCCGACAGTCACGTGACGGGCGCGCTGACGTCATACGCGCGCCCGGTCACGTGACCTGTCGGCACAATCGCCGGGAAGCCGAACAGGCAGCATGGAGGGACCATGCTGCCTGCCACTAGCCACCAAGGAAAGGTAAGTGCTGATGGGAGTCAGAGTGTGTGTGATGGGAGACAGTGTGTGTGACGGGAGACAGTGTGTGTGACGGGAGTCGGAGTGTGTGTGATGGGAGTAGGAGTGTGTGACTGAGTGTGATGGGAGTGTGTGTGTGATGGGAGTATGAGCTTGATGTGAGTCTGAATGATGGGGCATGTCTTAGGTGTGTAACTGCAGCTTGGGTAGGGGGGTGCCCGGATTTTGTCTGCCTAGGGCAGCACAAAATCAAGATACACCACTGCTTAGGTAAGCAATGGTGACATTCATGCATAGACTATGTAGGTACTAAAATACCAAAACATCCAATGCACCATTAATATTTCCACCATAATTACTAAAGCTGTTGCTGAAATTAGAAATTGGGATACTTGACATTTTTCATTAACTGGAAGGGTGGCTTTGATGAAAAAAATATTTAAAAAAACCCCACAAAAAACCTTAGATTATTGTATCCTCTCCAAACTTTTCTGTTGCTCTTGACACCAACAGTTATCAAACTACTCCATAAAATCCATTTTCATGGACATTTTTAGAGATTAGGCATGTTTTCTGAATTTTCTTTTAAATTTGCTCTTGCATCTTCCTTACCCACAATTCCCAAAGGTGGTGGCTTAACCCTTATTAAAAATAGTTCTATCAAAGTTTGGATGGGTAACACCGATTTTCAGGAAGGACTTAACAATGCTTCTTTGTAGATTTATCAAGCAATTTATCCATAACATGTATACCTGACATATTCCAAAGACCATATTTTCAATACACGTTGGCAATGCACATATGGGACATTTAAAGTATTTGTGCATATTCATATGATTTATACATACTTTAAATGTCCCATATGTGCATTTTCTCACACTCACAAGACATGTGTGGCTGCGTTTTTGTGCTATTGCATAATACAATATATATGAGGACTTAATGGTCTTTAAAAACCTTGCCTTCCGATTTCCGTCTTTCTTTTACGCTCCTCCATGACCTAAATATGCCAATCGTGCCAAGCAAATGGCCGATTCTCGCGAGATCAAGCTCTTCAATCCCACGATGCAACGGAGTCGCAATGACGTCATCGGAGGAGGAACCCGGAAGTGCACGCCGCGAAAAACGAATATTTAAAGAACTCAAGCAGTATGGTAACCACACGCCAGGAGGAAGCCTACCAATAGGTGAAACGCGTAGCATGCTTACCGATACTGCTCTCTGGCTCTCATTACGGACTTTCTACTCTGTTTTTATCCTGATATATGCTGATTTTTACCTTCTACTGTGGGACCTCAGATTGCAAGACCCTCTCTACGGAGAATCTTATTCTGTTCATCCTACTACTGATATGTAAGATATTATTGTTTTTTTTATTACAATTTGTGGTTTTACATTTGTGGTGCAAGCAAGAGGGATTTGGGTTCTTGGAGCACTGGGCAGACTTTGCAGTCGGCTACAGACTCTTTGGACGGGATGGGCTGCACCTCAATGATGAGGGGGCTGCAGTATTAGGGGCGAGGATGGCTATAGGATTAGATGAGCTTTTAAACTAAGCTCTGGGGGGGAGGGTCAAGATCAAAAAGAAGCAATGGTAGCTAGGGTAGATTGGAAGGTGGGTCTAGCTATGGGAGAGAAGGAAAGCAGTGGTGGGGTTAACATAGACCAAAGGGAGGTCCATATAATTAAACCTGCACACATTAAGTGTTTGTCAACTAAACAGAAAATGGGTAGTAATCTCAAATGTCTTTTAGCAAATGCAAGAAGCTTGACAAACAAAATGGGTGAGCTGGAGATACTGGTAAGTGCTGAACAGTATGATTTAATCGGAATCACAGAAACGTGGTGGGATGAGACCCACGACTGGTCAGTTAATTTACAAGGTTACTCACTTTTTAGAAAGGACAGAGTAAATAGAAAAGGGGGAGGGATTTGTCTGTATGTAAATCCTAAATTAAATCCCAGTATTAAAGAAGGTGTACATGATGTAACTGGAACTGATGTGGAGACACTGTGGGTGGAGATTAGCTTAGACGCTAAAAAGAATCGCACATTACTTGTAGGTGTATGCTACAAGCCACCAAATATTAGCATTGATGGAGAAGATCAGCTTTTATTACAAATTGAAAAGGCTGCAAATATGAATGAAGTTCTAATCATGGGAGATTTTAATTACCCAAATATAGATTGGAAGTGTGGCACAACTAGTTCAGCTAGGGGCAGCAAGTTTCTGGACCTGCTTAATAACAAATTTATGGCACAATTAGTAGACACCCCAACTAGAATGGATGCCTGTCTGGATTTGGTAATAACAAACAATGAGGAGCTTATCTCAAACATCCAAATAAGAGAACACTTGGGGAATAGTGACCATAATATGGTCTCATTTGAGATTAATGCAAAAAAGCAAATTGGTAAATACGCCACCAAAACACTTAATTTTAGAAGGGCTAACTTTGATGGACTAAGGGCATCGATTGAACATTTAGACTGGGAACGATTGTTTTCTGGACTAAACACAGAAGACAAGTGGAATGCCTTTAAGCACACATTACAAAAGTACACATCCCAATATATACCTTTGGGAAACAAATGCAAAAGACACAAATCAAAACCAATGTGGCTTACAGGTAACGTGAAACAGGAAGTACAAAACAAGAAAATGGCATTCAAACATTATAAAAACACGGGATCAGCATTATCATTTATAGAGTACAAAGAGGCCAACAAAGCCTGCAAAAAGGCAATTAAAATGGCTAAATTGGAAAATGAGAAAAGGGTTGCCAAGGAGAGTAAAACTAACCCCAAAATGTTTTATAAATATATAAATGGAAAAAAGCTAAAGAGGGAAAATGTTGGGCCCTTGTTATCCCAAATGGGAAATTTGGTAAGTGAGGACAGAGAGAAAGCAGACATTTTAAATACTTTTTTTCCTTCTGTTTATACTAAGGAAGAGCAGATGGACGAGCCCCTGCTACAGGAAGTTATGGGACATTCGCCGCAAACATGGGATTGGCTGACACAGGAAAAAGTGCTTAAGCAATTACACTCTGTTAAGATAGACAAGGCCCCAGGACCAGATGGTATACACCCAAGGGTACTTAGAGAGTTAAGCATAATTCTGGCCAGGCCACTATTCATGATCTTTAGGGATTCATTCAGTTCAGGTACAGTGCCAACAGACTGGCGAAAGGCGGATGTCATTCCAATATTTAAAAAGGGATCAAAATCTCTGCCAGGTAATTATAGGCCAGTGAGCTTGACATCTGTAGTGGGGAAACTATTTGAAGGATTGCTAAAGGTATACACTCAAGAATACATCTTGAACCAGAATATAATTAGTAAAAGTCAACATGGTTTTGTGAAAGACAGGTCTTGTCAAACAAACTTAATAACATTCTATGAAGAAGTCAGTAAAAATATAGATCTAGGTGTGGCAGTTGATGTGATCTATTTGGATTTTGCGAAAGCATTTGATACAGTTCCACACAAAAGGTTACTCTACAAATTGAGAGAAATAGGTTTGGGGGCAAATGTGTGTATGTGGATTGAAAATTGGCTAAAAGATAGAACACAAAGGGTTGTTGTAAATGGAAAATTCTCAAATTGGACAAGGGTATTAAGCGGAGTACCTCAGGGGTCTGTTTTGGGCCCTCTTCTTTTTAATTTGTTTATTAATGATCTGCCACATTGTGCTGAGAGCCATGTCTCCGTGTTTGCGGACGACACTAAATTAGGTAAGGCAATAAAGACTAATCTTGATGTTTTTTCTTTACAGGAAGATTTGGACAGAGTGGGGGACTGGGCAGTAAAGTGGCAAATGAGGTTCAATATAGACAAATGTAAAGTTATTCATTATGGGAAAAATAATAACAAAGCAACATATACGTTAAATGGTTTTTCCCTGGAAAAAACTACTAATGAAAAGGATTTAGGAATAATTATAGACAACAAACTTGGCAACAGTGCCCAATGCCAGTCAGCAGCTGCAAGGGCCAATAAGATATTGGCATGTATAAAACGAGGTATAGATTCACGGGAGGAGGATATCATCTTGCCTCTTTACAAATCAATGGTAAGACCTCACCTTGAATATGCAGTACAGTTCTGGGCACCAGTCCTTAAAAAGGATATTAAGGAACTAGAAAAAGTGCAAAGGAGAGCTACAAAATTAATAAGGGGTTTGGAGGATCTTAGTTATGAAGAGAGACTTAAAAAATTGAATTTATATACGTTAGAAAAAAGGCGTCTCAGAGGGGATATGATAACATTATATAAATATTTGCAGGGCCAATATAAAGAGCTCTCCAGTGACCTGTTCATTAACAGAAAGGTACAAAGAACAAGAGGTCACCCCCTCAGACTGGAAGAGCAAAGATTTCATAGACAGCAAAGGAAGGGATTCTTTACGGTTAGGACAATAAAGTTATGGAACTCACTGCCAAGACAGGTAGTGCTAGCAACCACAATAGATGCATTTAAAAATGGTTTGGATGTTTTTTTAGGAAAGCAGAACATACAGGGCTATTAATAATAGAATAAGCATTAATAAAAGAGCTTATTGATCCAAGGAGAAATCTGATTGCCTCTTGGAGTCAAGAAGGAATTTTTTCCCCCAGGAGGCAAAATTCGAAATAGCTTCCTTAGGGGTTTTTTGCCTTCTTTTGGATCAAAAGCTGTAATGATAGGTAGAAGGGTTGAACTTGATGGACTTGTCTTTTTTCAACCTAAATTACTATGTTACTATGTTACTATGTTACTATGTTACTATAAGATTTATTCATCCCATCTCTTTGATTTCTACCACTGCCTATGATCACCTGATGAGGAGGAGAGGAGACACCCTACAATAATAGAAGAGCTCTGTGTACCTGCTAGCTTTGTGAGTGCAATCATCTACACTACACTTTTGAGACATTGAGGACCATCTTCATATTGTATAAATCCATGACCATCTTTCAGGCAATTACCATATTTCCTTTTGTTACATCTTTATTTGGTGGGGTTTACTCAGCGCACTTACCACCTTGTTTTTGTTTACTGTTCTGATTCACGTGTGTATACAGAGAAACACACAGGTTGGTGCTGCTCTGTTATAGATTAAGCGCCAGATACTATTTCCTTCTGTTTTTTTATTTGACTTGTGGTGGCTAATAAAAAAGTAAAAATAAATAAATCTTAAGGCCAAAGTCGCAGAGTTGGAAAAATTCTGGTATTTAGCTGCATGAATGGGAATACGTAGTCGTTTTTACATTGTTAGCATGTCCACTGGAAATCCCCATATTGCTAAACACTGGCACTCAAAGGTCACACAACCGTTTAAAAAAAAAAAAAAAAAGTTATGGTATTTATAGCAATACATATTGAAGAGAAGCAATGATGGTTATGTAACCCAACAGGAAATATGAGACCTAGGGGGTTATGTATAACTACTCCTGCACAATAGAGTCAGTAAAAAAAAAAAAAAAAAAAAAAGTTGTAATCACTGTTTTCTTATGAATAAACAGCCATTGCATTTTTTTATACGTTACGATACCTTGGTGTAGAACTACTGCCAAACAGTTTTTGTTGAGGTTGTTTATATAATATGAGTTGTACCAGAGCAACACAGAAATTTAAGTTTTAAATCAGTGACCTAATGTAACGCTTTGCTCTCCAATAAGTTTATTGAGCATTTAGGCAAGCATGTAAGCTAACCGAGTTAGGTATATAATGTACCTGGAACTTTAAGCCACTGGTTCACACACTGTCTTGCAGCATCTGTGCCAGGATGATCCTTGATAAACTCTAGCTCTTGCAAACCGTGAGCATGTTGGTAGTACACTTTTGCCTAAACAAAGAGATAAACATGTATCACAGAACTGGAGAAAGGATGCAGTGCAATAAAGTAGTAGTGATACTGGCACAGACAGACATAAGTGGAGGTAATGAAAACCTCATTCGGAGGAATAGAGAACAATGTATATAGGAAATCTCTTAAATAGCTCCAATATAAGGAAAGAGACTTCCACTAGGGGGTAACCCTAAAACTAAACAAAAAGAGTATATGGATGTGTGTGGAGTCTCGATAAATAAGACGTAACTTTTATTTGTACTAGATAAAATGACACAAACAAGATAAGTGAAAAAAAGTGAGGTAAGTGAAGTTGTGATTAAAATAAGTCCTGCACGTCCATAGATAATCAGATGTAAATAGTTATACTGTAAATAATTATCTAAAGTATGGTATGGGGTGCAAGAACAGTAATCTGGTTATAATAGTCATAAATGTTAACCCCGGTAACGGAGAGGGGTCCAATCAGGGTCTTTTGTCCTCACTCCTACCTGTGCACATTTATAACTGCAGTTTGTTTTTTTGCTTTTGGCGTATGTGGTGCCAGCCCCCTGTTAAATTCTTTATACTTTAAAAACTTGGACTTCTATCTAATTAGTGGGCAGACCTAGCTGCACAACTAATATTACATCAAACATTTTGATATTGAAATGTATGCAGCTGATATTTGTTCATATACAAATAGAGGGAATTACCTGGTTACAACTGTTTTGGCTAACCGTTTAAATGTATTGAATGTTGGCAATAGAGAGTTAGGATTTTATCTTTACACAGCATGATTGACAGCTGCAGAATTTAAAAGTAACAATTCCTTTTTTTTCTCTCCCCTTTTTAGTCACACAGTTATATAACTACTAATCAGATTAACTTGCCTTAACAGTTGCATGGTATTTCTTTCCTGCTATAATGATTATTTTATGGACATTGCCTATATATTATGATTATTTCACTACCAATATGTTAACCTATATAATATGCGAATGCACACGGCTACTAAACGGTGGGTAGACAACTGAACCCTTTCAGTAATTGTTTTTTAATGATACTTATATGTCCTGATTGGACCCCTCTCCGTTACCGGGGTTTACATTTATGACTATTATAACCAGATTACTGTTCTTGCACCCCATACCATACTTTAGATAATTATTTACAGTATAACCATTTACATCTGATTATCTATGGACATGAAAGACTTATTTTAATCACAACTTCACTTACCTCACGTTTTTTTTCACTTATCTTGTTTGTTATATGTGCCATTTTATCTAGTACCAATAAAAGTTACGTCTTATTTATCGAGACTCCACACACATCCATATAATCTTTTTGGAGGGATAGAGAACAAAGATTGGTGGTCTGTATCTATTAAAACTTAACTTTTATTACTATGAATATAACTAAAATTCACAGTAATAAAAGTTACGTTTCAATAGGTACAGACCACCAGTCTTTGTTCTCTAGGGACAAACATGGTTACCTTAAAACACCATAAATTTCAATTATTGTTAAAGATGCTGAATAGATCAACATTTTACATTCAAAACACTGAATTCACCTTGAATGCTTTGTTTTTCTTTTCCCTCTGTTGCTTTTCTATCTCTACATGACGTGCAAGACGATCAAGGGTTGAAGTCACTCGGTCCTTCTGATGGTCAATATGATCCTTCACTCTTCTCTGTGAACAGCAATATAAATTGAATATTTGTAGTACTACACACTATGTGCAAACATCCCAAAAAATCTTTATAGGTTGGTATTGGTGGGTGAGAAAAAGTGTACTGGATGTGCAATTGTAACATCCCCAAGATGTACTTGAAAATGATCAAGCTGCAGTTCTTGCCATGGATTGAATAAACATCACTTTTTCCACATGTATACAACACGCAAAGTAACATGTAGCAGGAGATTTAAACTGGGATGTAATTAAAAGACATCTTGGGCTATGCTGTTAGAAGTGCTGCCCTATGGGTATGATGCCTCAAAGCAACCTTGATTCCCTAATATTTAAATTTGTTTATATATAGTCATAGGAGTGTATTTTAGTTCCTTCATAGTTGTTTTTTCTCTCTTTCAGAGTGGTGGAGTAACATACCATTTAGTTAAGGAACGCCTATATTTTTTACACTTGTGAGTGAAGAAGATATCAGAGCATGGTACACAGTCCTATTATAAGTTGCAAGCTGGTGCCATAATTTTTATTTTTTTTAATGTAATGTGTGATGCTGTGTTTGTTAATATTTGTTGTATCTTCGTAATTATTAAAATATTAAATAGTAGAGCCATCTCCGTTTGTTTTGTACTTTTTATACAGAATAAAAAATGATCAAAACACAAATGAGATTTCTCATATTTTCACCAAACTTGTGGTTAAGTGAAATAAACTTTTCAATCATTCAGAAAATTTACCCACTTTCTCACAACACATATTTGCTTGATGGAATAACAAATACCGAACCGTGGATATATTGTCCATACAAAGGAACAGTGCGTCTTCGTTTTGGTGAAGCTTAGCATAGCGGAAGACCTGGGAATCAATTCTAAACAATTGACATGAATTGCTGCTCCGAAGTCCAAAGACCGCCAGTGGCCATTGAATTGCAGGCTGCACCCCAACCAAGAGAACTTGTATATGAATCGAACATGAAAACCGGGAGGGACCCGCTCCAAGCTTCCATGTGCACCAGCCACCAGCGCAGTTCTCGGCGAACCTCTGGTGTCAGATGAATGCATTAATCGTAAGAGCCCAACATGCGCAGATGGAATGCTTTCAGGCATTGCATGGGCTGATAATGAAGGGGGCTATGAAAGATGGTCTGAATTGAGGCAGACAGCAGACCAATCACCCAGGCGAAACCAGTTAGAGACACAAAGAAGCGACCCAATAGGTGCTGGATATATTTTTTGATGGCAGCAATCTTGGAGACCCCAGGCAACAAAGTCCATGGTAAAACCAAGAATTGTACCAACTGCATGGGAGTCAGGACCAACTTGTTGGTGTTGATGACAAACCCGAAAGTCTGAAGAAGACGTACAGTGAGGAGTGTGCCCCTGTACAAAATCAGAGGATCCTGAGCCACAGGAAGGATGTCGTCTAAGTAAATGATAGAACAAATCCCCATGGCCCGAAGGAGCTGGATAAAAGTTTTCAGGTGCTTGTTGAAACACCAAGGGGCCAAACTGAGGCCGAACGAGAGGCATGTGAACAAAAGATGGGTCAAAGGAACTGTAAGAATTTTGTTGGTGAACAGGGACCATAAGAAAAAACGTCCTGTTGCATGAAATAATCTTTTCAGAGAGGACTGCGCCTTATGGGATGTGAAAATGTTCACATTTGTTGAGGTCTTGGAGGAACTTTTTCACGAACAGTAGTGCCATGAGGATATCTTAATACGGGAGGCTTTACCTGTGGGAAGGCCTCCCGTGTACAATTTCCAACACTTGGAGGTTGGTAGGAGGGAAGAGGGAGAGAACCTCCGAACAGTAGGCCAAGGCCTGCAGTGCAGTACTGTGAACCACATGAGAGGGCCTGAGCTAGGCCCAGGGGGTAGCAGATGAAGCCCTGTGTGTAGGCCTAATGCACGGCAGAGCGGCACCATGAGTGAGGGCCTTAGAAAGCAGCGATACACGCAGAGGTCTAGCACGCAAGTGGGCCTAGTGTGAGGAATGTGTGTGCATCTTATGTACGGCCTGTTGCACGGTGCCTTTTGTCAGATGGTGAGGTAGCAAGGTTGCCTGTGGGTGGAAGCCAAAAGGTGTGAGGGAGAAGCGGCTTAGGAAAGGCAAAAAGGCGGAAAGTCTCACATGAGAGGGTTCCAGCAACTAAAGAAATACCTGATGGATAAAGTATCAAGCTGCAACAAGGTAGGATATGTATCACAGCATAGGGTAAGCATACAATCAAATCACAATAAACCTGACAGAAAACACTCTAATGTGGGAGGTGCTCACCTGGAAGCTAGCAGCAAAGAAATAGGAAGAAGGAGGGGCTACTGAGGCATTTATATGCCTAACTTGTTTCTGATTGTTTTTTTTTTTTTTCTTGAATGCTTAACTGTTTCTTTGTTGCTGGAGGATTTTCAGTAAAGGAAGTTATGAAAATATGAAGCCTCCTGTCCTGCTATAAAATGAGAGAACAGTATACTCACAGGCACATATAACTCAGGATCATCGTCATCACTACTGAGCAGATCAATACAATCCAAAATGGGTCTTACAGGGCCCTCCTGTAAAGGAAATGCAATTTTAACAAACTTGGTGGAAGAATGCTCCTCACAACTCATACTATCAGTTTCAATTACGGAATAAAAAAAAAAATTATAGTACTAACTAATTAAACTTGCTTTTAAAAAGGAACCTAGAGGACAGCCACACCTCCACTCTACCAATAAAATATGGATAAACTAGACAACTAGACATAATTTGTAACATCCGTTCATAAAATAGAAAGTTATAGACTGCACAGTAAATAAAGTAAATAAGTAAAAACAAATATGCATCTCTATATGGCCAACTGAAAAATAAAACAATTTCCTTGCTGTTTTACACAGTGAAGTTGCTAAAAATAATGAACCCATTAGAGAGCTGAGCTTGTTCGCCATTTTTGTTATGCGTGTTTAACAGTAAATCTCAGCTCTCATTTAATGTAATTACATAAACCATATAATGTTTTTTTTTTAAGGCAATGTATAGCTATCTGCAGAGAGAGACCCTTTGCTTTTACAAGTGATCAGCAGAGGGAATGTTAACTAAGTCCCCTATGTAATCCCCTTTGAAAATGAAGGTCCCCCTGCTTGGTCCAGACCCTCATTTGAGCCAATACAATAAAGATACACGTTCGATGAGCGGATACTTTTTTTCAAGCCATGCTGTAAGTGTTCAAACAACCATCAAACTGGCTGTTAAAAAGGTCCCTCGCCATTGTAAATTCTACAAATTAAGATATGGGCAGGGCTGACCAGCCAATACAGGTCTGTACATCCGTTGAAACTTTAAATATGTATTTTCTAATAAAAATAAAAAGATAGATTGTAGGTGTCTCCAGCATATATAACAACTAATAATGTGGGGTCTGGTCAACTGTTGAGTGGCTAACAGAGGGGATTGACCTTCATGATCCAGACATCGTAACATGCATAGCTATTCTGAAAAACAGATGTACAAATTATATGCTGCTGCACTTTGAATCAATTACCATAGAAATCAGATCATACAAAATTATATGCAATAAAATATATTTTTATTGGAAAAAAAAAAAAAACATATAAAGTGGCCCCGTTCTGGTAATAACATTCAATTTATACATTCTTGTTTGCTAGCATTTAGAATAGTTTCTTCTGTTGTAAGGTTACAGTGTCATATTTGCATGACAGGTACACTTTAAAATAAAATGAAAACCAATGGAATATAGCTACCACTAGGTACACAAGAACAGTGCTAATCAATTATTAATAACCAAAATCAATTTATAAACTTACACTGACAAACTCAATCTCCTCTTCAGTCCCATGATTGTCCTCTGCCACTGTTGTCTGATCTTCTGTGGGGACTTCTGAATCCATTATCTACGAAAAATAGAAAGGTTAGTCATTTAATATGGATAGAATTGCTGAGCAAGAGAAGAAAGGTCAGGAAGTGTAAGCCAATTTAAAGCAGACTCGTCTGTTTCACAATATTGACTCATTAAGCTAGTGTTTTAAAGGTACATCGGTGCAACTGATAGTATTGCCAGTGCTGTATATAGGATTTTTCTATAACAAATCTGATGCAGAGATTCAGTAAGACTATGCTCAAGCAAGCTCCCCCAGCACTGAGTGCAGTCTATGGGCTGGGGGCAAGCCCTGTGAGTGCAGTCTTTGGGCTGGGGGCAAGCCCTGTGAGTGCAGTCTATGGGCTGGGGGCAAGCCCTGTGAGTGCAGTCTATGGGCTGGGGGCAAGCCCTGTGAGTGCAGTCTATGGGCTGGGGGCAAGCCCTGTGAGTGCAGTCTATGGGCTGGGGGCAAGCCCTGTGAGTGCAGTCTATGGGCTGGGGGCAAGCCCTGTGAGTGCAGTCTATGGGCTGGGGGCAAGCCCTGTGAGTGCAGTCTATGGGCTGGGGGCAAGCCCTGTGAGTGCAGTCTATGGGCTGGGGGCAAGCCCTGTGAGTGCAGTCTATGGGCTGGGGGCAAGCCCTGTGAGTGCAGTCTATGGGCTGGGGGCAAGCCCTGTGAGTGCAGTCTATGGGCTGGGGGCAAGCCCTGTGAGTGCAGTCTATGGGCTGGGGGCAAGCCCTGTGAGTGCAGTCTATGGGCTGGGGGCAAGCCCTGGGTGCTAATGCAATCCATCCACTACACATGTACACTTTGGCTCATTTTCTCTCCAGAGCTATTGGGAACCGCTAGACACAGTGACTTTAGCAGCTTCTCATTTATTTTTTTCTTTCTTATTTCACTGTTTTTTGGAGTTCCACCAGATTCTTTCAGTGGCCTCAATCTGACAGGGAAAATGTACCCGCTGCAAAGTGAGCATTTTGTGAGGAACACAAAAAACGCTTTTTGGGTGCTTTCGTCCTTAAGGACCTAAAGGGGTTAACACTATCCAATCTTGTGAATAGGGCAAGTGGAGGGCATAATTGCCATGTGTGGGTTTGCTTTGATAGGGACAGTGAAGGGGTATGTCATAGAAAACAAAACAACTTTCGCAACTGAGTATAGGCAGTAATGATGAATTAAGTGATTGAATGAGATTGCACCAGCTAAAATACTTATTTATAATAACCATATATTGCTTGCCATCTTTTTAATTTTTGCTGTACATGCTAAATTGTTCCATGTGCCAGAAGCTCAGCCAGTTAGAATTAACTAATTCTAGCTGGCTGAGCAGGATTGGCATTGTAGTCCTGAGATTTACACCAATAAACTGTACAGCAAAACAGAGACTCTTAGCTGACAGAGTATTATGGAAAATGTAGGCCAAATCCCTTTGAGTGGCCACATCCCACAGTGGCTCTAGTAGCTTGGCGCTAGATCTGGCCCGCAGGACGAAGTTTAAAGACCTCTGGGTTAAAAGGCCTATGTAACCCAAACATCAGTTTTAGTGTGAATGTAGAGAATAACAAATTCTCAAGCATAATCTATACAGTCTAATAGTAGAATTGCAAGCAAATTCACCAATTAATTCTAAATTAACCTTGTGGATTGCAGTTTAAGCCACATTGTGATGTCATAAACAAGAGACATCAGACAATTTTAATACACATTTTTTATTTTAATCAATACATTTGTTTCCTATTTTGCCAACTCAATGTGCAGATCACTTGTTATTCTCTACATTCACACAGTGTTTAGGTATAGTCATTCACGTCTCTACAGTTGTGCAAAGAAACTCTAGGTAACAGTTATGTGAAAGCTTAGTAAATACAGCTGATGCTCAAAGAACTGCCAGAGGGCCATATGAAAAACAGTGCAAATCAGCCGGAGCGCCAAGATTAGGCATCATTTATTTACGGTGAATCAACGAAGGAGCATTCAGCGGTTGCATAATAGTTGACCGAATACTTACAGCCGCTTCCACAGGAAACGTTTTGAATTACTGGTCCTAAGAGTAGTGTCAGCGTAACTCCCGCGCCAGCCGCAGACCGCTCACAAAAACGTAATTAACAAGGCGACCTGTTTTGACGCAAGGCTTCATGGGAAACGTAGTACTATTATGATTGATTCCAAACAGGGTTGAGGACGGCGGTGTGTCTGGTACAACTACAATTCATTTGGCGACATAAAGTTATGTAACAGAGGGAGGGGCTGTAGCTACCCGGAAACTACTTAAACGTCGGTGCGTGCCATCTTTTATTTGGGGGTAATTGCCAGTTTGTTTCTGGCGTGTAGTAGCACGTCATGTGCACTAGCCTGTTACCATGATTCTAAGCCATAACGTTGAGCTATGTCATACGTTAGCGTTAATTTTTACTGGTACTATAGTTGGATTCGGGAAACCCACGCAGCATAGCAAAGCCCAATTGCCAATGTTCTATATAGCATGCCGACTACCTGCCAACATTTAAGATGGCCAAAAGAGGGACATTACTGGGACATTTTCATATACTTTATGGCCAGTTGATTGCTAATTTAAATAGTCATTTAGAAAGAAAAAAAAGGATTTTATTTATTTTGACAAATCAATATAAAAACATTTATTGTAGTTTAAAACATTTCATTGTTAGCTGTATCACTCTTGAGCTCTGTGATAATCATAAAAACTGGAGCAATCACTGGCATATGGCACTCCCCTGTTTTGGGCAATATTTTAGGAACTGATCACATTATGCTGTAAAACGGTATAGTAAATATAGAACGATTAAAATTCAAGTTAAGCACAAACACAACAGAAGTGTAAAAGCAGCCTATGTCCTGATCGGTGCAACATAAAGAAGTCCGTACTTTAGAGGTTAAACACAAGTGCATTATGATTTTTCAGTGCTGTGGAGCTCTGATATTTTGATACACACCAAAAATGATGTGATCTTGAAAAGAGGGACATCACAGTGGAAAAGAGGGACTGAGGGATTTAGGTAAACAATAGGGGCCATCCCTCCAAATAGAGACATAGGGAGGTATGTACATGACCTATACATACTGCAAGGCCGTATGCAAAACGTATATGTGACCTGTAATAAATGGTAGCAACCCTAAATATGGTCAGACTGGCAAAGGTCAGTCCAATTTTTGATTATTCCCACTCCAAGGAAGGTACAAATATTACTGTATTTTTCCGTGTATAAGACAACCTTTGTTTCTAAAAATTTTACAGCAAAAATTGGGGTTTGTCTTATACACAGAAGTAGTGGCGGATCCAGGGGGGACCACATGGCAATTGCAGCACGGTGATGGGGACCCATTTTGCCCGGAGCTGTGAAAATCTTTTTTTGGGTAGTTGGGAGGGTGAAACAATGTTTTGCCACCATCGCCATGTGGTGCTCCTGTTAAATAGATGTTACATTGATGATCTGTTTATTTCATGAAGAAGATCAATGGAGTCCCTTAATGCGTTTTTTGAGCAATTACATTCTAACTCGCTGGGCTTGAGATTTACTTTTGAGGCATTTAGGGAGTCTGTACATGTCTTAGACCTAACAATTAGTAACAATAAGGAGAAAAAGAATTTTAAAATGAAGACATATTTTAACAGTGTACATAAAAATATCAGGATAAAAAATATCCCAACAGGGGAGTTTATACGCATACAGAAGAACTGTTGAACATTTTAATACACATACTAAAATTATGAATGAAAGATTGCTAGCAAGAGGATATAAAAAAGAAATAGTAGAAAAAAGTAGACGTGATGCTAGAGAGATGGATAGGATGGATTTTGTGCAAGATAATATGCAAAAGAAGAAAAATAAAGATTAAAATAAATAAAATGAATGGGGCTCTATTGGAGATAACAAAATAAACAGCAGGATAATGACAATAGATTTGAAATGCTTTTTCTTACTACATTTTCTGACAAAACTAAAGTAATAAAGATCATATTGGATAAAGATTGGCACAACATAATTAAAACAGATCCAATTTTAACTAAAGTACTGTCACATGTATGTACAGTCATCTGAAAGAAAAATGCCAGTCTAAAAACATTACTTACTACATCCAGGGCCTGATTAAGACATTGTAGGCCCCTGGGCTACAAGTATTGTGAGGCCCCCAGTAACTATAAGATGATTTTTCATGAAATTCCTTTTTACTAGTAATTAATAATTCACATGTAAACTGTTTTTTCCATATTTAATAAAAACCTATGATTGAGAAAATGCATTTATTGTTTTGATTTCCTTTTATTTGCAATTCTGCCCCCATATTTGCCAATCTGCCCCACAGACTTGACAATGCATCCCCAAACTTGCCACTCTGCCCCTCCAAACTGTCAATCTGCCCCTCAGACTTGTTAATACACCACCAGACTTGACATTCTACAACCAGTCTTGCTAATGTATTCCCACAGCCAGTTTGCCCATTAGTATGCCACAGCCAGTATGCCCATTAATATCCCTGATTGCCAATTAATATGCCACAGCCAATGTGCCCATTAATATGGCACTATTTGCCCATTATTTTCACACCTAATTTGCCCATTAGTATGCCACAGCCAGTATGTCCATTAATATACATTAATATACAATAGCCAATTTGCCCATAAATATACCACAGCCAATGTACCTATAAATATGCCACTGTTAGTATGCCCATTAATATGCCAGTTAGTATGCCCATTAATATGGCACTATTATGCCCATTAATATTCCACAGCCAAATTGCCCATTAATATGCCACTATTAGTATGCCCACTAATATGCCACAATTAAAATGCCCAATAATATGCCACTATTGATATGCCCATTAATATGCCACTGTTATGCCCATTTATATTGCACATCCAATATGTCCAATAATATGCCACTTTTGGTATGCCTACTAATATGACACAGTTAAAATGCCCACTAATATGCCACTATTAGTCTGCCAAAAAAGTATTGTTAACCCTCTCCCCTGTACTCACCTTCCTGCTGCTCTGTCTCCAGCCGTCTTCTGTGCTCCCCACTACTCTCATCGTGGAAGGTCACGTGATCGCTGCGAGGTCACATGCCCCGAGTCGATCACGTGACCTGACATTTTGAGAGCCTCGGGGAGTGCGAGACAGGCAGCATGGAGACTTGTCTGTGCGCCTGAATACATGTGCACAATGCACAGTGTCCATGCTGCGTACTTGCCGATAGGGAGCTGGTGAAGGGAGATCTTTTGATCTCCCCAGCCAGTGCCTCTGCGGAAAGCTTTTTTTTTTTCTACTGCCGGATTAAGGCATGGGCCTCGAGCTGCAGTCCTCAAAGCCCCTGGGCTGCAGCCACTAAAGCCCATACCTTAATCCGGCCCGGACTACATCAGATCTAACCAAGAAATTTAAAAAAATAGAAAATCCTCAAAATTCTAACTATAATACCTTTTTGGGAACCAATAAAGGATGGTATCGCTGTGGCCGTTGTGGTTCTTTAGAAACTGTAGCTATTTAACACAGTGTACTGCTTTCAAATAAGTCTCAGTCCAAATGGACCACCTAATGGACTGAGACTTCTTCGAAAGCAGTACACTGTGCGAAACAGCTACAGTTTCTCAAAGCAGCATTTGTAGATTTATTTGTATTCCACAGTGAAGGTCTGTATAGCTGAGACGCGTTGTATGAACGTCTATCATAAAAGATAGTGGCAATTGGAGTCAAGTCACTTACTCTACACAAGTAAATCTGCGGTAACCACCCTATTGGATTGTTGGAACTGAAGTCCCGAAACATATATGTACCAGAGCCTGTTCTTGGGCTCTGATCTATTTGAGTTGACCCACAAGGGGGGCACTTACAAGTATCAGCATTTGTTTACTATATTACACATGATTTGCTGTATTTATTAATCATTGTCAAATCTCACTGAGATAAGTATACCTACGCAGCACTATTTTTATATCTTTATCTATGGTGGTTTTATTTATATATTTTATGTATATGATCTGTGTGGCCAGCTACTATATTTGTGATCTAGCGGTACTAGATATTTTATTTTTCCTATGTACAATCATTGTCACATCTCTTTTCTTGATATTTAATAAATGTATATCTGTTTCTGGAGTTTTACTTTACGCTGTCTCTCTTTATAATAACTGATAATAGCAAACACCACACATTCTGTGACTCACTTATGAAGTATGACATTAGATTACTGCTTAAAATGGTGATAGAAGTTTTTTTGATGACTTTGGAAACTGCTTTTTCTAAATTATGGCTCAATAGATTACAGCACAATTTATCTGATATGTTTAGTCTCAGTCTATATGTTGTCATTCTTTAAGGGTTCCTTTTAAAGATATATGTAGTCTGCATATTTAATTAACCCCTTCCTGCAATTGGATGTATATGTGTGTCCGATCCAAACCACCCACTCCCGGTGCATGACCTTGAAATGAGGCAGATCTCCGAGAACCTGCATGTTCCCCAACATGTCGAAGGCGCATATTTTCTTAGACATGAATAAGTCAAAGTTACATTAAACATTGTTTAACCCTTCCTTGAAGGAAGCAAGGGATAAACAAAACATGTCCCGGGACATGTTAAGGTTTCCCCTGCTGAGCCCATGCAAAAATGAAGGCCTCTCTGCGCTAGCAGTGAGAGACCCTCACATTCGGCAGTTTGTCAGTCAGAGGATAAACTGGCCTGTACGATCAAAAGTACAAGCCAGTTTATCCTCATACTAGGAACAACTAAAATTTCACTTGTACTTCTATATTAGAAGCACAAGTGAAAAATAACATTTAGTGTCCCTTTAAAGTGTATACCGGCTAATTTCTGCAACATTTCTGAATGCATGTCATCAGACAGCAGGATACTCATAGTAATGTAATTCAGCAGTGAATCACAGGCAACAATGCAACTCTGTCTTGTGGTTTCCCATAAATGGAATACCTTGGCTAACTACTTTATATGTTTTTTTTTTTTTTTTTTACCTTACTGCGAGTAAGTTACATGTTAATATATTACTCATTACTATAAATTAACCCCTTAGTGACAAGACATTTTCACCTTGACTTTACATTGGTGACAATGGCTGTTTTGACATTTCTGGGGTGTTTGTGTTTAGCTGCAATTTTCTTCTTTCTCACATACTGTACCCACACAAATTAATGTTATTGTCATAAGAAGGGCTTTCATTAGATAACATTATGTTCATCATATCTTATAATTTACTAACAAATTCATAAAATATGATGAAAATGTTTAAAAAACCCACTTTTTCTAACTTTGACCTAAAATATAATTTACACAAATACAATCATTAAAAAAGACGCCATCTAAATAGTTTCTAAATGTTGTCCCGGGTTCAAAAATATGCATGTTTCCATATTTTTCGGTATTTTTTTGAGAGTTATGGAGCAAAAACCAAAAATAGTGTTTTTGTCCTATATTGACCTTTTGACTCTACCCCGAACCCAAAATTTAACCCTAAAACTAAATTTAACCCCAACTCTAACCCTTATGCTATCCCTTAACATATTTTAATTTAATGTAAACCCTATCCCTTATGCTAAAAATTATTTAATTTTAACCATATAAGCTAATCTAACTATATAACCAGTTTTAAGTTAATTAAATATTTTATTTTTTTACATTGCTATGCTGCTTAACTACCTCTAGGGGCAGTCAAGCAGCATATTCAGAGCTAATTTACTTTCACTTCCGAAGCTCAGACCACCAGAGGGCATAGCCATATTGACGGAGCATGCCGCTCCGTCAATATGGCTCCCACGATCGCTCCATGGGGCGATCGTAGGTGCCCCAGAAAAGAAATTGAAAGTTAAAATTAAAGCGGTATTCATGATCGTTGATCGCGAAAAACCGCTTGATTCACCGCAGGACGTGCCAGACATGTCCATTGTCCGGAACGGAGTTCCCGGCAGGACGTGCCTAACACGTCCATTGTCGCGAAGGGGTTAAAGGGACTTTAACACCTGAACTTTGTTTATACTGTGAATGCAGAGAAAATCAAATGATTTTCCATTCACAAGCAGAACATTTGCATATCAAACTGCAGGTGCAGGTGATGTCATAAACAGGAGACTCCAAAAGACACATTTAAACATTACCCATGGAACCCACTGCCCGCAAACATTTCTGAAAGATCTGACTGAACTTAAAAGCTGATAACGAACCGCTGTTGCTATGACTAACAAATCTTCACCCAAAACCCGCACACAAAAATAATCCTTCACCACATGCCATGTAGATCCCTGCCCCCAAACCTAAGGTAATACCACCAATCGACCTCTGTGTCAGTCTTCGAGCACTGAACAAAAACTACTCACTCATCCACCATCACGCTTTACTAGGTGCGACCAGATCATTAATCCTAAATGATCCAAAGAATGGCAAAAGGGAAAGTTGCGCAAAACAGAGCCATCTCAAATTGGGACAGGCACACCTGCGGCAAGCAAACAAAAAAAGCTCCCAACAAACCTACCAGTAACTGGAACGAGACCGGGTAATCAGAAAAAATTTGTAACAACAGCTAGTGAAAACTATTTTTCCAAAAACTCACAGTTGTCATATATCGAGCCACAGTGGAAAATGCCTTACCTGACCTGCGCAAAAACTCTGTAACGTGGCTCCCACCATACACTGTGATGACCCGCTGCTCATACATTCATGCAACATCCACCATACTCTTCCGTAGAAGGACTAAGTGGTAGGAAACTACGAAATCTTCACAAACCCCATCAAGTCCATGAAGCGATGCTCCATAAGATATCTAGGTGTAATGCACTGAGTACTGGAGGATAGGATCCTTGATACAGAATCAGCACCAGTCAGTCTCCAACAGCCAATACAGAAAATGAGGGAATTCACCTTAATGGCAACACACCCTTGGTTGAGCCACAGATGGTAGACCGCCAAGGACTTTGTTGCCCCATGACTGTAAGACTATTGTAGAGGAGGTCTGAGGAAGAAGAAAGAAACGGTACCAATGGAGAAGGTTCAGAGGATAACCAGAATGGAAACTGGTCAGTGCTGGTGAAGATTAGGCAGGACAGTATACTGGCAGGAATCAAGGCAGGCAGAGTAAGTACAGAGTCAAATACAAGCAGGGTCAAAACCAGAAAATTAGGATACCATAGAAAAACCGGAAGAATAGTAGAGGTCACATGCAGAGGTCTGGGCTGGCAGCAATCAGGAGAGTCAGCACAAGGCAAAATTCAGCAACGGTCAACCTACAATAAAGGCAAGGGAGCAGTATCACAGGCAACATGCTGGTGACAAAATTAGGTTTCAATAGCCCTCCTGGATATAAGCCCTACTGGCCAATAGAAACATAGAATGTGTTGGCAGATAAGAACCGTTCCCGGTCTTATAGCTAGGATAGCCTTGTGTCTATCCCACGCATGCTTAACAATTATTGCTTGCAATAATGAAGGTGTGTGCCATATGTGGACTCCACATGCTCAAACTGTGTATGCTCTCTTCAGTGTCATTTATACGATGAACATAAATCCTATGCACTATGGCACTTCTTATCAGAGTGATTGTGTAACAAATCTGAGATGAGCAGTAATCTTTGTCATACTGGATGATCTACAAATATTACACTACCTTACTTTATCTAGGACTGAAAATGTCAGTAGTAAACGATGCAAAGTGAACTAGCTTGTCTGCTCCGTCCAAGAGAAGCAGGCATCAGTGGGTAAAAGACGCCGCCGCCGGTTATCTGCTTCTTCTCCTGATAATAGGGCATATGAGCTCTATTTGTAGAAGCGTTCAAGTCAGAAATCAATTAACTATTTGTGAGTGTGTGTTAGTATAAGTGTGTGTGTGAGTATAAATATGTGTGAGTATAAGTGTCTGTGTGAGTATAAGTGTGTGAGTATGATTATAAGTGTGTGTATGTGTGAGTATGAGTAGAAGTGTGTGTGTGAGTCAGTGTATGTGTGTATGTGTATGCGGTGTTGGCACTTCTGCAAATCGGTTACAGCCAAAAATTGGGCACTCGGGCCTAAACACATTCGCCATCACTGGCGTAGGGCATTTAGCCAAAGATGCTACATGAGGGGGCAGTGGTGTTTGGTTTATTCTGGTTTAGGCAGGTTTTGGGGGATTAATTTACAGGTGCATTGAGAGGGATGGATATGGTGCAGGAGGTTGGTGGTAGCATGCGCTGGGTTTGTACCTTTAAATAGGTCTGGCTCAGTGGCAGTTGCGGATACGTTTATAGTACAACTCAGCAAGAGAGCTGTTCACAGTTAGGAGTTGCCTTGATTATTCCTTCCGTGGTGGTCTCTTTTAGGGGGGTAAGGGATGCCTGCCCATTTAAATGAGGGTGGACTGAAGGTAATTATATATTGTAGGTAAAGTCTGGCTAATTGGGTCTTACTTTGGGCAGGCATTCGTTGAAAACTGGAACACTATTTTAAACAGTGCTACCACTGTTTATCACCCTGTATTGCAGGCACGAGTCCTCAAACCTCTCCATTGGTTTGTTTGCCCGTTTGTGGGAGTGACTTAATATGCTAAAAGTCTGAAATCAGAGGTTAAAACTGTGATTATTGTCCATTAAAAGGGGAATTAAAATATAGTAAAATATTTTAAATAAATGGAATAAAAAGCAATGACAACATAGACCTTTTCACAATAATTCACATGCTCATCATTCTCAACCAAACAGTACTGCAAAACAAATTTTAGGTTTTTGCACACTTGCTCTGCATAAAAACTCAAACTCCTATCATGCTTGGCCACATTAAAAGTAAATATAGATTATTTGTAAAAAATGTTTTTAAAACTTCACATGCTCATCATGTTCAGCCAGTCACAGTCCTGCAGAACACAGCATAGGTTTTCAGACAACAATTTTCTCTGCATGATAACTAAATATGTGTTATTTCTCAAAATATTTCACATGCTCACAGTGGCGTACTAAGGGGGGGGCGGCCCGCCCCGGGTGCCACTGACTAGACAATATTACTGGGCTCTGACTGGCACACTATTACTGGGCTCTGACTGGCACAATATTACTGGGTTCTGACTGGCACAGTATTACTCTGTCTGACTGGCACACTATTACTGGGCTCTGAGTGGCACACTATTACTGGGTTCTGACTGGCACAATATTACAGGCATCTGACTGGCACACTATTACTGGGCTCTGACTGACACAATATTCCTGGTATCTGACGGGCACAATATTACTGGGGTCTGAGTGGCACAATATTACTGGTATCTGACTGGCACAATATTACTGGGCTCTGAATGGGACACTATTCCTGGTATCTGACTGGCACAATATTACTGGTATCTGACTGGCACAATATTACTGGACTCTGAATGGCACAATATTACTGGGCTCTGAATGGCACACTATTCCTGGTATCCAGAATTGTATAATTTTCAAACATTGAAAAAATTGTGGGTGTTTTCTTACATTTTTATTATGGGGGGGGGGGGGGGGGGGGGTATGGGGTGTTGCCACACTCAGGGTCCGCCCCGGGTGCCAAATGTTCTAGGTACGCCCCTGCATGCTCAGCCAGTCACAGTCCTGCAGAACACAGTGCAGGTTTTTTATACAGCTGTTTCTTCTGCTTGAAAACTCCAATCATGTTCAGCCATAGTATAACTAATATGGATTATTTGTCAAAATATCTCACATGCTCAGTCTATCACAGTCATGCAGAACACAGGGCAGGTTTTTTTTTTTACACAGCAGGTTCCTCTGCTTGAAAACTCCTATCATGCTCAGCCATAGAATAATATGGATTTTTTCTTAAAATATTTCACATGCTCAGCCAGTCACAGTCATGCAAAAACAGTGAAGGTTTTTATACAACTGTTTCCTCTGCATGTAAGTGTGTCACAGAACTCCTCAGCTCTAAAACTCACAATAATGTGTAGTGTACGTGTCACACAGACATAGGCAGTTGAGCAGAAATACAGACGCACTCAATCAGTGACGGCATAAATTGTAGAAAAAGTCCAGCGCTATTAGAAAAATGTCATGTAAATGTTATTGTAGTAGAAAATAACCTAAAGCCTTTCAGGTGGACCAAGTGAGATGTTGTGTCTCTGCTGCAATGTTGTTTTTTATTTTTTTTCTACTACAATAAAATGTATATGAACAGTGGAAACCTGTAAGTATAGGCACCTGCCTGCATGTTGAGCCTCAATGCTGTGACCAATTGGAGGATATACCTGATTAGTCTGGACTCTATTCTGTTTGAATGTGTCATATACCATGGGTACACAAATGCTGACTTTTTTTGTATTCTAGTGTGTCTTTACTAATTTTATTTTTCTGCGTTATAAATAAAATAAAAAATTAGTTTGTTTGCACATAACAATTTCTGTCTGGCTCCTTAATTTTACATGCCATATTTGCGAGAAAAAATGCAAGGTTTGTTGCAGAGCACATGTCCTCAACAGAGATTGGCAAGTCTGGGAATGCAGTGGCCAGTCTGGGTGGCAGACTGGCAGGTCTGGGAGTACAGTGGCCAGTCTGGGAGGCAGATTGGCAAGTCTGGGAATGCTGTGGCCAGTCTGGGTGGCAGATTGGCAATGCAATGGCAAGTCTGGGAATGCAGTGGTAAGTCTGGGTGGCAGAGTAAACACAAACAAGCAACAGAGCTTGACCACGTAGAGACCATGAGTGTTACATGAACACGTGGATATGCAGGGGGAGGACTGAGGCTCCGGCAGCGGCACGTATGTCCAAACATACGATTAAGTGCCATACAGGCACGAAACGCGTTAGGTGTTCCTCTGTGTGACTGTTCTAACTTTTTTAACCTAAGGATATACAATAAAGAATAACTTTTTTTTTTACCTGAGCAACCCGACTTTTTCCTGGTTCTGGGTGGCAGAATAGCAAGTCTGGAAATGCATTGGCAATTCTGAGTGGCAGATCTTGGGCCAGAATGGCAAGTCTGTGAATGCAGTTGCAAGTCTGGGGGCAGAATAGCAAGTTTGGCAATGTATTAGCAAGTCTAGAAGGGAGATTGGCAAGTCTGAGGGGCAGATTGGCAAGTCTGAATTGGCAAATAGAATAAAATCAAAACAATAAATATTTTTTTAAAATTAGGATTTTCATTAAATGTGGAAAAATACGTTTGTGGGAATTAATGTTTACTAGTAAAACTTTTTTTGTAGTCTTATATTTAGACTTTCTTCCCCCCCCCCCCTAAATTAATATTCAAAGTTTATACGTTACTGCTGATTTGGCCATGATATGCCAAGTTTATACATTACTGCTAATTTTGCCATGATATCCCAAGTTTATGCTAACAGAAAATATATATTATGTTTTCCTTATACACTTTAACTTTATAAAAGAGTGATATTAATTCAATAAAGGTTGAGAAATACTGGAATAACTAAATTACCGTATTTGCTCGATTATAAGACGACCCTGATTATAAGACGACCCCCCAAACTTTGGATATTCCTTTAGGAAAAAACTAAAAGCCTGAATATAAGACTACCCTATAGGAAAAAAGTTAAACTTGTATATATTCACATGTAAATTGCTTTTTTAATAAAAAATTATATAAAAAAAAATGCATTTCTTGTTTTTATTTCCTTTTATGTGCCAATTCTGCCTCTCTTTCCCTTGCCCCCAGCTTTGTCTCTCTCCCCCTCCCTTTGAATCCCCCCTCTCCTCTGTCTCTTCCCCCCCCTTGTTTCTCTCTGCCCCCTCCCTCCCCTTGTTGCTCTGTCCCCCCTCCCCCTGTCTGTTCCCCCCTCCCTCCCCTGTCTCTCTGCCCCCCCTCCCCCCTCCCTCACCTGGAAGTCGATCCCTGGTGGCTAGTGGGGGCAGCTGGGGGATGTCTGCACGATACGTGCAGACATCCTCCATGCTGCCCGACACGGCAGTCTATTATGACGGACAGCTGGTCCGTCATAATAGTCTGCCGTGTCGGGCAGCATGGAGGATGTCTGCACGTATCGTGCAGACATCCCCCAGCTGCCCGATTCTCCCTGGTGCCTAGTGGGGCAGCAGAGGATGTCTGCGCGATGAGCGCAGACCTCCCCTGCTGCCGCCCGGCACGCTCGCCGGGACTTCTGTGACGAAAGCAGAAGTACCCGGCTTCTTCATAGAAGCCCCGGCGGTCGTAAGCTCTCATCGCGCAGACTTCCCCTGCTGTTAGAGAGGGGGATCCAGGTCCCCTGCAGTTCTGCTGGGGACCTGGATCCATGTCTTATAGTCTGACCTCAATTTGAGGTCAGATTATAAGAAGACCTCGAGTATAAGACGAGGGGTAGTTTTCAGAAAAAAATTTCTGAAAAAAACCTTGTCTTATAATCGAGCAAATACGGTATGTGAATATGATATATTTTTTACTCAATAAAACTTAAAGGGACTGTACAACCTAAACAATATTTCTACTTGGAATGCAGAAAAAAAAGATCTAAATAAAAAAAAGTGATATTTTAACTTTTTCCATGATTGGATGAGGGCGCAGATACAGCTCCCCACCATAAAAAGGCCCACCAAAACCCTAAGCACCAGGCCCATTCTGCTCTTAATCTGGCTCTGGTTCCATGAACAGGAACACACATCCCGCACTGTTTCTCGGGTGTTCCGGAACCAGGAACAGGTTGTTTGCAGAATGAATCGCCTATTTTGCCAGCAAGAAGGCATTCCCCACACTAGTATTCACCTGTTCCATGAGCAGGAACACATGGTCCGCACTGTTTCACAGGTGTTCTGCCACCAGGAACGTAGTATTTGCAGAATTGATCACTTATTATACCAGCAGGAATGCATTCCCCACACCAGTATTCACCAGTTCCATGAGCAGGAACACATGTTCCGTACTGTTTCCCAGGTACAGGCACCAGGAACAGGCTGTTTGCACAATTTATCACATATGTTAGCAGCAGGAATGCATTCCCCACACCAGTATTCCCCAGTTCCATGAGCAGGAACACATGTTCCAGCACCAGGAACATGTTGTTTGCAGAATGAATCACGTATTTTTGCATACAGGTATACATTCCCCACAACAGTTCCATGAGCAGGAACACACGTTCCACACTTTTTCTCAGATGTTCCATATTCATATAATCTATATTTACTTTTACTATGGCTGAGCATGATAAGAGTTTTTATGCAGAGCAAGTGTTATGCAAAAATCAGAATTTTTTTGCAGGACTGTGATGAGCATGTGAATTGTTGTGAGAAAGGGACCATGTTTGCAATGCTTTATATTTCATTTATTTTAATTGTTTTACTATATTTTTTTATTCCACCTCTAATATAGAAGCACAAGTGACATTTTAGTTATCCCTAGTATGAGGTTAGTACACGCCAGTTTATCCTCTGACCGCCAGCCGCCAGGAAGCTGTGTGGTCGGCGACTGCCTCTCTCTTAACAAGGTCCCCCTGCGAATCCCTTGCAAAAACAAGGGTCTGTGCTAGCAGCAAGAGACCCTCGCATTTCAGAGTGGGGCGAGGCGTGTATATCTATTAAGTCACTCCCACAAACTGGCAAACAAACCCCTGGAGAAGTTGGAACAATATTGCCTGCAGTACAGGGTGATCAACAATGGTGGCACTGTTTAAAACAGCAGTAATTTCGTTCCGTTCCGGCGTTCCGGTTCTCAACCAGTGCCCTTGGGGCATTGTACTACTGAAGGAACGTTATATGGTTAATGGTTTACTTTTAAAATTCTAGAAATTTATATTGTTTTGATAATTAAAACCTATTAGTTATCCACGACCTTTTCTTCAACATTCATCATTATTATGTGTTTAGTTATATTCCTGTTGCGCCAATCACGTTATTACATCAGATCAGAAGTCAGGTCTCCGCAGCGTTGATGTCTGGTCATAGGAGAGATATGCAGTCCATAAAAAACCAGGTTGCAGGCTGTAGCAACCATACTCACCGCTGTCTCTGCAGCAGCACAGGGGAAGCTCTGACGTCACCGTGTGCAAATCCAAGGCGGAGCTGAGCATCTCTCACTCACTCCCTCCTATGCCCGGAGAGCTGTTGGTGCTGAGGCTGGGTAAGGGATAGAGAAAGAGAAACTTTTATATTTGGGCAATCCCAGTTGACGACAAGCACCTCCTTTTACACACCCCACATGTCACAAGGACAGAGACTCAGAATCCTGAAGAATTCCTGCTGTCTTCAACTACACCATCAGTGATCAGTTACATTCGCCAGATCCGGGATCATTGGAAGCCTGTGTAGAATTACCCTAATCTGAGCAGTGTATTTAGCTCACACCTGCCTATCCCGTTGCGGGGAGTTAGAGCTCAGAATGCATGTATTCTATTGCTGAGTCATAGATCAGTCTCATCTAAAATCTCCACGACCGAGAAGGGTGTCAATGCGTTTGATCCCTGTCTAGTGCATTGCCGATAGTCAGTATGATAGCTGCTGCTTTTCTGGTGTTACTCAGACCCTACAGCATACAATGTGCCCTCCTCCTGCTAGTACTCATGCTAGGGACTATAGCCACCATCTCCTTCCTGTGCTGCTGGCACCGCAAGCTCCAGAAGAGACATTCCATGAAGACTGTGTTCAGTAACCGTGCAAGGAGCAGAGGTAGGACATGTAAGAAAACATAAATATTTTTTAATATAATATGGCTTATTTTTTATTGTATGATTTTGCTGTACACAGCAATGATAACTGGCGTTTGGCACCCCAGCTGGTGCGGACTACTTCTCTCGTGATGCTTAGAGAGCCGTTTCGCTGTTTAAGCATCATAGGAGTTGCAGTCCACAACAGTTGGAATGCTAAAGGTTACCGAGCACTCTCATACCCACACCAGGGCAGCCATAGATAATGGTTTTACCAGCAGTCACACTACCCTTCCTTGCACCCATTGCAAGCATCGTGGAATTATCACTTTGGAGTATGATTCGAGTTGTACATATCCTGTTTATTTGTGAGACCCAGTTAAAAAGTATAGTGGTTTATTGCCTGTCTTGACCTGGTTTACTTTCTCACTGCCCCCTGTGGAGGCACAGTGTAGATGTGGCAGTCATCCTATGATCTGATTCATTTGGCAAACATCTTTAGGACATTTCCAGCAGGACTGCGGCAGACAAGTCTCCACCCATCCTCCTGGAAATTGGAGCAAGTACACTGGGTGAGATGTTGGGACAGTGAGGGGGGGGGGGGGGGGGGGGGAGTGTTGCAGACAACACTTTATACACTACACAATGTACTTGCACTATATTCTATGCACTTGGCCTTCCCTCATTTCTTAAATAACTGGTGTATTATACAGTTATGTCCTTGACCCTTTAGAATTGCTTGTTGCTTTTTAAGAGGATTTGTTTTTAATCCAACCCAAAAGTGAAGGACTGAAGCTGATGATTGACTGCGTTTTTCTCTTTCCAGATGCCCTCCTGAGATCTCATCACTTTCGCTCAGAGGTAATTGCATTAAATCATCATTCCAAGGCCACATGTATTGGCAGACTGCAGAGAACACAATAATAAACAATGCTGCAATACTAGCACACTTAGGGTGTTATATTTAGCCCAGTGTGTGTAATACGTGTTTAGACTGATGTGGTGACATATAAGCATAACTTACACACTCATTATTCATAGTTTGACGTTATGTATAGAAAACAATTGCGGGACAAAGTTCTAGAACACCAGAGGAATGTTTACCCTTTTAAATGCCCCTTCGCTTCCCTTGACAATGCTAAAAAGTGGTGCTCTAGAAAAATGCATAGTTTGCATTATGAAGAGTCATACAATAAAAGGAAACAGAAGTGATTGGGACAATCAGAAAATGCCTGGGGCAGTCAACATTACAGCTGGTGTTCAAATACATTTGGAAAATTTGCTTACCATATATGTCTAGTAGGAGTTGTTTATCTAACAGTTCAACACTGGAGTAGGTACATTAAACATTTGCTCAAGATGAAAAAAAGACTAAAACATCTTTGCAATTTGATTGAACATGTTGCATTAATATTGCCCTATTTTTGTCCACAAAAAATTGTTTGTTTAGACCCGTAGACGAAGCGCTGGTTGGTTATGTTAGATGGAGACAAATAGGTTATGGTCATATATGTGTTGTTGGTGTTGCACAAATGTTCATTGGGCATCCATTTGCTTTCCTATGGAAGCCCTCCGTTTGGCTTCCAAGAGATGCTAGGTATCCACGTTTTGTGAATACGTACTATATATCAGAGAGAAACCCAGAAAAAATGTTAAGGTTTTGCAAAAATAATTAAAAACAAGAATTAAATTATACAGATTTGTTTAAATATAGTTTTAATATATATTAATGAGTTCCATTCTGTGTTTTGGTGGTGATGTTATAAGGATAGCTACATCTTAATAATGTATTAAAATGCAAACACCTCCAAAACTTGGCTGAAGACTCACCCAAGCAGAAATAGCTACTGTGTTTTTGACGAGCAAATGTAGCATAAAATATTATTATTATAATAAAATATTATTTATACAATGTCATAGCAGATATTAAGCACATTTAAAGTGAACCTGGGATCCACATTAGTAGTGAATGTTTAGGTTCCGGTAAGTATATGTACTCGTTATCTACATGTTTGATGTCTAAATATTGTTATATTTAAAGAGAGATTAAGCCTTAAAAATAAAAAACAACATACCCAATACCTACATTTTGTCCTGGTCCAAAGTGCTGAAACAAACAGTGAATCAACGGTGGATAAGAATAAAAGTCAAGTATGGGGAAATGTACTAAAAGTGCTTCAGTTACCATGGAAACCGATGGAATGTTCCTGCTGATTTGATAACTTTTAGAAGTTTGCCCCAGAAATTACTTTCATAAATGACCCCCAATGAATTCAGTGTGTCCTGTGTCCCTTTTCTTCTCCAGTGCTCATATCTTGGCTCTCACTTACCTCTTCTCTGCTCTTTCCTATCACTTTTATCTTTCTAATTGTTTACATTAGATCTAGTGATCATGCTAGGATCAAATTTGCATCCACATTCTTCTTCACATTCATTCCCAGTTCATTGTCATTCTCCCTAACTGTTCACATGCCAACTTGCATTCACATTTTCCTTCACCAGCTCTTTAGCATTCTCTTTTCTAGTTCCATTCCCAAATGTCAGAAGATGCTTGACACCAGTAAGACTGACCGATAGTTTAGCTATTGGCTCAAAGAAGCTGCATCTTCATTAAATGATATCTCCAATGTATTTGTTTTGTGAACAAGGACTAGCCAATATCTTGTGAAAGACAGTTCTTAGAAGTCAAAAAAAGAGATATGCTCTCGGGATGAAAAATGATGATTGATGATTTAAGGAAATTTTCTTTTAACAAAGGTAATAAAGTACAAAAATGTAAAAATTGCATTACAGGTAGGTGACCTAGTACGCTGGCTTGGCTGCCTCACGATTTTCGTGCTTAGATGCGCTTAATCATAGGCCTTTGATCTTCATCCACTGTCATCAAGCAACTCAAGCATAGACAATAAAATAATCACGATTAGAAAGTGCATTATTTATTAACAAACAAGGACTAAAATGAAAATACAAATGAATAGCCTACTATAGGCACCCTAAGAGCTGGAAAATAGAGCAGTGTTATGCTCTGGAAAGTATGAGTTTTTAATACACTGGTGAAATACTTTTTTATGAATTACTCCGGTATTGATGTTTGGGTGTACTATGGATATTTTTTTTTAAATTTAAGTTTTTATTGAGTCAACAACATATACACTTCAAAAACAGTGTTACATGAAATTATAGTAAGACATATGAGAGAATATCACTGGATAATTTTGCATTTCCGGGTCCCTCTGTGCTAAGGAAGAATATTCTGCCATTACATAAAAGCCCCCTTATTAATCTCCTTCTATAATGCGAATATGTTCCAGTGTGTGTCAGAAGTGCACCAGGTTCGATCAGATTAAGCATGACCGTGCATGGAAGAGAACTGTAGTCTGCCGTGGGCACAGAGATATAAAATTTAAAAAGGCAGTTTGTGGTATGCATACTTCTATGTGTAGTTTACACTTGTTTGCAGTTAGTGAAAGGCATTTATTAGCTAGCAGGTCTCTATCAAAGTGTTTTAGTTATGGAGACAGACTAAGTTTGATGCATTTAATAGTGCTTAAACTGTAAATTGTACATGTTTTGTTTACAAGTGCATGTAGGTATTCATTTGGAATCTCTTAGTTTCTGTTTTAACCTTTCCCACTGTTGATCTGCAATAGGACAATTGCGTCTTTTCAATCACTTGAGTTACCGTATTTGCTCGATTATAAGACGAGTTTTTTTCAGAGCAAATGCTCTGAAAAATCCCCCTCGTCTTATAATCGAGGTCTTCTTATAATCTGACCTCAAATTGAGGTCAGATTATAAAACATGGATCCAGGTCCCCAGCAGAGCTGCAGGGGACCTGGATCCCCCTCTCTGACAGCAGGGGAAGTCTGCGCGATGAGCGCAGACTCCCCTGCTTCCGCCCGGCACGACCGCCGGGGCTTCTGTGAAGAAGCCGGGTACTTCCGCTTTCGTCACAGAAGTCTCGGCGAGCGTGCCGGGCGGCAGCAGGGGAGGTCTGCGCTCATCGCGCAGACTTCCTCTGCTGCCCCACTAGCCACCAGGGTAAATCGGGCAGCTGTGGGATGTCTGCACGTATCGTGCAGACATCCCCCGGCTGCCCCCACTAGCCACCAGGGATCGAGGTAAGGGGAAGGGAGGGTGGCAAAGAGACGGAGGGAGGGAGGGGGGCAGAGAGACAGGGGGGACAGAGCAGGAAGGGGGGGAGAGGCAGAGGAAGGGGGGACAGAGCAACAAAGGGAGGGAGGGGGGCAGAGAGAAACATGTGGGGGGGAAGAGACAGGCGAGGGGGGAGTGGGGAGTGAGACAAAGCTGGGGGCAAGGGAAAGAGAGAGGCAGCATTGGCACATAAAAGGAAATAAACACAAGAAATGCATTTTTTTAATATAATATTTTATTAAAAAAGCAATTTACATGTGAATATATACAAGTTTAACTTTTTTCCTATAGGGTAGTCTTATATTCAGGCTTTTAGTTTTTTTCCTAAAGGAATATCCAAAGTTTGGGGGGTCGTCTTATAATCAGGGTCGTCTTATAATCGAGCAAATACGGTACTTTATCTCATTTCATTGAATCCCATTGACTGCAATAGAACATTTTAAGTTAAAAACAGTCATTAGTGATTTTTTGTGTCATTGAATAAGGACCATTTTGATTAAACTTCAGCTATCAAACTTTGATGCATTACTGTTTTTGAAACATGCATTTAATTTTTTTACTGAGCATGTGCAGTGAAAGCTTCCTTCTGAATGTGGTAACTGCCTTCCTTTTTTGACAGCAGTGATCGATGGGGCATATATTTTACTGCTCCTTTAACATATAGCTCAATAGGTTAAAGGACCATTACAATCGTCAAATAAGTAAAATAATTATCTAATGCATAGTAAAAGCTTCCACTAACTAAACATATGTTTCAGTTAATTCTTACAGTCAGTAGAGCATGAATAATCATATCTATACATACCAGACACAATCTAACAGATCTATTTTTACCACACAAATTCCCAGTTTACTGTGCTGCAAAGGGGTCTGGGTAAGGATATGCAAAAAATGTGAACAATGACGTTTTTCTTCAATTATCTTGTTGTACATGCATTTTGTTTTTTGCATGCATTCCCATTGACCCCATTAATTATCATCAGTTGGAAAATTGCTGGACAAGAACAGTCCTGTGTTCATCTTAAAACAGGGCTAGACAAACCCCAGGCGCCAGGTCGCCATGGCGACCAGGAAATTAGACCTGGCGCCTGGGTGCCGTCAGCCTCATGTTCCCCTTGCTGCTGCCATCCGTTTTTTTAAATTATTTTTTGGGACCTCGAGGGGGTAAAGCCTGTGCCATCCGCACAGACTGCAAGCTCCGCCCCCTCACGCAACGCGTGTCTGAGTGCCGGGTGTCGTCACGTGACATCCTGGCACTCAGCAGGCAGATCAGCTGCAGCACGAACACGTTAAGAAGAAAACAAGAAAAGACTGTGAGGTGGGTGTGTGTTTGTATATATGTGTATATGTAAAGTAGGCGTGTGAGAGGTGTTTGTATATATGTGTATATGTAAAGAAGTGTGTGTGAGGTGTTTGTATAAATGGGTATATGTAAAGGGGGATGGGACTCTTCATCACGGCTGCTTCCGCGCAACCGCTTCACCGCCGACTCTGCAGCACAACACAGATTGTCGCTGGAGATTTCATCGCGGGACATTTCTTCGCTAAAGGTAAGTATTTATCCTATTTTAGCTTAAGGGTGGTTAGAATTAAGGTTTGAGGGTTTAGAATTAGGGTTTAGGGGGTTAATTTTAGGGTTCGGGGTTAATTTTAGTATTAGGGTTTAAGGGGTTAATTTTAATATTAGGTTTTAAGGGGTTAGTATTAGGGGTCGGGGGTTAGTATTAGGGTTTAGGGGGTTAGTATTAGGGGTCGGGGGTTAGTATTAGGGTTTAGGGGGTTAATTTTCGTATTAGGGTTTAGGGGGTTAGTATTAGGGGTCGGGGGTTAGTATAAGGGTTTGGGGGTTAGTATTAGGGTTTAGGGGGTTAGGGTTCGGGGGTTAATTTTAGTATTGGGGTTATTTTTAGTATTGGGGTTTGGGAATCATTTATTAGGGGGGGTTATTTTCGTTTTACTTTTACATTTGTAAGAGCTGACAGTTCAGCACTGAACTGTCAGCTCTTACATAGCCGCGGCCGCGATGAAACGGCCGCGTTATTCTTCATTGCTGACAGTTCAGCGTTCTAACTGCCGTGCTGAGCTGCCAGCGATGAAGATGTGGCGAACAAGTGTCCTAGACCCTATGTAAAGTAGGTGTGTGTGAGGTGTTTGTATATATAGGTATATGTAAAGTAGGTGTGTGTGAGGTGTTTGTATATATGTGTATATGTAAAGTGGCAATAGCCAGCACCGAAATTTCTATTTTGGGGCACCCACGATCGCCCCACGGAGCGATCGTGGGGAGCCATATTGACGGCTAAGCTCTCTGCCGGTCTGAGCTTCGGAAGTGAAAGTAACTTCACTTCCGTCGCTCTAAATATGCTACTTTCCCCTAGTGGTAGTTAAGTAGCATTGCAATGGAAAATATTTAAAATACATATTTAATTAATTAAAGACAGGTCATATAGCTATTTCAGCCTATAGGGTTAAAATTAAATATTTTTTAGCATAAGGGATAGGGTTAAAATTAAATTAAAATAAAAAAATATTAAGGGATATAATAAGGATTAGAGTTGGGGTTAAATTTAGTGTTAGGGTTAAATTTTGGGTTCGGGTTGGGGTCAAAAGGTCAATATAGGAAAAAAACACTATTTTTGGTTTTTGCCCCATAACTCGCAAAAAAATACGGAAAAATATGGAAACATCCATATTTTTGAACTCGGGACAACATTTAGAAACTATTTAGACGGGGTCTTTTTTAATGATTTTATTTGTTTAAATTATATTTTAGGTCAAAGATAGAAAAAGTAGGTTTTTTAAAATTTTTCATCATATTTTATGATTTTGTTTGTAGTAAATTATAAGATATGATGAACATAATGGTATCTAATGAAAGCCCTTCTTATGACGATAAAAACAACATATAATTTGTGTGGGTACTGTAATTACAGCTAAACACAAACACCCTATAAATGTCAAAACAGCCATTGTCACCAAGGGAAAGTCAAGGTGAAAATGTCTTGTCACTAAGGGGTTAAAAGTCATTATTTATGTGCTTATATTCCTCCTGCCTCCTCTAGAGGTCTCCCTACCTTACTTTGCTTGTATTCCTTCCCCTCTGTTTGGTGTCAGGTGGGCTCTTTACCTTTTGCTCACACCCAGGTTAAATAGCTGCAATTTCTGGCAAGCAGTGCTTTTGCATTGAAGTTGGATGCCTGATTTCTGAGAGCTGCTGCTTCTGTTCCTGATACGCTCCTTAAAGCCCATTTGTATTGTGACCCTGTCCAGGAACTGGGAATCTGAACCTGAGTGGCTCAACCATCTCAGTAGATGATTTTCAGCATCTCCTGAGACCCTCTGAGTACATCAAGATCTCTTCAGCTAAGTTGCTCCTGCTTAGTCACCCTCTCCAGGGTGTTCCTGCTTAGTCACCCTCTCCAGGGTATTCCTGCTTAGTCACCCTCTCCAGGGTGTACCTGCTTAGTCACCCTCTCCACGGTGTTCCTGCTTAACTACCTACCTTTGACCTCACCCCCTCTCGGGTGTTCCTGCTTAGTGACCCTTGCCTCTGGCCTCTTCCCTTGTTTAACTCTCTCCACCCCTACCTTTGCTTTGTCTACAGTCCCTACTATAGCTCTTTGTTCTTACTGCAGTTCCTACTCATACCCTTTTCCTATTCTGCAGTTCTTTGCTAAATTCCCTCTTGTCTCTCCTTCAGTCTTTATTCCAATACCCAGCTCTGTTTCTTTATCTGTTCTCCCTTTGCACTATATTTAACATGCAACCAGACACCTCCACCATCCCTGCACTTAAAACTCCTACCTGACCTGGTAAAGGCCCTGACAGGTGTTTGTATTTATGGGAATATGTCAAGTAGGTGTGTGTGAGGTGTTTGTATATATGTGTATATGTAAAGTAGGTGTGTGTGAGGTGTTTGTATATATGTGCATATGTAAAGAAGGTGTGTGTGAGGTGTTTGTATATATGTGTATAAGTAAAGTAGGTGTGTGTGAGGTGTTTGTCTATAAGTGTATATGTAAAGTAGGTGTGTGTGAGTTGTTTGTGTATATGTGTATATGTAAAGTAGGTGTGTGTGAGTTTTTTGTATGTATTTTGTGCATTTGTCAAGCCCAGTCTTAAAAGGGCATGTTTTCAAGCAGAATTTTTTAAAATGTATTTTCTTATTTTATTTAATATTTTTAGCTGTCTATTTTTACTACTTTTTTTTTTTTTTTTTTCATATTTATGCCATGTTTTTATTTACATTAAGTTGTATAAAAGTCTGCTTCACAATCCTTGTTTTTTTTTTTTTTTACATTTTTATTCGGGTTTTGCATGAATACAATCATTGAAAAATATGGATGAACGTCAAATATGTCCCCCATGGGACTGTTTCGGTAACAAAACTGGCATGTATAATCATAGGTACATATGTCAGGCGTTAATATTGTAACAAACTGTGAACAGTGCAGTGAGCATATATACATCTATATGGATACAGATATCAAAAAAAAATTTATAATAACAAAATATATGTTGGGTTTTTAACTTAGTAGATAGTTGTTATTCGTCATTTAGTATATATCTATCTGTATCATAGCTCCATAATCAGGTAAAAAACGTCATCCCTTGATCAGGTAGGGGGAGACCCGTATGCTGCTGGCCCTTTGTCACATTAGAATCAATGTTGAACTTTCAAAATATGTGGGTCTGATTGCCAAAGTTGTTACATAAAACAACAACAAACTGACTTTTAAACAAACAAACATGTCTCCAGTTGCCGGGTGACCAAGAAATATTCAGTATAATGGATCAGCGCTACATCGCGTGACCTCAATATGCTTTAGATTCATGTGGGTAGCCATTTTTTAAGTGAAGTGGGTGGGGGGGGGGGGGGTGAATGCTAAACAGTCAAGGAATAGGGTCCTTGCCTTGTAAAATTTGATCCATGTACCACGGCGAGTTTTGGAAGGAACCTTTAATTTGTTTTTTAACAGCTGGCGATAAAGAATTGATGTAGTATTGTCAGTTCTCAAAAAATCGTTTCGTGGTCTGGTTGGAGTTTTGGCGTGCCGTGAGCCAGTTCATTCGAAATAAATGAAATAATTTGTCTTGGAACATTTGAAGGGATGGTTCCTCTTTCCGAATCCAGACCTGTAAAATAGTTTTATTAGCCACTGCCATAAGTATCCTGGCTAGTTTTATTCTAGGGAATGGGTTTGGAGCAATGCCAAAAAGTGCAAATTCTATGGTCAGTGGAAATCGTATTCCAAGTGTGGTTTTGGCAAACTGGTGTACTGTGGCACGAAATTTGCATACGATTTTACAGAACCACAAACAATGATTAAGGTCTGCTTGAGCGCAGTTACATTTTGGGCAAATATCTTGAGCGTTAGAGAACATCAATTTGCTCTGGGTTGGTGAAATATAGGCCCTGTGAAAGATTTTCAAAAACATGTCTCTATATGCAGTGGATTTAATAGTGGTAAGTAATGTATTATGTGCTTTGAGTAGATCATCTATGGATGTGGTGGGTAAGACTGATAACCATTTGCTGGGTCCCGTTGTTATGTTAGAGTGGTCAATTGGTTTGTAAAACAAATGTCGTAAACGTGCCGTCGAGTATCTAGAAGTGTGTTTTCTGTCAATAAAATTGTCTAGGGGGTTGTCCCAATCGGTTTCTGAAAAATGAGATATGGTGTGGGCGATAAAGCTCCGTAATTGAGCGTATGCAAAAAGATTTAAAGACATGTCAGGGAAATTAGTCTTTATAGTATGTTGGCTAAGGGCCTCTTTCCTAGGTAGACAGAGCATGGGTCTTATGGTGTGTACGTTGAATTTGTGCCATTGAATAAAGGGATAGTTGGTGTGTCCATGTTGAAATTGTGGGTTTCTCAAAAGGGGGGCGAAAGTGGTGTGTGTGTAGCTCAGGCCCATTTGTGTCCGAACAAGTTGCCACGCCCTTATAGGACCAAAAAGTAAAGGGGATTTTCTCACCTCTTTGGGTAGCAGCCCAACCGTTGTGTGGAGGAGCGCAGTGAGATTAATCTCTGGATATAGATTCTGGTCAAGTAAATGGTCGGTAAAGTAAGGTTTCATTGTGATCCAGTCAATAGCGAATCTTAGTAAAGAAGCCCAGTTGTAGGCACGGATGTCAGGCATATTTAGACCTCCCAAGGATGGTGGTTGTTGTAGTTTAGTCAGGCTTATCCTGGGGCGTTTCCCTTCCCAAATAAAGCGTCGGAACGCTGAGTTAAGGAGTTTGATATCCTTGTGTCTTAATAAAAGAGGGTGGGATTGAAGTGGGTATAAGAGCCTGGGGAAGCTGATCATTTTGATCAGGGCCACACGGCCAATGTATGATAACTTTAACGTGTGCCATGACGTGAGCTCATTGGTAATCTTTGTTATCACTGGTGTGTAGTTGAGTGCGTATAATCTATGTTGTTTCTTGGGAATGTGGACTCCTAAATACTGTAGGGAGGTAGGTGCCCACTTTAGAGAGGTCGAAGGCATATGTGGCGGAGTGAGCGAATTACGTAAATACAGAGCTTCCGATTTAGCGTAGTTAATAGTGAACCCACTAATGATGCTAAAATTATCAATAATATTGTTGATAAGGGGCCAGTCCCTGCCAGGGTCGTTTACAAACAGGAGTATGTCATCTGCAAACGCCGTCGCCTTGAGCTTTGAGGAACCTATCTTTATGCCTGGAATGTTGGGGTGCGTGTGGAGAATATGAAGCAAGGGGTCGAGTGCCATGTTGAAGAGAAGAGGCGATAAGGGGCAGCCCTGTCGTACCCCTCTCTCGATAAGGATGGGTGTGGAGTGGCGGCCATTTACTATCAAAGAAGTGGTGGCGTTGGAATAGATGTTTCTGAAAAATGCTAGAAAGTTGGCACCAAACAGTCTGAATTTTAAAATGCGTATTATGTGTGGCCAAGCTATACTATTGAATGCTTTGTTTGCGTCTAAGCTTATCAGTGTGTTGTTGTGTGTTGTGGTCGTTAAAGAGGCTTGGGTAATCGTGGCTAAAGCCGTTCGGATACCCATCGTTGGGGAGCGGCCATTCAGAAACCCCAGTTGGGCAGGGTGAAGTGAAGTAGGTAATATTTGTTGTAGTCTATTTGCTATGATTTTTGTGAGGATTTTTATGTCCGAATTTAATAATGCGATGGGGCGATAGGATTCCATAGATTCTTTGTTTTTACCCGTTTTGAGTATCAGGATGGTTTTAGAATCTAGCAGGGAAGATGCCGGAGTTTGATCAATATAGATCGAATTAAATAAGGCCGTAAGTGTATCTATGAGTTCAGGTTTGAGTAATTTGTAATATTCGGCCGGAAAACCGTCTGGTCCCGGAGTTTTTTGGTTGGAGAGGTGGGTAATGGTAAAGGAAACTTCCCTCGGTGTGATTGGTTTATTAAGTAAGTCCCTATGGTCGTTGGAGATTCTCCGTAAATTCGCCTGTTGTAGAGTAAAAATACCTAAAGTGTTGTTGTCTGGGTCAGACTTAAAAAGATGCGTATAGTAATTAGTAAATTCGGAAAGAATAGTGTCCTGGTCCGTGATATGTCTCTCGCCATTACGAATACCAAGGATGTGTGTGCGTGGGCGTCTGGCTTTGGCTATCTTGGATAACAGTCTCCCTGCCTTCCCGCCCCATTGGAAAAAACGCTGTTTGCTTTTTTCCAGAGATCTTGTGGCTTTTTCTGTCAAAAAAGTTTCTAGCAGTTGTCTGGTGTTTGTGTATACTTGTTTGTCCTCTCTTGTTTTAGTGGAAAGATACTGTCTCTGTGCTTGGGCCACAGCTTTTAGTAGTGAGTCGTATTTTTTCCTCCAAATATTTCCTAGTTTTGCAGTATAACCAATGATATGGCCGCGTAGCACTGCTTTAGAGGTGTTCCACAGTAGCATTGGGTCATCAACGTGGGCCAAGTTGTCGTCTACAAAGTTGGCCCACGTTGAAGAGAGGAATGTCTTGAATTCCGCATCTGTGTATAGCCAGGAGGGAAACCTCCAATTCTCAGGACGGTGGGTAGTAGGTCCCAGAGATATGGTTAAGGAGACCGGGGAATGGTCAGATACCACCCTCGTGTGTATCGTGGCTTTAGTGGTTAGTGATAGGAGATGATTTGACACTAGTATATAGTCAATGCGGGATTCCGAGTTGTGTACATGGGAGGAGTAAGTAAATTCTTTAGAATTGGAATTTAGTATTCTCCATATATCTGTCAGTCCCATATGACCCATAACAAAATTTACCCCATCGTCTGATTGTGAATGGTGTGTTCTCTGACCTGTGGAGGTGTCTAGAAGAGGGTCAGCCACTGTGTTGAAGTCTCCCCCCAGGACCATGGGCAAATCCGGCAAGTTCGAGAGAGCGCTCACCAGGGATGCAAAAAATTCCTGGCCTGTTTGGTTGGGTGCGTAGATATTGACTAGTAGTAACCTCTGTCCGTTGATGGTTGCCTCTAGTATAATGTAACGTCCTTTGGGGTCTTTAAGATGTTGGTGTATCTCGTAGGCGATTGAGGTGCTAATGAGAATAGCGACCCCTCTGGTCTTTTTTCTATTATTAGCTGTAAGGCATTCTGCTATCCAGGGGTCCCGCAGGGCGGTAGGGCATTTTTTGGACCAATGTGTTTCTTGTAAGAAGATAATTTCTGGACCCAGTTTTTTCAGATGTGTTATGATCTTCCTCCTCTTTACCGGGGAATTAAGGCCGTTGACATTCCAGGACAGAATTTTCAGGTTCCGTAGTGTGTGATGTTTCAGATTGTTGGATGTGGTCGCGTCTTGGTTAGCCAATGCCTTTTTTGTAGTGTTGATGTGTCAGAGGGATTCCAGTTTGTGAGGGGTTGCCTCTGTCCCAGCGAGCAGAGGCCAACTTCCCATGTATCATGGTCGGTGTGAAACGTGGAGCTGTTATTGGAGACATGAACCAACAAAAACATCTAACTTTTGAACTGTCCGAACTAGTGATTGATTCCAGCGGTATGAGACCTTCGGGTCTCTCAATCTCGATGGCCTTCGGAACCATGAGTTTCGTAGCCAGAAGCCAGAGGTGGAAATAGAAAAATAAAGTCATTGTAGCGTTTGAGAACCTCCACTCCTGTTCTGTAGTATTTGGATAAAGTCTTTGGCCTGTTGGGGCGAGTCGAAAAATTCCGTATGTCCTTCGTGAGAGACTCTGAGTCTAGCTGGATACATTAAGGCAAAGCGTACTTTCAACGAGAATAGCTCTTTACACACCTGTGAAAATTCTCGACGTCTGTTGGAGACTGCAGCTGAGTAGTCTTGGAATATGAGAATTTTCTTGTTCCTAAACATCAGTTCCTTCGACTTGCGGTAGCCGGTTAGAACAGCCTCTTTGTCAGCATAGTTCAAGAACTTTGCAATTACCGCTCTAGGTCTGCCAGATTTGTCCGGAGGTTCCGGGCCGATTCTATGTGCCCTTTCGATCAGTAATCTGTCGTGTGGTTTAGGCAGGGCCAAGGCGTCCGGGAGCCATTGTTGTAGTAGATAGATAAGTTCCGATGTCGGTATGGATTCTGGTAACCCCAGAAATCGAAGGTTGCTTCTCCTCCCCCTGTTTTCAAGATCATCAATTTTATCCTGGAGGGAGGCGAGAAGCGTTTGTTGATTTTGAAGTTCGAGTTGTGTGTGTTGGGTTTGTTCCTCTGCGACTCCTTGTCTGGTTTCCAATTCGGAAATTTTTGCTGCATTAGCATTGGTAGTGATGGACACTGTGTCAATTGCTGCTTTAAGTTCAGCAAAGCGTGCGTCCAGTAGAGGCATCAGGGTCTTTGTGACCTCTAAGGCCGTTGCGGTAGCCTGAGAGGATGTCATATCGACTTGCGAGATTTGTGTATCGAAGAGAGGCGGTGAAGGGGGGTTTTGTGGGGTACGGTCTTCTTTGCCCACTTTCTGCTTGCCTTTGCCTTTCTCCTTATCTATGTCTTTACTTCTCTGTGTACGTCTTTGAGAGTCCACGAATTTGTCCATAGCTGAATTTGTCAGGTGTATGAAGGAGTGGAGGTCCACGGTTATCAGTAGGTGTTACATATCAACACACAGGAGTCCCGTGGTAAAAATGAGTTCAGTCCTGTCAGAAAAATACGGGAGAGACCGTCGGGGGTTCTTCAGAGGGGAAATGCGATTGGGAGAAAATACTCCAACAGGGATGGGGGTTGTATATACCGCAGTTGCCCACTGGCCCCGGGGGGAGAGACCAGCAGATGGGGTTTATGTACACCTATGTGTGTATGATTGGAGAAAAGTTGGTTAAAGGTCACAGGTCAGCAAGTCGTGAATGCGTTGTAAGGTTTATTTAACTGACAGCTTATGGGAACCCTTGCTTGATCAGGGTTATAAGATACTTAAGTGTTGAACCAGTGTGTGGGGTACCAACACTTATAAAGATTGTATTCGGGGTAGTGCAGTGTAGGACAAACTTAAAATCACTGGGATGTTTAAGTGGAGTAGTGAGTAGTGGGTTCAAAAGAATGGATATCCTTTACGTTTGGGGAACACTGTCATGACATTTCAAAAACAATACAGTTTGTGAGCCTTCCCACAGAGTGGCAAAGATATCATGTAGACGCTTATATACAAATATACAAGTATGACCGGAGCACCACGGAAATCCTATATATAGGTAAGTAACCCCACAGTGTAGCAGGAGCACCACATAAATTCTAGTATGTAGAAATATAGCCCCACAGTATAGCGGAAGCTTCTCACAGGTCTCTTATAAATGAATGGGTTGGCCCACAGTATGATAGTGGCACCGCAAAAGGTTTTATATGCACATATATTTCACTTGAATCCCCTCACTCTGTTTACCACTTTACCCCAGGGCTTGACAAATTTAATTTTATTCTAGGAGCCAGCAAAAAATTTTAGGAGCCAGACAATCACGCAAACATACACGCAATTCATAAACACACACACACCAACCCTAGTCACATATACACCCCACACACCAACCCACTTCACATATACACACACACACACTTCACATATACACATATACACCTCCCCCCACACCTCACATATACAACTCCCCCCCCACATATACACCTCCCCCCACACTTTACACATATATACCCCCCTTCACATATACACCCCCCCCCCACACTTCACATATATATCCCCCCCCCACTTCACATATACACCTCCCCCCACACTTCACATATATACCCCACACTTCACATATACACCTCCCCCCACACTTCACACATATATACCTCCCCTTCACATATACACCTCCCGCCCCCCACACTTCACATATATACCCCCCCTTCACATATACACCCCCCCTTCACATATACATCTCCCCCCCACACTTCACATATACATCCCTCCCCCCCACTTCACATATACAACTCAAACATACACAAGTTTTTTTTTCCCTTCTTAACTTCTGAGTGCTGGGTGTCGTCTCTTGACAACCCAGCACTTAGCCGAAAGAGCCATGAAGATCGGCTGCGGCACAAATGTTTCCCCTCCCTGCTGCCTTACCTCATTGCTGGGGAGGGGGAACATTCGTGCCGCAGCCGATCCTCATGGCTCTTTCGGCTGAACACGTGTTGCGCGAGGGGGCGGAGCTTGCTGTCTGTCCCCTCGCGCTGCACAAGACGGATGGCAACGGCAAGGGGAACATTAGGGCAACGGCACCCGGGCGCCAGGTTCCATTTCCAGGTCGCCATGGCGACCTGGCGCCCGGGGTTTGTCGAGCCCTGCTTTACCCCTAAGGCTATCAACAATACAATTAGAAGGTTATAAACCAATGTATTGCCCTTCACCCTCAGACATAGAGTTCGGGATACTTAGCCCTGTACAGCTTCTTCTGTGATGTCCTGGTTGCGGGAAAGGTCACCCCCAGGTGGGTTCTCTTTAGGTTGATCGTGGATTTATAGTCTTCAATGGTCCCAGGATCATCTATCCCCAATACCGCTATACCAGATAAGTGTTAATGCCGTGTCCCCACAAAGGGAGAGTTGTTTAAAGAAGTCAAGACAATGTCTGAAGGAGTCCAATTTTTATGCAAATCTTCTGGGGGAGCGGTATAATGGCCGCTGTTTGTTTTTTTAGGCCAAAATTAAATGTGTGTGGTTTACTAATGGCGGCCCTCCGAGTTGGGGGTTTTCCCCCTTTTTTGCTCTCAGTCTGGCCAGATGAATGTAGTTAACAGTCCAGATTACAGACCCAGGGCAGTTTGTTGCTTGAGCATCCAGCGTGACAGGGGGGTTTCCCACAGCACCGGGTACTTCAGAGTTTCCACCAGGGATAAAGGGGATCGGGTATGTTACCGTGTTTCCACCGATTTGGGTAGGTGTCCTCACCGCCAACACCTGGACCCAGCTCACTGTTCGGTGGTGATTCCAGGAGGGAAGGAGAGAGGCCGTCAGGTGCTTCTTCCTCGGTGCAGTAAGATGGCTGTTGCGCGGGAAGATTTCCCGCCACACCGGACGCTTCGGAGTTACCCACTGGGAACAGCGGGGATCGAGGCACAGTTCTGGGTTTTCTTTAAGCCTGTGCGGAAGGTGGATGTGCCGGGTTCTAAGCTGTTAGTATCGTTACCGGGGTGCCGGGAGGCTTTTACGTGTGTCCGTGGCACCGTCGATTTGGGTAGGTGTCCTCACCGCCAACACCTGGACCCAAAAGCTCCGGGGGGTTATCCCTGTTCGGTGGTGGTAATTCTGAGCGTCCCAGGGGCGCTTAGAGGCGACAGGAGTGCCTGAAAGTCAGATTAGGCACGGAGCAGTCTCGGAACACGTCCGTCCATGTTGGCTGGTAGCCACGCCCCCTATTTTTACTACTTTTGATACATCTCTTGTGTTCAAAGAAAAAAAAAAAAATAAGGAATGTGAAGATTAAAACACAAATACATAATCATATGAACAAATACACGTTTTGTATAAAGTGTAAAAATTGTTTGTAATAATTGGATGCTGTAGATGTAAAAAAAAACTCAATTCATATTCCACAAACATAAGATAATTAGTTAAAGTAATTTTCTTCAAAGCATATTATTAAGATTCAACCCAGGAGGCCTATCTGAATTATCAGTGTCATAAAACAAATTGCTGCTGGAATCTGAAATCAGAATTTTAATATGATTTTATTTCCAATGTAGTAAATGATTAATGAATTATTTTGTTTCTAAGATGTGCACTGATTTAACTTACCATCATAATGCAACTATTTGACAATATGTATTGCACTAAAAACCTAGAGCCACCTCTGCTACCACTCCATGAATTCCTCAGTGACTTAAGAGTTGCCCCTAAAGTTTTGGAATGCCTACCACTTGCTGTTGAACCTCAAGTCCATGACCTGTCTTGTTGGCAGTTTGCTATTTATGCTTTGATCCCTGTATAATTTTTTTTTTTTTATTAGAGTATCAAAAACAAACATAGTTATATCAGAAAATTGGCCCTTTTAGAGTACAAATAAATATAAATAAAAATCATTTTGCAGATACATCCACGCAAATAAAACAAACAAACAAATACAAAAAAGCAACAGATATGTATGTTGGGTTCTGTCTATTGTGACATGTAACATCTTGAGTAATTAAATTCCCATAAACTAATATCGAAATATCTTATATTTTAATTAAAACAATAATTAGCCTCAAGGCTCCAGGTCAAGCCAGGTGGTCCAGAGGTCTTTGAATTTAGAGCCCAGATGTCTACATAGAAATAAGTCTTATTCCATTTTGCATTGGAATTGTTTCTGCTAGAACTGGAATTTGCCACTCTCCAATTCCAGTTTCCAATTCCTTGTGATACATAATTAGGAGACCATACAAATTATTAAACCTTTCTGGACCTAAGTAGAATTTTGAATGTTGGGATGAAATAGAAATAATTGTGGCGACAGGTTCACGTTGAGTTTCTAGACAGTATATCAGAGACAACCATAATATATACACAAGTAGAATAAAGAAAAATACTTCCTAAATCCCATTCTCTCAATAGATGCCAGAGAGGTATCAAAACATTAAGAAACATAAAAAGAACAATACAAAAATAGGATAGTGTAGATTGTTAGAGGTACCAAAAGTCTAAATTTAATACACAGTTAAAACTAAACTCACATGGAATTCTATATAAATATATTTATAAATGCAAATAAACTGAGAGCTCATGTGATGTCCCCTGCCTATGGTTCTAACCCTCCTCCTGCGTCTAGCGTCAAGAAAAACAATGGGATTTTCCACCAAAACGACCCATGATGGTATAAATTGAATATAATACATCTGAACAGACCTACTCACCCAGCAGACATGGCTCATGAGCGGCAAAGGTGTCCCCAGCACAGTGATAGCTGTGACTTGCACCGGAGGTCTAAGGGCTTGGTTAGCGGCTCATCTTCATGCCAATATCTCTGAAGAAGCTGCTACAAGCCTACAAAATGTGTATGCCTGTACTTCTTTCACTTTATCTGGTCCGAACCTGTACTTCACAACTGATCACCTTCACCAACCAAGCCCTTAGACATCCAGCGCAAGTCAGCACTAAGCTCATGAGTTGTGTCTGCTAGGTCTGTTAGGATATCTTATATTTCATCTATACATTCATGGGTCGTTTGGTTTTGACAAAGTGCTGCTAGACGGAGGAGGAGTTAATAATTTTTTGCCCAACCAGACATAAATCTTAATTGCCTTCTTGGGTCAAAATAGAGATCAAAACCCTTAATTGGATAGCCCTTAGACGGTATATCAATTTATGGATATAATAAGCATTAACAGCATTTATCCTGCCGAGTCAGGAAATTTCAAGACCTTACAATCTGTAATTTCTTTCTTGGTTTTAGACAAAAGAGAAAGATACTTTTCTGTAACCATCTGATTCAAATCCATTACAATTTTAATACCAAGATATTCTATAATCTGATTATTCCAATCTACCTTTACTAGAGATCTTAATTTACTATGTTACTCTAAAGAATATGGTAAGTTGAAAAAAATCCATTTTGTTAATGTTTAGCTCATAAATAGTGTAATGACCAAAATCACAAATTATTTGTAAAAGGATTGTAAGAGAAAGTTCTTGTCTGGTAATTGTCAAGTGGACATCATCCGCAAAAAGTGTTATCTCGTGGACCTGTTGATCTACCTCCAGTCTACTGAATTCGGTGAATTTCTAATCTTTACTGGTAGGGGCTTTATGGGTACAGTAGCGAGGTCAGAGGACAGCTCTGCCATGTAACATTCAGAAAATTAAACCAGTTATAATATAGCATGAGGTCCCAACAATCTTAGCCATAGGATTCAAATGTAGGGCATTTGTGTTAACTTTGAAGGGATTGGAGATGTCAAATGCGTCAATAGTTTTAGCCAAAAATATGTAATCAAATGTTTTTTCTGCATCTAAAGCATGGATTGTCGCCTGTAACTTCTTATTATTGATGATTTTTATTATATTAATGATCTTCAGAGAGTTATCAGTTGATTGCCTCCACATAATGAAACCTGCTTTATCACAATAGATAATATCAGACGTGATCTTATTTTGTCTTTCTGCCAAGATCTTCAAGAAGATCTTGATATCAAGATTTATTAAGAAAATTGGTCTATAGTTGGTGATATGACTAGGATCTTTTCCTGGTTTCATTATAGGAAAAATGGCCTGTTACTTCTCCTTCAGGATTTTCCCTCCCTTCTCAAATCTCACTATAAAATCTTAATACCGTATTTGCTCGAATATAAGACAAGGTTTTTCAGAGCAAATGCTCTGAAAAAGACCCATAGTCTTATATTCGAGGTCGTCTTATAATCTGACCTCAAACTGAGGTCAGATTATAAGACTGGGATCCAGGTCCCCGGCAGAGCTGCAGGGGACCTGGATCCCCCTCTCTAACAGCCGGGGGATGTCTGCACGATCCTTCGGCTGCCCCCACTAGCCACCAATGATATGCAGACATCCTCCATGCTGCCCGACACTTCCGTCTATTATCACGCACCGGCTGTCCATCATAATGGACGGAAGTGTCGGGCAGCATGGAGGATGTCTGCACGTATCGTGCAGACATCCCCCGGCTGCCCCCACTAGCCTCCAACGAGAGACCAGGTGAGAGGGAGGGAGGGGGGGCCAGACAGACGGGGGCAGAGAGACACAAGGGGAGGGAGGGGGGGACAGACAGACTGGGGCAGAGAGAGAGACAAGGGGAGGGAGGGGGGGACAGAAAGACGGGGCAGAGAGAGACAAGGGGAGGGAGGGGGGGCAGATAGAGACAAGGGGAGGGGGGGGACAGACAGACGGGGCAGAGAGAGACAAGGGGGGACAGAGAGAGGCAAGGGGGGGGGCAGAGAGAGAAAAGGGGAGGGAGGGGGAGAGAGAGAGAGAAAAGGAGGGAGGTGGAGAGAGAGAAAAGTTTGGGGGGAGGGAGAGACAACGCTGGGGGGAGGGGGAGAGAGAGGCAGCATAGGCACATAAAAGGAAATAAAGACAAGAAATTCATTTTTTTAATATCATAATTTTTATTAAATATTAAAAAGCAATTTACATGTGAATATATACAAGTTAAAGTTTTTTCCTATAGGGTAGTCTTATATTCAGGCTTTTAGTTTTTTTCCTAAAGGAATATCCAAAGTTTGGGGGGTCGTCTTATAATCAGGGTCGTCTTATATTCGAGCAAATACGCTAATAGAGGAGAAATGAACCCCTCAAAGGTTGAAAAGAATACTGCAGATCATCCATCTAGTTCTGGTGAATTTTTATTCTTTTGATTCTTTATGCTATCTCTAATTTAATGTAAAGGGAAGATTCAGAAATTCCAACTTCTCCTCCTTCACCTTTGTTTTTTTTTCTGTATGAAGGATCTAGTTTTCTCCATAGAAAGATCCTATTTTTATGATTTAACTTTACTTTATGTACCTAAGCACCTTCCTCTTATATTTTAGCTGTCGGCGTACTGTTTGATATGAGCCTATGTTATGTGAAATATCGTTTTGAGTTTGATGGCTTATCTTTACTGCTGAAATATTTTAGGCTTAATGTACGTGGTTTACTTTTCAGTGCATAAAAAATGGACAGCACGTATCAGTAAATAAAATTAAAAATAAATAGTCAATACCAATAAAATGTATTTTCCTGCTTGAGAAAGATCCTTTTTTTATTATCACGTACTGCACACTTTATTCACATTTTAAATTTTGATTAAGCTCTCTACCTTTGTTTATTTACTTTTCAGTGCATCACTATTCTTGTTATAGACATCAAACTTTCTATTTACACCTCTGCCCTATTGCAAATTGCAAGCTCCAGGTTTATTTGTTTTACATAAAAAAAACCCACAGACGTGTATTTGTAAGTCTTCAGTCTGTCACGTGATATTTAACTTTTATTTAAAGATTATTTAAACATTATATTTCACTTGTGCTTCTAATATAGAAGCATAAGTAAAATGTTAGTTGTTCCTAGTGTCATGATGAACTGACATATACTTTTGATAGCACATACCAGTTTATCCTCTGACCTACAGCTGCCATGCTTCCGTAGGAAGCAAGGGTCAAAAATGGTTCAGTGTTCCTTTAAACATTTGTGTGTGCTGAATGTGGCGTAAAAAATAGAGTTTTATTGGGGGTAGGTGCAAAAAAAAACAAGTGGAATTTTCCCAAAATGCATCTTCCAAATATTAATACATATTAATGTGCTTTCAAAGTACTTTAAAATGCATGTTTTAAAATATAAATTACTTACAGCAAGATGAAATGGTGAAATTACAGCAGTTTGCAAGAAACCAGGCCTGCCTATACTAGCTGAGTAAAAGTCTTTTGCTTTTATTTTTTTTGCTTCAGGAACTAGTGAGAATAATTTAATTCAAATTAATGGAATTTCTTGTCTCTCTAGTGATGTCATCAGGCAATGTGTTGCACTGTTAACTGATCCTACTGTGTATAAGAGCAATGTTACTTAGAATCCACACAATTAATTTAATTCGATTAGCACAGGAAGTAACTGAATGAAACAAAACTTTATGTCCTCAGTGTCTATATAATCAGTGTTGCAGATTAATCACTGGGGAGGGCTTGAGTCAAATATTAAAAAGTAAACCAGTGTCCGTGGCAAGGTCTGTGTAAATGTCCAGCATAGAGCAAGGTGGTGCCTTCATCTTATTACAGTCATAGATTAGTTTTAATAGTCACAGATGAAAAACATATGGGCATGACCAATTTAATTGAGCTCTAGGGGTCATAAGTCACAGTAAAGAATTTGGCATTCCCATCACACACATATACAGAGCACCCATGATACACAAACAGCACTGACTCACCATACACACACAAAATACTGCCCAGTGTATTGTGGGTAAGCACGGATATGTGCTTTAATATGCACAGTTGCAGTGTGTAGCTCCATACTTCCCCAGCTTACTGGCCATATATTCCATGGTGCCAAGTCTCACCTCCAATGTCAAGCCATGATATTACACACACATAAGGTAATCTACCAGTTTATTATGAAGCACATGTTTCATTTATCCAGTCTGGGTGGCCATCAGAAATTGTAGGGATCACTGAACATCCTGTTCATCAACACCACCAATCAGGATTTTCTGTCTCGTTCACACCATACCCCATCTTTCCATGACATGATGTAGCTGACATTATAATAAATACCATGATCTGGTTAAAGACACATAACAAAAGTATTAATTGACATTGTGTGCCATTCCGCAGACTATAAAAATGATTCAGAAGGGGTTCACTAACAATGAACTGACAATGAAACTGATAAGATTGGATTAAGTGCTTGTTAATGTAGTAATGTATGTAACATATACTTTAGTTATGTATAACAATGATCCGGATGTTATTTAGAAACGTGGTACACTCGAACAACTGCCAATGAATAAGAGTTTAAACACCTCCACTGATGTGTTATGATTTGATATGATCATTATAGTTTATAGTGCTCTATAAAAATTTAGCTTGCTAATTACCATTCAAGTTACAAACATAATAGCTATTTTTATGTATGAGAATTTTCTTTGAAAAAAACATTATTGTAGGCACTATTGGGGTCATGTATCAAACTTCTGGACTGCAAAGTGTCGGGGGAGAGGTATAAAAAGGTGTTATTTATAACGGCAACTGCGTCTTTTTATGAATCCCGACACTTTGCAGTGCGAGAGAGGGACCTCTGCCAAAGATTTTTCCCCGACACTAATCAGCGCCTGATCTTTTATATATTGGTTGCACTGGTGCAATAAATGCCGGGACAACCTAGCTAGTGAATGCTTTATACATAGGCACACGTCATTATTTGGCGCCATCTTTATACATGACACCCTATGTGTGTTATAAACATTTAAATGTTTCCCTAACAGTAGCAACACCCAAAATTCTACCCTCATATCTAAAAGCTACCCAATCGTGGGTACAGATCGAGCCCTAAATTATGTGTGTACCCCACTGATTCATATAAGAAGCTTTAACAAAAATAATTCTACTCACATTTCTGTGAGAAGTATGGCGCTTACATTGAACTGCACACATTGAAGAAGATTCAGAACTATGAAGAAATATATAAATGATAGTATATAGATACTAATATTATTGTGGTCATAATTTCCTTTTCAGTTTGTATTACATTAGTTGGCATACTAGTGTTCAAGGCCTTATGCTGCTAGGATTGGATAAGAGCTTTTTACATGCAGTGCTTGTTCATAAGGTTTAAAATAATTTTCACTTGTAATGTTCATGTATGCTGTATTAAGAAACTGTGGGAGGTCAGGTGGAATTTTCTTAATACACCATTGACTTTTTTGAGGAGAGTCCCTAATGTTATTAAGGGGTGTAGGGTTGTTTAGATTTAATTATAGCACCTGCCTAACAAAATTTAGCCGATTCGTTCTTAATGATATCGACTTTCACTATATTAAGAACTGTACACTCAAACTTTGCACTTAAACCTTGCACTTTATATTCATATAGAATACATTTAACAATTAAAGGGACAAAGGGTATAAATTCTTATGTAAAAATTAGACTAAAGCACTAAGAGAATACACCCATTATATTTTTGAAATAATTATATATAATATAAAAACAAAATTGAATAAATTAACGGTATATTTGTAGACACTAAGAATCCCTATTTGTATGGTAAATTTTTTTTTTTTTATTTTTTTTTTTTAAGGAATTAGCATCACATGTAATCTACTTAAACCCACGTAAAAGGAGAGATATTAAATAGACCTTTTTCACAGATTAAACCTACAAACCTAAACCACTAAAGCACAGCACTGTTATGGAACTAGTTTATTAGGCCTAGGGTATCGACAGATAGGTCATTATTTTAATAGGTGTTTACTGTTTACAACTATTAATTAAACTATCTATTATATAGGGAAATTGTGAATTTTGAAACTACTTGCTGATTATAAACAATCTAGGTAGCTGAGAGACACCTAGAGATTTAGTATATAGATATTGTAATCAATGAGAGAAATAATATTGAAAGGTTGGTGGGGGTATGGGGAGAAAAAGGAGGAATGGAAAGGGAGGGTGGGGAGAAATAGAGGGGTAAAGCACTTGTCCAGGATAAATATAAGATTTTAGGTAGCATTCATGGTAAGACCACCAACGACTGTAGCCTGATAGTCAGGAATCACCTGGGTAGTTTCCCTATAGGTGAAGTATGTATTTGAGGAAGTCAATGTATTGTAATTTGATTTGTGTTGTATTGTTTGTAAGGGTGTGCAGGGCTGGGTGGGGCGACTCGGGGCTTTCGGGGGGAGGAGCGGGGAACCACAGGGGTCTCCAGATTACCAAATGTCTTTAAAATTTATTTCAGTGAATGTCCGGGGGTTAAACTCCCCGATGAAACGGGGTCTCTTATACAAAATGTTACTGGGGGAAAAAATCGACATATGCTATGTCCAGGAAACACATTGGAAGGGCTCCACGGAAGGACTTTGGAGATTCTCTAAATTTCCGGTAGTGTTCTCCGCAAATCTACCTGAGAACAAAAAAAGAGGGGTCGCAATAGTAATCACTAGTCGGATTAAATTTGAATTAATACTAGAAGAAAGAGACAAAACGGGGAGATATATAATATTGATCTGCAAGCTAAATGACCGTTTGTACACCTTGGTCAATATATATGCCCCCAATATATTTACACAATCATTTTACGAGAAACTCTTTAAAAGAGTCGACCAACTTAAAAAGGGCATATTAATCATGGGAGGGGACATGAATTCTATACTAGATGAAAAATTGGATAGAAACACTATAAAGGGAAAAAATAATTCATGTTATATTATGACCAAAGCAAAAATCTTACAAGAAATTCTTTTTAAGTACGACCTATATGACATCTGGCGGGTCTATCATCCGAGAGAAAGAGACTATTCCTTTTATTCCAACATCCACCGAACATATTCTCGAATCGACTTTTTTCTGACTAATTCCTCTTCTCTAAAGAAGGTAATAAACACTGGGATAGGCCAAATTACCTGGTCTGATCACGCCCCGGTTAGTCTCACTATTAAAAACAACTCAGAATACAATTTAAATTATCAATGGAGGTTAGATGAAACACTCCTATTGAAGGAAGAGGATAAAAAGTATATCAGAGACCTGATCGTTGACTATACCACTCATAACAACAATGGCCAGGTCTCCGACCAGATGTTGTGGGCTTCGTTTAAATGTACTATACGGGGATACCTAATACAATTACATGCTAGGAAGAAAAGAGATAAGGGTGCCTCCCTATCAGATCTACATATTGAGTTAGCCCGATTGGAATGTTGTAACAAATTTTACCCTACGGAAGGATACTGTATGAAAATAAGGAACATAAGAGAGAAGATTAAGAAAACCTTAGAAGAACAGGTTAATAGTATGTTATTGTCCTCAAAACAGAGATGGTACAATAGTAACGATAAAACCGGCAAAATGCTTACTAAAAAAATTAACCATAGTACCACAAACCAAAAGATAAAAAAGATTGTAGAAACTGATAAAATCCATCTATCTCCACAAGAAATCGGCGAAACGTTCGCAAGATACTATGAGTCATTGTATAATCTCAAAGAAGGAAACTTTACATCCTTAGAGCTGAACGCTTTTTTGGAAAAAATTAATCTACCCCAAATATCCAAAGATAATCTGGCGAGTCTAAATAGAAAGATCAGTGATGAAGAAATAAAGAAAGTAATTATTAACCTCGAAAATGGCAAAGCGCCGGGCCCCGATGGGTATACAGCTTTATTTTTTAAGTCATTTGAGCCAGAAATAACCCCCCTTCTTGGCTCAATGTATGAAGAAGTAAGTAAAACCGGAAAAATTTTGCCAGAACTACTGAAAGCAACAATCTCCCCGTTACCGAAACCGGACAAAGATCCAAACTTTGTTAGTAATTACCGTCCAATCTCTTTAATAAATATCGACATTAAAATTCTTTCTAAAATATTGGCCGACCGATTAAAAAAGGTTATACCTGAGTTGATCCACTTAGATCAGTCAGGATTTATAACAGCCAGATCTGGTGGGGATAATGTAAGGAAACTATTAAATTCAATCTCATCTGTAAATAATATTAAAACTCCATGTATCTTTATTGCCGTCGATGCCGAAAAGGCATTTGACAGAGTCAACTGGCGATATATGTCTGGAGTTCTGTCCGCTTTCGGTATAGAGGGGATAGTTAAAGTACTGATTATGTCCATGTACTCAGAACCTATGGCTAAGATCCATGGTAATGGACTTAACTCAAGGTGGTTTCCAATAAAAAACGGCACTAGGCAGGGTTGCCCAATGTCGCCCCTCCTTTACAATCTTACTATGGAACCCTTTGCCTCATATATCAGACAAACAAAAACAATTTACGGGATAGAATGTGGAAAACATCGCCAAAAAATCCTGCTCTATGCAGATGATGTAATAATGACTCTTTCCCATCCTGAATACTCTGTACCAGAATTACTACGATGTGTTGAGGAATTTAGCTACTTCTCAAACTATAAGATTAACCTTTCAAAGACCCAGATTATTTGTAAAAATCTTTCTCAGAATCAAGATATATTTCTCAAAAACAAATATCACTTTAATTGGTCAAACGATATAATAAGATATCTGGGCATCGGTATTAAATTCGACTTAAGAACTATAGTAGAATACAACTACCTTGGACTATATAAAGAGCTGGAGGCCAAGATTAAATCTTGGAAAAAAATCCAAATCTCATGGATGGGAAGAATCAACCTGATCAGGGCGTATTTGCTCCCTAGACTGGAATATTTTTTTCGTACCATCCCCCTTAGAGTCCCTAGGAAATATCTATCCATGTTTCATAAGCTGTTTGTTATATATGTTTGGGCAGGTAAAAAACCAAGAATTCAATTCTGCATAATGTCAAAACCAATGGCCCTAGGTGGTTTGTCCTTCCCTAACATATATCACATCCACGATTCAATAATGTTTTCCCACTATCTATTATGGGGCGAGGTAGAATCAAAGAATAAAAGCTGGTATCAATATGAAAGAAAATTATGTGGAGACATGGACCCGTTCCTTCTCTTCTGGCTGGATAACCAAAAATTTGGCACCCTAAAAATCTCAAATCCGGTAATACAAAATGTGTTTCTTTCCATAGCCCCAATTAAATCAAAATTTTTTAAGGAATTACAGATAACCCCCCAGGCATCAATAAATACCCTGAAGTTCTTTTTAGTAGATCTAAACTTAGATAATTGGCATGGATCGAACCTAAAAAAGATTGGGGATCTATTTTGTAATTTAGATCTTTTCCCATTCTCGATACTGCAACAAAAATATAACCTACCAGGGAACGAACTGTACACTTATATGCGAATAAAAAACTTTCTCAAAAGAATCCAACTCAAATTAGAGTCACCGTTAGTCAAAATCCTGTACGGTTCCCACAAAAAAATATCTTCTCAAATCTTTAAAGCACTACAAGAATTAGAACATGAGGAAGATAAACCGGTTACAATAATAAAATGGGAAAGGGATTTGAGTAAAACCTACCCAATACAATCTTGGAATAAAGCAGTCGATCTAGTTATGAAATCAATACATTGTATCTCTTTACAGGAGCTCTACATGAAACTATTACACAGATGGTATTGGGTACCGTTGAGATTGGCAAAATACCAAATTGATACATCCCCACTTTGTTGGAGATGCAATAACGAAATTGGTAATATAAAGCATATCTGGTGGGACTGTTCAAAACTAGATGGAGTTCGCTATGCCTTATCTAAAGTTTTGTTAGCTTTGCTTCTGGATTTGGGAAATTTAACCTCAGAAAAATTTCTCTTCCATCTGGACCTGCCCGAGCTAAACAATTTCTCCAAAAAATTAGTAGTGCACGTCCTAATGGCAACCAAGATGTGTATCTCACGATACTGGAGGAAAACTGAGATTCCTTCTGAGTCAGAGATCCGATCCCAAATCCAGTATCAATGCAATATGGAAAAGTTTTTTTATCTGGAGAATATGTCTCTTCCCTCTTATTTTAAAATCTGGAACCCTGTTATTTCACTCAGCACAGTATCCTAATTATTATAAACAAAATGGGAGTCGCTTATCCCGAACATGGCTGGAGCCCAGTAGGGTTTTCCCCGTCCTCCCCCTAGGGGCCCAACTAAATTTGTTGGCCCTTAGACCCCTTGTCCCCCCCCCCCCCCCCCCGCCTTGCACGCCTATGTGTTAGTATTTGTTAGTTTGTGAATGAGGATGTATGTAATTTCAGTTAGACTGTATTTGCCAATATTGATAATACAATGACTTTCCAATTTTTTGAATATATGCAATATAACAAAATCTTGTCTCTATAATGTGGCGATAGCCAGCTGAGCCCAATATGACCCAGATGACTAATAGAGAAGAAAAGGAATCTGTATAGACTTTTATTTAATTAAACTCTAATGCCAAATATACTACTCATAGTAAGCCGGGGAAAATATAGCAATCAATTTAGACACTATATATTAAGAAGTCATATATATATCTATTATTGTTACCATTTTTTTTCTTTTTTCTTTGTTATTAATATCATTTAATTTACACTGTGTTGACCTGAATATTACATTTTACCATTATCTAATCACTGGGCCATAAGTACCTCGCTGGACTCGACCAACAATAGAGCGAATTTATAGAACTCTAAAGTTATTGTATGCACAATCTTTCTTACATATTTGTCTGCCTATGAAAACAACGGCATTGTAATCTGCTGTATATCATACGTCTATGTTGTCTTTCGTATGAGTCTTTTTTGTATAATGAGGAAAACAGAATAAAATAATATATTAAAAAAAAAAAAAAAGAAACTGTGGGAGGTATTCTTAGTAACACTTAACATTTATTTTATTTAGCGATAGAATCCATAATTCAGTTCAGAATCATATACAATCACTAACAATATAGGGAAATATTAAATAAAAGGGAGGTGCAGGTGAAATGAACATTAATTCAGTATTTAAAGATATAACTAGGTATTATGCAGGGAAAATTATTCTTGTCCAATGCATAGTTAAGTCGGTGATATAAAATGTAAATACCTATACCCTTAGTGATTATATATAATTTCATGTATCCCATAGCTAAAAAAAGAAATGCATTAAATGCTTAAAGTTGCTGGGCGTCATGAAACTGGGCAAAGCAATCACTCCGTGTACAGGCCCATCCGCTGGTGCTCTGCTGTGTGTGGGGGGCAGAATAAAAGTCAGCAGCAGCTTGACAAAACAACGTACTACAAATAGGCTGGAATTATGCTGGTGTCTATATTTAAACATGCATAATAGAACAAGACAGAGAGAGCTGGACACGCTTAACATATTTTACTCAAAAACTCAAATAAAATAAATGCACTCTCATGTTTCTGAGAATTTTAATGGCAATTTTCATTCATGGATTGCATCTGTAACTGTATCTACGATATCTTAATTCTGCAAAACAGTTAGAATCAGCACTACATTTTCTATAATTAGGTTCTGCACATTTACTAATGGTATCTGCAGAAACTGCAGTATAAATCAACATCAGCTGCAGTGAGCACATAAAGTGAGCTTGTCTTCTCTGTTACCATGAATCACTGGATGGATCACCCTTATGTTCTGGCCACTACACATGTACCTTTATTTGCTCAGCACCAGGGGTGGGGAAAAAAGTGTGGGAACTCAGTCAAAATCTACTGTAACCCCCCCCCCCCCCCCCCCAAAAAAAAAAAATATATTTCACAGAAAATTCAGTGCAACATTTATTGCACAGGGACTTGCAGCAGGATCTTTTGCACAGCTGCTCCAGCTTCACTTCACTTTCAAACCATGGACTGTCCACATTGATTGGCCAGCGTTGTGAATTTTGCCCCACTATGCCAGGATTTTGCCCCTCTATATGCCAGGATTGTGCCCCTCTATATGCCAGGATTCTGCCACTCTATATGCCAGGATTTTGCCCCTCTATTCCAGGATTCTGTCACTCTATATGCCAGGATTTTGCCCCTCTATATGCCAGCATTTTGCCCCTCTATATGCCAGGATTCTGCCACTCTATATTCCAGGATTTTGACACTCTATATGCCAGGATTCTGCCCCTCTATATGCCAGGATTCTGCCCCTCTATATGCCAGGATTCTGCCCCTCTAAATGCCAGGATTTTGCCCCTCTATATGCCAGGATTTTGCCCCTCTATATGCCAGGATTTTGCCCCTCTAAATGCCAGGATTTTGCCCCTCTATGTCAGGATTTTGCCCCTCTATATGCCAGGATTTTGCCACTAAAAAGACCAGGATTTTGCCACTAAAAAGACCAGAATTTGCTTGTTTAATCCACCCTCCTCCCCCTTCCCCAGACAGTACTTACGTTCGGTCGTCTCCTCCGTGCATCTTCCCCCCTGCATGGAGGAAGGAAGCTCCGGTCATCACGTATTTTATTTTTTTTAACTTTATTGAGGTTGCGCAACTTCAATAACGTTAAAAAAAACGTGACGACCGGAGCTTCCTTCCTCTGTGCAGGGGGGAAGATGCACGGAGGAGACGACCGGAGACAGAGAGCAACAAGGAGGTAAGTACTCACCATCTCCTTGGTGCTCCCTGTCTCCGTCCAGCTCCTCCGTGCGGTCTTCTTCCCTCCTGCACGGAGGAGGGAAAATACCACCGGATATGACTTGCAGTCAAATCCGGTGGCAATAACAGGAAGTTTTTTTTTTTCTCGGACCGCATCTAGTGAATGCGACTGTCGAAAAAAAAAAAAAAAAGGAGGCAGCTTCCCTGGTCCTGCAGGAGAAAAGGGAACGGCGTTCCTGCTATAAAAAAAAGTGCAGGAACGCCGTTCCCACACGTTCCTACAGGACTCAAGCCCTGCTCAGCACACTGAATGCATGGGTGTCCGCAAGACTTTTTCCAGGGGGAAGGCAAGATATTTCTCTTTCCCCTCTACTGCCTGAATACTATCATACCTCCAACCCAATGCTTATGTTGGCTAGGAGGTGGGAGGCAAATATTAGTTACCTAATAGGAAGCAAACATGACTTTGGTAGTAGTGGCTAACAGTCCCTATGATGCTCAACTACTATGATCCTGAGCATCATGGGAACTTATTTTATTTATTTTTTTACAGTAGAGGGAGTGGTAAAGATCAGCCACTACTGCCCCAGTCTACCATTAACGGCAATTCCCATGGTGCTCAGCTAGTAATGTCTGGCTGTATGTCATGTGACCTGCAGTTAGTGTTTAATGGAGGCCCCACAGTCCAGCTGAATATTATTGTAGATGCAGTCAACAGAAGTGTTTGTTCTATCGACTTAGAAGGCATTGCAGGGAAGATTGTTTCCACCTTGGCCTCTCTTTCATTCACTGGGACTTCCTTTACCCTGGATTAGCAGTTTCCTTGCCCTCTCCTATGCAGAACATTTACTGTCTCTCCTATCCTGTTACAATCAGTTAGTAGTAATTATTGTGCACACTTTCAATGTCCAATGTTGGTTCTTTTTGATTAGTAATAGTGGGAAATGTGGTGCAGTGTGTGCATGGGGTTTGATAACACTGTGGAGTGGAGACTTAGGGCTTTATTCAAACAAGAGGGAACTTTAGTGAATTTTAACCCCTTCGCCACAATAGACATGTCAGTCACGTCCTGCCGCGAACTCTGTTCCCGACAATGGACGTGGCTGGCATGTCCTGCGGTGAAACAAAGCACTTTAATGGTGCTGGTCTATTGTCTCGATGTCGAGGCAATAGCCAGCACCGAAATTTCCTCTCTGGGGCACCCACGGAGCGATCATGGGACGCCATATTGATGGAGCAGCATGCCTTCTTGTGGTCAGAGCTTTGGAAATGAAAGAAAATTCACTTGTCGCTCTGAATATGTTGCCCCTAGAGGCAGCAAGCAACATTGCAATGTTTAGTAAAAAAAAAAAGAAGATAATTAGCTTAAAACTGGTATTATGGTTAGATTAGCCTGTAGAGTTAAAATTAAATAATTTTTACCATAATGGATAGGGATAAAATGAAATTAAAATATATTAAGGGATAGCATAAGGGTTAGAGTTAAATTTAGTGTTAGGGTTAAATTTAGGGTTCGGGTTGGGGTCAAAAGGTCAATATAGGAAAAAACAGTTGCCCCATAACTCGCTAAAAAATACAGAAAAATATGGAAACATGCATATATCTGAACTCGGGACAACATTTAGAAACTATTTAGATGGGGTCTTTTTTAATGATTGTATTTGTGTAAATTATATTTTAGGTCAAAGTTAGAAAAAGGTTTTTTTTTTTAAATTTTTCATCATATTTTATGATTTTTTTTTGTAGTAAATGATAAGATATGATGAACATAATGGTATCTAATGAAAGCCCTTCTTATGACCATAAAAATAACATATCATTTGTGTGGGTACAGTATGTGAGAAAGAAGTAAATTACAGCTAAACACAAACACCCCAGAAATGTCAAAACAGCCATTGTCACCAAGGGAAAGTCAAGGTAAAAATGTCTTAAAGTATAGTTAATTTTAAAGAGTTGTATATTTAAAGAGTATAGCTGAATTGGGGAATTCCAACCCTTAGTATTTACTGCACAGTTGCAGGGAGAAGAATGACAGGGAGAAGTATTTTCTTTTGCACGTTTGGTTTTGGGGGGTAGGGGCAGTGATGTAATCAGACAATGTGTTGCACTGTTAAGAGTTCCTACTGTGTACAAGAGCAATGTCACTTAGAGGTCACACAGTGCATTATTTTGCAGCAGCACAGGAAGTGACTAAATAAAACAAAACTTTATATTCTCAGTGTCAATATAATCACTGCTGCTGCACCTACAGAAAACATGAGGCTTGAGTAAAATATTAAAAATGTGATAAATGCAAAATGCCTGCATCAAATTGCACTGGAAAAAGCCTGTGCACTAAACAAGCAGTAATCTTCATCTTGCACCAAAGTGAGTTTGGGGACTAGATTGTCTAGGCCTAGGAAGCATTTAAAAAAACAAACTGTGTGTAATTGCCAACTCCTATTATGGTTTCTAGGAGAGGCTCTGTATGGCTTATTTCTACTGGTGTTAGCATATTTATGAGACATCATATATTAAGCCCCTATTAAATATATGTGTACTAATATAAATTATGATCATGACTTTCTGGTCTATTCACTAACAGTTGGCACAGTTTTTGTAATTCACTTGTGTATTCACAACAGTTCATTGTTAGTAAATTAGTGACCTCATTCCTGACCAACTATTAGATCACATTTACATTGAAACTGATGATAGTCACTTATTTGTCACTTTCGCTTAATAAGTTTGTGGGGTCTACTTAATAAGGAAAAAATGTCAGGGAATTGAGATGGTGATTTGTAAAATCCTACATTTTCATATGGAAACAAATCAATGTAATAATGGCTGTTTAAACAGCTACATTTACCTGCATATTTGTTGTTTTTACAGTAACCTCAGTAAAGTTTGGCCTGGTAAATTACCTCAGTTTAATCTGGTACAGGAAAATACAGCACAATATTGGGCCAATGCTTTTCTATGTAATGTTTGCTGAAGTACAATATTGTGGTAAATTACATAAAGGCTGCTCTAAGGCTATTTGTAAAACCACACATCTAGTTACTATAAAATCCTTCAGCCATAAACCTGTCTTTGCAGCACACATGTTTAGTATAGATACCTTTAACCCAGGGTGTGCACAAACATCGTCCCCTTTGTCATTACCTTTCCCTCAGAATGTTTGCATTTTGTTCAAAAAAATTGAGATTCTTTCTATTTTCTTGCAGGGATTCAGGCCAAGTCCTCGGCATCTGAGGCGCTACACTCGAGCCCGCGTTGAAGAAACCAAACCTCCTGTCGAAATTAAGCCGAGTGATCACGAGATTTCATCACCCCTTAGAAAAAGAAAGATTAAGAGAAGCAGTCGGGTACAGCCAGAGTTTTATCAGACTGTCCAAGTCACACCAACCCGAAAGCCAGTATGTACTATATTCTATTTTTATTAGAATGTCTAGAAAAAGCTCTACTATTTCAAAATGTATAACAGTGGAACAGAAGGAACATCAGCATGTATAAATAAAATTAGTTAGTCGCTTAAAATACATTTTTGTTAAATTTTATCTTTAATTGATATAAAGAAATTTACTATTACCATATTTACTTAGGATGCCTTATATTTGTGGAATACCATAGAAAGCAACGCCTAATTGCTTTTTAGGTGAAGGAGTAGTTAGCCATGGAAAAACAGGAAACAAGTAGGGTTAAAATGATACCATGTATTGGCTAACTGAGAGTTTGATTGCAAGCTTTCAATATTTCGTATAATTGTGAAAGAAACTGTGGGAACTCATTTCATGACAGACATATCTAATGTTATATTCCTGTTGTAAGTGCTGAGATTTGTGCAGTTTTCATCTGTAAATAATGTGCTTTGTGCTCTTGGCAATTTACTCATTGTGAGTATATGAGGAATTTACCGTAGATAAGCGTTTGCTGTTAAAACAATAAAACATTAGGCCCTTAATCTCTTCAGCAAACAAATCAGTTCACAATTAGCTAATCTCCTCAGTTAAAATTCAAGTGTTTACAATAATATAGTACTGCACTTCTGGGAGCTCTTAACCTGTACCTCTTGAAATAAATAATCTTTTTTTCTAATTCTGTAGTGAATTTTTCAGTAAGATACAGGTTTTTTCTTCAGTCCTTCATCTGAGTTTAAAAGTTTTGCTACTATATCTCCAAAATAAAATGGACCATATATATCAATGAATGATACAGGTTGGTCAGGTCATTTAATTGGAACTTTCTCTGTAAATCAAATAAACCTTACAGAACACTTTATAACTTTGGTCATGGTAGCCTACTGCCTAAGATTGCTACCATCACTATTAGCTTATGGAAGCAGCTTCCTTGGAGCAGACGGCTGCATCTGCCCCAGGCGGCACCATGGCAGCTCGATGCAGTGTTTTTTTTCTCTCTGTTCTGTATTGGCAGCCTCAGTCTGGGACAATGCAAAGTCCCGGAATGAGAGCTCTGTTGGAAGGAGGTCTCAGCCAATCAGGTGAGACCTCACACTTCTCCTGAAGCCTCTCCTGATTGTCTCAGTCCCTCTTTCACAGAGCTCAAAGCTAGAGATGCACCAGGTAAGGTAAGAACTGACAGTGTGTGTGTGTGTGTGTGTGTGTGTGTGTCAGTCTGAGTGAGAAAGAGAGTATGTGTGTGTCAGTCTGAGTGAGACAGAGTGTGTTAGTTTGTGTAAATGAGAGAGTGTGTGAGTGTCATTGTGAGTGTGTGTGTCTCTGTGTGTGTGTGAGTGACAGGCTGTCTGTGTATGAGTGTGTGTAATGGATAAAAGGGTTAACTCCTCTGATACTGCCTGTATCTATCTAGCCATCCAGGGGTTAACTCCTCTGGCATCTGTGTAGCCACCTGGGGGTTAAGTCCTCTGACACTGCCTATATCTGTCTAGCCAACCGGGGTTAACTCCTCTGACACTGCCTATATCTGTCGAGCCATCCGGGGGTTAACTCCTCTGACACTGCCTATATCTGTCTAGCCACCCGGGGGTTAACTCCTCTGACACTGCCTATATCTGTCTAGCCACTCGGGGGTTAACTCCTGACACTGCCTATATCTGTCTATCCACCCGGGGGGGGTTAACTCCTCTGACACTGCCTATATCTGTGTTAAGCATTCGGGGAAATAACTTCTCTGACACTGCCTATATCTGTCTAGCCACCCAGGGGTTAACTCCTCTGACACTGCCTACATCTGTCTAACCACCCAGGGGTTAACTCCTCTAACACTGCCTATATCTATCTGGATTTTGTTATAGGTCACTGATCACATATTATGTTTAGGGAATTGCACAGCCTATAATCATAATAATGTTTCACCAATACTTTCTTTTAACCTTATAAGTGAGCTCTCATATAATTTTGCATATAGACAAGATGTTCTTGCATTAAAGTATCACTTCCTGATAAGTTTCATTTTAGTTTGAATTATCCTGACTGTGGGCTTTTTTTGTAGAGGGGGTGTGGGTGGGATGTGCAGCATTTATTTCTTTGCCCCAGGCAGCACAGTGTCTTGGGCCGGCCCTGTATGGAAGAGATGGATTTTGCACATCAAATTTTATCTAATTTTCAATTACCAGAGCTAAGGTATTTATATATATATATATATATATATATATATATAAAAAGTATCTCACAAAAGTGAGTACACCCCTCACCTGTACAGCCTCTATAACAGTGTAAATTTGCTGTCCACTCAAAATAACGCAACACACAGCCATTAATGTTTAAACCGTTGGCAACAAAAGTGAGTACACCCGTAAGTGTTAATATCCAAATTGTGCCCAATTAGCCATTAGTGACTCGTTAGTGTTACAAGGTCTCAGGTGTGAATGAGGAGCAGGTGTGTTAAATTTGGTGTTATCGCTCTCACACTCTCTCATACTGGTCACTGGAAGTTCAACATGGCACCTCATGGTCTGCATGGCTGTCATCCCAGAAGGGATGCTCAAGAAAGCCGGCAAACAGTTTTATTGTGGCCAATCTAAGACACACCTTTTCAATAATCATGCTGTCTAATCAGCATCCTGATATGCCACTCCTGTGAGGTGGATGGATTATCCGGCAAAGGAGAAGTGCTCACTAACACAGATTTAGACAGATTTGTGAACAAAATTCGGGATAAATAGGCCCTTTGTGGACATAGAAAAAGTCTTAGATCTTTGAGTTCAGCTCATGAAAAATGGGGGCAAAAACAAAAGTGTTGCATTTATAATGTTGTTCATTGCATATATTTATACATATATCAGGGCTTCACAAACTTAACTGAGTTTTAGGAGTCAGACAAGGGCACATACACACAATCACACATAGTCACAGACACACACACACACAGAGTAAATCTAGGAGCCATACAATGGCATATACACACAATCACACTCATTAACAGACAGACACACACAGAGTCAGTCACACAAACAGATACCCACAGTCACTCACATACATACACAGTCAGTCTCACACACACAGTCATTCACATACACACACACACAGTCATACACATGCCCACGCACACAGTCAGCCACATGCACACACACACAGAGTCAGTCACAAACACACACACACACACAGTCAGTCACGTACACACATATGTCCCCCCTCCCTGCTACTATACCTCATTGCAGGGAATGGGGTGGTTTCCATTCCAGTCCTGTGGCACAGATCTGCTTCTAACCCTGCTGAGCACACTCAGTGGCACTCTTGGCACTATAGTGTGGTGCGCGAGGGGACGGAGCAGGAAGTCTGTGCAGCACACTCTGCTCGCTCGCATACTGCTGGAGTAAAGAAAAGAGAGGGAAAAACACGATCTGAGCGGCAAGGGCACCATGCGGGGCACACAATACCCGGGCACCAGGTCGGATTTCATTGAAGTCTTCTAAAGGTGCTTTAATATATTATAAAAAAAATGTAAGACCAACACAGTAGTGCAGATAACAAAAAAAAGTAAAAAGCAGCATTTACCTTACATGAGAAACTTACATCAGACAGACACACAAAAGGGCATTATGCACAAAAAACAGAGGCAGAGAGTTGAGAGATGCAAAACAGAGATTTCTAAATTATCAATGTGGTACAAGTACACAAAATGACACCGTGTTTCTGTGGGACAATCAGAGCTAGAGTTACCACCTTTCCTTCAAAAAAAATACCACCCTTGCTATTGTCTCCATAGACTTAACGTTGGCCGTAAACCATTTTTTTTTTAAATGTAGTTTTTATAAAAGAGAGAATTTTTATCATACACATAAAAAATAAATTTGAACATAATACAAACATCACAAGAAACCAAATAAGGACACAATGAACATAACTAAATAATAAATAAAGAGAAAAAAAAGTAAGCCATTCTTTTACCGGCCTGCCCGTAAAATACTGGCTTGTGGCAAACCTAATCAGAGCTATACCTATATTGTTTGAAGTTATTTCACTTTCTACCAATGCTCCTCTTATGGCCTTTCAAAGGGTCCATTAAGCCCCAATGTAATTATGATAGGGCAGGACAGGCCTTGTATTGAGCATTTTGGAGACATCAGAAATAGACTGTATACTTGGTCTGACCCTCCAGACACAAATAAGACATACGCCCTCCATTATTCTTGATATACACACCTAAAAAAAGCTGGCAACTCTGATAAACCTTACAGAAGTAAATCAGTATTTTTCGGTGGGATTCACATAAAATGTGCAGAAAACTAAAGTTCATATTCTTGAAGAGCAGCAAGAACCCTCGTAATTACCCTTCATGATAGCTGCCACTTTGGAGCTCAAACATTTTCAGTAATTAAGGTTTTACAACTTTTGTGTAATATTATTAAGGTGAAAAGTGAATTACAATAAACGTTAAATTAAATTTGAGGCAATAAAAGCTTTTTATTGGTTATGCGCTGTACTTTACAATTCTGTGGAAAAGTTTATGGCAATATAACTTTTAAAAAAAGCTCACCACAGAAATCATGCTAAGATGGAACAATAAAGAAAGGTTGAAGACTTGTAAGGAAAATAAAGTACTAAATGTTCATAAAAGTATTTTTGTAAATGAAACAGATTTTTTTTTTAGCATGCAATCTTCTAAAATGCCTACAGAGGTCGTCTGTGAGTTGTCACAGACATTGTACATTCACTTTCCCCCTAGAAAAGACAAGCTATGTGGTTCATTCTGATCAGTGGATGTTAGTCCTTGCCTTGATCAATGAATGTTTGTGTTATGCTGATTAGTGTGCATAGGATGCAGCTCAAACAAGCCGGAAATAATTTAATCTGAGTGTACTGTGAAAGGTAGCTGTGTATTGAGCTGGTTATTAATATGCATAGCAGCATTTTGCTTGTGAAACAAAGCAGAAAATGCACTGTTTTTGTTCTCATCTTAAAATAGACACTGCGCATACTCTAGCAAGGACTCTCCCTAACATGGAACATTGAGCCAACAGGACATAGGTAATTCAGAACAGATGGCATAGATGAGTTATGAAGAAGGAGCTATATTGTTAGGAACTGACTTCACTGTAGAGTTACCACCCAGTCGGCATTTTACCGGCAGGCCAATAAACAAATTTTATTGAAGCCAATGTTAAGTCCAGTGAGAAATCTCTTCCGTTGCCCTATTGCTGTTGCTTGACTGGCCCTATAGGCAGTCAAACATTGCATTGAAAATAATGGACAAAACTACCCCTAGAACTATTAACCCTAGATCTAGGGTTAGGGTTAGAGTTCCACTTAGGGTTAGAAATCAGTTAGGGTTATTATTAGGGTTGGGGTCAAAAGGTCACTAAAGGAGAAAATCAGTAGGAAAGTAAACAAAAACGCCACTTTCAGTTATTGCCCTGGAACTTGCAAAAAAAAAACAAAAAAAAAAACAGAAACACTTGGTAAACATGGTATATTTCTAATCTAAAGAAAGCCATTTTTATGGTGAAAAACAATATATAATATATGTGGGTTTTTAAATGAGAAAGAGGAAAATTACAGCTAAACACAAACATGGCAGAAAGGTTAAAACAGCCATTGTCCAGAATGACCAAAAATGTCCCAAACAACTGGTCCTTAAAGGACAATTAAAGTTTTTTTAACCCTTGATTTCCTGAAAGAAGTAAGGGTTAAAAAAGATGTCCTGCTTGTCCAGAGTAAACCTGAACACACGGGTTTACAGATGAGACAAAGCAGTTCTCAAAGCTGACGCACACTGACAGTGTCAGTGTGTGCGCTCAGCCAATCAGCACGTGTGCTTGGGATCTGAATATAGCGAAGGTTTCTCTCTGCTAGCACAGAGAGAGACCCAGGTTTCTGCAGTTTAGGTCCCCTCTTCTGAGCCCATGCAAAAACGAGGATCTCTCTCTGCACTAGCAGACCAGATGCCTGCCGAGGATAGGATGGTTCATTGTGGCTAATGGTAGTATTAGGATTCGGGGGGGTTAGGTATTAGTATTAGGGTTTGGGGGGTTAATGTTAGTATTGGGGTTTGGGGGGTAGTGTTAGTATTAGGGATAAGGGGTAGTATTGGTGTTTTTGTTGGAAGGTTAGTATGGGGCTTTGGGGTCACTTTTATTTTGGGGGGGGGGAGGGTTGATTTATTAGGGGGGGGTGTATGTTTGTAAGCACTGAACTGTCAGCACTTACACTGACAGTTTAGTGTTCAAACTGCCTGCCAGATGATAAACTGGCATGTACTATCAAAAGTATATAAGTATTATTAATTACTGAGTTAATTAGGCCTCTAGATCACTAGTTTATGGAGTAGGCACATAGAGAGGACTGAATTAAATGTGTTATGTATCCAACAGGTATTGAAGTTTACTAACATGGTTCCAAATTGTACTCATGTTGTTCCTGCTGCCTACCAACCCAACTAATTTTCATGTGAGGTCATCACTGAGCTTCATTAGCGAATTAGCTGTATTGCTATTTTAACTGCCAATAGTTATGCATTGTAAAAGCTGCAATAAAATACCACGCTATTTAGTAACTGTGGCAGACCATATATTTTTATTCCGCATTAAGGACCTTAGAAACATAACTCCATATTCCATCCTGCAGATCAGAAAACAGATTAACTGAGACTGATTTGCTAGTTATCATTGTTGCTGGGCTTTGGAAAAAAAGCTATTATGATAATTATTGAAGTATCAGATTATGTTATTAATAAACAGGTTTACGCGCCACACCTTCATGGTCATATACTTGCAAGCTGCATTTTTTGTTTGTACAGTGAAAGGAAGTTTTTCTTCATAGAAATTATCTATTGTTAATAATTTGTTTGTACGGGAGCTCCAAAGATAAATGTGTTTACATTCATGTTCCATTCATGTAAATTCCTTTGATAATGGAGATTCCTGTTTACAGGAAATGCTTCCTCTTTACCCTGTATAATTCTGTTACAGGATTCCATGCCATGTTTTAACACTACACCATAATTCCCATGTGTTATTTTAAAACATTAAGTAAATCATCTCCAAGTAAAGTTCCGTCTTAAAGTGGACTTGACATCCACAGATGCGTGAATTATTTCACCTTCAAGCAGAGGTTTCAATTTATTCTATAAGTTGTATTAAAGACATTTCCCCAAAATGTAAATACTAAATAATGTACATATTGGAATTGTGGTAGACCTCTGCAATGCAGTACGTGCGCAGCCACAGTATTATTATGAGGGAGCTTAAAAAAATATTTCAGAAATTTACAAAGTCTAGATACTGGGAAGTTACAGTTACCATCACTCTCAGCTAGTCATCTGCTTAAAATTATGGGATTGTACACACGATACTAATATCTACAGTTGAAATAAAGATACCTGTTGGTGGGTGATGTGTGACACATCCATAGGTGGGGCTTCGGGATCAGGCAGACTGGACACCGAAAACTCTATCCCCAGTTGCTCCCTGCATAGCGGTGTTACCGCTAAACAAATGACAGAGACCTGAAGCGGAGGCACACACCTCAAGCAAATTGTCCCCCTTTCCCTCTCAGCCACTGCAATGAAAATCTGGCCACCATCTGCCTCGAGCAGCTAAACAGACAAAGTGGCTCCTGAACACACTCAGTAGAGGGAAGAAGATCTGAGAATTGACTGTGGAATCTGATAAGTACAATCTTCATATAATATATTTAAAAATGCCTATCTAAAATTATATCTAACCAGTTTCTGTGAAAGCTTGAACAAATTGCTGTATTTCTTCCACCCTTTTGATAAAGCCTCCCTGTAACGGAACGGCTGCCCAAGGCCAGTAGCACCTCTGTCCGTTGTGGAAAATCACCTCCTTAGCCCCCGATTCAAGCTCAGCATCCACCCAGCAAGTCTTTCTGGAACCTTGCTATTTGTACCCAAATAGCAGACAGGACCACTAGTTAAGTACAGCAAGAATGAACAACCACTTTATTTGTGAAAACAGCATAGACTTATAAACACACAAACATGACATCAACTGGGGGGAGGCACAGGATAAACTAATTATATTATGGTAAGCCTCAAACAATAGAAGACCTTATTTAAACAGGTAATTAAACACAGTATAACGTTACATAAAATAAACATGCCATCTTTAGATCCACACATCCAGGCTACAAGGGACAATAGATAGCTCACAGCACAGTAAACACTTATTGATTAGATAAGTACACATTTTAGCTGACATCCTGAATGAGCCTGTGTTTAAAGACCAGTTGAAAACAGGGTTCCACTGATGCCCTCAAAGTGTGTACCCCCAAACTAAGATAGGGTCCATAGTCCACAGGGAGTCTTCTGGCCCCCAGGGCCTTCCAAGAACCCCAGTCATGCAGGCTGTCAGGATTCACTTTGTAACATTCCCCATTAACGGAAGGCTTTAAAGCAGAAATTCCGTCTGTATTGGATATCTAACGTTAATCATTGTTAAACACTGAAACACCATCAAAATTCACCTTTAAATCATCCATCTCAATTAAGTTCAAGTCAGCAGATCTGTAGCTTGAACAAGCTGCTCCATTTTCCTTCTAAATAAAGTCTCTTTATCACTCTGGAAATATAAATCTGGTGGTTTCGAAGATTTGGATGTATATATATGGTTAACAAGAATATTTAAATATTGTACTTAAAAAAGGGCTCGACAAACCCCAGGCGCCAGGTCGCCATGGCGACCAGGAAATTAGACCTGGTGCCTGGGTGCTGTCAGCCTCATGGTCCCCTTGCCGCTGCCATCCGATTTTTCCGCAGCGCGAGGGGGTAAAGCCGATGGCACAGACTGCAAGCTCCGCCCCCTCGCGCAACGCGTGGCTGAGTGCCGGGTGTCGTCACTTGACATCCTGGCACTCAGCAGGCGGACCAACGGAGATCAGCTGCAGCACGAATGTCCCCCTCCCCTGCAGTGAGGTAAAGCAGCAGGGAGGGGGACACATCAAGAAGAAACCCCCAAGAAAAGACTGTGTGAGGTGGGTGTGTGTTTGTATGTATTGTAAAGTAGGTGTGTGTGTGAGGTGTTTAGATATTTGTGTATATGTAAAGTAGGTGTGTGTGGGGTGTTTGTATATATGTGTATATGTAAAGTAGGTGTGTGTGAGGTGTTTGGATATATGGGTATATGTAAAGTAGGTGTGTGTGAGGTGTTTGTATATATGGGTATATGTAAAGTAGGTGTGTGTGATGTGTTTGGATATTTGTGGATGTGTAAAGTAGGTGTGTGTGAGGTGTTTGGATATATGTGTATATGTAAAGTAGGTGTGTGTGAGGTATTTGTATATATGTGTATATGTAAAGTAGGTGTGTGTGAGGTGTTTGGATATATGTGAAGTAGGCGTGTGTGTTTATGAATTGTGTTTATGTTTGCGTGATTGTCTGGCTCCTAAAAAAAAATTCTGGCTCCTAAAATCAAATTAAATTTGTCAAGCCCTGACTTAAAACCACATCAAACTAACTGAGTTAAGGTCTAAACAAACTGTTTTTTTTCGGGCCTTCTTCATGATAAGCGGTGAAATGAAAAACTGACTTGGATGAACATCTGTTTGTATGTATCGAGCTAAACAAGTAAAACAATATAGAGGATAAAGTATGCACTCAATATTGTATTAAACTAGATGGTTGGAGTCAGCTGATCTGTGGCCCGAACAAACTGCTGCATTTTTCCTTTAAATAAAGTCTCTTTATCACTCACAAACCTTGAAAAAAAAAATCTGGTTTTGAAAATTGAGATGCATATATTTGGTTAAAAAGGAAAAACACTGAAATATTTCAGAGGCCCATATTTAAATGACCTACTCAAAACTACATCAAATCAAGGTCAAGGTCTGAACAAACTGTGTGAGTTTGCTCCCCCGGCCATCTCAATGATAAACTGTGAAATTAAAAACTGACTTGGATTGATAATTTGATTGCATACAGCTAAACAACTGAAACAATGTAGAGGATAGAGGGAAAAGAGGAAAGAAGGAGAAAGGAAAATATATATATGGTAAAGTTTGATATTTTAAGTATGCACTCAAAACTGTATTAAACTAGATGATTGGAGTCAGTTGATTTGAGGCTTGAACAAACTGCTGCATTTGACCTCCAAATAAATTGTCTTTATCACTCAAAAACCTTGAAAAAAATCAATCTGGTTTCGGAAATTTGGATGTGCCTATAAATAAGTAAAGGGGAAAAAAGTGAAATACTGCAAAGACTCATATTTAAAAGATTTACTCAAAACTACATTAACCAGCTGAGTTAAGGTTTGAACAAACTGCGTGTTTCTTTTTCTTTTCTTTTTCTTTTGTTCAGGCCCTCTTAAACTGTGAAATTAAAAACTGACTTGGATTGAGAACCTGATGCATACTGAGAAACTGCATGCATACAGTTAAACAACTCAAACAATAAAGAGGATGGAGGGAAAGGAGGAAAGAAGAGAAAAATACATATTCTAAAGTCCCATCTTCGAAGTATTGCACTCAAAAAAAGTATTAAACTAGTTGTTTGAAGAACTCCTTTGGAATAGAGCCTTCTCATCACCGAAAGGTTTTGAAGGCAACAGAAGGGGAGGGAAGAGGGAAGTAAAGAAGAAAGAGACTGTGAAAAAGCTGGTATGGCCTGAGAATTTGGATGAATATACATATTGTTAATTAAACACTACAAAGACAGATACAAATAAGGGGGGGGTCTCAAATGATTGAGGTCTCCTGACCCCATAAAGCTTGTTGTCTTTGTTCAACCCTGCACTATGATCTCTATAAAGAAATTATACTACTGAAGATTGGAAACTACAGTCACTGAACAACAGTAGAAACATAGAATTTGTCGGCAGATAAGAACCATTCGGTCCATCTAGTCTGCCCAATTTTCTAAATACATTTATTAGTCCCCAGTTCCCTATTTTATATCTAGGATAGCCTTGTGCTTATCCCACGCATGCCTAAAATCCTTGACTGTGTTTACCTCTACCACTTCCGCTGGAAGATTACATACATCCACTACCCTCTCAGTAAAGTAATACTTCCTGATATTACTTTTAAATCTGTGCCCTTCTAATGTAATACTATATCCTCTAGTTGTGGTTGTTTTTCTTCTTTTAAATATACTCTCTTCCTTTACTGTGTTTATTCCCGTTATGTATTTAAATGTTTCTATCATATCCCCCCTGTTACGTCTTTCCTCCAAGCTATACATGTTAAGATGCTTTAACCTTTCCTGGTAAGCTTTTTCCTTCAACCCATGAACCAGGTTAGTAGCCCTTATCTGAACTCTCTCCAAAGTATCAATATCCTTCTGGAGATACGGTCTCCAGTACTGCGTACAATACTCCAAGTGAGGTCACACCAGTTCTCTGTACAATGGCATGAGCACTTCCATCTTTCTACTGCTAATACCTCTCCCTATGCAACCAAGCATTCTACTAGCATATTCTGCTGCTCTATTAAATTGCCTACCTACCTTTAAGTCCTCTGAAATAATTTCTCCTAAATCCCTTTCCTCAGATGTTGATGTTAGGACTGTACCAAATATTCTGCTTTTGGGTTTTTATGCCCAAGGTGCATTATCTTGCACTTATCCACATTACATGTCAATTGTCACAGCTTTGACCATTTTTCTAGTTCAGCTAAATAATTTGCCATTTGGCTTATCCCTCCATGAACATTAACCCTTCTGCAAATATTTGTATCATCAGCCAACAAGACCTTCTGCAATATCACTAATAAAAATATTAAAGAGAATGGGTCCAAGTACAGATCCCTGAGGTACCCCACTAGTAACAAGACCTTGCATCGTATATACTCTATTGACTACAACACTCTGTCAGTCACTCAGCCATTGTCTAATCTATTCAACAATATTGAAATCCAAACTCAAAGATGCATTTTATTTATAAGTATTTGTGACAGTGTCAAAAGCTACTTATTGAAATCTAGGTAAGCAATGTCTACTGCACCACCCTGATCTATTATTCATAAATACTGAATAGAAATTTAAAGGAGTAATGGCGTAAAAGGAAAAAGTAAAGGACCAAGTCCATAAGAAGAGGAGAAAGGAAATTAAAGAAGAAGAAGGAAAGGGTAAGGGGTGCTAAAAAGGAGTAAAGAAAAAAAATATATATATATTTTTCTCCTAGAGAAGAGACAAAGAAGATAGATTTTCTGGGGGGAAGTAAAGCAAAATAAAATAAAAGTCATAATGTCTTCAGTAAAAACCTCCGATAAATTAGATAAGCCACTAACAGAGAGGGAAAAGGACAAGGAAATAAAAAAGGCGCTAAATCTAAAAGGGGAGTTTCTACATTTTTCTCCCCAGCAAATAAACTTAATCAAGAAAAAAACGATGGATGAATCAACCATAATGGGCTCGCATTTAGAAGAATCGTCAGACAGACTGAAGAGCCAGGAGAATAATCCTAAAACAACGGAATTCAGATTTGAGATAAATCTATAAGGCAAAATCACAAAGTGGAAACAGTGACATGTATTTCCAAAACATTTGCTGGGTGATGGGAAAAAAGCATTTTACCCCTCTGCTAAAAAATGTGACACAATTATCTGATGGTGGGTTCGGAAGAATTGCAGGCCTGTGGTGTTTGGGGATATCTGCTGGTACTGATTTAGGTTAAACTCCTAGGTCAGTTGGGAAGCTCTGTGGCTGTGCATGGGACACAATGTGAGGTGCAGCAGACTACTGTGAGGGTGATGTATACTTGAAAGCCTTGTCATACCCTCTCCATTCTCCTCACAGCATTTGTTCCTGCTCCAGCAGAGGAAGAGGGTGGTCTTTTCACACATGATACAAAGTGGAAATAAATGGGTATTTCGTCTGTAGCAGGCAAGGGCACTGTGTGTTTTAAAAAAAAAAAAGAAAGACAGCAGCTAGATGCCAACATCATAGAAACAGAAGCTTCATTTTTGGGTCAGAATTTCTTTTTCATGTATACTTTTCATTTATTAGAAATTAGTCTAGTACAATTTATTGGTGAAATTCTATTTTCTTCAAAGTGACACTATGCTGGCTGGGCACTTGCACTTATTTATAAATGCTGCAGAGTATCATAAAATATACAATCCGTGTCATTTTTGTGAATAAAAATATTGCAGTTTTCAACAAAGCAAATAACGACAAAGAGGAGCATGGTTATGACGTAGCAGCAAATATACGGTAATTGTGATTCAAAATTGTCATAACAGAAGTCAACACCTTGAACTCATTGTTGTGTTCCTCAAACCATTCCTGCACCATTTTTGATTTGTGGCAGAACACATTGTCCTGCTTAAGAAGGCCAATGCCATCAGCGAGTATAGTTTCCATTAAAGGGTTTACATAGTCTGCAACAATGTTTAGGTGGATGGGACATCAAAGTAACATCTACACGAATGGCAGGACACAAGGTTTCCCAGCAGAACATTGCCCAAATCATCACACTGCCTCTGCTGTCTTGCCACCTGTCAGTGGTCATAATGTTATGGCTGATTGGTGAATGTATTCATCAGACTTACACAGATTTTTGGGGGGATATCATTCTCCTCCTAAAGACCTTTGAGTGCTCCTATGTTTCTGTCTACATTTTGGATGGTATTTTATTGCTGATTGGTTTACAGACAGACAAATACACATAATGTAACAATATTTCCAAACAACACATTCTTAGAATGTAGTTGAAAGATACTTTTCAATCCTAGAATTCTGCAAGGGCTGGGCTATAATTTCCTCACTCTGTTTGTACACCTCTATTATATGCTACCGTTTCTGAGGTCATGTCCAGCTCTATATTAAAGGTATATATTGTGACTTTGAGCAAACTGCTTTCCATTCTGGCAACTAATATTTATATTTTTTGGTTAAAAAAATAAACTGATTTACATTTTTGATGCTATGACCAACATTTTATTTTTATATTTTGACAGTTGTAGACTTAAATAAATTGTTTCTAGGACAAGCCACTTATGTCTACATGGAAACCAACACTGATTTGTGTTTGGTAGACATGGCAACAATCTACTAAAGGCTTCTGGCCTTTTAAAATAAAATTAACATGAAAGGCAACAAAGATAAAAGGTACAGCTAGCACTGTCACATTGAGTTTATGTACCAAAGTGAGGAAGAGAAGTAAAAATAATATTAAAAAAATGACTCTATAAATGTAATTTGTTAATATGTATGAGGTCCCTTTTCTAATCCATTGTGGCACTAGTTATTGATTTTTTGACTTGAATTAAATATGACATCTGAAAGTCCCTTGATCCATTGTTGTTTTTTATCCAGACCACATTAAATAACATCTCCGTATTTTCATGTGAAACCACAGCCCAAAGCCAAATATTCAGTGCACTCTTTTCTCACAGTAGAGGGTTGTATATCTGTCCAATACCAACTATTATCATAATGCTATAGCATAAGCTGATGGAAACCAGCTATGTAATAGCAGGGAATTGAGATGGGACTTTCAAATTTTAGGCCAAAGTAGCTGAGTTGGACAAATTCTTCCATTCAACTGCATTGGAGAATTTTTCCAGCTTGGGTACTTTGGCCTTAACCCCTTGCCGACATTGGATGGACTGGCTCTGTCCTTGCCAGTCCTGCGGTTAAACAAGCGGAATTTGCAATTTAAGATAGCAAACACCATTAAATGCTTTAATGCAGGGGTGTCCAAACTTTTTTCAAAGAGTGCCAGATTTGATGAAGTGAACATGTGTGAGGGTCGACCATTTTGCCTGACATTCTTTGAACTATTAAAATTAAATGCAAATTAATTAACACACACACACTTACACTTTGCCACCCTCATACACACACACTATGCCACCCTCACACACTTACACTATGCCACCGTCATACACAAACACTTACACTATGCCACCCTTATATACACACACTTACACTATGCCACCCTCACACACTTACACTATGCCACCCTCACACACACACGCTTACACTATGCCACCCTCATACACACACACTTACACTATGCCACCATCATTCACACATACTTACACTATGCCACCCTCCTACACACTTACACTATGCCACCCTCATACACACAATTACACTATTGCACCCTCATACACACACACACACACACACTCTGCCACAAACACACTTACACTATACCATCCTCATATACAACACACACAAACTATGCCATCCTCATACATACACACACACCGGGCTGAATTAAAAGCATTTTTTTATTTAATAAGTTTTACAATGCCATTTAGGCTCTTACCTCCAGGACCTCCTATCCGCAATGCAAATCAGGAGAACCCCGTTGTGTGTGTCGATAGTATACATCGTGGAAGGTCATTAAGCATCCATGAAATCTGGTGCCCAGGGCACTGAGATCGCACCATGGAGCATGCTCCTCCAATATGGCTGCTGCCCTCTTGTGGGTAGAACATTGGAAGTGAAAAAAAATTCTAGCATTGGAATAATGATTAGGGTTAAAATGAAATTAAAATTAGAATGAATTAAGGATTACCATAAGGATTACGGATCACTATTTTTGGTTATTGCCCTATAAAAAACTGAAGGAAAACATGTAAAAAAGCATATTTCTAAATTCGGGACAAAATTTAGAAACTAAATAGATGGTGTCATTTTTAACGATTGTATTTGTGTAAATTGTTTTTTAGGTCAAAGTTTTTTTTTACATTTTTTCAGCATATTGTATGATTTTTTATAGTAAATTATAAGATATGATGAATATAAGTGTATCTAGCAAAAGCCCTTCTTATGGAGATAACATATATAATTTGTGTGTGTACAGTATGTGAGAAAGAAGCTAAACACAAACAAATTTCAACAGCCCATATCACCAAAGGAAAGACAAGGTCAAAAGCTCATGTCACTGAGGGGTTAAATGAACTGTCTGGTGCAGGCTTTCTGCATAAATCACATTTTTGTCTCAAGCTCTCCCACAGTGATTAAACTGTATGTTTACTGCAGGTGCGGCAGAAATTATTATATAGACACTAGGGATATAAAGTTTTGTTTCATTTAGTCACTTTCTTATGCTGCTGGAATAGAATAAATTGTGTGGACTGTAATAGTCAGTAGAATAGCTTAACAGTGCAACACATTGTCTCTTGGCATCACCTGAGAGAAATTCCATTAATTTGAATGAAATCATTCTCATTAATTCCTGCAGCAAAAAAAAAAAAGAAGACTTTTACTCACCTATTATGTGAAGTCCTGGTTTATTGCAAACTGCTGTTATTTTAATAATTTCATACAGTTGTAAGTATGTCATATTTTAGGAAATGCAAAATGTAAAACATGCAATTTAAAGTACTTTGAAAGCACATTAATATACATTAACATTTGCAAGATGCGCTTTGGGCACCAGGCAGTCCCTTTAAGAGATCCTACTGTGTGCAAGAGCAAGGTTATCACAATCCACACAATGTATTATATTCCAGCAGCACAGGAAGTGACTAAATGAAACAAAACTTTATATGCTCAGTGTCTGTATAATCAGTGCTGTCACACCTGCAAAACATGCAGAGTATTGGATTTTGCAGAAATTCCAGAAACTCCTGTCCAGATTCATCTGGCAGGGAAAGCAACCGAGAGTGGCCCAAATAACATTACAGAGATCCGGAAAGCGGGGAGGGGTATCTTTTCCAGATATACAATTACTCCATAATGCCAGTATGCTTTCGCATGCTTTAGCTTGTAAAACAACATTTAACGGTCCATTGTGGATGAATTTGGAAAAAACAGAATTGGGAAATACGGACCCTTACCTGCTGTTTTGGATTGATGATTTAAAATGCTTAAAACAGCCCTTATCTAACCCTATAGTATTAAACCTTATAACTACCATAACTAAAATTAAAAACAAAGTGGGTTGTAAGGGACACTTATTAAGCTCTACCCCAATCAAAACCCTAGAATATCAGATAGCGGACATTAACTTAAAAAATTGGACCTCTAGAAATATCAAGATCATAACTGAATTAATAGAGAATGGAGAGATCTTGCCTTTCCCGCAACTACAGGAAAAGTACTCCCTCCCAACTAAGGAGATATTTAATTATCTAAGAATAAAAAGTTATTTGAGCTCCAGAACAATTCTTGAGCCCACCCCCCTGGACCACCTTTTGGAAAAAGGGGGTCGGGCCAAACTTAATTCTAAAGCTAAAGAATACTTGGAACAACTAATAGTACTAGATAAAGCCCCCCATGGAAGAAATGGGAGATGGATATTGATAAAATATTTCAGGTGGAGGATTGGATTAAAGGAATACAAGTAACAAAAAAAAGCATCCACTGTGTAAATTTAGTTGAAACCCATATTAAAATTATAAACCGATGGTACATGGTACCTACAAGATTGACTAAATTTTCCCCAGATATCTCCCCAAAATGTTGGCGCTGTGAAAAATATCCTGGGACCTTCCTCCATAAATGGTGGGAGTGCCCCGCATTGAAGGATACACTAACCCAATTGGCACATTTAGTCCGGCTTCTCTTTCCAACCTTGGATCCCCTAAAGATTCATGAATTTTTATTTCATATACAAATTCCAGGAACCATTGTGCAAAGAAATCTTTTGGTCCAGATATATCTGGTTTTAAAGATATGTTTGGCTAGAAACTGGAAAAGAAAAGGTCCATTGGAATGGGGGGAGATTCTAAAACAGGTAGATTATCAGGGCAAAATGGAAGTTAATTTCTATCATCAGCAAGGAAGAATAGAAAGATACAGGGAAATTTGGCGCCCCTGGAATTATCGTAAGAGAACGTCAAATTAGAAACCAACTTGAGCCTCAGTCTCCCCCCCCCCCCCCCCCTTTCCCCCCAGACCGGTCATAGTATGAATGTTATAAATGTTAATGTTGATGTTTGAAAGGGTAACAGTGTTGGAATTTCGTATAAGGAGGAAATCATATGAGCAGGAATGAACAAATTATGGCGTAATAGATTATTTGTCCTAAGGAAAGAGGCACAGGAAGATGGGAGGGAAGGTGAGTGGAAATGTTAAGGCCGCAGGGGGGAGAGTAAGAAGGGAAGGGAAAGATCGAGGGAAACACATTTAAAGAAAATTAAAGAATAGAATCATCTTATTAAATTATCCTACACACATACCCCCGGTACACAACATAAGATTATAGACAAATACACACTAGCACTTAAACTGGAGTTGAAAAAAATTTATGTGTTCTTACACAAATTGAGAGGAGAAATTGTTAGTGAGGTAAGTGATCGTAATAACACATAAACACTAATTGTAGTTTTAGGCACTAACATATCAATAGTACTATAGTAAACAAAACGGCACCAAAAATTTAATTAATAAGACTATATAACGAAATATAAGACATTTTAGTTACATATTTCCCTGGAACAACCCCCTCCCTTGTTCTTGTGTCCTCAGGGAAAAAAAGGAAAAGAAAAAAAATTTTTAGTCTGCTAATATAAGAACAATATAATATTGCTTGTTTTATGAATTCTGACATTGTGGTAGAATGTTTTTTGTCTAGATTGCTATTTGTATTTCTATATATCTTTTGTCAATGTATGCACACCACTGGATAACACTTGAAAATGAATAAAAATGAAGAAATAAAAAAAAAAAAACATTGAGGCTGGGATGCGTGACAGACGCGTGATGACGTAGGACGCACGACGTAAGCCGAGGCGTCTTGCGAGTGCAGGTGCCGTCGTACTGAGCTACTATGGAGTAACAGCCTCTCGATACACCGCCTGACACAGCCCAAAACGACCCCAAAACGGAAAACATTCCTGCGCAATTGCTGGTCGCGTCTCTCCCCACTCCTACACGGACCCTGTAGATCTCTCTTCCCAAGCCGAGCATTGTGCACCTTTGTAACTTCTGAAGAAGATCTTCAGTGTTACCAACACCACCACAGTAACCCTATCTTAGGGGAAAGTGGAAGCTGGAACTGTGGATACCGGAAGCTTCACCTGCATCAGCTAAGTATTCCCCTTTCGGGATTTTTATTTTCTCTCTCTCCTACCCTATTGCATATGTTCAATGATAAATATAAATATTGACTATTAGTCATTTGGCCATATTTGACAAAACGAACACCCCCACATAAGGGCCACCAAAATTTAAAACGTTAAGGGCCATTACTGCAATGGGGAGAAGTGTGGAAAGATACAGCTGCCGTGTCTGAAGACACAGACCCATAGCTTTCTGATTAACAGAAAGGAAAAGGGGGGAAAAAAATATTTAAAAAGCACAAACAGAGTTACCTGCAAGGTAAAGTAATATTACCCCCAGTGTCGACCCGTCGGGGTGGGTAAACTACAGGCTCATTGCCGGTTACCACTTTCTACCAAAATCCTACCGGTTCACCGGCTATCACACCGGGGCCGCGCTGGTTCCACTCTACAGACAATATTACCTATTTACCTCAGCTCGGGTCTAAAAAGAAAGAAGAGAGGGTGAAAAAAAGGAAAGGGGGCTAAGTGCCTGGGAATATGTTATCTTGGTCAAAATTGGCCATAATATATTTAAACTAAACCTGACAGGCGCTTTTCACGCTACAGCAGGAGAGCATTTCCCTTCAATAACCGCGAAAGGTACTATTCACTTAGTGAATTTAAAATAATTCTGAATATAGAAAATTCTCAAAATGGCCCCCAAGAGAGAGAAAGAGAGAGAGAAGGAGAGGGAAAAAAGACAAAGTCTGGACAAATCACGACCATTATCAAACTACTATTCCCCTAAAGCAACACCCTCAGCCAAAGACTTCCTTAAAGAGGCACCCGGACCATTGGAAGGGGCCATTACAGGAACTATATCGAAGGACTCTCAACCAACACAATCACCCAGCCGAATTCTTAGTATAAACCAACTGTATGAGAAGCTGAGTACCGAAATGAAAGAGAATACACAATCATTAAAACAAGAAATCTCTCATATCTCTGAAAAAGTGTCTCTCCATTCCAAAAGCATTAAAAATCTACAAGCTGACCTACAAAAAATCCAAAAAGAGAATGAGTCACTTAAATCTGATTTTCATGCTCTCGAGATCAAGATGACCAATCTAGAAGATAGATCACGCAGGCAAAATTTGAGAGTAAGAGGCATTCCGGAAGAAATTACAACTGAAAAGCTGGAGCCCTACCTGCTAGATCTCCTAAACTGCTATATAGATGAAAAGCAACTTGGCTCGGTGCCCATGAAAAGATCCCACAGATTAATCAAGACAAAAGACCCCAAATATCATGAAGCACCCAGAGATGTGATCATCAGATTTAATAATTGTTATTTAAAGGATCTACTAGCGAGGGAATTTAAGAAAGCACCAGCCAAGGACGAGAGATTTAAAAACCTACTTCTGTTCCCAGACTTATCAAGTACAACAAGATTGCAAAGAAGAAGTTTTGCCGAATATACAAAGCAACTCAGAGAGGCAAATATAAAATATAGATGGGGTTTTCCAACAAAAGTTATAATTACTAAAGACGGGAACACTCTCTCATTTTCCGACCCAGCCCTTCTACAAAAATTTATATCCTCCACATGTGCAGAGGGAACTTGAGGAAGAGGGAATATTAAAACGGGCGGAAAGGCAGTAGAAAAGTTATAGAACAGCAGGAATAAATTTGTATCGCTAAGATAATAGGATTCATCCAATGTTGTAACTAAAATAGACCCACATATTGCTCAAATGTAGTGCATTTTTCTCCTTCCCCCCTCGTCTCCCCCCTACTGCCTTTTTGTATTTTTTTTTTGTTGTTATACCTTTTGTCACCTTAGAGCACAAATCCAATTAAAACAAGACACATGATTCACATCTAGCATCACAAAGCGTTAGCAACACTTACACGATCCAACTCACATTACACTACACCCCTACCTACACCCCTTTTTCAACCTAAATTCCCTTTCCACACGATGGACTGATTTTACCCCCACAATATACGGTATACTCCCTACGCACCACTTTCTTACACTCAAACCGGGAAATTATCCCTTTTCACCACATGTATCAATTCACCCAAAACAGGATCTGGTGGACCTGCCCCGACTATCACCACTAAGAAGCGATATTTTACATGATTCAACTCCTTTCACTAACACACGCTATATCTCCACCACACCACTTATTTTTTTTTTTTTTTTTCACTCCACTAGCACACTTATCGCATTTTTACTTTCACTCACATAACACGAAGCTAAAATATCACATAACTTTGTACATCTCACATTAAAATATTTACCACATCTTGTTTTTAGGGGGGGGACGGGGGGGGGGGGGTTACGTTAAGTTCCTGCTAAAGGGCGGTGGGTCAGCGGAATAGCGACTTTTCAGATATATATGTGCAAAGCTCAGGGCCGACACCATGCACGAGTATGTTACGCCCCGATCAATTTTGATGGGGCAAAAATCGCATCTAAGCAAAGTATGCGAAGTATGGGTGAATGTGAAGGATGAATGTATGGTCTCAGGGCGATCTCATTTGGTGTGTAAGGGAGGATCGGGGGAAAGTGGGAGACATCAGAGAAAATGTCACTCAAACTCGCCTCCATAAATTGCCAGGGTTTAAACTCCCCCCATAAACGGGCTTTTATATATGATCTGATGTGTCGGGAGCATGTGGATGTCTGTTTTGCCCAGGAGACCCACTGGACCACGAATGCTGTCAGATATTGGAAATATAAGAACTACCCCACTATTTACACCTCCAACCTAGATAAAAAAAAAAAATGTGGGGTGGCAATAATAATCGGGAAGAGAGTAAAGTTTGAATGCATCTATACAGAAACAGATACCGAAGGGAGATACGTTATTCTAATTTGCAACCTTAATGATGTGATGTATACTTTGGTTAATGTCTATGCACCCAATGTCGCTGCGGTGGGCTTCCTGGGCAAGACCTACTTGAGAATTCAAGACATATGTAAGGGACTTCTTGTCATGGGGGGCGACCTAAACTGTATACTCGACACAAAACTAGACAAACGTATGATGCATGGCTCGCAACCAGACAAGAGATCCAAGCTTTTAGCAAAATCCTTCTCTGATTGGCTGGCCCAGAATAAACTATATGACGTCTGGAGAACACAAAATCCAGGGGAGAGGGATTACACCTTCTACTCACAAGTGTACTACTCGTACTCCAGAATAGACATGTTCCTGACAAATAACAGATCTATCAACAGAATCACCTCATCCTCTATAGGCAACACAACATGGTCAGACCACGCTCCAATTTTTATCACTATAGAAAACAAAAAAAAACTACTTTATTAGATCCAAATGGCGACTGAATGAATCCCTACTAAACAACGGGTCATTCAAAGAGGAGTTCAGAAATCAAGCCACTCTTTTCTTAAAAGAAAACGACAACGGGTTGGTCGATGAGACGACCGCGTGGTGTGCAATGAAATGTTGCACGGCTATCTCATTAAACAGGGCACAAAGGTCAAAAGGGCCAGGGGCCTGGAACTGGCAGATCTACATGTGAAGCTGGCCCAGCTCGAGGCCCTCAACAGACTAAATCCCAATATATCTCTAACCAAACAACTAAGGGAGACACAGCAAGAAATTAAAGATAAATTAATCGAGAAAACAAACAGGTCCCTTCAAACCCTAAAACAAGAGTGGTACTATAGTAGTAACAGAGCCAGCAAGAACCTGTCTAATAAGATCAAACATAGGAACAGCCATACTAAGATCAACAAAATAATATGGAAAAATAAAACCAAACTATCACCGAAAGATATCAGTGAATCATTTAAAGAATACTATAAATCTCTGTACAATTTATCGGCTGTAGATAAAAATGTTACTCAGACAAGATCCTTTCTGACCAAGTTGAATCTACCAAAACTTTCAGAAAAAAACATAGAACGGCTAAATTCTCCTTTCCAGATGTCTGAGGTTAACAACGCTATTAGAAATCTAAAAAGAAATAAAGCCCCTGGTCCGGACGGCTTCTCTGCTCCCTTCTTCCAGTCTTTGGCGGATATTATCTCACCTTTACTACTAAGACTCTTCAATAATATTTCAATGGGCCAGCACTTTCCAACAGAGATGCTACAAGCATCAATAACCCCAATTCCAAAACTCGGTAAAGACCTAAAGTGTGTGACAAACTATAGGCCCATTTCATTAATAAACATAGATGTCAAAATATTTTCAAAAATACTGGCCGGAAGACTGGAGGGAGTGATAGCGGGTATAGTAAGCCCGGACCAGACAGGCTTCATCACAGGCAGAAACGGAGAAGACAATACTCGTAGAATATTAAATCTCATACATGAGATTCAATCCAAGACTCTACCATCAGTTTTCTTGGCATTAGATGCCGAGAAGGCTTTTGATAGGGTCAGCTGGATATTCCTACGAGAGACCTTACACATTTTCGGCTTTTCGGGTACGTTCCTAACCAATACTATGGCTCTGTACGAAAAACCTCAAGCAAAGATATCAGGTCCAGATTTAGACTCTGAATTTTTTCATATTAGCAATGGTACCAGACAGGGATGCCCTTTAGCACCCTTACTCTATGTATTAACTATAGAACCACTTGCTGCCTTAATACGACAAAACAACAGAATAGAAGCCATAACTACAGGCCAAATACCAAACAAGATTATGCTGTATGCGGACGACATCATACTAACCTTGGGGAACCCACAAGAATCAATCTCAGAAGTATTAACTCAGATAGCAGAATATAGTCACTATTCAAATTATAAGATTAATCTTAATAAAACACAATTAATACATTTTAATCTAAATCAACAACTTCTAAGTAACCTTAAAACACAATTCCCATTTAGATTAGATCAGCCATTTATTGAGTATTTGGGAATCCAAATCCACAAAAACTTCAAAGATATGATAACTGAGAACTATTCCTCTTTATTGAATAAACTAAAATCCAAATTTACGTCTTGGAAGGGTTACGAGATATCATGGCTAGGCAGATTGAATGTGGTGAAGAGTTATGTCATCCCCAAGCTGACGTACCTCTTCAGAACCATTCCACTGCCCATATCCAGAAAAATTCTAAAACAGTTTGAAACAACTTTTTCCATATACATATGGAACGGGAAATCTCCAAGGATTGCAAGGGCCATACTGAGAAATAAATTATCACAAGATGGAGTTAATTACCCAAACATCTCCGAAATATACGAAGCATGTATGGTATACCACTTCATGGTATGGGACTATAAACAAGATCATAATCTGGGCTGGTACAATTACGAGAAGTGGATATGCAATAAATGCAAACCAATCTGTCTCTATTGGTTGACCTAGGAACAATTCGATAGATTGAATATTACAAACCCTATTATCATAAATGTTTTTAAGCAGATGTCCAAGTTTAAAAGGAAATTTATTCCCACCGATTCGCTTACTGGGGGGGCTCCACTGGAGACACTCCAGCTACTGATGGGAGACCTAGACTTGAGACAGTGGCATAGGGCGGGGCTGACAAAAATTTCAGACTTACTCCCCTTTCTCTCCCCCCGGACTTTCGATGAACTGCAATATAAATATAATTTACCAAACACACAACATTATACATTTATAAGAATCAAGAGTACTCTAAATACTAATCCCTTAAGAGATCACTCAGATCTAGATACTTTTATGGATGCTCATCACAAAAAACATCTTATATCTAAAATAATCCAATTAAATAGACAGGGGACGGATTTAGTTAAAACTAAAACCATAATCAAATGGGAGGAGGAACTGGGGTTGGAGTACCCAATGGAGACTTGGTTCCGGGCTTGGGGTGGATTGAGAAAAGCAGTTCACTGCATAAATCTACATGAGCAATTTTTTAAGTTGATGCACCACTGGTACTATGTTCCAACGGTCATGCATAGAATGATCAACTCCTCCACAGCAAACTGCTGGAGGTGCCAGACCACACCCGGAACCATGTCCCATATATGGTGGAGCTGCCCAAAACTAGATTCAATAAAATTAGAACTGAACAAACTTTTTAAGGCTCTATTTGGATTGGACTGGTCACCGACACCACAGTCTTTTTTATTTAATATAGAGGTCCCATTAAAGAAGAAATCTAACGCAAACTTAGCGATAAATATTTTTGCGGCAACAAAGATATGCCTAGCCCGTAGTTGGAAGGAACAGAACCCTCCAATATGGCTAAATATCCTAACTCAAATAAATTATCAATATAATATGGAGAAATATTTCTACAGAATAACCAACAATCTAAAGACATACTACGAAATATGGGCCCCATGGCAGATCATTAGCCAAACTTTAGCGGTAACCCCGCCAAATGAAATCTGACTAACTAATCGGGAGGGAATCCCAAACAAGAAACCCCCGACCACACCATCAAACCAAAGTTATACTAAGAAATAGTATGCCCAATTTGAGACCAAAGTATGAATGTATGAATGTACGCAAGGATAAATGCTTAAAGGAATGACTGACAACAAGTATATATGAGCAAATGACATTTATACGTAGTTTAATATTAAAATGGATTTGACAAAATATCAAAGTACCTATAACATAAGTTTTTGAAGTAAAATTACAATATAACTCCCCGCCCTTTATTCTCGATAGTCCATACTCTACAAGATAAGACACAGGACAGGAAGATAGGTCGGGGAGGGAGCAGAGGGGTGGAGTAGATAGGAAGAATTATATAGAGAGGGGTAGCAGCTGGAGAGGAAAGGGTAGGAAAGAGGGAAGGGAAGAAAAGAAAGGAAGGAAAAAGGGAAAGAAATAAATAAGGGAAAAAAAAAAAAATAATCAAACTCAAGTCAATCCAACCACCAAGCAATGTCTAAGCTCAAAGAAAAAAGAAAGAGGAAAAAGACACAATGATGTTAAAACCCAAGAATCAAAACGACAGAATATTGGATACTGAGTGTCAAAACAAAAAAAAAACATGCAGAGTAATCACTGGAGTAAAATATAAAAAATGGGCTTTATGCAGAATGTTTGCGTCAATTCACACTGGAAAATGCCTGTGCACTTTACAAGCAGTAGTATTAAACTTGCACCAAAGTGATTTTGGGCCTTTAAGTTTGAAATTCCAATCTCAATTCCCTGCAATTCTCTCTTTATTGAGTAGACCAAATAGAATTTTGTTTAAAAAAAAGTTGCAAAATGATGCATTTTTTTGATCTGGTCAAAACACCTCAATTCTATGCCAAGTCGTTTCTGCACTGAACAAAGAGTTGCAGATTGAGAATAAAAGACTTGCAGTGTTACCCCTTTTAAATGTAAAAAAAAAAACAATTCAGGCATCTTTACACATACAAAACAGGCGCAAGAGCAAAAAGCTGGCTAAAAATATCACGATTTGATAAAAAAAAAAAAACAGCACCATCATTACACCATGCATAACATGGTTCCTGTGTAATAGTATGTAATAGTTTTTCCGCTCATCCGTAGAATTTGTCGTTTGAGAGAGGAGTGGACGTATGGAATAGCCTTCCAGCTGAAGTGGTAGTGGTAAACACAGTGAAGGAGTTTAAAGGAACGTTAAATGTTATTTTACACTTGTGCTTCTAATAAGGAAGTACAAGTGAAATTTTAGTTGTTACTATTGTGAGGATAAACTGGTGTGTACTTTTGATAGTACACACCAGTTTATTCTCTGACCGACAGCTGCCATGCTTCCATAGGAAGCAGACAGCCATCTGGTCGGCGACTGGCTCTCTCTGATAGCGCAGAGAGAGCACCTTGTTTTTGAATGGGATCAACAGGGGAGACCCTCTCATTCGGCAGTCAGGGTGGGACGAGCCCCCTTACTGATTGGCTGTGAATGTTCTGACACATCCAGGAACTGCTGACACATCCAGCAGATAGTAAACCACGTCGGGTTTACTTAAAAGTCCCAGGACATGTTTTGTTTAACCCTTGCTTCCTAGAAGGAAGCAAGGGTTAACACCTTAAGAACATATGACGTCCCTGGAGTGACCGTAGCTGCCATTTAAAAATGGCGCCGCCGGCTGCACACATGTGCTTAGGAAGCGAACGAAAGTTCGCTTCCTAAGCGCTGATGTTGTTGCTAAAGGGCCTCGCTGATGACCACTTATCATACAGTTAAAGGCATTATTCGTAAATATTTGACAAATGTTGATCTGCCTCCTTCTCCTCACTATAGTTTTAGTGAGGGAGAGAAACAGATCAGATAATGTAATATTTTTTTTAGTAATAAAGTAAATATTTTATAACATTTTAAAAACCAAGCGGTTTTATACAAGCCATATCCAGTGTTTAACCCCTTCCCTGCCATTGATCGCAGTGTACGCAGTGATCTTACACAGCATCACATTTCTTGCTGTTCATTTTTAAACTGTAATTTATTACAGTATAACAAAGGCTCTTTTAAGAGCTATTAACCCCTTGCTTGCTGTAGATCACTTCCTAAGCAGCGATTTGGCGCAAATTCAGTAATCTTGCTGCAGAAGCATTTTTTTTATTTTTAACATTTTTTTTTATTATACTTGCTACTTGTTAAATATACCCGGTAGGGCAGGGGTGGGCAATTAATTTTTACCGGGGGCCACATGAGCAATCGAGCACTGCTGGAGGGCCACATCGACAATATTTCAATTAATTTTGCTCAATATCTGTCTCTCCCCGTACCCTCATGTCTGTCTCTCTCTCTCCCCATTCCCTCATGTCTGTCTCTCTCTCCACTCATGCTCCATGTCTCTCTCCACTCATGCTCCATGTCTCTCTCTCTTTCCATTCATGCTCCATGTCTGTCTCTCTCTCGCCACTCATACCCCATGTCTGTCTCTCTCTCTCTCTCCCCATACCCTCATGTCTGTCTGTCTCTCCCCATACCCTCATGTCTGTCTGTCTCTCCCCATACCCTCATGTCTGTCTGTCTCTCCCCGTACCCTCATGTCTGTCTCTCTCTCTCCCCATTCCCTCATGTCTATCTCTCTCTCCACTCATGCTCCATGTCTCTCTCCACTCATGCTCCATGTCTCCCTCTCTTTCCATTCATGCTCCATGTCTGTCTCTCTCTCGCCACTCATACCCCATGTCTGTCTCTCTCTCGCCACTCATACCCCATGTCTGTCTCTCTCTCGCCACTCATACCCCATATCTGTCTCTCTCTTGCCACTCATACCCCATGTCTGTCTCTCCCCTCATCCCTTATATCAGGGGAACTCAAACTTTTTAAACAGGGGGCCAGTTCACTGTCCCTCAGACCGTTGGAGGGCCGGACTATAGTAAAAACAAAAACTATGAACAAATTCCTATGCACACTGCATATATCTTATTTTGAAGTGAAGAAACAAAACGGGAACAAATACAATATTTAAAATGAAGTAAAGTTACATCAACAAACTTACCAGTATTTCAATGGGAATAGTGTGCCAGTCAGATGCCCAGGGATATTATGCCAGTCAGAGTCCAGTAATATTATGCCATTCAGAGCCCAGTAATATTATGCCAGTCAGAGCCCAGTAATATTGTGCCAGTCAGATGCCCAGGAATATTATGCCAGTCAGAGCCCAGGAATATTATTCCAGTTAGATTCCCAGGAATATTATGCCAGTCAGATGCCCAGGAATATTATGCCAGTCAGATGCCCAGGAATATTATGCCAGTCAGATGCCCATGAATATTATGCCAGTCAGAGCCCAGGAATAGTGTGCCTGTCAGATGCCCAGGAATATTATGCCATTCAGATGCCCAGGAATATTATGCCATTCAGATGCCCAGGAATAGTGTGCCAGTCAGATGCCCAGGAATATTATGCCATTCAGATGCCCAGGAATATTATGCCATTCAGATGCCCAGGAATAGAGTGCCAGTAAGAGCCCAGGAATATTATGCCAGTCAGATGCCCAGGAATATTATGCCAGTCAGAGCCCAAGAACATTATGCCAGTCAGATGCCCAGGAATAGTGTGCCAGTCAGATGCCCAGGAATAGTGTGACAGTCAGATGCCTAGGAATATTATGCCATTCAGATGCCCAGGAATAGTGTGCCAGTCAGAGCACAGAAATAGTGTGCCAGTCAGATGCCCAGGAATATTATGCCAGTCAGATGCTCAGGAATAGTGTGCCTGTCAGATGCCCAGGAATATTATGCCATTCAGATGCCCAGGAATATTATGCCATTCAGATGCCCAGGAATAGTGTGCCAGTCAGATGCCCAGGAATATTATGCCAGTCAGATGCTCAGGAATAGTGTGCCTGTCAGATGCCCAGGAATATTATGCCATTCAGATGCCCAGGAATATTATGCCATTCAGATGCCCAGGAATAGTGTGCCAGTCAGATGCCCAGGAATAGTGTGCCAGTCAGATGCCCAGGAATATTGTGCCAGTCAGATGCCCAGGAATAGTGTGCCTGTCAGATGCCCAGGAATATTATGCCATTCAGATGCCCAGGTATAGTGTGCCAGTCAGATGCCAAGGAATATTATGCCATTCAGATGCCCAGGAATAGTGTGCCAGTCAGAGCCCAGGAATAGTGTGCCAGACAGATGCCCAGGAATATTATGCCAGTCAGATGCCCCGGAATATTATGCCATTCAGATGCCCAGGAAAAGTGTGCCAGTCAGAGCCCCGGAATAGTGTACCAGTCAGATGCACAGGAATAGTGTGCCAGTCAGATGCCTAGGAATAGTGTGCCTGTCAGATGACCAGGAATATTATGCCTTTCAGATGCCCAGGAATAGTGTGCCAGTCAGATGCCCAGGAATATTATGCCAGTCAGATGCCCAGGAATAGTGTGCCAGTCAGATGCCCAGGAATAGTGTGCCTGTCAGATGCCCAGGAATATTATGCCATTCAGATGCCCAGGAATATTATGCCAGTCAGATGCCCAGGAATATTATGCCAGTCAGATGCCCAGGAATATTATGCCATTCAGATGCCCAGGAATAGAGTGCCAGTAAGAGCCCAGGAATATTATGCCAGTCAGATGCCCAGGAATAGTGTGCCTGTCAGATGCCCAGGAATATTATGCCATTCATATGTCCAGGAATATTATGCCATTCAGATGCCCAGGAATAGTGTGCCAGTCAGATGCCCAGTAATAGTATGCCAGTCAGATGCCCAGGAATATTATGCCAGTAAGAGCCCAGGAATATTATGCCATTCAGATGCCCAGGAATAGAGTGCCAGTAAGAGCCCAGTAATATTATGCCAGTCAGATGCCCAGGATTATTATGCCAGTCACAGCCCAAGAAAATTATGCCAGTCAGATGCCCAGGAATAGTAGAGTGCTCGTTATACCTCCCTCCTCGCCCTCCTTCCCCATCACTTGCCTCCAGCTGCTGTGTCCCCGGGCCGGACGTCTCGCGCAGTGTTCCCTCCTCCCTGCACGGAGGAGGGAAACAGTTACCGGGTCCGGATGTGACGAAACGTCACATCCGGTCGCGGTGATTTTTTTTTTTTTTTTTTTCGTTTTCCTGCAGCCGCATCTTCTGCGGCTGCAAGAAAAAAAAAGGTAAACAGCGGGGAGCGGTGGGTGTTTGGTGGGGCCGTAGTTTGAGGACCCCTGCCTTATATCTTTTTCCATCTCTATCTTTCTGTTCCCCATGCTGGTCTCTTGTACACACAGTCATACATAAACACACACAGTCACACAAACACAGTTACACACTTAGTCACCCTCACAGACATACATTTACACAAACACCCTTATACACACTGTCACACATACATAAATACACACAGTCATACATAAATACACACAGTCACACAAACACAATTACACACTTAGTCACCCTCACAGACATACATTTACACAGACACCCTTATATACACATTCATAAATACAAACAGTCATACATAAATACGCACAGTCACACAAACACAGTTACACACTTAGTCACCCTCACAGACATACATTTACACAGACACCCTTATACACACTGTCACACATACATAAATACACACACAGCCACCTTTACACACAGGATACACTTGCACAGACACTCATGTACATACACTTACACAGACAGTAACACACACATAGTTATACACATTGACACACACATACACACTTATACACATTCACACACACTTCCACAGACACTTCGTTTCTTTTTTTATTTTAACCCCCCCCAAACTGTTATTACCTAATCTTCCTTGTTAATCCAAGCACAACGGGGGAAAGCTCCGCCCCCGTCGTGTTCTGTGATTGGCTGCAGGGAGGAGGACGTTCTCTATGGTGTCTTGGCAGATACCCTAGAGAACGTCCTCCTCCCTGAAGCAGCCAGTCACAGAACGCGGCGGGGGCAGAGCTTACACCCGTCGCTCTGTGCTTGGATTGCAGGGAGAGAGCTCCCTGCTACAGCGCCTCTCCTCCCTTGCGCCTGGTTGCGGTGCACCCCGTGCACCCGCCCAGGATCGGCCCTGCCTCACACAAATTTTTTTTAACAGCCGATCAGTGGCAAAGGCGGTTTGGTGATTGCTCAGATGACCATCACTATTCGCCTGGTCAGATCAATATTTGTAAATATTGATCTGACCCGTGTAGATTTGCCTCCCTCTCCTCACTTGAGTTTTAGTGAGGGAGACAAATAGAGCTGTATAATATAAGTTTTTAATTGTAATACATTAAATAAAATGTTACAAAATTGTGAGACCCAAGGGCTTTTATACAGCAGCACATTTGTCTGTGCACTTTTATGGGTTCATTTTTTGTACAGTACTACAAAGGCTCTTATAAGAGCTATTAACCCCTTCCTTGCTTTACAAAAATCCAAGTTGGAAAATCAAAAAGCACACCACTCAAATGTGGCTTTTTAACCCCCAAATTTCCAGGGTGATATCCCTGTACTCAGGAGATGTTGCTGAACACATATTGGATGTTATTTGGCAGTGACATATACCAAAATCTGTGAATTCATGTCTGAAGTACAATGTTTGTGAAAAAAAAAACCACACAAAAATTACTACCACAAACTTTGACAAAGGCTGGTGGTAGAATTAATGCATGGAAAGTGTTAAAATATTACCATTTGAAATAGCCTAGGGTGTCTACTAAAATATATGGGTTGATTTGGTAAAATACACTGGCTGGCTTCAAATATGTCCTAAATCGGACATGGGTGCAGGTTGTCTGCATGCCAAAATGTCAAGTTGAGAAACCAAAAACTGCACCTCCCAAATGTGGCCTTTTAGCCCCCAAACAACCTCCTGTACTCAGGAGAAATTTTTTAAATTCGCTTTTGTCAATGAGGAGAAGATGTTTCAAATAAAACTCAGGAAATTTGTGTTTTTTTCACCATATATATTTTTTATGTATTATATATAGGATATGATCAAAATGATGGCACCCAAAGAAAGCTCTTCTTGTCCCGATAAAAACAATATAAAATGTGTGTGGGTACAGCAAATGACAATGAAGAAAATTACAGCTAAACACAAACAGCACAGAAATGTTAAAATCCAGAATGGCCAAAAATGTTTCAAAGGGTCTGTCCTTAAGGGTTTAAACAAGGTACAATGTTTATTTATGCATGTGTGTGATAGGCAAAAGGCTATCCTAGATATAGGATAGGGGACTAATAAAAATATTTAGAAAATTGGCCAGACTAGATGGACCGAATGGTTCTTATCTGCCAACACATTCTATGTTTCTATGTTTAATTTGCAGTGTGAATTTCTAAACGTTATTTTTTCTACATTGATTTTGTTGCAGTGTCACACCATCAAAAGAGGCTCAATCCATATAAACATTTCACCTTCATTAAACCATTAACAGCCCTTCCCAGAAGCAGAAGGCACACTGAGTGCCTTTTAGGGATCTGATATCATATGACTTCTAGAACAAGGTTTGGCAAGTTCTAACACTCTAGATATAGTACTCTCTATCTCCCATTAAAGGCTGCATAAGCAACATGGGAAGTACAGTCCACAGCAGACAGAGTGCCAGATGTGGAATACCTCACCTTCGGACCACAAACACACACAGATTAACAGATTAGATGAGCCATATGTTTATATGTTTCATTGATTTGTAACTCCCTTTTATCTGTACCAAGTTCTGGATAAATTGGGGCACTATATAAAGAAGCATTAATATAAATGTAATAACAGTTCTACGCCTGTATACTTGACTGTTTTAATATTGGATGTGCTATATATTTCTAATGCAGCAACATCTTTAAAACCATTAATTTGGGTGCATGTGGCATACCTTTAGTTGCTGCTGCTCTAATTACACTAAAAGTGCCCAAGTCCCCACAAGAAGTTATATGAGTCTTCTCCCAGATGGATGGCAATAGAAAAATCAAGCTAAACAGACTTTCCATTCCACTCAACAAACTCCTTTTCAAATCTATATCATTTTTGTGTGCACTATCTGCTCTCATTGTGCCATCCTCATTGCATTTCTTACTTTTCGTTTCACATGTTCACATTCCAATTCATTGTCTTTTTTTATCAGTACCCCTGACTTTTCACTTTCCACAGCTTGCACCTTTATCTTCCTTCTGAGTTTATATTCCATCCTTTCTACTTTCCTTTGTTTCTTTTCACCCCTCTCTCATTAAATTTAGAACCATTCCCTGAATTCATGCTCATTTCCTTGTATGCCCCTTTCTACATACACTTGTCTTTCCATATGTCTTGCCCTTCTAGCTATTGTCATGGTGTCATACCACAGAAAATGATTGTCAACAATCCCTGTATTTGTCAGCTCCTATTTCTGGAGTCAATGCCAGAGGATTTTAGCAATGGATTTATTCAGTGGTGATAGGAGGATCTTTGCAGGACGCCTACCGCGTTTCCCAGAGTGATGGAGTCAAATCATAATATAGCTATTAGTGAAAAATCCTATGGGATCTATTTGTTTTCTCTTGCTGCACCATCAGGATGCTCCTTCGAATATTGTGTGACCTCCCTAACGGAATCATCCTTATCAACATCATTTTTATAGACACAAAGTGATATAGTACGGTAATAGTTGGTTTTAGTGGCATGAGTCAGCTGTGTCATGTTTTAATGTATGGTAGTGTCACGTGATTAAGTTAGCCATTTTTATTTCAATATTCTAAACAAATAGCATTGGTCTCATGTATTATTGTAGTTATTATTTCAACTTTACCAAAGTGAATTGCTGTATACTATATGTAGAGCCAGCAAACAACATGCCAATATACTTGTTCTTTCTCTGTGACAGTGATGTAGAAAATAGGTTACATTTCAAGGCAGAACTTACAGGAGTAAGCGGTAATTTTATAACTGAGGTGCAAATTAACATTCTAGACGAATGCATTCAAACAATGATCTGTTTCTGTAGTTTTTTGATATTGTGATTTGGTCTACATTAAAAGACAAAATCTGTGCAGTTCCTGAGCCACCTTAGCATAGAAGGAGTTAAAGTGGTGACAGAGGGATGTGCTGCAATAAAAGAATGATAGCTATACTGCAGAAGATCACCCCCCCCCCCCCCCCCCCTCTACCCAATAACTGACTGCCCAGAAATGTCAATGTGTCTGACCAAAGGCAGATGTGCTTATATTAATATGAAGTAATGCCAGGACAAGGGGTATAAACTCAGATGAAATATTTGTTTACTGGAACAGTCTTGACAGAGCTACTGGAGCAAGTCCTACTGTATATAAAGCTACCCCGAGTTGCTCTATTGAGTCAGTTCCTGTTCTTTTAGCTACACGACTGCTCCATTGTCTGGTAAATGCAGGCAGGATATAAGTGGATATGTAAGAGGGATGTAAGCACAGGGCCAAGGGAGAACATTATAACAAAGGAAGCCCCCCTCCTATTAGTTTGTTCTACTTAGTGTGGACGATGTATTAATTAGGGATTGTCTTAGGACTTTGCAGATGGAAGATCGTCCAGCAGAGGGAGCCAGACATCTGAGCTGATGAAGCAGTAGGCTTGGTTGCAACTGCTGGCTTCATAGCTGGGCTGTTCAGTAGGGATTGTTAGACTGTTGGAAGCATTTCCTGTTGCCCATCTTTACCAACAAGGTTATGATTTCACTGTAGCCAGCGATCTCTTGAATGTCTCACCATGGTAAGCTGGTATATAGAGGTGGTGTGTGTTGATGTTTTATCCCTGTGATACATGCGTGGTGTATAGAATGCTAACTAGAAACCATGTATATGTGTCTTCTCAGAGCTCGGGTACAGCTTCCTATAGATGCTCCATGTCTTCCTCGGCTGATTTCTCGGATGATGATGACTACAGTCAAAAGTCTGGATCTGCCTCCCCTGCACCTGGAGACACCCTGCCCTGGAACCTACCTAGACATGAGAGGTGTAAAAGGAAGACCTCTGGGGCGGCAGTCCTGGACCCAGCAGAGAGAGCAGTACTTAGAATAGCTGGTAAGGATCCCCCCCCTCCTCCAGGGTGGGACGTGGGCATCAGGTGGCACTAGGCACAAGGGTGGCTTATAAATAAACATCAAATCCACACCCTGCACTGATTGCATTTACTGTAAAACATAACTGTCTCCATGTAGCTGGTGATGACTTGTGAAGTATTGAATATATTTTACATTTCTTCTATATATTATTATTGATTGTTTCTTTGTCGATCTCTGCTGTTTTGTAATCACAGTGATGCTCATCCAATACATTTCTGTTGAAATTGGCAGAAGACGAATTAAACATTTCTGTACTTTTTTTTTTCTATCAATGCTTGAGATCTAGGTGTCCACAAATAAACCACATTGCCATAATCTAAAATGATTTGAAAGCATCCTCATCATGGCCCTACTGTGTTGTCTCTGGCAGTTCAGGAGTTAAGCCAGCAGGCTGACATGCATTGTGGTGACTAAGCTTTTTGAGTCCCATTCTTCTCTATGTGCAGTGTTTGTGTGGACAGGAAGCTTAGGAATCATTTCCTAGTGACCTGCATGGGCATCATTCAACCTCAGTACCTAATGATGGAAATATTTTATCTAATAACCCTAACAATTCTAACTACCTCATAGCTGAATAAAGCGGAGATAAGATTTAGAGCCCTGTGTTTACTGCATAGTAATACACAATGACATATATATGTTTGAAAGCTGGAATGTGTAATGCAAATAGATATCTGCTTCCTAACAACAACTGAGGACTATAGTTACACAATGTAAACAGTGCTAAGGATTTGTATCGATTCTGTGTATTTATTTAATATAAGAATATTAATAATAAAAACAACAAGCCATACAGATAATGTGATTACTGCAGAAATGTGTAATAATATTAAAATAGTTGATTAGTTATATTTGACATAATTGTTATTAACCTCTTGTGTGCTTGATTGTTGTGCAAAGTGTTGTAATGTTTTACTTCCCATTCTGGATGTCAGAGGGTGATACCACAATATTCTCTAATTACTTTTAACAGTTGTTACGTTCTCTAGTTCTCATTCAGTAATATCTGTCATCATCAGTGGATGGCTGGCTTAAATCTGGGTTGTAATTGCCCCTGGGCTGGCGAGATGGACAGTTGTCCAGCAAAGTCTGTTGGTCAGAAACAGCTGCTGTAGAACTATTGGGAAATATAGCCATCAACCTCAGACCTGTCTATTTAAGCTGTGGTGTCTGAATCTACTTCTCAAGAGGTTCTGCAGCAGACTTTAAACTTCCTGTGTTCTCATACTACATGGTTTCCCACTTATGATGATAAGCAAAATCTGTCTAGGTGATTTCATATCTGCATTATGAATCTTTTACTATCTATATAGGTGATTTCATACCTGTATTGTCAATGTTATGCTAACTAGCTAGGTGATTTCATAACCAAATCTTATACTATCTTGGTGATTTCATACCCAAAATATACATCTTATACTATCTATCTTGGTGATTTCATACCCAAATCTTATACTATCTTGGTGATTTCATACCCAAATTAAACATCTTATACTATCTATCCAGGTGATTTCATACCCAAATGAAACATCTTATACTACCTATCTAGGTGATTTCATACCCAAATTATACATCTTATACTAGCTATCTAGGTGATTTCATACCCAAATTATACATCTTAAACTACCTGTCTAGGTGATTTCATATTTGAGTTATGTTATACTCTTGATTGTTGATCAGCAAACTTCCTGATTTTATTAAATGTATCTGGAGATCCTGCTTATTTTTAAACACATTGTCTGGTACTAAAATATTGTTTGATAACAAGAAGCAAACAAAAAAGTTATTCATAAAGAGCAATTCTGAGGAAACGTGGAACAATCAGCAGGAACAGTCCATACCTTTTCATGGGGATTACACTGGCGACATCAGCATTGTACTTTATCATATCCTCCTATGATATCAGGTTTGGATGGTTTTTATGGCACTGATTAATTTGTCAGTGACGTAGCTGTGCAATGAGTTTTGCATCCTTCTGGCACGCTAAGAGTTAAACTGCTCAATCCTGAATACTGTCAGTGACACATTCATCTGCCAATCAGCTTACATTGTGATTGACAATAAAGACTTTTACTATTTATCCCATTTATTATCTCAATAAAATGATACAATGAATTAATAATAATGAAATAATAAAGCAGATGAGATCACTCGGTGGGTTAATAAACCATTTGGATGATCTTTTTAACTCTTACGGTAGCAGGTCCAATTTCCAGTGGGCTCCAAAATGAGTATCATCAATTTGGGTAATACAGTAGTAACATTCCCTGTATATATTTTTACATTCTGTGCCTTACTTTGTTAAACACTCTGTTATTGTTATTATAATACCTGTGCAATGAAGTGCTATGTAGAATTCTTTTGTAGGGAGGAGGTTTGTGTTGTACATGGGTAATGAAAATGTCAGTAAATCACTGTTTTTCCTTACACCTTACAGAAAACTGTTGTTACCGAAAACAAGTATATTTCATAAGTAAAAGTGTTATATCACCAGCAAGCTAACAGCCTCTCCTGGTATTGTTAGGGGAATGACTGGTTAGAGCGTTTTATCAGTCCAGTAAAGATCATTTATAATCCAGATCTGATATTTTTCGGATCTATAGAGCAGTAACACTTTTAACCCTTTAAGTAGGAGTTTAGTATAGCCATGTTAAGCAAGGCTTTTGTTTTCTGCCTGGCGCTGAAAAGGTCTCTGTGAGGCCTTTTACCATTTGTTCCCATAAAATCGTACAGTTTGTATGCTGTTTGGATATCACTGAGCACTGAGTCATTTTATCCCCAAGGTCAACCTGTGAGATATACAGCATATCGATTTAATACTAATGGAAATTTAGTGTATACATTCATTTGTTTGCATCCTTAACACTGATTGGATAATTGAACTGTCTATCTGATTATAATATACAGAGCCCAGCAGAAATTGCAGATGAAATCCGACTGTCTTAAGGACTTTTCACTGTGGTTACAGAATACTGTACATATCCAGGTCACACCTATCATCATAACATAACTGGGTGTTGAAAATAAATAATGTAATCATGTGTAAATATTTAGGTGTTGGCCGAGACCCCCACCATAAAATTTTCCAGCTACCCAGGCAATCTGTTATTGATTATAATACCTCACCGTAAGTGGCATGACTATAAAAATATTTATTTCTGTAGGAGGAGTGTAATCACATGACCTGTGACAGTGTGCTAGAGGAGTGAGCAATGAACTCAAAGATTTGTTATAAAATGATTAGTCATTTGCTCATCTTCAGTAAACAGCTGAGATTTAAAATATGATTAGCTCTTTACAGTACGGCTAGTAATATTCAGTGATGATGGTGTCTGTATCACGGCATGGATGGTATATGAGTTAATATAGCAGATTGCTTGCCAGGTATAAAACAGTAAGCCGTACTGGTAGTCATGGGGAGCAGCCTCTCCCCCTACCACTGACCATGCTAATTCAATCCAAGAATCTGTGTGACCACATGTCATTGTTTTGCTCTGTGATTTTCTTTAGGGTCCCTTGTGGCTGACGATTTAGCTCCAGAATGCCATATGGTCTTAAAGGCAAAGTGTCCCAGTTTTAATAATATTAAGGCAATGATGGTAAAGAAATAAACACACAGCTTAGTTCACACTGGCATTGAAATAGTTAAGTCCAGAGCCAATAGAGCACACATAAATTCAAATATGCCTTACAAATACTCTGGGGATATTTAAATTGGGAAAAAGCAATAAACAATGGCAGCTAATGATTTACAGACAGTATTAAAGGGATCAATCTGGAAGAGTCATTATTATGCCATTCTCTGACAGTGTCAGTGGGGTCACATATACAAACAGGGTCCATTTTCCATGTACAATACCAAATTTTAAGTTACGGTATCTAAATGTAATCTACTACTTCCTATGGTTGCAAAAACAGTCTTAACCTGATATCTGGCATATAGGTGGATGTAGATGTTCTGATAGCCTTTGAGATTCAGATATATTCAGGTTTTTGATGCACAGCACATCAATTGTATGCCCTAGTGTGGCAGGTACACAAAACATCACTTACTGTGTCATAAAGACAACTGAAAATGGCTACAGTGATAGTAGAGGTCAAAGGCTCATTTTTTTTAGAATTTGTTTGTCCTATCCTTAGTCAAAATCTGCTGACCTGTTTTGGAATGTTTAGATTTGTTCAAGAATTCTCTACTGACTCTTGGAATGAAAGTAAATAATTATTTTTCACATGGCTGTGCTATGTAACAATATCCTCACAGTCACAACAGGAAACTACTGGGATTGCCCAGGCCTCACACTCACAGTACTGAGGTAAAATAAAAGAGTAACATTACGTTTTTAAACATGTAATAGCTACTTACTCATATCACCCAAGTGACTCTTTTTAAACACTCCATATTTTGGACCCCAATCCATCGGTCCTTCTTTCCCATGAGCCCAGAATGTTTTCTGTGTATGAATTTATCACAGAGCTCCACACCAATTAAGTTCAGTCAGTTGTGTTACAACTGTTGTGTTACTTTTTTCTTATACTTAAAGACCAAATCAGGTATTCAATAGGTTAGACTGTCCTACTTATATTAAAATGGTGGCAGGTGTTTGCTTATAACAGCTAAGTAAGCCTTTTATAACTAAAGATGGTTAACAAGGTCTTGATAAAAGTCCCCTGTGTGGAACTAAAACTTTGATCTTTGTAAAATAAATCTCTGATACTTCATGATATCAAGTCCCCTGAGTGCTCCTTTCTCTGAACTACTATATAGATTTATATATATCTATATATATAAATATATATCTATATATAGTAGTTAGTATATAGTAGCACGTTTCTATATATATATATTTGGTTTGTCTTTATGTTTTAATTGTGATTTTAGGTTAGCACTAGATTTAGCACTAGATTGGTTGCTGCCACTTTTAGATCACTATGGTGCTTATCCCAGGGCTTGGCAAACTTATCTGAGTTTTAGGAGCCAACTAAAAAATCTAGGAGCCAGACAATGGCACATTAACACAATCACACACACATCCAGTCAGTCACATACACACACAAACACATCCATTCAGACAAATATATACACACACACACAAACACATCTAGTCAGACACATAAAATTAGAGGGGCAACGATTTAAAAGTAATATCAGGTAGTATTACTTTACTGAGAGGGTAGTGGACGTATGGAATAGCCTTCCAGTGGAAGTGGTAGAGGTAAACACAGTCAAGGATTTTAAGTATGCGTGGGGCACAAGGCTATCCTAGCTATAAGATAGGGAACTGGGGTCTATTAAAAGTATTTAGAAAATTGGGCAGACTAGATGGGCCAAATGGTTCTTATCTGCCGACACATTCTATGTTTCACAAACATATCCAGTCAGAAATATATATACACACAAACACATCCAGTCAGACAAATATATATACACAAACACATCCAGTCAGACACATATATACACACAAACACATCCAGTCAGACACATATATACACACAAACACACCCAGTCAGACACATATATACACACAAACACATCCAGTCAGACACATAAATACACACACAAACACATCCAGTCAGACACATATATACACACAAACACATCCAGTCAGACACATATATATACACCGCATCCACACATCCAGTCAGACACATATACACATTCTATGTTTCACAAACACATCCAGTCAGAAATATATATACACACAAACACATCCAGTCAGACAAATATATATACACAAACACATCCAGTCAGACACATATATACACACAAACACATCAAGTCAGACACATATATACACACAAACACATCCAGTCAGACACATATACACACACAAACACATCCAGTCAGACACATAAATACACACACAAACACATCCAGTCAGACACATATATACACACAAACACATCCAGTCAGACACATATATACACACAAACACATCCAGTCAGACACATATATATATATATATATATATATATTTATATACACAAACACATCCATTCAGACACACACACAAGGCAGTAGGTTTTTTTTGTCCCCCCCTTGCTATTACACCTCAATGCAGGGAACGGGTCAGTTCTAGCCTGGGGGCACAGAGCAGCTTCCCTGCTACCCTTGAGAGCTCCCCGGTGATCAGCACTATATCGCTGTGTGCGAGGGGCGGAGCAGAAAGTCTGTGCAGCCGGTGCACTCACTGTGCTCCCTCACACACTGCTCCTGGATTAGAAGAAAAAAAACAATCCATGCGGGGCTCACAATACCCTGGCGCCAGGGGTTTGTCGAGCCCTGGCTTATCCAATCATTTTGTGAGTTTCACTTTCACGAAAGTGTCGTTGATCTTGAAATGCCTTACAATGAAAGCAGTACATACTTTTAAAATAAACTAATGCTATAATAATGTTTGGACTGCACATACAAGTATATGAATAATCAAGATATATACACTATTTATTAATTCATAAAGTGTTTTACCAGGAACAATGAATTGGCAAATCATTTCCTATATGCTACTGGAATTTCTTAGAAGCCTAATGCACTTCTAAATCATAATGGTTACTGATGGAATTCCTGGGTTCATTGACTCAGCCATCAATTTTCTGATATAAATAAAATGAGTATCATTAAATTGGGTAATAGTAATATTACTGGATGATACTAGAAATGAGAGAATATGTCAATGTGCTCTTAATATAATACGTTGTTTATATACATTTTCCCTACCTCAATTTTAAAACAATTTATATCCTTTTGCCAATGGTTTTTGATATTATAACAATACTTTTGATTTTTTGTTTTTATACATAACACCTGAGTTACTTAACTCCTTCCTGCTTGTAGGACCTCCACGACCTCACACGTGATGTTGTGAAGTATCACGGGATTACGCCAGGGACCCACATGGTCTGTATAGGCCCCAATCAGGTCTCTGTCCATGTGTCCCTGACTCCCAATCACTCTGTGATCAGGGCCAGGAGCAAAAAGAAGCCATTTTGGTTCTCAAAGGACCACGGCACTCCGCAGCATGAAGGGGTTAAATGCACTCACTTCAAGATGGAAATAAGTTACAAAGCAACTTTAACATTGCATGTAAATTGTAAAGTAAACAATGACCCAAAGTGAATTAGGTGTAGCTGTAATCTACCTCTTTTTCTTTTACTTTACCCAAGCTAATTATATATTTTTAAGTAATAGTATGTATCAAGGACTGACCTTTCATAAGGATGTCATTAAAAAAGAGATATTTTACTCACAACCCATGTTATTCAATGACAGTTTGCTGTTATTTTATTATAACTGTTTATGTGAAATTATATCCATAAAAAAGGCTATCTAATGTACTCTGTTTTAAAACACTAAAAAAACAACAACACTATAACTGAATTATATATATAAAAAAAGAGAGAGATTTAAGCTCTTTTGCACTTATCACGTTTTTTGTGCTGGAATAATTTCCAGTCAGAGTTGTTTTGTTACCTCCAAATCCCAGCACTAGGTGGTGCTGCAGAGGTGGAATTTTGGAGTTCTCTTATCAGTCAGTCATTTAATTTCTAAAGGTGACCTAACAAAAATATGTACAAATAAACTATAATAAAATGTGTCTTATTAGAGGTTTGCAACACAGTAATTGTGGAAGAAATGCAGCCATCTATCAAATCACACATATCCTACAAACAACACATCACTGCAGTTTACAAGGATTTTATTCTAGAGTAAACCAAATAATTTCATTCCAATTTAAGTGTGGATCAAACTTATAACCAAGAATACCTTTCTATCACTGCACATCTCATGTATTGTTAAGAAGGCACAGTAATAACTATTATTTTTAATGTGTCACTTTCAGATCAAACCTTCATCTGATAATTATAACATTTTTATTACCAAACTAACAGGCATTCAAAGGCACAATAGCATGTGGAGATCCTCAACCAGTTTTGTGAATATTATGTATTTAGCTGCATATTCAGCATTTCCTTTGCTTAAAATAATAGGCACACGTGCATGAGCAATGTGTATTGCTCAGGAGTGATGCACAAATGCAGTGCATCCTGATGCATCTCTTTGGGAGCTCTTTAATTTGCTCCTATGAGTTGCTTTAGATGCCTGTTTTTGGGGAGAAGAGAACACTTCATTGTAGTAGAAAACCTGCAAAATGAAATCTTGCATCGTAAGCATTGCTAAAAATAAAGAAAATGTCCAAATACTTAAAGAAAAATCAAAATCTGTCCTTTAATGGTACTCATTATTTGACCTCTGAAAAAGGAAGTGTTGAGTTGAGGAATGAAACACACAACCCAGGACTATTGTTATAGCCTAAACCCACCATGCTGTCTTTACAGCAGCAAGTTTCTTGGTAACCTAAACATTGCTTTTACTGTTAAAGGACAGCTAAACGTTTTTTAACCTTTGCTTCCTTGATGGAATACCTGCTTGTTCAGAGTAAACCCGGCATAAGTCTTAAAAAATACATGTGGGTTTACTATCTGCAGTGTCTCACACCTGACACACAGCAGGTCTGGAGGCTGGTCTGTGCTGACAGTGTTTCAGTGCATTCACATTATACATATGTGTGCAGGTATATACAATGGAAGCACACATTAACATGCTCCAGCTGCATTACATATAGAGACAAGGTATGGTGCCTGAACCCTTGTCTCGCCCTGTCTGTGCCTATGGCAGAGAACACTCTTTGACAGACTTAGGTGCAGATGTCATAGAGAAGGGGAGGTGCTAAGGGGTATGAGATATTATTCCAGAAATTAGCAAAGCATAATGCAATTTTGATTGATGCAAAATGAATTATTTAAAAAAATATGACAAAAAAAAATTTGATTTTGCAGCAAGGATTGTCAAATTGTTTATGCCTCATTTGTTTATATACTTTAGATGTATTTCTTAAATAATAATAATGATAATGGTATAATTTTTCCAAATCACACTTGACCTTTCTTTTTAACATCTGATTATTGAATGAAATATATTACTATTATCTGCTCAATTCATTTGATTTTAGAGAACATTTTCAAAGCGTCATTATTAGTGAAAACAAGCATGCAAAATTAACATAGAATTAAAATAAAAGTCATTAAAGGGACTGTCTGGTGCACAAAATGTATTCTCCAAATGTTAATGCAAATACTTTCAAAGTACTTTAAAATGCATAATTACAATTTTAATTGGTTAAAAAAAGAAAAACTTATTCTTAGAAGAAGTTTACAAATTGCTAGGTATTGCACATCATGAGGAATACTCAATCTTCCCTGGTTGTGAGAAAATATAATTTTTTTTTCAACAGCCGGAACCAATATATATTAGTCCATTCATTTGAATAGGATTTACCGTTTCTCTAGTGATGTCATCAGACATGCTGCATTGTTAGGGATCCTACTGTGTACAAGATTATGAAAAGCTAGTTCTCGGTCACTCTGCATTTCAAATGAATATTTATGCAGCATAATTTCTAACACCTTTTCGGGTCAAAAGGTCACTGTAGGAGAAAGTCATTAGGAAACAAAAAACACAAATTTTGGTTATTGCTCTAAACCTTGCAATAAAATACAACAGAAAAAAATTTAACTGTAGGCCATTCATAATCTCTGGATGAATATTAAAATCTATTTAGCATGTTTTTTTTTATTTGCGTTTGTAGATGTGAGCTATTAGAAAAGGCTTTCTTTCATCATATTTTACTAAGGGTAAGACACCAAAAAGTCATGTCACTAGGGGGGTAACCAAATGCCTGCATACGGTATTATTGAAAATGCCTGGGTGCTTACAACTTTGCTGCCTAACACTTGCACCTAAGTTAAAATGGTGACTAGACTGTCCCTTTAAGGTATCTTAGTGTGTCTAATATTGAGTGTCATTTGGTTTCCCTGCAGGAAGGCAGTGAAGCAGATTATAATGGATCTGGTTTGTGATGTGTTGTTGGTGCCCAATGTGCAAGTGTTACTGAGAGGTTTCCTCTGGGACCATGTGTTACAAGTATTCCAGAAAAAATACTCTTTACTATATACATAACAAGTCATCCTGAAAATAGCAGACAAGGCTACAGCAAGTACATGTAACATTTTTACTTTTCTAGTAACATTGTGATTCTGCATAACCTTGCCTCTTCATGGCCAGAGAGGGGGCAGCAGAACACCCTCTACTGTGCAGTGTAATGCAGTCTCTCTCCTCTCAGCCAAATGGTTACAAACCAAGTAGCATACATTAAATACAATTAATGCCAGTAAAAGCTTTGCTAATAGACTTGTTTTCTTTATGTGACATTAGTGGTAACTGAAACTCTGTCTTGGAATTAACCATTTACATTCTCCAGGGGCTTATACAAGTTGGTGCTGCAGAATGCCAGGGATTTATATAGGTTAGTGTCTGATTGTTACATGTTTATTCAATTCTTCTTCTCTACTGCTGCTGTGCTAAGGGGTGATAAAGGCTTCCCCAACCTCCCCTTGAGTGCATGATGCTTATAAAATATGCATGCGGTGCAGCTACCCAGATTCCTTTGCAGCCAGGCAACATCCAAGTGATATCCTGCCATGTTAAACATAAAGCCAGATTAGAAGGCAGATCGGACACTTGACCACTACATGCTTCTATATTTATTTAATACCGGTCTTTGATGGTATTGAGGTTTATCAAATGTTTTGTTTATTTACATCATGTAATGATAATATACACAATATAATGCTGTTCCTTTCAATACTTTGTAGTTTTATATTCAGTTTCCTATTTGCTATTCACCTTGCATCTTGTATCCTCTTAAATATTTTAAAAAGGTTAAATGGCAGCTGATTTGAGTTAGCATTGATTCCAGTAAGGGTTATTGTGCCAGACATAGGACATGATAACTCTAACCCTTATTTAGAGTTTCATTCACTGAACTATAAATTGTGGTGAACTGACAGCTGGGCTATAAATACCATGCCAAAATATGGAAATAATATTCTTCCGACTTGGCTGTTTTAGTTTAATAAGTATATATGTAGAGCATGAAAATGTTATTTAAGCATTTTTAGTACTATTGCAAGCAAAAATGCGTAGATTAAAATAAGTGATTTTTGACACAAATATTAGCACTCGGTATCGGTGATGCACACTCCTAGTGGAAGTCATTCTTTTTAAAAGAGCTGGTTTAAGGCCCTTTACAAACATATTGGGGGTCATGTGTAACATGGCACACACAGATTGTGCCAAATAGTGGCACTGTCACCGTGTGCTCCAATGTATAAAGAAGCAACACATTTTGTGTGTGCTGCTTCCGCCAAATACGCACATGTTGTTTGTGTAGCCGTTCGTTGCACTGGCACAGCCTCTGTATAGAAAAAAATCAGCCATTGAAATTTGTGTTGGGGAACCTCTGCCAAACACTGCTTGGCGTAGGTCCCTCTCCCACACTGTAAAGTGTCGGGATTTATAAAAAGGGACAATCACTGTGATACGTAACAAATGGTGATTGCGCCTTTTTAAAAATAACACTCCCGACACTTTTCAGTGCGGAAGTTTTTATACATAACCCCCACTGTGTGTGGTTGACTGAAAACTTGTATCTTCACAAGTCAAATATGGCCTTTAAAACTACTAGAAAATGTTGTACAATATTTGATGCTCAGTGTGGGTGTAAATAATTGTTACCATTTAATACACCCGGCAACAGTATTAATCCATGTTTAAATACTCACCTGTGTGAGCCTTCCAGTATGTGTTAACACTCACAAACATGTGAACAACTATGTATGAACACTCACTAACATGTGAAGCTGGTCATCTGCTAGTGTGTAATTTCAGGAAAGGGTGATGTTTGGTAGTTTTGGAACAAATGGTAATTTGGAACAATTAGTAGGACATTTCTATTGTGATTGCCCCAAATGTAGTATTTTTCCTCAGGTGAAGTACACTTAAGGTGTGGTGTACAGTTCCACTCTGCTAGGGTGTCTGTGATGTGCCAGTTCCATCATATACACAATTCTTTTGGCATGTGCAGAGGTTACACTGCACACAAATAACTGTGCATGGGCACTTTATATCCTATTTAAGAGTAATTGATGGGGAGAAACCCTGGAAAATGTAGAATTTAAAGCTAAATATGCATATTTTTATATCGGCTTTTATGCGTACTTTATCGGGCTGGATTGGCCCATGATTGTTTTACTGATCGGTTAACATTTCTTTACTAACTTGTACAGTTTGAACTATTTTTTTTTTTTTTTTTACTATTGCTGTCAACTAGCTACCATAGTGTATGATAAAGGTGCGTTGGATTCACTGACCATGTAGTGCGTGATTAGTTAAAAAGACATGGAATGATTTGGGGGCAAGAAAGCTGGAGAGATGTCTGTCTCTCTCTACATATACTGCGTGTTTTCGATGGTCATCTGATACTATAGGGTCAGCTTATAATATAACCCTATAGACATTCGGTACAGATGCTGGCTGATATAATGGTGGGCACTAGTGATAATAATAGTGAGTTTCACCTGGCAGGTGATACTGTGTCTGAGGAGGTTATGAATGATGCAGTATTGTAGATAAGGCTGTGGAGCGGCAGGTAGTCCTGGATCTTCTAACACAGGATCCTCCCCCGGGATGGAGAGGCAGTGAAGATGCTTCTCGCAGCACCAGTGTGAGATTGGTTCGCTCCCTCTCTCCGTTTTATAGCTGTGGGCGGTACCACGATGTTCTCAGATAGAGGGGGCGCAGAGAAGAGCTGTGTAATGCCCTGGACACCGCCCAGTCCATGCGCAGCCCTGGCTGTCACAGCGGCCCCGGCGCTTGCAGAAGTCCTGTGACAGCTGCCGGGGGACAGTGCTGTGTGACAGTGTGTGAGGGGCAGTGACACAAGCCCGGCGGGGAGGGGGATCAGCATAGACAGGGGCTTCTTCTCCTCCTCCTGCTCTTACATCCCAGACTCTCCCTGTGTTGACAAGGTTTGTGGCTGGAGCCTGGCTGGCTACGAGCTGAAAGTTCAGGCATGGCTCACTACAAGCCCAATGCCTCCTCCTATAACCGCACTGATGAACAGGAGTACCTGCAGGCTTATGAAGACGTTCTGGAAAGATACAAAGGTAGGGAGAGGGAGCATGCATTAACAGACTTACTGATCTGTCCAGGCAGAAGGGCACTCACCCTAAAATAGCCTCAAGCCAGGCAGCCAGCCAGTGTCACTTACTGCAGACAAGGCATGAAGACTGGGCAGCATGCAGGGCACACTCACATGCACATTTATATTTGTAATAATAAAGAAAGGATCAGAGGAGCTCATAACTTAGTATGCATGTAATAGTTTGAAAATAGGATCGCCATATACTAAAATTGTGTAGACTGTGCACTAGATAAATACAGAGGGAATTACAAATGGAAAGATATACCTAATAATGATTTTTTTTATTAGTGATAAATGATGGCAGTATAGGAGTAAAAAAAAAAAAGATTTAGTGTGTACATGGGTATACTCGTCTCTGTTATCATATTCATTTACATTGATGTACATATATACTGGATACACACACAAACATACATATATAGAATACATATATGATATAAATGAATTGTGTATCATATGCACACTTGAATAGGCTTGTCAGTTCAAGTCTATTATGTGTTGTGTGTTCTTTGTTAGTATAGTAGTATTTCCAACACATATTTGGATGTATTGTTTATGTATTTCCAGTTCAGGGATTATGTTATAGTTGCACTTGCTATTGTTTGTGTAGGCTTTGTGCAGGTGTTTATGATGAGAGCATGAAATATAAGGTAACTGTCTCCAACTTTTGTTCATATCTAGCACAATCCCACATGTTATTGTATCTGTCTAATGATGTGGCATTATTGCAAGGATTTGTTATTATTGGTATTGTATATTCCCTTGTAATAGACAGTGTCAGTGTCCAGAAGCTAATTGCCTTTATGTGAAGATACCCTTAATCTGATTGTAGCTCAGTAAGACACAGCCCTTTTTATGGCTGGGTGTGTGTGGACTGTACCATCATTCTAGGAAGATTATACTAAGGCTCTGATCTGCTTGCATTAAATGAGCACTCCTTTATTCTACTTTTTTTTTTTCCAACATAGGCCAATTTAAGCTAGAGAAGCAGTCGGATTGTTTTATTTATATTCCTGCTAATAACCATAATGTCTTATTTAAAATCGCCAGAAAAGATGTGGTTAGTGTTTTCTTTTTACATAAATTAATCATATGCATTTCCGTTGCCATAATGTATTAAAGCAAATGTTCTTTTTATATATGTTACATTGAAAAAAAGGACAAATATTATTATTAAAATATTTTATACCTGGTTAGAAATTATATAAAAAGAAACACAACATAATTGGGATGTACAGTACATAGGTGAATCAGAATACTGTGTGGTGAAAAAGGGGTAAGGGGAACTGTACTTAAAGTCATTGTTTGATCCAGTAACCGTTTCTGGGGCTTTGTCTGTGGCGTGGTCGCTGACAGAATCACATGGCCTTTCCATTTTTAGAACTGTAGATAAGTGTAAATTCAAATATCACTCCAGACACACATTTGCTGTACACATGTCTGGTGTTATATAAATACTGTATACAGTTATTTTAGTGTATCTTTTTCACCTGTACAGCCCATACACATAACAAATAATAATGCTGATTTCCGTTTACACGAAACTCACATACAACAGTGAGTTTTATCATTAACCCTCTGCATGCCAGAGCACTGTGCAATGTGTCCACTATAATACTTTCTTATTATTTTATTAGATAAGTTAACATTTTTAGCATTCTTTTTGGAGGCTGTGAAAGAACAAAAAAAATCATATTTACTCTGACTTTGTTATTTTCTCACTTAATTATTGAATGATAAATTGGTTTTATTGCGCCTATGCTGACTGCCTCGAAGCATCCTTATTGGGTTTAAAGTTGACTTATATGAAGAGAATCGTTTTTTTTACAGAATACATTAGTATACATTATTTGAGCTCTATTCAATGAGATCATTTTTTGCATGTCATTAAATACTACAGACTGCAGTTAAAAAAAAGTTGTAGTTAAAAAAACAGTGATGAGTACTCACATTATTGAATAGAGCCCATTGTCCAGTATAAAATGTGCAGTGAATTATCATGTCAGAGGTGAAGGGAGAGATGAGGTGTCTCACATTCATTCCTCACATGTTATTTTGCTTTCCATTTATTATATTTTTACAACAGCAGCCTACTTTGTATTTACTAGCAGTGGGATTCCATACATCAGTTCTGCTTTAAGTCACTTATAGGGTTGCCACCTTTCCTTAAAAAAAAAGTTACCGGCCATACTATTGCTTTCATATACTTAGCGTGTGCCTCAAGCCATTTTTTTACCAGCCTGCCGGTAAAATACTGACCAGGTGGCAACCCTAAAATTTAGGAGCCAGACAATCACGCAAGCATACACTCAATTCATAAACACACACGCCTACTTTACATATACACATATATACAAACAACTCACACACACCTACTTTACATATACACATATATACAAACAACTCACACACACCTACTTTACATATACACAAATATACAAACACCTCACACACACCTACTTTACATATACACAAATATAAAAACACCTTACACACACCTACTTTACACATACACAAATATACAAACACCTCACACACACACCTACTTTACATATACACAAATATACAAACACCTCACACACACCTACTTAACATATACACAAATATACAAACACCTCACACACACCCTTCTACTTTACATACACCCATATATACAAACACCACACACACACCTACTTTACATATAACCATATATACAAACACCTCACACACACCTACTTTACATATACACAATTATCCAAACACCTCACACACACACCTACTTTACATATACACATATATACAAACACCTCACACACAAACCTACTTTACATATATGCATAAATACAAACACATCACACACACCTACTTTACATATATGCATATATACAAATACACACCCACCTCACACAGTTTTTTCTTGTTTTCTTCTTAACGTGTTCCCCCTCCCTGCTGCTTTACCCCATTGCAGGGGAGGGGGACATTCGTGTTGCAGCCGATATGCCTGCTGAGTGCCAAGATGTCACGTGACGACACCCGGCACTCAGACACGCGTTGCGCGAGGGGGCGGAGCTTGCAGTCTGTGTGGATGACACAGACTTTACCCCCTCCTGCTCCAAAAAAAGAAAAATAGGATGGCAGCGGCAAGGGGGCCATGAGGCTGACTGCACCCAGACGCCAGGTCTGATTTCCTGGTCGCCATGGCGACCTGGCGCCTGGGGTTTGTCGCGCCCTGCCCTAGCCACTGATCCTCCAACCATATTTTTTGTTTTTCTTGATTTGGCTGAAAGCATTGCGTTCCCAGTTACAGTTCTCATGAGCTATAAAGATTGTTGTCATTATTTATGTCTGGGATCAAGCAAACCAAAATAAAGGCAATTTGGGGTAATTTCATATACTCCACAGATCCACTTACACAGCTACCTTTAGCTCTGCTGTTGGGTTCAATCGCTGTTATCTGGCATCAGACTCGGTTACTGGTACGTGTCAATGCAGAGGAACCTATTTAATATTGTCATATCACGATGCGTTTATTGGAATTTGTTTTGCCAATTATTGTTTTTATATGAAATTTTATTCTGATACGCACTATTTAGCTAAACTATTGAGTAAGCATGGATCCTAACCACAAGTCAATCTGGGACGCACCATACCAGGGCTTTATGGCTGTAATGACTCCATGTTGACAAGACAATGACTCCATTTTGACATTGCTTATAGAATGGTTTTACTGAGAGGGTAGTGGATGTATGGAATAGCCTTCCAGCGGAAGTGGTAGAAGTAAACAGTCAAGGATTTTAAGCATGCGTGGGATAGGCACAAGGCTATCCTAGCTATAAGATAGGGAACTGGGGACTAATAAAAGTATTCAAATTGGGCAGACTAGATGGACCAAATGGTTATTATCTGCTGACACATTCTATGTTTCTATATTTCTATGGTCAATAAAACATCATTAAATTGTCTCTCAGGAAGTTCAGTCAGTGTCCAACATGCACAATGTTGGTTCTTATTCCTTTATTAAAGCAGTTGACTAAATGTGGAATTGATGCAGAATCAAATCTTAGTTTTCAGTCTCCTCCTGACCAAATAGTTTATTGGTACTGTGACAGGAAACTAATACGACACACTTTCCTGACTGATAGAATGCTGGCTAACCAGCTATAGATGAGAAGAACGGTGTTGCATAGAACATTGAAAAATCATACACAAGAAAAAGCTGGCACTATACTTCTTCAAGACATAATTCTCTTATTACAGATAAAACTGTTATAATATGTGGAACTGCAGATTAAAAAAAACAACCAGTAACCAAATATAAGTATTTCACTATAAAGTGTAAATGCACAGAGGGTCAATTCTTCCTTAACTCTAGCCTCTATGCAGTGAATGGAGTTTATGTTAAATACTGTACATATACTGAAGTTCTGTAAGATCACCCAACAGCAGCTTTGTGAAAATGGTTTATAGCACAGTTAAATGTCTTGATTAAATTGCTCTGACACCTGCATATTTAAAGCCTTGTCTGGTGTTCAGAGCACAGAAAATGCACCCCACTAGCTAATAATTTAGTTTAAGTTGCTGAGTGAATGGAAATGTACTGTAACAGGACCACTTGTTGGTCTCTTGGTATACCATTTTTACTGCTTGACAAGGTACGCTCCATTCCTTACACACAGTATATCAATGGAATGCACAGTATTATTGCACCTGGCAAACAAAGTAGAAATATTGTATGTCTGGGAAAGACATCAAGTTACATAGATTTTAATGAGACCTCTGGTTTCCAAAAAGAGTCCCTGTAGGATGACATCATCACTTTGCTTCTTGATCTACTGACATTATGGGAAGCTGATCTAATCACATGAACATTTTACTATGAATCAAAGGGAGACTTCCTAAATGACAGGGATGTGAACATAAATACATTACTGAAGATTTGATTTGTTGTGTTTCTTCTTTTTCTTTCAACAATGTTCATTGTTTTTTTTAATCGCTCTAGACCAGGTTCTCACATTAACCACCCTTTTAAAACAAGCAGCAATATCTAATTATGTAGAAAAGCATATGCACACTCACTCTGTGCTTGTATGAAAAAAATGCAGACTTTATTAAAATCAATTGTAATCCATATGCAATAGCTTGAAGATATAGGGCCACACAGAAAGATAAATCATGCGCCTCACACATTTTATGCTGAAGGCACCTAATCATAGGCCAAGTATATAGTGCTCACTAAATATTTTACCAGTATAGAATTGGCCTGATTTCCCACTTGCTATGAACTAGAACTCCCATCATGCCCATCATCTCATCTTGTTTTCTAAAATGCATCCATCCGCCTGCTTTTCCCTCAAGTAAACCCGACATATATTTTTATAGATACACGCAAATCTGCTCTTGGCTTTGCCTCACACAGCTAATCAAAGCGGGGGCTCACTCCACTTCTCTGGTCAGGTCTGAGTTGCACGGGGGTCTCTCTCTGCTGTGCCAGGGAAACCCTCATTTTTACATGGGATCGGCAAAGGGGACCTCTGGTGACCCTGGCTAAAAACTATATATAATATAAAAATATACAAGACAATATACAACTGACAAAATGTGTATATACATAATGAAATTGTAAAATGGGTCACTGTGCCAAGCAACCATTAGGTGATCTTGATAACTTAATATTGGGTAGAGAGGTTTCTGCCTTAGAATGATTAATGGAAGAATGCAAGATTTGGACACTAAAGGGAAGAATGACACATACCTATTAAGTAAAACAATATTTCATTTTAACAAACACTTCCCTTTAATGATTTTCCACCATATTCCAAGCCGTATCTGTGTTCTCAAAGGCCTCAGCTGTTGTTGAGCATTTAACTCACAGTGTCAGCTGGAGCAGTTCTGGTGTCTGAGAGAAGAGTCTTGGAATGAAATGATGCAGCATTATTTGGAATGTGTGTCGGCTTAGTTTAGTTGGTGGACAAACGCAAACATGAACCAAATGGGATTATCTTAGTGCTTTATGCATCATTAAAGAAAAAAGGGATTCAATTAAAGGGTGTTTTGGACCATCGTGCAGGGCAGTATTTTGTGCAACATTTTCCTTGTGTCTTTTTTTTCCTTGTGCGGTGCAAGTGGTGTACAGATGGCCAATGTTTTACTGACGAGGCAGCCAATCCTTACAGAGTCCTGTAGTCAGTCCATCATGCCTGTCACTTTGTGCTTCTGTTCTCAGCTAGTGAAACCAATAGATCTATTGCTTTAACAAATGACCAGTTTGGACAGCACAATATGCAGAACAACGATTTTTTAGCCCAAAGGGCAAGTTATATTGTATGACAGGCATACAAAACACTTTTGCGAGGGAGCCATTTTGAGAAAGACGCTATTACAAGTTTAACCACTTATAAAATATTTCTGTTCTCAAAATAGCATATAGGTCTGTTTATTTGTTGTCAGTTTATACTTCTGCTAGGCCCAGAACTAATGCAACAACAGGAAAAGGATAAAAGCATTGATACGAGTAAATGTACATTTCACGTGATAATGTAAGACCGATCGTCTATCTGGATGATGAATATATCACAGCTTTAATCTGGAAAGCATATGGAAAATGCATTCTACAAGGCATCATGAAATTCATCACTGCCCTATTGATCCAACAACAAATAAACAAATTGACATTCTTCAGTATACACCCTGCAGAATGTATTTTCCACATGCTTTCCAGATTAAAGCTGTGATATAGTAATCATACAGATAGAAAATCACATGGAATGCACACTTACTCAGATTTATAATGTGTTCGTTTTCCTGTTGTTACAGTAGTTCTGGGTCATTTAGACAGGTGGGGAAGTTCATGACTACCCATTAAAGGATTTACTGTCATTTTTGTCAATTAACATGTTGAACAGTATATCCGGCTCCCTTTAATGTTTAGAATAGTGGTGAGGTGTACAGTTTAATTTGAGGAATATATATTTGCTGTTTAGAAGATAATATTTTAAATCACATTTACCTTTACACAACATTTAAGATACAATATTGGTCTTTGTGTTTACTGTGGAGAATATGAATATCTTTTTTTGAAATATCAAATGCTATAACATTCCTGTATAAAGAGATATTTTTGTTCTTAAAGAAGCAGGAATCTTGTGCAGCATTTATTTTTAAAAAGAGTTTCAGTTGGTAGAGTTGTACAGTTGCGTGGTTCCTGTGAGTTTATTCCTTATGAAATGACTTTGCAACAGAATTGTCTCCTTTTGTTTATTGGCCTAAAACTATGGGGGAGATTTATTAACGTGGCGCATGCAGAAATAGTGGTGCAGTCAGCAAAAGTGTTGGGATGTATAAAAAATGTGCAATCAATGTGTGATTGTGATTAAACATGTTCTTACGGTACTTTCCCAAGTTTATGCCTTTCTGTTGCAAATCACACACCTAATGTTTCCAAGTTCATTTAATTTGTTTATGCCTAAAACAAAGTATAGCTAACAAAGTATAGACACATTGCATACACTTTGCTATAAAAACTTTCTAGTAACTACAATATTGCAAGGAAGACCATATTGAGGTGTACCATATTGGTTGTGTCCAGTTTTACATGCTTCCATTACCTCACAATACACTGCTTCTCTTCCTCCTCAGTAAACAGAATAGCTCATCATATCGGTTCTATTGTTCTATTGGTTTTTTTCCACACACTTCCATTACCTTGCAGTTTTCTGCTTCTTTTCCTCCTCAGTAAACGATAGAGCTCATCAAATGATGTGATGTTGATCTTGTTACAAATAAAATATCAGTACGATGGTGAAAGACAGTATCCCTTAAGAGGACACTAAATGGTGTAGGAGACAACACTGCTCTGTTTCTGTCCCACTAAAAGGGAAATAGTGAGTTGATGAGACTATACATCCATTAATGTTTCAAATTCTGTAGATTTGGAGGCTGGAAACTGACCTTTGTGGGGCTCACTGCAGATAAATGAACTGAATTCAGAAGTACAAAGGAATCTTCTGTTATACAGTTATACACACAGTTGTATGGCAGTAGACAGTGTATTTCTAATAAGCGTTGTACAATATTCACATAATCGGCTGTTGCTGTATTTTATAGCGCCAGAGCCAGATGTTGGAAAATTCCAGGAGTCAGACAGCCATGTCTCCTAAAATCCCTAATATTTGTGATTGTTTTACATTGACTTCTATTGAAATACATTTGACTGGCTCCCGAATTGATATGTGTGGCTGCTAAAGTCGGCAAATATTTGTCAAACCCTGGCTACAGCTGGGTAATCCATAGGCATTTATGCATAAAAACCGATGACCCTTATAAACTAGAGAGCAGGTATTCTTAATCTGTATTGTACTAATTGCAACATTTCATGTTCCAAGGAAAACAATAGCATTATTTCACAAGTGAATACTTTCAGACTTTAACTTTGTTAAGACTTGTAGGTGCTTTGTTGATCTTTTGGCAATCATCTACCATTGCTGTGTTGTATGCTCTCATACCTATAGATAAGACTAGATATTTCTGGTTAATCTACTAAATAGGCAACATGTCCTGCCAACCTCAGATAATATAGCACTAGAAAATGGTACTTATCTCTTATCATTCATACTGCTAGGCAGTACTGCCATGCTAAAACAACTGATGTAATTGATTTTTGGTAGCGGATGACCCCAGACATTTTTCAGAAGCACAAAAGCCCTCTGAACCCTTTTTAACCCATTCTGTAGTGGGTTGCTTCAATGTTTAGGGTCCTTATCCTGCTGCATCACACAACCTTTACTGAGCATCAGCTGGTAGACAGCCACCCTGACATTATCCTATAAGATAGCCCCAAATCGTGCTGCCTCTCCACCATTTGTTACACCATACAGAGTGCTGCTTGTTCTTCCTGAAAAATTGAACCTTAGTTTTATAAAAGCACAAAACATTTTCCCAGTAGTGTTGTGGCGTGTCAAGGTGCTCTATTGCAAATGTTTGTTTTTTTTGGTGAACAACGACTTGCTGTGTGGTGTCCAGCCTCCATGGCTGTTCAATGTTGTGCATATGGTAGACTCATTAACGCAGATTTTAACCAGATCCAATGATTACTTTAAGCCATTAGCTGTTATTCTGGGGTTGTTTTGTAACTTACTGAGCATTCTGTTTTGTGTCCTTGTAGTCATCATGCCTTGGCGCCCACTTCTAGAGAGAGTAGCCCCAGTAATAAATTATCTCCATTTAAAAAACAGTTTGACTGATGAATATGTAAATCCTCTCTAGCTTTATGCAAATCAACAACTCTTGGTCATAGGTTTTCTGGGACTTCTTTTTTGAAAGATATGGTTCACATCAGAAGATACTTCTTGTGAATACCAAACTCAAAATGTTTGAGTGTTTTTTTTAAATAAGTCAAAGTAGCTCTAAAACACCTCTAATCCCGTTTCATTGATTGGACTCCAGGTTTACCAACTCTGACTTTTGTTGGAGCCATTCACAAACTTTTTCCAACCCACACTGCGAATGTTTGAATGATATATTCAATATGAACAAAAACACTACACCAATTTGCGTGTTATTAGTTAAAACAAATTGTGTTTGTTCATTATTGTAAGCCATGGCTTGACAAACTTAATTTATTTTTACGAGCCAATGCACAGGAAGAGGGATTTCTACTCCAGCATGGTCTATGCCTGTCACACATGTACAGACCATCTTCACGTTCCTGTAACATGACACCAGTCGCTCTGACACTAAAGCGCAGGAAGTCTGTGCAGCACACACTCTGATCCCTCATGCTGTGATGGATGGAATATATATATATATATATATATATATATATATATATATATATATAAACTGATCTCAGGGTGAGGGAGGTCATGTGGGGATGACCCTACCCGGATTTGTTAAGCCCGTATATTAAGACAAATTTAAACATAAGTTATGGTAATTCCAAAGGGTTCACTTACTTTTTCTTGCCACTGTGTGTGTGTGTATGTATATAATATACATAGAGAGAGAGAGAGATTTGTAGATAGCTAGTTACACGGTGTATGTGTGTATGACTATGTATGTATATATATATATATATATATATCAATCTAACAGAGGTGAACTCAGCTTTATCAATACAACAAAATTACTTTGCCTGGGAAAAAACAGAAGTCGATGTATTCAAATAATAGTGCCACAAAGCATCACAATCGCCATTTTGATTCCCTTAGGAACCATTATCAAGAGGTCTTGATATATATATATACATACACAGTTTATTATGCTATTGTGATTGAAACAGGGTTGACAAGGTAATTTACTTGCTATGTATTTTATGTAATTTATATATCATTTACTAGTATTTTATTTGGTATAGAAAACTTTTCTTTATATCAACGTAATTTTTTTTTTTTTAATAACTAATCACCAATCAAAAAATTCTGGGATCAAAAATATTTACCGTATTTTCCGGCGTATAAGATGACTGGGCGGATAAGACCCCCCAACTTTTGAGAAGATTTTATTGGGTTAAAGTCATCTTATATGCCGGAAAATAGTATCTGTATTTTAACTTTTGAGGTTAAAATATAGAGTTTGCCACCCTCCTCCCCCCTTCCCCAATCCCCAATCCCTAGTACTACTTACCTACTTTCTGCTTTGTCTCCCGCTGTTAAGCCGGTCCGTGGCTGTGAGGGAGGCGTTGTAAGATCCCCTTCAGCCGCGTGGTCAATAAAGTTTGTTTAAAAAAAAAGTTTAAACAAACTTTATTGACCCCGCGTCTGGAGGGGAGCTCACAACGCTTCCCTCACAGCCACGCTCCGGCTTCACAGCGGGAGAGGAGACAGAGCAGAAAGTAGGTAAGTTAAACCTTCGCACCCGGCGTATAAGACGACCCCCCAACTTTTGAAAAGATTTTCCTGGGTTAAAAAGTCGTCTTATACACCGGAAATTTGTTTTTAATTTATTAATTCACATAAAATCAGTAACATTTGCATTTATTTTTTCTGAGATATTTCTTTTTATGTTTAACCAGGTTTCTTAATTTTTACATTGTTTTAGCTGTTGAACTCCAATACATTTAAGAGCACTGTTGGATGCTGCAAGCACTTGCTGCATATGGTATGCGTCTGTGGAATAAATTATTTTGGAAATGCCAAAAGTGAATACCACTCTTTCTTTTCAGGCACTAGATGCATTGTGAAAGGAATCCTTTATGGAAAGTTTAACAAAGAAATAGTTTTATCAGACATATTTACAATAAAGACCAGACAGGACTATATGCAAAGGGTTTTAAACAAACAGAAAAAAAATAAGCCTTTATTAAAAATCATGAGTCATACACATCCTTCTGTTACTCTAAGGCAAAGAGGTTTTGCTACACAGTAATCTATTCAAGATGACTTGCTACCAAAGAAATGTAGTGAATAGCGGCTGATGATCTTTCTATATTTTTTCAACATTGGTCAGTGGTTTAAAAATAACTAAAAGCTGTTTCTAAACTACAACTACATTGATTCTCAGCAAGTTGGTTGATTATGGAATTAGTAGTTCATCCACAGGTAGAGGGGCTCCAGTTTGCTAGCCAGTGTTTAATAGTTTAAGAACACTCCGCTCTACTTGCCAGGGATAATCATTATGTTATTGCTATTTGTACATACTAGAACATGAAGACTGGTACACGTTGGTAAGCTTTTATAACATTTTCATGGATGGTTTCCCACAAGGGTTAATGTCTGTTCTTCATACACACACATTTTGCAAAACCTCCTAAGTCTCCCTATATAGGAGAGACATTCCCTAAATTTGACTCAAATAATGGTCCCTTGTTTGCACTGTCATGTACACAGGTGTGTATACAATAGAGTTAAGCGGACACCTGGGTGTTCGGGTTCGAGATGTTGGACCGATCTTCGGAAAAAAGTCCGGGTCCGGGTCCGTGCTTGAACTTGACCCCGAACTTGACCCCGAACTTGACCCCGAACCCGATCCCTTTTGAAGTCAATGGGGACACAAACTTTTGGCCACTAAAATGCCTCTAGAAAAGTCCTGGACAAGGTTAGAGGGCTGCAAAAGGAATTAAAATGTGGGGAAGAGTAGGACAAGTGCCCTGCAAACAAATATGGATAGGGAAATAACTTCAAAAAATATAAAATACATACAAATTGAAAATACTGTACTATTTAGCACCCAAAACTATTAGAATTTTTAAAAGTGCGCTGTAAGCACAGTATTTGATGGTTCTATTTGACTCTCAGATATGAAGTGCACCGCAAGATGCAAATGTACTATTTACCACCCAAAACGAATAGAATTTTTAAAAGTGCGCTGCAAGCACAGTATTTTACAGTTCTATTTGACTCTCAGATGTAATACATGTAATGCTATTGCTATTCTATAAACCGAAATAGAGTTCCCATTCATAAGAATAGGTCAATTGACCTATTCTTATGAATGGGGACTCTATTTCGGTTTATAGAATAGCAATAGCATTACATGTATTCCATAAACCAAAAGTCTATAAACCGAAAGACATTCAGTTGATAGACTTTCGTTTTATAGAATACATTTAATGCTATTGCTATTCTATAAAAAGAAAGTCTATAAACGAACGTCGTTCGGTTTATAGACTTTCGGTTTATAGAATACATGTAATGCTATTGGCTATTCTATAAACCGAAATAGAGTCCCCATTCATACGAATAGGTCAATTGACCTATTCGTATGAATGGGGACTCTATTTCGGTTTATAAAATAGCAATAGCATTACATGTATTCTATAAACCGAAAGTCTATAAACCGAATGTCTTTCGGTTTATAGACTTTCGGCTTATAGAATACATGTAATGCTGTTGGCTATTCTATAAACCGAAAGTCTATAAACCGAATGACTCCAACACGGACATACAGTGAAATGTCCGGGTTTGGGTTTGTGGCACGGACAACGTAATGTTCGGTATGAACCCGAACAGTGCGGTTCGGGTTCGCTCAACAATAGTATACAACTATCACAGAGCTCTACAGCAGTGAAACTAACAATACAGTGTGTTTAAACTGCAGTAAATTGGTTAATATATTAGTTGTTAGCTAATAAAATACTTTATTTTTATTCTAAATGACTTACAAATTTACAAAAATAGCTATCAACTGGTCACTTAAAACTCCCCAGTAAAGCCCCACCCACAGCCACACCTTCAGCCATTCCCCCAAGTGTCCCTCTTTGACCATTTGAAATGCTGGGTAGCATGTGCACCCATATCTGTGTATGGGAACTGCCTACCCTGCTTTCAACCTTGTGTTCATTCATTGAACCCATCACAGATGAGGAAACAGGGAAGTATGATAATAGAGTAGAATTTTGAGTCATTGAAGACTTGGTAATGGAAAAATTTAAATTTTTTGCCTAGGATCAGTAAGACAGATGTCTTAGCGATCCGCGGCAAAACTTGAAATGATTTCCGGTTTAGCATTGCTTGTTTAGTAACAAAGTAATGTGGAGAGGATGTATACCATATTTGTTAGAAAATAAGACAAGGTTTTATTTAGAGCAAGGTTCGTCTTATAATCAGACCTCAAATCGATGTCTGGCTATACGACTGGGCTCCAGGCCCCCCGCAGAGCTGCACGGGACCTGGATCCCCCTTGCAAGCAGCCAGTGGATTCGCGCTGACATCCTCCACTGCTGCCCGGCACTTCGCCGGGACTTCTATGACGGAAGCCAGGAGGTTGTGTGATCTTCTGGCGGTCCATCATTGAAGTGGGAAGTGTATGGCAGAGTATTTTCTGCATGCATCACACAGACATCTACCGGCTGCCCCCACTAGCCACGAGGGAAATTCGCAGCAAGTCTGGGGGGGGGGGGGGGGGGTATGGGAGCTTTGGTTAAGTCTGGGGGCAGCATTGGCAAAGTCTGGGGGCAGCTTGGGCACAGTCGGGTCGGCATTGGCAAAAGTCTGGGGGCAGCATTGGCAAAGTCTGGGGGGCACGATTGGCAAAGTCTTGGGGGGCAGATGGCTGGGGAGTACACGATTGGCAAGGTCTGGAGGCAGATGGCTGGGGGGACATGATTAGCTAGGTCTGGGGGGATGACTATCTAGGGTGGGGTCCATTGGCTGGGGGGCAGATTGGCAAATAAAAAAATATGCATTTTTTTTTCTGTCACAAGTTTTATTAAATATGAAAAATCAGTTTACATCTGAATATTTTTTTCCTATAGGGTAGTCTTATATTCACACTTTTTCTTATTTTCCTAAAATAATATCCAAAATGTGGGGGGTCGTCTTATAATCAGGGTTGTCTTATATTCGAGCAAGTATCCATTCTCATTAAAGACCTGCAGCTTGAAGTATAATTATTGGAAATCAAAATATTAGTGTATTGGAATAAAGTAGTAAATTTTTCATCAAGTAAAGTGTCACCTTTTTATTTGCTCCACTGTGTGTGATTTTTAGTTCTAAAATTTGAAAATGTCTGCTATAGTAAAGCTCAGGGTTGAAAAAGTAATTAATTACGTTTTACCAATTAGTCCTAGTCTGACATAATATTCAATGTACCCGTCCCTAGAAGTATACAGCAACACTCAACTTGGCTCAGGTTACTATTAAACTCCTTATAGTCTAAATCAGTTATTTTCAGCATTTTTCTTTTAGGTCACACCATTATTTGTTCATGACTGAATGCATCTGTGTAAACTTCAAACACACCTCTTCATATGTGAAGGCTACATTAGCATAACAAAACGGTATTTTCTCTCTGTGACCTTGTTCTCAACCAGTGTCAGATTGAAGCATTTTAGGAGAGGCCCTATACCATTTTGTGATGATGTAGTAACCATGTTGTATCCAGGTCAACACAAAAAATCCCATCAGTCTTTCTTCTACTGTCTTTGATAATGCTTTAGAGAGCAGCAATGAAAGCATAAGAAGCATTGTTTTGTTCACTGAAGCTTAACATAATTAATTAGCTTCCAGAGACATAGCTTAGGGATGCTGTGAAGCAAAGCTCTATAAGATTTCAAGGCACACTATGCTAACTAAAAAAATCTACCAGCTTGTATAGTAGTCTACCATTGAGCACTGAATGGCAATTATTGAACGGTATTACCATATTTGCTCGAATATAAGACAAACCTGATTATAAGACGACCCCCCAAACTTTGGATATTCCTTTAGGAAAAAAACTAAAAGCCTGAATATAAGACTATCCTATAAGAAAAAAGTCCAACTTGTATATATTCACATGTAAATTTCTTTTTAATATTTAATAAAAAAAATATGATATTAAACAAATGCATTTCTTGTTTTTATTTCCTTTTATGTGCCAATGCTGCCTCTCTCCCCCCCAGCGTTGTCTCTCTCTCTCTCTCTCTCTCTCTCCCCGTGTTATCAGTCTCTCCCTCCCCCCAAACTTTTCTCTCTCTCCACCTCCCTCCCTCCTTTTCTCTCTCTCTCCCCCCCTCCACCTCGTCTCTTCCCCCTCCCCTTGTCTCTGTCTCTCTCCCCCCCTTGTCTCTGTCTCTCCCCCCTCCCCTTGTCTCTGTCTCTCCTCCCCCCTCCCCTTGTCTCTGTCTCCCCCCTCCCTCCCCTTGTCTCTCTCTCTCTCTCCCCCCCTCCCCCTCACCTTGTTTCTTTCCCTGGTGGCTGGTGGGGGCAGCCGGGTGATGTCTGCACGATACGTGCAGACATCCTCCATGCTGCCCGACCCTTCCGCTTGTACTTTTATGATGAAGCCGGAAGGACCTGGCTTCATCATAGAAGTCCCGGCGGTCGTGCTGGGCGGCAGGGGAGGATGTCTGCGCGTACCGTGCAGACATCCTCCGGCTGTTAACGAGGGGGATCCAGGTCCCCTGCAGCTCTGCGGGGGACCTGGATCCCAGTCTTATAGTCTGTTTGAGTTCAGATTATAAGATGACCTCGAATATAAGACGAGGGGTCTTTTTCAGAACATTTGCTCTGAAAAAAACCTTGTCTTATATTCAAGCAAATACGGTAGTTTTTTTGTAGCTGAAAAGTGTTAATATTTTGTATTCAAACTTTGGGGGGGAAAACTTTGGGGGTGTGTCATGACGTAATCACGTCACGATGCTAGGTAGGAGGAGCACCGTAGCCGGTATGCTGAACAAACGGAGTGGTTAGAAGTACTGCAAAAGGAGCCTGCTTCCAGCCTGATAGTGGTCACACAAAAACCGAAGAAGTGGATACAACGAGGGAGTAAGCTGAGGTGAGAGAGGGGGAGTGGAGGAGGAAGCGAGCGAACGAAAGAAGGGACAAAACGGAAAGATTCTGAAACCTCTAATCAGCCAGCTGGCGTAAAAAGAAGAGAACTTCTTGGGACTCACCGAGCGAAGCTGCGGCCCGGCGGTGGCTTGGTCGGAGCAACGTGGTCAGAGTGGGACCTAGTAGAAGGTATCATAGCAGCACGTGGAGGGCAGCCGGCGACGATAAAGCGACGATAAAGCCAGAGAAGAGCTGGAAATCGGCTGTAGCTGAGGTCAGAAATAAAAGAAAAAGCAGAACCGTGAGTCCTAACATCTAATGTGAATCGCGAACTGTGATCTATTAAAGTGTTCCCCCCCCCTCTACTCATAACCGACAGCAGCTAGAAGAAAGATAGTCTCGCTTGTATCAGACCATATGCATATAAAACCACATGTATGCCTTGATTTATCCCTGAAGTAATATTGACTCCTTAGAGGGTACACCCCCCAATATGTGAAGAAAGGACATAATATATATTTCACCTTAAGGAAGGCGTACCTACTTATAGAGATAGACATTGTGATTTTTGTGATTTTTTTATTTTTTTTTTACTACAATTGATGAGAAGAGGTAGAGACGCTACGCAAGCCCCAGGGACTCGGGAGTAATTCACAAACAAATCAATATTTAAGGGAAGAGAGGGGAGAGGGGGAGGGAGAAGGAAGGGGAGAAATCAAACTCCCTGGAGCTTCTTTTTCTCTCTTTTCCTCTTTTTACCTTTTTTGATAGTTATAGAAAACCAGTGTATATAAGTACCATACAACAAGGAATACATAAACATAAAATGTCCCAAAGGAAGGGAGCAGACGCTAAAAGGAAAGATAAAAGGCCAGAAGTAGATACAAAAAGGGAAAAGAAAATGGCATCTTTATTTTCACCACAAATACAAAGAAAAACAAAAAAAACACTGGACAATTCCGCTCTGGACTCAACAAACTCAGTGGAGGAAGAGAGTGAGGAGCTAAATGTAACAGCAGGGAAAAATAAGGAGCATGATCAAATGTCATCAGATGAGAAAATGCAACAATGTATCAAAGAAACGGCAGAAGAACAACTAAAACAGATCAAGCAAGAACTAAATAACTATTTTCTGGATATTAAAGGGGACATAGCCAAAGTGGTAAATCGGTTAATTACCATAGAACAAAAAATTGAAGGCATGGAGCTGGAACAGGAGAATACCAAGCTATCTATAAAAAACTTGGAAGAAAAAGTAGAGAAACTTGAAGAAAAAATTGCAGATGCGGAGGACCGTACACGTAGGAAAAATTTGCGTATCAGGGGAATACCAGAATCTAATGCGAAAACAGCACTAATCCCCTTCTTACTGAAAATATTTCAGGATATGGGTATCGAAGAGGCAGTACACGAGAATATAGTCGAGAGAGCCCATAGAGTACTAAAACCAAAAGAAATTGGGAAAGAAACACCAAGAGATATAATTGTTAGGTTCTCATCTTTTTATGTACGACAGAAGATATATAAAGCCTCAAGAGAATTCAAACCAGCGGACACTGCACATGCACAGCTTCTTTTTTTCCAGGATTTATCCCCGCTGACAAGACAAAAAAGGAAATCATTTAAACCAGTAACAGACTTTCTTAGGGAGAAGAAAATAAGATACATGTGGGGGTTTCCCCCCAAGCTAATAGTATGGTATAACGATAAGACTTATATTTTGGACTCTATCACAAGGGCTCAAGAATGGAGGAATAACCTAAGTCTCCCAATAGAAAAAATTTAAAGCCCTTGGTTATACTGATACAATGTGATGGGGGGAGGGGGGAGGGGAGGGGGGGAGGGATGAAGAGAATCTTGTTTTTTTTCAGTTTTGTGTGTTTTTTTTTTTTTTTCCTTCTGTTACTTTTCTTGTGGAAATAAGGTGATGATATATTGTTTAACAGTTATTAACAATTGTAAGAGTAAAATTATAAATACCTAGGACACGGAAGTGATATTATGGGAACGTTCTCTTCACACCTCAAAGGATTGTAAAATTAGGGTAGTAATATAGCACAGAAAATTTTAAGAGATTAAGGATATGACTGGGACTTCCCTTTTTTTTTTTTTTTTCTAGGACACGGAAGTGATATTATGGGAATGTTCTCTTCACACCTCAAAGGATTGTAAAATTAGGGAAGTAATACAGCACAGATAATTTTAAGAGATTAAGGATATGATAGGGATTTCTTGTTTTTTTTTTTTTTTTTTCCTTCTCTCTTCTCTCACTTTAGATAAGAGAATCACATGATAATTTAGAATTATATAACACGCTAGGTGGTAGATAGAATAGAATGTAGCACTACAAGAAACAGTAAGGAGATAACTCTCCCCACTGGATTGGAAGGATCAAAGATATAGGTTATTAGCACGCTAGTAACAATAGAGAATACTTAAGATGGGGGGAGGGGGGAGAGAGGGGAAGAATGAATAGATAAGTTTAAATACACTCTCAAGTGATATAGATACAATTGGGTATTAAGTACGATAGATTTACACAATAAAGGGGATCTCACAATACACTAGCGAGCATCAACGATATAGTAAAGATAAAAAGAGTAAAGTAATATACGGTTTTAGCATATAGGACCCAATTAAAAGAACTTTTTTTTTTGTTCTTTTTTTCTCTCTCTCTCTCTCTCTCTCTCTCTCTCTCTCTCTCTCTCTCTCTCTCTCTCTTTCTTCTCTCTTTCTTCTCTCTCTCTTTCTTCTTCCTTTGTGTTTCTTCTTCTCCTCTCTCTCTACTCCCATTCTGCTCCCCTCCACTCTCACTCCATTCTTCCTCATTGGGACTGTAATGCCATGCGGCCCCATTTGATGAATGCGGGGGTTGGGGGGAGGAGAGGGGGTGGGGGAGGGAGACGAGATTAATAAAGACCAGAAGTTATGATATTCAATGGCTACGGATGAACTCCTCCTTTGTGGGAGGGTATACCACACTAACCTAAATTTTGAGTGTGGTTGCATTTAAATACATGCTCAGGAAAAGGGGTGGAGCATGGGAGAGGGATGAAGGGTATGAGGTGTCCCCTCCAACACAGAAGAGGAGAGGTCCATGGAGTTCCCATAGGACCAATCCCATTTATATGTTAATGTTTAATGTGTTTATGTTGTGGGTTTATTGTGCAGGGGTCGGTCGACGGATGGGTGCAATCTTTCACCATAAAAAAGTTAGACTTAGATGATTAACTTTCTCTCATTGAATACTCAGGGCCTGAACAATCCTCAGAAAAGAGCTGCTCTATACAAATTAATACAAAAAGAAAAAATAGATATATGTTTTATACAAGAATCACATTGGTTAAAAAGAAATCAAAACTCTATCAGAGGAAGGTATATAGCAACTACCATAGCAGCGTCCTTGGAAACAAGGAAAGCTAGGGGAGTGGCAATCATCTTTTCCTCAAAATTAGAAGTAGATATTATCTACCAGGAACAAGATCAAGAAGCCAGATACAAAGTAGTAATATGCAAAATCAAAGGATTAATATATACACTAATTAACATCTATGCCCCAAATAATCAACCACTTAGATTTATTGAAAACATCATCAAAAAATATGAAAAATTATTTAAAGGTACACTTATAATGGCAGGAGACTATAATTTGGTTCCAGATGCAGTAATGGATAAAATGCTCAGCCGGGGAAAACAGATAGATAAAAATATAATCAATAGGGCAAAACAATTTACAAGTCTGTTGAAAAAACAACAGCTATATGATATATGGAGAACTTTCCACCCGACGGAGAAGGATTTCTCCCATTTCTCGCCCCCCCCCACTGCTCCTATTCGCGTATAGATCTAATCTTGGGTAATATTACATTAGTACAGAAGACTAAAAAATCAATAATTAAGGAAATAATATGGACAGACCATAATGCAAATCTTTGGCAGATAGAAGACCAAGAAAATAAGAAAACAATAAATAGAGAATGGAGAATAAATAGCCAACTGATAAATAAAAAAGAGAACCAAAAATACCTACAAAACATTACAGAGTGGTATTATAAAGAAAATGATAAAGATAATATATCACCTACACTCCTCTGGTGCGCCTATAAGAGCGTAATCCGGGGACATATAATCAAACTAGGATCAATGGCAAACAGGACCAGGGGTACAGATATAGCCACACAATATATTGACCTTTATAACTTGGAAATTACAAACAAATTATCACCAACGAAAATAAGATCAATAAGAATACAAAATATAAAAACCAAAATAAAAGAATATGAATTTGAGGAGATTAATAGGAACTTAGAAAAATGGAAACAGCATTGGTATTATCAGAATAATAAAGTAAATAGATCAATGACAAATAGACTTAAGAAAATGCAGGCTAAAAATAGAATATATAAAATTAGAGGGGAATCCGGGATCCAGATGGCCCCGGAAGAGATTGGAAAAGTATTTAACACCTACTATAAAAAACTTTATAATATAGGGAATAAAGAACCTGAGGACGAATTAAAATCATATTTAGGAAAAATAAAAATCCCAAAAATCCAAGAAGATCAATTACAAGAACTAAATAACCCGATCACTGAGTCCGAAGTAAAAAAAGCAATTACTAGAATTAAACCACAAAAAGCGTCCGGGCCAGATGGATTCAATGGACTTTTCTACAAAATAATGATAAATAATATAACAAAAAATATGACAGAAATGTTCAATGAACTATCAAATAAAGCAACAACCCCACTAGAATTATTACGGGCAAATATTCTCCCAATCCTCAAACCCTCAAAAGATCCGGAATTGGTCCAGAACTACCGACCAATATCCTTAATTAATGAAGATATGAAAATATATGCAGCAGTGCTAGCGGAGAGATTGGGACATGTGATACATACCCTGATCCACCCTGATCAGATAGGCTTTGTACCAGGCAGATTGGCATATGACAACATAAGACGTACAATTGACATTGTGGACCTAGCCAATAAGAAAAAAATACCACTCGCAGCTATTACTTTGGATGCGGAAAAGGCATTTGACAGGGTGGATTGGGGGTTCATGGTCCAGTCTCTCCGCGCATATGGAATGAAGGGAAGCTTCCTTGGGGCAATTCAAGCACTGTACTCCTGCCCAACAGCCAGAACAATAGGCCAAAATATACGAGCCGAATGGTTTAATTTGGAAAACGGAACGCGACAGGGCTGTCCTCTGTCCCCACTCCTATATATCCTAACAATGGAAATATTAGCAATAGAGATTAGGAATAATATGGGGATAAAAGGGCTTATATTAGATCAGAAAGAATTAAAGATTCAAATGTATGCAGATGATGTGCTACTTACATTAACAGAACCAGCAGAATCAATCAAAGAACTGATGAAAGTGATAAAAGAATTCTCAAGATTTTCAAATTATAAAGTAAATATTGAAAAATCAACTGTCATGCCATTAAACTTGAGAAAAAAGACTAGGGGGAAAATACAAAAAGACTTCGATTTCAAATGTGAACCCCAGGAACTCAATTATTTAGGCCTAAAGATAACAGCAAGAGTGGGAGACATGATGGAAAGAAATTTTATGTTATTACTTAAAGAAACACATTTTTTAATAAAAAATTGGCATAGTAATGAACTATCATGGCTGGGTAGGATAAACGTAATAAAAGCATATATCATACCTAAATGGACATACCTATTTCGACATTGTCCATTCAAAATATCGGGAAAATGGTTAAGTATGATTCAGGGTGCAATAAACACATATATAAATAGAGGTAAAAAAACACGCATAAGCATTAAACAACTACAAAAAAAGATAGACAGAGGAGGACTGGGATATCCCTCTATAAAACAACTATATGAAGCATCTATAATAACTCACATATACCACACTCAAAATAAAACAGCACAACTACAACCTTGGTATGAATTAGAGAGTTACATGACAAATAATACTAGGTTGGATCTGCAGATATGGAGATGCAAAGCAGTGGGGGGGAAGCGAGAAATGGTTGAGGGATCAACGATTATAGAGGAGATATTCAAGGCTTGGAAACCAATTAAGAAAAAATTAGGTCTAGCTAATAAGATACTCCCAACCATGGGATTGGATATTCTTGAATGTAATATTCAAGATATAGATCTACGGGAATGGAAAAAATCGGGTATACAAAAAATGGAGGACATCTTAGATAATGAGAAAATCAAACCCCTAGAAGAGATAATAGCTCAATTCAAAATACCTAGAGCAGAATTATTTAACTATTTACGAATTAAAAGTTTTTTGATGAATACAAAACCACAAAAAAATAGAATTCTGAAGAAAATATCAATGATATTTGTGGGGAGAAAGGTGGAAGGAATTTTAGCAAAAACTACAGAACTACTAAAAATAACTGAAGAGCAGGTATCAGCTCCAATAATAGCAAAATGGGCAGAGATATTAAAAATACAAATTCAGGCAGAAGATTGGTTAAAGGCAATACAACTGACAACAAAAATTATACATAATACCGCAATAATAGAAAATCAATTTAAGATTATGAATCAATGGTATTTGGTTCCAACAAAATTAAAAAAAATGTATCCATCAACAAGCGATAAATGTTGGCGATGTGATAAAGCAACAGGGAATTTTATACACATATGGTGGGATTGTGGAGAACTCAAAAACCTATGGCAAATGTTACGACAAATTGGTAACAAACTACAAATTTCCAACTTAAGGGTTCTCCCCGACACCATATTATTACATCTATTCCCCGAAGATTCAACAGAAGACTGTAAATACTTAACGATTCAGTTAGCCACGGCAGCTAAAATAACTATCGCTAGAAATTGGAAACTCCCAAAACAGATAACAGAGGCAGAGTTAAAAAAAAAGCAGTTGATATATCAACTAAAAATGGAAAAGGGCCTATATTGGATGAGTAAGAGAGCAAAAAGAAAAGCTAAAAAATATGAAGAATGGATTAAGATATTGGAAAGCACAGAAAGGTGGGACTAGATTGCCCTCTCCCCCGTCTGACCGACCTATGTATATGTATATGTATGTGTATGTGTATGTATGTTATGTCTGCATAAAAATATTTAGGATGGAAATGACCACTCCCTATAACTATAAATAGCGCTTTAAGAGAAAAAGAGGGGAGGAGGAATTAACAATGCATTTGAACAGTAGCGGAATATTTATGCATGGTTGTCTCTTATGTCTTTTTATTGTCTATGTATTTGTCTTTTGATATTGTTTTAAAAAGCAAATAAAGAAATATTAAATTAAAAAAAAAAAAATATATATTTTGTATTCAATACGTGCTGCCTGTTTGACAGCAAGGTGCGGCCCACCTGACTTAACTACCCATATTCTCATTATCCCTATAAATGTATACTTTTGTTTAAGTAAAGTTAATTTAAACTTGTTTTGAACTGCTTTTATATTATTGGAAAGTAAGTACCGTATTTGCTCGATTATAAGACGACCCTGATTATAAGACGACCCCCCAAACTTTGGATATTCCTTTAGGAAAAATACTAAAAGCCTGAATATAAGACTACCCTATAGGAAAAAAGTTAAACTTGTATATATTCACATGTAAATTGCTTTTTTAATAAAATATTATATAAAAAAAAATGCATTTCTTGTGTTTATTTCTTTTTATGTGCCAATGCTGCCTCTCTCTTTCCCTTGCCCCCAGCTTTGTCTCACTCCCCACTCTCCCCTCACCTGTCTCTTCCCCCCACATGTTTCTCTCTGCCCCCCTTCCTCTGTCTCTCCCCCCCCTTCCTGCTCTGTCCCCCCTGTCTCTCTGCCTCCCTCCCCTGTCTCTCTGCCCCCTCCCTCCCTCCCTCCCCCTGTCTCTCTGTCCCCCCTCCCTCCCTCCCCCTGTCTCTCTGTCCCCCCCCTCCCTCCCTCCCCCTGTCTCTTTGTTGCCCCCCTCCCTCCCTCCCCCTGTCTCTCTGTCCCCCCCCTCCCTCCCTCCCCCTGTCTCTCTGTCCCCCCCCCCTTACCTGTACTTCAATCCCTGGTGGCTAGTGGGGGCAGCCGGGGGATGTCTACACGATACTTGCAGACATCCTCCATGCTGCCCGACACGGCAGTCTATTATGACGGACAGCTGTCCGTCATAATAGTCTGCCGTGTCGGGCAGCATGGAGGATGTCTGCACGTATCGTGCAGACAACCCCCAGCTGCCCGATTCTCCCTGGTGCCTAGTGGGGCAGCAGGGGATATCTGCGCGATGAGCGCAGACTCCCCTGCTGCCGCCCGGCACGCTCGCCGGGACTTCTGTGACGAAAGCGGAAGTACCCGGCTTCTTCACAGAAGCCCCGGCGGTCGTGCCGGGCGGAAGCAGGGGAGTCTGCGCTCGTTGCGCAGACATCCCCTGCTGTTAGAGAGGGGGATCCAGGTCCCCTGCAGCTCTGCTGGGGACCTGGATCCATGTCTTATAATCTGACCTCAATTTGAGGTCAGATTATAAGAGACCTCGATTATAAGACGAGGGGGATTTTTCAGAGCATTTGCTCTGAAAAAAACCTCGTCTTATAATCGAGCAAATACGGTAAATATATTTATCTATGGCTAACAAGCTATTCTTTACCATTACTGTACATAAAAAATTATTAGTGCGGCCCAACACGGGTTATGCGGCCCGCTTCAGAAAAAACTTGGACATCCCCTGCCATAGAGAAAGTTATAGTTACTTAAAGGACAACTGGAGGCACAATTTTTAAATAGAAATGATTTAATATAAGAATGCAAATAAAATAAATATTTTGAGTTTATTTGCTCCGTATAGATTTCTGGAAATGTTGCTTAGAATCTTGTGTCAGATGAAGAAAGTTTTTAGAGGTCTGATCCAAGATTCCAAACAACATGTGTGCTCCCCTGATAGATCTATATGGTGTAGAGAACTCAGTAAAGCACTTCATTAACTGCACAATGGTGATTGGGTGCAAGGCCACCTGTATATGATATTATGATCTACATTGTGGAACTTCATGTTAGTCGTTCAGCTTTAGTTTTGCACGTGAAACAAAGCACACCTTTTTTCTGGTTCTAAAAGTCAAACAACTTATGATGTAGTGAGACAGAAAAGCTGAGTAACCAAAGTGCTTTGATTGAAATGTTTTATTTAATTGTGGTGCATTATAAGGCACTATTTCCTATATTTAATGTATAATCATCTCAAATGATGTAACAACAAATACCGCTTGATTAGAATTTGGGTAATTTCTCACACCCTTTCTTTTAAATACATGTTTTATTTTTCATTAGCAAGTTCCGGAACCTTAAAGGATTAGTCACTTTTTAAACTTTGAACATAGCATTTTCAATGTTGATTCATGCTGTTTCTCTTCCAACGCTACAACACTTTGAATGTGAATTATAATAATCCCACAATGCCAGTTTATTTTACGGAAACACAGTACCAGTGATGTGTTTAAATTAAGCTGAAAGTAGTATTGGTATGCGTTGTCTACATCCCAGTAGCGGAACGCTTGTCTGTCCGATTGCCAGGCTCATTGTTCGACTAAAGAGAGAAGGCTCCTATCTACTCTTTGAGTAACTGGAGAAAGAACTGTGGAATTGTTCTGTCAGTGCTGTGGGACAAAGGAGAACTAGTGGTACGTGACCACAACTCCTTAATTACGTGTCCTGTTCAAATGCTCTGCAGGATCTGAATTCACTGAAGGCTCTTGACAGATTTATGAAATGATTTTCTCCTCAATCTAGTGTTTTTGCTGTAGCATTTATTGACCATGCCATTATGCTAGTGCATATTGGGTCACATAGTAAATCCAGGTGTAGTTGGACTGCATGGGTAAGGGAAATATAGTCTAAACTACACTGCCTAATTCAAAAACTTAGTGGCTGGTTTTCTCCATTCTTTTCCCACATCAATCCTGTGAACGGTGTTTTTTTGTGGCTTTTAACTTTTTTCACTATCTTTACCAAGCAAAAATTAAATTTTCAAGCTACTAGTCAGTTTGTGATTAGGGTGTTGGCATGAAAGGTCCAAGGCTCTTTATCAGTCACCCAGAAAATTGGTCTCTCCATCACATGAACCATACTTGCTGCCTACATCAAATTTTAAAAAGGGAACAATGCCAACAGTCAATTAATACTGGTTTTCCTGAACGTCCAACTTTTTGGAGGTGCTCCTTTAATGGTCTGACAGCCATGGGATGCCCATCAGTAAAAAGTCACGTCCCGTTGACAGTTTCCAGGAAGCAAACCCGCTTGATTTTAAAAAGGGATTACATCAGCAAAACTTATTACCGGATTTGCTCGAATATAAGACAAGGTTTTTTTCAGAGCAAATGCTCTGAAAAAGACCCCTCGTCTTATATTCAAGGTTGTTTTATAATCTGACCTCAAATCGAGGTCAGACTATAAGACAGGGATCCAGGTCTCAAGGGACCTGGATCCCCCTCTCTAACAGACGGGGATGTCTGCGCGATGCACGCAGACATCCACTGCTGCCGCCCGGCACGACCGCCGGGAATTCTATGATGAAGCTTGTTCCTTCCGGCTTCATCATAAAAGTCCCGGCGGAAGTGCCGGTCAGCAGCGGAGGATGTCTGCGCAATATGTGCAGACATCCTCCATGCTGCCTGACACTTCTACTATTATATCCGGCTGCCCCCACTAGCCACCAGGGAAAGAAACAAGGTGAGGGGAGGGGAGGGAGGGGGGAGACAGAGACAAGGGGAGGGGGGGAGAGAGACAGAGACAAGGGGAGGGGGGAGAGAGACATAGACAAGGGCAGGGGGTTAGAGAGACACAAGGGGAGGGGGAAGAGAGAGAAAAGGAGGGACGGAGGTGGAGAGAGAGAGAAAAGTTTAGGGGGAGGGAGGGACCGAAAACATGGGGGGAGAGAGTATAAATCCAGTATATCAACAATCATATAAAACAAGTGCTCAGTAACCCAGGTAACATCTTAGAGAATACAGTGTAGACAAAGCCAAATTCAGTTAAAGCACAAAGACAGAAATGATTCATTAATGTTTTGTTTGATTTCGAATAGTCACATAAATGATGTACAAAAAAAACAAAGGATTTACAAGGAGACATAGGTTCTGGAGCAAAACAATGGCTGCAGAGAGTATTGAGAGTATTTCTCTCTCTGGATTATGATCCCTACCATACGGCAGGGACGTCCAATATTCGACAGCAAGGTGCGGCCTTCCTGCCTTAACTGCCCATATTCTCATTATCCCTATCAATGTATACTTTTGTTTGAATAACGTTAATTTAACCCCTTGCCGACAAAGGACGTGCCAGGCACGTCCTGGGAGAAACTCCCTTAACGACAAAGGACGTGCATGCCACGTCCTGCAGTCAATGAAGCGGTTTTCGCGATCAACGATCGCGAAAACCGCTTTAACAGTGCTGGTCTATTGCCTCGACATTGAGGCAATAGCCAGCACCAAAATTTCTATTTTGGGACCCCCACGATCGCCCCACGGAGCGATCGTGGGGAGCCATATTGACGGAGCATGCTGCTCCGTCAATATGGCTAAGCCCTCTGCCGGTCTGAGCTTCGGAAGTGAAAGTAACTTTACTTCCTTTCGCTCTGAATATGCTACTTGACTGCCACTAGTGGTAGTTTAGTAGCATTGCAATGGAAAAAATTTAAAATACATATTTAATTAATTAAAAACAGGTTATTTAGCTATATTAGCCTATAGGGTTAAAATTAAATATTTTTTAGCATAAGGGATAGGGTTAAAATTAAATTAAAGTTAAAAAATATTAAGGGATATAATAAGGATTAGAGTTGGGGTTAAATTTAGTGTTAGGGTTAAATTTTGGGTTCGGGTTGGGGTCAAAAGATCAATATAGGAAAAAACAAAAAACACTATTTTTGGTTTTTGCCCCATAACTCGCAAAAAAATACCGAAAAATATGGAAACATGCATATTTTTGAACTCGGGAGAACATTTAGAAACTATTTAGACGGGGTCTTTTTTAATGATTTTATTTGTGTCAATTATATTTTAGGTCAAAGTTAGAAAAAGTGGTTTTTTTTTTAATTTTTCATCATATTTTATGATTTTTTTGTAGTAAATTATAAGATATGATGAACATAATGGTATCTAATGAAAGCCCTTCTTATGACGATAAAAACAACATATAATTTGTGTGGGTACTGTATGTGAGAAAGAAAAAAATTACAGCTAAACACAAACAGCCTTTGTCACCAAAGGCTGTCAAAACAGCCTTTGTCACCAAGGGAAAGTCAAGGTGAAAATGTCTTGTCACTAAGGGGTTAAACTTGTTCTGACATGCTTTTGTATTACTGCTCAAAAGGCAAATATATTTCTATTGCTAACAATCTATTCTTCACCATTACTGTAGCTGAGATAAATGGATGTGGATCAAGATGCACATGCATTTCTGAATATGTGACCCACTTCCGCAAAGCACTTGAATGTCTCTACCATAGGGTTAGTCCCCTGTTGTACATTTTCATGCATAGTGTCATCATATCATATTCATTTACAGTGTCATTTAAGGTTACTTACTATATGTGTTATATTTAAGAGGAGTACACCTCCAGATTGCAAGCTTGTACTCATTTCAGGAAGTAAAAGAATAGTGTGAAATGATTTCAGAGATGCCTTCCCTTCCCATGCAACTCGGCAGCTGTTTGAGGCCAGTGTGTTTGGCGTTCACTATGTGTGTGTGTTTAATTTACACTCTGAATAGGTCCCAAATCATGCATTCTGCTGATCGCCATTCATCTAAATTTGCTTGCATCTAAATTGATGACTATGAATTGTTTAAATCAAGAGTAGACTACATCTCCCCACCATCCTCTTAGGATGACATGATTTATGGGAGATGTAGTTTGTCAGCATGTTTGACACGGTATATTCTTATGCCAGTTTTCCTGGATTTGTAATAGAAATCAATGTTTCTCTTGCCCAAAGTTTCTTCTCTATGATCCTTTGAAAGCATATCAGCCATTCTCCACATTGTATTTTTTTTTATATGCAACAGCTGTTTGTAAGACACACAATACAAAACCACAATATGTATCTGCCCAGATTTATAAATATGTATGAACGTCAGGCTGTCTGCGGAGAGTTGTGTGTGGCTGCTTAGCAGCTTGCTAGTGATATACATGTCTGTCCAGTGTTCACCTGTCTGTGTTATAAGCTTTGCTCCTTGATAAACAAATTGAACGTTAGTATGGTTTGTTCAGCTGTAGTGTGATGTGCTAAGGCCTAGGTGTCAAACTGTGGACCTCCAGCTGCTGAACTAAAAAATTCCTCATTAGTTTTTTTAAAGAACCAGAATGATGATAGTCCCACAACAACTGGAGAGTCACAGTTGGACACCTAGATGCTAAAGTGTTAAAAAGTGGTTATTTCAAATTCTATACCAGAATTCCAGACATTTTACTGTTTTTTTTTGTAGTTTAAAAATAAAAATATTTCATATTAGTAGAGAACATTTTCTAATACCTCTTTTATACCATATATATTATGTGCTGCAAATACATAGAAGACATAATCAAATATCATATAATCTGATCCCTAAATCATGCTAAATTGGTAACAAATGTATCAAATATTATTTAGGTATTTAGATTATGTTTACACTGCTATACACTGCTATACCACTGGCACTACACTGTGTGTAGGATGCTTGTGTTCTAATTGAAGAGCACCTGCAATGCAGCATTCACAACCCCGCTTATTCATTATATAAATCCTACTCACCAGTAAATATAAAGCATTTCCTTATCAATGTCCTGCATTATAGTTTCCAAATACCTTTGAATAGCAATTATTTCTTGATACAATTAGTACACTATGTATATAGATTATACTGAATAAAAGAAAAGTCACTCATTTGATTGGAGCTGTCCAAATAACCACTCTTTAGTATAAGCTTGGTCACTTAAGCTGTGGTGGTCTATGACTCACTGTGCCTTAGTATGTCTATCCCACAGTGCAGAATGCAAGATGAAGTTTTAGAATTTTATTGCAGTATGTAACTAGATGTTTCCCAATACTCTTACCTCTATAAATCATCACTAGTTTGGTGCAAACCAAACAGTACATACTGACCTAATTCTTGGGACACCTACACTGTACAGACATTTTCATACTTGCTCCAGATTATTAACGAAAACCTGTGGGTATTATATATATATATATATATATAAAGCTATGCTAAGCCCATTGCTCTAACATAGTGTGATTAATGCGTATATTGTTTAGAGAGAGAGGAAAATAAAAAGAGAGCAGATGTTTCCATTACTGCAATATTTATAAGTGACACAAATTCAGTGTCTTTGTCCTGTTGGGTGTGAGAAAGTGGAAATGTGTTGGACATTGAATTAGAACCAAGGTTGGACAAGTCCTAAGACAGGAAGTCTAATAAACACTTATTGTCTGCATCCCACATATCTATGGGCTCATTGCAGTTATTTCTGTGAAAGAAACCTTTGTCTGGCTCCCAATCACAACTGGGGCTATTTAGCAGACTGTAGTAAAGATGGAGTCAGAGATGTCATGACTTTTTAACACACGTGTGTGGGTGGTACGGCGAAGGAAATCCGAATGCATCCTAGGTGGGCTGTTAGAAGCCATAACTGTTCTGACTGATACAATTTAGGACGGTGTTTATATTGGTATAGAGTAGAAAATGGTTGTCTCTCTAGAATGAGCTGAGGACTCATTTTTAATTCAGTGCTTCTGTCATGCATGATTTTGTCAAAGTCACTGAGCAGAATATGAATATATATATCATTCCCAGAATAGCTACAGACATGGTCTAATCTCAGACTGTACAATGCACCACAAACACTTTAAAATATCAGTTCAATCTGTTCTTGGGGCCCAAATTCAGTCTGTTCTTGGGTCCACATTGATCAAGGAGTGAATCAAACTGTGCAATAAAATGTCGGGAGCTGTCTGTAAAAAGCAGCAGTGGGAAGTCTTTTCAGAAGCTTTGGCTCATTACTGGTAATAAATAGGATCTATACTTTAGACTTACGAATAGATGATAATGACATTAAGGCAGCTTAGTCACCCCCTTCTGCTCTGTTTAATGAAAAAGCTAAATCCTAGCATGTGCAGTAGGTGTAATTGTAAGATTGACCTTCCATCAATTGTAACATATGAAAACATCTATATTCTATGGTAATAAAGTGCAAAACATATTAAGAGCCATTCATACAGTGTATGCACACATAACACCTGAGCAGCCATATTTCTGAACAGATACCTCCATAGGAGGAATTAGGATCTCTGGTTTCTGATTATATCCCCTCCTCTGTGCTGGCACACAATGTCACTTGCTACTGATCCTACAATCTAATGCATCACGTTAGATGGAAACCATGGAGATGGAGTATCTACAAGGTTCACCATCAATAGGACATGTGCTTCTACGAAGGGAGGAGTGGTCTGAACAATAGCAGCATTATTAAGTTTATACAAAATTGACTAACACATAAAGATCACTGCAGATCCTTGCACATCCGTTGTGCCAGCGATACACTTGTCAACACTAGTGAATTCACTCATCAGAAAAATATATACACACACGTATGCAGAGTGCACTAACTGTGCATGGGTGAGGTCATTTGTTTGTGCACATGGAAGGTTATCCTGAGAGCTCCTTATGTGCTTATGTCATCCCCAATAACTGAAACCATACTTCGTATTGAAGCGTCTTTTACAATTCCTCTCATTGGTGAATGGAACCTGCTGTTTATTTTCTGATTCTTTTCACTGTACTTTGGATAGGGGCAAAACATTTTCTTTTCGGTTACATTCTCCACTTTATTGTGGAAATGGACGCATTCAAATTCGTACATGCTCCTCCAATATGGCATGCCCTGTGTCCAGCAAAAAGCGATGGAAGTGATAAAAATCTCTTCTGTCGCTCTGAAACAGTTGCTTTACTGGCCCTAGAGGCAGTCAGCAACATTACATTGAACAAAAAAAGTAAAAAGCTAACCCTAGACCTAGGGTTAGGGTTACAATTAGGGGTAGGGTTAGAATTAGGGTTAGTACAAGGGTTAGATTAAGGGGTGGGGGTAAATTGAGGGTTGGGGTCAAAAGGTCACTGTAGGAAAAAATGGTTAAGAAACAAAAAAACACTAATGTCGGTTATTGCCTATAACTTAAAAAAAACACAGAGACAAATAGAAACATTGGTATTTTCGAAACTCAGAAACTATAGAAACGATATATCTATGTAACTTTTTTACCGTTTGTAATTGTATTAAAAAAAAATTGGCTTATTTTCATCATATTTTATATTTTTTTAAATAGTAAATTATATCGTATGATGAAAATAATAGTATCAAAAGAAACGGCAATCTGTCCTTTAAAAAATGATATTTAATTTGTGTCGGTATACTGAACACGAAAAAATAAATCGCAATTATGCAAACGGATGACAAAAATAATGGTCTTCTGGTCTCCAATGCATATCAAATGCAGCAAAGAACTCTCTCACAAAGAACTCCTACCCCTTTCCAGCACATGTCTAGTCTCTCCTCCCACCTCCAGGATTTACCTGGTGGAACAAAAGGTCATCACTCCATAGTGACACCTGTTGGTAGGAGTAATACACTTCTTACAATGCTACATAGAACATCAGGTATCACATGGATGCAACAGTTAAAGGAGTGGTCTGGGAGGTACTTCATATCATTAAAATGCACTTATGACGTTGCTTCTGTGACGTGAATCACTAATAAATGACTGTGCAAGCCAAATCCAGTACAGATCCCAATGTCACTGAGGAGACAAAGCTGTGGCCTGTGGGTGCCTATTCACCCAAACTATACTGACAAATAAACTTCCAAAATCAGCTAGTAATAGTTGAGTTGGAAACATTTCCCAAGTTGCTTTTCTTTGCAAGTCATCTATTAATGCCTGATTTTTGCAGTTCACTTGTCTGATTGAAAATGATCTCTATATTGTGTTATCAGAATTGCAAGAAAATACCTAGATTAGGAGAATAGTGTGTTTTAAATGTGTCTGTGGAGTCTCCTGTATATGACATCACCTGTGGCTTGACATACAAATGAGCTGGTTTTCTATGGGAAATGTATAATTTGCATATTTGGCCACAAGTGATGTCATAAACTGGAAACTCCACAGACATATTTAAACACATTTTTCTCCCAATTTGGGAAATTGCTTGTAGTGTTGCTAACACGATGTATAGATCATTTTCATTAATTTATTATTCTTCACATTCACAGTAAAAGCAACGTTTTTGTGATACAGTCCCTTTAATAGACCTCCTGTATGATGTTTCTTTCAGAAATGTTATATTGCTTGCTTGAAATTTTGAACCTGGTTTAAAATCGCATTTCTTTAATAAGCCCCAGTAGCTTCAAATGATGCTTTTGAGGCCTTGTTGGATGATGTTTAAGTCAGTCTTGCCATTAAATGTTAAACATAGCTGTGTGGCCTTGTGGGAATGGAATCGCAATCCATTAGCTAAGTAGAGATGCAATAAATGTAAAAATAAAGAATTTATGATCTGAGTTCAGTGTCTTTTGAGTTTTCCTTGTGAATTTTAAAAGCAAGTATTTAGAACAGAAACTGCTTCTATTTTTATTTTGTTCAAATGTAAAAGTCAAAACATCCCATGCACTGATATAATAGACTGTCACACTTAACAGACAATCATTATTAATAATATTAATATAATATTATTATTCAGTGTTGCAGTCAACACAATTGCTTGGCACATACAAAAGTTTACAGATTAAGTGAATAGGGTAGCAATGTCTGCACAAAGAGTGAAACATAATAGTTGAATGAAATACATTTAAGAACATAAAGTACAGTACATTAACAATTAACATATAATGGGGTCTATTCAATGACCCGTGTTCATTTTTCTCATGTCATTAAATCCCATAGACTGCAATAGAAACAGTCTATCGAATAGAAAACCAGGATAAAGTCATGTTTTATTTTATTTTATTGAATTAGGCCCAATTATGTCATGTAGATTTAAAAACACAAAAAGGTTTGATGTATGTACCTTATGACAGAGCTGCTTGGCCTAAATCACTAGTGGACTCTGGCTGAGGTTTCAGTTAGTGGGGCGCCTTATCCCTCTAATCTCATCAATGCTGACACAAATGTCAAAGCAAATGTGAAAGAAATTCAATAAGCAATTGCACCACTATTGACTACTGGATGGAAACTTGTGTCCTCTCCCTTCTACCTAGTAATATACCTGTCACTGGAATACTGGTGGAATATGGGTACCCCACTTAAGGAAAATTTGTGCTTCTCACCACTTCTCAACCTTTTTTTATTTTATTTGTGTGTTATATTTTTCTGATTATTAAAAGGGTTTTTTTTTTTTGCGGTAGGGATCCTTTTTTTTCTGCCAAGGGCCATTTGGATATTTATGACATCATTTGAGGGCCATACAAAATTATCAACTTAAAATTAGCTTCTATATTTGGTCAAACATTTAATTAACTCACCAATAATGTGTTGCCTGGAACTGCTTCTCTTTGGTGATACTTGTGATGTTAGTTGGTATTGATGATGTTACATCAGGGCTTGACAAATGTAATTTTGTTTTAGGAGCCAGTAAAAAAATCTAGGAGCCAGACAACCGCTCATACACACAATCACACAAAAATACACACAATCACACACAGAGACAGTTCCACTTACATACACAGAAAATCACAGACACAGAGACAGTTCCACTTATATACACAGAAAATCAGTCACATAGACAGAGACAGTTCCACTTACATACACAGAAAATCACAGACAGTCACATAGACAGAGGCAGTTCCACTTACATACACAGAAAACAGGCAGTCACAGAGACAGACACAGACAGAAACAGACAGTCAAAAAGACATACATAGACAGATAGAGATAGACAGATTGACATACAGACCTGACAAGTCAGCCGTTTAAAAAATAAAAATAAAAGGTGCGTGTTTCAGTGTGTCCCTACTGCTTTGCTTGATTGCAGGGGAGGGGAGCACTTCCATTTAATCTCGTCCAGGCATAGACCATCGTTCAACCCCATCTTGCTGAGCGCCGGGTTTTCACGTGACACGGATGTTATGTGTTACCCGGAACTCAGACTTTGACGAACTATGCGCGAGGGGGCGGAGCTGACAGTGTGTGCAAAAAGGCACATGCTGCCCACTCGCGCTGCGCTGTCCACAAGAACAAAAAAAAACCCAATGGGTCCCAGAAGTGAGGGGACGCCAAGTAGAGGATGCCAAAACCCAGACGCCAGGCAGCTGCTGCTGCCCAGACATCCAGCTGCCTGCTTGATGCAGAGATGCTGGTGAGGGGAGATCTCTTGATCTCCTCCTGATAGCAAGTGTTTTTTTGTGTGTGTGTTTTTTTTAAAGGGTCTGGGGGCTTTTTCAAACACTAGGAAATTAGTTTTTGAATTGTGCACAGTTAGTACACCATTAGACCTTTAATGAGGCAAAAGTAAAAAACAAAAATGTTTCTTCACTCTAATATAATGCTGTTTGATAAAAGCAATATATATTTGTGTATATTTTCACTTAATCAGTATTTCAATGACACCTGTCATCTTAACTATTTAGCATTATTATGAATCCTGATTAATGCTAATTGCTTTGGTGGTAGCTGGTTAGGATAGGCTTGGGAAAGTGGGTAAAGACAAAAGAGACCTTAGCTATACAATAATAAAATAGTCCTTAATGTTTGTTTCCAAAGAATCTCTAATGCAATTTTAGTGAAGGACGAATAAAAGGCACGAGCTTATACAGTAGACACAGGGGGAGCTGGTCAGGAACTGGATCCTCTGTGAAAAGTAGCAGGCAGCCTTACCCCTAAGAGTTGAGCTCTCCAGCTTCAGATAATCACAGTCCGAAATTGAGAGACAAGGGCAGAGTCGGGGCAGTCCAAAAGGTTGAGGCTGGCAGCAGGCCCGCCATCAGGGGGTGACGGGTGATACTGGCGACCCCGGGCCCGTGTCACGCCAGGTAAAAAAATAAATAAATAAAAATCTCTGTTAAAAGCCAGTCTGCGGCTGTGAGGGAAGCGTTGTGCGCTCCCCTCCAGCCGTGCGGCTTCAATAAAGTTTGTTAAAAAAAAAAAAAATGCGACCAGAGTTACGACCGGCAGAGCAGCAAGGAGGTAAGTACTGGGGAAGGGGGGGAGGAGGGTGGTATATAACTAGCATAATGAGGGGCAAAATCCTGGCATATTGAGGGGCAAAATCCTGGCATATTAATTGGCAAATTCATGGCATATTGAGTGACAAAATCCTGGAATATTAATTGGCAAAATCCTAGCATATTAATTGTCATAATCCTGGTTTATTTATTGTCATAATCCTGGAATATTAATTGGCTAAATCCTGGCATATTAATTGGCATAATCCTGGCTTATTCATTGGCATAATCCTGACATATTAATTGGCATAATCCTGACATATTCATTGGCATAACCCTGCCATATTAATTGGCTAAATCCTGGCATATTAATTGGCATAATCCTGGTTTATTAATTGGCATAACCCTGCCATATTAATTGGCATAACCCTGCCATATTAATTGTCATAACCCTGGCAAATTAATTGGCAAAATCCTGGCATATTAATTGGCATAACCCTGGCATATTAATTGGCTAAATCCTGGCATATTTATTGGCATAATCCTGTCTTATTAATTGGCATAACCCTGGCATATTAATTGGCAAAATCCTGGCATATTAATTGGCATATTGAGGGGCAAAATCCTGGCATATTGAAGGGCTAAATCCTGGCATATTAAATGGCTAAATCATGGCATATTGAGGGGCAAAATCATGGCATATTGAGGGGCAAAATCCTGGCATATTAAATGGCACATTGAGGGGCAAAATACTGGCATATTGAGGGGCAAAATACTGGCATATTAAATGGCACATTGAAGGGCAAAATACTGGCATATTAAATGGCACATTGAGGGGCAAAATACTGGCATATGAAATGGCCTATTGAGGGGCAAATTACCGGCATATTAAATGGCATATTGAGTGGAAAAATACTGGCATATTAAATGGCATATTGAGGAGAAAAATACTAAACTGGCATATTAAATGGGAAAAGAATGGCACATTGAGGGGCAAAATCCTGGCATATTAAATGGCAAAAGAATGCCATATTAAATGGCAAAAGAATGGCATATTGAGGGCAAAATATTACTGACATATTGACCACCTGCTCCCAACCACCCTCCATTTTACAGTAGATCGGTATAACATGCTTGTGAGGGTAGGTGGGGCGAGTGGGAGATATTGTCGGGGGGTAGGGGGCCCAGAAAATTTGTTCAGTAAGGGTCCCTGAAATTCCTGGTGGCGGCCCTGGCTGGCAGCAATGGAAGAATCAAGAGGGAAGAGCCAAGTTGGTATCAAAAGCAGAGCAGCAGTAGAGGCACTGGGTCACGAACAAAGACTAGAGACAAAACATGGCAATCATTGATCAGGTGGATGGTTATTTATAGGCAAGGTTTGAAAGCATGCCCAAAGGGGCTTGGATGAGAAGCTCCACCTCAAACAATGATATCAAAATAAACCTGAAGTGCATCACCGGAAAACAGAAGTGCAGCAATATAACCGGAAAGTTATCGTGCACGCTCACAGCAAAGTTATTAAAAAAATGCTTCTTCTTCTTTAAGAAAATATCAGCAGTCCTACTAGTCAGTAGCAGCAGGCTCTTATCAAAAGGGAACAGAATGTTTATAGTGATGATTGTTATTTGTTTACATGTTTTGTATATTGCTCTACCTAATATTCATTTTTGTAAAAAAAAACGCAAAACATTTTTTTTCTGTGAACAGATGGTATACATAAATAGTTAATACATGCATGGGTAAGAGAGCTCATTTCATATTGTTTTAAGTCTCTATATGTTGAGTCTGCAACCAGTATTTTCTTATTTTCCTTTTCTGAGCTGTACATTAATTGAAATAATTTCTGTACTTTTAGGAGTTTGTGGAAACAACTGTTATTTGGGCAATTTTTGCAAAACAGGCTTTGGATGGTTGGGTGAATAAAGCTCTTATTAGTATTATTTAAAATCAGAAATAAACATTTAATTTGGCTAAATAAAAGTCCTCTAAACATTCTTATATACAGACTAATAAATGTATTTAGAAAATTGGGCAGACTAGATGGACCGAATGGTTCTTATCTGCCGACAAATTCTATGTTTCTACTGTTGTTCAGTGAGTGTAGTTTCCAATCTTCAGTAGTATAATTTCTTTATAGAGATCATAGTGCAGGGTTGAACAAAGACAACAAGCTTTATGGGGTCAGGAGACCTCAATCATTTGAGACCGCCCCTTATTTGTATCTGTCTTTGTAGTGTTTAATTAACAATATGTATATTCATCCAAATTCTCAGGCCATACCAGCTTTTTCCCAGTCTCTTTCTTCTTTACTTCCCTCTTCCCTCCCCTTCTGTTGCCTTCAAAACCTTTCGGTCATGAGAAGGCTCTATTCCAAAGGACAAGAGCTACATCTTTTTGGTTCTTCAAACAACTAGTTTAATACTTTTTCTGAGTGCAATACTTTGAAGATGGGACTTTAGAATATGTATTTTTCTCTTCTTTCCTCCTTTCCCTCCATCCTCTTTATTGTTTGAGTTGTTTAACTGTATGCATGCAGTTTCTCAGTATGCATCAGGTTCTCAATCCAAGTCAGTTTCTAATTTCACAGTTTAAGAAGGCCTGAACAAAAGAAAAAGAAAAGAAACACGCAGTTTGTTCAAACCTTAACTCAGCTGGTTAATGTAGTTTTGAGTAAATCTTTTAAATATGAGTCTTTGCAGTATTTCACTTTTTTTCCCCTTTACTCATACAGGGAGTGCAGAATTATTAGGCAAGTTGTATTTTTGAGGATTAATTTTATTATTGAACAACAACCATGTTCTCAATGAACCCAAAAAACTCATTAATATCAAAGCTGAATATTTTTGGAAGTAGTTTTTAGTTTGTTTTTAGTTTTAGCTATTTTAGGGGGATATCTGTGTGTGCAGGTGACTATTACTGTGCATAATTATTAGGCAACTTAACAAAAAACAAATATATACCCATTTCAATTATTTATTTTTACCAGTGAAACCAATATAACATCTCAACATTCACAAATATACATTTCTGACATTCAAAAACAAAACAAAAACAAATCAGTGACCAATATAGCCACCTTTCTTTGCAAGGACACTCAAAAGCCTGCCATCCATGGATTCTGTCAGTGATTTGATCTGTTCACCATCAACATTGCGTGCAGCAGCAACCACAGACTCCCAGACAATGTTCAGAGAGGTGTACTGTTTTCCCTCCTTGTAAATCTCACATTTGATGATGGACCACAGGTTCTCAATGGGGTTCAGATCAGGTGAACAAGGAGGCCATGTCATTAGATTTTCTTCTTTTATACCCTTTCTTGCCAGCCACGCTGTGGAGTACTTGGACGCGTGTGATGGAGCATTGTCCTGCATGAAAATCATGTTTTTCTTGAAGGATGCAGACTTCTTCCTGTACCACTGCTTGAAGAAGGTGTCTTCCAGGAACTGGCAGTAGGACTGGGAGTTGAGCTTGACTCCATCCTCAACCCGAAAAGGCCCCACAAGCTCATCTTTGATGATACCAGCCCAAACCAGTACTCCTCCTCCACCTTGCTGGCGTCTGAGTCGGACTGGAGCTCTCTGCCCTTTACCAATGCAGCCACGGGCCCATCCATCTGGCCCATCAAGACTCACTCTCATTTCATCAGTCCATAAAACCTTAGAAAAATCAGTCTTGAGATATTTCTTGGCCCAGTCTTGACGTTTCAGCTTGTGTGTCTTGTTCAGTGGTGGTCGTCTTTCAGCCTTTCTTACCTTGGCCATGTCTCTGAGTATTGCACACCTTGTGCTTTTGGGCACTTCAGTGATGTTGCAGCTCTGAAATATGGCCAAACTGGTGGCAAGTGGCATCGTGGCAGCTGCACGCTTGACTTTTCTCAGTTCATGGGCAGTTATTTTGCGCCTTGGTTTTTCCACACGCTTCTTGCGACCCTGTTGACTATTTTGAATGAAACGCTTGATTGTTCGATGATCACGCTTCAGAAGCTTTGCAATTTTAAGAGTGCTGCATCCCTCTGCAAGATATCTCACTATTTTTGACTTTTCTGAGCCTGTCAAGTCCTTCTTTTGACCCATTTTGCCAAAGGAAAGGAAGTTGCCTAATAATTATGCACACCTGATATAGGGTGTTGATGTCATTAGACCACACCCCTTCTCATTACAGAGATGCACATCACCTAATATGCTTAATTGGTAGTAGGCTTTCGAGCCTATACAGCTTGGAGTAAGACAACATGCATAAAGAGGATGATGTGGTCAAAATACTAATTTGCCTAATAATTCTGCACTCCCTGTATATATTTTCAATTATGCATGCTGCTTTCCAATATGGCACCCGCAAATCGCTCCGTGGAGCAATTCTGGGTGCCCCAGAAGAAAAATGTCAATGCTGCCTAATGCCTCGATATCGCGACATTAGAGCAGTACCACCTGAGCAGTCAACGATCGCGAAAACTGCTCATTTCACATCAGTACATGCTGGACATGTCTGGTATGTCTTTTGTCGGCACATTATACAGGGATTTTTGCAAAAAAATGCTTAACCCCTTGGCGACACAGGACGGACTAGGTCCGTCCTGTGTGCCGAGGCGTTAGTGACACAGGACGGACCTAGTCCGTCCTGTGTCAAAACGAGCACTGAAAGCGGAGTTTTTCCGCTTTCAGTGCTCTAAGGGTATTGTAACGATGCTTCCGTGTGGAAGCATCGTACAATACTGAAAAAAATGCCCGTCGGCATTTCGATCGCTCCGGAGAGCGATCGAAATGCCGGTTTTAAAGGCACAGTGACTTTAAAACGCGGGCATTTCAAAAACGAGCATAGGAAGCGAATTTTTCGCTTCCTATGCTCAGAAAGTGTTTCTGATTGCCTCGCAAGTCGAGGCAATCAGAAACACAAAAAAGAAATGCACGATCTTGGTCACTGGGTGACCAAGATGGCGCTGCCCTTCTAAGGGCAAGAGCACAGGAGGCAGGAAGTACCTGCTTCCTGTGCTCTCTGGCTGTCACACGATTGCCTCTTCACAGAGGCAATCAGTGACTGCCAGGCACACTGACAGGCAGTGGGGATGTTCTGCTGAACATCCCCACTGACTGGTCAGATCAATATTAACTCTATATTGATCTGACCAGTTATGATCTGCCTCCCTCTCCTCACATTTTTTTTTAGTGAGGGAGAGAGACAGATCAAAGTAAGAAAAGTAAGTAAAAGTAAAAAAAAAAAACAATAAAGACACAACACGCGAATAATAAAACAGTAAAAAAAATTTTATTAAAGCAATTCCCTGCGTTTAACCCCTTCCCTGCCACTGATCTTGCGTAAGCAGTGATCGTGCACATCAGCGCATTTATTTTTGCTGTTTGTGCATTTTTTAGAGGTTAATTTTTTTTGTACTGTAATTTATTACAGTACTACAAAGGCTCTTCTAAGTGTTATTAACCCCTTCTTTGCCGTCGATCACTGCTTACGCAATGATATTGACGCCAAAGCAATTTTTATCTGTCTTTTTTTTTTTTTTTTAAAGCTGCCTGAGCGCATAGCGATCAGTAACAGCGAATTAGTGGCAAAGGCGGTTTGGTGATTTCTCAATTAAGCTCACCATTCGCCCTGGTCAGATCAAAATTGGTCGGATCAATATTCACAAAAATTGATCTGCCTCCCTCTCCTCACTTACATTTTTGTGACGGAAAGAGACAGATCAGTATTAGTGATATAAAATAACATTTTATAAAATTGTCAGGTTTTATGAAAGTCTTTCACTGTGTATTAACCCCTTCCCTGCCATTCATCACTGTATAAGCAGTAATCTTGCACAGCAACAGTATGTTTTGCTGTCTGCACTGTTTTATGGATTAATTACTTTGTACTGTAATGTATTACAGTACTAGATAGGCTCTTCTAAGAGCTATTAACCCCGTCTTTGCTCGAGTTCACTGCTTACGCACTGATTCTGAGGCCGTGGACTCAGGGTTCGATTTTGACCCTGGTCAGCTTTCTGATACATCATCTAGTGATGTATCGGTGGCTGCTGAGCCCTTGCCACAAGGAGTGATGGGGGTCTACCGTTAAAAAAATATATGGTTTGGTGGGGGTAAATTACATTGGCTGGCTTAAAAGATATATCCCATATAGGACACGGACGCAGGTTGACTACATGTCAAAATTCCAATTTTCCATTGGAATTTTGAGATGCGCATCTCACAAATGTTGCCTTCTAGCCAAAAAACAAACCAACAAACCTATGCATGGGTGGTATCCCTGTGCTCGGGAGATGTTGCTGAACACATATTGGGTTGTTGTTTGGCAGTGACATATACTGAAATCTGTGAATTCATGCCTGAAGTACAATGTATGTGGAAAAAAAACTCCCAAAAAAGTACTACTACAAACTTTTACAAAGGCTGGTGGTAGAATTAGTACCTATACAGTATTAAAATACTACCATTTGAAACACCTTAGGATGTCTATTTTCCAAAAATATATGGTTTGATGGGGTACAATTCATTGGACGGCTTCAAAAATGTTCCAAATGGAACATGGGCGCAGGCTGACTACATGTCAAAATTCCAGGTTGGAATTGCGCACCCCCTAAATGTGGCCTTTTAGCCCCAAAACAAACCAACAAACCTATGCATGGGGGGTATCCCTGTACTCAGGAGATGTTGCTGAACACGTACTGAGGTGTTGGTTGGCAGTAGCAAATACCAGAATCTGAAAATTCCTGCCTGAACTACAATGTGTGTGGGGAAAAAATGACATCCCAACCCTTTGACATAGGTTGGTGGTAGAATTAGTACTTGGAAAGTGTTAAAATACCACAATTTGAAATACCCTAGGATGTCTAGTTTTCCAAAATATATGGTTTGATGGGGTAAAATACTTTGACAGGCTTCAAAATTGTCCCAAATGGAACATGGGCACAGGCTGACTACATGTCAAAATTCCAAGTTGGAAATGCACCCCCCCTAAATGTGGCCTTTTAGCCCCCAAACAACCCAACAAACCTATGCATGGGTGGTATCCCTGTACTCAGGAGATGTTGCTGAACACATATTGGGGTGTTGTTTGGCACTGACACATAATAGGATCTGTGAATTCATGCCCGAAGTACAATGTATGTGAAAAAAAATTACTATCCATAACATTGACATAGGCTGGTGGTAGAATTAGTGCATGGAAAGTGTTAAAATACTACCATTTGAAATACCCTAGGGTGTCTATTTTTAAAAAATATATGGCTTTGTGGGGTAGAATACACTTTTTGGCTTCAAAAATGTCCCAAATTGGACATGGGCGAAGGTTTTCTGACGTCAGAATTCCAAGTTGGAAAACCAAAAAGCGCACCTCTCAAATGTGGCCTTTTAACGCCAAAAATAACCTAACCAACCTATACATGGGTGGTATCCCTGTACTCAGGAGATGTTGCTGAACACATATTGAGGTGTTGTTTGGCACTGACATATAACAGGATCTGTGAATTCATGCCCAAAGTACAATGTATGTGAAAAAAAATTACTACCCAAAACATTGACATAGGCTGGTAGTATAATTAGTGCATGGAAAGTGTTAAAATACTACTATTTGAAATACCCTAGGGTGTCTAGTTTTAAAAAATATATGGCTTTGTGGGGTAGAATACACTTTCTTGCTTCAAAAATGTCCCAAATGGGACATGGGCACAAGTTTTCTGCATGTCAGAATTCCAAGTTGGAAAACCAAAATGCGCACCCCCTAAATGTGGCCTTTTAGCCCCAAAACAAACCAACAAACCTATGCATGGGTGGTATCCCTGAACTCAGGAGATGTTGCTGAACACATATTGAGGTGTTATTTGGAAATACCCCTTCACATTTTAAGGTAATGTTTACCTAAATTGCAATCTATGTGAAAAAGTTTAAAAAAAGTTTTTTTGCTGCAAACTTTGGCAAAGATTGGTGGTAAAATGGCTACATGAAATGTGTCAAAATACCCCACGTTAATTGCCCTGAGTGGTCTAGTTTTCAAAAATATGTACATGTTGGCGGTACAGAAATCAGTGTTACAATGTCACTATCACTAATTTTGAAAAAATAATGATTTTAAAATAGCTTTGCACTACTTATAGTTCTGGCCCTGTAACATGAATAAAAAAAACCAAAAAACATAAAACATGGGCTATTTCTGAACTCAGGACATATATTAGAAACTATTTAGCAGTGTTTTTTTGTTGTCTCTTGTACATGAGTATACAATTTTTCAAATAAAAGTCATTTTTTTTTGCCATTTTTTTGCCATATTTTATTATTTTTTTTACATCAAATTATAAGCAATTATCAAAACAATGGTATCAAAACAAAAAGCCCTTCTTATAACGATAAAAACGATATATAGTTTGTGCGGGTACACTAAATGAGACAGAAATAAATAAATTACAGCAAAACACAAACACCTCAGAAATGTTAAAACAGCCCATGTCACCAAGCGTCGGACAAGCCAAAAAAGTCATGTCACTAAGGGGTTAAAGACCTTCCTCTCTTCCTCTCTCTTCACATACCTGCAGTAGGATCAGTGTGGATGCATTAGGTCGTCAGTTCATGTGCATTTGCAGTAACAACTTCTTTCGAAGCTTTTTTACTTCCTGTTTTATTTTTGACAGCAGTGACTAGAAGGTCATAACAAATGTGTAATGTCACTACAGTGCAGTGAACATTCCTTTGCATCTTGGTATAATTCCACTTAATGGCTTCTCAGAGATTCTAGGGACTTTTTTTTGCTTGAGGTTCTGATGTTATGGTGGGCTGGATCAATCCGCAGGAGAAAGCCTATTTTACTTATTTATAGTTTTTTTTAACTTTTTTTTACCAGTTTCGTTTTTATTATAACCAATCATATTCTATTTTATATTAAAATGTGCTTTATTTTACTCTCTTTTGGTGTGTGATGTTCTTGTTCCTGTCACATAAACCTCTGTTGGATTGATTAATGTTAACAGATTATTACAATTCATAGATATCCTTAATCAGATATTTAGCTTTTTGATATATTGAGTTTTGTTGAAGAACCCCTTTCTTCCACTGTAGACTTCAACTGAAGTTTGGGCGGGAAACCAAACTTGCCCATGTTAATGATGTGCTGTTATGTTGCTGCAGTCTGAGAGTGTTGTGAACTCTCCAGTAATTAGATATTTGCATTAAAAGGGAAGCAAGAAAATGTCCCATTTTTTTTTGTTCCTTTTGGTAGTGACTGAAGTATTTTTATTACTGAGCATAAGTAAGGCCAGGTAATGGATTAGTGTTGTCTACGGTTCAGTGGCCTTAACCATATGAATATTTCACATTAATTCCTTCTTCTGGATGGTGGATAAAACGGAATATCTTTAATTGCCACTTATTTAAATATTATGACACCACTAAATCTCACACAGACTCATCTTTTAAATATTACAGCGAGTTTAAATAATTAATGAAGATAGAGCTGGAATCTAACAAAGCTTTGATGTCTACAGGATGTCTTTACAGGAACTGTGATCAATATAGGAGGACCTGACAAATCTCCACCTTTGCATACAGCTCTGTCTTCAGACATTTTCATTAAACTTCAGGGCCGGATGTTATATTCATATCATAAAGCAAAAGTTAATAATAGACGCTCAACATGTAGAAGGCAGGATAGGCATTAGATTAATGGAAGATGTAGAAAAATTACATAGAAATGATGTGAAAACACCTCTCGGGATGACATTGTGCAGCATTCCTGTTAATGTTTCAGTCACCTAAACAGAACAAAAGAGTACATAATTAACTCCTAAAACATGTGCAGAGGGTGCAGAGGTGCCCGTTTGTGTGTTAACGCTTTTCCTTCAAAGCAGCCACAATACTTTCAAGGCTAGTCTGAAGATAAAGGAGAAAAAAACCCAACTCGTTATCAAATATAAAATGAAACCCCAGTGCCTGGAAAAAATACAGAGGTTTTGATTAAATACTTGCACACAAAAAGTGCTGGGAAATTAAGTTGCCATTATACATAACATACTGATTAAAACATCCAGACACTTTTGTGTGTGCGAATGGAACCTGCACTGTGTTTGGCGGAGGTTCTCTGACACTTATTAAGTGCTCAAGAAACCCGACTGTTCAGAACTGACGCACAAAGCCCAGACTCCGTGTTATGCATAATGGCTGCATCTCTGATATACATAAACCCTGTATGTTCCTTACATAACCATGATTTGCATTGTGCACAGGAATACCAGTGCTTGATCTGTTATAGATGTGTACATAACAATTGAAATATGTTACATACAGGTTTTAAAATATAATCAGCCAAGGTATATAAAACACAGACAACTTCCAATTCCAATGAATAAACAATTACATGGTGGTGTAGTTACAATGTGTACACAATTAGAAGATGTTGTAGTTCTAACTTGTACTCAATAACAAGCGGTGTGGTTCTAATTCATACACATTAACAAGATGGCATAGTTCTAATGTATACACAATCCCAAGATGGTGTGGTTCCAACACATACACAATAACATGATGGTGTGGTTCTAATGCAAATTCAATACTATGATAGTTTTTTGAAGAAAACAAAAGTGTGAAATGTGTTTGGTATAATTTTTACAACTTATATATTGTAAGCATTTTTTGACAGATGATATTGTTGCTTGTAACCATACCATCATGTTATTGTGAATGTTTTGGAACTGCCATTTTTATTCGGATACTTTTTATATATATATACATATATTAAAAGCCGTTTCTAACATATTTCAGTTGTTTTTCCTGCACAGCATTGTACATTTTTGATATGTTTTATGTACTAATTTATAACAGATAACACTGACATAGCAATACTTTTATTATATTTTCTCTCTTTCCTTTTTATGACACTATATTGTATTGTTTTAATACCGCTTACTTCCTTAAATTCTGCAGGCTGTAACTTAGCTCTGTTTACAAAACCAATTATCAGGAAATATTACTTTACTGAGAGAGTAGTGGACTTATGAAATAGCCTTCCAGCAGAAGTGGTAGAGGTAAACACAGAGAAGGTTTAAGTATGCATGTAGACACAAGGCTATCCTAGATATAAGATTAAAAGTTGTTAGAAAATTGGGCAGACTAGATGGACTGAATGGTTCTTATCTGATGACACATTCATCATCTCATCTTTTAGTAAATAGACCCTAAGTGTCTTATCCGTGTATTTCAATTCCAGGAGACTTTGATGATTTGGAATGTTTATTTTACCCAAATAATAATAATATTTATGTGATGCTGTACCTGCTTGGCTACATAATCACAAAATCATTGCTGCTTGATGATCAGCATTGGATTTTTAAGTAGCTCTGCAGATGTTTGGAAACTACATATCAAATATCACTATATAAGTCAAACTTAGGGGTGACTAAGAATCATGGGATATTTAGTTCCCAAATATCTAGCGTGCTGGCATAGATATATGACTTCAAAGAGAGGATGGGAAAAATTGGGAACTAAATGACTGCTTGGAGAAGATGTTAGGGGTGAAATGAATAGGACAGAGAGGAATTTAATATATTGGCTAAGCCAATGACATGACCAATCCTAATTACATCACTGAGGGATGTGTGCTTGCTGCACCGATTCTGCAGATCAACAGTGTTGCTTCCCAGTAATCTCTCAGCAAATTTACATGAAGAGAGATTACTGGGGGATTAATATAGTCATGAAATTACACCCTCATTAGCAGCTGGGAGATCATTATATATATACGGTATATACAAATATGGAACATCAATTCAAATGAATGCTTATCTAGCCTAAGGCTTACTCTAAATACCTATACATAACCACATTGATTAGTTAACTGATTTCCTTCTTGTCACATATGACTTCTATACACTGCACTCCAGCATGCAAACTAGAAAGCGACGGAGGTAGCAATGCTAGTAAGCACTGATAAAATGATTTTAATATTCAGTTTAAGAAAGGAAAGCATTGTGCTCCTGACAGTTTGGGAAATAAGTTGCATTACAGGAAAGAGCTGCCTCCCTGGGACAAATAGAGTTCTTCAGGTACCTCCCCAGTTGCTCAATGTGTAACATAGGCTTTAATTTGATGGGTGCTTTTGTGTTGCTGTGTTTGCTTTCCACGAAAATAACATTGGTATTCTGCCTTTGATGTGCGGTTAAACACATGAAGCCTAATACTAGGTGTTGATGAACAATTCACCTGCCATTAAGCAAAAATGCAGGTGCCTTACAGTTTTATGCCATAAAAGGTTCCATCTCCAAAGATTGTGTGTAGTCATTGGTAGGACTCCCACAATGCAATGCTGCAAGTGCCAATCCACTTACACGCTTACTGAATTCTTTGCATGGATTGAATCAAAGCTGTTGACAGGACAGGTTAAAACATACAACATTGTAAATAATGACTGCTTCCACTGGCTTTTAAATGCCAAGCTATTAATCTGAGCACTTCAGAAGTGTAGTACAAATACTTAACATCCTAGTTTATTTGAAATAAATATATCATAATTACAGAATGGCGTCAGGTGGTTGCGGAATAACCACTTCATTTATCTCTTCTCCTTCTTAACCCATGCCTGCACAAATCTAGAATCACTGCGTTGGAAATCCTTCACATGCATAATGTTTATTTTTATAGCACCAACAAATACAGTACAACAGGTTCAAGCATCAGATTCTGAAAGAAAGAAAAACAAAGACTCAGCGGTCTTGATTAATCAAGCTCCGTAACAGACCCTAGTCATGATGCATTTGCTGTGTACAGTCGGTGGTTACTTACATTCAGATAATGAAAAGTATTGCATTTTACCCCTTTTTGTTTAAATTTGCCTCTGGCTCTGTTGGACTCACAATAGGCTTTATTCACTAAAAGGTGGGTCACAGGTGAGTTGAGGTGAGATAAACATTGTATCTCACCGGCTTAACTGCATTGTGCAAGGACTAACCTGGTGAGTTCCTCCTGCACGAACAGAGTTGTCATTCATTGTAAAATGCACTGTTAAAAGATGAAAGTTGTAAAGATTTAACCATGAATTATCCATGGCCAGCTTTGCTCTGTGAGCAGGAGGAAATCACCAAGTTTGACATTGCACAATGTATAGTCTTGTACCCCCTCAGCTCACCTGCAATTAACATTATATTGAATAAACCCCAATATCATTGGGCAGGATCTATGTACATATGGTTATATATATGACTTAAAATTGGATCAGCATTTCACAAAGAAAAGTTTACTCCTTTCTCATATTGAATAAAGGTTTCTAAAAATGAATATGGTACTTTCACAAAATATATCATTAGTGTGGGTGCAAAAGTGCAAAAAGAGGGAAACAGAAAACACAAATGCCAAAAATAAGCTCTGGTCCTCAAGTGGTTAAATTTCACCTGCATTATGTTTGCATTACAGGTAAATTTTACATACAGGTGATTCAGATCAACATCACACTTACAAAGAATAAATGTGGCCTTTCATTTTGCTATAACAGTAAAATGCAAGTATGAGAGGTAACTACCTAACATAGAAAGTTTTTTTTGTGGTGATGATTTTTCCAAATGTCTTTCTAAGTAAGGAAGCAGAGTAGGTTCACAAGCCAAGTGTAAGTTGTTTTTCCTGGCTTTTAAGGTGTTGCTGCCTAGCAGACCGTGACTGCTCAATCTCAGGCCTGAGCAATAAACCTGCAGCATTCCTATGCAACAAAGACACCTGACACCGTGACACCAAGTAACTCATCTGTTGTACAATATACACATACACACAGCCAAGCATAACAAAGCCCCGCTCGGCTCGCTTGCATAAACTAAAATGGCCCATAAACGTCTTGATTTTTACTATGGTGTTGTTGGCAAGAAAAGCTAATCTCTGGTTGGAGTTCAACTCTTGTCATGCTTAGCCAACAACGCAATCTCCTTTTACTAACTCTTTTAATATTTGACTGGCCAATAAAAACATTGCTTGTGTTCTCCAAAGACAGCGGATTCATAACCAAAAAATACAGTGGTAGGCAATCTATGGGGACTTCATATCCCATCATACTAAGCTAGTGTAACTTTTGCAGTAACAGGCTTTCAACCATGTGCCAGCATAATAAGAGAGCAATGTGTAGATTGAAAAAAAATAAAAATATGTGTGTGTGTGTATGTATATATATATATATATATATATATATATATATATATATTCAGTGCAAGTAGGAATTAGCTATTTTATTTCGGGTTAAACTGCATGTATGCAGTGTTTATATATATTTATATATATATATATACACTGAAATATAAAATATAACAGTAGAAATCATATGTTTCCTGGTATAACAAAAGCAAAGAAAAGAAACTTATATAAAGACCACATTTTGAATTTGGATGGCAAAAACCTCAGTAACGAGTTGTTGACAGGCTTCCATTTAAACATCTGCTTTAAAAGTTCTGGATTAAGAGTTCTTTATATGTCATTCATAATTATAGGAACACATTGAGACTGAGACATGAGGCCATTGTAATCCCAGTGGCCCAAGTACTATCGAAGGTTGTCTTGTTGTTAATCTTCCTATGCTTTTACCTCATACAAAAGCACATCTCCTTGATCTAATGATGTCTCTCCTTAAGGCGTATGTTCTTCTCTATGCTGTATGAAAACATGGGCTTCCATAACACGTATGGAAAATAAATATAACTAATAAATGCTCTATCTATTAATATTTGGCATAATTTAAACATTAATGTGAGATGTATTATTTCTGCTGAAAATTGCACATTTCTGATTAAAGACATGTTGATATTTGCCACAAGCTGGCGCTGTTGTAGCTGACTTTTCAGTTTTATTTAAGTGTCAATACCATTAGGAAAGCATCATTGTTTTGTATTGGAAAAATGTCTTTAAGATGGATGCTGCTACATTAAAGGACAGGCAAAAGAAAAATACCCTCGAAAAAATGACCATCGTTTCAAAGTTACGTAACATAAAATGATACAGAAAACACGAACATGTGTCAAATATTAACCCTGCAGAAAGACTGTCCTTGACAAAATATTTCGTACATGCATTTCTTTAAGAAAATAAACCACGAGACCCTGGAAATTCGATGCCGTCTTCTTGAGTGATCTAAAAGTAAATGCTACTTCAAGGTCATTAGTTATTCTCAAAGAGCTGTGTAATACTTTAATAGATTGCTGTTTTCTGAAGGCATTGTGGGTATTGTGTTGCATTTCACAATGTCAGGGCTGAATATATTTCTCCAAGGGATCTATGTATTAATCACTTTAGATATGATATTCATTCTATTTGTGTGATATGTCTGTAGTCATAAAATGATGTAATAGACATTGGTGAGCACATCATTGCATTAGATTTGCCCTTATGGATCCTAGTGTTCATTAGTCATTAGCTAATGCAGTTATGGTTTTTGACAAATGTTTGTGAAATGTAAGGGCCAGACAGATATATTTAATAGTCAATCTGTTGTGGTTTGATCTAGGAATAGGCACATTTATATAAAAGGCAGGAGTGATGGTTTTAATAGTGATGGTTGCTGTTTTTTTGTCACACACTTCCCTATTAAATGGATGCTAACTATCACATAGAGATCCATATCATTCATGCCATCCTGCCATCTTTGGAACCAAAAAGATACAACAGTGATGTTCATTACAGTCTATCAAATGTTTTGCTTTAAGGTGAATTAAAAGTTCAAGTACTTGTGGAGCATTAAAGACATTGTGCATTCAGGGTATATCAGATCCCCTTGTGTCATTCCAGTATAACTCTTTTTTTTTAATCTAGTAGTTTATTTTGAAAAAAGACGTAAGTCCATCATATACTTTAAATGGTAAAAAATGGGAAAAACTCTGGGAAAAAATACTAATGAAAAGGATTTAGGAATCATGGTAGATAACAGACTTAGCAACAGTGCTCAATGCCAGTCAGCAGCTGCAAACGCCAATAAGCTATTGGCATATAAAAAACGAGGTATAGATTCACGGAAGGAGGATATCATCTTGCCTCTTTACAAGTCAGTGGTAAGGCCTCACCTTGAATATGCAGTACAATTCTGGTCACCTGTCCTTAAAAAGGATATTATGGAACTAGACAAAAGTGCATAGGAGGGCTACAAAATTAATAAGAGGATTGGAGGATCTTAGTTATAAAGAGAGACTAAAAAAAATTGCATTTATATACGTTAGAAAAAAGGCGTCTCAGAGGGGATATGATAACATTATATAAATATGTGCAGGACCAATATACAGAGCTCTCCAGTGACCTGTTCATTAACAGAAATGTACAAAGAAAAAGAGGTCACCCCCTGAGACTGGACATAGACAGCAAAGGAAGGGATTCTTTATGGTAAGGACAATAAAGTTATGGAACTCACTGCCAAGAGAGGTGGTGCTATCAACTACAATAGATGCATTTAAAAATGGTCTGGATGTTTTTTTCAGAAAAACAGAACATACAAGGCTATTAATATCCAAGGAGAAATCGGATTACCCTTTGGAGTCAAGAAGGAATTTTCCCCCCTAGGAGGCAAAATTCGAAATCGCTTTTGCCTTTTTTTGGATCAAAAGCTGGAATGATAGGTAGAAGGGTTGAACTTGATACACTTGTGTCTTTTTTCAACCTAAATTACTATGTTACTAAGTTCAACTCATTTTATATCTCTGCTTACCACTGTTGATCCAAAAGAAGGCAAAATCCCCTTATTTCTGCAATTTCGAATTCTGATTCCAATGGGGAATTTTTTTTTTCTTGACTCCAGATGCCAATCAGATTTCTCCTTGGATCAATAAGCACTAAATACATATTGATGCCTATACTGAAGTACTCCACTTCTCACTTTTCCCTTATTTGAGAACTTCACAGTTACCACTACTCTTTGAATTCTGTCTCTCTGCCATGTATCAATCAATGCACAAAAGTTCAACAAGACAACTGGACAAACACATTTGTATTATGTGGTGTTATTTAAGTTATTTCAACAAAGTTTTTATCTTTGCTGCTGAATGTTTAATAAAGATAGTAAAACAAAAGGATATAATTTAAATAAAGCCATGAATTAAAACTACATATCGAATTGCTGTGTAGTCTACCCAGTCTACTATAATACATTTCTGATAGAATTGTTGATAAACCACCTTATTTGATCGTGGAATCTCAGCCTTTTTAACAAGGTCCGGTGCTTTTGGCGTTAAAGGGACTGTATCACCTAAAGAATGTTTTTACTGTGTTTGTAGAGAATATAAAATGATTGAAAATGATCTATGTATTTTGTTAGCAAAATTGCATACAAATGCCTAAATTTGGAGAAAGATGTGTTTTAAATGTGTCTATGGAGTCTCCTACTTATAACATCACCTGTGGCTTGATAAGCAAATGAACTGCTTATTAATGGGGATTGTGTAATTTGCATATCAGGCCACAGGTGATGTCATAAACTGGAGATTTCATATACTCATTTAAAACACCTTTGTCTCTTAATTTAGGCATTTGCTTGCAGTTTAGCTAACACAATATATAGACCATTTAAAATTTTTAATAGGGTGCTGCTTAAGTTCCATTCTGAACTTAGCCGGCATACAGAAAGTATGCGCATTGCATGTATAGAGATGCACATTGATACACAGTTATGTGCAGGTCTCTCTAAATAATTGCTCTACTGGTGCCAGCACAAAAGTAGGCTTTATTGCACCTTTAAATCCTTGTTTGGTAGGGGTTCCTTTAACTGCTGTGCTCAAATATGGGCTTATTGTTATGGCTACTTAAATTATACTTTGCTGGCCTCATATTTTCGGTGTACTTTAAATACTTTTCTGAAAAAGAAATAGTCGGTCTTTTAAATTGTCTGTATTGACTGTACTTTATTTTGTCACCTGTGCTAAATACATTCTGTAAGATGATCTGGGTACCAGGAGCAAAGTATTTGTTAACTTCTGTAAGACAGTGTCTTATGGCTTTCACTTAACGTCCAATATGTGCTTATTTATACATTCATATGCCTACCTCATCACTTGGAAAAAACACATCTGGTGGAGATGCTTACATTGTCCACCATAAAATGGAAAGAAACAACTGTCAACACTGCAAGTTACTAGCTCACAGATGGGCATTGACATTCAAATTAACATGCCTGTGGATTTTCACTATGGCTGTTTAATAAGATTGTTCACCTTCCAGTTAGACAGTGCGATCTGTTCACTAAACTGTACTTTCTGGTGGACTCACAAGGAAAATGCAAAAAATCGGATCAAAATAGTTAAGCAAAAATACTCAACTTTCATATTATTCCAGTACAGGTATGATGTTTTACTTTTCAATAGTTTGGATGTTTCCATTGATGAAAAATATCAGAACTCATTTCCTGGACAAATAGTAGTGGAGGATAGAGAGGTCTCAACCTGGGTGTGGTACTCTGAGGAAAGGGTAATCTCACTCTGCATTAAAGTGAATCTGTCAACTAGAGGAAACTTTTTTAAAGTAGAACAACAGTTTTAAAGTATATTTTTAGTAATGCAAGGCATGTAATTCAACATACTTAGTGTAAAGCTTGCTCACTGTTGTAATAGAATAGGTCGTACCTATGCCAATTATTTCATCACTTTTCTTGAAAGAGTCTCTCCACTCTAACCACTACTCCAGTTAGGATATTATAACTATATAGGAAGGTGAGTACAGATGCACATTATATAGTGCTGCTTATGTTGATATCTGTACATGCAGATTTTTAATATAATAATTAATTATGAATGACCCCCAGGGGCTTCAGGCCGGTGGGGATACGGGTCGGCGCAATGATCATGGCCTCATTATAAATAAATATCTGTGCCCCTGGGTCCGCAGGTCGGCATGTGCCTGCTGCCCCAATAAAAATAAGTAATGCCCACTCTATTGCTTGGGTCCAATGCTATGCTCCAAGTGCCAATTTAATACATAGTTCCCCTCAGGGCTTGGGGCATTTTTGCAGAACACTCCGTTATTCCCTTACTGCAATACCAGTGCTTTAACGCACAGCATTTCTGCAGTTCCCGTTGCAGTTGAATCGCATGTTGTTCCTTCAGGAATTTAAAACTTAATCTACCCCACTGAGTAAACGCCTAATAGTGATGGCCATGTCATTAATTGATCAATTGACTTGCGAAAGGTGAGATGGAGCTGACGCTTGAATCAAACAGTACTTCCTGTCAGAATCTCTATTCAGCAACTTTATTACTCTCCTTCCTGAAAAGTGTTTGAATAGGTAATAAATTAGCTTTTTAATGCTATTTTATAACTCTTCTTGGTGATTTAACCCTTGGTTTAGGTGTACTTCATGTGGGATATATCCAGTAGCAAGATCATATCAGAATTGGAGCTGTGTATCACTGTATGCATGCTTTTTTATAGGAATCTTTGAAAAGACCAGACTGAGATCTTCTGAAAACTGTGGCTTGTTTTTTGGGGGGACGGGACACGGGATGGGAAAGAAACATAGAATGTGTCGGCAGATAAGAACCATTCAGTCCATCTAGTCTGCCCAATTTTCTAAATACTTTTATTAGTCCCCAGTTCCCTATCTTATCTTTAGGGTAGCCTTGTGCCTATCCCACGCATGCTTAAACTCCTTGACTGTGTTTTCCTGTACCACTTCCGCTGGAAGGCTATTCCATACATCCACTACCCTCTCAATAAAGTAATACTTCCTGATACAACTTTTAAATCTTTGCCCCTCTAATTTTAGTCTATGTCCTCTAGTTGTGGTAGTTTTTCTTCCTTTAAATATACCCTCCTCCTTTACTGTGTTGATTCCCTTTATGTATTTAAATGTTTCTATCATATCCCCCCTGTTACGTCTTTCCTCCAAGCTATACATATTAAGATGCTTTAACCTTTCCTGGTAAGTTTTATCCTTCAACCCGTGAACCAGTTTAGTAGCCCTTCTCTGAACTCTCTCCAAAGTATCAATATCCTTCTGGAGATACGGTCTCCAGTTTTGCGTACACTACTCCAAGTGAGGTCTCACCAGTGCTCTGACACCTCTTTTGTGATCACAACATACAGTATGGGATAGGCGAAGATCAGACAGAATCTTTTTTTTCTTATTATAAGATCATATTGGCACCTTTTTTTCGGCACAGATCCTATTGACACCTTTTTTTCTCCTCCCAAATAAATTCTTGGTATTCACTTTTGTTACACTGCTCCTTCAAAGTCTGGTTCCTGTTTCAAATCTGCCATTTGTCTTTTCAGGGTCAGTAGTTCTGGGACTTCTAGCTCCCTGCTGCTGTTTGGAAATGATGAGTCAGTCTGTAATCCAGGGAATCTCTCATTTTATCCATATCATGTTGGCTCCACCTGCTTTCAGAACAGTAGAAACAGCTGAACTGGAACAGTGGCTCTGGAATTCATTGATGCCTTTGGTTTACTGGGGGCATCTATTCTAAACTTGTGTCAGCACAGGCCACTCAGTGTGACTTTCCTGTGGATTCCTTAGACACTGTAGGAGTATGAAATTAAGTTTACTATTATTATGTATTTTATGGCATGTTTTAAAAGGCAGAAAGCCTATGTTCTTAAAGGGCAACTGTAGACAAAATATTTATTTATGTTTAACTGAAAGACCAACATTTTGTTCAGTTTTGTATCGTTGTGTAGTATTAATAAGAATGTTATTCTAAGTGTAGATGATCTAGAGTGGATTGGAAGACGCACAGCATTGAGGTACATTAGAATTAGGGTGGTTTTAACCCGTTCGTGACGCGTGGTGCATGCGTCCCAGACGTCACAAGCACCAAAACGTCACTTTTCGTTCCTGGCCACTGAACACAAGCCAGGAACACAATCACGGTCTTAACATAACCTGTGGCTCCCTGCTTAAAGGTTGCGATACCTCCCGAAGTCACGTGAGAATTCACGCAGGCGTGCCCGAAAGTGGCCTCATCTGACAGCTAGGATCCCGCTGCAAGTCCCTGCAGCAGGATCCGAGCACAGCTCATGGCAGGGAGCCACGATGAGCTGTTAAATGCTGGACTTTCTATGCCATCTTAGAGTCTTTTAGGACCACTAAAACTAGGACGGCATAGAACATCCTAGCATCACAAAGGGGTTAATGGACCACATAGCCTAAACATTGAATATTCTGTGAAAATAGAGAATAAGAGATTATCAAAAATGATCAATGCATTGTATACCTCCTAACTGCCCCACATTGCGTGGGACACTCCTGATTTCGAGAAGCAACCCTGCTGTCCCACCGAGCTCTACCTCTGTCTCTCTTTTCAGGTTAGAGGTAGAACTCAGCAGTATGCGATAAAGCTATCCTGCGGTGAAGATGGAGGTCTCCGGTGTCTGGGACACTCGAGACTTCCTACTGCACATTCACAGTACTATGTGCATGCACAGTAAGTGCTGCCACCTTCTTTTCAATTCTGATAACACAATGTTCAGATGATTTTTGGTTCGCTCCATTCAGAGAATAACCAGTGTTTAGGTGCTGGGGGTCTGGGCTGTTGGCTGTGAGAGCGTTGAGAAAAGGATTCCTTTTAGGAATATCCTAAGTCAAGGCTCGACAAACCCCAGGCGCCAGGTCGCCATGGCGACCAGGAAATTAGACCTGGCGCCTGTGCGCAGTCAGCCTCATGGTCCCCTTGCCGCTGCCATACGATTTTTTTTTTCTGCAGCGCGAGGGGGTAAAGTCTGTGCAACGCGTGTCTGAGTGCCGGGTTTCGTCACGTGACATCCTGGCTCTCAGAAGGAAGATCGTCTGCAGCACGAATGTCCCCCTCCCCTGCAATGAGGTAAAGCAGCAGGGAGGGGGGACATGATAGGAAAAAAAAACCAAGAAAAGACTGTGTGAGGTAGGTGTGTGTTTGTATATATTGTAAAGTAGGTGTGTGTGATGTGTTTGTATATATGTGTATATGTAAAGTAGGTGTGTGTGATTTGTTTGTATATATGTGTATATGTAAAGTAGGTGTGTGTGAGGTGTTTGGATATATGTGTGTGTGAGGTGTTTGGATATATGTGTGTGTGAGGTGTTTGGATATATGTGTGTGAGAGGTGTTTGGGTATATGTGTGTGTGAGGTGTTTGGATATATGTGTATATGTAAAGTAGGTGTGTGTGAGGTGTTTGGATATATGTGTATATGTAAAGTAGGTGTGTGTGAGGTGTTTGTATATATGCATATATGTAAACTAGGTGTGTGTGTAAGGTGTTTGTATATGTGAGATAGGTGTGTGTGTGTATATATATGTGAAGTAGGAGTGAGTGTTTATGAATTGCGTGTATGTTTGCGTGATTGTCTGGCTCCTAATTTTTTTTGCTGCCTCCTAAAATCAAATTAAATTTGTCAAGCCCTGTCCTAAGTTACAGTAACTTCTTGATAGGCGACTAAAGTGGCAAAACGTGCCCAGAAAGCTGTGGAAGAATGATTATACATTGTAGGAATATGTGTGTGCTAAAGATATGTCAGATTGTGTATGATGTCTGTGTGATTAACAATGAAATCAGTTCTGTGTGGATAAGAGAACACAAGTCTAAAGCAGAAATAGAACTTGTAGGTTTGGAAGAAGATTTTATATCAAGGGGACTATTCACTAAAAGGTGAACTGACAAGAGAACTACAATTAGGCATTAACAGTTAATAAATTTTTTGACGTTGTCTTGTCAGGTCACCACAGGTCACTGTGCAGTAAATAAACTCAAATGTTCTGGCGGAATTGAGAAGCCAGTAACAAGACAGAAAGCTTTGTGTCCTCCCAGGGCTTCACTTTCAATGGCAGGACATACAAACCCAGGTCTCCCCAACGCACATGAGCAAGGTTCTTCATTCACGTCTATGGAGAAACGTGGGACATTTTCAACACTTGCGACATCACCAATCCTAGATGTATTATAGACTCCATTGTACACAAGTCAAAATAGGGACTGGAGTTCCTCAATAATAGTGTAACACTATACTAACACTAAAATATGTTTTATTGTGCGAAGGAGTTTAGGACAGACTGGGAATTCTGCAGGTGCAGTTCCCATTTAGTAGGCTAGCTGATCTTTGATATTAGGGGGCAGGGTCGAAGAAGAGATCTTCTCAGCATATAGACGTTTATTAATAACTGCAATAAGGATATGCAAAATCGCTGTGGATATTCCAGAGAATCATTACACTAGGCAGGAGTGTAACTAGAATTTTCAAGTGTGAAAATTGCAACAGGGCCCTTTGACTTCACCAAGTAACATGTCAGCCACTTCCCACAGTGCTGGTTTTGCCCCTAAACAGCTGATCAGTTTCATAGTTGCCCCCCCCCCCCCCAATTTGTCAGTGCTATCACTGTCCCTAAACAGCTTTTCAGTGCCATCTTTGCCCAAGATTGTCAGTGACATCCTTGTTCTTAGACATATTTGCCCCACAGCTTGTCACTGTTATCTTTGCTCCCAAACGTGTCAGTGCCATATTTTTCTTTAAAGTTTGTCAGTGCTATAATTACCCAACAGCCTGTCATTGTTATCTTTGCTCCCAACCAACTTGACAATGACAAATTTGCCCCTAAACGATGTCTCGGTGCCATTTTTGTCTTTAAAGTTTGTCAGTGCTATATTTACCCCCAAACAGCTTGCATCTTGGCCCCATACAGCTTGTCTCTCCCCAAACATCTGGTCAGTGTTATCTATGCTCCCAAACAACTTGACAGTGACATATTTTCCCACAAACAGCTTGTTCGCGACATATTTGCCCCAAACAGCTTGTCAATGACATGTTTGCCCCACATCCTTTTAGTGAGATATTTGCCCTCCCCAAACAGTGTCAGTGAAATCTTTGTCTCCAAACAGCTTATTAGTGCTGTGCCACACCAGTTACCTGCAGGACTGTCAATATTTTCCTCTGTGCTGTGAGGAAGTTGATTTTATGTGATTTCCTGCATGCTGAATCAGTTACACAGCGTGCAATGAAAGAGTGTGAAGGTGGGTTTTTCCTGCTTACAACACAGTCTGTACATTTTTCAATATATTTAGAAACATCAACTTTAGTTGTATGTAGGATAACCATATGCATAACAAAGCCTTTTTGAATTCCTTTTTGTTTAACCCTTTTCACATAAATAATGAATAAAAATGTTGTCGCCATTTAGTTATCCAGTCCTATACCATATACAAAAAATGATAATGTGGTACCTTTATGTATACTATGCAGTAACAAATCACACATGTGTGAAGGGAGGGGAAAATGACTTGCCCAATTAGTGAAAACATTTAATGTCATCAACATTTCAGTAGTAACAATCATATTATACAAATGTGATTAAAATTGTGCAAAAATAGGAATTTTTATTTTAATATATAACACATAATTAAAAAGTAGTAAGATGGGCGCAAAAACAGACCAATGATGTAATGATATATTTTATAGCACAGCTGGTCCTATACCATAAATCAGTGCTTATTTATATACAGCAATATCACTTAAAGAAAAATACAATAGTTACTCGAAGTCTCATAATACGTGTAGAGGAGCAGCTGTGCACAAGGAGGCGAGTAGGGATTAAATTGGCATCCTGGAAGAAAGAATAGGGGAATTTTTTTTTATCATTAAAATATTACTTAATTAAATACATTGTCATTTTTTTTGTATCACATGATTAGCTCGATAAAGATCCTGTTGGATTGAAACGTTGCTATCTTTTGGAGTAAATCCTATCACTGTAAGTGCCGGCACCTGTGTAATATTACTGCCTTTACCATATACATTGTCTCATGCAGACAATGACCAATGTGCAAGGATGCTGTATTACTGGAAGTCTGCTAGCAGAAGGCCCATAACAATGCAATAGTGTATATAAAGGAACAGAAGACTGAAAGATGCAAACTGGATCAATTTTTATTTTTAGATAATAGATGGATAGTAAATATTATTATATATTCATTTTCTGTAAAATATTACCGACTAAAAATCACCAATTGAATGTTATTGCACGTGATTTCTATTTGCACAGTACATAGTAGCCAGTGGGTATCAATAAAACTGTGTGACCAGATAGGCGCCATATTGTGCCTCTTGAATTTATTATATTTAATGATTTTATTTTAACAAATAGTGTTTTTAAGGTTTAAGTCAATGACAAATTCTCTCCTTCGAACAATAAAATACTTTTTTATGATTTAATAGATGTACTAGGTAACACATTCTGTTTGTGATTGTCGTGGAAAACCATGAAACTGGCAAATGTACCGGTATTATTATATTTGACTTTTATCAGAGCCATTGACACAGGAAGTTCCCCTACTCTACTCCCACTAGAGAATAGCTTAGTGCGTGATACAACTTTCCATTTTACTTGCGTATGGTACATGGAATCAGAAACATGCATTTGTTTATTCTTGTGGGTTCATCTCTTCACAACAGGCCTCAGTTGTTAGGTGTACCATAAATCTATGTTGCCATTTCCTACCTTGTGGAAAATTGAGTTACTAATGGTATTATTTATTAGAAAGTGTTTCTGCTCAGGAATCCTTCCATTGTGAGATGTATGTTTCAAAGCTCTCAGTAGAGGGATGGCCTTATATATTTAACAATGTTATCCCATAACGTGCTTGGGCAATATTTAGGAGGCATGCTTAAAGAGGTATTCAGCTATCCCTCATGGCTAACATTCCAGGATCCTAAAAGAGACTGTAAGGAAGGAAACTGAACCATGCAGATTTAACCAATCATTGCATACTTATTATAGTAATGCAGAATCCGTGGTCTGTAAAGAACCAGCTCATGTCTTACATCATCTAAACTGATATCTACATAATTATTTCCCAAATTCTCGGGGATTGCAGTTGTCCAAGCGATACCAGATAGTTTGTAGCTGCCCACAATAAAATGTTTATTTAGCAAAGAACCAGGTGTACCTTTTTATTTGTGTGCATCTAAACTGTGTTACACTTGAGCTGCTTCAGCCAACCACTCTCTTCAGTAAAGGAATCAATACTTGTGCCACTATTTATTCCCAGAATACCAGCTGGAGTAAATGTAATTAGTCTCACAGGCACTTACAGAGAAAATGGGAAATCATCAGCCAAGTCTTGTTCATTTGATGTCAATACGAGTGTTATTGATTGTTATGGGTTTATTCAGATATTTCATGCAGTTTCCTTTTGTAATTATTCACCACCTACCATGCACATTTAATTGTTTATTTTTCCCTTTACCACTGTATTATCAATACTCTTGGGTGGAACAATGAGGGTTGAGGTTCAGTTTCGCAGCCACAGTTAGCAGAATTGGCCTTTTGGGGGGCCCAGAGGTTTCTGCACCAGTGGCCTTTTCGGTCTTGTTCTGCCCCATAATGCTCTAATTCCCCAATTTTACAATATTGTATATGAACCACGGACACAGAACATAATGCACTCAACACCTTTAGCATTCCAATTTTCTTTCCATGAACATTAATAATGCCAATACCTGCTTGGTTATGACTTGTCCCAGCTTTGTTACTTCCAAGGGCAGGTCTCATGAGAGTTGTTACATTGGATGTAGAATGTGGTCCATTATGCAAAGTTTTTTTTACACATATGCCAATTGTTTTTGATCAATATGTGATTATATATGACAAGATTCATTATCTATGCATTCTGTGTAAAGTTATATATCTGGAGCACTAGCTTGTATTCCATTTAACTAACGTAAAAATCCCAATCACATTCATATAACTGATCATCTTGTATTGTCTATTTTTATTTGTAGGAACTAGGAATTTATATTTAATACTCAAACTGGTATTTAAATAAATATTCCTGGTGGATTTGAAACATAGAAAAATAGATGGTAGTTTATAGATAAAACGGTGATACAAATAATAAAAGCAATAGTACCTGGTCTTTTATTTATTAGAAAGTGATATAAGGACCTATAGAAGCCCACCAGCTGAAATACCCTTATACTAAACAAGTGCAATGCTGTGATTTAGCCCCTTACTCACATATGTTTGTGAAGGGCGACATCTAGTGGTGAAACCTGATAACCATTCAACTTCAATGTGTCTCTTAAGCAAATGTATTTATTCCAATGAGACATTATTGGTGTTTTAGAGTACACATATATTGATGTGTGTTTGGTTAAGATTTCAGAGTTTGTAGCAAGTCATTTTTAAATGAGCAAAATTGTGAGCACGCAAGACAGGTCCAGTGGTAATTGGTACACTGTTATGCTATATTTTGCACTAACTTCCTGAAGGAATATAAACATGACTCGTAACCATACAGTATAATAACATACAAGCAAGTGTTGTATGAACATGCTCAAAATCTGTGACAGATAATATGTAAGCAGATACTAACAAAGTTATGCAGTTTTCAAACTTATAGGAGGCTCTAGGGCAGGGGGAGCCAACCTTTGGCACCCCTGATGTTATAGACTACATTTCCCAGCGTTACAGCTGTAAGAGCATAATGGGAGACGTAGATTGTTTAAGCTGGAATAAGCTGTAAAACTACTACCACCCTTCAGCGTTGAGGGGGGTTGTTTATGAAAAATGAATGTTATGGGGCTGTATTAAAAGCAGTCGTTCTTGGTCCACATCTATTATATGTTTGGCTTCCTACTTTAGAGACTACAACTTGTCAAGCAATCAAAAAACAGAACATCAGTCCAGAGATTTGATGACCAGACAGCTCCAGACTATAAAAAACCTAGCTTTATTCCATAGAAAATATAAAATCAAAATCAGCAAATACACAGTAAAAAAACAGTTAATGCGTTTTGTCTGTTTACACAGACTTAGTATTGGTCTGATGACTATAAATAAATCTTGTCAACTTACTTCTGAAGATGTGATGAATATGACGTGAATATAGAGACGGGTGACATGTAAAAGTTATAGATAATCATTTTTGTTTTGTCAATTGTGCTAGTTAAGCTGCTAGCAGATGCTTATTGATTTAGGAATAACTTCCTGGCACATAACTACTAACTGGTTAGTTGAAAACACATTGGGGTACCCACTATGCTTACCATTCAATCACAAGATGCCTTAATGTTCATATTTGCTGCTGTATACTCTAACAAATATTTAGAATAAATGGCATTCACTACCCGACATGGAACTTGTCACCCAGTTTGTCATCCACAGGTCCACTCCCCGTGCTACTACATCATTCATTCTAGACAGAAGCAAACACATTGGCCTACAGATAGGGTTGCCATCTTTTGCACAAAAAAATACTGGCCTTCTTATTGCTTCCATAGACCTAACACTGGCAGGAAGCCATTTTTTCACCGGCCTGCAGGTAAAATAGCGGCAACCCTGCCTACAGATTATTGAATGTGTAACATGTAGAACTCTTTTTCTGCACACTAATGTACAGTATATGGGAATATGTTTTTCAACATGTACAATAGCAAACTTTAGTAAAACATCTTGGCCACCTGAAGGTGGTATTAAAGCAAATACTAATAATATTCTGCCATATGTACAGCGGATATATTACCCCACAGAGTGAACAGCAGGAATATGTTTAACTCCATCCATGTAAATGCAGACGGGTGTCATTCATTTGAATAATAGCTAATAAAGAAGGTTAAGCATTCGCGCCTGCTCCACAGACATATTTAAAACACATTTTTCTCCTAATTTAGGCATTCGCATGCAATTTTGCTAACATAAAAGATCATATTCAATCATTTCCTATACTCTATATACACAGTAAAGTCAATGTTTAGGTGATACAGTCCCTATAATTATGTAATATAAGAATGCAATCATGTTCACCATATAAGGAGGAAACAGTATTTCATCCAACATCCATTATTATTGTGTCTCTCTTGATTCTGCTCCTCTGTCCTTGGTAAGATCAAGGTAAACACAATATGTACTGGGTCATTATGACCAAAAGATCTGTGCTTGGATGCTCACACTCATATTGAAAGTGACATTCCCTCCAAAAATGATACAAAGCATTACTTAGTATCTACAAAGATTTGTTTAATACAGAGACTATGCTTTTTGACCTGCCCTAAGCTTTAGATATCTGTATGCTTCATATTTTCAACTGTGGCGCTATGTTTCACATCACTAATGTTTTGCAAAAATAGTGTTACCTTTCTCCGTCATATGGATTAGAAAGTGTATCTTTAAATACGCAGTCATATTTACAGATCAATACTTAAGTATATGGTTTGTGACCTGAAAAGTTCACTTATACAAGAGCAATAGTTTTACCAGTGCAGTTCTAGAACGTGTGTAGATCTCAAAACAATAAGTTAGCTTTAAAGAACAATTACCTAAAGGGGCAATTGGCAGAGGTTACGTATAAAAGTTATACGGTGAAAAAATGTCGTAATCCTGGCACAATTAGTGTTGGCACATATATACATATGAAATGGTTCGCACCAGGAAAAATGAACACATGCACCAGTTAGTGCCAAAATACAAAAGTTTTCTAATAATATTTGCAAATATTGTCACAGGTGATGTATAAACAGATATTTTTGATGTTCTGAAAATAGCCAAAGATTTTTTCTTACAACATTATAAAGGCCTTTTACATAACACCCTTGTGTAATTATTGCGCCAGTAAAATGTTAGACACACAACTATTCAGTAGCATAGAGCACACAATATGAGATATTATCAGGGATAGTTAATGTATCTGTACAAGGTCAGGTCCACAGCACATCCTTCAATTATCCATCACGATGTCCACCATGAGCATGATTGCCTTGTATATGGTTCTTAATAGCAAAAATACAAACATGGAAAATGTGTTTACAAGCCAATCTTGGCTGCTGCTAGTTATTGTGTCTCGTTTCTGCTGTTCAGTGCCCCTGGATAATTTGACATTTTGTACAGACAGAATAGAGCAGAACAATTGCATACAAATACACATTTATCTGGCTAAATAAGGATTGTTGCTGTCCAAACACTCGTTCATTTTGCATCACATGCATTCCTCCCTTCTGTGCCTTTTGTGTTTTATTTTTTGGCATCAAGTGTGTTTGCTTACACCACACCGAGAGTTTCAATATGCCACACAAAACACTATTTGTATCCTGTCGCAGCCCCGACAATGAGCTTGAATTTTAAATACCCACCAAGGCAGCTAGGTTTAACATGGCTTCAAGAGCCTCATTTACTGCATTCAATACTTTATTAGATCCTGCTACTAGTTTGCAGCAGACTGACTTTACGCCAACTGAAATGACTACTAAATAAGTGACTTAAAACAAACAAAAGTAATTAAAAAGCAAACATAGCTACAGTACAGGAAGAACAAAACACTGGCTAGTACATAAACACAAACTAAGACAATGGTGGAGCCTCCAGCTAATGTTACAAATATTCCATATTTACTACTGACTGAGGATGATGGGTGTTATTACAACATCCTTGAGCTCACATGATGTCATTCCTCTTCATCCTCATCAATTTATATGTATCCAGCCATATGCCGCTTTATGGACAAGCGACAATGTAGACATATTTAAAAGTACTACCTATTCACTGTTCGCTTGGCGAGAACGGACATGACGCCAGCATACACCATTTAGTTACACGTGCGTTATATACATCAGTTATCCTAAGTGGTGGGATTCAGCTGGTTTGCGCCGGTTCGTGTGATCTGCTACCTAAAAAATGTCAAGTTTGCCAAACCTGTCATTCACTTGACAGGTTTAGTGTGAGTCGGTTTGGTGAATTGCCATTAACTTGACAGGTTTAGTTAAGTCGGTTTGGTGAATTGCCATTCACTTGACGGGTTTAGTGTGAGTCGGTTTGGTGAATTGGCATTCACTTGACAGGTTTAGTGTGAGTCGGTTTGGTGAATTGCTATTCAATAGGTAGTATGTTTCTCTATCTATCTCTAGTTTGAGGGGATTTGTGGCCTGACCAATTAAATTATACCACCCCACTCTGTACGGGTTCTGTTTTTCTCCAAGGTAAAATAAAGCCATTCCGACCCAGAAATAAAATATATTTATTGATTTATAAAGAGCCATAATTTTTCACATAGCTACACAATAGAGAAATCAAAAGTGGTAGGTAACATAACTAATGGAGACTGGAAGAAAATGTAATGACTCACATTAATTTACTGTTTGAACATGAGAAACACAACAATGCAGAATAAACCTCAGCTTTTGTAAATAGTAATGTGCATAAGCACAATGGACTGACAATAATCAAACTTTTTCCTAATTATATTAAATCATTATAGCATGGACAAATCCGAGGTATATGTATCAGAAGTGTAATATTTTCCACAAAGCCAAGATACATCATGTGTGCATGCTGATCTCTTGCTATCACACACATCTAGCTTGCTATTTACAAATTTCAGCCTTTATGAAAGATGGATTGACCTCTGAAGATGACCTTTTAATCAGAAAGATGGCAGCTTTTAAACGGATTGGATTTTCAGGCACACACCAATGATGGAGAGCGACGGTCGCCAGACTCTCTCTCTTTGCTGCCACTGAGCGATTTGCAGTGTTTGTTTTTGCACAAACTAAGGCTGAATTTTTTTTTTGAATGGTGTGCAATTGAAGCACCATTTAAATTATACTTCTACTTTATTTTAAAAAAAAAAATGTATTCAGCCCCTTTTTAAATGTAAAGTATTCCATAAAATGATGGATTTTGTATTTCTAGCTGGGGAAAACAGCAAATTTGTACTTATTTGTGTAATGCGAAAGAGTATAAAAAAGGTTCCTCCTTAAACCATCACTGATGTTTATGGCATAAAACAAAATATCTTATTCACCATGTAAGTTTTTACACGGTGTACAATGTTCTATTTACCATATTAGTCTTGAGGCTATTGTATAAAACAGTATACAGTGCAAGAAGTTGCACCTAAAAGGTGCTAGCAGGCACCACTTACTGGTGCCTGCTAGCCTGATTGATTGTATCCCATGAAAGATAGACAAAGCGGAAATAGTCAAAGACGCAAAGTAAGGTGCACTCCACATTCCAATCAATGCAAAAAAGAAGGTGCTGGGGGAGAGAGACCACACCATACGCGTTTCGCGTATTGCTACGCTTAATCATAGCTGGTCAATGAGTGAACACAATACAATGTATCAACCAATAACTAAAAAGGTCAAAGCAATTTGTTAATTAGTGCACTACATGAATACCAATATGCGAGTGCTAATCAGTGTGTTTATAAAAAAAAACATTTCAATAAAGTGATTGTATAAAACAGTCAGTCCAGACCTTTTCATGATCCAACCAAATATGTTTAACAGGTACAACAAAAATACACATCCATAAAATGTAACACTGAAAAGTAGTTTGCAAGTAATGTACCACATACACAGATCATGCCCACAAGCAAATTCTGGAGAAAGTAGGTGTCCTAATGCTTGATCTTATCCTCTACTACTTAAAATACCCTCTAAACAAAACACAATAGAAATATAATAAAAAAAAAAATAGGAAAATCAGCCAAACATGATATTCATAGTTTTACATTTTTGCATTACCTCTCTAATTTCACATATTCTAATCTTCAAAACCGCTCTGAACCCAATTATGTTGAAGTGTTCTTAAATATAACTTTTAATTTGCAGCCTTGTAAACACTGGAATATTTTTTTATCAGTAAACAAAGCAGAGAACATTTGTTTAACCATGGATTAAAAATTAACGTTACTTGAAGACTCATGTTGATAAATTTCAATCACATTTATTCAAGAACCGCCATAGGTATGAAGTTAAAAAATATATCCTACAGCACATGGAAATGAGCAGTGAAATATAGCAAATACACAATTATAGTGTATAGTTTCAATTTCACATATTGCAAAGTCATATTTTCCATATCTTTATTATAAAGTTTGCTGGTTGCTACTATGCTATTAGATCATAGTTATGTTAACTGTTCGCTTCTACCAGTTTTTTCCACAATTATAGTCTGTCAAGCTAAAATTCCCAGTTTTTTTCCATTCACTTCTGATATATTTGACGTTCTCACATTGCCTGTTTATTTTTGTGTTTGTTTTTATAATAATGTCATCCTACCAGAAAACTGTTTAGTTTCTTTTCCTGTTTTTTCTTTTTCGTTATATAAACAGGCTGCATTAAGTTCTGATGGTTTGGGTTTGCGGACAGTACCTGAATTTCACACTCAAAACATGTAAACATCCTTCCCCTACACAACTATGCTACTTTCATTTTACACAATATCTGCATTTAACCCACTGAGAACCAGCAAGGGCTCCAACACCATTTTGACCCTCAAGGAGTTAAAGGGAAAGTGTTAATCTTCCTAGTACAGTAGCTGTAGATTACTAGTATTTTTGTTTTAAACGTGGGTGTTGCTGCTCTCAGCCTGTTAGGAGGAGCTTCTCTTGTCACTGATTTTTTTTTTCTTCCTGCTCTGCAAAAAGCAAATGTTGTTTAATTTGACATGAAGAAGTGTAGTGGAGCAGTATGTACTAAAGAATGATGTGGCAGCTCCATACTAATGGCCAGGATCTGAATGCAATGCTGGTAACTCTGATGTGCTGTATGGGTCAGTATGTGCCATGCTCTGCAGTTGTACTGTGTGTGGGATGTTGTGTCTTTCTGTCCTGGGCACCAATTGTTAGGTCTCAAGCTGACAGTATGAGCACACATTCATTGGCCTATTTCAGGCTTCGCAGGTGGTGGAGTAAATGTACAAATGTTATTTTTTTAAAATTTTTATGCAATCTTGGTACACGAGCTATGGTTTGATGTGTGTATTTACCGAATAAATGCTTGCCGTAATCAGTAATGCATTGATGGCTCCTTTAAGCACGGAGGATATAGAGCATAGTAACCTTTTACTGCATCAGTTTCTGCAAAGCGAAGGATAGAATATGTGCTAGGTACAGTCAATACATCCCTAGCTGTTGTAAATTACAACTTCCATTATCCTTAGGCAGCATTACACTCAGAACATGCTGACTGAGCATCATGGTAGCTGTACTATGTTATATGTTATATGTTACTATGTTACTGTGTTATAGCTGGATGAGTAACCCTTCTCTCATGGTAATGTAGTTTGTTGTACGTCTGAATGGATCAATATTATACTCATTTTTGAAGGAATGACTAATAAAGAGACTGCTGAGGTCTTCAAATGACAAGTCACACTGGTTTAAAAAGTTTTAAATAAAAAGCACAACTTAAAAACAGAAGATGTTCTGTAGTAACAGTTGGGCTCCTAGTACTTGTTAGATAAACACACACAGTGTAATACAGATATAGAGTTTGTGTTATCAGATATCTCTCTATATATGTTTGTATGCAACTTCCTATTGTGTTAAATCTTCTAATTGTATCTGATAGTCAGATGTTATACTCCATGTACAGTATATGTTGTGCCCATACCACTACCTAATATAGAGGACTTTGTAAGTATGATGGGAGTTACAGTTCAAGGGTTCTTAAAACAGATTTATACCTTTGAGTAATCTTGTGGGGTGCTTTCATAGTGAACCCTAATCCTGTTAGTAATGGAGATATCTGCATCATGTAGGTGAAATCCTCAGAAAACCCACCATTCAGCATTACTGGTCAATGTAAAACCACAGTCCTTTTCAATACAGATTGTGTTAGCAAAATCAGTTCATCAATCAAGAGATTTACGGTGCGGCTGAAAGTGTGTAGAATAGCAGGGGAATCTCAGCCTTGGAAAACTTGGACTGTTCAGTCAAATACATAATGAACATTGTTATCAGTGATGTTTTGTGGTGATTATTGGGTTTACTGGTATAAACCAAGTAAAAACTACCGGTTAATCTCAAAGTTGTCTATTCAATAAAAACTGAACTGTATTAAAGTGACTAGTGAACAGCAAAAATCAGGCATTAATAGTCGAGTTGGGAAATGTCTTCAATGTGCCTATCTTATGAACTCAGCTATTAATGCCTGATGTCTTTGCAGTTCATGTGTCAGTTCAACAAAAAACACCTAAAAATTTAGTACAGTGTATTCTCACTAGTCTGCAAGTAAAAGAAAAAACAGCAATACTGACTGTTTTGTACCTGACTCATTGACAACTGGCATTCTACAGTACTATATGAAATATCATTCAAACAGGACATATCCTGTGAATGAGATGGTATCAACCCACATATCAAGACCAAATCACTGCCTGATAACAACAGAGTGTGAAATATTACTTTGTCTTGTCATGTTAACCATGTCTGCAGTGTGATTCCACAGAGTTCCATGCAAAACAATAAAAAAGCTAGGAGCCAGCAGTAGGGATTTTAGGAGCCCTGCGCCGAGGATGTGTCAAGTCCTGCAGTGTACCCATAAGGGCAAAAAGCGTTAATGGGGGCAATTCACATAAATGTCAGTTGAGGTGAGATGACCATTTCATTTCACCAGTTTAGCTATACATTGTTCAGGGACAGACTTAGCAGGATTGTGCTTGCACAATGTATAGCTAAATTGGTGAGATGAAATGTTTATGTCAACTCACCTTTGGGTGAATAGGCCTCAGTGACTTTACAAGTACAGCATTTGGGCAGTATGTGTGTCTGACAGTGCAATGTTTTACTCCTAAGTTGCTCTGCATTTTGCAACAGGCCCGTACAGTGCATCATGTTGTCATGGAGAATGCTTACGTTTCCACATCTCTGCATATGAGCACAGGGCAGTCATTCAGATTACTATCCTTTCTGAAGTACCTATTTGTGTGAATGACAGAAGGGCCTGTATCCAGGGGTGAAGAATCTGAATTCTTGCACTGTTGCTGTGTCCTGGTGACATACACTGGGAGTAGGGAACCTAAATATTTGCAAACTATATATAAAAATATCAGATACAAGGTCACTGAAGTGAAATAGCTGACTTTTTTCAACGTACACATTCCTGCGTGTCACACTCTGCCCATCATAATCCTTATACATTCATCGGCTTGCATTGCTTGGCTGCTATAGTGACCTTTCTCTCCTTGTTTTTTCAGATGAAAGAGACAAAGTGCAAAAGAAAACATTTACAAAATGGATTAACCAGCACTTAATGAAGGTGAGTTACTGTGTTTCATATCTGTTGCAAAATCGGCATCCATGTTGTATATGTTCTTTATGTTATTTAAAAACACACCATTTTCTGTTTATACAAAATAAGAAACACATCCTTTCTGTTACGATTCACACTGTTTGAGAATAAACTCTTTATAGGTGTAATTCTGCCTGTATTTTTACATGTTTTTTGACAAGGCCACAAACATACTTCAACATTTAACAATGCTATGTTATACCATTCAGTCCGGACTGAAACTATGAATTACTGGGCTTCAGGATGTTCCATGTGCCGAGAGCGTCAGAAGTAGGAAGTTGGTTTGCTGCCCTTGATTAGGGAATAGCTAAAACTTACACCCACTAGCCGACATTTCGGCTGACCGAATTTGTAGACTCGGCCCTCCCATGGAAGTCAATGGGAGTACTTGGGCTCAAGCCAAAATAGCCGGAGGCATCCAGAAATGGGCTGAAGATAATTAAAAAAAAATGATTAAACATTAATTAAGAAACAAAATGACATCATACATTAATTCAATACATAAAAGTTAAGTAAATGAACATAAACTATAAAAAAATTGTACACTTTTATCTAAATTTCTCCAACTTAAACCTGGAGAATTAAAATGCACAAAATGTGGGTAAAATAGCTGATTTGGGGGGCGTGACCCTTATCCCCAGGCAATTTTCCCCAAACCGATCATGGTCGAAGACCCTTATACAAGAACATTTCTCTAGTATAGTCCGGCCCATCAGCATATAGATAATAAAAATATAGTGGATATCAAACAGTTGCACAATACTGTACAAGAAACAAATAAACTTTACTAGTTCATTTCATAAAATATTTGCTATTTTGAGAAATAGATGCAGCCATTTTATTTGAAAATGTATCTTGTTCCATGTTTTGTAAATTTTTAGGTTGAAATAATGACAACTTTAGTTATTCAATTGGAATGCCTCCTTTCTATAGTGGTCTGCTTAATGCTAGCTTGTATATGCTTCACGTCGCCTGGTTTTTATTCATTAATCATTAATGATTGGTGTTCCTTTTCCACCGAAAAAAGTGTGAAATTAGACCACTGGAATTATGTCACTGTGCCATGGGAATTCCCAGGCTTTACTCTGAACCTGATACCTAACACAGCACCCCCCCCCCCCCCCCCCACGTTGGACTAATCTATTACAGGTCTATCTTTAATGTGCACTAAGACATCTCTATATACACTATCAACTATATTGTTGTTCTACACTTAATTAGTTTTCCTGGTACTTAATTACTTTCTTTGAAGGAGCCTTAAGGTATGAAAAAAGTATAATTCATATTTTAATTCCACCTCAGTGTTATCATACAAAATCATGCAAGAAAGCCCTAATACCAACATTAATTAACTCCAGAGGAGTGATAATTCAGCTATAAACAAGACTTTGCATGGTGGTATGTTTGCTAAGTCAAAAAAATGTCTCATGAGAAATTATTAGAATAGGTAATCCCAGTGCCAGCTATCAAGGGCGCTTTTTGACATTTCTGGGGTGTTTGTGTTTAGCTGTAATCTTCTTCTTACTCACATACTTTACCCATACAAATTATATATTATTTTTTATCGCCATAAGAAGGGCTTTCGTTAAATACCATCATATTCATCATATCTTATAATTTACTACAAAAAAAATCAGAACATATAATGAAAAAATACACTTTCTAACTTTGACCCCAAAAAATAATTTACACACATACAATCATTAAGAAAGACCCCGTCTAAATAGTTTCTAAATGTTGTCCCAAGTTTAGAAATATGCTTGTTTCCATGTTTTTTCTGCAGTTTTTTTTGCAAATTATAGGGCAATAACCAAAGAATATTACGTTTTTATTTTCACTTACATTGACCTTTTGATCCCAACCTGAACACTAAATTTAACCCTAAGCCTAAATTTAACCCTAACTCTAACCCTTATGCTAACCCTTAATTAATTCTAACCATTATTCTAACCCTAACCCTAAAGTTTTAGCTAATTAAGTCTTTTTTTTTCATTGCAATGTTGCTGACTGCCTCTAGGGGCAGTCTATAAACAACATCAGAGTGACTGAAGTGACATTTTTTTTTACTTCTGACACTATTCCCACAAAAGGGCAGTAGCCATATTGGAGGACCATTTTACCCTCCAATATGGCGCCTTCAATTCGCTCCATGGAGCAATTGCGTGTGCCCCAGGCACCGGATTTTGGTTTTGCTTAATCTTAGATCGCAAACACCGCTTGTTTAACCACAGGACTAGGTCTTAGGTCGTTTAACCACATAGACTAGGTCGTACAATGTCTGCAACACTTTGCCAGACTGGACGGACCTAGTTTGTTTTATGTCGGCAAATGGTTAATGAATGAATACAAATAAAGTACTTTATTGAGTCATCTTTGCTTGAGTCATCAGTTGATGGAAATGTTATTCAGAATCTTAGGTCTGTCAGTGTTTGGAAATGTTTTTGAGACATTTGGGGAAGATCTTTCTTCAACAAAATGTCTGCACCATTTATCTGACCCAAGATTCTAAACAAAATGTCTGCACCCTGGTCAAATATATGGAGCTAAAATGACTCAGTAGTTTACTTTATTTATATACTGTCATTAAAGAACTACTTAGAGCAAAAGAGCCTCATTAATGGACTTAATTTTTATGTACTTTCATTAAAACGTTTCTATTTAAAATGTCTACATTTGATGTAATTTTACAATTAATCATAACAAATTATTTGGCTACTGTTGTCCTTTGAAAAGAGTTTACCTTCTTACTGATTCACTTTAAGGGAATGAATGGGAGGTGCTGAATAAAGTGCTTGTGTGTGTGTGCCAGGATATGGGAAAGTCAAGCTGCAGAGCAAGTGGTTTCTGCATGCTCTGTCATGATTCCTCATGCCCATATTGGCTATGCTCACGGAAAAGTCTTAGATTCTCTTGGAAAGCAATTCCCCCAAATGTACTTTTGCTATTTTATGATGACAGCATACACGCTATAGATATCCGTTAACATTCAACAGGATCTGATAATTATCTTTTCTGTCCAGTTGAGCATCTCTCAACAAAAACTCAGGCGTGCATGAATAAAGGTCATTAGACAAACCCAGGGCCGGCCTAAGACATTGTGCTGCCTGGGGCGAAAAATGAAATGCTGCCACAAGCGCCCCCCCCCCCCCAAAAAAACAAACAAACAAACAAAACAAAACCCACAGTCATGGTAATTGAAACTAACATGAAACTTATCTGGAAGTGATAATTTAATGCAAGAGCACCTCTAAATGCAACATTATATGGTGAGATTATTGGATGGCCATGATTAAAATGTGTACCCTAAATGTTTGAGTATTTACCCTTAATGTACAACATTTGAGTCATGTTATAGGTCAGGGGTCACATATTATGCTTTTGGGAATTGCACAGCCTATTTTCATAATGTTTGTTTTACCATTTCTTTCTTTTCACCTCATGGGTGAGCTCCTAGAACATTTTTTTAACATTTGTATATGCCACTAAAGCACTTCTTATATACATAATAATATATTTGGTTCAGAGAGCTCACCCATCAGGTGAAAAGAGAGTAATGGTAAAACATTATTATGATAATAGGCTGTGCAATTCCCTAAAACATAATGTGACCAGTGACCTTTAACAAAATGCAGACAGATATAGTCAGTGTCAGAGGAGTTAACCCCTAGATTGTTTAACATATGTAGGCAGTGTCAGAGGAGTTAACCCCTAGATTGCTTAACATATGTAGGCAATGTTAGATGAATTAACCCCTGGATGGCTAGACAGATATAGTCAGTGTCAGATATAGTCAGAAGAGTTAACCCCTAGATTGCTTAACATATGTAGGCAGTGTCAGATGAATTAACCCCTGGATGGCTAGACAGATAACGGCAGTGTCAGATATAGTCAGAGGAGTTAACCCCTAGATTGCTTAACATATGTAGGCAGTGTCATATGAATTAACCCCTGGATGGCTAGACAGATATAGTCAGTGTCAGATATAGTCAGAGGAGTTAACCCCTAGATTGCTTAACATATGTTGGCAGTGTCAGATGAATTAACCCCTGGATGGCTAGACAGATAAATTCAGTGTCAGAGGAGTTAACCCCTTGGTGGCTAGACAGATATAGGCAGTGTCAGAAAAGTTAACCCCTTTATCCACACACATACACAGACAGTCTGTCACTCACACTGACACACACTCAATCACGCACACACACTCTCACTCACACACTCTCATTCAGTGACACACACATAAATGCTCACTCAGAGTGACACACACAAGCTCTCACTTACACTGACATACACACACGCTCTCACTTACACTGACATACACACGCTCTCAATTACACTGACATACACACACACTCTCACTTACACTGACATACACACACGCTCTCACTCACACACACATTCACTCACACTGACACACACATTCACTCTCACTGACACACACATTCACTCACTGACACACACATTCACTCACTGACATACACACACATTCCCTTACACTGACATACACACACTCTCACTCACACTGACATACACACACTCGTGCACTATCACTATCACTATCACTAAATAACATGCTATTAAATGAATTTTGTAATCTGTAGCTGACTTTAGTTAGTTCAGCACTTGAGCATCATGGGAAATGTAGTCCACACGACAAGAGTGTCTTATTCTTTGATGTCGAGGGATAACGACACTGCAAAAGTAATTTGGGGGAATAATAGTCCTGTAGCAAGTGATATGGGTTAATAATGATAGATGAGTAAGTGATGTGGGTGATTAATGACTGATGACGGGATTTGTGGGAATAATGATACCGTGGAAATGACATTGGGGGCAAGTTATTTGGGGGAATATTCACACTGGGCCAAATGTTATAGATGGAATATGGCTACAGTGACAGGCAACAGTAGTTGATGGAGTATATTCGATGTAAGGTCTTGTTACTAGTGGGGTACCTCAGGGATCTGTACTTGGACCCATTCCCTTTAATATTTTTATTAGTGATATTGCAGAAGTCCTTGTTGGTAAAGTATGTCTTTTTGCTGATGATACAAAGATTTGCAGCAGGGTTGATGTTCATGGAGGGTAAAGCCAAATGGCTAATGATTTAGCTAAACTAGAAAAACAGTCAGAGCTGTGACAACTGACATTTAATGTGGATAAGTGCAAGATAATGCATATTGGGTGTACAAACCCAAGGGCAGAGTATAGAATATTTGGTACAGTCCCAACCTCAACATTTGAGGAAAAGGGCTTAGTGGTAATTATTTCAGAGGACTTTCAGGTAGGTAGACAATGTCAGAGAGCAGCAGGAAATGCTAGCAGAATGCTTGGTTACATAGCGAGAGTATTAGCAGTTCATGCCATTGTACAGAGCACTGGTGAGACCTCACTTGGAGTATTGTATGCAGTACTGGAGACCGTATCTCCAGAAGGATATTGATACTTTGGAGAGAGTTCAGAGAAGGGCTACTAAACTGGTTCATGGGTTGAAGGATAAAACTTACCAGGAAAGGTTAAAGCATCTTAACATGGATAGCTTGGAGGAAAGACGTAACAGGGGGGATATGATAGAAACATTTAAATACAATCACTAGGGAATCAACACAGTAAAGGAAGCGAGTATATTTAAACTGGATTCTTGAGCAGTAGAAAAAAATAAAGTTGTTTGATGAGCCCTATTCCCCATGAGCTAATGGATGCCTTAAACCTACTATTTCTGCTGCCAAATGTTATACATGGTTGGTATTCTTGGGTATCCATAATGGGATGTACATCCATCTCGTAGGAGTCAATAGGTCTGATAATTGCGCTCTATGTTCGCATATCAGTGAAGAATATGAGGCCATCTTACAGGCAAAGTCCCTCATGATAAGAATGAAAAATGATCCAACTGACCTAGCTATTAATGACTGGATTTTAGTGTTTATCCATTGTTATACCATATGGTATTCAATTCCAATTGTTTTTCCTCCTCTACAGGACTTTGGGGAGATTAAGGGTTAAATATGTGGCAAAGTCCTGATAATATAAACAATGTGCTTATTCTCAGACAGCCAATCTGTTTATCTGAAGGCCAGTGCATTGTACACATATTGTACAGTTTGATATGTTTCTCAGGCAGTCAAAAGGGAACATAAAAGAAAACATATAATGGAATGTTAATGTGAAAAAAAAAAACACATTTCTATAGAAGATAAAGAGGGAATTAACACATATCCAGTTTGGTTAAACTGGGAAAATGGTTAGTTTATTATTTATTAGAATATCAAATATTAGTTAAATTAGATATTTGCGATTTCTCACATTTTATTTTGAGTATCTGCTAAATAAAATGAGAATTGCAGGGAATTGAGATGGGAATTTCAAACTTTAGGCCAAAGTAGGTGAGTTGGAAAAAAAATTCTCCAACGCAGCTGAATAGGAGAATTTTTCCAAGTCGCCTACTTTGGCCTTAAGTTTGAAACTCCCGTCTCAATTCCCTGCAATTTTCTATGTATCAAGTAGACCCTATAATGTTTTTTTTTTCTTTTCAGAAAAATAGGTACAGTTATGTACATCTACACTAGAAATCTTAGGTTGTTTGTATTCATGCATCAATCAATCAATTGCAGAACAAATGGCTCATAAAATGAGAATGTGTAACACTTTGTAGGATATTTATCAAGGGCAAAGCTCTAGAAGTGGAGCAATCATTATGCAAACCAACAGAATGTTCTTTCAGATTTTGGCACTTTTACAACTTTACTCCCTAAATCACCAAAGGTTGTTCTGACTTAAGAGGCGAGTTGTTAATTAATGCAAATTAAAACCTCCACTTTAAGATTCAGTATTAATTAATAAATGTTTATTTTAGTTTTTTGTGATTCCCTAAAAGTTAATCTTTTGCCATTTATTCATCTTTAGTTTAAAAAAAAAAGGGCATCCCTAGCATCATTGATTCCCCTCTTATTTTCAATGTTTATAATTACTGGATCATGCACAGAGCTGAGGATACAGATGGGTCTAGTCTCTAAAATTTGACTTTGCAAGGTGGACTTTTATTTTGATACTAAGTCAAATTCTGATCCTGATTTTAACACAATATATGAAAAAAAAAAAAGAAAAAAAAACATACGTTCAAATCTTCCCCATTGAAAGTAATGGGAGGCGAAATGATTGAAGCTATTTTTGAGACTAAGTCAAACTCAGGTGGCGAATTTTACTTTTAATGAATAGATCCATTAGAATCTACAAAACTGACCTAGGTGTTGAAACATACTATTTTTTTTTGCATGCTCAGATATTTGAGCCTTATTCAGCCTCAACCATCAAATGCATTAACACATTAAATTGTGAATAAATCCTATTTTTTATTTTATACTAATGATGCAGAAGGCCATTTATGATTCATTAAACATGTGATTCCAATGGTGCACTGGCAATGAGCTTCCATCTCCAGGAGTATTGCTTAGTCTGCACAATTAGCACACTTCTCTGTGAGGCAAAGAGTTTTTATTGGTTATTTCGAATTCTTTAGAGTTTGAGAATGTCTGGTTCCCCAAAGAAATTGCTAAAGTTAAAGACAAACCTTTGTTTGATTCAGTTTATTTGTATGGCCATAGGTATGCTAAATACTCAATGGATAGGGCGCAATGGAGATACTGTGATGGTGATGTAAATCTGGCTTTTGCTAGGGTGCTATACAGCGTGGTTTGCTGTAGGTAAATCCATGCAGAGGATAATATAAGGGGGATCAGATTGCAAGGACAGTTATGAAAAAAAATGTATAGAATAGGGTTAAATTTGGAAAATGTATCCACCAAATTTTTGGAAGCAACTCAAACAAGCAGTCAAGCAGTAATACAATTAATATGCACTATACCTGCATGCGGATAGCAAACCTATGTTTTACTATAGGAAGTGACATCACAGACTAGAAGTCAAACACAGTTATACAATTTAGTTACCATTAAACAAATACAAAACATACTGTGTGACTGTAAATATGTGAGTTTTCCATATCTGCCATTTTATTTTTAAGCAGACATGTAAATTCTGCCTGCTGTCTAGCAGCATACAGAGAATGCTACTTAGCTTTATGTTCCATTAATGTTTTTATTAATTAATATATTAAATAATTAGTAGATTTCAATCAAAGCCACATCATATAAATATACATTAAATATACAGTAGGAAACAATCACTTGTACTTACAGAGAGGATTTATAAGGACCCGGCCGGGAACACCTCAAAAAAGAAAGAGTGATGACGCAACGACCCAAATTAAAAAAAATAGTATGGCTTGTACCAAGTAAACTTGTTGTGTATCTTTAGAAGTATACACGGGTTTACCCTCGGCTCTGCCTCAGTTCTGAAGCAGAACCGGTGGGGAGGATGCTATAGCTGGTCAGATTGGTTGCTTGCCCCATTTCGTATGATTGTGTTTGCTCAGGTCCGGATATTTAGTTTTCAAAGGGGATAGTTAAGGTCCCCTCTGCTTCTCCCATTTAAAAATGAGTGTCTCTCTCTGCATGTCCTATATAAAAATTAGCGCCCCTATAACTCTGTGTTTGCCAGAGAAGCAGGGCACCATCAGGGGGCTACCACACAGTAAGGGGCCTAGCTGTCCTGGGGACGCACAGCCATTCTTCAGTATGAAAACGTTATTTACTAGCAATACTTTTTTTCCCTACAGATTCACCTTATATTTAGACCTTTTCTTTTTTCATAAATTAATAGTTTGGAGTGTCATCTTAAAACCACGGCTGCCTTATTTTAACGCAAATTTGGTGTCAATGGGGAAGATTTTATTTTAACGCAAATTTGGTATGTGTTGGTTTTTTTTTCACTATGTGGTGCGGTCAAGTAACTGACACCCCTATCCATTCAGGAGGCTCAGCGCCTGTTATATCTAGGGCTGGGCACAGCAATGGGGCATCATTAAGAATGCGCATCCGGCACGATGTGAGAATAGAGGAAGGGCGAGCGGATGTGCTCATATCCTTCCACACAGCACACCACTCAGCCATAAGAGATACTTCTAGTCTCCTACAAATTAACAGTACTCTAGACCACCAGGGAATACGTGTTGGGAGTAGGGGTTATATTTATGGGTGCCCAAGCCATTTGATCTGTAATGGACCCCAAAAGTAAATGTCATTTTATCTTCATACTACAGGCAGTGGATTTTTCACTTGGCTTCTATATTAGTTCTAAAATAGTTGTACTTTGAAGTAGATTCCATGAATCCAACTTAATGGAGAGCCACCTAGTGGTGGCTTTTATGCTGACAATGATATTCAGAACCCGGTTAGGAAGCACAGCCACAGCAGATACATGGTATAAAATAATCATAGAATTATTAATCTCTCTTAAGGATTGAGCTGATATATGATTTTGATTAATGTATAAGGACACTGGAGCGCTACAAACACTAATACCGTATTTGCTCGAATATAAGACAAGGTTTTTTTCAGAGCAAATGCTCTGAAAAAGACCCCTCGTCTTATGTTCAAAGTAGTCTTATAGTCTGACCTCAAATCGAGGTCAGACTATAAGACATGGATCCAGGTCCCCCGCAGAGCTGCAGGGAACCTGGATACTGCTCACTAACTGCCAGTTTATGTCTGTGCGATGCCTGCGCGGGTCCTTACAGCTTCATCATAGAAGTCCCGGCGGAAGTGCCGGGCAGCAGCAGAGGATGTCTGCGCGTATCGTGCAGACATCCTCCGACTGCCCCCACTAGCCGCCAGGAATATTTGGGCAGCCGGGGGATGTCTGCACAATAGTGCAAACATCCTCCATGCTGCCTGACACTTCCGTCTATTATGATGGACCGGCTGTCCGTCATTATAGACGGAAGTGTCGGGCAGCATAGAGGATGTCTGCACGTATCGTTCAGACATGCCCTGGCTGCCCCCACTAGCTACCAGGGAAAGAGAAACAAGGTGAGGGGGAGGGAGGGAGGGAAAGAGAAACAAGGGGAGGGAGGGGGGAGAGAGAGACAAGGGGAGGGGGTGGGAGAGAGAGACAAGGGGAGGGGGGGTGGGAGAGAGAGACGAGGGGAGGGGGGAGAGAGAGACAAGGTGAGGTGGAGGGAGGGGATACAAGGTGAGAGGGATGGGGGAGAGAGAGAGAGAAAAGGAGGGAGGGAGGTGGAGAGAGAGAAGTTTGGGGGAGAGAGAGAAAAGTTTGGTGGGAGGTAGAGACAACGTGGGAGGGAGGGGGAGAGAGATAACACGGGGGGAGAGAGAGAGAGAGAGACAAAGCTGGGGGGAGGGGGAGAGAGAAGCAGCATTGGCACATAAAAGGAAATAAAAACAAGAAAAGCATTTGTTTAATATCATAATTATTAAATATGAAATAGCAATTTACATGTGAATATATACAAGTTAAACTTTTTTCCTATAGGGTAGTCTTATATTCAGGCTTTTAGTTTTTTCCTAAAGGAATATCCAAAGTTTGGGGGGTCGTCTTATAATTAGGGTCGTCTTTTATCAAGCAAATATGGTAATAATATTGATGTGTGTATAGATCATGGACTATGGAGTCTGAAACATGTCCTGAGAGTCTAGAGTAAACCCAAAATTTATCTTAATAGTTAAACGCGGGTTTACTCTCTGCTGTGTCTCTAATCTGAGACACAGCAGTTTCTGGTCTTTCTGTGGCTGTTTGGGAGTGTACTTGTGAGTGATGTCAGCAACATGATGTGCATCATTGGTTGGATCATACCAAGAAAACGCACAAAATGAAACCGCCCAGTCATTCATATATATAGAGTAATAAAGGCTCTCAAAGTGGTTTTATTTTTATTTCACCATAATGAAGTGTGTTTTGAAAGGGTCATCAATACCCAGAATTGTTAGATTAATTACAGGATTGATTTTGATCTACTAATCTCACTTTGTAAATATACGTATTATAATCACTGTTGTCTCAAAATGCTCTGGAGTATCTTGTCATAGCCATATTTACTGTTGACAAATGATTTGTCTTCCATCTTATTAAAGGTACGGAAACATGTCGGTGACCTGTATGAAGATTTGCGGGATGGGCATAACTTAATCTCCCTCCTGGAAGTCCTGTCAGGAGACACCCTGGTAAGTACTTCTCCAATATTCCTTCTAGTGTGGAAATAGAGGGGTTAGACAATTTCAGTTTCCCCAAACACATATTTTATTGTTTTTTTTTTGAGAAGTTGAATACTTTCTGTTTTGGCTTTATCTAATAAACCTTACCTATCATTAAAAAAATATTTTCATAGATTAATGTACATTTCATGTGCTTTGTCTAAAAAGCTAAATAAAATAAAATAAAAACTTTTGGTGCTAGATGGTATTGTGATAACCTTCTGCAGACTAATATCCACTAAAGAGAATTTCAGGGAGCTGGGATGGGAATTTCAAAGAAGCTGAGTTGGAAAAACTCTCCAGCCCTTATGGGAGAATTTCCCTGATGTGATTGGATGTGCACACGCCATACTCCAGACCGGCTGTGTCTCAGCTGTGAGACACAGCAGATAGTAAACCCACGTGTGTCTATTAAGATACACATTGTGTTTACTTGGAAATGCAGGATTATTGTAAAAGTTATGTAGAATTTATATCATGAATGATACGTTAGCAGAGGCAAATGGCTAAAACATATTGTCCTCTTCTCCCAAGTAAACACGACATGTATCTTTACTCTCAACTCACCCTCAGAGTTGAGGCAGAGGTGGTGAGGGAGAGTGGCAATTGTGTACAGCCAATCAGAGCAGGGACTCACCATGCTCATCCGATCGGGGTCTGTATATAGTTAAGGACCCCCTGTTTATCCCTTTTGAAAATGATGGTCTCTCTCTAGAGACAGGTGCCGACCAGACTAGGCTGGCTGCTTCTCAGGGAAGCATGGCAGCTGCAGGTCGGAAGATAAACTGGCATTTACTTTTAGAAGCACACATGAGAAAAAAGTTAAGTTGTCCTTTAACCATTTTTTGTTTTGTACATAAAGTAGGTAGCACTAATCAAACCAAAAGGCATCATGGGTAGTGTTGGTATTGCAAACATTTATTTTTCACCTTTTTTATGTGTGTTCTCTTGGCCCAACAACATCTATTTTTAACCAGGCCTCGAGTAGATTAACTGAAGCCTCATAACTAAATGGACTGTTCACTAACGGTGAGTTGAGGTGAGATTAACATTTCATGTCACCATTTTAACTGTGCATTGTTCAGGGACAAACATGGTGATTTCCCCCAGCTAGGCAAACTCACCAGCATTGTCCCTTGATATTGTCTAACTAAATTTGATGCAATGTTCATCTCACTTCAACTCACCTGAAACTCATTTTTTGGTGACTAGGCCTTTATACCTTTATGTTCTGTTTTTCAGTAACATACAAATCATGCTAAGACAAAATAACTAAACTAAACGACTCAACAAAGAGAGAAATGAAGGGAATTGACATTGGAATTTCAAACTTAAGGCCAAAGCTGAGTTGGACAAATTCTTCCATTTAGTTGCATTATAGAATTTTTGCAACTTGGATACTTTGGCCTAAAGTTTAAAATAGCCATCTCAATTCCCCGCAGTTCTCTCTTGAGTAGATCCTCAAGTTAAAGTGTAGTTTTAAATTATTTTACAGACTTAACACATTGTTTTCCTTTAAGTGTTTCTTAGTATGGTTAAAGGACAACTGTCAGCAAAAAAACGAACTTCTGTTTAATGAAATTAATTAATTTCTGTTTAGTGAGTCTAGACTCGCGTCCCCTCCATCGCCACTCACTGCCAGGGATGAGAATGTTGTATGACTATGGCATATGTGTGTTGAAGAACTAGAATTTCTTAGAGCTGAAGGTGATGGAAGTGGAATATCCATTTGATAACTTTACTGCTGATTTAAAATCTGCATATGTTTGTATTAGGGCTAAAGTCAGAACTTCCTTCATCTCACCCAAAATGTCCACACCCTGATAGTGCTCTATGGAGTACAGACAATACGAATAAGGTACTTGATCCAAAATTTCAATAAACAGAACTTATTTTTTTTTCTTGACAGTTGTCCTTTAACTGTATTTTTAACTTGTACATTAGATTACATCCATTCAGTCACCAATAAAATGGACTTACATTTCATATCGCATTTGATATCCAAATTAACAGAGCTTAGTTTGTAACATTTGTACACTTTAAAATTTTAGCTTGTGATACAAATACTATTTGCAACCTAAGGGTTTACAGCATTTGGGCAGACTAGATAATCACTGTGCACGGGCAGTATTAATGCCAGGACTCTGCCTAAAAAAACCAGGACTGTCCAGACAAATCTGGGACTGTTGTCAACTATGAGTTATCGAAAAAAGGCTTGAAGCTGTTTTTTTTTTTTAAAAACAGTGTTCTTGTTTGGGTGTGGAATTCCTGACAGCGTGTGTTTTGTCATTGTATTTAGTGTCACCACAGCAACAGACGGTCTTATCATTTTGGCCTAATTTTTCCCTTCAGTCTGTTTTTTGCTAGAATAATACTTTATGTGAAATTGATGTGAATCATCTTAAAAAAAAGATGATATTGAATATACACTAAACTTTAAAGTATCATTTATTTGTGATGCCGGGCTCTGTAGGAGGTACGTATTAATTGATTATTTCAGTACTCCTTGGCAGGAGAGTTTCTTTTGTTGTTCCCGCTAGTAATCATCCCATCTCCCCATTTAATCTAAAACGTATCATTTCCGTTTGCAGGAGCAGCAAGTAACAATCAGTGGATAGCCTGCATGTTTCAGTTTTAATATAATTTAATATAAGAGCCCTTTGTAATGGATACATTGCTTGGGAAAGCCCTTTGATAAAAGTCCCTGTAAATGGCACCAGTAGTATGACATAAAAAAGCAATATGGCTCTTCCAATCGTTATATTAACTGCTGATAGACAAATTGCAAGATAATAATGTGTTTGGACTTCTTTTAGTTGTGTGCTGACTGACTGGAAACCATAAACACAATGTTTACTCAATGGAGATACAATACAAGACCTCAGTATCTGAATTTATCTATTATCATTTCATCTTCCTATTATCTCAATGACAATTATTAGAAATATTAGCCTTCATATTTAATTATAACCTATACTGTATGTATACCAAGCTAATTTCTATAGGTAATCTCCTTAATAACCACTAATTAAGATGTCATTTAAATACATTACCACTCCAATAGCATACACTTAGCTTAATCTGTGTTAGGAATTTAGGTCATACCCTCTAGCACCAAAATACATGTTTTCAAGTCCCCAAGTGTCATATCCTTTTTTGTGGTGCCTGTTATTCCTCCTCTCCATTATGTTCTTTTCATTCTCTTCTCTTCATTTGTGGTCTGTCTTGTGTCTCTGCTGTGCCTTCTTTTTTTCTATCTGTTGTGTTCATTAGCCAAGGGAACGAGATTTTTTGAAGACCTTACGGTTGGTGAGTTCATCTGACGCATGCGAATATGATCAGCATGAGGATTTGGAGGATGAGGATAAGGGGGTAGGTGTGGCCCCCATAACAACACTAATATTGATTTAGCTTTGCAGTGAGCAGTACAGTTTTCCATTTGTTAAAGTGATATATGAGTTTATTAGTAGTTAATAATGTAGTTCTAACAGTGTTTTGTTTGGGCAAAGAAAGTAAGAAAATATGCCAAGATAATCTTAATCACAATAATCAGACTGTTTCATAACCAACTGACATTGAGTAATAGGGCCCCTGAGCAAGTAAAGATAGATACAGAAGCTAGATCTACAATAACAGGTAACTGTGTTTTTTAACACATGAATATATAACATTTGGACAAAGTTATCATACAAATGATGTTTGTGCACTTCATAAAAGATTATTGACCCTCCTGGCATGTTCATTTTCAGAAAATAATAGTTTTTCTTGCTTTGTGTACTTCATCCATCTTTCATTTAAAAATAAATAAATAATGTTATTACAAAATAAGAATGTTACTCCTTCAGTGTCACCAGGTTGTGGAACAGCCTTATTATCTTAAGTATATTTATATCATTGCCATTTAGATCGCTGTTGGCACACACATTTTTTAATCTTAGTGCTTTCTTAGGTTCTTAAATGGGGAGTTAGAAACTGGCAATTTGAATGTGAAAGTTGTGAAAAATAAAATAAAAACTATTTAATATTAAAATTAATATTTGAATTTTATATATTATAAGAATATTGTAACAATTAATATAATGATTGTTTTACTTATTTACAAGTATTTTATTGATATATAGCTTTTTTAAACTTTATTTAACGTTTTAATAACTTTTTCATTGTTTTTAAATTGGCCCATTTCAGGAGGACTTAAAGCTATTTCTTCAACAGCCAAAGTCCTCCCATTGACTTCTATGGGAGAACTTCCATAATAGCTGAGGTCCTCCCGAAATGGCCCCAAAATAAGCCAAAGTCCTCCCAATAGATGTCTATGGAGGAGACCAAGGATACCATTTCAGTCAGCTGAGCTCCATAGAAGTTTGGCTGCCATGATGTCAGCATAAAAATCAGCTGATTTTTGTGCCTATACATGAATACCCTGACTTTAAGGGCCATTCGGATCACCAATGTGATCCGATGGGGTTTGAAATTCAGAGCGCAGATTTTCTTTGAGAAATTTGGAGCTACTTAAGGAGATCCTTAAGACTAAATTGACTAACTTACTTTTCAAATTAGCTTAATTTATTTTTATTATGCATTTTGTGAAAGATATCACTATACTAATAGGGGAGAAACCTAGCACTAGGAGAGTTACTGCTTGCAGTGTCTTCTAGTGTGTGCAGGTTGTGGAAGTCTAAACAGACCAATCAGGGCATTAGCGAAGGCTTGTCTGTTAGAATAACCAATGTAAAAGGGGTTGTTTCTACGCTCTAATGGACAGCTAAGCTCCTACTGCTTGGTTTCTCCCCCTTACATAAGCAGTTACGGTACCTTCTAAGCAAAATATCCAGCTGGTTGGTTGAGTACTATGGGAGTCTTAGCTCAGCTTGAGCTCAGCATTAAAATCAACTATGATTTTAGGAAAATGTCACGATAACATGATTACTCTACTTCACAGAGAACATCAACAGGTTTTTTACAGTTGTGTTATTTGTGTCAAAGGAACGGTTAGTGTTAAAAGTAGATGTTGCTCATTTGAAAGCCGAAATGTGTAACTTTTCAAATGTATCATTTTTACCAGTAAAACTCTTTTACATTTAATCCTTTAAATAATGAGCTGTTTGGAGGTGAAGGCTGTCTTTTGTTTCATTTAATAGAGAGATGGAGGTAAACTAAACAGTGAATTCTGGTGAATAGGCAAGTGAGCTGTAAAACAAAGGTCAAAAGAGCTCAGTGGGGGGAAAAACTAAACAAATGTGGAGAATTTTTCAAAAACAACTATTCTTCCATAAATAACTGTTTAGTGAATAAACCTTCTTATTCCTCTGACTTTAAAACAATAATCACAGCCTCTCCAAGAAGAGCTTGTGCTCTAGTTTAATATTGGACAAAATAATTTGAGAAAGTAAAGCTTTGCTTTGTTATGCCACATTAGTTTTATTCCTCTCCTGTTCCTTTAAAGAGCAGTCCAGATCCTCTGCTGTCACTTAATCCTTGTCCTACAGTAAGCAAACTCCTCAGTGTTTTTGTTTAGCTGTGAGCTACTGTTATCATCGTTCCCTTGTCTCCCACTGGCATAGCATGGTTTTCTTTGAGGAATGTTATATATATTGTATATTAGGTTATGTAGTATAACATCTTGTGTTACATGTATAGTACAGCTTCTGTACTAAATCATTAGCATGCTGATTTGTTATTGTTGCTTTCATTGCTTTGCCTCTTTCTTTATTATTGTTCTTTTTTATGTGAAAATTAGATAAAAGGTTGTTTTACTTTACTGTGTGTGTGTGTAACCACTGTCCCGTCACAGATTAGCTCAGTCACATTCACAGCATATTTCTCACTCATTGGCTGCCAAACAGTTCTGTTCTTCGATGTAATTCTGCCTCCTAGTGGCAAAGACACCAGCTGTCAACGTGGATGTTTTTCTTATAGTTTCGTTATATCAAGATGCTAACCATTGGCAATTCAGCACTGATAATGGCAGTTTTTATTTCTAGAAGTAGATATTCACGCATGTTTATTAATCACCTGTTTAATTGATTTCTAAATTATTGATACATAAATGATGGCACTGATAGTGAATGTTTCTATGATAAGAACTATCATGAACCAAATTCAGGCTAAAAAAGCTGAGTTGCAAACAAAGACAAATTGAAGAATTCTGCAATCATGGTTTGTTCAGTATGCAAAGCCCTATATACTATCTCTATATATATATACATGGGTTGGGCAAATCACAGGAGCTATGTATCTAAGATTCCTAAAATTGTATTGCTCATTTTGTTTATTTTATATTGATCAATATGGATAATTCCAATCTTAGATTGCAAAAGCCCAGTATGTATATATAAATATATATATATATATATGTCGTTCTGTATTGCATTAACATGCTAATAAACCAGTGTCCATTTTAATTTTTACATAAAATAATCTTCTCAGACTATTGTCATTTATTTTATTCTTACAGTTAATTCGTTTACTGCTTTTGCTGGTTTGTTATCATGGTAATCATCATGCTTTTTGCTTCATTTTAGTGGGCCTTTGTAGAGAAAACTAGTAGGGTTTTGATTCCATACCCATTTTTCTTCAGGCTGTCATATAAGATGGAAGGTGACAACACAGGGCTCTGAATTGCTTCTTTCAGGTTCACATACATTTTACCATGCCTATCATTGATGGCCCATCCAAGAGAATTTGACTCATATCAGACAGTTAAGAAAGCAGCTGCACTAGTCTATTCATTAAAATTCGACTTTGGAGGTTGACTTTCATTTTGAGACCCGAGTTTGACATAGAAAAAATAAGCCAGGTTCAAATTATTGTGAAGTTAAATGATAAAAGATATTTGTCAGACTGTAAAATTCAGAACCTGAGTTTGAATTAGTCTCAAAAATTGCTTCAATCATTTTGCCTCCCATTACTTTCAATGGGGAAGATTCAAACTTGGGTGCCCAATTTGTCTCAAAAAGTCAACCTCCAAAGTCAAATTTTAGTGAATAAACCCATGAGTTTCTTCCTTAAGTGTCTGATATGAATCAAATCCTCTTGGAATAGACCCATTAGAATGTCTGAACATGTATTTTTAGTGAATTATACATATTGAAAATCAAAAGATTTTTCTAATCGTTCTCTTTCCATTTCTACCTATTTTATAACAACTCAAGATAGACAGGGCTATAGCAACAGCCCTGTCTATCTTGTCAAGTCCTCCTTTTTCGGATGTCACCAAATGTAAAGGCTCCTGTGAAATAATTTTTTATGTGAAACTTCTATAGAACTGTATGTACATTGTTTTAAAGTAAGTGCATATCACATACCATATTTGCTTGATTGTAACACTGTCCTGTTTATAAGTCGACCCCCCCCCCCCCCCCCCCCCCAATTTTGGAATTTATTTAAAAATAAAAGGACTTAATATAAGACGACCCTATGGGGACACTAACTGTTTTCTAACTCACTCATATTCACACTTACATTCACTCATATGCACACTTACAAGCTGCCTCTCACTCATACACACAATTACACTCTGACACTCATATCCACACTTACACTCTCTGTGGGGGTAGGACTGGGGGTAGTACTGTGGGGTGGTGATTTTATTTCATGTATATAAAATATATACTCACTTGCCTATCAGTCAGTGTCTCAGAGATGAGTAGCATATCCTTAGGAGCAACATGGGACATGTAGTTTCAAAGATGTGCCACTATTTGAACCAGCTCCTCTCCACAGCTTGTGAAGAGGAACATGATGCATTATGTAGCATAAACTTTGTGAACATGGTTCCTTACCCACATGACCCAACAAGTGTAGCTCCGTAGACAGAGTCTGGCAAGTCATGCTATCCACATCATGTGCTTATTCAAAGGTGCTGATTCGACGGATGTGCTGTCTGGGTGGATCAGTGTGGTATTAGACAATGCTGTCAGAGGTGCTCAGAAGATAAGGTCGATTTTTCAGAAGTTTTTTTCTGAAAAAACAAAACTTATAACCGAGCAAATATGGTATGTTAAACACATATAAAACAAACAGAAGACACTCTAGGTGGAACTGAACCGTCAAAGAAAAAGAAGGTGATATACTTATCACAGGTGATAAGTGAAAAAAGGGTACAGCCTTAGTCTTGAAATCCATGTTCCACCAGCATGGAGTACTCGTAGATCAACACCGTACCTAGTTTAGAAAAACATAATGAACGCCTGATGCTTTTTGAACCTTAGTGCTCTTTATAAGAATAGGAATAATAACTTAATCGGCAAAATGCATAACATTATTTAAGATTCAAGGAAATTTTAACATTCTAGGTTGCCTTAGATAAAAACATTAACAGAAAATAAAAATGTTTGAGTGCAGAATATAGAGTCTTAGTGGCAAAGTTAGACATGGCCTTGAATGTTTACAGTGCTTACTGGTTGGTGGGTAACATAGTAACACTGATATAATATAGGTTCTATTCTATCACAATATCTGGATGTCACATGCAATGCATTATGTCAAATATTAGAGCATAGAGATTTGTGATTGAGACTTCAAAGTTTTGCGTAATGCATTATTAAACAGTTTGTTGCCATGCCATGTTACATATACAGGTTGCCAAGCAACCACACACAAGCTAGATTAAATTAAAGTTCAGTCTATTTCATACGGTGTGCTAGTAGGGAGAACTGTTTTAAATACCTTAAATCAGTTTTAAAAACATTGTAATTCACCACAGAGAATCTCTGAAATTAGCATGTAATAAGATGTAAAAAATAACAAACGTTAACGATTCCAAAATATGGCACCTGTGAACTTTTCTTGCATACAGTATATCTTGAGGTGTGCATTTTGAGTATTACGTTATCTCATCATATTGTTCTTCTTTTTTTAGCCCCGAGAAAAAGGTCGAATGCGTTTTCATAGACTACAGAATGTACAAATTGCACTTGACTATTTGAAAAAACGACAGGTAATATATTTGTTTCAATTATGAATTGCAGGGTTATATTTTTGTTCTGTTTGATGGAAATTTTAAAATGGAACATTGCACTTTAAATATGATATATATTAACCACTTTCCTTTCTTTATCAAAAAACTTTATTTTTGCTACTAAGTGATAAAGCATTATACATTTCCAATTGTAACTATGGGGTAATTTTACTGGGGCTGAATCATAGCCTAATACTGGCTTATCGATTTTCATTCTAGAACCAGGCTTCTAGATGTGGAATCTATTGCGACTGATGACAGTGGATCTTTGGGTGCACAACAGTGTTTGACCCACCTGACAGGAGAGGCTTAAAACCCTCATACATGCACGCTTCACCAACGTCCATTATAGCATGCCTTAATAAACAATATGTCTCTGCCAGTCGCCACTAAATCACATGGTTAGCAATACCATTAATTCAAACACAATGTTTTGTAATAAATGAACGAACTTGGATTCATTTCCATTATTTCCATGAAACTGGTAACTTTGGGATTTTCGTGACTTGGGTCACTGACTTATGGTGAAAAATAGCACTAGTGAGTATCTTGACAGAGGAATGAATGATTTCAAAAGTCCCACTTTTTATGCAGTGCATGCAAATAAAGAAACTAATGCATTCTTTTTTTACATTTTATTTTTTTTATCAGTGGCATTACAATCCTTAACTTGTAATGAATACACCACATTACTTACACCTGTTGTAAGACCAGAATTACAAAAAGTGGAAAGTGGTTGCAGTGGACAAGATGTCTAGCCTCTGACTTGATGGCAACTGGGTATGTCCTCTGGGCTTGCCATTAGAGCCCCAGGCCTTCCACCCAATCTCGTTCTCCCTCTCCCTATTTCTGTGTTGGAAACCTATAAATAAACACTTTAAAAAAAATGTGTTTGCTTCAGAAAGGTAGAAACCTTTCTCATGGTGATATGCTCTGCACAGCCCTTATTATCACATTATGAAACCCATGAACACATTTGATATTGTTGCTATTAAACACAGAAAGGCCATTGCACTCCTTGTGTTTTGTGCAGTGTGCATCAGAACAAGTCATCACAAGCTCTTTCCTTCAATGCATTTCTTGCTTCAGATATTAAAATTGTTCATTTGTTGACACATATAGTTTTTTATATATAACATTATATTTTGTTACAGGTGAAACTAGTAAATATAAGAAATGATGACATAACAGATGGGAACCCCAAATTGACTTTGGGTTTAATATGGACCATCATACTGCACTTTCAGGTAAGAAACTTTATTTATTTTATGCAGGATTTAACATCTAAGGACCATCATAGCTTAAAAAACCAAAAGCTTGAATAAATCAATTCATATTAAATATAAAACACAGTACGCATGGCATTAGGCCCAGATATGCCCATGCAATTTTTTTTCTATTTCAATTATGCACACATTATGCATAATTGTTTGTGGAAATAACACCTTAATGTTGTTTTCTCCACCAAATATGGACATTTTGTTCTAGAATGGCCTTTTCGTTTATTCAGTTACTTCTAAAAAATGCCTGTGTTGTCATATTATTTAGACCTAAATGACATGCTAAGTCATGGTAAGTCGTTTAAATTAAAGTTGTGTAAATTAAATGGAGTATAATACAAGACATATCCTAATGTGATTATTTCTGTAAATAATTGAAAACAAATTTGGCAACAACTTGGATGTCTTTCATTAGTGGCAATTTACTAGCAAACATGTTACTACTGCATGCCACTCACTGTGAGACGTTTGCGGCTAAGTATACTGGAAAAGTACAAAGATTCGTTGCTGCGGCTGTAAAATAAAAATAGATACCTATCTTTGAGAAAGTGTTGTTCTTAACATTTCCTTGGTTCACTATAGGGGAAGTGGCTTTGCATTTAAACATAACATTAATATATGTTGCTGTGTGATTGATAGCCTGGTTGGCATAGCAGGATAGACTTGGTCGATTTTGAAATTCTGTTTTAGTCTGATAAATGATCTATAAAGCGCAGAGGTTTCCTATTTTGAATCCATTTTTTAAGCTATCCTAGTGTATTATTACATTCGTAGTCAATGTCTGATGTGTAAAGCTTTAGCTTGTGAAACTGTTCATATTTATTCCTTGATGTACTCTTAATTTAAAGGAATTGTTTATTCCTATAGTGTCCTTTTATATCACTAAAAAGAGGTGAATTACAACCCCCTCCCGCCTTTTTTTTTTTTTTTTTTTATAATACAGGGTACAAATAATTTCTGACACAAAAAATGAATCTGTGTCATTAAAAAAGTTTATACACAAGAAAGCAGAACACCAAATTTAAAAAAAGTAAAAAAAAATACTTTTAATACATCGATTAAAATATAAAATGTATACACATAAAATAAATACAACACTATTACAATTCAGGCCAAATCCAAGCCACTAATAGAGGGTATACAACAAATAGAAAGAAAAAAATACAAATAAAGGGGGCAAACTAAATAAACTTACAAGAAAAGCTGAGACCAGGTAGGGGAATATACCCAGATGAAATAGCCCCCCCAACGTTTCGGCTAAATGCCTTCTTCAGGAGAATCTAGACTTTAAAAACGTATCACATATCATTTTAAATTGGAGTTTATTGAGGTTTTCAAATATCAACATAGAAACATACAATAGGGCAGGAAATTCTAACATACATGTCGGCAGAGCAGGTGTTAAAAGTTGTCTAGGGAATAGCTGCAAATATGTGTTTTAAAAGCAGTGACAGAGTGTGGGACCTAGTGTTAGCTATCTATAACCATGTAGATACTAAACATAGCCAGAGGAAAACCAGCCAGAAAAATAAGTTTGGTACATCACATTCTGCTTACCTACTATTGGCTTATGAAAGATGCATGATAATAGCATAGAGACAAACAAAAATGATGTCACCTGCTTAGGGGGGAGAGTATGGGCGTAAAACATACTATAAGGGGAAAGGAGAAGGGATTGGACTCTGAACTTTATGTGAGTTATAACCTTAAAAAGGTGATCAAGGAAAATGGCTGAAGAGGAGGGTGGCGAGAGGAAGCATATAAGGGAAGATATACTTGGGGAATCAAAATGGGCAAGGGAATAAAAGTGTCTCAGTGAGTCAAAAATATGGCTTAAAAACCTCCATAAAACAATCCCACCATAAGGGAGCAGAATTGGGGTCCACCCAACATCCTTGTTCGTGGATCTCAAATATAAGGTAGTTAACTAACAAACACAGCATGTAGCAAATATTACTAGAGGAAGAAAAATAGTAATAATAAGGATGGTACGCTGTCTCGTACTTGGGCATTCAGTAGCATAAAGGGGCAAAGGTGGGCTGAGTCTGAGCACTTAAGATGATGTGTGTTGAAAAGTTGAAGCTGGGTTGGCCAGGTCCAGTTACGTTGAGGCCTAGAAACAGTGTAATCATGACTTGCATGGTTCTGTTGGGCTATGTTGTTAGCATAATTTCCCCCCACACCCAGATGTTTTCCTTATTTGTTTATTCTCTCTGATACTTTTGTTATAATTATTGAAACCTTTGTTTGGCAGCCACGGAGTTCATCTTTTTATAAACCAAATACCATTTATACTAATAATGGATTCCTATTGCCTGGGCTGGCCTAAGGGTTGTGCGATCTGTGCAAGTGCACAGGGTGCAACACCCCAGGCGGCGCCCGCCAAGAGAAACAAAGTTTAAAAAGTTTGACGGTAGAGGCACTGGACGGGGAAGGCCCGCACAGGGCTCCGAAACACTTAAGGCTGGCCCTGCCTATTGTACTTTATTTTCTCTTACTGATTTAATGCCCAGTTTTCTAAAAACGTTAGAGTTGGTTTATAAACAGTACAATAAGTAGGTAAAAAGAGGTAAATCAGATGTGTATCACGTTCAACAGTTATATATATATATATATATATATATATATATATATATATATATACACACAGTGGATATAAATAGTCTACACACCCCTGTTAAAATGTCAGGTTTCTGTGCTGTAAAAAAAATGAGACAAAGATAAATCATTTCAGAACTTTTTCCACCTTTAATGTGACCTATAAACTGTACAACTCAACTGAAAAACAAACTGAAATCTTTTAGATAGAGGGAAGAAAAAATATAAAAATAATGTGGTTTCAGTTTGTTTTTCAATTGAGTTGTACAGTTTATAGGTCACATTAAAGGTGGAAAAAGTTCTGATAAAAGTTCTGATATGATTTATCTTTGTCTCATTTTTTTTACAGCACAGAAACCTGACATTTTAACAGGGGTGTGTAGACTTTTTATATCCACTGTATATAAAAAAAAAAAAAAAATATATATATATATATATATATATTAAAGTAAACACAGTGTATATATACAGTTGTCTCTGTTATATTATTGTTTTCAGTTTATTGAGACAATTTAGGATGATACAGATTTATGATTTATTTATCTATAATATTTACTAAAGAATGTAAAAACAGGCAATTGTGAAATATAGTTCCACTAGATGGCGCTGCAAATTACATAATAACTGGTGGAAAAAAATAAAGTCAGGACTGGATACAATGTAAGCATCTAGTACTCAATGTACAATACAAACTAAACTTGGTTCTTGTCACATTATCCATTTCACACTTTATTGTTACTGTAAGATTAGTAACATTAAATGCATAGCATTCTTATTTCTTACATGTGAAATTGTGCATAGCTTAGTATGCAAATACATTACATGTTAACTTTGCAGAAATTAATCATAGGACAGTACCTTTATTTAGTACAGCAAGACGTGAGAAAAAGGACAACATAGAGAGAGTGATGCAGAAGGATGGGAATGGCAGAGTAACTCATGGCCTGTTAAAAACAATGGTGCCAGTGAGCAATATCTCCTAAATCTCTACTGATGGTTTTACCGTATTTGCTCGAATATAAGACAACCCTGATTATAAAACGACCCCCCAAACTTTGGATATTCCCTTAGAAAAAAAAACTAAAAGCCTGAATATAAGACTACCCTATAGGAAAAAAAAGCTTAACTTGTATATATTCACATGTAAAATGCTTTTTAATATTTAATAAAAATTATGATATAAAAAATGCATTTCTTGTTTTTATTTCCTTTTATGTACCAATGCTGCCTCTACCCCTCAGACTTGCCTAATGCTCCCTCTCAGCCCCCAGCCTTGCCCAATGCTGCCTCTCTCCCCCTCCCTCTTCCCAACATTGTCTCTCTCTCCCCCTCCCCCAACCTTTTCTCTCTCCCCCTTCCCTCAAAACTTTTCTCTCTTTCCCCCTCTCCCTCCAAACATTTCTCTCTCCCCCCTCCATCCAAACATTTTTCTGTCTCTCTCTTCTACCCCCCCTCCCACTACCCTTGTCTCTCTCTCCCTGGTGGCTAGTGGGGGCATACGTGCAGACATCCTCCATGCTGCCCGACACTTCGGAAGTGTCGGGCAGCATGGAGGATGTCTGCACTATCGTGCAGACATCCCCCGGTTGCTCAAATCTCCTTTGTGCCTAGTGGGGGCAGCTGGAGGATGTCTGCATGATACGTGCAGACATCCTCCGCTGCTGCCCGGCACTTCCGCCGGTACTTTTATGATGAAGCCGGAAGGTCCCGAAAAACACCCTCATCTCATAATCAAGCAAATACGGTACTTAGAACTCTAAGGCAGTAACATTTCCTGACTTATAACAATAATAAGGTTTGCTCTTGAATTTGTCTTTTTGGCTTCTGAAGTCTACAAACGTTTGACAAGTTTCCCTTGGGGAAAAACAGGGTAGGGTGGAGAGGAAGGTAGGCATAGCACAGAGCACTGCATGGGTATAGAAGGGAAAACATCACAATAAAGAATGTATGGAAGGCTATAGGGGGAGTTGAGAAATAAAGGCACGGAGATGATAAACGAGGATAGATGAGACCAAAACAAAATGCTGAGAAAAAAGAAAGTTGTAAATCTAAGTTATGCTGTAAGGGATAAAAGGCAATATAGGATACGGAGATGATTTACAATTATGGATTGATTGCTATATTATTTGTCTTCAAGTAACATATACAGTATCAGTAGGCAATTAGTATCTCATGATCACCTGGCATATGTCATCCTAACAATGTACCTTTTGTAGGTTTTTGTAGACGTGTGTTTCATTATAATAAGTGGTTTCTTTTGTTCTTTACAAGATACGTCATTCCAGTAGTAATTATTCGCTCACATAATGACTTATTTGTATGGTTTTTCATTCAAGAGACAATGCATGTCTTTTCTGGCATGTTTTCCTATTGCTACTCAATTTTACAATAGAAATGTGATATACACAGCGCCTATTATGTGAAATCAAAGTGAACCCTTTACCAAAAAAAAAAAAAAAAATTAAATTTAAATAATTATTATAAATGTATACAAACCCAGCGATACACTGATTGAGGATATTGACAATGAAATATCTCAGTGGATTGGACAGATGAGTCGCATTGAGAAAATAAGCTGCTAGTCTTTATAAGAAAACAGTGGAGCAAGCCACTGTAAAGGGAAACAGAATGGGAAGGTGAGTAGACAGCGCTTGGCAGTTAAACAGAGTAAGTGTCAATCAATATAAAAAAACCAAAGATAGTAAATTAATATAAAATATATAAATTTAATAATATATAAAAACCAATGCAATATATAAATACATATAGAAAAAATATACACAAATGTAAAAAAAATTGACAAATTGTTAAAAACAAGAAACAATGATATGTGCCTTTAAATACAAATCAACAGACACAGATACAAAGGTAACCACAGGCAGAGTGTCAAATTACTCACTTGCTGATTGGGTTAGCAAAATACCATGAATAGTACATGGATATAGAAACGTGCTGGTCAGTAAAGAAGGAAGAATTGAGAACCTGGCCAGGTAACTTCACTTTAACAAGAGGGACGCGTTTCGTTCGGGGAACTTCTTCAGCCTCTAAGCAAACAGACCAGCATGCCAAGCGCTGTCTACTCACCTTCCCATTCAATTTTACAATAGATTGCAATGTGTCAACTTCTTTCATTTTCTTTTGTTTGCAGAACTACTTATTCACAATGACCATATTTTCTGATATCTTCCACATTGGTTTGAGCATTTGTTGTCTGTGTTGATAATCTCCTCCTTTATCATTTATATTTATCAAATGATATTGATTGCACTTAGTGAAATACTGTCATTCTGAAAAGCATCTGTACCCATGGCTAATAATAAACCAGGCATAGTTGAAGTTAGATTTAATATATCCAATTTGGAAAGAGGAAATGTTACTGTGACATGGAATGATGTACAGTTCCAATGAGTCCCTGGAAAATTTTCCTCACATTATCATTTTTCTTACTTTGCAGTTACAAGTATGTCTTCTATCACACCTTGCTCACATTGGGTTTTATTTTTGGTATTTTGTTTCTGACAACATTCGGGACACAGCTTATGGTTTGATTCAGTTGTGATACTTATTCCCTGTCCATTCCTTTATTTTCAATGGACAATGAAAACTACTTTCTTCTGTTGTGTATATGGAGTAGGAATATTGTTTCTCCTTTTGATACATGCGTAATGTACAAAAAGCTTAAAAACTAGGGGGTGGCAGCATAAATTGTCCCTTGGTTGGTGGTGCAGCCTCCCTCACGGCATTACACTGACCGCACAGACATCAAGGCTGCCTTCACTAGGTAACCAGGATGCAATATGGTGCAGTGGACAGGGACATGAGGCCAATGAGGCATTGTTGTATTGCATGTTAAGGCAATCTGGAGTAGTAGAAAGTTCATGTAAGTAATAAGTGAAACCGGGAGATGTAGGGGTGCAACAAATGAGGGTTGGGGGTGTATACGTTAGGATAGTACAAGACCTAAATGCACCACTGAGTAGAGGAACATTTTAGAGCAGTGCTGGAGTTACTCACAAGAACATTTGATGGTCTGTGGTTATTTTAAACTTGTTATTTACATTATAATAGTGTTATCAAAAAGAAACAAGACTTAAGTCCAACGCCCTCCTTCCAGACATGTTAATAAATGTGTCTGTTGCTTGTTTTACTTTTTGTGAATTTCTGCCAGTTAATTGAAGCATTCATTAGTGATGAGATCAGATTCTGTGAAAGGGTTTGGTCTTACTAGATTCTGCATGCCCCTTGGCATTACTCGGCGCAGGATTAAAAGACAAGTGATTCACTGAGTACAACTAATGGAAAGTTAGGAGGGAAAAATAGTTATTTCTTAATGTACAGAAGTGTCTGTTTATTGAGTAGATGCTTTATTAGAAGTTGGAATGACAAACCAGATGGGGAAACTTTCCACCTTCTCGAGAAATGCCTAAGTTTTGCAGTTAAAATTCTAGTTCCCTTGTAGTGAACAGCCTCTTGGGAATCTGTGAACTGAAAACATATGAATACACAGATTTTAATATACCCTGTAAGAAAGATGGTGGGTGTTATACATCTACAGAATAACAAAACGAAACTCTGCGCTGACACTATGTTATAATTAATAATAAGTTTAATTAAACTATTTTTTTGTCTATGATTATTTCCATTAACGATCAAAAGTAACAATTGCCTTTTTTTGCAGCATAATCTGATAACAATATAAGCAAACAGCTAAGTACAAGTGAGATAGTGAATGTTGCACTCTGCATTCTTTGTCCTCGTAACGACATAACTTGGAGCAAATGAAGAAGAGGAGCTTAGACAGAACGCAAAATGCAATAAAGATGGTGTAATCCCTTTTAATGAAACAGGAGAACATTAAGGAGCCCCGCTCCAAATCAGTTCCAATTTCTGCTGGAAGTCTTCATTAAACTTCCAGGCCACAATGCCATGCATATTGATATAGAGTGCCTGTGATGCTGAACACGCCTCCAGTAGGGGAAGAGATGCTCATTCCCTCCCACCCCATTGGCTGTGTGCTATGCAGTTAATGCAGAGTGAGTTGGCCACATGACCCTAGACTTTGTAATACATTTTTGTTATTAAGCATATCTTAGGGGTTAGCAATGTCACATCAATTGTCACACTATTTAAAAATAAGAGCAAAACATGAAATAAGTGTTTTGGGCCCTAATAGCAAAAGCAGACGGGGTCTCCCATCTCTACAAATGTCTCCCACTAGTTAGGAGTGTGAGGCCCTCTAACCAAATGGAAACCCTAAGCAGACGCATAATTAGCGTATATGTTGGAACCACCGCTCATCCCTGTTTTATACCTGTTGATTGAAAATGTAACGAATGTCTCAACGGAAATGGAAAACTGTTGGTTTGTGTGTGCATCATTCCCACCAAGGCAATTATAATACAGGATAGAAGAAATAATGCTCAGCTTTATATTGTCATGTTCTACAATCTTTCGTTTTTCATTCAGAGCTTCGTTAATTTAGTGTTCTTCTGTAGCAGAGAACCAGTTCTATGAAATATTTGATATATGAGCATAATGTGCATAAATGATCTGATAACACTGATATCAATGAGTTTATTTTATATAATAGAGTTGAGCCCATAACTTATGAAAGTGCTTTAGATAAATAAAGACAAAGTTATATATGAAATCTATTTTTAGAAAATAGTACATATTAGCTTCTTGATGGGTGTATTAAAAAAATGAACATTTTCCAAAATACTTGCTCTTGTCTAGTCAAAGCTTTGTTTTCGGTATAAGTTTTTTCCTTAATGTCCCTTGATATAAAGCCAAGTTACAAAAGATATGTATTTAATCGTTTGCAAATCAGGAATATTCTAAATGTCTTTGTCAGGTTCAGGAACTTTGTTACATATTTTAATGTGCTGAGTCTGCCAATATCTACTGACAGCTTGCTTGAATTTTTCTCTCTAAAATTGCACCTGTCTTTACGAAAACATTCATTTTTGCAAATGCTACCAGGCATGCTCCAAGACATTTTCTTGTTACTTCTTGATCAATTATTTTAGAGGTAGGGGATTTACTCTGACATTTATTTTTATTAGATTAGTAGTGAAGAATTTTACTGCTGTCTTCAAGCAAAGAAGTGCATACCTTTTGTACAATGACTGCTTTTTATACTCTATTATCTTATACTTCACTATTGTGAATATTAAAACAATATGGTAATTCTGTTGTATTAATTGGGCTTGTGTAAGTGAGCCTTTTTATATATGGTAGGAAGCAAAAGGGGGATGTAGATGTATATACAGAGGAAGTCTATTAAAAATACATGGAATAGCCTTCCAGCAGAAGCGGTATAGGTTAATACAGTGAAAAAATTTAAGCATGCATACGATAGGCATAAAGCTATCCTCGGTATAAGGTAAAGCTGGGGACTTATAATTGTGGCAAACACACAAACAACAAAAGAGGGGCCACACTAGATGGGCTGAATGGTACATATCTGCCGAAATGTTCTATGTTTATATTCTTCCATTTATCGGTTAAGCTCTGAGACATCTGTCATTGCTCAGAGCTTAACCGATAACTGTAGAAAAAACTTTTTAAGCAGACAAAATTTGGTCTATGTAACATGTACAGTAAAGAGTGGAAAGATTTTGCTAACGCAACAGAGCCAAATAATGGAGCTATCTGTTTATGTTGCTCAATGCAGACAAGGATTTATGCTTTATTTTCAGTTGGAATTAATTAAACATAACTTGTTTTAAAGTGCAAAACATTTACTTTAAATCTGCTCTCTTAAAGTTGGATTTGTGAAGTGATTTTAGCTATTATGACTGTAGCTAGAAAGCTACGTTAGCATGCATTTCAAGAATTGTCTATAGGTTACATATTACAGGATTGACTCATAAAGTAAAGACATTGACAGTGAAGCAGTGGGGCCTGGCGTCAGCACCTCCAGGCACTAAATTACAGAAATATAGCTTGTAAGGACATGGGACGTGCTTAATACCTGCACAATGCTAGATTGAAACTGAATGAAGAATGTAAAATTAAACAGCTATATTTATGGCATTAAATATTGTGGTAGAATAAGAAGTCATTTCTCAGAGCACTAATGTGCCCTGCTGTAGCTTTCACGTTAACTTGCACATCGAGCAGCAGGCTTTATTTTACTGGAGTATTTAAAACCAGTGGCAATATGCTGCCGATTGTTCACCCCGGGCTATGGAATGCACATAGCAGGCAGTAAGGATTAACACTGCAATAGATATTCTTTATTAATTCAGGACTATGATTTGAAAAACACGAGTACATTTAATAGAACTTTACACTGGAGAGAATAAACAATCAAGTACAAATAATACAACCTGTCAAGTGAACTAGGCATAGTAAAATATTCCGTGGATAAAAGGAGAAAATCAGTGGTGCTACAACCAGGTGTGGCTACTTTTGGCCCGTCGAGCAAAAGCAATGCAGTATCCTAACATGCAATTTCATCACACAGGACAAATATAGTGACAAATAAGGTACAGTGATTCACAAAACAATTGGAGAGTGCTACACACCAGGGCCAAGGCGTCCAATTGCGACCCCACAGCTGTTTCTGTACTACAGATAACATAATTCCTGCCATTATAGAAAGCTGATGGGATATTATGAAGTTTGTAGTTTTGCAGCAACTGAAGGGCTGCAGTTGGACTGCTAGGCACTAGGGCACTTAGAAGTGAAAAGAGGTGCAGCCCCAGCCCATTGAGCGAGGGTAAAGAGCATCCTGGAAGGCAGTTGCTACGCTACCAGCTTTTACTGGTCTTCTGGGAAAATACCAGCTTGGTGGCATCCCTAATGGGTCGATTCATTATAATTTGAGAATTGCTTGAGGGGGTCAACTGTCATTTTGAGACTAAGTCAAATTCGCCACGCCAATTTGACTTAGAACAAAAAAACAGGTTTGAATGTTCCCCATTGAAAGTAATGGGAAGTAAAATGATTGAAGCTATTTTTGAGACAAAGTCAAACTCAGGTGCCGAATTTGACTTTGTGTTAAAAAAAAATGAAAGTTGACCTCCTCCAGCTGTGACTGTTCTGTAAGAATAGCTGCCTGTTTCTTGTACATTGCTTCTTCCTTGATAAAAACACAAGAACAAATTGATTTAATATATCTCTCTGTCTCCATTGACCTTCTCACCCATTTCACATAACAAAGACCCAAAATTATCATATCAGCCTTTAATAAAAAAAATTTGCCTATTATATATGTAAAGATATTTTTGGGGATTCCTTTTGCTCTCCTTAGCAATTATTTCTTTCATATGCCAATGTAGCTTATTTATTTGCCTTTTTTACAGTCTTTGTTGGAATTTTTATATTTTCCAAATGCCGTTGCTGATCCCTCAGCTTTATAATGTTTGAACAAGACTTTCTTTTTGTTTATTTTCTGATTTACCTTCCTGGTTAGCCACATTGGTTTTAGTTGGCTTCTGTTATATTTGTTTACAAAGGGTATACATTTATATGTTGATTTTTTTAGTGTTAGTTTGAAAGCATTCTACTTACCTTTTGTGTTGTTCCCCAAAAATAATCCATCCCAGTCAACAAGGCCAAGCAATGTATTAAACCTGCTGAAGTTGGCCTTTTTAAAATCCACTGTTTTAGTTTGACCTACACTAACTTGCCTTTTTGACTTAATCTCAAAGGATACCATGTTTTGGTCATTATTCTCCATCCCTACTTGGATGGTAGTGATAAGCTCCTCATTGTTAGTTATTACCAGATCCAAGCATGCATTGCATTGTCATTCAACAAATTCAGAAACTTACTGCTTTTAGTAGAATCAGTAGTTCCATTTTTCCAATCGGCTTTTGGGTAATTAAAATCCCCCATAATGATAGCACACTCTGTTTGGGCAGCCTGTGACTGTTGGTTTGTAACAAATTCCCATTAATATGTTCTACCCCCACTGACTATCTAAACCAGTTATTCCACATGTTCACTACTGTCATCATATATATCTGCACACAAATGAAGCAATAATGCTGGTTTGACATACAGACAGACCCCTCCACTTCTTTTGTTTGACCTATATTTTTTTTTGTTTTTTTTGTTTTTCTTAATTTTTTTTTTTTTTTGACACTCAGTAGCGCGAGTTTATCTTATATACTCACAAGAGTTAATTTGCCATCATTGTGTCGTTTTATCTTTGCCCACTATTTCTTTTCTATTTTGTCTGTCGTCCTGGGATCTCTCTCCCGTGTATGATCTTGTTGGAAATTCTGCGGTTGAACGTTACCCTCGTGTTTTAGGGCGACCGTATTCCCATAAACCGGCATGTGAAAATAAGTGAAACATTAAACATTCAAACATACATTTACAATTACACACTTATGCCAGGGGTAGTTCGAGGTTGATCGTATCTCAGCTTCGTTTGGTTCATATCAGGTGTAGCGTTTAAACTTTTTTCAATCTATTTAGTCTGAGGGAGGGCCCTATGGGGGGAACTGGTTCCACCAGGGCTGCCAAATTTTGTAATATGCCAGAAGTCGTTTAATGTTTATGAAATACCCCTTCTCCATCTCCCCAAAGTGATTCATGGTGTCCCTTACAATTCCCCATCCAATCTTGTCGTTTTTTTTCCATTTCTGGGCAATGCACCTTTTCATTGCCAAAAATAGTTGAATAGCTAATTTTCTGTCATCCCCATAAAAGTCATCCATATTACAGTGGAGGAGAGCCTGATCTGCACGTATTGGTAAGTTGCGGTTGAAGAGGGAAGATAAAACCTGAAAGATCTCTCTCCAAGTCTCCTCAACTCCTCTACACTCCCACCAGATGTGGGCATAGCTCCCCTCTTTGCTCTGGCATCTCCAGCACTGGGGTGTTTGCGATTTATCAAATTTATTCAGAGATAGAGGGACCCAATACCATCTAAAAAACAGCCTAAACTGCATCTCCTGTATATTGATACAGTGAGTGGCTTGTTTTGTATGGATCCTTCCCTTTTCCCATAGCTCTTTCTCTACCTCCTTCTTAAGATCTGTTATCCATTTGCCCCAGGCCTTTGGCGAAGTACTAGGATTAAGGTTGTCTAGCAGATGGCACCAGTTCTTTAATCTGCCCCTTTTGGGGTTGTTCTCAAATATTTTTTCCAGTAAAGGCAGCCCTGGTTCTTCTTTAGGCCTAACCACCTGTTTCCTTGTAAAGTGGAGGAGCCTTAATATCCCAAAGGCTTCTTTCCAATGGAGCCCCAATTCCTCCATTACTTGTTTTAATGGTTTAGTCCCGTTGCCTTGTATTAAATAAGCAAAGGTCAAGTACTTTTCTTTAAAGGCCTCACTAAAGGAGATGTCATCAATTAGATCCATACTAACATTAACTGGGATGGTTTTAATGATCTTGTTTGATAAACCTACTCTCCTCTTTAAAGCGAGCCAAATGCCCAGCGTGCCCTTCAATATGATGTTATCTGAGGCAGAAATTAGGGAAAGGGTCTTAGATCTATTTAGCCAGAGGCTGTTTTCCAGCGCCATCGGCCCTATCATATCCTGCTCAATCCAAAACCAATCCTCCCTGTGAAAGTCCGGGAGTTGAGTTCTATATACATGGTGTAGCATGCTGGCTTCAGCATATCTAGCCAGGATTGGCAGACCCAGACCTCCTTTATTACCTGGTTTGTTCAACCACTGTCTTGCAATTCTTGGTTTTTTATCTCCCCAAATATAACCGCCAACCATATTTTGGAATTGCTTACAATACGTAGCGGATATTGGGATTGGGATCATCCTTAATAGGTACAGCCACTTGGGTATAATGTATGATTTAATGGAATTCATCCTTCCCATCCAGGATATATTCAATCTCTTCCACTGGCCTATCTTCTGTTGTAGATCTCTAAATAGGGGTGAATAATTTATATTTAAGATGTCGTTGGTGTCTTTTGGTATCCAAACCCCTAAATATGAAATGGAAGATTCCGTCCATTCAAAGGGATATCTACCCCTCATTTCGTTAAGTACATTAGGGGGTATATTAATCTCCATGGCCTGGGTTTTGTTAATATTCAGTTTGTAATTGGAGTGGAGACCAAAAGTATCTATTTCCTCCAATACTTTCCTAATTGATCTACCTGGATTAGTCAGCGTCAGCAAGATGTAATCCGCAAACAGGCTGATCTTGCATTCTCTCCCTCCCACCGTTATCCCCTGGATCTCCAGGGCTTTCCGGATCCTAATGGCTAGTGGTTCAAGCGATAAAATGTAAAGGATTGGGGCCAATGGACATCCCTGTCGGGTGCCATTCCTCACATTGAACCAATCTGAGCCCAGCCCAGGGCCAGAAATCTTAGCTGCAGGAGATGTATATAAGGCAGGGCTTGACAAATTTATTTTATTCTAGGAGCCAGCAAAAAATTTTAGGAGCCAGACAATCACGCAAACATACACGCAATTCATAAACACACACACCAACCCACGTCACATATACACCCCACACACACCAACCCACGTCACATATACACCCCACACACACCAACCCACGTCACATATACAGCCCACACACACCAACCCACGTCACATATACAAACCCCACACACCAACCCACTTCACATATACACACACACACACACTTCACATATACACCTCCCCCCACACCTCACATATATACCCCCCCTTCACATATATACCCCCCCACACTTCACATATATACCCCCCTTCACATATACATCCCTCCCCCCCTTCACATATACACCTGCCCCCACACTTCACACATATATACCTCCCCTTCACATATACACCTCCCCCCCCACACTTCACATATATACCCCCCCCCTTCACATATACATCCCTCCCCCCCACTTCACATATCCAACTCAAACATACACAAGTTTTTTTTTTTCCCTTCTTAACTTCTGAGTGCTGGGTTGACAACCCAGCACTTAGCCGAAAGAGCCATGAAGATCGGCTGCGGCACGAATGTTTCCCCTCCCTGCTGCCTTACCTCATTGCTGGGGAGGGGGAACATTCGTGCCGCAGCCGATCCTCATGGCTCTTTCGGCTGAACACTAACACACGTGTTGCGCGAGGGGGCGGAGCTTGCTGTCTGTCCCCTCGCGCTGCAAAAGACGGATGGCAGCGGCAAGGGGAACATTAGGGCAACGGCACCCAGGCGCCAGGCTCCATTTCCAGGTCGCCATGGCGACCTGGCGCCCGGGGTTTGTCGAGCCCTGATATAAGGCCATGACCGAGTCGATTAGACCCTCCCCAAAATTATATGCCCTTAGAGTTTCCTCCAGAAAGCTCCAATCGACCCGGTCAAAAGCCTTCTCAGCATCTAAGGCCATTATGACTGAGGGGATTTTATGTTTATTGACGTACTCTATGAGGTTAATGATCCTCCTTGTATTTCCCATAGACTGACGTCCTTTTACAAATCCAGTTTGGTCTATATGTATAATAGAGGTCACAGTGGATTTAAGCCTGTCTGCTACTATAGAGGAATAGATTTTCGTGTCCAGGTTGATTAATGATATTGGCCTATAATTACTTAGCAGTGTTGGATCTTTTCCTGGCTTAGGGATGGGAAGTATAGCTGCTTGGAGCATCTCGCTCGGGAATGATCGCCCCTGTTTAATCTCATTGAATGCGCCCATTAGATGAGGTGCGATAATAGCCGCAGTTTTTTTTATAAAACAGGGCTGAAAATCCATCCGGGCCTGGGGCTTTATTAGTCTTAAGCTTATCTATGGCTCGCCTCACTTCCAATAATGAGAAGGGAGCTTCCAGATCCAGCTTTTGTTGCCGGCTTATCTTTGGGAGCCCTGTCTGAGCTATATAGAGCCTCGTAGCTTTGTTATCTTTACTTAAGGGCAGGTTATATAAACTGTGATAGAGTGATATATTTTCTAAACAACATGGACTCTCCAAATTGCATGTCATCCCACCATGTTTCTGTTATACCAATAAAGTAGTCGTTTTTAATTCCTGCTACCAGCCCCAATTCCCATATTTTATCTGTTAAAATTCTGCCATTTACAGGCATACACTTAATGTTGTTTATAAACTGTACTAACTAATCCCCCAGATCAGTGGTGTATCTGGGTTTTGTGCTGCCCCAAGCAGACGAAATTCGGGCACACCCCCTCCCCCCCAAGACATGTCCCATCACACCCCCGTTACACACCCACGACATGCCCCATCACCCCATTACATGCCACCATCACCCTGATTAATGACCCATTACATGAGCCCCATCACCTCCATTACATGACCCCTATCACACATCACATTAAGACTCACATCACGCTCATACACCCATCAGACTCGCATCACACTCAGTCACAAACACAGACTCCCATCACACTCAGTCATAAACACAGTCTTGCTTCACACTCAGTCACACACACAGACTTTCCATCACACTCAGTCACCCACTCAGACTCCCATCACACTCAGGCTCATACACTCATGCTCCCATCACACTCACACTCAGTCACGCTCACAAAATCCCATCACACTCAGTCACACACACTCTGACTCCCATCACATTCAGTCATACGCATTCTGGTAGCGAGCAAAAACTTGCTAAACGACGGGGGAGAAAGCGAAGATACACTACTGCCTCAGATTCACATCATTATGGAGGAACTAAGTCGCCTTCCCTTCTGATACTGTCTAGCCGAATGTTTATTGGCCCCTCCCTCCATCCGTCTAGTCAAGCCCATGAGACCATCTTGCATTCAAGTGCAATCCATCCTGACTATAGAGAACACTAAGTGAAATCAGTCGAGTGCTCTAGAAACCCAAAGCTCTCACCAAATCTTCAAGCATGCATGTGATGTAATGTATTACATCAATACATTAAACATTAATGTATTATATTGTCATAGTATATTAGCATAATAGTACCGTATTTTACTAGAATATAAGACGACTCTGATTACAAGACAACCCCCAAACTTTTGTTCATTATTTAGGAAAATAGGAAAAAATATGAATATAAGACTACCCTATAGGAAAAAAAGTTGTTCCTTGTAAATATTCACATGTAAACTGATTTTTCATATTTAATAAAAATTCTGCCCCCCAGACTTAGCCAATACTGCCCACCACACAGTAATCTGCCCCCAGACTTAGCCAACACTGCCCCCCACACAGACATCTGCTCCGTAAACTTAGACAATGCATCCTTCACAATCTACTACCCACTACACAGCCTTCTGAGCCCCCAGACTTAGCCAATACTGCCCTCTACACAGCTATCTGCCCCCAGACTTAGCCAATATTGCCCCCAAGACTTAGCCAATACTGTTGCTCCCAACCCAAAACTTAGCCAATACTGCCCCCCTTCTCGAATTGCTCCTCCCCTCTCAACTTGCTCCACCCCTCCTAACTTTCTCCTCCCCCTCCCGGACTTGTTCAATGTATCCCTGGAAGCTAGTGGGGGCAGCTGGTGGATGAATGTGCGATGCGCACAGACATCCTTCGATGCTGCCCAACACTTCCGTCTTCTATGACAGACTGCCGGAACGTCACGTGACCTCCTGGCTTCCATCATATAAGACCCGGCATAAGTTCTGGGCAGCTGCGGAGGATGTCAGCACTCATCGCGCAAACATTCACCGGCTGCTTCCAAGCAGGATCCACGTCCCCTACAGCTCTGTGGGGGAACTGGATCCCAGTCTTATAGTCAGACCTCTATTTGAGGTCTGATTATAAGACAAACCTTGTCTTATATTCAAGCAAATATGGTATATACGTATTTTTATGTTTGAAATATGTTTCGTTTAATTCTTTTACACTTTTCTGATCAATTGAACCACAAGAAATTTGGAAATTTCCATTTATTTTGCGGTGGGTTCAGTCTTTTAAGAGTAAGGAAAATCCACAGGATGTCTCTGTCAGACTAAACCTCCCCCGAATTGAATGTGTCTAAAGAATGGCGGGAAATGGGTGATTTCATGCCAAGATCGTATTGGGTAGCCAAACTGCGGATTTCGGAAAGGATCGTGGCATATTTAGTAGTCCTTATAATGTGTATAAATGCACATCACTTTACACCTACCTGAGACTGGGGCAGCTACTGGTTGAAACAAATAATGCAGTGGCAAATCGGTCTTCCATAAAATATACATTGCTTGCTTGTAATAACCCCATATCCAAGTTATGTAGAAAACTAGTAACTTGGGATTACATCATTACTATACTAAGCAAGTAATATGAAATGCTAACAGAAAGTGTAAGTAAAGAAATAAAGAATATGTGGCAGTTGACATGCTGGAACTAGACCAGTGTATTCTGATGGGATAAATAATTGGATCTAAGCATGCTAGGACACCGCCTCTGTCCTTTTCAGAATTCTCCACATAAATTTTCTAGTTAATTTCAGTCCATTTGTTATATGTCCAGACCTTTTTAAAGCGGCCTAGTACGTTTTAAACCAGTCATTTACAGATGTGCCCACTGCATTTCACTCTTTCCAACATACTAGAGGATTTGTAAACTTACCCAAATATTTTGAAACTTTTCCACTCTATAGGACCTACTTCGTAATGAGAGAATTGAAGACAAGAATTTCAAACTTAAGGCCAAAGTAACAGAGTTGGAAAAATGTTCCCATTCAGTTGCATTGGAGAATTTTTTCAACTCGGCTACTTTGGCCTTAAGTTTGAAATTCCCATCTCAATTCCCAGAAATTCTTTATTTTATTTTTATCTAACTAAACACTCAGTGTTGCAATAATTCCATAAAATAGCTTTGCAAATGTAACCTATCAAGTGTATGTTGACTCAGCTATGCAAGAACCAGGGTTTATGATGTTCATTAGCATTAACATGTACTATGAAATATTTTGCCCAAATCTCCTACCATATATTCTGAGTTATTTTTTATTCAGAAAGCAGCATTCTACAACACATTAGGAGAGGAAATTCATCATCTAAGTTTCATGTAAACTCATTATTATTTTAACAAAACAGGTACTCATCCTTCTTGGCACCTAACACTCTGATATTCTTTTTTTTTTTGTTTTTTTACTCAGGATTTGCTTTTTCTATTTATTTTTAACATTTCTATTGATGACCCCCCAAAGATAGGGCTTGGCAAATATTTGGAGACTTCAGGAACCAAACCGACTATTTCAGGAGACAACCTAGTTATGTTTAGGAGCCGCGAAAAGTTGGAGTTTGTCATGCTCTGCCCACTAATATACAATATTGTGTGTGTGTGTGTGTGTGTGTGTGTGTGTGTGTGTGTGTGTGTGTATCCTACTCACTAGCACAGGGAGGCATCCACAAGAAAGAAGCCTTCTTATTCTAATTATCTGTGGTGAGCCACACTGTAATAATTTATTTAATTGTTATTTATGAATGAAGCAACATATTCCATATAGCACTGCTGCAAAGTGTCTAATAGTTACATATAATTTGTATACAAATAGACAAAATACAGTACAAAAGGAACTGAGGGCCCCTGTTCTTGAGAGTTTATTAACTAGCTGCAGTTACCACTTCTTACCTAATAGGTAGATTTGCTGACTTCCCCAGGCCTGAAAATGATGGGTTGCTATGCCTTTTAACTCTTGAAGAGAAGTGTGGCCATGCATTATCCGTGCATATACATTTGGAAATGAAAGAGTTAAACAAGGGCAGCTGTTTCAGTAAATAGCTGTAGGGTGCAAACATGATCTCAAAGGTGCTATGTGCTTCTCCATAACGCCCTACCCCCTTAAAACTTTTTGGAATGCACCTCTGAACAAGTGTATTTATTGCAAGGGCTTTCAAGGTCCTTAACTTTGTGAAAGGTTTTTATTTTGTTTTCTCTTCTGTGATCGCTTGTTATAAAGTTACAGTCTTCTTTTTCACTGATTAAATGAAAAGTATCAGATTCCTAGTAAAAGTGAAGTTGATTGGAGGGGAGGGCTGACAACTTGTGGGCCAGGGGTGGGGCAAAAACAATTTTGTGGCCTATAGTGCAATTTTACCAGACCACCATGTTATAATCAAATTTAGACCAGTCACACACAAACACATCAAAGTTGACAGTGTTAATGGATACAATCTCATCTCACTTTAATACACTTCCTGTTATGTTTTCCAAGCAGGAAGGTATATGACATTGATTTCATGCCACCATACTGGTCCTCAATGGATACAATCTCATCTCACTTTAATACACTTCCTGTTATGTTTTCCAAGCAGGAAGGTATATGACATTGATTTCATGCCACCATACTGGTCCTCAAGCATGACCTAGCCAAGCTTTTATAAACAGACATTGCCCATACTTCAGTGTAAATGAAAGTGACATGCAGGTCACTTGTCCAGAGTGTTACATTTTGGAATGGCCCTGTGGGAGACACATGGTTTGTAGTCTTAATTGCCTCATTTTAGGTCAAACTGTTTCTGTTTGTACCATGAATATGTTCTCTGTTGCTTTTTGTCCACTTTGCACATATGCCTTGGCCACAAAACATTGAATGTTATTATTTTTAGTTTGGAACGCCTGGATGTAAATCTGGCTGCATCAGGTAATCATTTTATTCATTGATAAAAATAAACCAGTGCAGTCTAGTAGGATGCATTTGATGCAAATATTCTGAATTAGTGTGAAAGTTTTAAGTTGAATTTTACCCTTAGTACTGTTCTTTAGTTTTCCCAGTCACAAGTAGATAATCCATATGCATTGAACATGCTTTGAATTGATACCCGCCATATGATCCTTGCTGTTCACTGTTTGGAATTTCCAGACTAAAATAATCCTTCACCTTCAATTTGTGTCACGCTGAAATAATTCGCTCTCTCACTGTGGAATCCTATACCATACACAGACAGTTGCTTGTGGTAACTCACTGCTGCACTGAAGCTAATACAGTGCTCACAGATAACTCGCACCAAGAGTGATTCAGTGAGGAGCAGTAAACATTCATGAGGGAAAAAAATCATTGATTTTTGTCCAATGACTTAACACAGCGCATATATGCACAATAACCATTTTAATGCTGTAAGAAACACAAACAGTACTCCCTAAAGCACTGAAAGGGTTAATCTTGGATACAAATATATGCCGGGGGAGCCTCAGTGCCTCCACCAATACCCCCACTCCATCCCATCAAGCCCACTAAATGTAACTGGGGATGGACATGTTGCCCGGACCTCTATTAATGCTTGGGGCAAGGGTTTTTGCCAAATGCCCCTTGCCCCCTGAACAAATAATGTGAATATGCCCCCTAAGTATTACACCAGTGGTTCCACGGGGCCTGGTGATATTCACATGGGCTCTAAATAAAAATGAATTATTTACCCCCTAGGACCAGAGGCTGGCGATATTCCGCTAGCCCCTAAATAAAAAGTAATTAAAGCCCCAAAATTCAATAAAATAAATATATGTAATAAACAATTATTAATACCCTATCTAGCCCTCTTACCTCTATCTTACCCAGTATACAGAAACTTTCACAACAAATACCCTTTGAAAATCACTGTCCACCTCCCTTGCACACAAAGGGTACCCTGTAAAAAATTTTTAATATTGTAATAAAAATATCTGTTTAATAAAAATATTGCGCCGCCAAAAAAGAAAAAACCCCAGATCTATCTACAATATGCCCCTGTCCCCTAAATAAAGATGTTTTTCCTGGTCCCAGCAGCCAGCAAAAAAAACCCTGGCCCCTAAATAAAGGGGGAGAATATTATTTTTATTAAGTGGCAAGGGGAATATCGTTGACCACGTGCCCCAGGGGGGAAACAATTCATTTTTATTTAGGGTCCAGGGGTATATGGCCAGCCTCTTGTCCCAGGGGAAATTAGCTATGTAATGGGAGGAAGGGCCATTTGGCAGCCCCGGCCCTATGAGGCCAGTGTATTAATATTATGAGGCCCTGTGTTATTGTAGATGACAAAGCCCCTTTATTTATTTTATGGGGCCAAGGGGATTTTGAGCAGCCCCAGTTACATTTAGAAGGCCATTTTGCAAGCTCCCAGGCCTGGTATTATTTTTTGGGGGGTGGAACTGTAATGTAGCTGGAATGTAAATTACTCTTTTTTTTTTTAGGGATTTTTTTTTCTTCCAAAACAATGTTATTCCCTTACTTGTGCTTTAAAGCATGGCATTTTTGAGGTGTGTGGTCAAAATAATGAGCGTTAGAAAATTCTTAAAAACTTATGCCAACTGCTGGTATTGAAAACAGGACCGCTCTGACGGTGTTGCTCTATTGCCTCGATGTCGAGGCATTAGTCAGCACCAACATTTTCAATCTAGGGCACCCACGATTGCTCCACGGAGCAACATGCTCCTCCAATATAGCTGCTGCCTTCTTGTGGGTAGAGCGTCGGTATTGAAAAAAAAATTCACATCCATCGCTCTGATGCTGTTGCTTGACTGCCCCTCAGCATTGTAATAAAAAAAAGTACTTAATTAGTTAAAATCTAGGGTTAAGGTTAGAATAATTGTTAGGATTAGAATTAAATTAGGTTTAGCATAAGGGATAGGGTTACAATTAAATTAAAATTAGAATAAATTAAGAGGTAGCATAAGGGTTTGAGTTAGGGTTCAATGTAAGGTTTTGGTTGGGGTCAAAAGGTCTCTGTAGAAAAAAAACACTATTTTTGTTGTTTTTTGCCCGATAACTAGCAAACAACTGCAGAAAAACATGGAAAAAAAGCGTATTTATGAACTCGGGATAACATTTAGAAACTATTTAGATGTTTTTTTTTTTTTAAATGGTTGTATTTGTGTAAATTATTTTTAGGTCAAAGTTAGAAAACATGTTTTGTTTTTTTCGTCATCATATTTTATGATTTTTTTTGTAGTAAATTATACGATATGATGAACATAATGGTATCTAATGTAAGCCCATCTTATGACAATAAAAACAACATATAATTTGTGTGGGTACAGTATGTGAGAAAGAAGAAAATGACAGCTAAACACAAACACGCAAGAAATGTCAAAACAGCCCTTGTCACTAAGGGAAAGACAAGTTCAAAAAGTCATGTCACAAAGGGGTTAAATATGTCTGTGATAGTATCTGTTTCTGACATCACCTTGTGCTCTGTTATGCAAATGATTCCTTTCAATGGGATTTTCCGTGGAGTATGTAATTTGCATATCTTGCCTCAAGGTGACATCATAACTAGGGCACACCACAGATACATTTAAAAACCCTTCTATCTCTTAACCCCTTCCCGTCCTTATGACGAGTTAACTCGTCATAAGAGCCGCAGGGTTAGCGACCTTATGACGAGTTAACTCGTCATGCAGTCTAGCCGGCGGTGCGCTCCGTGGGCACCGCCAGCTAGTCTGCAACGGGTCCAGGACTAAGCCTCGCACCCGAGGCAAAGCTCCTGGACCCGATCGGTCGATTTCCGGCCATGTGATCGCGGTGATTTAGTCATCACCGCGATAACATGCAAATTAGATGGCAAAGTCAGTGTGTTCACACACTGACTTTGCCTCTAATTCACTCCCTGTGCTTCACATTCTTATAGTGAAGCACAGAGAGTGACCTGTAAGTAAAAATAAATTAATTATACACACATAGGTAAAAAAAAAATAAAAAAAAAATTAACCCTTTCATTGCTGATCACAGTTTTTAACTGTGATCAGTTTCCTTCCACTTTATGGCCCTCATTTAGTTTTTTTTTTAACAGATTTTTTTATTTTTACAATTTATAAAGTTTTTTTGAATAAATAAAGGTAATTTTAATATATTTATTTAATAAAATTTAACCCCTGCATGCCTGTTGCATGATTTTTACTGATCTGACATCGCACTCTTCAGAGTTTTTTTCTGTCTTTTTTGTTATGGGGGGTTTGGGAACCAATATTTTTCTTTTTTATTAGTTAGTTAATTAGGGGGGATAAGTGGGTTAGTGTTGCACTAGTTATGTAGCTTATTATTGGGAAAATAATGGGGAAAAACTTTTTTTTCCTCAAAAATTTCCTCTTTTATATGTATTTCTTAATACTAAAATGTAAATCATTTTTATGTATAGGGTATCAAAAGAAAGCTCTAACTGTCCTCTAAAAAACAACATATAACTTGTATGGGTGCGTTAAATGAGAGAGAGGAAATTTATGTTTCAAAAACCGCGTATTAAAAATTGAAAAACGCTCTGGTCCTTGGCCCAGGAAAATCCCTGGTCCTTAAAGGGTTAATTTGCTTGCAGTTCTGTTTATAGAGGTTTTTTTTCTATGTTCACAGTATAAATAATGTTTAGGTGGTAGAGTCCCTCCAATGGCTGAGATGGCTCAGTAGCACATTTTTATAACTTGACTTTTAATACCTGACTTTTGCAGTTCACTTGTCAGTTCACTACTGATCTCATTTTAGTGAATACAACCCATATGCAAACAATGCAATTAAAAATAAAAGGTTAAAGTAAAGCACATAACCATTTGCTCAATTAATTAAAAGATCTATAGAGTTTCAATGGCAAGTATTGTTGCAGAGTTACTGCCATCCTAATTTCCATGGCTACTGCTTCAAGAAATTCAACCCATTGAGCATAATATTCAAAAATGTGGGCAGAAGTCAGCTGCCTCTATATTATTTTATAGAAAAAAAGACATTCAGATGTAAAAGCAAATTAGTTAAAGATGTTCTCCCACCAAAAAAAAAACAAGGGTTTACTCAATATAGAGAGCAATGCTTGAAATTGACATGGACATTTCAAACTTTAGGCCATTGCAGCCAAAAAATATACAGCTGTGTAGGATAATTTTTCCAACTTAGCTACTTTGGCCTTAAAAGGTCCTGTCTGGTGCCCAAAATGCAGTCTGTTACAGTCCACACAGTGTATTTTATTCAAGCACCACAGGAAGTGACTAAATGAAACAACACTTTATATGCTCAGTGTCTATATAATCAGTGCTGCCACACTAATCACGGGGGGAGAGATTGAGTCAAATATTAGAAATGTGATTTTATGCAGAATGCCTGCATCAGATGACACTGGAATTCAAGCAGTAATCTTCATCTTTCACCAAAGTTTGTTTGGGGACTAGACTGTCCCTTTAAATTGGAAATTCCCATCTCAATTCCCTGCAATTCCCTCTTTACTTAGTTGTACCTCAAGTGTATTAGCACATAAGGAAATAATAGTAAGCAGTTTTTATTTTGTTTTATTACCTTAATCTTTTCAAAGAGACTTAGGCACCCTTATGAAGGCAGATCCACTGTTACTATGGCAATATTTTCTTTAAACCTATCAGCCCCATCTGCTTGTGGCACTGACTGCAAGATATAATTATTTCTCCTGGAGAAAATCTCAATCGGACAGAATGTTGTCATTAAAAAATGATTTAAAATTAATAAGGAGGTGCTTTACTATTATATGGAGCTCTCTAAAAGTTTTATAGTCATCAGGGTCGGTAAGACAGCTTATTTAAGAGGAGCTCCAGTAAGTCTCTAAAAAAGAAAAGTTGCAATCATTATTGAAAAGTAAATTAGTTACAGGCTTATTTTATTTTGCATTGTTTTTTGTAGGGATCGACCGATATTGATTTTTTAGAGCCGATACCGATACCGATAACCTGTGAACTTTCAGGCCGATAGCCGATAACTTATACCGATATTTCGTGCATTTTAATTTTTTGGGAAAAAAAACAATTTCTACACAAATCTGCTGTTAAATGAACATGTTTATTGTTAACGTTTAGCTTTTTTTTGTAAATCTTTTTCATTGCTAAATAAAAATAAATAATGCAGCAAAACAATGGTGATATGGTCAAATACAACAAATTGGACCACTTTTTTTTTTTTTTTTAAATAAATATCAGTCAAAATGTTCAATTGCACATAGTCCATACTTAGATTAAATCTTAGTAAAATGAGCAGCAATGACATAGGCAATTATATCAAAGGGACACTACAGTAAATATAAGCAAGGCATCAAAACAGCTTAATTAACCCCTTAGTGACAAGACATTTTCACCTTGACTTTCCCTTGGTGACAATGGCTGTTTTGACATTTCTAGGGTGTTTGTGTTTAGCTGTAATTTTTTGCTTTCTCACATACAGTACCCACACAAATTATATGTTGTTTTTATCGTCATAAGAAGGGCTTTCATTAGATACCATTATGTTCATCATATCTTATAATTTACTACAAAAAAAATCATAAAATATGATGAAAAATTTTAAAAAACCCACTTTTTCTAACTTTGACCTAAAATATAATTTACACAAATAAAATCATTAAAAAAGACCCCGGCTAAATAGTTTCTAAATGTTGTCCCGAGTTCAAAAATATGCATGTTTCCATATTTTTCGGTATTTTTTTGCAAGTTATGGGGCAAAAACCAAAAATAGTGTTTTTTGGTTTTTTCCTATATTGATCTTTTGACCCCAACCCGATCCCAAAATTTAACCCTAACACTAAATTTAACCCCAACTCTAATCCTTATTATATCCCTTAATATTTTTTAACTTTAATTTAATTTTAACCCTATCCCTTATGCTAAAAAATATTTAATTTTAACCCTATAGGCTAATATAGCTAAATAACCTATTTTTATTTAATTAAATATGTATTTTAATTATTTTCCATTGCAATGCTACTAAACTACCACTAGGGGTAGTCAAGTAGCATATTCAGAGCGACGGAAGTGAAGTTACTTTCACTTCCGAAGCTCAGACCGGCAGAGGACTTAGCCATATTGACGGAGCAGCATGCTCCGTCAATATGGCTCCCCACGATCGCTCCGTGGGGCGATCGTGGGGGTCCCAAAATAGAAATATCGGTGCTGGCTATTGCCTCGATGTCGAGGCAATAGACCAGCACTGTTAAAGCGGTTTTCGCGATCGTTGATCGCGAAAACTGCTTCATTCAAATATTATCGGCATTATCGGTAAAGTTAGATGCCGATACCGATAGTTTAGGAAACTGTGAATATCGGCCGATAATATCGGTTAATCCGATAATCGGTCGATCCCTAGTTTTTTGGTACCTGCATTAATACACACAGAGGGGCATGTACTAAAAAAAACGCAAATATTTTATGTGCCAAACTATTATTGCACTTTGCTCCTATTGCAATGTAATAAACATTTAACACTCAAATAGCACATACCAGCAAATTGCGAATAAAAACGGGCATAATTTCAAATAAAAACAGTACATTTTGCGAATATTTTTTCTACCTGTTTTGATAGCACTTGCTAAAAGCTGGTGTAATTTTCACACGCAAATAAGAATTATTTTTCACAAAATATTTGCAAAATTGTTTAGCATGCGCAAATATAATCACAGTTTATTTACGCAACCGGAAAAATGCGCACTAAATAAAAATAAACGGAAGAGGTGCAAATCAGGAAAAAAAGGCGCAAAATGTTACAAATAGTCGCAAATTGGTCCTTACTTATGTTTTACCTACTTTTTTCCCTACTGCACTTGTTTAGTACATGACCCCGATAATAGATTAACCTGGCTTTAAAAATATCAAAACAAACACATGTTTTAATGACCTAAACATTTTATTTCTTCTTTATTTTCGATTTGTGTTTGCTCTGTCACTGATTCTTGCTCATGGTTTCAAAGGTTAATCTGCTCCATGCTGTGTGTCAGGTAGGAATTGACAAAGTGTAACTCAGTACATCTGACAATTTCCAAGTCACATGCAGCTATGTTTCCTGCCTTGGAAAGCTATAATCAGCCTTACTTCATACTTTAGCACAGAGGCAATTAAGTGTTTGCCTAAGAGGATTGGTGGCCAGGAATAAGTCAACGTCTAATCAGACACAGGCCTGCACTGGGCACCCTGCCATAACATTTATTACGTATGCATTTCTCAACTACCAAGATGGCTACTCACTGCAGAGCTTGGGAGTGATCTGTGTGAGGAAACAGGATGCTTATTTGGCGTTGTCTTTAGAAGTCCTTTGAGAGATGTTTATGTGAGCTGTATATAGAGATGCACATTCTTGTACACACAAATGGGCAATGTCTGTGGATGTGTTCGAGCTCAGAAGGAGGAATATAATATTGATCCTACCAAGGCTCCCTTCAGCCCTGCAAAGAACTCTCCAGGCAGGAAATTTTTCAAAAGAAAAAAGTCAGACAAAAAGAAAGAAATCGAAAATAGCAATGGAATTACACCCACAGATGCAGCTACAGTAAAGAATGGAAATAGCCATCTGTGTGAAGATCTCTTACCATCAGTAAGTACCAATACTCCTTGCAATTATGATGATAATGCACATCTTTCTGAAAATGGCTCAGTTTTTAAGGCACCCGTCGTGGCTATACCTGCACTCTGTAACTTTAATTTGTGTGAATCTGGTGATACAGAATCAAATGCTCCAGAGGAACGCAGGCTACAAAACAGTGACTTCCTCTCACAAGACGGAAAACTTTCTTCTCGAAGCATTCCAAATGAAATAACATTCCATAAACCGACAAGTCCCTGCTATACTGAAAGAGCATCCACTTCTAGTGCTATCAACCTCACTGCAGGGCCATGGACCACTAATATAAACTTATTGGAAAGTGATGCTGAAATACAGAATAAAGGAGAAAGCTCTGACCAATTGTTCTATGCAAGGTATTATACAGTTAGTGACAAACATTGTGTGGCTGCTGTACCTCAATTTACAAAGGATGGCCTGGTTCGATGTACCCCTCCACACAGGACTAAGGTAACTCTAGCTGTGTCTGTATTATGACAATAATGACCTTGTGAATCAGCTAATTTCAGATTGTATTTGTGCAGCGATACTTGTACAGTTCCTTGCAAACAGAAAGCATTCATTGTACATTGGGTGAACATACAAGTCAGGTTGTTATGACCTTTCAGTGGAATGATAGAGAAAGTAAACAATCCATGCATCTGACCTTTGCACTAGTTATCAGTCAGCATTACATTTCCAGGCTGTAGAAGAGCGTGATTTAACTGATTCAAGGACTAGTTTTAATACCGTATAAAAGTTACACTGCACTGGATTCTCAAATAAAAACAGTAACTTGGTTCATTATCACGGTGCTGCCGTATCATTGTAAACTGGGGTTTTCCTTATAAACATTATGAGCATTACTTTTTATGCAGTAAACTTATGCGGAGTAGAAAATAGTTTCTTTAATGATGTGCAGAAAAGATCCAGTATTAAATGACAGCAAAGTGGGAAGTGCCGACAAATCGAGTGATATTCACAGCATGACGCGTTTCACGCATCTAGCGCATAAGCAAATGATCAAGCACTAGATACGCAAAACATTCTGTGAATATCATTTAACTTGTTGGCACTTCCCACTTTGCTGTGATTTAACCCTGGATCTTTTTTGCGCATCATTAAAGTCACCTAATTTTCATCGGAATCTGTGAGTGTCGTTTTCTCTGTATTTTTTATTTTGTGTACCTTTGATCGATTGGTGATAGCGACACACCAGCAGATTCACCGGGAACAATAGATTGTTGACCACCCACCTGTGAGCCCAAATCCACCTCTTTCTATAGAAAATAGTTTCTTCCTAACACTTTTTTTTTTAATTGAGTTTGATTTACATCTTTAGTCAAGATTGGCCTTGTGGAAAGCAGCAAAAAAGCGAAATAAATAAGATTCTAGAGATTAATATAGAAGGTATCACTAATCTATCAACTTTTTGCACTATTTGATGAACCCTTGGCCCTCCAAGACGGTATTTGGGGAAAAAAAAAGATTGGAATTAGGACTGGGTATCTAGATTTGTATTACAAACCAGATTCTTGTGAAGGTGTCCACGTCACTGGCTTGTTGACACTATTAAAAAAATGGCTACTTCACGGCTGGATTGGGTAAAACTAACACTGTAGACTGCTATATACACCTTGCTGATAAGCACCTTAAAATATATATTTTTAATGAGCGTCTTTGCATTTAATCTTGCACCCTTACATTCTCTAAAAATAAAATGTCATTATTTTGGGAGCGTGATATGCATGACATATGCATATGACTGGGGGTGCTCTAAAGGGGTGCTGTAGACAAATTCCTGGTGTGACTTATGGAAAATCACACAATAATAGTGAGAGAAGTATCTGTTGATCTGCTGCACCTTTTCCTCCACAAAAGTATGTCACTGAAAATCTGTTAATCATTAAGAGGATTTTTTGATAGATTTTCCTATACATATCAGCCAAGGGATTCTTGAGAAATTGCTTGATCAAAACCAGAACTAAGGTTCCCTGCCACTGTCTTAGTAATAAAGTATAAATGTCTTGCCATGCAAAATGTGTTTTCACCTGCTTCTCAACCAAGGATATATTATAGCCACTTGATGCTCATAAGAACTATACTTCACATGTATTAAAAAATACTGAAATTAAGAAAGGCCACATCAGCTTTGCTCCTCTGGTTTAAAGAACAACTAAACGTTATTTTTCACTTGTGCTTCAGAAGCACAAGTGAAAAATGAGTTGCCCCTAGTGTGAGGATAAGCTGATACGTACTTTTGACACGTCATGCCAGTATATTCTCTGACCGGCAGCTGCCATGCTTCCATGAGAAGCAGGCACCCGTCTGGTTGGTGACTGGCTGTCTCTGTTACTGCATAGAGAGACCCTCGTATTTGCATGGGATCAGCAGGAGGGATGTTACCGTATTTGCTCGATTATAAGACGACCCTGATTATAAGACGACCCCCCAAACTTTGGATATTCCTTTAGGAAAAAAACTAAAAGCCTGAATATAAGACTACCCTATAGGAAAAAAGTTAAACTTGTATATCTTCACATGTAAATTGCTTTTTTAATAAAAAATTATGATATCAAAAAATGTATTTCTAGTTTTTATTTCTTTTTATGTGCCAATGCTGCCTTTCTCTTTCCCTTGCCCCCATTTTTCTCTCTGTCCCCCCTCCCCTTGTCTGTCTCTTAACCCCCTCACTCCCCTTGTCTCTGTCTCTTAACCCCTTCCCTCCCCTTGTCTGTCTCTTAACCCCTTCCCTCCCCTTGTCTCTGTCTCTTAACCCCCTCCCTCCCCTTGACTCTGTCTCTGCCCCCCTCCCTCCCCCCTGTCTCTCTGTCCCCCCTGTCTCTCTGTCCCCCTCCCTCCCCCTGTCTCTCTGTCCCCCTCCCTCCCCCTGTCTCTCTGCCCCCCTCCCTCCCTCCCCCTGTCTCTCTGCCCCCCTCCCTCCCTTCCCCTTACCTTGATCCCTGGTGGCTAGTGGGGGCAGCCGGGGGATGTCTGCACGATACGTGCAGATATCCTCCATGCTGCCCGACACGGCAGTCTATTATGACGGACAGCTGTCCGTCATAATAGTCTGCCGTGTCGGGCAGCATGGAGGATATCTGCACGTATAGTGCCGACATCCCCCAGCTGCCCGATTGTCCCTGGTGCCTAGTGGGGCAGCAGAGGAAGTCTGCGCGATGAGCGCAGACCTCCCCTGCTGCCACCCGGCACGCTCGCCGGGACTTCTGTGACGAAAGCGGAAGTACCCGGCTTCTTCACAGGAGCCCCGGCGGTCGTGCCGGGCGGAAGCAGGGGAGTCTGCGCTCGTTGCGCAGACATCCCCTGCTGCTAGAGAGGGGGATCCAGGTCCCCTGCAGCTCTGCTGGGGACCTGGATCCATGTCTTATAATCTGACCTCAATTTGAGGTCAGATTATAAGAAAACCTCGATTATAAGACGAGGGGGATTTTTCAGAGCATTTGCTCTGAAAAAAACCTCGTCTTATAATCGAGCAAATACGGTAATACTACCCTATAGGAAAAAGTTTAACTTGTATATATTCACATGTCATTTTTTTTTAATATTTAATAAAAATGATGATATTAAACAAATGCATTTCTTGTTTTTATTTCCTTTTATGTGCCAATGCTGCCTCTCTCTCCCCCAGTGTTATCTCTCTCCCCCTCCCACGTTGTCTCACCCTCCCCCAAAACTTTTCTCTCTCTCCCCCTTCCTCTCCTTGTCTTTCTTTCCCCCCTCCCTCCCCTTGTCTTTCTCTTCCCCTCTCTCCCCCCCTTGTCTTTCTTCCTCCTCCCTCCCCTTGTCTTTCTCTTCCCCCTCCCTCCCCCTGTCTCTCTGACCCCCTCCCCCTGTCTCTCTGCCCCCCTCCCTTCCCCTCACCTTGTTTCTTGATCCCTGGTGGCTAGTGGGGGCAACCGGGGGATCGTGCAGACATCCTCCATGCTGCCCGACACTTCAGTTTATTATGACAGCGTGCAGACATCCCCTGGCTGCCCGATTCTCCTGGTGGCTAGTGGAGGCAGCCGGAGGATGTCTGCACGATACGTGCAGACATCCCCCGCTGCTGCCCGGCACTTCCGCCGGGACTTTTATAATGAAGCCGGAAGGACCCAGCTTCATCATAGAAATCCCGGCGGTCGTGCCGGTCGCGCAGACATCCCCCAGCTGTAAGCGAGGGGGATCCAGGTCCCCTGCAGCTCTGCGGGGGGACTTGGATCCCTGTCTTATAATCTGACCTCGATTTGAGGTCAGATTATAAGATGACCTCTAATGTAAGATTTGCTCTGAAAAAAACCTTGTCTTATATTCGAGCAAATACGGTAACATGATGATGACAACTGAATATTTTGGTCTAATTGTTTCCAATTTGGCATATTATAAAATGCCAACCCCCGTGTTATTTGAAATATACTTACTGTTGTATTCAAGAGGGATATCATCTGATAGCATGGCTTAATATATCATTGCTATGCAGATGACACACATCTCTCTTTTTCCAGATTCTGTTCGAAGGGCCTGACAGCTCTCATCAACATGTATAGTAGATTTTATAGAGTGATGCTGGGGCGAATGTGATGCTGATATGTAGAGTGGAGTAGGGTCTATGACAAGGCTCGACAAACCTTGCTCGCCATGGCAACTAGGAAATCAGACCTGCCCCCGAGTATAGTTATCCCCGCATAGTGACATCGCCGCTAGGATAATTAACTTTTTAAAAAAAACAAACATTTAAACAGCGGCGCACGAGGGAGCAGAGTGTGTGCACCGGCTGAACAGACTTCTTTCTCTGCCCCCTCACGCACTGTGCTATAGTGTCCGAGTGCTGGCTGTGTGCAGCAGGGCTAGAAGCAAACGGCTGTGCCTATGGGAGAGGCACAAATCAAACTGAAACGGAAATGCCCCCCATTCTTGCAATGGGGTATAGCAGGGGAAGCAGGACATATGGATCGATGCACTTTTTTGTCTTTAAAAAAGAAACTGACAGTATATGCTTGTGTGTGTGCATGTATGTGACTGGCGGACTGACTGTGTGTGTATGTATATGACTGACTGTTTGTGTATGTATGTGACTATGTATGTGTGTTTGTATGTGACTGATTGTGTGTATGTATGTGACTGATTTTGTGTATGTATACAGGGAGTGCAGAATTATTAGGCAAATGAGTATTTTGACCACATCATCCTCTTTATGCATGTTGTCTTACTCCAAGCTGTATAGGCTCGAAAGCCTATTACCAATTAAGCATATTAGGTGATGTGCATCTCTGTAATGAGAAGGGTGTGGTCTAATGACATCAACACCCTATATCAGGTGTGCATATTTATTAGGCAACTTCTTTTCCTGGAAGGTTTTATGGACTGATGAAATGAGAGTGAGTCTTGATGGGCCCGTGGCTGCATTGGTAAAGGGCAGAGAGCTCCAGTCCGACTCAGACGCCAGCAAGGTGGAGGTGGAGTACTGGTTTGGGCTGGTATCATCAAAGATGAGCTTGTGGGGCCTTTTCGGGTTGAGGATGGAGTCAAGCTCAACTCCCAGTCCTACTGCCAGTTCCTGGAAGACACCTTCTTCAAGCAGTGGTACAGGAAGAAGTCTGCATCCTTCAAGAAAAACATGATTTTCATGCAGGACAATGCTCCATCACACGCGTCCAAGTACTCCACAGCGTGGCTGGCAAGAAAGGGTATAAAAGAAGAAAATCTAATGACATGGCCTCCTTGTTCACCTGATCTTTACCCCATTGAGAACCTGTGGTCCATCATCAAATGTGAGATTTACAAGGAGGGAAAACAGTACACCCCTCTGAACAGTGTCTGGGAGGCTGTGGTTGCTGCTGCATGCAATGTTGATGGTGAACAGATCAAATCACTGACAGAATCCATGGATGGCAGGCTTTTGAGTGTCCTTGCAAAGAAAGGTGGCTATATTGGTCACTGATTTGTTTTTGTTTTGTTTTTGAATGTCAGAAATGTATATTTGTGAATGTTGAGATGTTATATTGGTTTCACTGGTAAAAATAAATAATTGAAATGGGTATATATTTGTTTTTTGTTAAGTTGCCTAATAATTATGCACAGTAATAGTCACCTGCACACACAGATATCCCCCTAAAATAGCTAAAACTAAAAACAAACTAAAAACTACTTCCAAAAATATTCAGCTTTGATATTAATGAGTTTTTTGGGTTCATTGAGAACATGGTTGTTGTTCAATAATAAAATTAATCCTCAAAAATACAACTTGCCTAATAATTCTGCACTCCCTGTATGACTGACTGTGTGTGTGTGTATATATGACTGACTGTGTGTGTATGTATGTATGTATGTGACTGACTGTATGTGTGTGTATGTATGTGACTGACTGTGTGTGTGTGTATGTATGTGACTGACTGTGAAGATTGAGTAAAATCTGTCTAACGTTTATCTTATGGGGAATATACAGTTTCTTTTGCATACTACAAAAATGGTTTGATATGTAATAAATACAAATATGCAGCTTAGTAAGGAAAATTGCATGTAAGCAATGATAAGTCCATTTTGTAAATGATGGCTTGCCTGTATGTGTAGCATGGGGAGCGGTGGATCAGTCAGAATGAGTCAGTAATTTTTACATAAACAGCATTTACAGGGAGTGCAGAATTATTAGGCAAGTTGTATTTTTGAGGATTAATTTTATTATTGAACAACAACCATGTTCTCAATGAACCCAAAAAACTCATTAATATCAAAGCTGAATATTTTTGGAAGTAGTTTTTAGTTTGTTTTTAGTTTTAGCTATTTTAGGGGGATATCTGTGTGTGCAGGTGACTATTACTGTGCATAATTATTAGGCAACTTAACAAAAAACAAATATATACCCATTTCAATTATTTATTTTTACCAGTGAAACCAATATAACATCTCAACATTCACAAATATACATTTCTGACATTCAAAAACAAAACAAAAACAAATCAGTGACCAATATAGCCACCTTTCTTTGCAAGGACACTCAAAAGCCTGCCATCCATGGATTCTGTCAGTGATTTGATCTGTTCACCATCAACATTGCATGCAGCAGCAACCACAGCCTCCCAGACACTGTTCAGAGGGGTGTACTGTTTTCCCTCCTTGTAAATCTCACATTTGATGATGGACCACAGGTTCTCAATGGGGTAAAGATCAGGTGAACAAGGAGGCCATGTCATTAGATTTTCTTCTTTTATACCCTTTCTTGCCAGCCACGCTGTGGAGTACTTGGACGCGTGTGATGGAGCATTGTCCTGCATGAAAATCATGTTTTTCTTGAAGGATGCAGACTTCTTCCTGTACCACTGCTTGAAGAAGGTGTCTTCCAGGAACTGGCAGTAGGACTGGGAGTTGAGCTTAACTCCATCCTCAACCCGAAAAGGCCCCACAAGCTCATCTTTGATGATACCAGCCCAAACCAGTACTCCACCTCCACCTTGCTGGCGTCTGAGTCGGACTGGAGCTCTCTGCCCTTTACCAATGCAGCCACGGGCCCATCCATCTGGCCCATCAAGACTCACTCTCATTTCATCAGTCCATAAAATTTTAGAAAAATCAGTCTTGAGATATTTCTTGGCCCAGTCTTGACGTTTCAGCTTGTGTGTCTTGTTCAGTGGTGGTCGTCTTTCAGCCTTTCTTACCTTGGCCATGTCTCTGAGTATTGCACACCTTGTGCTTTTGGGCACTCCAGTGATGTTGCAGCTCTGAAATATGGCCAAACTGGTGGCAAGTGGCATCGTGGCAGCTGCACGCTTGACTTTTCTCAGTTCATGGGCAGTTATTTTGCGCCTTGGTTTTTCCATACGCTTCTTGCGACCCTGTTGACTATTTTGAATGAAACGCTTGATTGTTCGATGATCACGCTTCAGAAACTTTGCAATTTTAAGAGTGCTGCATCCCTCTGCAAGATATCTCACTATTTTTGACTTTTCTGAGCCTGTCAAGTCCTTCTTTTGACCCATTTTGCCAAAGGAAAGGAAGTTGCCTAATAATTATGCACACCTGATATAGGGTGTTGATGTCATTAGACCACACCCCTTCTCATTACAGAGATGCACATCACCTAATATGCTTAATTGGTAATAGGCTTTCGAGCCTATACAGCTTGGAGTAAGACCACATACATAAAGAGGATGATGTGGTCAAAATACTCATTTGCCTAATAATTCTGCACTCCCTGTATAACCACCACCACTTTATTATAAGGTCTACTGAGTCAGCTCCTTTAATTCCTTTGAAAAAATTGGACCTCCAAGTTTTGAACCACTTTGGTGATCCGAATACCCCATGAATTTGGGCTACTCAGGAAGCACTGACGTGCATGAAAATCAGCCATTGTGGAGTGCGGATCACCGAAATAGTAGCCTCTATACTCCCCATTGATTTATGTGGGGAGGATAGAAACTCTCGTTGGTAGGCCTCCCAAAATAAAATGAAATAAGTGCCCCTTGTGGCTAAGCACCCTTGGGCTTGGAACCTGGAGAGCTTACTCTCTTTTTTTGTCCTTTCCACCCTGTCACTTACACAAGTGGATTTATATATCACTAAATAAATCTATTTATACTGAAGTATCGTGGAGTGCAGAACCTGCTTCATCTTTCTCCCCTCCTAACTCCCACAAAATAATAATATTTTATTATTTTAATACTTTTTTTTTTTTAATTCAGTTCTCCAGTTTTTAATTGGAGAATTAAAATGCCGAAATTCAGCTGTGATAGATGATTTCTGGTTCCTTTTGGGGGATTTCAGCCCATATTGAGTAGGGCGAATCCATTGGATCTACGGGGCTGAAATATCTGAACTGAATATGGAGAGAAATCAGCTCAAAATCTATGAAAATTTTTAATTTCTGGTTGAAATCGGCTGTGTTGAGTAGACCAATTTCAGGCCACATCAGTCTATAGATTCAATAAGGAGTTTTCAATAATCACTTAGTGGTTTTTTGCCTTCTTTGGATCAACAGCAGGAAGACGGATGGGTACAAGGGTTGAATTTAATGGACTTTTTTCAACCTGAACTAGAGAAAGGGGGGGGATCTATTTTTGATTTTCATTTGAAGTCTGTACTAGCCTCGCTTGGCTGTTTTGATTTACTGCCTGATGTTTTGCTAGTAGCTTGTTTTTATGAGCCCCTGTCAAACCATGGTTAACATGGCAGCCAATCCACAGGGGGCACCCAATATTTAGGTTTTTTTTCTATGATCAGTTTACCATCTCACCGGAACAAAGGCCGTAGTATCTGTATTGTTACCCTCAAGTTTATTTGATTTCTCGTTCATTTGAGGTGTATATAAAAACTAAGACACTATGTATATTGAGAAGTTATATGTTCCTTGCTAGATTTCAGTTTGCAGCTGCTGGCAGCTTGGGCAATTATTACTCAGTATTCTATATGGGTTATCTCCTCAGGTAACTTTATTATAAACACACAGTCTTGGGCTAATTCAGCAGACACCATTTTGCAGTTCTCTAATACTTTTGTTTATGTGGGTTCTCTGACCGGGGTGGGTCAGATATCTGCTTAGATTGATTAGACTAGTATCTGGCAACATTGATATTCACTTGTTTTCTGTTATCCAGGTGGCAGGGTTTAATGTCACCAAACACAGGCTATTACTAGTGTTTTGTAGTTTTCTTCTATATTTAAATACCTGTATATCATCATTATCCATCAGACATTTTCTGTGCTTTATCTTTACTAGATAAACTAGATTTGCAATATTGTAACTTTTACCCCTGTAAGAGGGAATATGTGTATCTAATAAAGCAGGGGTGTCCACGTTTTTTCTGAAGAGGGCCTCTTCATCAGAAATGTATGTGTGCGTGGGTCACATTCATTTTTAAATGTGGGTACATTATATATAACAGTAAAATGCAGGGTGAGTGAATCACAGCAATACAACACATGCATACACAAATGCACACACAAAAACAGAGTCAAACTTCCACAGACACACTTCCACGCACAAAGATTTCTGTGACACTAAAGACACCTACATACACATTCACAGTCACACACACACACAAATAAATACACAGACACACACACAATCAAACAGACAGACCTACACACACAGAGATTTCTTTTATACTTAGACATCTACATACACATTCATGCACTAATACACAAAAAGACACACACACACAGAAAAAGACAGACTTACACACATAGAGGCACACTTACACATGCAGGCAGACACTCACACACAGAGACAGACAATTACACACACATACAGACACTTACACACAGACAGACACATTTACACATGCAGTTAGACACTTACACATTCAGGCAGACACACACATAGACAGACACACTTACACATGCAGGCAGGCACTTACACACAGACAGACACACACATGCAAGACACTGATGGCAAGGCATTGATTATTTATGGAAAAAGTAGCCCTTCATTTTACATCACTTTTCAAACCTTTTTTTTTTTACACTTTGTTTTCTCTTCACATGTATATCATATTTTATAATATCCATTTTTTACTAAATGATCATTAAAGTTTTACTGTGTGTTGTTCAATATCAGACTTTGTTACTGTGAATGTGAAGTATGAAAGATGATCGAATATTATCTATACATTGGGTTAACAAAATTACATGCAAATACCTGTGACTTGATATGCAAATTAGCTGCTTTTAAACGGGAAATGTGTAATTTGTATACCAAGCCACAAGGCAATGTCATAAGCAGGAGATACCACAGACACGTATTAAACATATATTTCTCTAATTTTATGCATTTGCTTTAAATTTTGCTAACGCAATACATAGATAATTTTTTTATTCCTCTACATCCACAGTATAAGCAGTGTTTAGGTTGAAGCGTCCCTTTACTGCATGCATTTGCATGCAATTCTACTGTCAAATCGCACAGATACAAGTATAATATCCACCAGTGCTCAGGGGGTTGATAAAACATATAATAGCCTGATAAAACGTATAATAGCCTGATAAAATAAATACGTGTTTGTATTTTTTTATATATATATATATATATATATTGGTGGCATGAGCCTATGTACATACATTTTTATTCGTTTTTTTACTCTATATTACTGTTCTATTAATCCCCTGAGTTCAGGTGGATATTATACTTGTTTGATTGTTTATTTAATAATCTTATTATTTTTTATATTCTACATGCTTTGTGGATTCCAGATTTTATATTTTTGTACATTGGTTAAATGACGAGAAAACTGTCTGACACCCCTCACTGGTGTGGACTCAGCAGTACTCACTGCTGTTGTTTGAATATTTGCTGTTTTCCAGAGAGTTCTTCTAAATCTTGCTGTGTTTATTTTATAGATATCTGACATCCATGTTACCGGAGAGTCAGAGGATATGTCTGCCAAAGAGAAGCTGCTCCTTTGGACACAGCAGACAACAGAAGGTTACGGTGGAAAACGCTGTGAAAACTTCACAACCTGCTGGAGAGATGGACGGTTATTTAATGCCATCATTCATCGATACAGGTACGTGTATCAAATCGTTAATGTTACCTATACAAGTGTCTTATTGGTGTTATGGCGCATTTTAGTTGTGTTTATATCTTAATATACACAACTAAAAAAGTTACTTCATGCTTGACAAATCCATGAGCCACACAGTCATGGTACATAGAAAGGGTACTCCTGAGCGCTCTCCCAAAGAATGAAGTGAGTGTCTACTGAGCCTTTGCTCATTGTGCCTAGGGTGATACAGCCATACCCAGGACCACCATCAGAAATTTCAGGGCCCGTTTACTGAAAAAAATACTGCGGATCCCCCCCCTCCCCCCTCAAATCTCGCTCTTGCCACCCTACCCTCCCAAAGTCATTTTATCCAGGTCTATGTATATTATGATTTAAACACCCCAGGACATGCCCCATTACCTGTATTGCACATCCAGGATTTGCTGCTGCCCCCCAGGACTTGCCCCATTACCCGCATTGCACATCCAAGACTTGATATGCCACAGCAAGTTTTTCCATTAGTATTCCAAAGCTTGCCCATTAATATGCCACAGCCATTTTGTCCATTAACATGCCATTATGCTCATTTTATATTCCACAGACAGTATGCCCATTAATATCCCACAGCCAGTACGCTCATTTATATTCCACAGACAGTATGCCCATTAATATGCTGCAGCCAGTATGCCCATTAAAATGCACAGACTATATGCCCATTAAAATGCCACTACCAGTATACCCATTAAAATGCCACAGACAGTATGTTCATTAATATGCACCAACCAGTATGCCCATTAAAATGCCACAGCCAGTATGCCATTTAAAATTCCAGTCAGTATGCCCCTTAATATGCTTCAGCCAGTATGCTCATTAATATGTCATAGCCAGAATGCCCATAAAAATGCCAGTCAATATGCCCATTAATATGCCACAGCCAGTATGCTCATTAATATGTCACAGACAGTATGCCCATTAAAATGCCACAGACAGTATGCCCATTAATATGCCGCAGCAAGTATGCCCATTAAAATGTCAGTCATCCCCCCTTCCCCAGTACTTACCTCTTCATCTTACCTCTTTCATGCTGCTTCTCTTGCGCTCCCCGTGCACTGATCTGATTGAGCACCGGAAGTTCACGTGACCCTGGCGCTTTGACGTCAGATCATTGCGTGCACAGCGTGAGACAGGCAGCATGGAAGCATCCATGCTGCCTTCTCATGCGGAGATGCTGGCAAGGGGAGATCTTTTGATCTCCCCAGCCAGTGTCTCCGCCGGCATGCTTATTTTTCGTTAAAAAAAATAATCCATTTTTTTTTAAAGGCATGCTGGGCCCTTAACGGGTGTATTGCCTATCACCCCCTGATGGCGGCCCTAGCCACACAATATTGATGAGGCCTGTGATAGGCAGAAATGTACATGTGAGGTTGCTCTGTCTGTCTTGCAGAGAGAGATTGCTAGACATGTTTGGTCTATATTCCTATTGTGGGTGGTGTTAGTCTGCTATGTTCCAGGATATTAGCTCTCTGTAATGATGCAAGTGAGCAGAACAGTGTGTGTTTTGTTCCTGAATGGCAATTTTACCTTAAGGCATTCTACTAAGTCCTGTCTGTGATTTCAGCTACAAGCACCCTTTGCCTCTTTTCCATACTTCAGTCTGTTGAATTGTCTAAATGTGCGTCTTCCTGTGCTGCCAAAATGAACAGAATAGGTTTAACCAGATTTCCTTCTGAAACCAGGATCGTTAGAAGAAAATACACCACTGATCATTGTGATTTACAGTCTGTGATACTGAGAGATTAAAGAGCCCTTCTCTTGAATAAGTGATCCTAACAAAATCATTATCCTAAATATGCAAGTCTTTGTTTTTTACTATAATGCTTGCAATGAAGCTGTCCAATGTGTAGCATGTTTTTGTATTTAAATTTCTTTCATGTAGTATTCAAATGGAATTTTGTTCTATTTTTTCTTCGTTTCAATTAACCCTGTTTTTAGTACAAATTAAGCAAGTCTGAGCATGAAACTATATGCAGGATGACTTTAAACCCATGCCAGCTCATACAGAGGCACTTATAACTGTGGCAAAGCAGCGCAAGCTTACTTGGCAGTGATTTGTACCAACGTGAAAGGAATGAACACATCCAATAACTTCTCATGTTGTTTTGATCTTTAATATGATCAGCCTGTTTCAGACATTTAATAACTTGATCCACATGTGTTTTAGAACGGGTGATGATTGTATTGGTCCCAGAGAAGCACATCACGTGCTTGGTGTTGCTTGTGAAACTACTGTGCAATTTGTTTCTGATACAAACTTATATAGGTTTAAAGATCTAGTCCAATGAAGATTGATATATTATGTAAAATATTGAAAAATAGGCTATTTTTATGCAGGAATCTCCCACAAATGATATTTTCCTACAATTCATATATGACTTATCGGTAAAAATCAACATTTTGGAAACTATCTCACAATACATATATAATATGTGTAGGGTTACCATATTGCCCCCTTAATTAGGAATATATCCTGCAGTATATTTTTCCATGCATGTATCATGGAGATCTGGACACTTTTGGACATGTGATAGGAACATGACAACTCTAAGCATGTCAGTAGAGCTGATATGTGAGCCCCTTCAGAACTAACTACTCTTGCAGTTTCATATAAAGCCACAGGGGGGAGCTATGTTGTTAAGTGCAGGAAACACTGCATGTAGTAGCCAAGTGCTCTGTAGTGTAGAATACCCACTTGCCCATTTTACTTCATATAATGTTTAATGTTAGAATTGTATGAAAGCAGATTCCGCTTTATATGGAATGTCATTTTCAGCTTTTGTTTATTTAGTGCAAAATAATTTAGCCATAGTTTGATAGTGGTTTAAAGTCTGTGGACAACCCTTATATATAAAATGCCATGCAGAGCAGCTCAACAGGCATATACCACTTTTAACATGGCATGTGCAGGTTTATATGGTATTTATGCATCAGGCTGACCTGCTATTTGTTGGTGGTTCAGTCTGGTTATAATTTATGGAATAAGCTTCTGGAATCTTCTAAGACAGCAGGAGAGTAGCCTGCTGCAATCACCTCCTTCAGTGTCTAAACATGTTAACAGCACTCAGGCCTGTGCACGATTGACATTCCTTCCGGCTGGAAGGCCAAAACATGCAATACGTATGCTGAGGACCTAAAGGGAGCAGAGGGAAAGGAGCAGTGTGCCATGTCTTATCCTCTAAAGGATTGGTTTATTATGTGATTTCTCTTTTCATTGATGCGATGTTTCCTGAGACAGTAAACATAACATTTTCAATTCAGTGCACATGAAGGGTTAAATTAGACATTGTGCAAGGTTCATTTGTTATGTTAATGTATTTAGAAAGAAACATATTTTTCACCAAATGTATTCATTTCTAAGTTGTGTTTAAATATGCATTCCACACAGTGTTGAGATATTAGTCAGGGCTCGCTAAGTTGTCAGGCTTATAGCAGGATTTTATTATCATATATCTTAAAGGAACAGGCCATAGCAATTTAATATTCCATTCCTAGCATAGACCCCTGATATATAGGGGACACTTCACCCATAAAACTCCATACTTTATGTCCCTCCAGAATCGAACGCTCAACTTACTTCCCCCCCTCACAGCATCACAGCTGCAGCAATAAAAACATCAGTCCCATTACTCTCCCACAGCTTTACACATATATATCTCCTCTCGTCACTATGTATCTGCAGATGTTATTCTGTTATTAGCCCGTATCTGGTAGCTCGGGTCACACTGCCCAATTCAGCACTGACTGGCTGCCAGATGAGACTTTTGGCATTTGATGCACTTAACCTTGATGATGTCCTCAAAACCACACACATCAACGCATCGGAGAATTTACCTTCCACGTTGGGCTTTTTGGTCCAACGTGGAAGGTAAACGTTATTGAGGAAGTCAATGTTCGTTGGCCAGCAGATTGGGCAGAACTGTATAAGTTACAGGTAGAATGGCCTGAATGTTTACAGTCTTATTATTGGCAGCACCCCGAATTTTAGACTTTAAATTGGAGGGAAGGGGAGCATGGCCTATAATCAGTACAATACAGCAACCCCAAATTAGGGTGTTAAACTTCATTAAACTTGTCTTTGGGGGGACGACGACTTACTTTATACGTTATTTGCTTGATAGAGTCCCCAAGCCCCTTGTGGCATCCGAATTGCATTTCTGACGCAGCCTATGTCGAGAATACAATTCTGTAAGATGCGTGACAATGAACAGTGCGCTGGAATGCATGCTTGATTACATGCACTCACGGTTGTTGCTTTTAAACGAAAGCAGAATCAATGGGGACGACATTTCCCATGATTCTACGAAGGAAGAAGCCACAATCCCTCTCACGCACAGTTCAACAGTCAGGTATCTTCTGAATTGCATTGCCGACACAATTGTTGTCCTTTGATAAGGAGCACGAAAAACCCTGCAACTGAACTACCATTAATTAGGATAAATTATCATGTACAGTTTGTTGGTCATGATTTTTAAGCAGATTGTTGCACAGTATTCAATACATTTTTTTTTTAATTGCTTTTTATTTTGACTGTGGCTACTTGTTTATTAAATGTATTGCTCCTACTTACTGTGATATGTTTAGTAACTTTAAGACTTTAAAGATTAAAATCAATTCCCCCTGAATCATGGTAACTAATCCTTTGCTTATCCCTACTTTATGCATATTTAAAAAATGATTGTTTTCTCATTCTGCCTACTTGGCTAAACCAAGATTGAGGGGGATTACACTCAATAATCCAACCAATTATATACAATAAATGTTTATGTAAGTGACATTTCTCAAATCTAGTTATTTTTCCTTTTTTTCATGTGCACACATCATTAATTGGTATTTAGTAATTCCATTATTGACCTGCATTGAATATTTGTAATAATTGTATGAGTAACAATTAAAATCTGATGTTTGACATAATTCAGTGCCAAGGTGCCTTCAAGTCAGGGATGAGCAGAGTGTCAATACAAGGACACCATTGCCATTGTGAAGGTCCATGAAACCTAATTAAATTGTCCACCACAAAGTCCAGCTAATGTCCACAGTGATAAATGTTGTTGACTATCCCTACTTTGAATGGTATTGAGATATTGCCATGAAAGTGAAGATTACCCTGCTCAAGTCATATTCTAGCCATGGTTGCCCCAACCTTTTCTTGGCTGCTCTATTTCTGTGCCAGTTGACAGATTTTTGTATCTACATTCTATGTTTCCACCAAAGTATCTAATCATCATTAAAAGCATTGTCTGATCAACTACACAATTACATTACATTAACATTTACTTATATAACGCTAACAAATTACACTCTGCTTGCAAGGTTATAATTGAAAAAAAGAGAAAGAAAAAATACGAAACTTGAGAAGTAACGATAAATATTCAGTAACTGCTAATGGCAAAATATTTCCCCTTGGGTTTTTGCCAGGCTTTCTGGATATGAGGAAGTGTGCGGGTGGATAAAGTGGTATCAAGTACTCACATCTCCATATAAGTCACTGTAAATCTGTAGCTGCGGGTGGGATTTTGATTTTCGTTCTTATTCTAATATTTTTAGTAAACATTTCAGCTCTTTTGTGAGATAACAGTTTTGATTGGTTTAAAAAAAAAAAATCTGTGATCATTCCAAAATATTATATTCATTTTGCCTCTGGCAAGCTATTTCTTGTTTGAAATATTTTCTATACCATACATGGTTAAAAGTAAGAAAGGCATTTTTTGAGAGCGTCTCTCTTTGCAGTGATATTAGGTTTGTGCTGCTTGAGTAGAAGGATAGATTCTTTTATGTGGAAAAATAAATGCCTAAAAGGAGAGAAATTGTCATATATTTTAACAAAATATATTGATGAGTAGATGTCACTATTAATAATAACACGTAAAAGTACATAGGCATTATTTTTAAAGGGCAGCAAGGTTGAAAAATATGTCCACTTCCCTAAAGTAAATCCAATTTGTATCTTTAGAAATTTATATGGTTTACGTTCGGCTCTGCTTCATGGCTGAGGCCGAGCCAGTTGGGGAGGCGGGCACACTTTGACAATGTCAGCAAACATACAGAGTGGGAGCTTGCCTTTCTCGTTTGATCAGGCTCTGAATGGAGCGGAGGTCTGACAAATTCATTTGTGCATGTTAGATGCACAAGTGAACACAATCTGTTTTATGTTGGGTTTTTTCAGAGGTTTGAAACAACTGTACATTTACTTAACTATGCTGTTGTCCTGCTTTTTTATTCTCCAAAGTGCACAACTTTCCTCCTTCCAGGACACTGTCCCTCAATCAGAGGTAATCTCTTGCGGGAGTGCCGCCACTACATTTATACCCGTAGCATGTGGTCCCAATGTTCACTGAGTGCTGCATGAGGTCCTCCCCCAAATGCAGACACGTGGTGCAGCACTGTGTAGAGTGCAGTGCACCAGGAAAGAGCTGTCAGATGGCACCTCGCGCCCATCCTGTACCCAGTGAGAGTAACAGACCATCCATCATCCACAGTACTAGTAGGGACAAGCTGAACAAAAGACTGCTGCTATGTGTGTTTATGTGTGTATGTGTGACTGTATTTGTGTATGAGTTACTGAATATGTGTATGTGTTCGTGATTGTGTAAATATCTGTGTCTAGGTAACGGTAAACACTTGTATATGACTATATTAAATTATGTATGTGCATGCATACATAATCACATACACATTATGTGTATGAGATTGTGTATATATGTGCTTGCGTGACTGTATGTGGTATGTGTGGGGAGATATGTGGTACGTGGTGGTTGTATGTTAGGGTAGAAGGGGCACTGAGAAAATTGTTTGCAGTGGGGCTCCCCTTCCTGAAACTGAGGCTGCAGTAGCTGTAAGGAGCTCCCATGGCTCCTCACACGCGTCTCCTACTGCTGCTTGTTGAGCAACAGGAAGCTGGAGGAGGGATACATCTGCCGGCTGCTCTGTGCGTTATCTAAACGGTATATAAGGGGCAGCAGACTGCTGTATTTGTTGAGCCCTGCATTTACCTGGTATTTTACCTGCAGGGGCTGTAAAATATTGGCTTGAGACGAATGTTAAATCTCTGGAGGCAATAGCATGGTTAGGATGTTCTGGAAGAAAATGTGGCAATCCTATTTGCAGCTTGGTTGTAAATTAACCACAATGCATTGTTTAGGGCATAAACCCTTCATTGCTCTTGGATATATGCCCACTAGAACTTGATCTGAGGATAAGGGAAAGTTATAAAAAAAAAAATGAATTTAAAATAATTTTAAAGGCAATAATATTACTTATTTAATCATTTTGTTTTAAAAATAGTGTTTTGACAAAATAAAATAAACTTGATATTAAACTGTAGCACATCAAAATGTTTTATATTTTGTAAAATCTAGCTGTTTGCTGGCAAACTGTGGCTCTCAAAGGCTTTTGTGCGCCTATGATCGTGTCTGGAATCCCTATAAATGCTATGATATTACCCCTTGAAATCAATGATGTCTGGCCACCCAACTTAATGAGGAAGTAACACTAAACCTTTTTATATGTATATATACACCGATCAGCCATAACCTTATCACCACCAGCATTATATTGTGCAGGTCCTCTTTTGCCGCCAAAACAGTCCTGACCCCTCGAGGCATGAACTCCACTAAAGTTGTGGTATCTGACACCAAGACGCGTTAGCAGCAGATCCTTTAGGTCCTGTAATTTGCAAGGTGGAGCCTCCATTGGATTGGAATTATTTGTCCAGCACATCTCTTGCATGCTCGATTAGTTTGAGATCTGGGTTGGAGGCCAAGTCAACACTTTGAATTTGTTGTTATGTTTCTCAAACCATTCCTGCACCATTTTTGCTTAGTGGCAGGGCACATAGTCCTTCTGAAAAAGGCCAATGCCATCAGGGAGTACCGTTTCCATGAAATAATAGCATACCCGAAAAACATACATGGTATGGAACATTTCTATAAAGGCATCAAGCTTCTGATCAATAGATTGTAGTTGAACATAGTGATTTAATAGAATCTGCTTCTGCTGGTCTTGATGACTGAATAGCCTCTTCGGGATTCATAGTATGGCCCGTTTCAGTGGGGTGAACATGGCAGTGGGTAAGATCCACGTTAAGATTGCTCCGGACCTGATTTTTTTCCATTAAAAAGGTAGCACAGATAATCACCTTTCCCCAGACCGTTTAACCCCCAAGTGAGAGTGGCCTCCAAGTCCAAAGACAAAGGTACAATATCACAATATAAGAAAATGATCTAAAGCAGGACCAAGAGTTGGCGCTGAAGAAGGTAGAGAAGATCACAAACAATTGCTGGGTCAAAGATACACTGGAGATAAAATAATAAACATACCCAAATTACTGAAAAAGTTTCACATAAAACAAGAAATAAATGAATGAGCAAGGGGAGTTAAGAGTGGGCAGGGAGACTCCCAAAATGAGGGTGGGGCCAAAAAGGAAGGAAAAATAAGCTCCTCCCCACACAGAATAATAACACATTAATGTGTGCTGGACACAGAGAGGCAGAACCAGACTTCTTGATGTTTAGCCCACAATTAAATGAGAGTGCGTGAGTGGAGGCCACAAGAGTGTAGCGGGCATGCAGTGAGGCGGTATTGGAGGTTATGATGTGCTTGCTTAAATGGCAACCCGAACCCGACGTCCAAAGTGAACAGTGCCCCAGCACAAAAATATAAAAGCACCCTCTAATAGAGACACAAAACCTTAATTTTCTATTCAGTAAAAATTTGGTAAGCCACAAGACAAGGGATAGATCTTCAAAGACTTGTTTGTAGAATTTCTTTTTGATGCAAACAAGAACAGACTAACCTCTAACAAATGAACTAATTCTGGGCGTGGGATGCTCACAAAGAGCTTGTATGTGCATAGTAAGTAAATAGCTTACACATATATTGCTTTGGTTTACTTTGTGGCCTATTGTATCCTTGGGCACGGGATCGGATCCATCAAATCTGCTGGCAAGATATGAAAAGCTAATTGGATGAAGTGACTGTGTATGTTTCTATACTCCTGGTTTTTTTTTGTTTTTTTTTTAATTCTTTATTTATTGGTTTTTCAGATTTTATACACAGATATTTGTATAACAAGAATATTGATTAGCATATACATGCAGGAACATCAGATTATCAGGCTGTCGTAATCTAGTGGAATGAAACAATACATTCAATTGTCATAACTGATATTATCATACATAACTTGTAATTAAGAACCAACATGTGTCCATTACTTTAACCTTGACCATAATAATATCGCAAAAACGTTATTTCGTTGGTGAATAAAAAATATTTTTCTCGAGAATTACTCGATTTGCCTTGCTCGCAATTTGTTATTTATTCATGATAAAAAGAAACATCAAACAGCTAATAATAATAAATTAAAAAAATTAAAAAAAAGAGGGAGAAGGAAAAGAAGAAAAGACTAGAAGGAAGAAAAGCAGGGGGGGGGGGGGGGGGGACACGGGTGCCTTAGTGTAAAATTGTGGGGCCTGCTCTATTTAATTTATAGGGGTCAATTGGGGAAATTGGTGCTGATGTGTGCTAGCTTATCTTGTTGGGGAGCCCCTTTGGGACTCTCAATTCGGAAATAAAGATTTCCAGGGGAGCCAAAGCTTTTCATATTTGGAGGGAGTTTCGTGTAGATATGCCGTGAGTTGGTCCATGTCTCTAGCTTCCTCTATCAGGGCAATGACTTTGGGCAAGGAGGGAATATCAGATTGTTTCCAGACTTGAGCCAAAGCTCGTCTGGCTCCCAATGCGATTTTACTCAGTAATTGGTTTTCTAGTTTGGTGAACACGTCCCGTGCTAGGGAGAGAAGAAATATACTTGGATCCAGCGGAACGGGTTTTTGTAGCACTTGGGTTGCAAGGTGTTGGATCTGTGTCCAAAATTTTTGGAGCTGTGGACATGTCCACCAAACATGAAAATAGGAGCCCTGGGCACCACATTCCTTCCAGCAGAGGGAGTTGGTGGTGATCTGCATTTTCGCTAGTTTGGAAGGGGTGACATACCACCTCATGAGGGTTTTATATGCCTGTTCTTTGTGGGTGGTGCATATGGATAATTTTGAAGTTGCTTCCCAAATATCCACCCACTCTTCCCTGTCCAAGGGCGCTCCTAAATCCTTTTTCCATGCCGCTATGTATGTTGGGGGGGGTTGGTCGGAAGATGTGGATATTTCAGTGTACAATAGTGAGATAAGGTGTTTTTGACGTGGGGAATTCAAACACAGTACCTCAAACCAGTTGGGTTTGGTGGTGGCAGCTAATGTTACCGTGGGTTTGGTAGCGAATTCCCGTAGCTGAATATAGCGGGAGAAATCAAAAGTGGTAAGGTGTATGGACTGGGCTATCACATGAAAGGGCTTCACTTTCCCACCCTGGAACAAGTCACACACTCTAGAGATGTCTCCTTGATCAAATGTTTTGAAGAGTGTGGGAGTCATGCCGGGTGGAAAACTTTTATTCCTATAGATCGGTGTAAGTGGGGAGTGGTCTGTGGTCAAAGTAAATTTAATGGCGTGTCGGTCCCAAATGTTCAGAGATTTGAGAATTGCGGGGTATAGAGTCCTTGTCATGCGTCTGTCCCGTTTTGGGGTCCATATATATTGGGGAAGGACGTCAGGTCTGAATAGGTCATTTTCCAAGTCTACCCATCGAATTTGGGCTATTGGGGCATGCCATGCTGCAATCTGAGCCATTTGAGCAGCAATGTAGTATTTCGTGAGGTTCGGAAGCCAAGTCCCCCCGCTCTTTTTGGTAGGTACATGGTATTTCTGCTTACTCTCGCCCTTTTCCCTTGCCAAATGAAAGTATTGATAGACTGTTGTAGTATTTTGAGATCAGAGTGTTGTAGTGGGATGGGCAAGGCTTGGAAAAGGTACCCAATTCTGGGGAGGATGTTCATGTTTATGGTGGTGAGACGTCCCAACCATGATATGTTCAAGGATTGCCAGCGTTTTAGGTCAGTCTTGAGACGTTGAAGCAGCGGCGAGTAGTTCAGGGCGTATAGGTCTGTATATGCAGCTGTCAGGCGTAGGCCTAAATATGTCAGGTGTTTGTTTTGTATAAGAAAGTCAAAATTAAGCTGTAGGAGTTTAATTGTGTGTGACGGAATCTTGATTGGCAAGGCTTCAGATTTGTTCGTATTGATTTTGAACCCTGCTAGATTAGCAAAAATTTGCAGTTCTTTGAAAAGATGTGGTAGTGAGGATAATGGTTTGGAGAGAGATAGCATGATATCGTCTGCGTATGCCGCGATTTTATAGTGGTTATTGGCCCAGGAGAGGCCTGTAATGTTTGGGTGATCCCTAATTGATTGTAAGAGTGGTTCGAGTGAGATGGCAAACAGCAGTGGGGAGAGCGGGCAGCCTTGTCTAGTGCCGTTGTGATTGTAAAATTTCAGCGGCTTTGCTCCCGGGATTCTAATTGTGTATGAAGGTTTGTGGTAGAGTGCTGATAGGCAGTTTTGGAAGGTTTGTGAAAAGCCCATTCGTTCTAGTGTGAGGCGTAAAAAAGAATGCCTTCTCGGCGTCTAGGGCTAGAAATAGAGTGGGTTTTGAACTTCGGGAGGCAAGCCACAGTAAGTCCACGCATCTTCTGGTGTTATCAAGAGCCTGTCTGTTTGGTATGAAACCAACCTGGTCTGGGTGAATCAATCGTGGGAGGAAGAGATTCAACCTGGTAGCCAAAATCTTGGTGAAAATCTTGTAATCTACATTGAGGAGTGATATGGGTCTGTAGTTAGCTGTTTGGTCCTTGGGTTTATTCGGCTTGTGTATGAGAGTTAAGTTTGCCTCTTGCATATCCTCTGTGAAGTAGCAGCCGTCCATTATGTTATTGAACAGTGGGAGTAGTTGTGGGATGAGTTCCTCACCAAAGATCTTATAATATAAGGCTGAAAATCCATCTGGACCTGGGGTTTTGTTTATCTTTAGGGATTGGATTGCCAGTTTGATTTCTTCTTCTGTAATTGGGTTGTCTAGAATGGCATTTTCTGCGTCGGACAATTTCGGTAGGTTTATATCTTCTTGGTAGGTTAGGACATCTGTAACATGGTCTGGATTCAGAAGTGTCTTATCTGGAGAATGGTTATAGAGGTTTGAATAAAATTGTTGAAATTCCTGGGTGATATCTTGTGGGTTTGTGGTGATTGTACCTTTGTTGGTGCGGAGACTCTGGATCACTTTGTCAGCGGCTTGTGATTTTAACATAGAAACCAATAAGCGGTCGGCTTTTTTTGCCTTCTCATAGTAGGTGCGTTTTGTGTACTTAAGAGATTTTGCGGTGTCCACCGAGATAAGGCGCCTAATCTCCGTTCGGATCTTTGTTATTTCTTCCGTGGTTTCTTTCGTCAGATTGGCCTTGTTTTTGGCCTCTAGTTTGAAGAGCTGCGATTGGAGTCTTAAGAGATCTTCAGCTTTTGTTTTCTTCAGTCTTGAGCTTGTATTTATTAGAGAGCCTCTCATGACCGCTTTATGGGCAGACCATAGTATCGCTTGGTTCTCCACCGAGCCTGTGTTGAGGGAGAAGTATTCCCCTAGTTGTTTTTTCACAGAGGATACCACCTTCGGAATATGTAATAGGGAGTCATTTAACTTCCACGTCCATGGTTAGAGTATTCTTGAAAAATTAGGTCCAGAGTGATGTCTGCGTGATCAGACCAGGTAATTGAGTTGTTATTGGAGGACGTAACTAGAGATAAACATGACTTGGATATTAAGAACATATCTATCCTTGAGTAGCTAAGATGTGGGTGTGAGAAGAAAGTGTAGTCTCTGGTGGACGGGTGTTGTATCCTCCAGATGTCTAGTAGTCCGTGTCTGTGCATGAATTGTAGGAGATGTTTGTCGGATTGATGGGGGTGGGAATGGGTGGGGTGGGATTATCTGTCCAGGGCTGGTGAACAGGTGGCATTGAGGTCCCCCCCTATGAAAAGTTTGTCCGTTAGGTGAGAGGTAAGAAAAGAGGATAGGGCAGTCCAGAAGGTGGCGTCCGGGATGGCTGGGGCATATATATTAAGTATGGCTATGGTATGGGCACCAATCTGGCCAGAAATGAAGAGAAATCGTCCCGAGGGGTCTGGATATGTGTATGTGATTGACAGACGGCATACTTTTCGAATTAGAATTGCTACTCCCAGTTTTTTAAGATTATTGTTTGCTGTGTAGCATTTGGTGTATGTCTTGTCTCTGAGGGACGGCGGGTTGGATTTGGCAAAGTGTGTCTCCTGTATTAAGGCTATATCTGCTCCCAGGATGCGGAGAAGGGATCTACGTTTTTGGGGGGTGTTGAGGCCGTGAGCATTTAGTGAAAGGAGCTTGAATGTTAGTGTCATCTTGGGTATTGGCTTCTGTGGGGGGAAGTATAGGGGTTGGGGGTAGTGTTTGGATTACGTGGGTGTGTGAGAAAGAAGGAAAAAAAAGAAGGGGGAAGAAGTAGGAAGGAAAATGAAATATAGAAGAAAAATAAATTGGGGGAGAGAGGAAGAAAAAAAAAAAAAAACTTAGATTGCTAAGTATAAAACTTATAGATAACAGTATTTACAATTAGGAATGCAAAAAGGCTTGACTGGGCTTACTTCAGTGGCCAGTCAGTGTTTGTAGAGGGGTACTTATTGTACACTTATCAAGTCACTTGCGGCGATGTTCCTTCAATTATGCTAAGTGGGATATGAACCTAAAAACGTGGAGAAGTAGGGGTTGACTTCGCCGCAGCATTTTGCAAGCCTATGTTGGATTATCCCCTGGGGGTCCACTCCATGGAATATGAACCTGGCCGATTAAGAATACTAGAAAGTGAGGTAGCTGGGTGCTTCTGAGAACTTTTGGGTGGGGCAGCATCGTGTTAGATCTGAGTTAGGATGTGGGGGAATGGGGGAGGGTGGAATTGCTTTTATTTGCTATGTGTGGAGGTATCTCATGGCACTGAGGGAATTAAATGGTTGGACGAGGTGTTACAGGCCCCCCAACCGTTGTCTAGATGGCAATTTACTATTGTGGGGGAGAGTGAGTTTTTGAGAGCGGTTGGCCACATTGGCTTTACCCCTTTGCCTCAGGGGATGTGATTAAGAATATAACTGATTACATTGGCATACTTGTATATAACATTCAACATAGCATGCTGCTCCGTCAATATGGCTAAGCCCTCTGCCGGTCTGAGCTTCGGAAGTGAAAGTAACTTCACTTCCGTCGCTCTGAATATGCTACTTGACTGCCCCTAGTGGTAGTTTAGTAGCATTGCAATGGAAAATAATTAAAATACATATTTAATTAAATAAAAATAGGTTATTTAGCTACATTAGCCTATAGGGTCAAAATTAAATATTTTTTAGCATAAGGGATAGGGTTAAAATTAAATTAAAGTTAAAAAATATTAAGGAATATAATAAGGATTAGAGTTGGGGTTAAATTTAGTGTTAGGGTTACATTTTGGGTTCGGGTTGGGGTCAAAAGATCAATATAGGAAAAAACCAAAAAACACTATTTTTGGTTTTTGCCCCATAACTCGCAAAAAAATACCGAAAAATATGGAAACATGCATATTTTTGAACTCGGGACAACATTTAGAAACTATTTAGCCGGGGTCTTTTTTAATGATTTTATTTGTGTAAATTATATTTTAGGTCAAAGTTAGAAAAAGTGGGTTTTTTTAAATTTTTCATCATATTTTATGATTTTTTTTGTAGTAAATTATAAGATATGATGAACATAATGGTATCTAATGAAAGCCCTTCTTATGACGATAAAAACAACATATAATTTGTGTGGGTACTGTATGTGAGAAAGCAAAAAATTACAGCTAAACACAAACACCCTAGAAATGTCAAAACAGCCATTGTCACCAAGGGAAAGTCAAGGTGAAAATGTCTTGTCACTAAGGGGTTAATTAAGCTGTTTTGATGCCTTGCTTATATTTACTGTAGTGTCCCTTTGATATAATTGCCTATGTCATTGCTGCTCATTTTACTAAGATTTAATCTAAGTATGGACTATGTGCAATTGAACATTGTTGTTCTTGTTACCTTTTGACTGATATTTATTTAAAAAAAAAAAAAAAAGTGGTCCAATTTGTTGTATTTGACCATATCACCATTGTTTTGCTGCATTATTTATTTTTATTTAGCAATGAAAAAGATTTACAAAAAAAAGCTAAACGTTAACAATAAACATGTTCATTTAACAGCAGATTTGTGTAGAAATTGTTTTTTTTCCCAAAAAATTAAAATGCACGAAATATCGGTATAAGTTATCGGCTATCGGCCTGAAAGTTCACAGGTTATCGGTATCGGTATCGGCTCTAAAAAATCAATATCGGTCGATCCCTAATACATACACACACACACATCCAGTCAGTCACATACATACACACAAACAAATGCAGTCAGTCAGTCACATACATACACACAAACACATCCAGTCCGTCAAATACATACACACAAACACATCCAGTCCGTCACATACATACACACAAACACATCCAGTCAGTCACATACATACATACATACATACAAGGCAGCAGGATTTCTTACTTATTTTTTAAAGAAAAAAACATAATATGTCCCGCTCCGTAATATGTCCCATGTCCCTGTTGCTATACCTCATTGCAGGGAAGGGAGGGTGGTTCCGTTACAGCCTGGTGGCACATAGCAGGTTCCCTTCCAGTCCCTCGATAGAGCTCTGGCTTATATCGCAGTGAGGGGGCAGAGCAGGAAGTCTGTGCAGCCTGTGCACGCGCTCTGATCCATCGCGCACTGCTGGATTAATGAGCAGAAAAATAAACATTTGAGTGACGAGGGCACCATGTGGGGCTCACATTACCCGGGCGCCAGGTCTGATTTCCTGGTCGCCATGGCAGCCTGGCCCCTGGGTATTGTCGAGTCAAATAATTTGAACATTAACAGCCACTGATAATTTGTCCATTAATAGCCACTGATAATTTGACCATTAATGGCCACTGATAACTTGCTCATTAATATGCCACAGCCAATTTGCCCAATAAAAAAAATCTGTGTGTGAGACAGTCATTCGGGCAGTGGGGGCTCACAGGGCAGCTGCTTTGGGTCCCAAGGAATGAATGGGTCCTCGACAGCTGCCCCGTTTTCCCATGCTTTTTTTCACATTTATTTTAGCTCCTTTTCTCCCTGTCAGTGAGTACCCCCTGGTTGATATGTCAAGGGCTGCCCCCACTCACTAGATGAAGTTTGCCTTTTGTGGAGGAGTAAACCCTATCTGTCACTGCATGGTGGGCAGCTTCCTGAGTACTGGTGACATTCATCCATTAAACAGCTAGTTTTGTCCTCTTTGGGTCCACAGACTAGACTGCATGCTCTACCTTACCTGCACCCCCTCACTTTACAGATTTATTTTCCTGACTGTGAGGTCAGCCATGATGCTCTGGCCAGCGCCGCTCTTCATCCAGCTCTTTTTGAGTGCCGGGAAGTCATGTGACACCTGGTACTCAGACTAAAGAGTACTGATCGTGAGGTGGAGGAGCAGGCAGTCTTTGCTGATAGACACATTGCACCCTCTTTCGCAAGGGCTAACATGGATATGTTATCTTGCATGCAGTCCCCTAGTAGTCATAGATAACTGCATGCTTGGGGAAAAAACAGAAAAAGAACTGGAGGCAAATTTCCGCCCTCTTTAAAATACCACCTGGACCAATGGACCCATCTGGATCCATTGTAGGGTCCACTAGGCTTCCCAGTTAAATTCATGAAAACACTAACATGGAAATCATCCTGTCCTCTTCTCTAAGTTGACAAAACTAACCAGAGTGGATATCATAATTTACGCTTATTTTTTATGCTTTTCCTCTGAAGGTGTGGCACTAATTGGTTAATGTTTAGAGGGCACAGCTAAGACTACATCCTATTAAGGAGTTCTGGGTTTGGCTTTGTTTACATAGTTTTTAATAATAAGAGTTTGTGTTGCCTTTGGGCTATGTCATATTTTTCTGAAATAACAGTGTTGCATAATAAAAGTTAAAGTATATAATTTGCAATAGTTAATAACATGTATTTGACATGGGGCAAATTCTTTATTCTCCTGTATTTCTTGACAGTAATGTTACACTTTATGCTTATTGGTGGCTTTTGCAAAACTGGGATAATGAAAAGAAAAATCTTTAGAGCATGAAATGAATATAACGTTTGTGCACCTTCTATTTATATTTATATAGTTTGACTTATATATTTATTTAATTTGTTCTTACACAAAATAGATGTTTTCTCAGTGCAAAATTTCGGCCAACTTATTTGAAATGCACTATGAAAATGTGCACACAGGCTTCAGAAATATCTGTCTTATTTGCATTTTAATTGTACAAATTAGCTGATTATTATTCATTGCAACTAAGAGCGGAACAAGGTACTAATGGCTTTCATAGTTTTTTGCATTTCTTTTTATTTCACATCCCCTTATGTCTGTACAGCAATATACAAAGTTTGGTTTGATAAAGAAAGGGACATTTTTTATGACTATAGTATATCATTTTCCTCATCTGCGCTTTCCCACATATGAGTTGGATGTTGTTATCGGTAGATTGACAGATCAAGTTCTTCCCATATGGTTCTCAGCAGAGCATCCATTTTAGAGATTTTTTTCCCCACTGATTTATAGGTTTTTTTATTTTTTATCTCAAGACTAACTGTACTATCATCTTAATTTTCTGAACTTGTAAAGAAGTAATCTAGAAATTCCAGCAGCTTCCTGAGTACTGGTGACAGTCATCCATTAAACAGCTAGTTTTGTCCTCTTTGGGTCCACAGACTAGACTGCATGCTCTACCTTACCTGCACCCCCTCACTTTACAGATTTATTTTCCTGACTGTGAGGTCAGCCATGATGCTCTGGCCAGCGCCGCTCTTTATCCAGCTCTTTTTGAGTGCCGGGAAGTCATGTGACACCTGGTACTCAGACTAAAGAGTACTGATCGTGAGGTGGAGGAGCAGGCAGTCTTTGCTGATAGAGTAACAGAGAACAAAAATTGGGGGAGCACACCAAACAAAATAGATAAACAAGTAAAGGGTATAGTGCCAAAAATATTTTAATAAATATTAAATATGTAATAAATAACAAACAAATTAATGTTTAGACAAGATAAATAGAGAAATGACACACTATAAAATACAGAAAAATAAATAACAACCAAATACACCAAAGTAAACACATAAAGTGAATTTAAGAAAAAGGAAAATCATAAATAAATACCCACATGATATGAAAAGAAATTGAAGAAAAAAATGCAGACAGGAATGGAACAAGGGAGGACACACAGCGCAAAAAAATGGAGGACACCAACGTTTCGGCTAGAGGCCTTTATCAAGGTGTCCACGCACAAAAATGAAACAAGAACGATATATGTACCTAAGTGCTGCAAAGAAAACTGATCTGGTTGGACAGACACTTAAGTGCCAGCCAACCAGAAAAAGCGCGATGGCGGCCGCCATCTTGACGCACAGCGTGACGTGATGACGTCACACGTCGCGTCAAGTAACTTTATTAAATGAGCAACAAGGAACAATTACACAGAAACAGTGCTGTGTGTCTGTAAAGCAAATAGGATAACAAAAAACAGTAAAACGGAAGAGCATATTGTACAATGCATGATCACATATAGAAGGAGAATAGATAATGAAAATGAAGCAAAAACGGAAGTGAAAAAAACATTATCTGAGAAACAAAAAAATAGAGAAAACCTCACATTACTAAAAATTCCCATGGAAGATAGAGTTTTTTGAAAAGGAGAAAATAAGAAATACAGAAATAATAACAATAAGCAATAGCGATATACCTAATGACAAAAAAATGAAAAAAATGAAAAAAATAAAAAAATATATCCAAACAAAAACACTAGGATAATAAAAAATATTACAAGAATAAGAAAATAAGAAAAATAAGAAAAAATGGCAAAAAATACAGTGTATATATGAAAGTATACTAACGCAAAAAAACATGGAAATATTAATAACAAATAGCAAAAAATGATACTAATAAATAGAAGCACCAGAAAATAAGGAAGACATGGGTAGAATAACCACAAAAAAATGCAAAAAAACAACCATAATAAAAAGGAACAATATTACAGAAAAAAGGAGATAACCAGACTAATATACACTATAAAAAATAAATTGCATGTGTCTGTAAAACATCATTCTTCACGGGAAGTTGAGTGCAGTAGGCGTAGCCGGACGGCCATCCACACCATGAACTACAATAAACAAGAAAAAATAAAAATATGTTTTGTAAAACACAAAGAAACAATACATGTACACAGCTGGAGGTGGCATGAGCAGAAAGCAAAAAGCCAAGGGGCCAGTGAGGGTCCCGATATAGTGGACAGAACGGGCATAAGGGACACCTAAGGCAAGGAGTGGACAAACCGTAAAGGAACTATAGGAATACTGACAGATCCCTTTCCTCATTAAGCCCAAGAGGGTGAAGTGTCTGAAGTAGATAGATCCAGTGTAGTTCTCTGCGCTTCAACAGAGTCACTCTATCAGTGCCTGTAGTAGTAATAGAAATTTGTTCTATCGCAAGAAACCGTAACTGTGATACTCCATGGTTTTGATTATTGAAGTGGCGAGCGACTGGAGATTTTTGATTATTGGTTCGAATAGCACTTTTGTGCTCACCAATCCGAATAGTGAGTGGCCGAGTGGTTTCACCTACATAGCAAAGGCCACAGGGGCACTTAAGCATATACACTACAAACGAGTGTTGGCAATTGAAATATTTTGAAATCCGAAAACTAGTGCCCTTTCTAGGATGGGTAAATGACGATGAAAGAATGGCATTATTACAGTTGACACATCTACCACATCTATGCATACCTGGCGGTGGAACAAGCCAGTTGGTGGTAGAAGAAGTAACATCTGTCTGAGAACCGCGTTTATTGTCGGTCAGACAGTCGCGTAGATTTCGTGACCTTTTGAAAGCCATCATAGGAGGCTGTTGGAAAAGGGGCCCTACTTTTTTGTCCGATTGTAAGACAAACCAAAATTTATTGATTATATGCCGTACCTGGTTGGATTTGGTGGAAAAGGTAGTCACACAGGGAATACGATTGGGAGAAGTGGTAGGTGAATGTGGAGAAAGAAGCTCACTTCGGGTATGGCGCCTTGCCCTGTTGGCACATCGTGCAATGTTAGTGGGATCATATCCTCTCTGTGTAAGGCCATTAGTCAATTCTGTTGCTCGGACCACAAATTTTTCCTCGCAGTCGATAATGCGACGAAGTCTGAGGAATTGTCCGTATGGTAAATTATTCAATAGACTCTTCAGATGAAATGAGGAGGCGTGTAGGAAGGAATTCCGATCTGTATCCTTCCTATAAAGATCAAATGAAAGATTGGTGTTAGACAATGAAATTTGGACATCAAGGAAGTGGATGCAAACCTTGCTGTATTCCAAGGAAAATGAGATAGTCTCAAGTCGAGTGTTTAAGAAATCCCTAAATGCCAATAGACGAGCCTCAGTACCGTGCCAAATGAAAAAGATGTCATCTATATAGCGTAGCCAAAGCCCTACACTGCCCTCGAACTCGTGATGCGGATACACAAAGGACTGCTCAAATTGGTCCATAAATAGATTGGCATAGGAGGGGGCCACATTGGACCCCATCGCAGTACCTTGGGTCTGTAAATAGAACTCCCCATCAAATGTAAAATAATTACTAGTGAGGACAATCTTAAGTAACTCTAGAATAAAGTTCTTATATTCAGCATCAATCTCATATGCAGAGATGGATAGTGCAATAGCCTCCAGACCACCATCATGAGGGATGGAGGTGTAGAGGCTAGAGACATCCATTGTGCAAAGCCATGTGTCTGAGTCTAATCGACCATAGTCCGCAACACGAGTAAGGAAAGCAGTAGTATCCCTAATGTATGACCTCATCTTTAGCACTAGAGGCTGTAAATGCAGGTCCACAAACACAGAAAGAGGCTGGAGGACTGAGTCACAGCCCGACACAATCGGTCTACCGGGTGGATTCATAAGATTTTTATGGATTTTCGGTAGTAAATATAAAAAAGGTGTTCTAGGATTAGTTTTGGTGAGGAAAGATGCTTCTTTGACATTGATTATCTGTGCCAATTGAGCTCCATATAACAATGAAGCAATATGTTGTTGTATCCCATTAAGGGGATCAGTAGCCAATTTGCTGTAATGTTGATGATTACTTAGTTGTAACTGGGCTTCCCTAGTATATTGTGCCATATTCATAACCACTATCGCTCCCCCCTTATCCGCTGCTCTAATAGTAATATCAGCATCAGCGTCTTTGCTGATAGACACATTGCACCCTCTTTCGCAAGGGCTAACATGGATATGTTATCTTGCATGCAGTCCCCTAGTAGTCATAGATAACTGCATGCTTGGGGAAAAACAGAAAAAGAACTGGAGGCAAATTTCTGCCCTCTTTAAAATACCACCTGGGCCAATGGACCCAACTGGATCCGTCGTAGGGTCCTCTAGGCTTCCCAGTTAAATTCATGAAAACACTAAACATGGAAATCATCCTGTCCTCTTCTCTAAGTTGAGAAAACTAACCAGAGTGGATATCATAATTTACGCTTATTTTTTCTGCTTTTCTTCTGAAGGTGTGGCACTAATTGGTTAATGTTTAGAGGGCACAGCTAAGACTACATCCTATTAAGGAGTTCTGGGTTTGGCTTTGTTTACATAGTTTTTAATAATAAGAGTTTGTGTTGCCTTTGGGCTATGTCATATTTTTCTGAAATAACAGTGTTGCATAATAAAAGTTAAAGTATATAATTTGCAATAGTTAATAACATGTATTTGACATGGGGCAAATTCTTTATTCTCCTGTATTTCTTGACAGTAATGTTACACTTTATGCTTATTGGTGGCTTTTGCAAAACTGGGATAATGAAAAGAAAAATCTTCAGAGCTTGATATGAATATAACGTTTGTGCGCCTTCTATTTATATTTATATAGTTTGACTTATATATTTATTTGATTTGTCTTACACAAAATAGATGTTTTCTCAGTGCAAAATTTCGGCCAACTTATTTGAAATGCAATATGAAAATGTGCACACAGGCTTCAGAAATATCTGTCTTATTTGCATTTTAATTGTACAAATTAGCTGATTATTATTCATTGCAGTGTGATAGCAACTAAGAGCGGAACAAGGTACTAATGGCTTTCATAGTTTTTTGCATTTCTTTTTATTTCACATCCCCTTATGTCTGTACAGCAATATACAAAGTTTGGTTTGATAAAGAAAGGGACATTTTTTATGACTATAGTATATCATTTTCCTCATCTGCGCTTATATGAGTTGTATGTTGTTATCAGTAGATTGACAGATCAAGTTCTTCCCATATAGTTCTCAGCAGAGCATCCATTTTAGAGATTTTTTTCCCGACTGATTCATAGGTTTTTTTTGATCTCAAGACTAAGAATCTTAATTTGTATCTTAATTTGAATCTGAACGTGTAAAGAAGTCATCTAGAAATTCCAGATAATGTGTGGACATGAGATGTATCCTAATTATCCTCGTCCTCACTAACCAATTTACCCAATGCACATCTCAGAGAACCAACATTCCCACTCCTAACTTTAGAAGTAAAATACCAAATAATGACTTTATAAACATATCTGTATTGGACATTTTCATTTTTTTTAATGTATAAAGCCATGGAGACATTTTAAGAACAGTCCTTACATTTCTATGTGTGTAGTATCAGGCAATTAATTATATATTCATATGTTGCTTTTTTTTAGGCCGGACCTGGTTGACATGGATACTGTTGCTGTTCAAAACAACATTACAAATTTAGAAAATGCTTTTCACGTAGCTGAAAAGCTGGGCGTTACAAGGCTTCTTGATCCTGAAGGTAACTAAGCACTTGTCATATATGAGGATTTAATAAAAATGTCTACATTATAAATGTATCCCCTGTTCAAAATCATATAATTGAATTATATTTCTTTCTAACTTTTTTGCTTCTAGACGTTGATGTTTCTTCCCCAGATGAGAAGTCCGTAATAACATATGTTGCATCAATGTATGATGTATTTCCCAAGACACCTGATGGTGGGGAAGGAGTTAGTGCAAGTGTAAGTCATGTGACTGTAACATGTCCATTATCTAATGTGTATAATAGGCTTGTGTTACGCCTATTTGCTTTATTGCACTCTTCTTCTCGCGTATATTGTACATGCACTCTTCTACTTAGCGTAATATATTGAATTGAACAAGTAACAGTACTTCTGGAGTTTTACATTGAAAATAGTATCACAGGGGTCTCTAAATTCAGTGACATTCAATAAGAATGGCTTGGAGATATAGGCTGGACTTTAGCTAATATAACAGCAAAAAAGAAGAAGATAGGAAGTGTTGTGGAACAAAGTGATAAGACATGTTTGAAGTGAACAGCTGCCTCATTAAACAGAGCTGCTTGTAGTATCAATCACTAATAAAAACTTGAAGGGACTTATTTACGCATATGGTATCAAACTTATAATTCTCATGATTGCCATGAGTCATAATTCCTAAAAATTTACTTGTGGGTATAAATGATGAATAAATGTAAAAAAAAAAAAAAAATACTATTATTAATGTTTACTTGACACTGGTCTTACCAATGGCTATCCTAGATATTAGATAAGTAGCAAATAATTTGAAATTAAGTACATTTGTGGGTAGACTGAATGGTTTTTGTCTGCCGACATATTCTTATGTATGTTTGTATGTGTATTTTCTCCAAATTTCCCCTAATTTGCATGCTAGAGGAAACCAATGAGTTCAGTAAAACTACCTCTGCTAGTTTTGAGCAGGAGAGTGCATTTTATTTCTGGTGTCTTTTTTTCATACATGCGACATCATCTGGAAAATGTATGGAAAGTTCTAAAGTCTCTTTAGTTAAGCTCCTGTGACATATAGGGAGTTATGTATAATCATGGTGCACGAAATAGTGACGCTGTCTGTGCATCAATTAAGAAGACTAAAATATTGGGAGTCTGTGCTGCCTCCACCAGAAAACAACTTCTGGGTTTTTCCAGCGCTCATTGCGGCAGAGCAATCCCACATGTTTCAAGTCGCATCAGTTCTACTATATTTTAAATTCAGCTAAAACTGCCTTCATTTTGTTAGTATGATCGCAATTGTAAAACTGTGTGAGACTAATTTGCGTTCCTGTGGTACTTTAGGATGTTGAAGTGAAGTGGATAGAATACCAGAACATGGTAAACTACCTCACCCAATGGATCAGGCACCATGTTGTGTTAATGTCTGACAGAACTTTCCCAAATAATGCTGTAGAACTCAAGGTAAGCTGGTGTTGTTTTGTTTTCCCAGTGACCTCTTGTATTAATTATCTGTCAGATAACGTCATAGTCTCTGTTCCTGTATGGTAGTATTTATTTGACAGGCCCTTTTATTTCATGCACCTTGACATGGTGGTAAGTTAATTGTTGTTTGGCTTAATCATATGAACTAAACTTCTCATTTATATTATGCCTATACATTTGCCATCTTTATAAGGTTGTTGTTTGTATTTTCCATACACTATGCAGACAGTTACACTGTACTTGCAGCATACTCACAGCTGTTCACAATTATTATATATTATGTCCTGTGTTAAGTATTTGGCCCTGTGATAATAATACACTGGTTACACAGCTTTTTACCACCTAATATACTCTACAACTAATTAACTCACATGATGCAGGCAGGGTTGAGTCTGGAACCTCTCATATTATTGTAATCCTAAATAATGATTTCATTTACAGTAAGAACCCAACTGTCTCTGTGTGAGGAATGTTTCTCAGGCTTAGAAATACCTTAACTAGAATTAATGATTTGCCCTAGAAACCACGCCATCCAAATGTATGTATTCCCATATGGAGGAATACTTTGGTTAACAATTTACATCCAGTTCTGGCCCAAAATCCCATAGACAGAGATGGACAGCTAGGTCTTAGGAGAATAGTTAAGGAGTGTGACCAGTTTGGGGACTATTCCATGAATGTATTAATAGCTATTTACTGTATGTAATTATTGAAGTCACTTAGAACATGAACACAGTATTGTGTTTGCACATAATAGTTTACAGAAGGGCATTATTGAAAGTTGTATTGCTGTGAAGCAATGCTATACACTTATACACGCCAAATTCTGAGCTTGTAAAAAGAGGGTAGGAAAGTAGGTCAGGGGTTCCAAAAGATAAACCCTCCTTCAAACATAGAGGGGTATGTACTAAAAAGATGCAAATACATTTTATGTGCAAAACTATTTTTGCACTTTGCTCCTTTTGCAATTTACTAAACATTTAACACTCAAATACTAAATACGAGCAAATTGCGAATCCAAATGTGCATAATTGCGAAGAAAAACAGGCAAGTTTTTTCTTAGCACTTGCTAAAAGCTGGTGTAAATTTCACAAGCAAAATAAGAATTATTTTTCACACAATATTCACAAAAGTCTTTAGCATGCACAAACAGAATCACAATGTAATAGCCCAACCAGAAAAATGCACACTACATAAAAATAAACGGAAGAGGCGCAAATCGGGGAAAAGAAATCGCAAAATGTTACAAATAGTCGCAAATTGCTTCCTACTCATGATTTACCTACTTTGTAACCACTACACTTGGTTAGTAAATGACCCCCATAGTTGTGACACTTGGGAGGTATGCAACATTAAATGGGGGTATAAACATGGGTTACATATTCTACATGCCCCACCAATTTCTGCAGTATTACCCATGGTTAGCTCACATGTTACAACTGCAAACAAACTTAATCATAGGATTCCATAACAGTGTCATTTTGAATTACAAGTTTAAAGTGTATTGTATATTTCTGTTTGTGCAGGCACTTTATCAACAATACTTACAATTCAAAGAAAATGAAATTCCACCAAAGGAGACAGAGAAAGCTAAAATTAAACACCTGTACACACTGTTAGAGGTAAGTATGACCATTTTGTTTTTCACAATGGTATCATTCAGGATGAGTGGAACATTTCAGTAAAATCACTGTTTTATTCCAGCCATGGATTGAATTTGGGCGTGTAAAGCTGTGTCAGGGATATCATCCAAACGACATAGAAAAAGAATGGGGGAAACTAATTATCGCCATGTTTGAACGAGAGAAGACCCTACGGCCTGAAATTGAAAGGTATGGAAATGTTAAAACAACCTGGCAACCTAATCTGGCCCTTCTACAGTACATTTTCTTTACCATTCCTGATCCTTGAAATTCAGAGAAACCAATGGATTAGTCTTTCTTCACATTTAAAAATGTACTCCAGAGTTGCTCTTTATACATAACCACCTGGTACATAGCACTTTCCATCTTACCACTAAAAGAGAACATAAGCTTTCAGTGCCAAGAGTTGATGATAGCTATTTACTAAAAGTGAGGTCCAGCGGAGTTCCAGGCACATTGATGAATATTGTTTTCTTAAATGTATTAATAAAGTTTTCGAGAGTAAGTTTGCAATAAGAGTGAAGCTATACAAATGATATTGACTGAAAAAATAATAGCAATACATCTTGTGAAACAATAACATGAAATAACTTTTACTAGTACATGCCAGTGTATCCTCTGACTGGCATCGGTCATGAAAGAGACCCTCGTTTTGGCAAACGATCTCCAGAGGGGATTTTAACAAGGTAGCTATAAATAAAAGAAAACCAGGGCATTGCATAATTAATTAGGTAAAGGGCAACAAAACTTTTTCTTTTAATAATAAATGCCAATATTGACCTATGACTATAGCGATATTATCTATGGTATTAGTTATCAAATATTTGCATTCATATCTAAATGGTAAATGGACTAGATTTGAGGCCCTTAGCTCACTTGGTATACAAGATACTACAAAACAACGAGGAAACTAAAGACTTGTGTAAATCGTGGTTATCTTAAAGAGTATCTAGCATCTTTTGTGTTTGTTGATATCTCAAGCGTAAGGGGATATTTACCCTCTACACGTTACATAAATACATACTTAATGAGGTTGAAAGACAAGCCCACAAAGTCGAGCCTTTCTAGTATTCATATTTGTTGCTCTAGAAGATGACAAAAATAAATTAATAAATGAAAACTAGTAGGATTTTTTTTTTTACAAAATTGTAAATGAAATTCAGCATGGCACATGTACATTGTGACCGCTGTCATTGATATGAGACCCAAGTCCATGACAACTGTCCAGTGGGCCACAGGTACTGCTAATGTTATGGAAGTTGAAGTCCAGCAAAAGTTTGAAAGATACTTGTTGCAATAGATACAGTAGATCACAAGATAGTTCTACATAGGACTATACATATTTTGGGCTCACAATTCACTGTCACGCTATCAGAAGTTTTAATATTTAAATAAGAATATCTTCCGATGTATACACTTGCTGTCAGTGTTGGTGCATAATTATGAGTAAATAATCTGCTTGATTTCCAGGCATGTAATGTGCATGATTGGCTTAAACAACTGGTTTGCCAAAATGTGTATAGTTCTGACGTATCCTGAACGTTACCTACTTCACATTATAAGGTGTATCAACAACCGGAGCTTGGAACTGAGTAATTGAGAATAATTGAAATATTTGGCATATCCATTTCCCACAGACGCCCAGATGAAGCCGATCAGTCCTAACACGTACTGTATAAAAGCGGGGGGAGGGAAGGCAAACTTGAACTGGTATATATGGCTCAGGGCGAAATCCTTTGAAGAGCTATCTGAATATTATTTGCTGGGTTTTGAATATACATGTTGGAGCCTATTTAAGAATAGACGCTAGTGGTACTCTTAGCCAGTAGGGATATTTTTTCGTTCCTGGAAGCTGTACATTCTAAAGAATTTTTTTTTTTTTAAATCTTTATCTTTTATCATACTGTCATATTGAATGGGTGAATAAGGGTCACTACTATAAAAATGAACAGCACCTGTTATGGCTACTACAGTAGTGATTCTTTACTCACGGGCAGCAGCCGCACTAGTACCGGCTCCAATGAGAACTTACTATCTGTTAACTGTGGTCCTACCATGATCAATTCTTACATCAGCTTTGGTAGCGAGCAACCAGGGAGGCAGAGGTAGGTACAGATGTAAAACCATAGCTTCCTTGCGCTTTTGCTTGCAAGATAAATAGCAAATATTCTATACTTTTATAGAAAGTATTGTATGTTATTTTATATGTGTTTTGGACTTTTAAATTGACATAACGGAATCGATATTGTAGCACTGGACACCTAGCTTAATAATGGATTGATCTCACTTTAGTCTTATTACCTATGTGTTGAGATATTATTTTCTATTTTAACTAATATGTCCTTGATTTTTTATTTAATACGCAAAAAGCTGGAATTAAATCTGTTGCTTGTAAAGCTTTTCCAGGTTAGTTGTATTGTTGCTTGTTATTTCATTTTGGATTTTTGTTGATCTGTAGACTAGAAATGCTGCAGCAGATAGCAAACCGAGTGCAGAGGGATAGCCTGGGATGTGAAGACAAGCTGATCCTTGCCCGAAATGCTCTGCAAGCAGTGAGTTATTATATAGTATTATTATTATATTATAGAACTGTTTACCAATTGTGTTATCATTCAGTGTTTCAATTTTACTTGCATTGAAAATACGATAATCAGCATTGATTGTATAATTTACATAATTATATAATAAAGAGAAAGCAAATGTTGAATATAATATTTAGCTTTAATTAATGAATTTAAGCGAGCAAATATTGCATATTTTAAAATCATTTGTATCTTTTTTTATTTTGGTTTATGTAAACTCATTTATTTTTTTTGTCATAATCAGTTTAAAATTGCATGCAAAGAAATACATAGGAAAATAGCTGTCTGAATTGCCTGCACTTTGTTCACAGGATTCAAAACGTATGGAATCTGGGATCCAGCTCCAAAATGAAGCGGAGATCGCTGGTTACTTGATTGAGTGTGAAAATCTTCTACGCCAACAGCTTGTTGATGTGCAATCACTTGTGGATGGAAAATACCAACAAGCAGATCACCTAGTACAGAGGTACATGTTCATGGCACCCTGTATAACATCAGTGACTATGCACAGGATAGCCCTGCAATTTGAAGATTTGCAATTAAGGACACAGAAACTTGGAGATTCCAGTTAACTCTCTGCATGCAATTTTTTTTTTTTTTTTTTTTAACAAACTTCAAACCTTATAAAGAGGATTTTTAAAATATTTTTTTATTTTTTTTTATTTTTAGTGAGCTGGTTTTTGTTTTGGTTAAATTAATTCTGGTTGCTGCAACCTGCATGAACATTTGTTTATCGAGGTATCTATAAAAAGAAATCTATCTACACTGAATTAGAATAGGTTTATTGCTTGTGTAGAAGGAACCACTTATAGAACATGTTTTTTTTTTATATCGTTTGAAATGACGTATGTTTAGTTTTTTATGTGATGGTTTGTCTATTTTTGTTCAGGGTTGCTTCACTGCGTGACGAGCTAATGGCCATAAGAAATGAATACTCTTCAATATACAGCAAAGGACGGATGCTTACTGCTGACCAGACACAACTCATGATATCAGGAATATCACAAAGCCTCAACTCAGGATTTTCACAGAGTTTGAACCCTGCAATGAATGCTGCAATGAACCCAGCAATGAACTCTGGTATGGGCTCTGGTATGGGCTCTGCTATGAGCTCTGGTATGGGCTCTGGTATGGGCTCTGCTATGAGCTCTGGTATGGGCTCAGGTATGGCCACTGCCATGAACTCAGCAATGAACTCTGGCCTTTCCCACAACATGGCACCTTCAATGACACCAACAAGCCTGACACCGGGTCTTTCTCATGGTTTTAATTCACAGTTGTCTCCAGCTATGACACCAACATTTGCACCAAACTTTAATCCAGGTTTAATCCAGAACTATGCAAGTGGCATGAACGCAAATGCATTGCAATCGCTAAAGCTCATGCAGATCAAGAAACCGTTATTAAAGTCATCATTTGCTGATCAAAATCTGCCAGAAGAAGAAGCAAACATACAATTTGTACAAGACCTCTTAAGCTGGGTCGAAGAAATGCAGGTAAAAATGTCAGCTCCCATTTCCAGAAGAACTGTTCTTCAAATAATCTCCATATAGAGGAGCCAGTGTGGCCAAGTCATTAAGTTAAAAAAGAAAAATTGTGCTATGCTGTGCTAATATTTAAGGTGGATTCATCAAGTTGTGGGGTACATTACACTGTGTTACTAAATCAGACCTCACTTATTACCCACTTTGTGAAAAGCCCCAGATGATCTTAGGCCAGTGGAGTGGCCAACATACCTTGGATTTATGATTTTGCTGTTCTCTGACAGGTGCAACTTGACCGAGCAGAATGGGGATCAGATCTTTCCAGTATTGAGAGTCATTTAGATAATCACAGAAACTTCCATGGGGCCATTGAGGAATTCGAGACCAGTGTGAAGGAGGCAAAAATGAGCGAGGTATACACACACATGTGCATGCTATGGCTTGTCTATCAACATTAAATCATAAACTGCAAATGCTAAATATTTACCATTGTGGATGTATATGAATAGTTTAATTCAGTGTTTTAACTTGTTATGTACAAGAAAAAAAATGTAATGGGATCCAATCTGTAGAGGCGCTCAGTGCTTTGTATGTAGAATTACAGGATATCGGTTTTTGGCAACAAAACATAATGCTTATTTGCCCTGCCTATGAAATATAATGATAATACAGCCTCTCAGGAATGTCAAGCAATGTCTATGCATGCAGGAGCATATTAAAGTCTAAGATTAGTGCACTGTAAGACACAATTATTCTGAAACGTGATGCCCTTGGGTCTATATTTGTGCAAATTTTTACGTATAAATCTTCCCGACCCTATTGCGGTGTGCAGTAAATCCCATATAACTATTATTATTGACCGGTGGAAATTAATGTGCATTTTTTACAAAGTTCCATTTGGTTTTGCAAATTTTACTCTTCACAGAATAACATAGTAAACACACGCCTTTATATTTCAGTCAGTAGTAGCATAACGGAAATATATGTTAGATATTAAACAGTGAATATAATAAGCATTTGCATGGACAGAGTATTTTTAACATAATATATAATATTTACCAGTACTTTAAAAAAACAAAACATACAGTTTAATGGCATATACAATCTATTAATAGGTGCTCTAGTGAGAGAAATCTTCCCGCCTTCTATGGTTATATGTGGCGACTACTTTTGACCGAGAGCGAATATGCCCACATGAGTAGGCTCCACAAATATCATTGACGTTTTTGAGGTTTCTGTTAAAAGAAGGAGTATAAATAATACTGTAGAGCATCTCTGGTTAGTGTGGCTTTGGTAACTGATGAATTTACAAGCAGGATTTTAGAACCACTCTTGTCTGCTATGTGACTTCCTACCTTAATGTTACTTTTATTGTATTTATTTTATACAGCTTCAGATGTCGGGTAGTCTTAAAAGCAATTACTATGAGGCGATGCAAAAACTTGACAGCCAGTACTCAAAACTCATGGTAAGATGAATTCTTAAAGTCTACTTTCCAAGTTGGCAGCTGTTCAAAGATGCCTAACTATCTTTATTCCCATTTTCTAATACTTAAAGAGTTCATCCAGGAACCGGCAAAAGTATCTGGACTCTCTTCTTAATTTTGTAACCAGAGCCACCAGAGAACTTATTTGGCTGAATGAAAAAGAAGAAGAGGAAGTGGCATATGACTGGAGTGAACGAAACCAAAACATCCCTGCCAAGAAGGACTATCACGCAGTGAGTATTCAGCTTCTAGAGGTATTGAGAACATAGGCAGAGCATTGTGCATCACTTACTCTTTATGTCTTTTTGTGAAGGATCTAATGAGAGAGCTTGATCATAAAGAGGAAGTCATCAAATCTGTGCAGGATATTGCAGAGCAGATGCTGCATCAGAATCACCCTGCCAGATCAACTATTGAGGTAACTGTATACCTTTCTCACATGCTTGATGACATCATCAGTTCTTGCAGGCTCCAGTGGTGAATGGGGTGATTGGGGTTGAATTGACTCCCAGTAGTAAGGGGTTTAAACAACTTGCTTCTATTGCTAGACATTACATTGAACACACTGTATTGAGGTTCTATTATTAAAGCATTTTTCTGTTATATTATTGAATTCATGTTCTTCAGTAGCAAACTATACCATGCATTTTTAGATGATTTGAATACACAAAAATATGTATAGCATATTTTAACATAAATATCAGCACTAATGGAATGCACGCTATAATGACCCTCTTCCACGACAGTTTACTATCGAATTCTGCTGATATTTCACTTTCCATAGTTTGGCGTTTAGTCACTACACAGAGATTTGCAGTGAAATGGTCATTAAGTTGTAAAATGTGGACTGGAATAGATGATTTGAACAAAATAAATCAGTCGTGAACTTGGCTATTTTTCCAAGTCAGCTGTCACTTCAGCACAATTTACTGTTTCGTAAATATACCTTTTGATACATAGTTCCTCAGGTCACAATAATAAAAAGCATATTGGTTTAGCTACTCTTACTGAAGAGATCAGAGTGCTCGTATCTCCCTGTGCATAATTCATATAACCTGTATGATTTCAATTTTATAGCTTCTGTATTCAGCTATAGGAATTCCTCAAAAGGCCTCCTGCCCTATTTCATAGATTTCATTTAGAAATTTAGATCAGTAAACTTTCACTTTCTAGTCTTGAGCTATTTTAAGCCTTTCTCAATGTTCACAATCCATCCAGAGTTTAATAAATGATAAATATTGCCCTAAACAATCTTGGATGTCTCCAGCCCTTGAAGAGTGGAGGAGTCTTCCTGTTGCTGAATGAAAAGCCTTATAATATGTAGTAGGTAAAAGGTATTTAGTAGACTGTATTTAATATCTTTTTTAGTCAAGTATATAAGTACCTAAAGCTTTGACATATCTGGGACACTGTTTAAAAAGTGGAAAAATCAGCAGGATGTTTCCATATTGATGGCGCCAATATTAGCACTTTGACTTAGTATATTTATTTATTCATAAACTCAATTTTGCCGCTGAAGAGATAAAACCCTTATTGTTAAATAAAGAATTGACGCCTTGAATTAAGCTAAAATATTAATATGACAAGAAATGAGCGTACTACGTATCAGTTGATCAGAAACTGTCTGATTTTAGTCTGTAATAAGAATGGTGAGGCAGTGAAGTAAATGAAAATTGGAATTTCCAAGTAAACTATTAATGGTAAAAATGGTTCATTTATGATCCTAGAGAAACAAATAAACTCAGCAAATGTAAAGCATGGTGGAGATTGCATTAGATCGCGCAGGTGTTTAACAGTTAAACATACAGGCCCTAAAACATAACTTTATTGTTCACACAGCAGCAGAAAGGTTAATTATTTCCCTACAGTGGAAGACTCCATAGTAGGCATGTGTTTTGCTGTCACTGGTAATTTCCTTGTCAGCTGTTACTGTCATATTACACATTAAAAGATCATGAAGTAGCTAAGGTGTATATTTTGGTTAACAACTCTGGCCAAGGTTATGAAGCTGCCAGGTATGTGCAAGTAGCCTTTTCAGCACTGACATGCAAGAAATATCACTAATAAACCTTTCATTATATACCTATTCATGCTATTTATTGACATCTGCCGGCCAGAAAGAGGAATACTAATGATGTGCAGGCACACATATTATTATTATGCTGGTAAATCCATATAACCAGCTGTGAGGAAGATACAAACAGCACCAAAGGAGATGTTATAGTTACTAAATGTGATGACTAATACCTTTTGGTTGTTAAAGTTTCAGTTCTTCTAGAATGTGTTATTATAGAATTTAGTTTAGTTGCCATACATGTACAATTAAAGCTGTAGATTTTAACCCTTAAAGAGAATGGCACAGATAGTACTAGGCAATGACTTACAACGTACTAGAGAGAATGGCACAGATAGTACTAGAGAGAATACCTTACATAGTAATAGAAGATAATGTCACACATATTACTCGAAGATAATGGCACAAACCATACTAGAAGAGCATAGCACACATAGTCCTAGACGAGAATGGCACAACTAGTACTAGAAGAAAATGACACAGATAGTACTTGAGAGAATGGCACACATAGTACTATACGAGAATGGCACACATAGTACTAGAAGAGAATGGCACAAATAGTACTAGAAGAGAATGGCACAACTAGCACTATAGGAGAATGACACACAAAGTGCTAGAATAGAACGGCAGAAATAGTGCTAGAGAGAATTGCACACATAGTACTAGAAGAGAATAGCACACATAGTACTAGAAGAGAATGGCACAACTAGCACTAGAAGAGAATGACACATATAGTACTAGAAGAGAAAAGCACACATAGTACTAGAGATAATGGCACATATAGTACCAGAGATAATAGCTTAAATAGTAATAGAAGAGAATATCACAAATAGCACTAGAAGTGAATGTCACACATAGTAATAGAAGAAAATGACACAAATAGTACTAGAAGAGAATGTCACAAATAGTACTAGAGAGAATGGCACACATATTACTCGAAAGATAATGGCACAAATAGTACTAGAAGAGAATGTCACAAACCGTACTAGAAGAGCACGGCACACATAGTCCTAGAAGAGAATGGCACAATTAGTACTAGAAGAAAATGGCACAGATAGTACTTGAGAGAATGGCACACATAGTACTAGACAAGAATGGCATAAATAGTACTAGAAGAGAATGGCACAATTAGTACTAGAAGAAAATGGCACAGATAGTACTTGAGAGAATGGCACACATAGTACTAGACGAGAATGGCACAAATAGTACTAGAAGAGAATGGCACAGCTAGCATTAGAAGAGAATGACACACAAAGTGGGAGAATAGAATGGCACAAATAGTACTAGAGAGAGTGGCACACATAATACTACAAGAGAATTGCACACATAGTACTATGAGAGAATGACACAAGTAGTACTAGAAGAGAGTGGCATAAATGGTACTAGAGAGAATTACCCACATAGTACTAGAAGAGAATGGCACTAGAATGGCACTAGAAGAAGGATAGTTACCAGGTAGAGAAAAAAAAAAGCTGTGAAAAAGTTTTCAGTTTAGTGAACAATATAAAAAAATATATATATATATATTTTTTAGTTGAATCATTTTCTCTTTACTCTATGTTTTAAACCCAGGCTTATAAAGCTGCCATGCAGACCCAGTGGAACTGGATCCTGCAGCTTTGTCACTGTGTAGAGCAGCACATAAGACAGAACTCGGCCTACTTTGAGGTATGCACATTATTTATTTATGGGTAGTGCAAATCATTTGAAGTTTGTTATTGTTATAATATTCCAATATTATCCTTTATTCTTGGGGAAAGAGATAACTAGCATAATAGCTCTGCCCCTTTTCTGTTAACAGCTTTTATCAAATCACAATATCCCAGCAACTGTTTTGTTATAGTTTTGATGATGTATTTTTCTCAGGTAATTAATTGAGGAGGCCATTCACGAAAAGTGAACTGCAGAAAGCAGGCATTACTAGTTAAGTTGGAAAGATAGGTAAACTGGTGAAATTTTCCAACTTAGCTGTTAATGCATGATCTTTGCAGTTCACTTGTCAGTCCACTATTAGTGAAGGACCCAGAAGGATTTCATAGACTTCATGTTCCCATAACTTCTAATATGGTTGTTGAAAGTAAAAAGCTAAAAAGTATTTAGACAAGTGCAAGTGGATTGATTTTAGTATATCAGTATGGCCTCATGAAAATGTGGAAATTCCATTCTCAATTCCCTGTACTTCATGGACTGTGGTTTGGCGTAGCTGTCTTAGTCCAGTGATGCAGATTCAGAATAGCTCGCTTTTTTGTCCCTCATTAAAGGGACAGTCTAGTCCCCAAACTCACTTTGGTACAACATGAAGATCACTGTTTGTATAATGCACAGGCTTTTATCCCTGTGTGATTTGATGCACATTTTTAATATTTGACTCAAGCCCTCCCCAGTGATTACTATGCATATTCACTGCCTGGTAGCACTGATTCTATATGAAGATATAAAGTTTTGTTACATATAGTCACTTCCTGTCCTCCTCAAATTGAGTCTATTGACTGGCCTAGGAGTGACCTTGCTCTTGTACACAGTAGGATATATTTATAGTGCAACACATTGTCTGATGACATCACTAGAGAGATAGGTTATTCCATTAATTTGAATGGCATTATTCTCACTGGTTCCTGCAGCAAAAAAAAGGAAATTACTTTTACTCATCTAGTGTGGGCAGTCCTTGTTTCTTGCAAACTGCTGTAATTTCACAAATTCATCTAGCTGTAAGTATTTTATGTTTTAAGCAATGCAAAATGTAAAACATGCATTTTAAAGTACTGTGAAAGCATATTAATATGCATTAATATTTGGAAGACGCATTTTGGGCACTAGACAGTCCCTTTTGGCGTCCTCCCTTTATCAAGCTTTTGGGGAGTTTGATAAAGGGAGGAATCCCCAACAGCTTGTCATTTCAAAATCCTATTAGTCCCAAAAAAAATGGTATTAAACGATTCTGCAACATTCTATTTCTCATCACTTTCATGAATAAAGCACTAAGTCTGTAATACCTTAATACAGACCTACCAATTGGCCAATCGTCATTTGCATTCACCAGTAAGCAAGATGTACAGGAAGAATCCAGTTTAACAATACTGCTTAAACATGAGTTCAAAGTAATATGGAAATCCTTGGTGGGGAATTAAATACTTATGACATTTTCCTATGTGTGGATGGTGACCTTGCTTTGCTTCTTTGTCACAGTATTTCAGTGAGGCCAAAGAGGCTACAGAATATCTGAAGAGTTTGAAAGATGCTGTGCTGAGGAAGTACAGCTGTGACAAGTCTACAAGTCTGCATAAACTGGAAGACTTGGTCCAAGAGTCAATGGTAAGATCCTCAGACACATGTTCTGCACACTATTGTTGAGTGAATCTGGTTTAATGAGCGCTTAGAGAAAGTGTAAAGTAAAATTGCTTATATTACATAACAAATGTTGAATTCTAAAAAACAGATTTTAAAGATACACTTAATAGTGTAAATCTAGCTGACATTTTGAAATAAAGAATATGATTTTTAGTGTGCATGACAAAAGGTTTATCAGAATGTTGCCTGTACATAATGAATGGAATAAATATATTTTAATCTTCACATTTTACAACTGTGCTGGAGAGTGAGCTGCATGCACATCTGACTGCAGTGCACCATGGTCTATCCTAGAATGCAATGCATTCATTGAAGGTCAAGGGCAATAATGTATGTATGTGCGTGTAAACGGCACTTGAGCATATTATTTGGCCTCTGTAAAGTTGTATTTATCTACGCGTTTGCAATACACGGGAGATGTTTGTGACTAAATATACGTTTTTCTTTGATTATGCAGGAGGAAAAGGAGCAACTTTTGCAGTATAAAAGCACAGTTGCCGGCTTAGTTGGAAGAGCAAAGGGCATTGTTCAGCTGAAACCACGGAACCCAGAGAATCCACTAAAAGCATCAATCGCAATCAGAGCTATCTGTGACTACAGGCAAATTGAGGTACTATACTTTTAATACAGAACTGAAAATATTCAGGTGAACATATCAAATGATTTGCTAATACCTCAAATCACCATCTACATTAACATAATAACATTCTAATCAATACAGTTCAAGCTAGTGTAAACTTATTTTAGCAATTCACAAAAATGTGTAACAATTTGCAGCCTTTTTAAAGTGACACAGTCAAAATGTTCTGTTTTTGAGTTTGTGATGATTGCCCGTGATAACTAAATGTCATAGCTGTACTCTATGCATATATCAGAAAATAAAAAGAGATTATTTGTGGTAGGCTCTGTTTGATATCATCAGGTCCAAACATGCATAATGTTATATTAACCAATTCAAAGTGCACTTTGTGTACAATATTTATCTCATGCTACTGATTTATAACACTGATACAACTATAGAGAATGAGGTTTATTGAGAATCAAAAAGAGAATAACTGTTGCAATTTGTCTACCAAGGAACCAAAAGGCTAAACTCTCAGTGTAAATTGTCACCAAGTATATGCACACTACTTCTTAAAATCTTTTTATGAAGCTACTTATTATTTTCAATTTAGTTATGCTATACTGATCTCTATATTCCTTTCTTTTGTTCTGGCTAAGCATGTGAGAAGAATGTACTAAAGCATTCCTGTTGATAAACCAATCATCCAAACATGTTGTTACTCAACACATTTATTATCTTTCTCAGAATATATTTTACAGAGATTTGAAACTTAGATATCTATACTTCTATCTACATATATTTTTATGAGCACATTCTCATGCTGCTCGATGTGTTACCTTTTGTTAGCTCTGCAGGAGGTTGTTTATCCACATAGGATAAGTTGTATTTTCTCCAAATTAGCCCCCATAATTGAGCTGGTTGTAGAATATCCCAAACTCAGAATTTAGCACCACAAATGTCAATGGTACATTATCATACACCCCAACATAAGAAATAACCAAAGAGAGACATAATTTTATGCAGTATAGCTGTCTTTTATCAGGACATTGTAGGTGAATATGACCTATTGATGTAGTATGGGTCACATATTTACAGTACGGGGAATTTTTTGTATTCATACTAATATATAAACATTTTTATTTCAGTTAAAACACTCTTTATTGAGAGCTGTATTGCTCTGCATCTAGGAAAGAGAGACATTAGCAGGAGCTCAGTTCCTTTGCTACTACTAGCACCACTGTGTTTTGTAATAGTGTAGGGGAATATTACTTAACCAGTCCAGCAAAGTGCACAGTGCCAGGGAGGAAGAACTGTTCCTTCATCAATGGCACTGAATTCCTGCTCTGCTTCAGGTCTTCCTAATGAGTCATAACTCTGGAAATGCATATGGTACTGATACTGACTCATTCAGGCACAGAAATACATGGGCAGAAAAAGACAGCAGGCACAGGCCAAGAATCAGGAATAGGCAAAGTGTCCATACAAAGACACCAATGCCCATACCAAGATCAATGAAGGTCCAGAGAACATAATTAAATTGTCCATCACAGACCCCAGTAAATGTCCACCATGAGCAATGTTGGTTCCTACTCCTACCTTTAGCCCCGAATTGGCTAGCCAGGGATCCCTCTCCCATTATAGTGAAGGCAAGCAATCTGGAGGATGGGAGCAAGTAGTACAGTTTTGTGAGGGTGTGTGACTGTTTGTGTGTCTGTGTGAGAGCTTGTGGGTGTGACTGTGTTTGTGATTCTGTATGAGCGACTGTTAGAATATAAATTATTACTGCCCTCCAGTGTAGGAAAAGGATATTGTGTACAAAAAGGGTCTGTCCTTCCAGAATGAGGTATTACGGGGAGAAAGGTGTAATATAGATACTAGTTATTGTTATTAGAATATTTCTAGTGTACAGGATGAGATAACAGTTATATGTATAGTTTCTACGCTGACACATGCAGACAGACTTGTTAATGCCAATCACTTCCGTTACTTATAACAAAAAACATGGCAACAGTTTTCTTGATGCCTGATCAACATGGGATATTTATGATATTATAAGAAGGAACAGAGTTCTGTACATAATACATTTTTTTTTCCTTTAATGCTTAGATCACTATTTACAAAGATGATGAATGCGTATTAGCGAGCAACTCCCATCGCGCAAAATGGAAAGTGATCAGTCCAACAGGGAATGAAGCTATGGTCCCAGCTGTGTGTTTTACTGTGCCTCCGCCAAATAAAGAGGCAGTGGATTCTGCAAACAGGTATGTTTGTTCATTGTTTCATTACGGTGGGATGAATGACAACTGCAAACTATATAGGAATAATGAATAGTTAAAGCTTAGTCTCAGGATGGTTGTGTGGTTTTGGGGTTGCATAGGCAGCAATGCTCAGAAAATTTAATCTAATAGAGATTTATAAAGGAAATTCACTATTTAAGCTGAAAAGTCAAAGCAAATTCAAATTTCTAGGGTTGTTTTCATAGTGTAGTAAACCAATAAGCAACAGATCGTTCAAAAAACCAGCTAAAGCTTGTACACACTGTGCTCTTAATGATATGAAGTACTGAATGTATCTTATGTGTTGCAGGATCGAGCAGATGTATCAGAGTGTGTTATCTTTGTGGCATGAATCTCATGTGAACATGAAGAGCACTGTGTCCTGGCATTATCTTATGACTGAAATTGAAGCAATCCGGGGCAGCAAGGTTTCCTCAGTAAGTTTCTGGTGCTTTCATGCATTATCAGCAAAAACGCAGGCAGTAAAATAACATGGCAGAAAATATTAAGATTCACATAGAAACATAGAATGTGTAGGCAGATAAGAACCATTCGGTCCATCTAGTCTGCCCAAATCTTGCACATGTAAAATATGGGTGGAGTGGTTATTGGATAAAAGTAAGGATCATTTACTATTTGAGGTGTAAATGTGATTTGGTAATTTCAGGATCAATACTGCTGCTAGTGATTATGTTGCTCACACTTCTTTCTGAGGCTCGCAGTGGTGCTGTGTCACAGATTTGACACTCAGTATTCAGTAGCTGTAGAATGTACAACCTCCTAATAACTATTGAAGTAGAATGTACAACCTCCTAATAACTATCAAAGTAGAATGTGCAACCTCCTAATAACTATCAAAGTAGAATGTACAACCTCCTAATAACTATCGAAGTAGAATGTACAACCTCCTAATAACTATCGAAGTAGAATGTACAACCTCCTAATAACTATCAAAGTAGAATGTGCAACCTCCTAATAACTATCAAAGGAGAATGTACAACCTCCTAATAACTATCGAAGTAGAATGTACAACCTCCTGATAACTATCAAAGGAGAATGTACAACCTCCTAATAACTATCAACGTAGAATGTACAACCTCCTAATAACTATCAAAGTAGAATGTGCAACCTCCTAATAACTATCAAAGGAGAATGTACAACCTCCTTATAACTATCAAAGGAGAATGTACAACCTCCTAATAACTATCAAAGGAGAATGTACAACCTCCTAATAACTATCAACGTAGAATGTACAACCTCCTAATAACTATCAACGTAGAATGTACAACCTCCTAATAACTATCAACGTAGAATGTACAACCTCCTATTAACTTGAAATGGAAGCATGGTCATAAATGCTTGTGAATGGGAAGTGCCAGTCACTCATTCAAACATAAACTATTCCATTTTTCCAATTAACATCCCTGTAAGCAAGCCTCTCTCCAACTGGTTTCGTCATAAGGAAGATGCCAGCACCTTATGTCAAGACATGTTCATAGTAATTTGTGTAAGAATAAATGGTCTCCTAGTTTTATTAGGGCATCATTATTAACAGTTTAATTTTCTCACCCAGAGTTGTATCCTATATGGGTTAACAATTTGCATATTATCTATCAGATTAAAACATTGCTGCCAGGCGAACACCAGCAGGTTCTGAGTAATCTGAAGGCCCGCTTTGATGAGTTCATTGAAGACAGCCAGGACTCCAAGATGTTCTCCATGTCAGACATCGGCCAGCTTGAGAGAGAGGTCAATGTCTGCAAGGTGTTCTACGAGGGACTGCTAAAATCTGCAGAGAGAGGTAAAGACAAAAATGAAATGTGACTGCATTTGCAGAAAGAAATGACGGTTACATATCTCTAAACACACACAATTAGTCTACTTTTTCTTGGATACCTGCAGACCATAATGTGCATGTGTTGTTTTTTCAGTCTACATTCACTCAGTTGGTAAGTTTTGTTTATTGTACACTAGCTGCATTACCACAGTAGTGCTTTGCTGCATTAAATTATTTTGTTATTATAAATAGATTAAAATTAAAGTGAATTAACGTCTTGTACTTTGTAAACCCAAAGAAGGCAACTCTACCTTAGATAGCCAACAAGAATATTGCTTAGAATTAGTTAGTGAAGTCAAAGCAACATAACTTGGTGGAATTTATAATTAGTAAAATAATTACATTTCTTGAAGTCCCTATCCCATTGTACTGATGGCCAGCTTAACTGACTGCATTTTATATTCAGGGTTTTCGATGAGTCGCATTTTATTGCATCAGTGCCTCTTAACGCCATTACTGCTCTCGTAAGATGTCTATTGGTCACAGTTCATTGTCATTCCCTTACATTCCGAAGCGTTATACAATTTGCATAGAATACCTGTTTTGGGAAGCAATTGTGTGAAACATATCTGTAAAACTAGTATTTTATATTCAACAGAGGAACAAGAAGAATCAATTTACAACCTGTATGTATCCGAAATCCGAAACTTTCGCCTCAGAATGGAGAGTTGTGAGGAGCGGCTAATAAGACAAATAAGGACTCCATTAGACAGAGATGACATTCATGAAAGTGTGTTAAGAATTTCTGAGCAGGAGGTATGTCTTTCATATTATTATGCCCTCTGCTGGCTGAATAATTTATTACTAGCATATAATGGGGTATATTTGAGGTAAAAAATTTTACTCACTGTACATGTAATCATGTTGGTGCACGGGAGAGTACTTATTGGACAGTATATGTTCATCATAATAATATTGTGGTTAGTGCTCTGCAATCAAATGTGTTTTAACAAATAATTATTGTTCTATAAACTTATGTACAGGTCTTTTTCACATCTTTTAATTCACAAAACATTTGATATTTACTTCTCTGATGTGATAAGCTTGTCACAATGCAGGTGCTTGATAATGAAGTCCAGGAAACTTAATTTTATTTTTACATTTGTGCAGAAGCTCAAGAAGGAGTTGGACCATCTTAAAGTAGACTTGTCATCACTTTCTGAGAAATGTGAAGAATTCTTCAGTCAAGCTGCCACCTCTCCGTCCATTGAGACACTGCGAGCCGAGCTTAATTTAGTCATCCAGAATATGAATCAGATCTACTCAATGTCTTCCATATATTTAGAAAAGTAGGTTTACTTTACGAGTAATGAGAAATATGTCTGCCATAGAAAAACTCGAATAGGTCTATTTATTAAAATTCAAATTTGGAGGTTGACTTTCATTTTAAGACTAATTCAAATCCGGCACCCGTGTTTAACTTAGAAAACAAAACCCAGGTTAGAATTTTCCCTATTGAAAGTAATGGGGGCCAAAATGGTCAAAGCTATTTGTGAGACTTAGTGTGCTGAACTTGATTTCAAAATGAAAGTTGACCCCCAAAGTTGAATTTTAGTGAATAGACCCTAATAGTGCTCCTTTTTTAAAGTAATAATCTGTTCATAAATGTTTACCTCTCATAATTACGAGACTCATGTCCCCTGTATTAGCATAATGCCCAACACCTGTCACTTGCATGAGAGTAATTATCTGTTTTCATATAATTAAATGTCTGCCTTCCTGGGGAAAAAGTACAGGAATTCCATCTACAATTAAAAGGCTTTGCTTTTTGAGATGTAATGTTTACAGATGCTATCTATTATTTTACTGTAAATAGTTTTATATGCATGACTTTTTAGTTTTAAGTAGTAGCATAATATACAGGGTTGAGACTCATGACCCAAGATCATCAGCTTCACTTCATTACCTGTGATTTCATTATTGGTTGGTTTATTGTGTGGAAATATCTTCCTATGCTCTTACACTACACCCTCAGTTAGTTACTGGCCCTCCAAAAACACCCATTGAGGGACAGATGTGCCTGCATACTATAAATGTTCCAGTTGCGTCCCTTCTCATTATGTTTATAAGATTTACGACAATTGTGTTATTTTTGCATGCGAGCAAAAGACCTCAGTGGCACATATTTCTTGTTTTGGTTGTTGGTAGTTGAAAATGTTTTTTGCTTTGCAGATTAAAGACCATAAACCTGGTGCTGAAGAACACCCAAGGTGCCGAGTCCCTGGTGAAACTGTATGAGACAAATCTTTGCGAAGAAGATACAATTACAGCAGACAAGAATTCTATTGATAGATTAGTGGCCACCTTAAAGGTATAAGAAAGGTTTTTTTGGAACCACAGACTGTAGAAAAGAGGTACAGCTAAAGTATTGTGCTGCCAAGTTTAAAGTCATATGTTTCTTACTTAAAAAAGAACTTTGCTGGTCAGAAGAAAACAAGGGTTTGGTACATGTGATTTCAGTAGACAAAAACTTGCCTTTTGCAACAAAATAAAATCTCACTCACCTTACTGTCTCTAGATTTCTAGGTAGAACTTTCTAATTTTAACAAAAGCTAAAGTATTAGTTTATCGGCAGACGATGCTTGGAATAAGCTTCCAGCAGAAGTGTTAGAGTTTAATACAGTCAATGAGTTTAAGCATATATGGGACAGGCAAAAGGCTATCATAGATATGATAATTCTATGGGCTAATGAAAGTATTCTGAAAACTGGGCAGACTAGATGGGCTGAATGGTTCTTATCTTCCAACACGTGACTAACATGGTACAGGTTGAGTATCCCTTATTTGCAAATCTGAAAACCTGATTTTGAAAAAAAAAAAACCTTCTAAACTTCAAGTGTTGATTGTTATAAATTAAATTTTTACACACACTGGCAAGTTTTAGTGGCAGATTGGAAAGGCTGGAGATGCATTGGGAAGTTCTGCGAAACAGACTGGCAAGTCTGGGGGCAGATTGGCAATTGTGAGGGGCAGATTAGCAAATCTGGGGATGCACTGGTAACCCTGAGGGGCAAATATAGTGAAAAGGATTTATTTCCTCTATACAGTATTTACATTTATTCTCCTGTATTTCATGAGTGCTGAGAGGCTTTAATATACACCAATCAGCCATAACATAATGACCACCTGCCTAATATTGTGTAGGTCCCCTTTTGATGCCAAAACAGCCCTGACCAGTTGAGGCGTAGACTCCACCAGACCTCTGAAGGTGGACTGTATTTGGCACCAAGACGTTAGCAGACGATCCTTTAAGTCCTTTAGGTTGTGAGGTGGACTTGTTTGTCCAGCACATCCCACAGATGCACGATTGGATTGAGATCTTTGGAATTTGGAGGCCTAGTCAACACCTTGAACTTGTTGTTGTGTTCCAAAAACCATTCTTGAACCATTTTTGTTTTGTGGCAGGCCACATTATCCTGCTTTAGGAGGCCAATGCCATCAGAGAGTAATGTTTCCATGAAAGGGAGTACATAAAAAATTCTACAGTGAAGAAATACCAACATCCTTTTCTTATAGCAATAAATTTACTTTTTATTGTCAATAAGAACCTGTGACATTTTGATATTTTCAAAAACATTATATTTGATATTTTCTTAAAGCAATGGCGGTCTGAAGTGGATGAGAAACGAGAAGTGTTTCATGCCCTGGAAGATGAACTGCAAAAAGCCAAAGCCATCAGCGACCAAATGTTGAAAACACACAAAGAGCGTGATCTTGACTTTGACTGGCACAAAGAGAAAGCTGACCAGATTGCTGAGAGATGGCAGAGTGTGCATTCTCAGATAGAAAACAGGCTCGTGCTACATTTTATTACAATTTGGGGTTTTAAAGTTACATTTAATGATCAGAATCCTGTTATTTTTTTAATGAATAGAAATATATTGCAAGCATAGTTTAATATACGTTATTTCTTAGAAATGAATAAACTTTACATGCTATGTGTATAATTTAATATAATTACACCCTAAATTATTCCCCTTAGAATCAATACATGTTACACAGGTCGGTTTTAATATTGTAAGTGAAGAAAACAACAGAAAGTGCATATATATGAGTAATTAGTAATGATATATATTTTTCTTAAAAATGTTTCTTAGTCTGTGCTATGTTAATGCCTTTCCTTGTGCAAGAAATGGACCAATGAATAATGTTTCTATTATTATGGATCTTGAGCCCCCTCTATCTGTGGTCTCATGCACAGCCCATTAGAATTCACTCTCTGATTTCTCATTGACTGATGTTTTTCTTCTTCACTTTTTGTTTGTAATCGTTCCATACATTATTATTATTGTTTCGTATTGTTATAGAGCACCTCTTTGTTCCGCGGTTCAATTTATTCATTAAATGCTTGTTGTGTTATTTTTTTTAGATTGCGTGACTTGGGTGGAATTAGTAAATCATTGAAATACTACAAGGAATCTTACGTGACTCTTGACGCCTGGATTAGACAAATAGAGGAAACCCAAAATAGGCTGCAGGAGAACCTGCCAGACAGCAGCAAGGCTCTGGCAAAGCAACTGGACCAACTAAAGGTAAACTTATTCGCTGTATTCATCATTATTGTCCTGGAAGATCATTTCCTATTTGTTATCTCTAAAAGAGATCACTATTAAAGAAAAATGATGGCCAGTTACCATAAGATGAATCCTAGCTTTCCGTTCTACTTTCATTATTTACTGCAACAATGCAACAGTAAAACGCAGAGCATGCAGATCAGCTTATTCCATACCTATGTGCATGTTCCATTATTATATCACATAACAGTCATTTATGTAAAGACTGCTAAATACTAACACTTCTCCAGTTGACATAATGAGGCCTTCACTGGCTTTGTCTGTCTTTGACATTCACATGGGTTTTTTTTTTTTTTGCAGGCGCTGATTTCGGAAATTGAAATGAAGCAAAACAAGATGGATGAGTGCCAGAAGTATTCTGAGCAATACTCCTCTGCAATCAAGGTATAGTAAATATTTTATACACGTTCACCTTCAGAGCTGACTCTTTCTGCTAAACACTCATTGTAAAGGAAAATACATCCCTATAAGGGGCTATACTAACCGTAATGCAAACCAAAGTACTTATTAAATGTGTTACTTACACTCTTTAAATATAAAAAAAAAAAATAGATCTTTCTTTTTTAGATGCAATATTTTTTTAATGCTCTGAACTTAAAGAAAAAAAAAACTTGTTTACCTTTTTTTTTTAACACCCTGCTCGACTGATCATGGTCTGTATTCAGCAGGAGGGGATCAACAAAGGGTAGCTAGTTACGTTCGCTTTTGATCCCATTTCAAAATAGGGCTCCTCTCTGCACCAGCAGAGTGTAGTGCAGAGCCAACCTGACGGTGCTTCTGGTCAGAGGATAAACTGGTATGAACTGTCAAAAGTACAGGCCAGTTTATCCACATACTAGGGACTACTAACCTTTCACTTGTGTTTCTAGATTAGAAGCACAATTGAAAAAAGTTTTGTTGTTCTTTAATTATAACAATTTAAAACATTTTTTGATGGTTGCAAAACATTTCTAAAGCTTCTAGAGATGCAAGAAATCTGCAATTCCAAACCAGCCAGTTTTACAGCAGTTTCTGAAATATTCCATTAATAAAAATAGTGTGTGACACTGTATCACTAAGGCAACTGCAACCTATTTCTATATCTGGTAGAGTGCACTCCACATGGTTACAAATAAAAACAGAGGAAATTGATATTAACCCCATAAAGATTTTTGTTATATGTGTGTTTTGACTCTCTCTCTCTCTCTCTCTCTCTCTCTCTCTCTCTCTCTCTCTCTCTCTCTGTCTCATTCTCTGTACTCTTACAAATCTTATATAGACACTTAAGAGACATTTGGCTTTCTTTTGATTTCATATTTATCCTTATAAATTTGAATATACTGTGATCAGTTTTGTCGTCAGACCAACACTGCATACAAATGTTCATCTCCTCTGAATCAACCAAACCTACTGCTCCAAAACAGGTCAAACAACGCTCATTAAAGGGCGTGACTCCACTAGACTTTCTATCATATGCCAACCTAACAAAATTACTGGCCACCTGCATAGACCCCAATTTTTTAGACCAACAGTTTAACAAGAGCATGGATGATACCTTGAACAGCCTCAAACAGTTCGCCACACATCCTAGTTTGATAGCAGGATCCGAATGTTGAAGAAAAAAATTCTTTACCCTTGATAGAAGAACAGGTAAAACATTGAATTCAGATGATAATTGTACATTTAATCGAGCACATCGCTGATTATCAGCACACAATAACTCAGAAAAAAGCCTCTCTTGTGAAATCAGCCTTGCACACAACAGTCATTTTCAAGTCATGATGCCAAGTCACGTGGCCAGTAAGATAACAAGTACCAGACCGAAATAGCAACGGACAAAAAAATTAAACAGAAAATGATCCAGTTATATAAGTCCTCATTTGGGAGTAGAGGGCCTGCAACAGTCTGAGTCTGAGTCTGTTGCCGCCTGATCCTCAGTAGTGTTTGGCATAGCTGTGGATGATGATATCATCGGCAGAGCCAAGTCCCTTAGGAAGCTGGTGATTTCTATTGAATCTTTAATGGAAAGAAGTCTGTTGTCCTTCAGTAATAAATTAGGCATGCCCCAGTGGTATTTCACCAGAGGTGCCGTTACTGCCAACATGGATCTCCTCCAATCATTTCAGATAGTAAGTCATAAAAAATTGTCTTTTTATTGCGGCTTATAGAATTGCCATTTTTCCTGTCATCAACTTCAGCCGGACTATAACATCGTGCAGGGTGTCTGGTGGGCTTTATTAGCCTTTCTGATATGGAGGCATTCACAAGTTTTCAAGCCATTCGGATCCACAGTCGGCTACAAGGAAAGCTGTATATCTCTCATGGGGGGGGGGGGGGGGGGGGGGGGTATTGTGTTCATCCCTGCTCATATTACTCCAGGCCTGCTTCATGTCATATTACACCTTTTCTCTGCTCTCTACACTGGCTTCCTATTTTAAGATAAATGTGTTGCCATTGAAAGCCCTAAAGAACCAGGGCTATTGTCACCCTACATCCCAACGCACTACCTTCTCAGGCCAGATTGGAGGTGCCTGAGTAGACTCTATCGTTGTATCTCTCTCTACCTTAGGTATCAGTCTACCCTTTTGTCGAAAGAAGCTGGTAACATCCGTTTCAATTCTGCAGAGTATTGGCGCTATATAAATAAACACTATTGTAATGCTGTTGAGTTTGAGCTAATGTAATTCATTGCTTTTTGTGTTTTATTTTAAAAAAATCAGGATTATGAGCTACAGTTGATGACATACCGGGCACTGGTCGACTCCCATCAAAAGTCACCTATGAAGCGCAGAAGAATTCAGAGCTCCTCAGACGTTGTCATACAAGAGGTAAATAATCTGTCATATAACTAAGCATCTGCTTACTACAGGTAACATCTACAGTTTATGTATGTGAACTCTTTTTCAAGGATGTACATATGTGGTTATGTTAGAGTTACACTTACCTGTTTTTTATTTTTGAATGTGGAAGACCTATAGAACTTTTCCTCCTTTTTATTTTATTTCCAAAGATTTTTGTACAATATGATTGAGAAACACTGTATCTCTACCCTTTGATCCTCTCATTATATTGAACATAATCTGGGGTCCTGACAAATCTCCAAGTTAAAATCATTTATTCAGACTTGAATCACAAGGATTATAATTTTTGTTGTTGTTGCCAGAATCATCATATACTGGGCAAGACTACAGTTTACTTACATCTTCCATTAATTGCAGTACAAATCCAGTATCCCTTATCCAAAAATGTTTCTCTGGTTTTTCCGCAAGTTGCAAATTCCTCACACACCTGCCAGAATGCAAGCGCACATTTTACTCAGCTGTGATATTGCCTTTCAAAGCACACTAAGATTCCCCCAACCCCACAAAGGTTAATACAATGTGCAGACCTGAAGCGCCAACAGCAGGTTCCCATCAATGCCTCACATCACAGCTACATCACAGTAAAAGTGTGGTATTTGCTTTATCCAGTATTTGCATTAATACTACTGTATTTCACGAGTGTTGAAATGCTTGAATATATCTAATTTGTGAAAATGATCTATTATCCAAAATGACCCGTTATCCAAAATACTTCTGGTTCCAATCATTTTACATAAGGGAAACTCAACCTATAATGCTAAATACATGTGAAAACGTTTATTGTCATTTTATTGTTACAGAAAGGCTGTTTTTTTTATATGACCAGATTTGCTTTAATTTGATAATTTTACTTACAATTTAAATCAAAATTAAATTCTGACTGCAATTAAGAATTTGCCACCATGTTTACAAGGCCATTTTCTTACTGCTAAGATTCCTTGGTAAAAGGAAAATGGTTGTCCTATTATTTGTATGTGTTGTGTGAGGCTTTTTACTCATGCTTCAGTTGAAGCATCAGTCTTTACCACTCAGGGACCCCCAAAGTTTTCTGAGAAGTGAAACACTGACTCAAATCAGTGCAATATATTGACAATGCCATGGATGTAAAACATTTTTTTTTAACTTGTACATAGGAGTATCAAATTGCTTTCTAAATGGATTCAGGCTCTGTGGTTGCTCTGTGGTACATTAGGCTGGTTTTACGGATATAATATTAAGAAGACAATGGCAAAAATGATAAAATACAAGGTAGAAAGGCTTAAGAAAATAACAATTTCTGTTGATTTTGCACAGGTGCCACAGTTAAAGAAGTTGTGAATCATAATTTACAATTGTTTGTTGGTAATATTGATGTTTAATATTGCACTCTATATAAATATAAACATACATATATATTTGACTCGTTAAATTTGTCTATTTTTTTATTATAGTACATGGATTTAAGAACTCGTTACAATGCTTTGATGACCTTAATGACTCAGTTTGTTAAATTTTCTGGAGATGCGTTAAAGAGAATGGAAGAGGAGGAGGTAAAGTAATAAACTGTCTAACAATAGATAACATAAAATTATTTCAAGGTATGTTCTTCTCCTATGAGAATATTGTATATGCAGAGAACTTCACATCACGCGGGCAAGTGAAAAGCGTACTGATTTCTCTCTAAAATCCGATTATGGATTGAAAGGTTTAATGTATAGCCAGGGATGTAAATGAACCAATTAACATGATTTTTTTTAAGATTACAGTTATATATAAATATACATTCATATGCTCATTAATATATATGTACATATGCATATATACATAGATTTTTAGAATTTCCCCCAACAAGCTATACATTGTACATCTTTAGTTCATTGCTACTTTTACTCTCTTTTTCACCTGTTTTGCTTTCTATTTGCTGGTGAAGGGTAATGCTATATGTTTAATGTAAGCTGTGATGGCTACCTATTCTTAATGTGACATCGAGTTACGTTGTTTAGATTTACATAAAGACAATTGGATGAATCAGTTTATAAACCACAATCCATTATATTTGTTGAATTGTACGTATCTGTTATCAGTGTTACACGATTAAAATGAAAGAAGCTGCCTTTGCATTAGCTACAAGGTTTTTCACAAGATACTTTGAGATTAGGGTTGCCACCTGGCTGATATTATACCAGCAGGTCGGTAAAAATGTGGCTTGATGCCAATGTTAAGTCTATGAAGGTAATTGCATGGCTGGTATTTTTTTGAAGAATAGGTGGCAACCCTACTTGAGATTAGTTCAGTGTTACATGTTATTGTAACATTGTTTATGTTCCGTGTTGCTAACTGTTTGGATGTTTTTTTGAAGATATATGTTTCTGGCTATTTCTCTTAACTACAAATATCTACTTGAATGCACTAGAGTTTTGTCTACTGTGCAGCATGTTCTTTTCTGGACTTGGGTCTTTCTTCCAATTGCTCTTCTGAAACTTCTTTGACAAGACATGGGTACCTCTAGATTTTCCAAATATGGTAAGTCTGTGACTTATGAACATCTTATACATTAATCCAGAAAACCACATCTTCTATCTTATGAGGACAAGTCATGTAGGTATGTTTGATTTGTATGCCATGTAAGCTTGTATACTTCAGCAACGAGGACGTACTGATAATGCTCCATTTTGTTCCATATCTACATACGGTATACAGTTAGTTAGAGGTAAGTGACGTCTTCAGTAAACATTTCATTCCATTGTACTGTATTTATTAATTGATATCTGTTGCCATTTTCTCAGTTGTGTCTAAAATGATAGATATGAGCTTGTCTCCTTTTTTAATTTGTTGTAGACTATAATGCATTCAGAGCACTCTTCCAATGCAGCATATCCAGATTTACTAGAACAACAAAAAGCAACTACAGAAGAAAACAAGAGGCTCTTGAAAAGAATACAAGAGCTGGAGCTAACTTTAGAGGAAGTGAAAGGGCAAAAATATCAGATAGAGCAAGAAGTGCCAAAGCTTAAAGCTGCTGCGGACATGGAGAAGATGAAGCACCAGAAAGCAATGGAAGAATTAAATCTTCACAAAACAAAAGCTGAATATGAGGCTCAACAGTTCCGTTTGGAACTAGAGACCACAGTAAAACAGAAAACAGCAGTGGAGCAACAACTAGAACATGTACGCCAGATTACCCGCCAGTCAGATTCTAAAAGAAGCGCTGTGGAAGATAAGCTCAGGGCGTTTAAGACCCAGATAGAGGAGAGTACAACTACTAGGAGGAAGCTGGAAGATCACTTGAAAAGGAAAGACATTGATGTGCAAGAACTGGAGCATGAAAAAATCAACCTTATGGGAGAGCTGAAAAGGAAAGCTGAAATTGAGGATGAACTTCTAAGACAGATGAAACAACTTGAGCATGACCTTAAAATGCAGAAGAAGATGGTTGAGAAGGAGAAAATAGAGTTTGAAACTAAAAGACAAATGTCAGACTCAAGATACAGCTACTCTTCCAGCAAGGACATGGTAATATCAGCACGCCCATCTGTACAGGAGGTGCATTACATGATTGAATCAGACATAAGAGGGTCTCAGGTAGAACAATATGCTAAAAGAGCTGAAACATTAAAAGTACAGCTAGACGAGCTTACACTAGTCCACAAAAAAGCCGAGAATGAAATCAACAAGTATAAATCAGAACTCAGTACTGTTCAAATACAAAAAGCTGCTGCAGATGAAAAGGGCCGTCAACTGAGAATCCAGTTGGATGACACACATAATATCATACAGCAACTTAAGATTGAACTGGAGCAAAAAAACCAGCAGGAACAAAACTACGTGCTACAACTAAGAGAGCTTGAACGTAAACTCTACCAGAGCCAAGATAAAGCAGAAGAAGTAATGCAGGAGGCCAATGACCTCAAGAAAATTCGAATAAGTTTTGAAGAAGAATTAAAGTCTCTTCAACAAGACAAGCTTTCTCTCGAACATAAAATAAAGTTGCAAAAGGGTGACTACGAAGAGGTCCGCAACAAACTTAAATCCTTCCAGGAAGAGCTAAGACAAAAAGAATTGTCTGAAAGAAACAGCCACCAAAAAATATTATTTTTAGAAGACGATTTAAGTAGAAAGAAACAAGAGGTTGACGATTTCAGGAAAAGGGTGGATGACCTTGTTCGGTTACAGGCAAAGTCAGAGACCAATGTGAAATTTCTGACGTCACAAGTATCCTCTTTGCAACAGGAAAAAGGGACATTAGAACAACGGTCACAAACCCGAAGTGGAGAAGCTGACAGTTTACGTGACCAACTGAAGAGAACTCAAGAAGAGCTCCATCAGAATGCTAGAACTCATAAAGAAGACCAACTAAAAATTCAAAAGATTCAGGATGAATTGACAAAAAGCAGCCAATGGTCAGAAACTCTAAAAGGAAAGTTGGATGATCTCACTAAATCAAGCAGCGAGACAGAGATTGCCCTTCGAAAGATGAAATCTGACTATGATAAAACCAATGCAGAGAAAAATAGTTTGCAAAAAAATATTGACACATTAAAGATTCAACTAGACACTACCAAAGAACAAATGCGTGTAACTAATGAACAGTTGCACAAACAATCCAAAGGAGAGCATGAAGCTCAGAACATGGTAAAAAGACTTGAGGATGATTTAACAAAGTCAAAAAATGCTCTAAATGAATTGAAGCAAAAATGTGACAAACAAAGTCTCGCAATACTGACTTCTGAAAAAGAGGTCAGATCTTTAAAATCTGAAATAAATAATTTAACTGTAGAGAAAAGGATGGCTGACCAAAAGCTTCAGCTGCACCAGGGAAATCTGCAAGACCTCAACACAAAGCTGAAGAAGGTACAAGATGACCTTCACAAGAAAACTGTCGATGAACAGTTAGCACAGAAAAAGCTTTCTATATACCACGAGGATTCAGTGAAATACAAGCAATCATCAGAGGAATTAAGGAAAAAGTTAGAAAAGACAATGGAGTCTAATATCAGCACTGAGAGCAACTTTTCAAATGTGCGGCTTGAAGTTGTTACTTTAAAACAAGAGAAGAGTTTGCTGGAGGAGAAGATTAAACTAATGAGGGTTGAGATCTCAGAATTACAAGAAAGACTTCAGAGATGCAAAGAGCAACTGAACCAGGAGAAAAGATTAGAGCTGGAACATGTTCAGAAATGCCGTAAACTAGAGGACGAAGTAACATCTCAAAGACAGGTCATTGAAACCATGAAACAGAAAGTTGATTCACAGAAGCAAGAACACATAAACCAGCTAAGATATCTTCAGAATGAGATTCAGCAAAACAGTGTAAAGTCACCGGTCCACAAAAGTGAATATGAAACCAAAGGAAACAGCTATGCGTACTCTTCATCAGGTTCACAACATAGTTTTGACCAATTTAATCTAAAATCCCCAGCCTCTCCTGTGTTAAGACGAAAATTTGATTCTGCCCGTGATGGTGGTGCGTCAGTGTTTAAAACTGAACACATAGGAGAAAAGAAGGTGCATATGGATGGCTATGAAGACAGTATGCAAAAGGAACTTCAGCTTCAGCTCTCTCGAATTAAGCAATCACTTGATGGGGACAGCAAGGCGCCATTCACAGAATATGTTACACAGACGAGCACGGAGCTTCAAATTTCTATTGACAAAATGAATCCCTACAGACAGTTGTCAGAAATAGAAAGTATTAAAGATAAAAGCATAAAGAATGCACTTCAATCTTTAAGAATTGGCGAAGACAAATTTGGAAAAGATCTAGGAAAATTTGAGCAACCTATGGAGGTATTCTATGTGTACCCTCCTTTCCTTAAATAAAGATCACATTACACGCTTACTGTGGTTATGCTGGAACGCTTTTATTTCCCCTTTCTGGTGGTGTTTACAGCCTCTAGGTTTGGATATGCTTCATGCATTAGCACATACACTTTTATATTTCCTATGGTGAATTTAAACATCGATCATTTATATAATATGCATTGCTTATGTTGCTTACTTGAAACTAAAAAACAAATACACATTCACATACATATATATATATATATATATATATATATATAAATACAATTATATATATATTTCTTTTTAGAGAAGTCTATGCTCTTTCACAACTTTATGCATGGCTCTTTTGGCCTTCGAAAAAGCCCTTTCTGACAATAGGACAACATTTCTTGCTCTTTGTACTAATCCTCAAAGTGTCTCCTACAGATTCCTGCTCACGCTTTAGACTTTCGCAGTTTAGATGGTGAACCACTATGTATACTAATTAAAGCGCGCTCTTTAACCACCATCCTTATTTTAAACATTACTATTTACAGATGTTGAAGAGCAAGCAGTATGATGTACTTCTTGAAGTTACTACTGTAAAACAGGAAAAAGAATTCCTGCTAAACAATGAAGATCAGGGGTTTGAAGAACGTAATAATTTGGAAGGATTTAGGAGAGGAGATTTACCGAAGATGGGTTATATGTCAACCACTTATAGAAACTATGCAGGCTCTGACTCAATGAGTGACTGTTCTTCCACCGACGATAGGTTCATCTTTCAAGGTCTGAGGAAGACTGTGTCTGCCAGACAATTGGTGGAAGCTAAAATTCTGGATGCCAAAACAGTGGAACAGCTTGAATTAGGTCTTACCACAGTTCAAGAAGTTCAGAAAACAATTGAGAAGTATCTCACCAAAGCAACAGCCATAGCAGGTCTATATCTTGAATCAAGTAAAGAAAAAATATCCTTTACTTCAGCTGCAAAGAAAGGAATCATTGATAAAAGTTTAGCATTTGAGTTTTTGGAAGCACAAGTTGTGACAGGTTTTATTATTGACCCATCTACTGGTAAAACATATCCTGTTGAGGAAGCTATAAACAGTGGACTTGTTGATCAGGAGTTTAAGGAAAAACTCCTAGATGCTGAAAAAGCTGTCCTGGGATACATTCATTCCGGCAAAACGCTATCAGTCTTCCAGGCCATTGAGGCCAGGCTTCTTGAACGACAGAAAGGAAAACGAATTCTTGAAGCCCAAATTGCTGCTGGGGGAGTCATTGACCCAGCTAGAAGTATTCGTATTCCAGCTGACATTGCAGTTTTAAAGGGTTTGTTAAATCACACAACCTTAAAATTTCTACATGAGCCAGCTAGCAACATAAAGGGTTTTCACTTTCCTATCAGCAAACAAAGTATGTATTACTCTGAGTTGCTGGATATGTGTGTCCTCGATTTAGAGAGTAAGACATACATTTTACCAGTTGGTGAAAGAAATATCACTGCTTTCTCAGCTGAAAAGGGTCATAAAACATGTCTAGTTGATCTTCGATCTGGTTCAGAGATGACCCGTTTTGAAGCATATGAAAGAGGTCTTATTGACCAAAAAATCTATTTTGACCTTTCACAACAAGAATGCCAGTGGGAAAGCTCTAGTGTCTTTGACACCACTGGGAGTTCACAAACAGTGCTAACTGATCGTAAAACAGGAAGACAGTTTATTATTGATGAAGCTGTCAGCAAGGGTTTAATCGATAAGACACAGTTTATTAAGTTTAAGGATGGACATCTTTCGCCTACTGAATTAGCTGATATTTTGGTGACTAGGTCAAGACCACATAAAGATCCCAATAGTCCTGTAGCAGGATATTGGTTGTATGAAACCAATGAGAGGGTGTCTGTGTTTAAAGCATTGCGCAGGAACATGGTTGACAGAGTAACTGTGTTTAGGTGCCTTGAAGCGCAAGCTAGCATTGGAGGAATTACAGATCCATCAAACGGGAAAAAGTATAGTGTCTCAGAGGCATTGCAGAAGGGCATAATTGATGAGGTGTGTGCCAAGCAAATTCAGCAGTGTGAATTAGCTTTCACTGGGATCCAACACCCTGCAACCAAAACGCTTTTACCTATTAGTGAAGCTATGGCTTTGAACATGTTCAGCAAAGAAATTGGTTATAGGTGCCTAGAGTATCAGTATGTAACAGGTGGTTTGATAGATCCCAGGTCTCATTTGCGATTGTCTTTGGAAGAGGCAATCAAAAAAGGAGTTGTTGATGCTGCCACAGCAACAAAATTAAAGGATGAAAAGTCATACCTTAAAAATCTTACTTGCCCCAAGACAAGAAGGAAGCTGTCCTATAAAGATGCTCTAGACAAGGCTGTATATGACTGCCACACAGGACTTCGGTTAATGGAAGCATCTCTGCCCCGCAATGTTGGAATCCCAAGTCTTTACTTCTCTTCACAATAAAGCTAATATTGTCTTTTTGTTTGGGAATAGCCTTATTAAAATAGTGGTTCTTAAATGGTAACTAGGTAGTGTAAGGAGAACAAAAGGCTTGTCTGCCATGAAAAAGACTAGCTACATGCCAAGTGTACAAATGTCATCATTTTTTTTATAGAAAAAGAAATCTGTATCAAGTATGTACCCAAAGAAAATGTCATATGAGTCATTTCCAATATTTAGATATTGAGTATATTAGTATGTGAATAGCAGGATACACATGTATGTAACATTGTTATTGGTTGATTGCAAGTGTAATCTTTTTAGCTGGGTGTCAATTGTGTTCCCTTCATTATTTCATTTGACAAGTGGTGCAAATATAAATCCTTCCTCAATAATCCATGGCACTAGCACATGCAGGGTTAGATATATGAAAGCTCCCTGTCTTATGATGCAGTGTTACCTGAATGTAGTGTGTTCCTCTTTGTTATTCCAAAATGATGTTTTCAGCTATGGTATAAATGACTTTGTTTGCAGTCTTTCCTTTTTATAATTTTACTAGCAAAAATGTTTGCCTTATTGTCTAGGTTTAATTTTGAGTAAATTAGAATATCCGGTGAGTGGGGTAAAACTAAGACGAGGGAGGCATGTGTCTCTTTTGCCGGCCACATCATATTGCAAATGGGCAGAGTTTGGTTGTTAGTTGGCAGAGTTTGTCCAAAGTAAAAGAACCCCGTCCCCCTTTGCCTTTCACAGTAGAACATAAAACAGCATGTGTCTAGTGTGTCATATGCTAAATCCAGCCCTGGATAGAACACAAATTGTCAGTGATCTGAATTGACAGTATTTTGAAAATACTGCACTTAAGCTATTCTCCACAATGTAAATAAGAGAAACACTGCATCCAGTGTACTCTCATTGGTGGTTGTTTAACAGCCATTTGTATATAAACATCAGAGCATGAAACATGTATGCTTGTCCATTCTGCCATCAGATGCAGAGCAATTTAGCGGTATTGTAAAAACATACATCCAATGGCTTCTGGAATATGTTTGAGTGTTTGTACCCGATAATAACCGTTGCATGTTGTAATATGGTGCAGCTAATGCAAAGGCAGTAGGTCTGAATATAAATTGCGTTAATGGTCTCCATTCATTATGTACTGTTCTACAGCGATGTGTTATTGTGTTTGATGGGCAGCATTATACATTGCTTATTCTTTACTTTGTATATTTACATTTTTTATGATGTCAATTATATATCACAATGAAAGTTCAATGAACAAAATCTGTGAGTTGTTTTTAGTGTGAATTTCTGACTTAATCCATTGTTAATTGTGTTCTTCCATGTGTAATGTTTACATATGTTTTATACCATGCATTTATCGCCAGAAGTCAATGGAAGAGGAAAAGAAAGAGCATGTAAAGAAAGCAGGAGAAATTCTGAATTGGGTGTCTAAAGTCTCTAAAACATTAAGCCGAGAAGGAGGCCAGGAAAGTGCAGAAAATACATCTTTTTCTAAGCCACAGGTATTGCAAGCATTCACCATCATTTCTGCATACTCTCTATGTATGTGTGCCTTGCTTAAACCAGTAGTTAGACAACGGAAATTAGAACCAACTAGCATGCTTGCATTCAATGGTGTAATGAACATATCCTCTGGCAAAAAGATACCCTGGTCAGTAAACAAATCAAATCTTAAAAAGGCATTCTACAGTTACAAATCTCAAGATAGACTCAAAGAGCCACTTCAATGTTTTCCACTTGTGATTCTAATATAGAAGCACAAGTGAAATAATTAGTGGCATGTTCTTTTCAAGGTACAAGCCAGTTTATCCTCTCACCAGCAGACGTGATGCTTCCATAGGATAGAGCCTCTCTTCGTGAAGAAAAAGTTAAACATATCCTTTAGTGCCACTTTAAGTGGGCTATTCACTAAAAAGGTGAGTTTCAGGTGAATTGAGGTGAGATGAATATTTAATCTCATGATTTAAGGTATACAATGTGCAGGAACCAACCTGGTGAATCTGCTTAGCATAGTGAGAGAAAACGTTCATATTACTTCTACTCACCTGCAGCTCACCTTTTATTGAATAGATTCTTAAGTGTTTTGAACGATACCTATTCTACATTTCTATGGTAGTCAATGGATTATAACCACAAGTCATTTTAGAAAACAGAAACCAACGGCAGGGTTGAATTAAAGCTTTGGTGATTACAGCAGCAACCTTTATACTTAAAGTTCAAAAATCACATACTGTTGTGAGAATTGAGATATTGGCAGACTCACTCCTGTTCTGTGACATCATATACTGCCTTTTTTGTCTACATGAAAAATAAAATGGTTTGTCTCTTCTGCACAACACCTTAATTCAAATTAATCTTAAATGTTAAGGACATTAGCCATATTTAAATATTCAACTTTTCTTCTACCATTTACACAGTGTTTTCACCATTCATGAATTGTCCATATTATATATAAGCATAAGTATTGAACATTGTTTTATTCAGTCAACACAGCTAGTAGAAAATTATTGGTGACTTACTTTACAAACAAATATCACAAGGCAAATCCTGTACAGCAAAGATAAGTGGGCATATTTGTAAAACTCATTGTGTTTTTAGCCTTGGCTATATATCTGTGTATCACCATGTGAGCTGACATAAGTGGCACAGCATTGTAAGCTATTTCAAAGGACCTGTAATGAAGTCACCCATCACTAGAAAAATGGGATAAATACCCCAAGGTAAGTTGTGATTCAGAAATAATACCAAATTGTACAATTAGATAAAAGGTCCACCTGGTGTAAAGAAAGAAGAATCTAATCTAAAAATAATTGCATATCAAGGCAAAGAAACAAATTTATTTGTGGTTTTTTAGTTTATATATTTATAATTTTTTTTTTTCCTCCTTTGAGCAAATCAGAGGGTTGCAAAAGGATTCTTAATACACATGTGCAAAATATAGTTGCAAGCTTATGCACATTAGGAATCTAAATGTATCTCTACTTGGAAGAACAGGGGTGCTCAGCAGCATAGGAGTTGCAGAAATGTGACATCACCTTCATGCAAGCCAGCTACTTCCTCTATTTTTGTCAATGGGAGATTTGCTGGGCGTGTACATCTGTACTGTTAGAAGTTGTAAAATTAAGCCTGTGGGTGGAGCACATCATTTATACAAAAATAGGGCATACTTAACTAGGTTGTAGCGGGCTATTAATTTATATAAGGAGCTGCAGTCTCTGGATATTTGCATTAATAGCCACACTATAAATACACATAACATTAATGTGCCTGAAGAGATATATTTGTAATGTGCAATTTTTACTACTTCTAATTAAAGGAGACTGACATTTTAATAAATAGTTTAAATAATAACATTTGAGAATAGAAGAGTGTATATTTGGAGCACAAGTAATAACTGTCAATGGGAATAAAAATATATTTTCCAAATATTCATCTATGTAAACCCAGTACGTACCTACAGAGGCAGAACTAATATGGGTGCTGATATTGTCATAGACTTGTTGCTTGCATCTGTCTATTTGCATTCATGCTACCATGAATTGATGGTTTAAAACACAAATGTATTTTTATCACATATATCACTTTAGTGAAGACACAATAATATGTAAATTTTACTCATTGTTCTACTTTTTTTAAATTTTTATAAAAAGCCATTTACAATATATTAAAGTAAATGCATAGGGAGTCCAAAGGATGAAGAATGTTAGCAAGAGGCCCAACAAAGTAAAATATAGGAAATATCTGTTCATGAGCAGCCCCATAGGTGTCTAATAAAGCTACATTTATAAAGCACAACTCTATACCCACAGTGAAAATGGTAGAAAAATGTATTGACCTTTTGTGGAATAGTTGATTGGGTCAGGCTTAGCACTAATCCACCCTTTTGGAATCCCCTGCTGAACTCCCACAGCAATGGCTCAAAACTGAAAATCATGGGATATGTAGACAAATCCAGAGTATCAGGAAAGCTGATTTCATACATCTGAAATAGGCTGACTATGAGGCTCCCAGCTAGACTGCACCAACAGTAAGTTTATAGAAGGATGACTATGAGTTTCAAGGCAAGCTTTTGATTGGAGAAAACCAAATAGCTGAATATCACTTAAGGGATAAAGATGGTGTCACACAATGTTTCGAACTGCACTGATAAAAGAAATAATCTAACAGTCCAACTGGTTGAGAAGAACATAATAAAATGTATCATTGTTTGGGCTGATTATAGTGCTTTAATCCCAATAAATGAAGGACCACAAAATACAACAACATCACACCTGCTAATTGTCTGTATGGACCAATTACTCAATGAAAAGAGATACTAAATGTGTCACATTCTATGTGAACCAATAAATAAATGATACCCCCCCCCCCCCCCCCGATCAGTTTCCCAATAATGTACTCCTAATTAGTCAATACCTGAAGACCACCAGTAAAACAATCCCTAGGCAATAGATCTACAGCATAAGTTAGGAATAGAACAGTTACAGCGCGATTACATTAACAATATTTGCATACAGGGCCGCCTTCAGTCATTTTGGATCCCCATCCAGAACAAATTACCTTTGCCCCCCCCGCCTATAATTTTACTCCCACTCCCGACATTTACCCCCTGGTAGGCTAGGATACTGGTAATTTGTAGGGGGCTCACACATATATGATACAAATATCTCTTCCAGCTGGTGCGCTGTGCTTAATGATACAGCGGAAAGATATGAGCACATCCGCTCACCCTTTCTCTCTTGTCACAGTGCGCCAGATGCACACCAAGCTGGAAGCCCACGCTACATCGACAAGGAGAGATTGCTGTGCCCAGTCCTAGATACAGCCGGACCTCCTGAAGGGATAGTGGTGCTTGTCACTTGACAAAAAATACCATATTTGGTCATAAGTAAGGCAACTCTGATTATAAGGTGACCCTCCCCCTCCAAGCTTTCAATCTTAGTTTTTGAAAAATATAAGATGATCCTATAGGGGGGGGAAATATGTGTTGTGGTAAATATCAGTTTACAAATAAACAGTTTTTCATGTTAAATAAAAATGGATTAAAAATGTATTTCTTGTTTTAATTTCATTCATTCCAGTACTTCTGCCCACCTTTTAGCATAGCTCCCACAGCACTATATTGCAACCACAGTACATGTCTCTGCACTAGGGTTGCCACATTTTCCTCAAAAAAAGTTACCAGTCATGACATTGGCTCCATAGATGCCACATTTTTACAGGCTTGCACCACACTGCAGCACCCAGTGGGCCTGCCCCCACATCACACTACAGCACCCGCTGCACTTGTCTTTGCACCCACAAACTTGGGATTGCAACCACATACCTCCCATTGCATCCCAGGACACCCAGAGGACATGCAATTGTACCTAAAGGACTTGCCATAACACACACACAGACTTGGCATTGCACCCTCTCAGTGCTTGCTATTGCACCCACAGATTTGTCATTGCATCAGCAGGCTTGCCACTGCATCCACAGGCTTGCTATTGCACTCACAGTATTTGCCATTGCACCCACCGACTTTCCATTGTACTCCCAAAACTTACAATTCCAGAATTTGCCATAGCACCACAAACATGTAATTGTACCTCCAGGTCATGTCATTGCACCCCCAATTTTGCTATTGCTGGTGCTGCCTGACTCTTTTGAGCCGTAACATTGCTTAAGATCAGCTAGAAGCATCGGGCAACATCGGAGGACAACCACAATGCTTTGTATTGGTGTATGATACACATTTACTACTTTATAAACCTACCTGTGATCAGTGGTGTATCTAGGTTTTGTGCTGCCCTAGGCAAACAAAATCCCCCCCACCTCATGTTGCACACCTACAACATGCCCCATCACCCACGTTGCACACCCACGACTTGTCCCATCACCCCATTACATGCCCCATCACCCACATTGCACACACATTAAATGCCCTATCACCCCATTACATGCCCCCATCACCCACATTGCATACACACTAAATGCCCCATCATCTCATTACATGCCTTCAGCACCCCGATTAATTGGAAGGAGCTAAAGCTTGCTGAACAGTGGGGTAGGGAGTGAAAATGTTTGAAGCACCAGAAGTGTGCTTTAACACCCTCTGGCAAAGTGCCGCCCTCTAGAAAAGTGCCGCCCTAGGAGAGTGCCTTGTTTGCCTTGTGGAAGATACACTACTGCCTTTGATATCAAACATACCACACATGTTGTAGGAACTTGTAATTTTTTGCAAGATGTGTGGAACATTTCACTTACATGAAAGAAACAGTATTACTTTTTAACAGATACATTTGCAAGCAGCAGCAGCAAAACACATACTATGTAAGAAAAAGATTGGCACATACCTAAGCAAAATTCAAACATTTGGAGTGATGGTTTAGAAAAAAAAAATTGAAAGTGTACAAAGAAAGACTAACGATATTAGCTCAGTGGAAATATTCAATCCAAAGGAAGTTGTAATGACAGCTAAAGGAGATTATTTTAAAAAAAGAATAAACGTTGCTGCAAACACATGTACGAACACTTTTCAAGTTTTATTGTTTTATCTTTTTAATTAAGAGCTTAACAATTTAAGATTTTTAATAACTTTAACAAAATGAATAAAAAAGTAACAGTTGTGTCAAACAAATGCTAACCACTGTGAATGTTGGCATAGCTCTCCATTGAGTGTGTAACTGTAGGCATAATAATTGATTTGTTCACTGTTCACTATCATATGAATTGAAAAACTTAAAATGCTGATTGGCCGTTGGATATCTGTGTATTTCTATTAATGTAAGTGATATCTTTCACAAGAGTTTTTCTTTATTTCAGATTTCCAGTGACGAGATTCTCAGGAAACAGGAAGACGTTTCGGATGCTTTGCAAACCTTGCAGTTGCTATTGGTTAAGCACAGTGACAGGTACTTCAGACATCACATGTGGCTGCTTTTCTTTCTCAATCTTTGTTGTATTTACAAACAATTAGCAAATATTTAATATGCTGTTGTTACAAATGCCTCATTCCTTTAAACATTTATTTGACAACCATGTTCCATGATTTTAACAGTAACAGACGAGAATCTTCACGTTTGCTACACTTAATGTAATGTATATTTTTTACTAAAATTGATCAAAAGTTTAGTTTACTGTATCGGCAATTAGATCATTTAAAGTGACTGTATCACCTAAACATAATTTTTATTATAAATGTATAGAATAGAACAGGAGACAAATGTGTCTGTGGAATTTTTTGTATGACATATCCTGTGACTTGATATGCAAATTACACTTTTCCTATTGAAAACATGTTCATTCATCATAAACAGGAGTCTCTACAGATGCATTTAAAACACATTTTTCTCATAATTTAGACATTTCCTTGCATTTATACAATGTATAAATCATTTCAAGTAATTTTCTGTTCTCTACATTCACAGTGAAAACAATCAAAACAGATTCTTCCCAACAATGTAGAGATCCCTATTGTATCTTTCAGATGTTCTTCACAATAGTATATACATGTATGTATTGTATGTTTGTATGTATCTGTTATATGCAGATGGTCTATTTTTCTCTATATTTCATGTATATATTATTGAATGAACATCCGAATGAAACACTAAGGATCTCTATTTCGTTGGGAAGTATCTGTTTTTATTATTGTACACATGCACTGCCATTTTGTTTACTTTTACACGTTTGTCCTTTGTGGGTTAACTAAGTGGAGCTTAACCTTTTGATTGGCTGCACATTTGCACTTTTAATTGAGTGAGTTTTCTATACATAGATGATTACTCATACAAAGATTTTGTCTTTGCGCCTTTAAGTTTTTTTGTTTTTTGTTTGTAGAATGACAGGAGAAGAAAAGAGAGAAATTGAAAGACAAGTGAAAGCACTACAAGACAGCCAGGCTCTCTTATCCAGAGAGTATGAGAGACAACAGCAAGAGGCTAAGGAGTTGTTAGATAAGCTGGTGGAGCAGAAGGTGACATCATTACAACAGTTTGGTTGCTTGAATTTGCTTCAATTTGGCCATTTGTGTGTTTTATTGCATGGAGTTCAAACAATAATATTAAAGTTTAATAAACTGTTTTTCCCCATAAAATCTGTCAATTGTTATTGGTTTTTGGTTATGAAGATTACATTTGTATTGCATTGAAATGGCTCACTTAAGAGCAGACAATCCTGTACTGGCTGAACATTCACAAGTACATGAAATTTCCCACCCTTTTCTCCTCATGCTTTTCTGCCGGTCCATTAGATAAAAGTCTGCTTTCTTCAACTGTAGGACTGGCTTTTATTTTACCAGTTGTTTTCCCAACAGTCATTCTGCCTTCTGTATTAACAGCATTTGTTTTATATAGGTGTGGATTATTCAGTATGCTGTAAACATGACAAGCATGGTGTTTCATTTTACTGTGTGTTCCATCTTTTCTTCGCTAACCCTTCACAGGCGTTACAGCATGATGGTTTGCTTTACAGGTGGTGTACATCTACCCTGTAGTCACCAATTTTCTAACTAACCCTCTTGATATTTATTAAACCAAAGCTCTAGTTCACAGATGCATGTTGAGTTCAAAAGCTTGCATCACCTTTGCTGCAGAGATACTGACATAAATCACTTGCACATTTGAACTGCTAATACTGTCATCATTTTCCGAGTATTGGTAAGTATATTTGATAAGCAAGTCTTTTGACCTAAATTCTAAAAGCATGTGACAAATAAGGGATCTGATTACAGGGATTAATTATTTGTTTCTATTTTAGGTGGATAAAGTTGTTTCTGGAACCATCGAAGAGTCCACTGGGGAAGTTCAGTCCTTATACCAATCTATTGTACAAGGTCTTATTGATTATGAAACAGGAATTCTGTTACTTGAGCTGCAACTGATAATATCAGGGTTGGTCTCACCAGACTTAAAGATGTGTTTCAATATTGAAGAAGCTAAGGATCACACACTCATTGACGAGCAAATGGCAAAGCGACTGTTGGAGCTAACTGATGCTAAAACATGTATTTCATCTCTCTCTTCAGCTTGCTTTCCAATAATAGCTGCTTTGGATCAGGAGTTAATTACCGAACAAGTGGCAATTAAAATGATAGACATGTTACTGTCCTGTGGCTGTCTCTGTATGCCTTTGACAGGAGAACCACTTACTTTAAACAAGCTGCTGCAGAGAAACTTAATTTCCACCATTTTGTTTTCAAAGCTCATTGACAGACAAAAACTAGGTAAGGATCTTATTGATCCCATCACAGCACAGAAGGTCACTTTAGTAGAACTTCTTCAAAGAACTGTTATAGATAAACAAACTGGAATGCGATTTTTACCAGTCAATAGCCAAGAAATTGGAAAAATTGCATTAAAATCTGGAAGGAAGTTAAATGTTTTAAGAGCAGCTCATGAAGGGGTTCTAGAACGTGAAGTTTTATTTAGGTTACTGGGAGCTCAGATCTTTTCAGGAGGAATAATTGACCCAGACTCTGGGAGAAGGTTATCACTTGAGGAATCCTTAGAACAAGGAATTGTTGATCAGGCCACAATTTGTGGAATATTAACCCAACAAGTTCAGAATGGAGGTATTCTTTGCCCATTGACAGGAAAATACTTGACTGTGGATGAAGCTGTACAGTGTAACTTGATATCATATAGTACTGCTTTGTTAGTCCTTGAGGCTCAAAGAGGTTTTATTGGTCTAATATGGCCTGATACGAGTGAAATATTCCCAATAACAACATCTTTGCAACAAGGAATGATTTCTAATGAATTAGCTGAAAAAATCCTAAGCAACAGGCAGAAAATTGCTGGTCTATATATTCCTGAAACGTCAGAGATTCTAACTTTAGATTTAGCTGTTGAAATGAGTATAATAGAAGATAACACGGCTTCTGTACTCAGAAACCTCCAGTTGACAGATACAATGCCAAATGTAGATCAGTTGGAACCAACAAGCCAGCAGGCATGCAAATTGATGTCTTCCTATGATTCCCACACTTCCCCTTTCACTGAGTTTAATGACAACAAATGTTTAGAATCAGAGGAACAACTGACACACAATCCAGAGCATACAAAACAGTTATTTCTGTCATATATTATGATAAACAGCTATATAGATGCAAATACAGGCAAAAGACTTCTGCTTTTTGATGGAGATCTTGATGAAGCAGCTAGTATGATCCTTGAGTCTGAAGACATAGTACGATCAACTTGTACAACCATTGTAGAAACCACCAATCTCACTGATCCCTCGAAAGGAACATCAGTGGGTCCGACTGCAGTGTCAGGGACAAGCTGTCAGATCACTGGACATGGTTTGGAAACGGAGGAGCAGCTTTATGAAACTATACATAATACAGAAATTACATCACCATCTGCAACTAATTTTAATTTGGACTTAAAACCAACTGTGGAAAATGACAATATGGGTAATCAACTAGTAAGCACTGGTGCTAATGGTAATGAAAGACCCGAAAGTTTTGCTTGTTGTGGTAAAGGACAAGACTTTCAGTTTAAAACTGAAGATTTATGTCATAAAGGTTATGAGCAAGCTGAAGACCTGAATTGGGAACTGTTTGAAGGTGCCCACCAACATGACGGTGAACCATTTGTTACAACATCAGCCTTTATGAATGATGAAATAATATCTGAGAGTCGGTACAATGCGGAAGAAGAGACCAATAAAGTAGAAAACAACCTTAATTTTGTTCAAGAAAATGGTGTTACTTTTTGCGATCAATATTCTACAGACGATGCTGTGACAAGTGCAGACCGGCATTCAGCAACTAAAGAAGTTAAACCCATACCCATTTCTGATGGTTTTCTAAATCAGTTAGAAAATGCAGCAAACATTATGTCAAATGGGTTTAATGATTATAAAGGGGAACCTATGATACAAAAAGCTAGTGCTGAAATTCCTGAAGATTTTTCCAAATGTGATTCTGAAGAATATGAAGAACATATATCATGCACTGATTCTTTTCTAGATCAATCAGACAATACATTTGGCATTTTGTCAAAAAGTCCTAATGATGATAAAGGGGAACACACACTACATCAAACTAGCAATGAGAATCCTGAATATGTTTCTAAATGTGATTTTGACATGGAAGTCACATCCAGCACTGGTACTTTTCTAGATGAATCCAAAGATGTAGATACTATTTGGTCAAATGGCACTAATTTTTCCATAGGGGAGAAAGCACTAACTCGAACTAACACTGTTACTCCAGAAGAATTTTTCAAATTTGACTCTGACATACAACTCACTCCCAGCATTGATCCATTTGAAGATCAGCCAGAAGATGCAGGTTATATTTTGCCACAAGTTCCTAATCAAGACAGAGTGGTGCCCACTCTCCAGGAAACGAATACAGATATACATGAAAGCTCTTCCAAACTTGAATCTGAAGCCCTAAGGCCAGTAGATACTGATAGTGATGGTCACTATACACCTACTAACATGGAAAATGCTCTAATTAAACATTATAGTAGCGGACTGCTTTATAGTAACTCAGAAACTGGTGAAAATGATGATTATGGTTATGGCGGTAATACTGGTGACGATCTACAAAGTAGCAGTGATTATGACATGTCTGATGATGGTGATGATGATAGCGACAATTATTTTTTTGGCACTTGTCAGCCTGCCGGTACCCTTAAAGAAAAAGAAACCGTTGGATACACACGGACAGAAGATAGAACAGATTCAAGCTCTGATGAAGAGACCTACTTTAACAGTGACAGTAATGCTGAAAATGTGGTACATGAAAGACAATTTTTGGAAACCATCATTGAAGAGGAATCAGAAAACACTAGTTGTTCAGAAGATCAGGCTTTGCCCTTTAATGACAGAGCAAGGAGCAAGCACTGCACCTCCGACTCAGGGGCATTTGAAGGTGACAGCACTGAACTGACTGACAACATAACATTTTGTAACATAATAGATGAAGATAAGGATGATGAGTTTATTGAAAGTTGCTTCAGCGAAACTGATATTGAGTGTTTTGTTACTGATGAGAACAATAGTGAAGATGAGTATCCCATAGGTGAAGAATACACAAATGAAGGCAGTAGGAATAATACCATCAATGACAATAATTTGTTTAACTTTGCAAAAGAAAAAACAAGTGAAAACAACATAACTAATATGTCTACAGCAGTAAATTCATATTTAAATTCAGATTCCATTGGAGCATCAGAGAATCATTCAAAAAGTATAGATGTATGTTCTGCATTCCTGAACCATTCACCCTTTCAATCTGACCATGCTGTGAGTGATTCACAAGATATACAGATAGTTAGTACCAGTGACCATAGTCAGGACAATACAGAAAAAATGCAAAGTTTTACAGGAGAAGTGATACGTGACACTGAGGTCTCTCACACAACTGGGGACCTTCAGCTGGAAAGTGATTTTAGCACAAAGCATCGTAACAGTAAAGGTGACCTTATTTTAAATGATATTCTTCCCGATACAGCTTATCACATGAGTGAACACTGTATAACAGAAGACTTTGAGAAAATTGTCCAAGAGTTTAATACTAATTTAACAAATTACGATAAGTTAGAAATATTATGTGCTACAGAAGATACAGAGTCACCTGAAGAAGTAGCTGCTACTGCCACTCACATAAAAAATATAACTACCACAGTTTTAGACAACAGGTCACTTGGGGCAACCAAGGAAACTGAAGTATGCAACATTGGTGAAAATCTACAAGAAACGAATATAATGTCCACGGAGAAGGGAATTAATGCTGAGCCTTTAACAAAAAGTCCTATTCACATCGACAATCTTGGTGCAATTTTTGATGCATCCAATAATAAACTTCCAAACCAGGAGATCAGTACAACTATGGCTGAGGGCGGATCAGTGCCGGGTCCTCAAAATGACACTGGTGATCTAACAAGTTACTTAAGGGGATGTGTGGGAATTATTCAGACAGAAAATAATGATGGTGTCTTAAGTAATGCAGATAAACTGAGTTCTCCAGTTCATGAACCTCATAATACCATGATTGGGAAGGAATTAGAGACTGGTATAGTGGATGTTGATGACAGTGTTGTACATACGTTTGATAGAGTAGCAGATAACAGTATACCAGACATGAATATTTCACAAATAAAGACTGATAGTAGTGAACAGGACATTGTGGTTCCAGCAATGTGTATGATAGGAAGGAGCCAGAGTCAAGAGCCCTGTGTGTTTGCAGTAACTCCTGATATTCATAATTTTAATGTTAACAAAGACCTTGTTAATCAGGGAACCACAGAGACAACAGCAGATGGGAAACGCAGTAGTTTTGAAGAGCAGCAAGTCCTTGTGCCAAACCGTCCCAAACTAATCTCTTTGCAACTTGACCAAATCTTTCATGTGCCACCTGATTCTGAAAACTCAAATAAGTTTGAAGAGCTTATTATCAATCTAAATAAGGGTCTTTTTCCAAGTGAGATGATTAACTTTGGTTACAAATCAGGCAGCTTGGAAAAACAAACACATGATTCGGTGAATGATACATTTTGCCAAGGACAGGTAACCCTACAATCAAAACAAGTGACAAAACACATTACACAGCCTATATGTGGAGATCTACCCAGTAATGATCTAAAATCTACAGATGAGAAAGTTGGAATAATAAATGGGTCAGAGAAGAAACCTAGCACACCAACAGAAGTGGCAGAAACCGTGGAGTGCCAGTCATCTGACATGGTGAGTCACAACAGTATTAGTGGAGTATACAGATGAACCATTTGTGCAGATTTACCATTCTGGAGAAGTTAGGAATTGGTAGGTAAGATGACTCGTGAGATATGATATATGTGAGTTAAATTAATTGTAATTTATTTAGGTTGATTTTAGAGGTTTATTAATGTGATCTGCAGCAAATATACTGATGATGGGAACAGGAGGAACTAAGACAGGTATAAGTTTAAGGTTGCTGATGGTTTTAAATGTGGAGTTTTTAACAGTAATATACAGTCATGAGTACACCCTCCATGAATGCTATGGTTTCACATATCAAGACACAAAAATAATTCTGTGTTCCTTAGCAGGTCTTAAAATTAGGTAAATATCCGATGAACAACACATGACATAGTACACCGTGTCATGATTTATCTAACAAAAATAAGGCCAAAATGGAGAAGTCATGTGTGAAAAACTACAAGTGCTGCTAATCAAATGCCTTTTATTAATTGATCATCAGCAAGAGTGACCACCTCTATTAAAGCTAAGTTTTAGCAGTTTTCTGGTCTGGAGCATTCAATTAAGTGTTAACACAATGACAAGGAAGAAAAACTCCAGCAATGATGTTAGAGAAGCAATTGTTGCTGCGCATCAATATGGGAAGGGTTATAAGTCCTAGCAAATATTGCATTATTTGTTATTAGCCCTATGCAAAATAAAGCATTAATATTCATGATTGTTATTATCTTCTGATATGTAAAAACATAGAATTCAAAGAGGGTGTACTCTCTTTTTCCCATGACTGTACATGTGGCATAGGAATCATTGCGACGTCCAGGTGAAAACTGACATATTATGTTAGAGGAGTTGTTATTATTACATTGGCATTGTATTGGTAGGAGTGACCCCCAATGACACAACATGGAAGTCTGGAAGTCTCACAGAGACCATCTGAATGGTGCTCCATAGAAATCCATCTTTCAAATTATATTTGAATCAAACAGACTCTTTAAAGTGAAGGCCAAATGTCATGCAGTAGCTGGAGATAAGAAGGCCAGACTCTAATAACTTCATGAGTTTAATACAACAGTTTGTGTGGTTTATTTAGCCAGGACAAGGACCACAAAAACCCATGAGAGCCACCAGTTATACATGAAGGTATTACATTAAAGTGTATAAATAGAGTAAAGAGACTTGGAGTCAACTAAATGTGATGAAACTTGTTCATAAGCCTCAAAGGAGTCTTCATAAAATCACATTAGCATTTTGGGGATCTTTACTGTCAGCTTATTAAATATTTTGAATGTATAGTTTAACTAAGCATGTAAATGCCATAGTACATGGTCAGTACTCCTTAAACAAAATCAAAAGGAAATAGCATACAGTTAAATGAAATTGCCAATGTCTGTTACAAATGACCCAACATCTAGATTTACCTTGTCATGTGTCTCGTGTTGGACTAATCATATATTTATTTAATTAATATTAGGCACCCGCTGTACTAAATCGGTGTGTTGAGAAATTGGGTGAACATCTGGCTGTAATTCAGGATATGAAATTACACCTTGAGAGCCTGTTACCCATTAGTGACAACTTAGAAACCATGAGAATACAGCTTGAACAGCTTGAGGTATGTCTTGGAATTGAATTCTAGTGTACCACTATACATTGAATCCTACTGTACCACTATACATTGAATCCTACTGTACCACTATACATTGAATCCTACTGTACCACTATACATTGAATCCTACTGTTCCACTATACAATGATTTCTAGTAAACCTTTATACATTGATTTCTAGTGTACCTTTATACATTGATTTCTAGTTTACCACTATACACTGAATCCTAGCAGAACATTATACACTGAATGCTAATGCACTGCTATACATTACATCTTAGTGCACTTCTATACTTTTGAATCCTAGTGTACCTCTATGCATTGAATTACCGTATTTGCTCAAATGCAAGACGACCCCCCCAAACTTTGGCTATTCCTATAGGAAAAAAACTAAAAGCCTGAATATAAGACTACCTTATAGGTAAAAAGTTTAACTTGTATATATTCACATGTAAATTGATTTTTAATATTTAATAAAAATTATGATGCTTTTTTTATTTCCTTTTATGTGACAATGCGGTCTCTCTCTCCCCTCCCCCCAGCTTTGTCTCTCTCTCCCCCCCTTTAGTGTTGTCTCTGTCTCTCCCCCCAGTGTTATCTCTCTCTCCCTCCCACGTTGTCTCTCCTTTCCCCCAGTGTTATCTCTCTCCCCCTCCCACGCTGTCTCTCCCTCCCTCCCTTTCTCTCTCTCCCCCTCCCCCTTGTCTCTCTCTCCCCCCTCCATCCCCTTGTCTCCTTCTCCCCAATCTCCTTCCCCTTGTCTCCTTCTCCCCCCCTCCCTCCCCTTGTCTCTCTCTCTCTCCCCCCTCCCCCTCCCCTTGTCTCTCTCTCCCTGGTGGCTAGTGAGGGCAGCCGGGGGATGTCTGCACGATACGTGCAGACATTCTCCATGCTGCCTGACACTTCCGTCTATTATGACGGACAGAGCATTTGCTCTGAAAAAAACCTTGTCTTATATTCGAGCAAATACGGTATCATGCACCACTATACATTGAATCCTGGTGCACCATTGTACATTGAATTGTAGTGCACTGTTATACATTAAATTCCAGTGTACAGATACTGCACCGATATATACTGAATTCTAGTGTACTGTTATATATTGAATTTTAGTGCACCGTTATACAGTTCAGAAGATGCCCAGTATTTAATGTTAAGAGAATTTATGTATTTGTTGCGACACACAGCAATTTTTTAGTTCAAAGAACTTTTATCCAGCTATACATTGAATGCTAGTGCACTGCTATACACTGAATTCAAGTTGTTCTTTAGATTTCACTTTCTTTATTAGTGATGCCCAAGGAATCCACGTCTCTTTCTCAATTATAATAATAATGCCAAATAATGTATGCAGGTGTGACATCAGTTAAGGATGTATACATTTACTGTTCAGACATGATATGACTTATTTGTGTGTGCAACTTGAAAGATAGTTTCTGACCAAGTTTAGCCATACAGTCTTGAGTTTGAGTTTCTCTAGCTTGGATGTAGTGGGTAGACCTCAAATATTTCTGCTAATGGGAGGCTGAATATATAACAAAGCCATAATAAATTCATTATTGATTTGTGCTCTGAAATTACCGTATTTATCGGCGTATAACATGCACTTTTTCTCCCTGAAAATAGGGAGAAAATGGTGTGTGCGTGTTATACGCCGAAAAAAAAAAAAATCTACAACTTACCTCGTTCCTGCTCTGTCCCCCGGTGCTCTGAAGCTGCGTGGCTGTGACTGAAGCGTTGTGAGCTTCCCTCCAGCCGCGCGGTCAATAAAGTCTGCATATTAAATGGCATATTGGGGGCAATATCCTACATATAATGGCATATTGGGGGCAATATCTGGCATATTGGGGGCAATATCCTGCATATTAAATGGCATATTGGGGGCAATATCCTGCATATTAAATGGCATATTGGGGGCAATATCCTGCATATTAAATGGCATATTGGGGGCAATATCTGGCATATTAAAATGGCATATTGGGGGCAATATCCTGCATATTAAATGGCATATTGGGGGCAATATCCTGGCATATTAAAATGGATTATTGGGCTTCAAAGTTCTTAATTTAAATTCTTAAGTTTTTTTCCCTGAAATTTCCTTCTTAAAATTAGGTGCGTGTTATACGACGGCGCGTGTTATACGCCGATAAATACGGTACTTTTTAAATCTTGAAAAATAACCACATATGAAATCACTTAACAAAGCACTATTGTTACAAAAACTAACTCCAATGACACCTGCCATGGCTAATAAGATATCTATGTATGGTATTATTCTAATCTGAACAATATATTTTCAGTAATTGGAACTATCACTTTTTCTTAGTCATTTGAGTCAAGACTGACTTCATTTTCTGTAACTCTGAAAGAAGACGTCAAGTTCGCAGAGCAGTTTCTAACATCTATGCCTGAGAATCTTACAAGTGCCCGTCTTCAAGATCTAAATGCATCCTTGCTAAAGACATTTGGTGTGGTTTGTGAAATGTCTTCAGACCGCGCAAAACGGATTGCTGCTGGCATCGACTCTGAAATGGTAAGTAGCCATATCTTTAAAAAAAAATAACACTGAAGCAAAGTGGACATATTTTGGAAAATGTGTGTATTAAAGGAACATTAAACATTGTTTAATGGGACATTTAAGTAAACCCGACATGTATCTTAAAACAGGGCTTGACAAATGTATCTGAGGTTTAGGAGCCAGCTAAAATATCTAGGAGCCAGACAACAGCACATAAACACACGCAGTCACAGACAGACACACAGTCAGTCAGTCACATATATACACACACAGACACATAGTCCATCACATATACATACAGAATAAAGGATAATTTATTCTAATTTGGAGTACCAGGGTGAAAATCCTCTCCGTGCACCCTCCACTTCTGAGTGCGAAACCCGCTACACCTTGTTTTAATACATATACATACACACATACACATCCAGTCAGTCACATACATACACACACAGTCAGACACATCCAGTCAGGCACATATATACACACAAACACATCCAGTCAGGCACATATATACACACAAACACATCCAGTCAGGCACATATATATACACACAAACACATCCAGTCAGGCACATATATACACACAAACACATCCAGTCAGGCACATATATACACACAAACACATCCAGTCAGGCACATATATACACACAAACACATCCAGTCAGGCACATATATACACACAAACACATCCAGTCAGGCACATATATACACACAAACACATCCAGTCAGGCACATATATACACACAAACACATCCAGTCAGGCACATATATACACGCACAAACACATCCAGTCAGGCACATATATATACACACAAACACATCCAGTCAGGCACATATACACACACACACACAAATACATCGTCAGACACATATATACACACACAAACACATCCAGTCAGACCCATATATACACACAAACACATCCAGACACATATATACACACAAACACATCCAGACACATATATATACACACACACACACACACATCCAGACACATATATACACACACAAACACAACAAGTCAGACACATATATACACACAAACACATCCAGTCACACACATATATACACACACACAAACACATCCAGTCACACACATATATACACACACATAAACATCCAGTCACACACATATATACACACACACACACATCCAGTCACACACGTATACACACACATACACATCCAGTCACACACATATATACATACACATCCAGTCACACACATATATACACACACATACACATATATACACACACACACACACACATCCAGTCACACACGTATACACACACATACACATCCAGTCACACACATATATACATACACATCCAGTCACACACATATATACACACACATACACATCCAGTCACACACACACACACACACACACGGCAGCAGGTTTTTTTTTTAAAGGAAAGAAAAAAAGCTCACCTATCAATGTCCCCCCTCCCTGCTATAACACATCAATGCAGGGAGGGGAGGGAGGGGGGGGGGAGAGGGGGTTGCGTTCTAGCCTCAATGCAGGGAGGGGGGTGGGGGCGCGTGTTCTAGCCCAGTGGCAGAGAGCAGCTTTGCTTTCCTGCTGAGCTCCCCGGTGATCGGTGCGCGAGGGGGCGGAGCAGGAAGTCTGTGCAGCCGGTGCACTTACTCTGCTCCCTCGCGCACCGCTAGATTAAAGAGAAGAAGAAAACAAAATTCCTATTGCCAAGGCACCATGCGGGGCTCACGATACCTGGGCGCCAGGTCTGATTTCCTGGTCGCCATGGCGACCTGGCGCCCGGGGTTTGTCGAGCCCTGTCTTAAAAGATACACACAGGTTTACTATTTGCTGTGTCTGAGTGCCAAAGGCGAGGGTCTCTCGCTGCTAGCACAGAGAGAGAACCTTGTTTTATCATGGGATTAGCAGGGGGACCTAGTTAAGGTGAAAAAAACGAGGGTCTCTCTCTGCGCTAGGAGAGATAGACAGTCGGCGACCAGGCGGCTGCCTGTTTCCTATGGAAGCATGGCAGCTGTCGGTCAGAGGATAAACTGGCATATACTATCAAAAGTACATGCCAGTTTATTCTCATACTAGGGACAATGGACATTTTACTTGTGCTTCGCGCTCAAATGAAAAGTAACATTTAGTGTCCCTTTAATGAAGGTTCTTGAATGAATAAAGTATGTAGAGCACACAATGAACTACAATGTGTCATATTCATGTTTGAAGTTGAATGAATTGAATTGAATATAAATTTGCATTTAATTAAATGATCTTGTATAAACCCCTACTCCTAACATTCTCTTTTTTGTGTTTTAGTCTAAATTATCAGAATCACACGAAGAACTTCTAAGAAGACTTCAATCACTATCCGACTGGATCGCAGTGAACAAGGACAGCATGTGTTGTATAACGGACATTAGCAGTGTCAATATCATGAAGCAACGTTTGCAATCACTCAAGGTACATGCATGGTATTGTGTAGTACATTGTATTTCCACATGTTGTAAATAAAATAACGATTTACTCTAAGCTTTTCATTATTCAGCAGTTTTATAAGAGACATGTAGATCAAACAAGGAGCTTAGACACTTATCTCTAGTCATTGAATACCATACACTGCAATATACATTTTTGAGTTACAAAACATTGACTAGTGCAGGGCTCGACAAACCCCGGCCGCCATGGCGACTAGGAAATTGTACCTGGCGCCCGGGTAGGATCAGCAGCACACAGCGCTCCACCGTCCTGAAGTTAGATTAAAAAAAGTACCGGTATTCTTTTTTCGCAGTGCGAGGGTAAGCAGAGTGTGCACTTCCTGCTCCGCCCCCTCGCTCACGTGATATCCCACCGATCAGCAGTAGCGTGCAGACGGTCTGTGCCTGTGTGACAGGCATGGACCAAGCTGCAGTAGAAATCCCCCTCCCGTGCAATAAGGTAAAACAGTAGGGAGGGGGAGTCACTTTTTTTTTCTCTATTCTTTTAAAAAAAATAACAACCTGATGGCTTATGTGTGTGTGTCTGGCTAAGTGTGGATGTGAGTGACTGACTTACTTTCTCTGGATGTGTGGATCTGACTGACTGACTGTCTCTGGATGTGTGTGGATCTGACTGTCTCTGGATGTGTGTGGATCTGACTGTCTCTGGATGTGTGTGGATCTGACTGTCTCTGGATGTGTGTGGATCTGACTGACTGACTGTCTCTGGATGTGTGTGGATCTGACTGACTGACTATCTCTGGATGTGTGTTGATCTGACTGACTGATTGTCTCTGGATGTGTGTGGATCTGACTGACTGATTGTCTCTGGATGTGTGTTGATCTGACTGACTGATTGTCTCTGGATGTGTGTTGATCTGACTGACTGATTGTCTCTGGATGTGTGTGATCTGACTGACTGATTGTCTATGGATGTGTGTTGATCTGACTGACTGATTGTCTCTGGATGTGTGTGGATCTGACTGTCTCTGGATGTGTGTGGATCTGACTGACTGACTGTCTCTGGATGTGTGTGGATCTGAGTGACTGACTGTCTCTGGATGTGTGTTGATCTGACTGACTGATTGTCTCTGGATGTGTGTGGATCTGACTGACTGATTGTCTGTGGATGTGTGTTTATCTGACTGACTGATTGTCTCTGGATGTGTGTGGATCTGACTGACTGATTTTCTCTGGATGTGTGTTGATCTGACTGACTGATTGTCTCTGGATGTGTGTGGATCTGACTGACTGTCTCTGCATGTGTGTGGATCTGACTGACTGTCTGTCTCTGCATGTGTGTGGATCTGACTGACTGTCTGTCTCTGGATGTGTGTGGATCTGACTGACTGTCTGTCTCTGGATGTGTGTGGATCTGACTGACTGACTGACTGTCTCTGGATGTGTGTGGATCTGACTGTCTCTGGATGTGTGTGGATCTGACTGACTGTCTCTGCATGTGTGTGGATCTGACTGACTGTCTGTCTCTGGATGTGTGTGGATCTGACTGACTGTCTGTCTCTGGATGTGTGTGGATCTGACTGACTGACTGTCTCTGGATGTGTGTGGATCTGACTGTCTCTGGATGTGTGTGGATCTGACTGACTGTCTCTGGATGTGTGTGGATCTGACTGACTGTCTGTCTCTGGATGTGTGTGGATCTGACTGACTGTCTGTCTCTGGATGTGTGTGGATCTGACTGACTGACTGTCTCTGGATGTGTGTGGATCTGACTGTCTCTGGATGTGTGTGGATCTGACTGACTGTCTCTGGATGTGTGTGGATCTGACTGACTGATTGTCTCAGGATGTGTGTGGATCTGACTGACTGTCTCTGCATGTGTGTGGATCTGACTGACTGTCTGTCTCTGGATGTGTGTGGATCTGACTGACTGTCTCTGGATGTGTGTGGATCTGACTGACTGACTGTCTCTGGATGTGTGTGGATCTGACTGTCTCTGGATGTGTGTGGATCTGACTGACTGTCTCTGGATGTGTGTGGATCTGACTGACTGTCTGTCTCTGGATGTGTGTGGATCTGACTGACTGTCTGTCTCTGGATGTGTGTGGATCTGACTGACTGACTGTCTCTGGATGTGTGTGGATCTGACTGTCTCTGGATGTGTGTGGATCTGACTGACTGTATCTGGATGTGTGTGGATCTGACTGACTGTCTGTCTCTGGATGTGTGTAGATCTGACTGACTGACTGTCTCTGGATGTGTGTTTATCTGACTGACTGATTGTCTCTGGATGTGTGTTTATCTGACTGACTGATTGTCTCTGGATGTGTGTGGATCTGACTGACTGTCTCTGCATGTGTGTGGATCTGACTGACTGTCTGTCTCTGGATGTGTGTGGATCTGACTGACTGTCTGTCTCTGGATGTGTGTGGATCTGACTGACTGACTGTCTCTGGATGTGTGTGGATCTGACTGTCTCTGGATGTGTGTGGATCTGACTGACTGACTGTCTCTGGATGTGTGTGGATCTGACTGTCTCTGGATGTGTGTGGATCTGACTGACTGTCTCTGGATGTGTGTGGATCTGACTGACTGACTGTCTCTGGATGTGTGTTTATCTGACTGACTGTCTGTCTCTGGATGTGTGTGGATCTGACTGACTGACTGTCTCTGGATGTGTGTGGATCTGACTGTCTCTGGATGTGTGTGGATCTGACTGACTGTCTCTGGATGTGTGTGGATCTGACTGACTGTCTGTCTCTGGATGTGTGTGGATCTGACTGACTGTCTGTCTCTGGATGTGTGTGGATCTGACTGACTGACTGTCTCTGGATGTGTGTGGATCTGACTGTCTCTGGATGTGTGTGGATCTGACTGACTGTCTCTGGATGTGTGTGGATCTGACTGACTGATTGTCTCAGGATGTGTGTGGATCTGACTGACTGTCTCTGCATGTGTGTGGATCTGACTGACTGTCTGTCTCTGGATGTGTGTGGATCTGACTGACTGTCTCTGGATGTGTGTGGATCTGACTGACTGACTGTCTCTGGATGTGTGTGGATCTGACTGTCTCTGGATGTGTGTGGATCTGACTGACTGTCTCTGGATGTGTGTGGATCTGACTGACTGTCTGTCTCTGGATGTGTGTGGATCTGACTGACTGTCTGTCTCTGGATGTGTGTGGATCTGACTGACTGACTGTCTCTGGATGTGTGTGGATCTGACTGTCTCTGGATGTGTGTGGATCTGACTGACTGTATCTGGATGTGTGTGGATCTGACTGACTGTCTGTCTCTGGATGTGTGTAGATCTGACTGACTGACTGTCTCTGGATGTGTGTTTATCTGACTGACTGATTGTCTCTGGATGTGTGTTTATCTGACTGACTGATTGTCTCTGGATGTGTGTGGATCTGACTGACTGTCTCTGCATGTGTGTGGATCTGACTGACTGTCTGTCTCTGGATGTGTGTGGATCTGACTGACTGTCTGTCTCTGGATGTGTGTGGATCTGACTGACTGACTGTCTCTGGATGTGTGTGGATCTGACTGTCTCTGGATGTGTGTGGATCTGACTGACTGTCTCTGGATGTGTGTGGATCTGACTGACTGACTGTCTCTGGATGTGTGTTTATCTGACTGACTGTCTGTCTCTGGATGTGTGTGGATCTGACTGACTGACTGTCTCTGGATGTGTGTGGATCTGACTGTCTCTGGATGTGTGTGGATCTGACTGACTGTCTCTGGATGTGTGTGGATCTGACTGACTGACTGTCTCTGGATGTGTGTTTATCTGACTGACTGTCTGTCTCTGGATGTGTGTGGATCTGACTGACTGACTGTCTCTGGATGTGTGTGGATCTGACTGTCTCTGGATGTGTGTGGATCTGACTTACTGTCTCTGGATGTGTGTGGATCTGACTGACTGACTGTCTCTGGATGTGTGTTTATCTGACTGACTGATTGTCTCTGGATGTGTGTGGATCTGACTGACTGATTGTCTCTGGATGTGTGTTGATCTGACTGACTGATTGTCTCTGGATGTGTGTGGATCTGACTGACTGATTGTCTGTGGATGTGTGTTTATCTGACTGACTGATTGTCTCTGGATGTGTGTGGATCTGACTGACTGATTGTCTCTGGATGTGTGTTGATCTGACTGACTGATTGTCTCTGGATGTGTGTGGATCTGACTGACTGTCTCTGCATGTGTGTGGATCTGACTGACTGTCTGTCTCTGGATGTGTGTGGATCTGACTGACTGTCTGTCTCTGGATGTGTGTGGATCTGACTGACTGACTGACTGTCTCTGGATGTGTGTGGATCTGACTGTCTCTGGATGTGTGTGGATCTGACTGACTGTCTCTGGATGTGGGTGGATCTGACTGACTGACTGTCTCTGGATGTGTGTTTATCTGACTGACTGATTGTCTCTGGATGTGTGTGGATCTGACTGACTGTCTCTGCATGTGTGTGGATCTGACTGACTGTCTGTCTCTGGATGTGTGTGGATCTGACTGACTGTCTGTCTCTGGATGTGTGTGGATCTGACTGACTGACTGTCTCTGGATGTGTGTGGATCTGACTGTCTCTGGATGTGTGTGGATCTGACTGACTGTCTCTGGATGTGTGTGGATCTGACTGACTGTCTGTCTCTGGATGTGTGTGGATCTGACTGACTGACTGTCTCTGGATGTGTGTGGATCTGACTGTCTCTGGATGTGTGTGGATCTGACTGACTGTCTCTGGATGTGTGTGGATCTGACTGACTGATTGTCTCAGGATGTGTGTGGATCTGACTGACTGTCTCTGCATGTGTGTGGATCTGACTGACTGTCTGTCTCTGGATGTGTGTGGATCTGACTGACTGTCTCTGGATGTGTGTGGATCTGACTGACTGACTGTCTCTGGATGTGTGTGGATCTGACTGTCTCTGGATGTGTGTGGATCTGACTGACTGTCTCTGGATGTGTGTGGATCTGACTGACTGTCTGTCTCTGGATGTGTGTGGATCTGACTGACTGTCTGTCTCTGGATGTGTGTGGATCTGACTGACTGACTGTCTCTGGATGTGTGTGGATCTGACTGTCTCTGGATGTGTGTGGATCTGACTGACTGTATCTGGATGTGTGTGGATCTGACTGACTGTCTGTCTCTGGATGTGTGTAGATCTGACTGACTGACTGTCTCTGGATGTGTGTTTATCTGACTGACTGATTGTCTCTGGATGTGTGTTTATCTGACTGACTGATTGTCTCTGGATGTGTGTGGATCTGACTGACTGTCTCTGCATGTGTGTGGATCTGACTGACTGTCTGTCTCTGGATGTGTGTGGATCTGACTGACTGTCTGTCTCTGGATGTGTGTGGATCTGACTGACTGACTGTCTCTGGATGTGTGTGGATCTGACTGTCTCTGGATGTGTGTGGATCTGACTGACTGACTGTCTCTGGATGTGTGTGGATCTGACTGTCTCTGGATGTGTGTGGATCTGACTGACTGTCTCTGGATGTGTGTGGATCTGACTGACTGACTGTCTCTGGATGTGTGTTTATCTGACTGACTGTCTGTCTCTGGATGTGTGTGGATCTGACTGACTGACTGTCTCTGGATGTGTGTGGATCTGACTGTCTCTGGATGTGTGTGGATCTGACTTACTGTCTCTGGATGTGTGTGGATCTGACTGACTGACTGTCTCTGGATGTGTGTTTATCTGACTGACTGATTGTCTCTGGATGTGTGTGGATCTGACTGACTGATTGTCTCTGGATGTGTGTTGATCTGACTGACTGATTGTCTCTGGATGTGTGTGCATCTGACTGACTGATTGTCTCTGGATGTGTGTTGATCTGACTGACTGATTGTCTCTGGATGTGTGTGGATCTGACTGACTGATTGTCTATGGATGTGTGTTGATCTGAGTGACTGATTGTCTCTGGATTTGTGTGGATCTGACTGACTGATTGTCTCTGGATGTGTGTTGATCTGACTGACTGATTGTCTCTGGATGTGTGTGGATCTGACTGACTGTCTCTGGATGTGTGTGGATCTGACTGACTGTCTCTGGATGTGTGTGGATCTGACTGACTGTCTCTGGATGTGTGTGGATCTTACTGACTGGCTCTGGATGTGTGTGGATCTGACTGACTGTCTCTGGATGTGTGTGGATCTGACTGACTGTCTCTGGATGTGTGTGGATCTGACTGACTGTCTCTGGATGTGTGTGGATCTGACTGACTGACTCTGGATGTGTGTGGATCTGACTGTCTCTGGATGTGTGTGGACCTGACTGTCTCTGGGTGTGTGTGGATCTGACTGACTGTCTCTGGATGTGTGTGGATCTGACTGACTGGCTCTGGATGTGTGTGGATCTGACTGACTGTCTCTGGATGTGTGTGGATCTGACTGACTGGCTCTGGATGTGTGTGGATCTGACTGACTGTCTCTGGATGTGTGTGGATCTGACTGACTGTCTCTGGATGTGTGTGGATCTGACTGACTGACTCTGGATGTGTGTGGATCTGACTGGCTCTGGATGTGTGTGGATCTGACTGACTGTCTCTGGATGTGTGTGGATCTGACTGACTGTCTCTGGATGTGTGTGGATCTGACTGACTGTCTCTGGATGTGTGTGGATCTGACTGACTGACTCTGGATGTGTGTGGATCTGACTGTCTCTGGATGTGTGTGGATCTGACTGTCTCTGGATGTGTGTGGACCTGACTGTCTCTGGGTGTGTGTGGATCTGACTGACTGTCTGTCTCTGGGTGTGTGTGGATCTGACTGACTGTCTGTCTCTGGATGTGTGTGGATATGACTGACTGTCTGTCTCTGGATGTGTGTGGATCTGACTGACAGTCTGTCTCTGGATGTATGTGGATCTGACTGTCTCTGGATGTGTGTGGATCTGACTGACTGATTGTCTCTGGATGTGTGTTGATCTACCTGACTGATTGTCTCTGGATGTGTGTGGATCTGACTGACTGTCTCTGGATGTGTGTGGATCTGACTGACTGACTGTCTCTGGATGTGTGTGGATCTGACTGACTGATTGTCTCTGAATGTGTGTTGATCTGACTGACTGATTGTCTCTGGATGTGTGTGGATCTGACTGACTGTCTCTGGATGTGTTTGGATCTGACTGACTGTCTCTGGATGTGTGTGGATCTGACTGACTGTCTCTGGATGTGTGTGGATCTGACTGACTGTCTCTGGATGTGTGTGGATCTGACTGACTGTCTCTGTATGTGTGTGGATCTGACTGACTGTCTCTGGATGTGTGTGGATCTGACTGACTGTCTCTCGATGTGTGTGGATCTGACTGACTGTCTGTCTCTGGATGTGTGTGGATCTGACTGACTGTCTGTCTCTGGATGTGTGTGGATCTGACTGACTGTCTGTCTCTGGATGTGTGTGGATCTGACTGACCGTCTGTCTCTGGATGTATGTGGATCTGACTGACTGACTGTCTCTGGATGTGTGTGGATCTGACTGACTGTCTCTGGATGTGTTTGGATCTGACTGACTGACTGTCTCTGGATGTGTGTGGATCTGACTGACTGATTGTCTCTGGATGTGTGTGGATCTGACTGACTGATTGTCTCTGGATGTGTGTGGATCTGACTGACTGTCTCTGGATGTGTGTGAATCTGACTGACTGACTGTCTCTGGATGTGTGTGGATCTGACTGACTGACTGTCTCTGGATGTGTGTGGATCTGACTGACTGACTGTCTCTGGATGTGTGTGGATCTGACTGACTGTCTCTGGATGTGTGTTGATCTGACTGACTGATTGTCTCTGGATGTGTGTGGATCTGACTGACTGATTGTCTCTGGATGTGTGTTGATCTGACTGACTGATTGTCTCTGGATGTGTGGTGATCTGACTGACTGGTTGTATACTCTTGGGCTAATTACACCGGCTTAACCAGGGAGCACAGTTTCAATGCACATAGCATTAGCTCCTAACCTAAATGGTTAAATGGATATACAGATTTGTTATTGTTTTTTTTTTATGTTTATTTTCATATTTGTTTTTTTTTTTATAAAAGAAGAAATAACTTGTAAATGGACTGATAGAAAATTAGATATAAACAAAAATTAATCAGTGAATGAGGAGTCCAACTAAGGACTGCCATCTTTAACTGTAACATGTTATAAAACATGGATTCATCAGGTGGTAGCAAAAGAGTAGAAATCCTGGTTTAATAAGAATTTCTTTTACTTGCTTTTCGTTACAGGATATAGGCAAACAGCTCTCTGAACAGAAAATTGAGCTGGAGACAACTGCATTTGATATTCAGTTCTTCATATCAGAGCATGCCCAAGATCTTTCTCCAAACCAAAGCAAACAGCTTTTACGGTTACTAAACACAACACAAAAAAATTTCTACGAGGCTCAAAAGAAGATAACATCACAGATTGAATCTTTAAAAAGTCACTTACTAGAAGCACAAGACTTGAGTGACCAGAAGGTTTGCCTTTCTGTGAATGTGGTGATTGTTGTTTTTTGCATGATGGCAAATTATTGTTATAGCAAATGTGAATGAAAAGCATAGTTGTATTTTAAATGGAACAGTTTAGTTTCTGGTGTAATAGACACCTAGTGTTTAATAATCAGTTATAGCACTGGATTATATATAGGTACCCAGGAATCTGGCTGTAACTAGAGATATGTACACGTAGTTCGAGGTTTATTAGGCTAATACTCAATGTTCCTGGGGCAATAAGTAAATAATGCCACAATAAAAAGGATCAGGTGGAAAATAAAGAAAAGTGCAATAATCAACACATAAATATTTTTTTTATTTTGTGCAAACATTTTAAATAATGTACACTTGTGAAAATTTGTTTTGCAATAGTGTCACACTTACCAACATTGGGAGGACTTGAACTGAGTTGTCACTTCACAAACCAAGGGAGTGGTCATGTTCCATTATGTGCTTACAAAAGTAGGAAAGGGGAGTGGCTCAAAAATTGCCAGGGTATTCCCTGAGTGAGGGTGGGCCCTAGAAAAGAAGCAATCATGCTAAACAATGGGTAATGATGAATCTATGAATACAGATGCTGCAGAATGTTACTCTAGTATTTATTTTGAGTAATGAGTTGAGGTTTTGTGGTACTAAACACAGAAAGATTTGGAATAGTAACTATTATTGTGGAATGTGATAAAAATATGAAAGGTAAAAATCAGCTCTTTGAACTCAGATGTATAGGTGCCATTTTTAGTTATACTTCCAAGCTTATGATATACACATCTTCCTGTATGTTTGCAAACACCTTGCTTTAACAATCATACAACAAACTAACCTTTGTTTTGATATCTTTTTTCCTGAATCATTATTAACACAGGTTCCAGGATTAAAGGAGACTGCAATTGCCCATGTAGGCGAATCATCTACTTTAACATGTGCATGGTCAGGCTTGGGGCGCATTTTTTCACAACTTGATCTATTTACAGCTCTCTTGTGATGAACGTAACTTTTCTATCTTTTACACTATGATCACCTTGCGTCAGCCATCACCCACTGCTATCATGTTTACAGCATACTGCACTGTGTGATTATTCACTGCCATGTTATATGGTACTAATGCCTTTGGACTATTCTTAGGATGCGGAGGTGCAATTGCAAGAGCACAAGGAAAAGTTGGAGGAGATTTGTGCTGTTCTTAAGCAGACAGAGAACCGATTGATTGGTCAACAAGACACGTTTTCTGTAAGGGAAAGCCCAACTGAACTGCAACATTATCAGACCGAATATGAGGTAACATGACAGGAATAATTGAACATGTGACTGTGGTTTAGAACCGTATGCCATCTTTGGCAGTAATCGAACTGCAATGTTGAGGGTTAGGTGTTTTGCACCTTACCTGTTGTGTCAAATGTATGATATTTGGTTTTGCCTTAGTTATTGTAATCTAGATAGATTGAATGTGAACCAGTGTAGTACCTACACCACCATAATACAGGATTTTTCTATCAGTTGTCCATGCAGACAATAAAGCAATGAGATGTACATTGGCCTTACCTATGGATACTATGGAACAACATTTAGAATAATTTAAATAAAGTCAAACTACAGGCAGTTTGTGCCTCCAAGAGCATGCCTTAAATAATGTAATAGTCAGGACATGTTGGACAATTTCTGTAAAAAATAATTTGTTGAACGTCTCTGTAATGGGGCTTGAGTCCTGCCTTTATGACAAGGTGTCATAATTATAGTTTGGCATTTGCAAATTAAAAATGACAGTGCTTGCCAATAATATATGTTACCTAAAACCTAAGGACCTGAAGGAATTAATTAACAGTAATTTAATTTGATATAAACACATTATTCTTGTTCATTTGTAGGAACTCCAGAAAGATATGCAAGCTGGTGCCAGTGAATTGGCAGAAATTGTGAAAAACACCGAGAAATTCCTCCAGGAGCACGGAGACAAGCTGTCTAAAGAAGATAGAATCCTCATTGAGCAGAAACTAAAAGAGGCCAAATCCAAGTTTGAACTTCTCAATAAAAAAGCTGAGGAGTCCAAAAAGAAGTTGGAAAAGGCAGTCACCACCGCTATTAAAAAGGAAACAGAAAAGGTTTCTAAGTTTAATTTACTGTCTGCAGAGTTTTTCAGATCAGTTGAAGTGCATGAACATTGTGCATTTCTGTTTCGAAAAGTTCACTAGTTTTGATTGTTCTTGTGTTTCTCGACTTCACATTCTCAACAAGGTTGTAAAAATGCAAAAAAACTATTTAGACCCTGGAGGACTAGTGATGTTCCGGCATGACTTTTTTTTTTACATTAAATGATAGTTTATTTTACTAATAAATATGGTACCAGAAGAAATCTATCCTTATAATAATATATAAATTGTTTGGTTACACTTATATGTGTGAGGTAAATTATATGTTAAACAAACACACAACACTTAAAGGACTTTGAATAGATTTAGGCCAAGCATTAAACATGGCCCTGTTTTTCAAATGGGGAGTGTGTTGCTACTTTGGACTAATATGGGTTGCTTTTAGCACTCAATAAAAATAATAATGGTTTGTAAGCTGCGCAAAAAAAGGCAGACCTCAGTTTGCACAGACCACTGTAATTATTTAAGTGGGCTGCAGCATAAGTCCTACAGGCACACCTTGCTGAGGTTAATATCGTACACTAATTGAAATCAGGTACATTAGTTATATTTACATATATTACTTTGGTAGCATATTGTCACGAGACAAGGTCCAGGTGGCATAAGACCCTTAGCACCCATAGATGTTGTTCAGGAGCATCGGTAGGATGTAGAGTCTCAGGGCCTGGTGCAGGGTAACTGCACTACCCCGGTAGCGTGAGGCTCCAGGTTTGTGCACCCACATTCCAGGGACCTGTGTTTGCAGCTGCTGTATCCAGGATAAACAGAACAGGAACAGAACAAACCCTGCAGACAACATGGAGCGAGCATGGTACATAACCTTGATCAGGATGCTTCAGACTGAAGCATAGAGATGGGCCAAGCAGAGTAAAGTAAACACACACAGAGCAGAAACAGAGACAGGAAACACCACACAGAGTGCAGAAATACAGGAGAGACTCAGAAGCAAGAAAGAACGGAAACATACATAAGCAGGGTAAAGCATAAGACAACTACAGAACTAAACAAGACATACACAAGCACAGACACAGCATAAAACAAACCGAGAACAGGCCCAAGGAATAAGGAGCACAAGGGATTGAGCAGGAATACTTAGGTGCTTCAGACAAAGAGGATAATGGAACATAGAGACATAAATACAGGAACTAAGCTAATACTCTGAGATATTAGTGGTGAGGGCTTAGTTAACTTATGGCTAGAAGATGAAGTTTGCCAACCAACATCAAAGTACCTCATAATCAAGCAAGTCCCTAATGCTGGAACTGAATAATAAACTAGCAAATGCATAACATAATCTAAAGATTTACACTACACAGACACCAACACATAGAAACATACCTGCAGCAGGACTGGCTGGGAAATGGAAAAATCAAACTGAGGAAATGGGTGGAGCATGCGTAAACAGGAACAAAGTAACAAGGTAGAAGGAAACAGAGAAAAACTGGAATTGAACATAATGACAGGGCAGGACAGAAAACTAGAAATGGATCACAACAGAGAAACAGGGCACAGGAACACAGAAAAGTGGAAATCCAAATAACAGGGTTTGGAGAGAGGTGACCTCCTAACAGGGTTTAGAAAGGGAAACCCCATAGCCAGGTTCAGAGATTTAGGGCAGGACACAGGGAAGGGACAGGAACACGAACAGGTCATAAAAAGGAAAGCAAAGACAGGAAGCAAACTGTATACATACTAGATGAATCTGCATGCGGGTTGTAACCTGACACCTATTGTCTATGATAATAGAACACACCTCTTGGCTTTAAATGGTTATAATTAATAAGTGAATTTCTTAACAGATAAAATATAATTTTTGTGTTTTTAGTGCTTGACTTAGTTTTACTAAATCAAAAGTGCTTAATTTAGTCTACCTGTTTAGTCAGCAGAAACATAGCATAACTGTTTACTGAACTTTTTAATATAGCTATAATGAAGATGTTATTTTGTTTTTTTAGTCTGCTGCTGTAGAGCAGTTAGAAGAAAGCAAAACTAAAATAGAGAGTCTGTTGGATTGGTTGTCACATGTGGACCAAGAAGCAGACAATGGCAACACTGTGAAAAAGCCAGAGATTCAACACAATGGAATTCATCACAAAGACAGCTGCAAGTCTCTGCTTGGTGGAGTGGAGGAGGTTAATGGTAATGTCATAGAGTCAGATGGAAAAGGAAATTTTGTGAATGTCAAGGGACAAGCCGAGGAGGAGGATTTGAAGAGCCAGTATCAAAAAGTGAAGGTACTATGACACAAACCTAATGTAAATATATACTTGTGGGGAAATGTTGTATCCTCCTAATTAACTTTAAACACAGTATAAATTATTGTGACTTTTTTCAGTAGCATAAATAAATGACAAATTTCCGTAAAATCTAAAGAAAAACAAATTTTATCCCAGAAATGTCTGCAGGCCAGTATCATACAGGTGGACACTAGTGCAAACAGACTGTTTCAGTTTAAGGGCCCTTCACATCAGCTGAAAAATACACTAAAGATACCATTGCCACCTAGTAGTTATTTTACCGGCAGGCCGGTAAACGATTAGCTTGATGCCAATGTTAAGATTATGGAGGCAATAGCATGGCTGCTTTTTCCCAAGGAAAGGTGGGAACCCTAACTACAGAGTGCAGTTTCCTATATTATATTGTGTATCTGTTAAAGAGGCATTAGATATGCCCTAGTATGAGGATAAAATGGTATGTGTTTTCTAAGGTACCTGCCATTTTACTCCCAACTAGTATCCTCTATGCTTCACTATGAAGGATGCTGACAGATCTGGTAACTAACTGACACTGGCTGCTGGACCTTTGTTGTTGTGACATATAATTCATGGACATTATGCTGAAGGGTGACATGTTTTCTGTTACATAGTGATACAGAACACTGCATATGGTAATGTACATAAAGAAGTTTCACAATTAGTATTTTGTTTCCTTCCTCAAGAAATTATATTTAGTATTTAGTTTGGTTAGTTGTTTTCATAAAAAAAAAGTGTGATTTGGAACTTCTTTAAATCAATATTGATTTACCTGTTCATTAAGGTGGCAAAGGAATGGTAATATCAAAACTAAATTTGTCTCCCTACTTATTTTAGGCTCAGCATGAAAAAATTGTATCTCAGCATAAGGCTGTTATAATAGCCACCCAATCAGCCCAAGCCTTGCTTGAGAAACAGGGTCGCCATCTTGCTCCAGAAGAGAAGGAGAAGCTGCAGAGAGATATTGAAGAATTAAAGGCCCAGTATGAGACCACACTGCATGACTCAGAAAGGAAAATGAAAGTTATTCAAACAGTGCAGGAAGAACTAGAAAAGTTCACCACAGATTATAATGAATTTGAGAATTGGCTCCAGGAGTCTAAGGGGGAATTAGCACATTTGGAATCTGGGGCTGCAGATTTTTCAGGTATCATGGTCAAACTCAAAAGACATAAAAGCTTTTCAGAAGATGTTATATCCCACAAAGGGGACTTGCGTTACATCACTATATCTGGACAGAGAGTGCTTGATGCTGCAAAGTCTTGTAATAAAGATGACATCACAGAAAACAACAACAACATTAACACAATGGAAACCTGCAAAATGGTCCAGAGCAAATTGGACTCAGCAGCTGAGAACTTCAAGACCTTGCATTCTGAGGTCAGTTTTATTAACCACATGACAAGCATGAGGATACATTTAATAACGTTATCATATGTAGAGAGTGCACTGTTTTTGTGGCTTTTTTTCTTTTGACCAGTGTTGTTGGCAAATTCTAATTTGTGATAGAAGATTAAAGTGTATCTGTCATGAAAAAAATGATAAGGTATCTCTGTAGATCTTCCAAATTGCAAGAAAGTGGAATATTTTTTACCAACCAATTTAGTGCAAGCCTTACCACCATGCCCCAGCATATTTATTAAAAACAAAAAAATCTGAAAGCTATAATGGTGGTGTGCGCATCTATCCACCCCGAAAACATGGCATGCTAAATATCATTAAATGCCAATGTCAGCATCCAGTTTATCTCCAAGTTGGTTCATTTGAGCTGTCATGTCCTTCAGGTAAATATAACTACATGGCTGCTACTGACAGATATGTAGATTAAGTGCATGTAGGCAACTGAGATTAAGCTTATCATCCAAATATTTTGCCGGTGGCAGGTTCACTTTAGTATATCAATATAGTGAATAGCATGAATGTTTTCCTTTACAGTATTCAGATCTGTGTCTGCTTAGGTGACAGATTCCTATCAAAGTGCATGACCGTGAGCTATACTGAGGTGTAGGTTTATCTAACATATTGGTAACCTAGTGTATATATTTAGCTGCATATTTTTACTTTTAGTGCAATGTCCTTGGAAATAATTTGAAGGATTTGGTTGACAAGTACCAACATTATCAAGAAGCATCCTCAGAACTCCTGGCAGGGCTACAAACCTCAGAAGTGGTTGTCAACAAGCGTCTATCCGAGCCTATTGCTGTGGATACCAAACATCTGCAAAGGCAGCTTGAACAGACAAAGGTAACTTTTACACATTATTATGCTTAATGACCTGGCAGTATTTAGATCAGGGGTCAGCAACTTGAGGCCCTCCAGCTGCTGATGAACTACATCTCCCATAATGCTATTCAGCTCAGAGACTGGCAGAGGAGTATGGAAAATGTAGTGCTGGAACATCTGGAAGGCCACAGTTTGCCTACCTCTGATTGAGATGTTATATATCAGAACCCAGGATGCAGAAGCACAGAAATGCTTTACTTTTCAGCCACAATTCATGTTTAATCCAGTGCCTGACACATATTAGTAAATTTTAGGAGACAGACAGCCGGCTGAGCAGCTAGTTTAGCTGGTTTAAGGTGCCAGGGAAATGATGATTCTCTATAGTTCTATGTAAAAGAAGTAGAAAAATTGCAAAGTATCACTAGGAATTTTAGGAGCTGTGGCTCCTTGGATTGGTCAAAACTTTGGTTTATTGTTTTTAGTCATTTTTTGTCAGTTTTTCAGTCATTGTTGATATAGAGGTAAGCTGTACAGCACAGGTAATTTTTATTTATTATATACAGGGGACTAACCTGGTATAGTTCCCAGGATGATTTGTTTGAAATAAAATATTATGGTTAATCTGTCAATGATGACATTTTAATCAGTGACATATATTTATTCAAAAAGTGAAAAGGATGGTGACAAAAATAGCGCTACTTGTTTACTGTAAAAAAGATTATATAGTGGAGCTGCTCACAGTGTAAGAAGAGCAACCAAAACAATTCTTTTATAAAAAAAAAAAAGTAAAATATACAAAGAATGGAGCGCTAAAGGGATATGTAAAATTGGATCTAAAATATATAGTAGATATTATATAGTGTTATAAAGATCATAAGTAAATAAAAGAGACAAAAATATACTTAAATATATATATTATATAAATTTGTATGTTCTTCCCTAAGGGCAAGTCTCAGGCAAAGATAAATATATTGAAAAAGAGAAAACAGAATATACACATAGTTTTATCTGTGTAAATAAACAGGTAATATTATAGCAATTACTTTGCAAAAATGTTGCAGACCAATAATGCAAATGTATACAAGAGATGGCTGGAGAAATTACATCTAGAAATATGCAAAACTGTGTTCTATTAACATAAAATATATTAAAGGTTAGTATAAATATACAACTGTATTAATACTATAAAACAAATAAAGACAGACAAACATATAAGACTGAACACAAATAAATACAAATTAATAAAATAATTTAATAGACGTGTATGGAGGCTTATGAGAAATGGTGGTGGGTCCTAATTAAAGGTTCCCACTTCTGTGGATATCCTCCAGTCTTTCTATATTTCACATACATTTATTCAGTAGGGTTTAAAGAGGCAAAGGCAGGTAAACAAGGTTCCACCTTTACTCATTGTAAAAACGATTTATGTGTTTATTATTGCTATAATGTAAGAGTTTTCATTCCTGGTTTGCTTCTTTTTTTCTTTACAGGTCCTTTGTGAACAAGTATCCACTCAACAGGTTGGAGTAGAAAAACTGAAGAAGGCAGCAGATGTAATCCTGGATACCAAAGGAAGTTTATTACTGAACAAAGATGAAATACAGAAGCCTCTTGGTATATTTTTTGTTTGTTTTGTATTTGGTGTTCCTGCATGGATTTGTTTTGTATAGGAAGGCCTAGTCAGTGGGTGAAGTTACAGTGTGTCCTTAATATATTTTGGATGTGTGAGCTGCAGTGTGTATATGCTTAATGTGCCAATATTGGCAGTAAATATGGATAACAGAGGGTCATGCAAGGCTTGTTGAAAGGTAATAACACCGCAAATTGTTTCTGCTTAGAGTAGATAACTGACCAATAAATGTATAAATGAACGTTAACCAAGTCGAGTATCAGAATTTTTCCTACTTGACTGGTTTGGTCCACATTTTGCTTCTCTGTTGTGAAGAATCGCTTCCATAGATACACATTATCCCTGTGTAGTGGGGATAGTATTTGGATTTGTTTATTATTATTGTCGATTTGACATATCCACAGACTGTTAGGTGGACCCTGCATCATTTTCCAGTTTATATTTCTCCCTGAAATTTCTTACACCCAATGTCAATCTTTTATTGCAGACGAAATTGTGGAAAAATATAGTAAGCTATCTGAGTCACTAAATGAGTGGAATGGGAAGCTCCAGACAACACTTACCCGCTCTCTCAGTGTCCAGGATGGTTTGAATGAAATGCTGAACTGGATGGAGAGTGTTGAAAATGATTTGAAACAGCAACAGCAAGTGCTACTTAATTCTTCTGCTATTCAGGAAATTATTTCAAAGAACAATGTAAGTACATGAATTCATGTGGCATGGAGCTGTATGCTATATCTGTGAATTCATGGATCACCAAAATGCATAAAAATAACCTCCTTAAAATTGTATGGTATAACACAGTGCTGACCAACCTTAAGGGACAACTGTACCAACAAATTAACGTGTGTTTAGTCGAAAGATCACATCAAGTGTAGGCATTTTACATAGAAATGTTTTAGGGAAAGAATACAAATAATGTACTTTTGAGCCCTCTTTGCTTCATATACCTGTAACAGGGGGCAGACATATTGTTTAGAATCTTGGGGCAGATCTTCATTCGCTTGCATGAAGGTTAATATAGATCTGACCCAAGATTCTATACAACATGTCTGCCCCCTGTTAAATGACGCTCCCTCGTCGCACCCGATACTTGTAAGTGTGCAGACCCATTCATACTTTTCACTGCCCCCTGTTAGAGCTATATGAAGCAATGAGTGCTCAGCAAGGTGCTTTACTTGTATTCTTTCATTTAAGCATCTCTTTACACACCATATACACTTGAAGTAATCTTTCACTTAACCATGAGTTATTTTTTAGGGGGAAAGTCTAGTCTCTATAGCTTGGGGAAGATGTAATACAATAAATAATATGGGTTTAGTTTAAACAAGCCATAGTGACCTGTACACTGTCTAACTAGGTCTTTTACACAAACTGACAAACATAAATAGTGAGTAGCCAAGGTTTTTGAATTGGGAGTATTGACTTCACTTATAGTGTCCTGGCCAAACCTGGATATATTGGTGGCTCAGTGGCAAGTGCTCTTATTCTTCTGGGGGCAGTAAAAGGATTTCTCAAGTGGTAAGAGGTGGTGCAAAGGGACATGTAGAGTCAGACCACAAAAAACTGATGGGAATTTGGAGCTAAATGTTGCTCTCCCAAAGAAGAAGGTAAGGTTTGACTCTTACTAACTGTAGTAACAAAATAGTTCTAATAGTGAACAAATACTATCAAGTCAGTGTGTAAATGTATCATTAACTCTCTCATCTACAACTCAGTTGTGACCATAAGACTGCATATGACTACTATTATGATATGTGCATGGTAAAAATAGAGTACATATTTGTGTGTTTAGTACATAGCATGTGCTTATAGAAAAATAATTTGTCAATTAGTCTATTTGGTTTGAATGATTAACAATCCACAGGGTCATACAGCTATTGCACATAATTCATAACACACCATTTGTGTTTAGCATAAATCCTGTGACAAAGTGAAAATTAGAAGAATATTAATTTAAAATACTACATTGATAATTTTATAAGAAACAATGGACCTGTCTCATCAAGGATTCCAATGTTAATAATGTTTAATCGCCTCCATAGGAATACATGTACAAATAAGAAAATTCCATTTTGACCTAGATTTGCTTTATTACTATACCTGTTATAAGAGCAATTTAGTAGTTCATGGTTTTTATTATCCCAGTTGCTAGAGCAAGACATCTCAAGCCGTCAGAGCAGCATTAACACAATGAATGAGAAAGTGAATACGTTCATGGAGACAGCAGATACTTCCACAGCATCCTCTTTACAAGCAAAAATGAGTGGCCTGTCTCAACGATTCGCTAAAGCTGGAGGAGACACCAAGGAGCGCATCACACTAATGGAAGGATTGAAGACCAAAGTGGAATTATTTGAGGATCTCTCGGAAAGTGTTCAATCATTTCTGGACAAGAAGCTCCGAGATTTCTCAGAGGCAGACAGTCATGGAAAGGATGTGATAGAGCTTTCTCTGTACATGCAGGTATTTTATAATTAGATAAGATACATGTAATTTATTCAATAATTATTTTAATCTGATTCATGCAATTTGTCCTCATGTGTCTATCTATAGTACAATGTTGCATCTTATGTTGTGTTTGGCAACTAGAATGGATGTGGAGACATTGCATCAAGGACGTTGTGTTGATATTTGGTTCATGATGTTCGGTTATTCTTGTTATCAGTTTGGACGCTGATCGAAAGTGCTAGCATTACATCATCTGTAAATGTTCAAACAGATCCAAAACATGTCATAACTGAATGATTAAACAGATAATATCCCCACTAAATAATACTTAACAATGTTTAGAGGGACAGATACTGTTTCTTCTTCTAGGACCTTACATGGTTTACACCTCTTAGTTTTTTCCATTGTATCAATTTTTTTTGTCTTTTGCTTTGACATAACTTGGGCATCTGTCAAAATGTGCCCTTTGATAAAATAGCTAAACAGCCTCTCTTAGGTAACATTACTGTGATGACATTTGTTGTGATTGAGATTGTTGTTGTATATCTTTTTTGTTGTGTCTTTTCCCAACCACGTGTACTTACTGTTTCTCTTTACAATTGTGTTTCTTCATGACTGTCTCTGTTAAGAGGTTGTACTTTTCCCAGTTCCTTCCTTACGTAGCTCCACCATGATTTGTGGAAAACTGAAGTTTGTCATTGGCTTACTTTGTTTTCAACACAATTCCACACACTTTGCTCCTATTTTGGGCTTTGAGTTTGATCCTAAGAACCATATCACTCATGAGATGCATGCTTCAGATAGTAACATGACAGACATGCCTACTACTGTTTTCATTTTTGCTGACATAAGAACAAGTAACATGTTTTGGTGCATACCTGCGTGGGGAAATAGCTCATGTTATTACTGACAATATGGCATTTAAGAAAATAGACCAAGCGAACAAAACATGTTCTTATTTTTGTGGTAACAACAGGAAACAAGCACCGAGTTACTGGAGCACAAGAAAAGTTTGGACAATTTGCAGACATTAGTTGATGAACTATGTGTGTACGGTGTCCCCGGAGACAAGGCCCTGGCTTTGGAAAAAGTAAACACGATGTTAAGAAAGTATAAAGATCTTGAAGAGACTGTTAAAATAAAGTAAGCACTCTTACCTATGATTCATTTGTGCAATAATGACAGAGGTGTGTGTCAGCATGGATGCATACAGCTGATATTTGAATGGTGTGGTTGGTTTTCCTCCAAAAGTATTTAAGAGACAGCTTATGTTTTAGGATATTTCTAAGTTTACTGGATATTCTACCATTGTGTCTACAATCAACTGGGTACATGCACAGGTGGTCCATCATATGTTACGTCAGGATTGCCTCAACCCCACCTACAATATCCATAACTTCTCTTATTAAAGTAAAATGTCCTAAGGCCACACGTCCTATGTATCTTTTGGTAGATATTCAACTATTATAACTTCATCACAAACCTTTTGTGAACTAGCTAATTAGCCATGTGTTTAAATGTCTGTTATGCCAAATTGTTACATTTGGTTGTAAATGGGACCACATTATGATACAGTTAAAGTCACAAAGTAAAGTAGATTCAATCCCTGTAAATGGATATGATCTACACATTTTTATGGCAATTCTGGGAATACAATTTATCCATAATATCTCATTTCTGTTTATTGGTTGTTTAATGGACAGTGGCATAAAAATATTACAGGTGTGGGCACCCTTACACCAACCGATTGTGCTTTTTATTTTTAAATCCATCCATTCGATTTACTGAAAGAAGGAAAATATTGAAGATCTATTTTAATCTCTCTGTGAAATATGTTTTTCAGTTTTATCTGTTGCCTTAACAACACAGGAAAACACATTTCATAGCACACTAACTATTAAACCATACGTTATGTGATTAAATGAGCAAGTGACTAATTTAAGCCAGGTGGGTTTTATAAACAGTGTGGTGTGTAGTCTACTATTTTTTATTTATATTGCTTAAAGGGGTAATGTCAACTAAATTGTATTTAGAGTGAGTATGGGGAGCATAAAACAGCAATTTCCTTTATTCATTTTTCAAATTACAGCAAACTGTCTACAATAAAAGCTAATACATGCAAATTAAATGTTCATCATTATAAAAAAAATATTTGTATATGATTTGGAAACATAGGACAGCACAGAAACATTTAAAAACATATTCTTACTTTTTTATGCTATACTGAAAAATAAATCGTGTCAGTGTCCCTTTATGATTGCAATTAATTGGCACATTTTCATGAATGGTAATGACACATTTATAAAATAATACTTGCTTATGTGGAATCTCAGTAGTATTTAAACAATCAAATGATCTGCTATGCTGTGTTATTCTATATTCTATATCTCTATTTTAGGGAAGAGGATGTGTCTTCTTGTCAAGATCAGATGAATAGTTTCCAGGCTTTGGTTCAGTCTTTGAAACACTGGTTCACATCAGTAAGTGAAAGAATCCCAGAAACCTCATCTACCCTTTGTGAAGAAGAATTATCTAAACAGCTGGATGAGAGTAAGGTGGGTTTGTAGCTGTGGAATGCTTTACAAACAGAATTCTTATCTGGCAAATAAAGGACAATATATTGACAATGCCCTGTTTGTTGGTTTTAGAAGTTACAAGCAGAATGGACTAGCAAAGCACCTGATCTGCACAAAGTAAAGAACAAAGGAACAGCACTGTGTAATTTAATAACTGTGGTGACCTCACCTGCAAAGATTAGGACAACTGTAAAAACAGGTATGCGCTGTATGTACAATATAACATAATGTACAAATGGTTTCTTTTTATGTTTGCATGCAGAAAATGAAAGCCACTATCTCACTATATGAGCTTTTTTTTTGCACATAGTGGGGTATGTTGATTTAAGTTAGTCATGTTATGGTGTCCTTAAACATGCATATTATTGGCATACATGGTGATTATTTGCATACAGCTGTCTGAATATAACATTCCAAGCATTTATTGAAAATAATTCATCCATCCCTTACACTTCCCCGTGTGCATCTTTGATCCACAAAAGTTGCCCGAGGATTCTTCTTTGAGATAAAAGATGATTCATCTCCAGGATTACATGTCAGTACGTAAGTTATTCAGTTGTGAAATGCGTCGGCAGCATCGGCACCGCTCCAGTGATCACTCAAAAACAATATATTTGAAATGAAGCTATGTAGATCAGGTATATTCTTTACTTTAAAATGCATCCACTATTATTTGTGGATTGCACACTTCCCTTCTGGAAGATAATGTAATTTAAGATTACCATCAGGAATGAAACTTTGCATCCAAAATATAAACATAGGGGCCCTAGGTACCTCTTATAACCAAGTAAGCTAGCCCCCATGTAATTTAATGATCAAATAACTAACTTCAATATAATCCCACATTTCTATAAGCAGTGAGTGTCTTCCCAAACCTGGATCTCTAATATAAAATTAAATCATTGAGTGCTAGAGGTCTAGTTTGTTTAGAAACAACTAGAATCTGGACTAAACATTATCAGCTAAATGCCCCAAATGGAGTGGAACAAATGTGATCCAAACTAGAATGTCCAATCAGCTGAATATTTGACCTTTGGTGAATCAACCCTGTTGTGTTATTTAAGAAGTACATTGTGTTCTCTAAAAATTAAAAGCGCTAATTAAAAATAACTTTGGCTGCTGTAAGGTAAGCAAAGGTTATTTTTACAGCTTAATGGTTCTCTAGACAGTGCTGACTAGATAAAAGTGCACAGCAGATTTGTGAATCAGGGTTATGCACAGTTTCCTATCATCCAATATTGCCAGTGAAGAATCTGGGATGTTGGGGGAGTGCAATAGATAGTGACATGCAGACAGCCAGCCGATTACACTGACACATTCATATGAGCTCAGGCACATTGTAGTAGTTATTCAGTATGCAAATGTGTGGACATGGATATCTTAAAGTAAGTCGTTTTCTCTCCAATAAAAACTGTTATAATTTGCAATATATGTACATGTTCGAGTAGCAATGTATAGACAACATTTAAATATATTACTATTTCAAGGCTATCTGTCGCTATAGATGGCTTATGCGGTGAGTGTAGAGAATAAATAAATATTTCAAAACACATGAAAAATATGTTTTAAATATGTCTGTAATGCCTCCCGTTAATGACATCACCTTGTGACATCATATTTAAAGCAGTTCATCTGCATGTCAAGACACAGGTGACATCATAAACAGGAACCCCACTGAAAAATTTCACACATATTTTTTTCTTAATAATGCATTTGCTTGGAGCATTGCTAAGGATCATTTTTATGCTTGACAACAAATAATTAAGTAATGAAGTTCCATAAATAAACAACCATTGTCGTTTGCAACTTCCCAGCAAGTATGAATTTCCTTGTACCCTATTCTTTTTCAATAAATGAAATAACAAGGTTATTACATGTTAAATTGATAAGATAAAGACTTTTATAAATTATGTAACATAATGCCATATTAACAACATTACATATTGTGATCATCCAGCTTATGGTTGGGCAACAATGTGCGATTCCTGTACTACATGTTTGCATTATATTTTTGCATCCATCGTTAAATATTTGCATAGTGTTGATTTGGCTACCAACCCTTGTTTGTGCTTATCTGTGTTGGTCAGTATTGAGATACCATACAGCAAGAAAAACTCACAAAGTATCTGTGTATCATACAGGTAGGACTGCCGTGAATGGGGCTGTCTCATCTGATGGCAGGGAGCAGATGACAAGTAAAGGTGAGTACATGATACATGTAAAGGGACACATAAGATGTAACTAGATTACCTGTGCATTTTAAACAAACACACATATATAAGACATATGTCACTGTTTTTTCTATGTTTGAATTAATTGCATATAAAAGTAACAATAAAATTAGTTGTCTGTCTCCAGCATCCATTTTGAGAATTTTACCATGATACAACAATCTCCTACATTTTTCAGCACGTATCACATTACAACTGTGACCAAAACCTGCATGATGATGTCATAAGATACACCCCTGCTCTCTTACTGGCTCCTATCTATCAGAGGAGAGTAGATTGACCTGATCAAACATGATCATAACTCCGCACCCTTATAAAAGTTACATTTCCCTCCCATTCAATGCAAGTCTATGATCAGAATTCTGACTTATAGACTGCATTCTGTGTCCCCAGCCTCATAGTGGGATACTAGTACTGTAAAGTCATTGGGGGGTGGCACCCGAAAACACTATATTTCACAAAATGGTGGCACCAGTCACATTTGTTTAGTAAAATGTTTCATAAAAAAACTCACATAAAAACAAAAGACATATCTGAAATCAACAATGCACAACAAAAAAATAAACCATTTTCTTTTTTTGGTGGTAGTGTCCCTTTAAGTGTACATATACACACTGGACAAAACCTGGAAAATATGAAACTTAAAAATAATAAATAGAATAATTGGACAAACGTGTATTCTGACAAAAATACAAAAACCTCTGGAACTGTTGATAAACGTTACAAAATTATTTTCTGCAGTCATTTAAAATAACTATAACATTGCATCAACAACTTGGATTTTTCAAACTTACCTCACCACAATTTGTATTTATTAATTGATATATATATATATATGATTTATTTATGTATTTCCTTTCTATTTATGTAATTAATGTAATGCTGGTGCATGCAATTATATATAGCAATACAATCTATATGTTACTTATACTTTTTATAAAAAATTGATAAACAATTAAAAAGTGAGCACTCATTTAATCTATATCACAACAATTAGGCAACTAAAAGCTAAATTGGCCTTTAAAAAAAAAAGTATGTTTAGTATATGTTACCACTTACTTTATTAGTCTCATTTAGATTTTCTGCCCACAATTTACACAGAGCTTTATACAATACTGTGTGCTATCACAACTCAGTTGGACAGACACGAACAAACTGATGCACAAGTTAGAGAGAGGGCTCAAGTTGCTCTAACAATATGTAAGCAGTTGAAATGCAATATTTGCACATGCCCAGTGTGTTAGCAATCAAGATCCATTGTTAATTATAATTATGATGATAATATACACTGCATGAGAACACTGGGCAGTAGCTTTCTACTGCAGGTAGTGTATGGTGCAAAATGAGTCTAGCAATATGAGTAAAACTCATTATTTTTTTCCTCTTCACTTGCTTAAGTTTACCATTAGATGGCGATGTGTGCTTATATCTGATAATTACAAAAGGTGAAGGGGGAATGATATCAGAGCTTGCTGAGGATTTCTATAGTGAAGAGAAAGGTTGGGTTAAAAGAGGATGGAAAACTGTTTTTATTGGTTGTGAAACATATATGAGTCTATTCACTAAAATTTGACTTTGAAAGTCGATTTTTCACATTGAGACAAAGTCAGATTCAGCACTTAACTGAATTTTAGTGAACAGACCCATGTTATGGAGTGTTTTAATATATTGGCGAATTTGTCATGGTAAACATGGTGTCATCAAAAATGATTCCGCATTAGTTCAGAAATACCTACACCAATAGACTGCCTCACACATACAGGTTAGCCCAGGTGAGGCTTGTTTTATTATACAGTCTTGTTTATTATGTATAACCACATTTCATTGATGAATGAATTGTTTCTTTGAGTTGGGATGCAGTTTGACATGTAATGCTATAATGCTAGTTTCTTCTTTATTGTATTACACATTCATCATTCATAAATACAAATAGTGCGGGGGTGGAGCCAATGTTCCAATGTTGTCAAACAGTAGGCAGAGGAGAACTCGTCTTCGATTATACCTGTTAACTTAGAGTTTGAACACCCCAGAATGATTGCAAAGTTTGTAATATGATGTATCCTGGCTCTAATAATTTTATGAGTCTTTAAATGTCTTTTAGGGGTGGTGGAGTGTTGTCAGAGTTTTATGATATAGCACCAGTTTTAATTGAAGGTGAAGGTGTACCTCAGAATAAAAAATTTTGTGGCATTTTATGATCACAAATGTAATGCCCTTTTTAACATTAACTTGTTTAATTCAGTGACATATTTTAATTTGTTTATTCTTTTATAAGATAATTGAACCTATATTGAGTATTTTATTAAGGTGTGACTGGGCAAAAATGCTGCAAGTGGACTGTCATCATCCCATGGCCTAATCCCACAGAAAAAGGGATGAGGGGCTGACTATGTGAAAGAAAGAATGACACGGTTGGGACAGGGTGGAACTGAAATTCAGCTCATCTTGTAAACCCACTTATTGTATGTACAGAAATGTAGGCAGTCATGTTCATCCTCCAACCAAAAAAATCATTATTTTACAGAACTGGCGATGGTGCAGAAGGAGATGTCTGATGCAACTAAAGGCTATGACCATTTGGGAGTTTTGTTAAACGAAAAAGTGCGTGACTTGGAAGCCCGGTTATCACAAATGCAGTTAATTCAAAAGGAAAGCAACACCTTGATGAAGTGGCTTCAGAAAATGCAAGCAAGAGCAGCAGCATGGGAAACTCCCACAGACACTGAAGCGGTTCAAGCACAAATTGAACAACATAAGGTATTGGCATTAATGTCTTAGATTAAAACAGCCAAAATTTATCTAGCTTATATAGTCTGAGCTCTTTTCTAATTTTTTGGGTTCTCTAGCTGTTTGCATCGGAAGTTCAGCAATATGAAAGTAAAGTAGACGCTCTAAAGGACAATCTAAACAGATTGCTCGAGGCTAATCCAGATGCACCAGAATCTCACACGTGGAAGGAAATACTGGATAAAATAGGTACGTGGGTAAGGATATTGGATATAAGGATCTGTAATCACATGGTGGATGGCAGGATAATTTGGTTTTACAACTTAACGTCGATAACTATTTGAAATCTAGTAAAATGACTTGTAGTTTAAATTGTTTGCTCCACTCTAGCTTTGTTTTGCAATAGCTGTTCTAGATCAGCTTCTGAGCATGGGATCATGTGAAAAGAGTTCCGGGACTGTGGTAATGTGTCTAGGCTGACATATATAGCACAGAACGCTTATTGTGGGTTCGTCTGTGATGTCTTCCCACAGTTTAAAGTAAGCCTCCTGAGATACAGTGTATGTTTTTACATATAAATTTTCTACTTTTGAAGATCCTGAGTGTCCAGATATCCAGTAACATATATTCAATCAATGCACTGTTCTAGCACTCGTGATGAGACCACCTGCTATTGTGCTAATTGTTTCTGTTTTTTTGCTACAGAAAACACTATGTTTTACTTTGGTTTCTCTTTACATGTCCAATGAGATTGAGACCAGGCTTTCTTTTTGTCTTCTTTATTTCTGATATAGTTGAAATTTTTCTTTTATTTCTTTTTTTTTTCTTCTTTTAGTTGTTTTATTATCAAGCCCTCCAGTTTCTTTGTTTTCTCTTTTTTTTTTAGTCAGTAAAAAGGTTGCTGCGTTCAGCCTGGAAGCAGCTAATTAGTACATATATATCTTTATTTAGTGAACACTTTTGCATGTAGCGACATCAATATCACCATTTCTTTAACAAAGTAATAATAATTTGTGATTTTTAGAGCACTTTTCTCCCAGCAAGACTGTGTTTCACAAACATGCATACAAACTATGCATGTGGACCTTGATTGTTCAGGCCTACTTGGAAATAAATTCCCCATTTAATGGGTATTTGACTGAATCTGGTTGGTTAGTACTTTGCGTGCAGCTTTTTTACAAATTTTGCTTGTAATGATGTTTTTCCTCAGTCTTGGTTAAGGTGTATTTTCTGGTGGAATTATTGTTGTACCCTGGCTATGTTTTTCAGCTGAAAGAAGACAGGCTTTTATAACAGCAACATTTACATGACAACACAAAAATTTAGCAGCATCTGAGATTTAGTACTTCTGTTGAGCTTTGTAGAGCAGAACTTCTGAGGGCAGGATCAGCTGGGTAACTATTTGATATACTATATATAGTTACCCAGAATTCACATTTTTAGCCAACTTGCCTTCAGTGGGATAACCTGCATAGCAATTCTATATATCTGATGGTATACCTCACCAGCAACATAGTATTTTAGGAAGGAAACAGACTCAAGTCCATCAGTTTGGACATTTCACATGTCTCTGTTGCTGCTTTTGATCCAAAAATAAATAATATTTGTAAAAAGAAAGCAAGCTAGTCTTTGGCGTCTCTCCTTTTATAGGTATAAGGACCACATCCTCCCAATTTTCCAAACAGTTCTAGCAAAGTTCATATATTAATCACATTTATGTGTAATAATATTAACACACTTATGAAAAATAAGCTGTAAAATACTTATACACTGTACACAGTGTTATCCTTATATTCATGGGTTTGTTTAAATAAGTAGGTTTAAGACAATCTAGCCCTTTCATAGTTCCCTTATGCAGCAAGTAGTGTGGGTGATACTTACCAGCTGCTTTACACATAGAAGAAACTCATTGGCTGGGTGAATGTGTTTATTTAATAAATATGGCTGTATATTAGTTTCTTTGGAATATATGATAATCTGACCAGCCTGCCCTAATCTGTACAAACTCATTTATCATCAACCCAATATTATGCAAAATTGACAAGATTTATCAGGTAGTTGGTGAATGTGTCATTTAAATATTTTAGTGTTTCTGATGCGCTATTTAAGTTAAGTTAAAGTGACATGCATGAACATGTTTCTAAAGCCTAACCAAAGTTTTATTACGATTTATCATTTCGCCCCTCTTCATAAACACGTTTCCTCTACCAATGTGAACCTTCTTCCTAAATATTATCCTTTCCTTTTATTCTGTCTCCATTCCTTTTATTAAAACCGGTTTAACTTGAACAGCTTTCACCATCACATTATGCCCTTCTCCTTTCTATCATCCAGGTCTAAACCCATTTCTATTGGTTACTCCATACAAACTGCATCAAGCCCTTTTTTTTTTCCACTAATAACCCAAGTCCTTCTTCATCCAGTCTCATAACGTTTAGAAACCTGTAATTCCTTATTTTGCCTTCACTGACCCATTAGCAATCTACTTTTTTCCCATCATCATTTTTCCCTGTATTCTCCGCATATAATTTTCATCAAACCCTTGGGCCACCCTATTATTTTTAACTTTGTTTATATATGTGTATGTCAATGACTGGAACACTGCTACAAAAAAAAAAATGTGTCATTACCCAGTAGCATGAGAATATGTAGAACTGGGGCCATAAACACTAGTTAATATGAAAAGAAAAACAAGCACTTGAAATTGTTGGTCAGGAATGAATATTTGGGTACCAGAATTGTACTTCAGCCTCCCATAGTTCATTCCAGAGTAAATAAGCAGATGAAATGTTTTAGTAATCTTGTGCATACTCAGCCTTTCCGTGTTTGGTCTGCTTCAGAATGTTGTCGATTGGAGCTTGTAATGTTGCTGAGGTTAATGATATCATTCTGGATTAAGCACATAATACTTTTCAGGCCCTTGTAAACTACTGTGCTTCCTACGGTTTAGTAGATTTAATAGTAATCAAAGGGAGCGTATCAAAAGAAAACTATTTTACCATGTAGAATATAATATGGCCAGACGTACTACTTCTCAGTATATGTATAGATGTGCATTAGGTAACCAAGGCATACTCATTATTATGACTCACAGAGTCCACTGGTGGTGGTTATCCCACTGTGGGTATGACAGAGCCAACATGAATGCAGTGTCTTCCTCATATAATGTCAGCGAGGGAGCCTGTAATCAATCTATCACAGCTTACAACTATCAGCTTGTACAAGGGGTTCATTTTGGCTGTTGATAATACCTATCACATTTAAACGAGTGTTGGTCTAGGAATGGTTATGACATCGTTTGTACTACTCAATAAACAATATCAGCCTAAATCCATTAAATCAAATGAACAACAAATACAGATTAAACACCACTCCATGGAATGTTTTTCGCACTTTATAATGTTTTTTGCCTTTTAACCCTAGATTTATTGAATATAAGTAATTTTTGATATTTTTGCAATAAATAAAATAAAATAAACACCACTCCACACACTTTAAGTTTATTACATTAAAATATCATGAATTTAAATAAAGCAAGGAAAAATGTATTTTTTAAAACTACCCTACAAAATCTGGAAAATAAAGTGATCATACATTAGTTTTTCCTGTTGGAAACAAATGTTATTCTTGGTTTTATATTCACATTTATGGTAACTGCTGATGCAATCCATCTTAATCCATGTTTTATCACGTAGGCATGTACATTATCTGGGCTGCATTTTAAAGCATGTCAATTATTTGCACACCAGGGTTCCATAATTACTTACAGAAGTAGGTAAACTTGCCAAGGCAACAAAGGAGTGGCTCCTTTGAAGAAGAAGCACATTCAGGTCCTGGAGTGGCCTAGCCAGTCTCCAGACCTAAATCCCATAGAAAATCTGTGGAGGGAGCTGAAGGTTGGAGTTGCCAAACGTCAGCCTCGAAACCTTAATGACTTGGAGAGGATCTGTAAAAAGGAGTGGGACAAAATACCTCCTGAGATGTGTGCAAAGCTGGTGGCCAACTACAAGAAACTTCTGACCTCTGTGATTGCCAACAAGGGTTTTGCCACTAGTACTAAGTTGAAGGGATCAAATACTTATTTCACTCACTGACATGCAAATCAATTCATACAGTTTTTTTCTTGATTTGTTTTGTTATTCTGTTCCTCACTGTTAAAATACACCTACCATTAAAATTATAGACTGATCATTTCTTTGTCAGTGGGCAAACTTTCAAAATCAGCAGGGGACCAAATACTTTTTTCCCTCACTGCATGTTGTACCATCATTTTTAAAGTTATTTTGAATAAAAGTGGTTAACCTGTCTTGGAACATGTTATGATGGTGACATAGATGGCACATGTACGAACTAATAAAAATAAAACATTAGAAATAAAATACCTTAGGTGCTTTTAATGCTACACAAAGTGAACTACCATTTAAACTGGTAAGTGTTATGGTACTAACTGTAACATCATAATCATCTCTGGAAAGGCTCTATCAATAATAGATTTTTGCAGGATCGGCAGTTTTACATAGTGTGAGCATAGCGTGTGGTCAACTAATATAACTTTGTTCTTAATTCAATATTCCATGTTTGTCGATGAAATCACATGTGTACACTTGTATCATTCACATGGTGGCAGATTCCTCATGGAAGGACATCAACCGTCTGACAGCTGAAAGGCAAAATACGCTACAAGAATCTTCAAATGACCTCACCCAGTTCCAGACAGCAGAGGCACAGCTCAAGCAATGGCTGATGGAGAAGGAGCTCATGGCCAGTGTTCTTGGACCTCTGTCAATTGATCCCAATATGTTAAAAACCCAAAAACAACAAGTTCAGGTGAGTTACAATCCTAGTCATCTTTACATCATTTGTATAGATTTCAGTAACATGTCAGATATACAGAATCATGGACCCGTTGTATATTTTTGTCTCATTATTATGTTTTTTGTTTACAATATGGATTATTTTGGGTATAGATCGATGGTACTATCAAACGTCATTGGAAGGAAACCAGTGTGCATTTATTTGTGTGCAATTTAAGGTAGATTCCAATTATTATCAGTATCATTGAGGTTGAAGACATGGTTGTGTTTTGACAGTAAAGGGTTGGTGTCCTCCATGTAATGTCATGGCCTTACCAGTAGCGTGATATGAAGTTGTACGAAAACATATATTAATCTTAATTGTTCTGTCTTAGATTTTGTTGAAAGAATTTGATGCTCGAAAACAGCAGTATGAGCAACTTAATACAGCTGGGCAGAAGATCCTCAGCAGGCCAAGCGACTTTCCTCCCTGCGATGAAGCTGTGAAGGAACAGTTAGCAGATATAGCCACTAAATGGGAGAGCCTCACCGGACGATTGAATAACAGATGCAACCAGATCGACAATGCTATTGTCAAAAGTACTCAGTACCAAGACCTTATGAAAGGCCTGTCTGAGAAACTTAGTGCCTTGAATAATAAACTAAGCAGTAATACGACAGTCGGCTCAGACCCTGACGCTGTAAAGCAGAAGCTCACCACAGCGAGGGAGGTTCAAGAAAGTATAAGGCAAGAAACAAAGAATATTGAAAATGCCAAAGTACTATGTGATGAGCTGTCAGATCTAGTTTCAGAGGAATACTTGAAAGCCCAACTGAATAGACAAATGGAATCAATGGTTAAGCCATTCATGGAGTTGGAACAAAAAGCAGGTTGGTATGAGGAAATAAATAACACAAAACTACATGTTAAACACTGAATAAATATGCAATAGAGTAGATTTATACCGTTTTTTTTAGCATTCATGGTCGAATCAAGTCGTTTTCAGAGAGATGTTTAGAAAAAACATTTGTTTTTACTTCCAAGTCGTAAGACATTGAATACAAACACAGGAAATGATTTCCAAAAGCACACATAGTGTGTGTCTAAACTATCCCACTTTAAAAGAGTGAATTCATCAGTGTGGTGGTCACGTTCGATTTCTAGCAACATGAAAAGGGAAAGATAAACCAATGAAATATGTAAAGAGGTTTAAGATTTCATGTGGAATCTCATTTCTTCATTGATATTTTTACACCATGCAATGTTTAGATTAAACAGCAAAATCAGCTCACATTCCTGTATCTTGTCATGGCATTACTCAAATATGCACCATTCTGTTAACCACTTCAAGGCTAGTGGGTTGAGCTAGGGGGGAAGTAAACCTATTTTTCACACAAACTAGTACAGATAAATCTAATGGTTTATACCATCTTACTTGTATACTCGTAGTTTTACATAGTATACTGTATGGTCCTGTGACGTTCATGGGGACCAAAAGAGAACACAATGTAAGACCCCAGATTTTAGGCTAAGGATCTATGCCACTGAAACATTGTGGTCCTCAAATACAGAATAAACAGGTAATCTCATTCTGGCAATGGTATTTGTTGATCAAATTGTGACAACAACATGGAATATCATTGGTCGTAAAAACATTCTTAACTTTGATGTTTGTAAACTAAAATGAAATGTGTTAGGTGACATGGCTTTTTAGACCTCTTTAGTTCTTATGGTTTCTGCTCTTTTTTTATTTTATTTCTTGAGGCTTGTGTTAAGAATTTGTTAGGTGTAAAATAACCAGATTATGATTAAGCGACTGCGGACGTGAAACGCGACGCGTGCCCACCCCACCCCCCACATCTGCGATTGAAGCCACTCTCTTAACTTTCTAACTTTCTTAATCTGTGTAATGCCAGTCTGAAAATTGACTTCTTTTTTTATATCCAGCTTTTGTTATTAAAGTTTGGATAAATGGGTGACTTACATCTGGCCAAAACTGTAAATAATGCATGGCTAAATACTTGGAGTTTAGAATGCTAAGATCAAGAACAATGGTTCAGTGGGGTTGCAGTACAAGTGGCAGATATGACTTATTGCTTATTTATCATTACATATTTATTTGAATCTGCAGGTTTTCATGTTGCCGAACTGCAATCAGCCTTTGCCAGCTCTCAAAAATTTCATCAGTTATCTGAAGATTTCCAGTCTTGGATTGGAAATAAGAAAAAAGAGCAAGCTGAAGCAGTGTCTATATCAGCCAAGCTGGATACCTTGAAGTCATTAATCACAGAACAGACAGCGGCTCGAAAAGCTCTGGATAACAAGCTTTTGGACTATGAAAACGTTATAACAGAGGGCGAAAATCTCTTACAAAAAACAGAAGGAGAAGAAAAGGCAAAACTTCAGTCACAGCTTTCCTTTCTCAAGAGTAATTGGGAAGATCTCAACAAGCGGGCATCGGTGAGGGAACAGAGTTTAGCTGATTGCCAACAGAAAGCCATGAAATACAAAGAGATTGTAGAAAATATACAGCCATGGATAGAGGAATATCAAAGAAAACTCTCTGAAGTCAAGATACCAATAGATACAGCTTCCGTAGAGAATTCTATTGGACAAGTGAAACTTCTACAAAAGAATGCGGATAAACAACGCGGGTTGGTGGAACTGCTTAACAGCGCTGCCGACAGTTTATTAAACGCCTGCGAAACAGATAAAGAAATAGTTACAGATGAAAAGGCCCATTTAAATAAACAGGTAGAAATGGTTGTTGACAATTTGCACAATAAGAGAGACTCTCTGGAGAGCATGTTGGTACGTCTAAAAGATTATCAAGAGTCCATTAAAGATACAGATAGGCAGCTTACCACAGCTCAGGAACATCTAGAAATACACAATTCTCTTGGCGCACAAGCATACAGTAACAAGCAGCTCACAATAATGCAGACCCAACAAAGGACACTACAGGGTCTACAATCTCAGATAGACTTGGCTAAAAGACTGGCCCAGGAAATTGTCGATGATGTATCTGATGCTGACGGTGTCTCTGATCTACTTCTGCAAACGGAAAATCTTCAACAAAAGCATAATTCTATCAGTCAAGAAGTAGACCAAAAATGTTCGTTTTTAGAAACTAAGTTACAGGGCATCGGACATTTCCAAAACAGTATTAGAGAGATGTTCTCTCAGTTTGCCGAATTGGATGATGAACTCGACAGTATGCTCCCAGTTGGAAGGGACCAGATTACACTACAATCTCAGAAACAAGACATGACTAGATTCTTAAAAAAGCTGGGAGATCTGATTAGTAACAATGAAAACGCCAACAAGACATGCAAGATGATGCAGGCAACAGAATCCTCTCCAGATTTGATTGGCATCAAAAGAGATCTGGAAGCATTAAATAAACAATGTAACAAACTATTAGAGAGGGCAAAATCCAGAGACGAACAAATAACATCCATTGTCGCAAGAACGGAAGAGTTTTATAATACACTAAAGCAATTTGCTGATGTCCTTAATTCAGTAGAGGAGCATGAAGAATCCCAGGGTGCTGTAGGGATGGAAACAGATGTTATCAATCAACAATTAAACATATTTACGGTAAGAAAAGAAAAATTATGACTACAGATTTCTTCACTTATATTTTTATACACATGTGAAATATAATCATGAAACAGGGAACTGAATTCAGATGACAATTCATTTTCCAAAATCAGGCCAATATAATGATGTAGTTCAGCTATTTGGGCCTGCGTCTTTCAAACTTGGCTGTCAGTTCAGCACAGTTCAACGTTTAGTTAACATACTCAAAATACCACGAAATGACTGGAATCAGGGCAATGGTGTCAGATGTAAGTACAAATGTGTGATAATATTGGGCACCTTCTTTAAGTGATACAAATAACTGTTCTGAGTGCTGCTGCTGGGTTCACTTAAGTAAAACCCAGCAAAAGGAGTTACTAAATGTTGTTTATTTCGGTTTTTGATATGATAAAAAAGCAAGTCACTAAGATTTTTTGTTTAAAGGAACACTAAACTTTACATTTCACTTGTGCTTCTAATATAGAACACTGTGAATAGGTAGAATATTGTGAGGATATACTGGCGTGTCATTTTGATAGTACACGCCATTTTATCCTCTGACTGACCATCTGGTCTGCAACCGGCGCTTACTTCTAGCACAGAGAGAGACCCTCGTTTTTGCATGGGATCAGCAGGGGGGAGTACTCACTTGGAGTATTGTACGCAGTACTGGAGACCGTATCTCCAGAAGGATATTGATACTTTGAGAGAGTTCACAGAAGGGCTACTAAACTGGTTCATGGGTTGAAGGATAAAACTTACCAGTAAAGGTTAAAGCATCTTAACATGTATAGCTTGGAGGAAAGGTGGAACAGGGGGGATATGATATAAATATTTAAATACATAATGGGAATCAGCACAATAAAGGAGGAGAACATATTTAAAGGAAGAAAAGCTACCACAACCAGGACATAGTCTTAAATTAGTGGGGCAAATGTTTACGCGTGATATCAGGAAGTATCACTTTATTGAGAGAGTAGTGGATACATGGAATAACTTCCAGCAGACGTGGTAGAGGTTAACAGAGTGAAGTAGCTTAAAAATGCATGGGATAGTCATAAGGCTATCTTACATATGAGATAATGCCAGAGACTAATTAAAGTATTCAGAAAACTGAGCAGACTAGATGGGCCAAATGGTTCTTTCTGCTGACACGTTTCTATGATCTTGAGTGATCAGGGAGTCCAAGGGCCCTTGGGACATCCGTCGACCCAAATCATTAATAGGGCTATAGACATAATGCCCGGGCCCATGTCACTATTAAGCCCAGCCCAGTATATTTTGCCTTACAAAATGACGTAACCATGCAATTTGAAGGGAGGAGGGCAGCTGTGGGGAGACCCTACTGACTCAACAAACTTAAAAAAAAAAAAATCTAGGAGTAACCCTTTCAGTACTTTAGTGAGCACTGTTTGTGTTCCATACAACACTAAAAGGGTTAATGTTTAAGGGCCTTTACCAGGTCAGGTAGGAGTTTCAGTGCAGGGTTAGATGAGGAGTCTGGTTGTATGCTAGTATTCATATTGCAGGTTTGAGATCAGATATAGAAACAGAAATAAATATGAACTGTAGCATAGACGAAAGGGGGCTTTATCAAGGTACTGCAGTATAAATACAATGAGCTTTACTAAGAACTGTAGTATAAACAAGCACAGAGCTAGGAGTAGAGAGAGTAAAACAAGGGGTGAGGCTAGGGTTGCCACCTTTTCCACCAAAAAATACTGTCTTTGCTATTGCTTCCATAGACTTGACATTGGCAGCAAGCCATTTTGTTACCGGTCTGCCTGTAAAATATTGGCTGGGTGGCAACCCTAGGTGAGGCCTTCGGTAAGGCTGAGGCCTGAGAAGAGCAGAGCAAGGCCAACTTAGCAGAACACCCTAGGGAGGGTAACTAAGCAGGAAACCTTAGAGAGGGCAACTATGCATGATACCCTAGAGAGGTCAACTAAGCAGGATACCCTATAGAGGATAACTTGTATATAAAAAAAAATTATTCGAAAAAGATATATCCGAAATCTCGGGGTGTCTGCCGCTGTGTCACGTTGGTTTTGTCATCCTCCTGGCTCCTAATAACTTCTTTGTCTCAGCAATGATATTCAAGCTCGGGGAGGGCACAAACACTAAACAGATAAAGATTCACATGAATGAAAAGAAACAGCAAACAAAGAAAAGGACATCTTCTACCCCGCGCATTCTTTCCTATGCTTTATCAGGGATATCTGTGAAACAGAGCCACTTCTGCCATCATAGCAGTACATCTCTGTACAAGAACTCTTGTGTAAAAAAAAAAAATCTCAGTATTTCTTTATGCCACCCAAGTTCTCACCATGTCATATTTATTTAACATTAAGTTGCACATAATTCCCTTTTAAAGATCATTCTGCCCCTCGCTTAAAAAAAAGAGAAGTATGGTGTCCTAAGTGTTTGGATGTGTATGAGGTCACAGTGCATTTGCGGTTCAGCCTTACCAGGAGAAGTGGAATAAAAAGTTAAGGCTTCTGGTATTTTAGTGATGATTCAGCATGACTCCTGGATCTATTTCAAAAAGCTGAAGGCTTCCAAGGATTTCAAGTTTCACTGCAAGGAGAGATGGCACATGTGAAGCAGAATAAAGAGCGACTCATCGTTATTAACCTTTTGAGTGCCAAGGGGAGGGATTTATTTTATTTGCCTGGCTCTTTAAGGGCTACAATTTTGGTCATTTGGGGGAAAAAAAACACAGAACATTAATAATTAGAGAGAATAAAATAATTCTTTACAATTCTTAAGATTATTACAAGTAATAGAATGAGGTCTGTTTATACAAAGTTTGCGTAAGGAAAAACAATAGACCATTTCATTAAAAACCTGGCACCTACTGCCTAACATAAGTGTCGGGAAATTTGCACTAGGGTATTGCAGGCATAACGAGGGTTCTTGATGTTCTCTGAGATATATTATGTTGTTTATCTATGTCAGTTATTTCGCTCTGAACCCAGAAACCTGCCAAACACCTCTGACTCTACTAACGTCATCAGATATATCATTTTCCTTGCTTCTTTAAACTCATTTTCATTTTTGGATAGTTTTCTTTATCATCTTTTCTAAATTGATGTTGTTTGTCTCTAGCTATTTAGGGTCATGTTGCTTAACCACTTCAGTTACACAATTAGAATGCATTGGCCAAGAGTTTGAACAACAATTAAAGTGCCAGATAGCTGTGCAACATCACCCATTGCATAATCAAGCAGGTTAATGAAAGGCTGATTTTAATTATATGACACCATATTTTATTTTTTTTGCAAGTGTAGTACATTTAGATTTTGTGGACATTAAGCCATAAATCCACGGCTTTTGGACAGAAATTAGCTCCATGAAAATGATAGCCACTTTTATGATCTATTTCACTTTGGTATCAGGACATGAAGATGTTAATCTGGGGTTGTATTGCTTGGGACTTTCTTCATCAAAATATCAGTGCATAAAGTTTAAACAAGCGCAGAAGGGGATACATGATTAAAAACAGAAAGGGTAAAGGAGAGATAGAAAGCTAGAAGGAGAAAGCTACTGACCTGTAAAATGAAAACACTGGTTAGGGCAATTGAAGAAGTAACAACAGAAAAGATCTTTATCACATCTCTAGGGCTGCACAGTTGCTTGACATGATACCATTCTCATCACCCTCAGCAAGCCATGCCTTTGACCTTTTGGAACTTTATGACTAAGTCCTGACAAAAGTGAGTGATTAGCTTTTGTTGGGCTATATTGCTCATCATCCCCAGAAAGTGGCCTACTCCTGGTTCCCACAATGTCAGCCAGGGTTCTTTGTGTAACAGGTAATGATGAATACAGAAATACATACTATTTGTCTCCCCGCTTACTGGTGGTAGGAGAAGGAAGGTTCTGTGCTGCCTGGTGATCACAACCCCTGCTCTTTGAGGTGATGGTATTTCAGAAATCTAAAATAAAAGCTAAGTTTCACATGAAATTCGAGCCTGCTGGTCTCATTTATGGATGGTGTAGACAGACTGGTGTATTTATAGTGTCTTTGTTACTATAATTTTGGTTGCTACAGCAGAAGTCAGGAGCCCTGCAGCTTTGTTCTGTTTACACCACTTTTTATATCCCAGTGATTGTCATAGGGTCAGAAACAATTGAGAACCCAACTATAGTCATCTCTGATTAAGCATCATTTTGGCCATTAATATTTAGCTTCCTCTCTTGTTCCTGAAGAGAACTGTCCTGGTAGTATTTGTATAGACAGGCAATATATCACACGTTTGGAAGGAACAGGCTGCTGAAATGTATTAGTGTATTAAAACATCACAAGTTTTATCTGCTAAGCCGTGAGTACAAGCGTGTACAGGATTGTTCAACTACACGAGTTGATAACATATGTGCTCTCCTTGCCCAGACTTTGGAATGAAGTCAAATAATGCTTCCTTTCCCTTTGTGTGTCATCATTTTTAAGTACATTCTTGTTTAAATTAAATAAACCTGCCCATGCTTTGTGGTTTACTGCATCGAAAATTCTGCTGACGTTAAATGAAGTCAAATCCAGTCTCAGCGACCAAAATAAGTCAGTGCCAAACTTTAACAAGTACATTTCCTGCTATAAACCAAACCTAACAGAGGCACAAGGGCGACTGTATATCTTCCACTGCACACTCATATACATTCCACGAAGCCTCTGCCCCTGTATTCACCAATAGTGGGCACTGGCACCTTTTTAAAATCATAATGCACAGAAATTAAATACTGGCGATTTTTCTGTGTGTATACACCAATAGTGGGTACTGGCACCTTTTTAAAATCATAATGCACAGAAATTAATTCATCTCTATTTAGGAACTATTATCTTCATGGAGTCATCCTGTGGCTGGATATGCAAATGAACTAATTTTCAATGGGAAATATGTAATTTGCATATCAAGCCATAAGGTGATGTCATAAGCAGGAGACAACACAGACACATTTAAACAGAAATGTCTCTTATTTTATGTATGTTTGCAATTTTTTTCCAACACAATGCATAGAGCATTTTTCATCATTTCTTTTTATTCCTTAAATTCATTGTGTGATTGGTGTTTAGCTTGACAGATGTTGTAAGGGTTGTGTCAGAATTTAAAATTGTCATAGTTTCCTGGCCTATTTATCAGTTTGACATTGAGGTGGAATAGATTAACACAGAGGTGAAGTGTGTTTTAACTGCTTTGTCTCCAACTCTCTTGTCACTCTTGCCTCATAAATGTCTCACAGTGTAATACAGCAGCTCTTGTGCACACAATTTATTAGGAGAATGTGTATCTAACAGTGAATTATCTATCAAATAACATAGAGAGAAATCATTATGATTGTATTGCCCCAACGTTTCTTGGTTTTAAAGGAGATTTTGGACACCTACCATGCAATCTTATTAGTAAAAAAATGTGTTGTTCACTGCTTGAGCAGCTCAACTGGTCATGGAGACAGCATAGTTACAATTGTATGCATCTTTAAAGAAGGATTCATTGCTGTATAACAGTTTTTAATCACACAGAAGCCAATCTCTGGAGCATCGTTCAGAGGGTTCTCATTTCCTCTTCACTCATTGGTGTTGTGGCACCCAATTGACACGCTCACACACCAATAAGAGAGTGACAGTCGTCAGATTGTCTCTCACTGCTGTCACGGAGCACTGTTCCGTGACATCTTTTGAGTAGTGGAGCACTGTTCCGTGACATCTTTTGAGTAGTGGAGCACTGTTCCGTGACATCTTTTGAGTGGTGGATCACTGTTCCTGACATCTTTTGAGTGGTGGATCATTGTTCCTGACATCTTTTGAGTGGTGGATCACTGTTCTGTGACATCTTTTGAGTGGTGGATCACTGTTCCGTGACATCTTTTGAGTGGTGGATCACTGTTCCTGACATCTTTTGAGTGGTGGATCACTGTTCCTGACATCTTTTGAGTGGTGGATCACTGTTCCTGACATCTTTTGAGTGGTGGATCATTGTTCCGTGACATCTTTTGAGTGGTGGATCACTGTTCCGTGACATCATATGAATGTTGCACAGTAAGTGTACCATTCAAATTGGACTTTACATTCTTCATTAAAAGAAAACAAAAGGATTACTCCCTCTTTAAAAAAAAAAATTATGCAGGGCCAACTCTTCTTATTGCGGATAGAACTGACGAGGTTTGTCCCTGCACAATGCATAGTTAAGTCACTGAGATGAAATGTCCATCTCACCACAACTCATGTTTTAGTGAATAGATCCCTTTGTATAGACTCAGTATCTAACTCCCACACACTTTACCCAGCATAACAGCCCTTTCTGCAAACATCACTTACAGGAGGTGTTTCAAGGGCACTGTTACAGCAGTGATCTCACATATGATTAACATGATATACTTTTCACAATTGATACCACACCTCCCAAAAAGTATTGTGTGTTACTGTTAACCACCCGTGGCCTTAGCAGTCTCTAGCATTCAATATGCACGCCTGCAATCTTCAGATCAATACAGAAAGCACCTACATTAAATGTTAAAACCAACTACCCTGAAAGGCAGCTTTCTTGAAAGCACTGATTGTCATATCATGTACAAACCAGATTAGTGCCGTCACCCATTGCTTAGATTACATGAAATTTAACTAGATTAATTTCTAAAGTACAATTAACTTACTCATCTACCTCAGTAGCAATCTGCTAAAAAAAAAAAAGCAAGATGCATGATGTCATAATTTATAAGAAAAATACAATTGTATCTGTCAAAATGACTATATACAGGGAAAGCTAAACATTGCATAAAGTTAATTATGCCTGACTTGCATTTAGGATATAATCTCAGCTTGAGTATAGCAATTAGATAATGGCTGAGCAATTGTATTTACACAATACTGGCTCTGACAATATTTGATATACATGTGGGTGTTGTACAGTAGTTTCACTGTCAATATTTAGCCCTTACTAAGGACCAGACAACTAGATCTCTAGAGAAACTACTTTCATAACTTTTATTTTGTTCTATCAAGTCAGCCTTTAATTATTTTAATTTATTTGTTTGTTTGTTTACTTTTCTAACCCCTCCTCCACTAAAAATGGGCATATAGCTTTGTTACAAAACACACTGGACTACTAAACATCTCAACCTTAGATCAGGGCTTGACAAATTTAATTTTATTCTAGGAGCCAGCAAAAATGTTTAGGAGCCAGACAATCACGCAAACATACACGCAATTCATAAACACACACACACCAACCCACGTCACATATACACCCCACACACACCAACCCACGTCACATATACACCCCACACACACCAACCCACGTCACATATAGGGTTGCCACCTGGCCGGTATTTTACCGGCAGGCCGGTAAAAAATTGGCATCAGGCCAATGTTAAGTCTATGGAGACAGTACCAAGGCCGGTATTTTTTTGAATAAAAGGTGGCAACGCTTGTCACATATACACCCCACACACACCAACCCACGTCACATATACACCCCACACACACCAACCCACGTCACATATACACCCCACACACCAACCCACTTCACATATACACACACACACTTCACATATACACATATACACCTCCCCCCACACATATACCCCCCTTCACATATACACCTCCCCCCACACTTCACACATATACAACTCCCCCCACACATATACATCCCTCCCCCCCTTCACATATATACCCCCCCACACTTCACATATATACCCCCCCCACACACTTCACATATACACCTCCCCCACACACTTCACATATACACCTCCCCCCACACTTCACATATATACCCCCCCACACTTCACATATATACCCCCCCTTCACATATACATCCCTCCCCCCCTTCACATATACACCTCCCCCCACACTTCACACATATATACCTCCCCTTCACATATACACCTCCCCCCCACACATCACATATATACCCCCCTTCACATATACACCTCCCCCCACACTTCACATATACACCCCCCCTTCACATATACATCTCCCCCCCCACTTCACATATACATCCCTCCCCCCCCACTTCACATATACAACTCAAACATACACAAGTTTTTTTTCCCTTCTTAACTTCTGAGTGCTGGGTGTCGTCTCTTGACAACCCAGCACTTAGCCGAAAGAGCCATGAAGATCGGCTGCAGCACGAATGTTTCCCCTCCCTGCTGCCTTACCTCATTGCTGGGGAGGGGGAACATTCGTGCTGCAGCCGATTCTCATGGCTCTTTCGGCTGAACACTAACACACGTGTTGCGCGAGGGGGCGGAGCTTGCTGTATGTCCCCTCGCGCTGCAAAAGACGGATGGCAGCGGCAAGGGGAACATTAGGGCAACGGCACCCGGGCGCCAGGCTCCATTTCCGACCTGGCGCCCGGGGTTTGTCGAGCCCTGCCTTAGATAATACACAAAATACCTACTGAGCTCAGTGTTGCCACTTGCCTGGTAAGAAGTTGGCTTGAGGCCAATGTTAAGCCTATGGAGACATCTGGAGTATCTAGGTTTGGTCCAATACAGTGATGTACTAAATGCTAACTCTCTCAGGGACTTCACGAATGTCTGGATGTTCCTAAGGCTTTTCTGAAGGACATATAAATGTGAGACTCCACTAAGGACCCACTTGTTGTTCATTTATTTGTTTTGTTTTACCATATGTAAAGTTTGAAACACTTGCTTTCAAGTGAGCCCAGATTTGAAACTGAATTCATTGGAACGTCTATAATAATGGGTTCAGACTTAGGTAGCAGTTGTTTCACAGATTAGCTTTCACTATAAAAAAAAAAGTGCAGTATTAACATGGCCACCATGTTGTTCTAAGTAAATATCCATTAGTTTGTGCCCGTAATAATGGATATTAATCCATCTCTGAGCCACCTCACCAGTACAATCTTCACCTCCATGAACACAGATGTCCCAGTCATTCCAAGACATCTACTTACCAAGTGAAAGCAAATTTAAAAACATAATCATTAAACTATATTAGGGGACTGCAAAACACAGGGCAGGCCCACTGTGTGACTTTAGTCCCACCATCATGAAGTCCATTCTGGTCTCCCAATTCTCTGTGACACCGGAGAGGTGCCCATTCTGGTCTCCCAATTCTCTGTGCTTTGCATACTGTACTGGGCAGTGGTGCTGACATGTCTTCTTTCAAATAACTGTCTAAAGTCTCCAACATATACGGTATATGTTTACTTAATGTGAACCTGTCACCCACAAAACGTTAATATTCACTGAACCAACAGATGCACATGCATCCAGCCGAGCGCCCAAACACCCACCCACCCAACATCTGCTGTCATTGTCCCACAGTCCTTAGCATGCGAGTGGCCTTGGGTAAATATGCCAGTCTAGATGATTCATTTAATCCTAATAACAACAAACAATATTGCTAAACACATAGGTCATAGGTTATCAATGTCATCTGGAAATTTAGTTAGGCCAGATCTCTGCTTCAGCACCAATCAATCACTGGTTTACTTTCTGTGTGGTAATTCTACTAGATAATTGTTCCCTTACATAATTACATTGACTTACATAAGGCATAGTTTTCCAAAAGAGAATTTAACTATGATCTTCAGCCAGATTTGGACTGTGCAAGGGGAATATGAGTTGTCATTCATTAACATCTGGTTAGCCATAGTATAAACTACAACTCCCAGGACCTGTAGCCTGATTTGGACTGTGTATGGGGAGTTGTTGTTAATTAACAACTGGTCAGCAAAAGTGACCTATATTGTAATAAACTACAGCAAAGACTGTATATGGAACAGCATCTGGCAATATTCACACATGTTCTAGTAACTATTGTTATACCCTTAGCAAAAGTAAGGTGTTTAAAGTAGCATGAGTGCTTCTTACAGGCTGGAGAAGAAATCTTCACGCTTGGTTTCTCCATCTTGAGTTGTTAAAGGAAATGTATAGTAACAAAGCTAAAAGAACAAAGGAAAGTCGCTAAACGAATAAATGAAAGCATACAATATAGAATATCTCATTATGTTAACATGTAAATGCTTTCACATGGATTGGAGACTGGATTTACGTTTTCCTGTGCAGCTTGAAAATAGTTTTTGATATCACACCAGCTTGTCTGTTATTTATATACAATTGCCCTAACCAGTGAACAGTTACTCATGTTTGCATTGTAAAGATGATCCAAGGCAACTGCTTAACTTATTAGTTACAAATAGCAATGTTTCTGTCCACTTGGTTGGAGTATCACTTTATTTACCCTCACATTAATAAAAAATCTTTAAAAGTGAAGCAGTGTCTCTGGACCATCTGAAGACTGGTCAGGGTCTTTGATAACAGAGCTTGAGGATGGTGGAAGAAAGGGTGCATAATAAAAACACCACTCTTAAGGCTCAATGAGATGACAGATGGTACTTATTGATCTCAGAGCTAGGAGATTTGGTGGAGACCAGCCTGTCTTAATGGGGCAGTAAAGCAAATATTATTTTATTGCTGGAATAAATGAGACAGGTTATGTAGCCTCACTGCCCGAGCTTCCAGTGATCTGTGCAGCACTTCACAATAGCAGAATGTTCAAAAGGCAGTTTAATGAGACAGAAGACTTCTTATGTCTGATAGCACTGTACTTATTGTGTTAGTCCCCTTTAATTCTTATTTAGAGATTTGAGGGGTTTACTGTCTAGCTCTTGACTACATTGTTTACTTACTGCTCTCAAACTAGTCCTTATAATTGAGCTAGTTATAGCATTCTTCACCATATTAGTCTTTTAGTAGCCAATCACAAAGACTGTATAGCCAGTCGCCAGGTAGCCAAATGATTTTAACAGCCATCCTCAAAAAGATGACTTACATGGTCCTAGATGTTGGCCTTGTTCAGTCACCTGTATACAAGCAGGTGTGTTATGCTGTTAAAAACAGTTCCAAATTAGACATTAGTCATTGTTACATCAATAATATAAATGACTCATCTCAATGTGGCAGGACTGTAAGGACACCCAAACTAGATGAGTATTGAGAAAAAACAAAATGTCAAGAACAATAATTATTTATTTTTCCTTCTTTATTCTCCACGTTTAACCAGGGAATTTGAGATTAACAATTACAAACCCTGGTATGAGGCAAAAAACATTGTGGCTCTAGGGGTATATGAGAAATATGTTTTTTATACATATACTGTATATATATATATATATATATATATATATATATATATATATATATATATATATATATATATAATATATATATATATATATATATATATATATATATATATATATATATACTTCTGTTGTTTTTCTTGTTACAGAAGTAAAAAAACAAAAAACTTTTGTTTGTAAATGTTTTCCTAAATTTCCTCATTCATTTCAGTATACAGGTTTCCAGTGTTCATTACTTTGGAATCTGTTTTTTTCTTTTCTTTTCTCATTATAATAATCATCTTAAGAGTACAATGTACCTGCTGTATAAATGTATGGCTTCAGCATAGTGATGCACTTGAGTCCAGAGTGAATTATTTTTATGGCAGAAAAAGGTGGAGAACAGAGATTAATCAGTTGACTGCCAAATAAAAGTAAAAAAAAAAAAATAGAGTGGAGTTTGTAGTGTTCAGTATATTCAACTAATCTTCAACTGTTTACTCTTTTTTCATCTTTTGATGTAAATCTAAACAATTATATTATTCAAAGATGTCTCATGCAAATATAAAGCTAGGAGAAAACAAAACAAAAAAAACCTTGCTGGACTCATCTGGCTCACAGATACCTAAATTATCAGCCCTCTCAAACATTATCCCATCCCCCATAGCTGTCTTTTTATTTTTTTATTAGTGTGAGTTGTATATGTTTTAATTGTCTATTATGCCTAGTTGATAAGGTGATTTTTTGAATGAATTGTTCTCTTATATAATATCACTCATTAGCCTCTGGAAGCCTGATCATTGTGTTCACCTTCCAGTTATATTATCCAGGATGTTTAGATATGGATGTGTTCTGGCATCTCCATGTCATCATGTTTGCTTGCTTGCCATGCTTCATAAAATTCCATTGGTAACATGCAGGCAGAGCCTCTGTCAGGCTGCTGTGCCGATCACTAGCTCTGCTGCTTACATTCTCAAGGCATTGTTTCCATGCTGTTCTCAAAGCAAAGGCAAGTGGTCCAAGTAAAGCAGAGCTGTGTGGGACAGGAACATAAGGGGCAGGGCTGAGAGGTCAGTCACCTACCAATGGAATAATAGCTAGGAATGGGATAGCAGCAGATGTTGTTCAAAGAATAAGTAGGGCGTTTCTAAAGCTGACTGCTTGGAGGTTGCCTGTCAGTTCAGAGGAAACCAGGGGAAGATTATCACAGACTCTGAATTGTACAGAACAAGCAAAATGTATTCAGTCCGAGGTTTGTTTCGTCTGGTCTGCTGCTACACTGTGAATATTCTTCGTTGCAAATACCTGGTGGAATGTTTTTAAATCCTACTGAAGGGAGTTAGTACTGTGCCTTAAGGAATAACATGCTATAGTATTCAGTACATTTTTTTCTACTGATTTGCTAAGGATATAACTCAGGGAATACTTTATTATTTTAAATTATGCAAGAGCTGTTTTATTTGCTGCATATATCTTACACGTTTTAAAAAAAAATACAAGTTTGCCATGAAAAAAAGAAAACCGACTGATGGATCTATAAATGGTGCCAAAGAAATGTAATTTTATTTTTGAAGGACCTGGATGCAAAAAGTTAATTATTTTCACTGGAGATTTTGTTCAATGACTCTTCATATCTACTTTTCCTGTATTTTTGTACACCTGGCACTATGTCTTATTGGCTACAGCGATTGCTATATAAATGGATTCCAGTTAATTAATTACTTGCATAGGATTGGGAACGGACTGCTTTATTCCTTATTCCTTTTGCACTGTTTGATTTGTGGATTTATAACACACATTGGAACTTACAAATCCCCACACATATTTCCGAGGACTGACACAAACCTGCCATACAGAATTTGGCTTAATAAGGTATTTCTTTAACTTAGTACAGCACTTTGTAGTCTGTAACCATTTCTCAACATGTAAAGTGATATTTGCATTTCAGACACTTTCCTGTAATCACACAAAGCATAACTTTGAATAGTATTTCCTTTTTTTTTTTTAATTTAAGATTTATTATGAAATGTGTTGCCAACTGTAGCCTATTCTTAAAATTAAAAAAATGGGCAAGCCACTGAGCAGGCCAGATTGTTTACGTCAGAACCCAACATGCGTTGGCACGGTTGAGGAAGAAGATTTAAATATTGAAGATTGTTACGTTCCTCAGAGATCAATCTATGACACCGTGAGGTTAAATGAGCAAATTGATTCTGGTTCTAAAGGTAGTCTTACATCTAGACATTTTGCAGATCGCACCTTACCCTATAGCCATCGAACACTGGACACCAGTACTTTGTGCAGCAATGGAGCTCTCACCTCTTGTAGTGAATTTAGAAACCGCGAAAGTGAGCCCACCAAACTGGATGAGAAAATGATTTTTGATGCACTAAAGATGAACCGGGAAATCATCCGGACTGGAGGACGACACAGGGACAAAAATAAAACGGAAAAAAGGGAGCACAGAAGGTCATGGAGGATGTTTGTGCCCACAAACCTTGCCGATTATGTCTACAGAAGTGAAAGTCCGTGTGTTGGAAGTCCTGTATCTGATCCATCGAAAGCCAGCATGTGTAAAAAGGGAACAAGTTCTTTAACATCGGAAGATGACTCCGGGCTATGCAGTCCTCAGGCAGAAGGGGAAGACAAGAAAGATTCAACAACCACAGAACAAGAGTCTGCTTTATGCTGTATGGGAAGCAGCACCATGGTAGACAGGTTATTTTCAGGGATTTCAAATGGTGATCAGCACATTCCATTCCTTTTATATACAAAAGCACAGAGTGACTTAGATTTCAGCTTGATTGCATCGAGTATTCCGGATTCTAAAAGCCCTGAGTTCCACAGTGCCCTTAATTCCGATCTGGATAGTGAATATTCAGTGCCATATGAGGAATACGTGAATTTAGAGGAGAGTTTTCATTTATTTGAAGAAGTGGAAAGCCGATGTTATGTGAATGAACATGTTAAAAGGCAGAACATATCTTTAGAGGATACCTCTGATGATTTTGATGTTTATTGTGGATTGCATTTTCCTGGTAATGACACTTGTAATGGTATTCATTATGATGTGAATTTTCGAAGGCATGGTATGTCTGCTCATAGTATGGCCCGGGCAGAGTCTTTGAGAGTGCTTGGGTCTGCACCAAATCCAAGATATGGGGCGACAGCTGTACTCCACAAAACAATTCCAATAACAGATAAATGTAGAAAAGAATCCAGACGAAAACCACTGCCAACCTGTCACTGCATTCCTAGAAAGGTAATTTCCCAGAATTCCTAGTTTTGTTGCTGCGTCCCAGAGAAATACCAGTGTACACCAATTAGCCTGCATGTGTTTTTTCAGATCAGAAATATAGTTTGCTTGTTACCAGTGATAAACGCTAGTTCGGTGATGGCTAACTTGACACTGACATTTTTTAGGAACTACATTTCCCATAATGCTCAGTCATAATTAAGGTCAACTGGGCATCACTAAAATGTTGTTCCTAAACACCTGCATTGCCAAGGTTAGCCATCACAGCAAATGTTTATTATTTAATAGAGAATTGTGGTAAACGCTTTCTTATCTGTTTGGCCTATGTTTCGGAACTCAGTTGTTCATTCACCATAGTGTGCTGTTTGGTAACTAGATTCCTACATGATATCTATCTATTCTCACTGCATCCTCTTCAATTCAGTGTGACTAAGTTTAGACCCACCCCATTGCATTGCAGTCAAGCAGCTCATTTCAGAAACATGTTCAGATGTCAGACAACCCAACTGGAAAACCTTTAGTCACTTCTATACCAGCTTAGCTCTGCTTAACAGATGTCTGGACAGGACTTAGTGACTTGTTGCTTTACTTTGAATGCTAAATAGGATACATTTGACAAAGATTATTTGCCCACTTGTTTAAATGGCATACCTGTCAGAGCATTGATTGTTGCCACATGTCAGAATGCTATTTATTGTCCAGATGGGGTAGCTGGTTACGTCGTAGGTCATCTCAAGTAATGAACAATTGTACCATTATTTACATGTGAAATAGAGCTGATCGACAATGTTACTAAACAAATAATTGCACCTTTTTGTACTAAATACATAAGAAAGAGATGGCAGATTTATCTTCATGTTTTGGGTTAAAAGAAAAAGTCAACGTTTCTTAGTTTGCTTTTTCCATTGGTTTCAAAATAATTGTGAGGTCACCTTAATGTTGAACTCATGTTATAGAAGGCTGTGTTTTTTCCATGTTTTTCCATAAAAAAACATTTTTTTTAAATTATTTCTAGAATTTGATAAGATTTTTTTAAAAACATATATTAAATATTCAACATAACCAAAAATATTTATACATTGCATTTAGAAAAAAATTCTATAATTTGATAACTTTTAAAAATAGCCGTACGTTGGTATGTTTTAACAAATAGTACATAAACAAACTGATACAATAATTACACAAAGGTGAGTCAAATATGTAGGAAAAGTAACATTTGAATGATTTTTTTTTTCCTCTGGTAGTCAACACAATAAAAATCAGAATGGATGAAATTGCACAGCAGGAAGAGAATGTATTTAAAAGAAGAAAAACTACCACAACTAGAGGACATAGTCTTAAATTAGAGGGGCAACGATTTAAAAGTAATATCAGGAAGTATTACTTTACTGAGAGGGTAGTGGATGTATGGAATAGCCTTCCAGCAGAAGTGGTAGAGGTTAACACAGTCAAGGATTTTAAGCATGCGTGGGATGGGCACAAGGCTATCCTAGCTGGGGACTAATAAAAATATTAAGAAAATTGGGCAGACTAGATGGAATGGTTCTTATCTGCTGACACATTCTATGTTTCTATGATATTAACCTGTTAAATGCAAGAGGGTTAATAATTCACTATGCTGTAAAGATTAACATGCATAGTTTTACATAACAACTCTAATGAGAGGGATTTTTGTTGTGTAAAGTAAGGATTTAAACTGAATTATCTAGACAGTTATACCACTTACCCTTCAAGTTGCTGTTATCAAAACTCTCTTGGTATACCAATTACCAATGCAGTCAGATTGCATACAACTGCAACAGATAGTTTTAGGGTAGCTAAGATTGAAGCTGCCTGCTGCAACAGGCACATAGTCCAAATACAGTTATTGTTTAAGTGGATAAGTGTGATCTCAGAAGGAGGTTAGGATAATACATTAGGGAATCCAGCACTTCATTTTCACGTGGGTGGATTCCAAATATAGGCAAGTTCTGTTACTTTTGAACACTTTTGGCTCCAGTGTACTAACTGGACTAAATAGCTGACACGCCGTAGTCACCTGGGCGCAGCTTTTGCTAAGAGTGTAAACTCACTGCATGCGTTACTGATCAGTCCAGCAACTGAAGAGACAGTCCCACTTCACACTGAGAACCAATAACACATGACACGTGGTAAACAGTGACATCTTCACTGCCTGTCTCTGTCTTACTGTAATCGTAGGACAGTGAGTGTTGAGTTTAATTCATTTGGTGGATATTTTATTGTATTCAAAGTTTTTTAGTATGTTCAGGTGCTTAAATGGTTAGAAACTGGGCGTACAAGTCTTCAACTGTACCAGCTATGCAAAAAGTGTGAACATGTATATTGTATTTTCTGCGTTCTATTTTTATACATTATTTGTAATGAGTTATATGTATTTTAGTAATAGTGGTTTTGTAATGAAGTCTTTAAATTAACAGTATTAAATTTGTGCAAGAAAATATTGAAAATGACTTATTCTGCAGTGTAAACAAAGGAAAGGGAGGGAACTATTTACTAAAGGGTGATTTGCAGATGAGGTAAGCATTTATCACTGATTTAAAGGGACTGTATCACCTACACATTGTTTTTGCTGTGTATGTAGAGAATAACAAAAGATTGAAAATGATCTTTACATTGTGGTATCAAAATTCCAAGCAAATGCCTAAATTAGGGGAAAAAGGTATTTTAAATGTGTCTGTGTAGTCTCTTTTATGACATCACCTGTGGCTTGATTTGCAAATTACATGTTTCCAATTAAAGAAAACTGTTTATTTGCATATCAAGCCACAGGTGATGTCATAAACAGAAGATACACTTAAAACTAATTGTTCTATTAATTTAGATATTAACATTCCATTTTGCTAACACAATGTATAGATCAATTTCAATCGTTTTTTTATTCTCTACATTCACAGTAAAAACTATGTTTAGGTGATACAGTCCATTTAACTTGCATTGTTCAGGGATAAATTCTTGTTAGAATAGCTCAGCTAATTATGGATAATGCATTGGTAGATCTTTATTGTGTGTGTGCAATGCCTCTACAGTGTGAATATGTGATAGTATTTTCAGTCCAGTCAGTATATAGACTTGTAGGAAGTTGTTTGCACTGGTATTGCAGAGTTCCACTTTCCCATCTTTTGTTTCATCTTTATTAACTCTCATGTTTTGAATGGTGCTTTATACAGGGCCATCTCCCTTTTTCTAACAGGAGAAACTCACCAATGTTGCACAATGCATAAGTCAGTGAGATTAAATATTCATCTCCCCTCAAAGGTGTTGATATAGAGGGTGAGAGACTTATGAGGAGGGTATAAGTGAATATGTGTGTGGGATGCGATGAAAAAAGGTGGAAAAACAAATATAATGGGAACTACTCACTAATCACTTAACACATATGGATGTTCTATGCCATCCTAACAGACATTTTGGTATAAAACCCCAAACAAACTTTGGACATTGTCTTGTGAGTTTAGCCTGTTACAATCGCTCAGGTGACTTGGGATAATGCATATTTAAATAACTCACCTTCACCTCACGTTTAGTGAATAGCTCCCTGGTTTGCCTATCTTTCCTCCTCAGCTAATAGTGTCTGAATTTTGCATATATAGGATGTGTCTATATGGCCTACATGGTGCTCTCTCCATACCTTTGCTGAGTGTTAATGCTATACATTGATGCATGTGGAGATACCACCATGGACACTAGACATGTGCAAAACTAAAATTTTCGTTTAGTTTTCATCCATTCGGACCAAAATGTTATTTATTTCGTCTAAAACGAATTTCGTTCATTACTGCATTCGTTTCAGACGAAATTCGTTAATTATTTTCGTTTCGTTAATTTTTATTCGTTCATTTTATAGAATACATGTAATACTATTGGCTTTCTATAAACCGAGCGAGAGCCCCATTCATAAGAAATTCTTATGAATGGGGCTCTCGTTCGGTTCATAGAAAGGCAATAGTACTACATGTTTTCTATAAGCCGAAAGTCTATAAACCGAACGTTCGGTTTATAGACTTTCGGCTTATGGAATACATGTAATCCTATTGCTATTCTATAAACCTAACGTTCGGTTTATAGAATAGCCATAGGATTACATGTATTACATCGGCTTATAGAAAACATGTAGTATTATTGCCTTTCTTACACAACATATATGCCTTTTCTTGATCTCGTAGAATACTTTTTAGACTGTTTACTGGACACTCCAGACATCAAGCTAATTAATCCCCCTTTGGACCATGGACATAATAGGAACGTCCCAAGATTCCATCCCTCGATGGTGGGGGACATTCCTGATATGCTCTCGCTTCTGCAGCTCTTTGCAGCCCCACACAATGAGCTGCAGGGACCTGCAGCGGGATCCCCTCTGTCAGATGAGGCAACTTTGAGTGCTGTCGTTTGTTGGAGATGTCATGGTGAGAGTATCAATCTCCCAGATAGAGCCTACAAAAAGTTAGTTTTCAGTTTATGGATATAGATTATTAAGTGTCAGCTTTAATATTAATGTATTTGTCCAGTTTTTTAAAGGTATCCTTTATGTCAGGGCTTGACGAATTTAATTTTGTTTTAGGAGCCAGCAAAAAAATCTAGGAGCCAGACAACCGCACATACACACAATCCCGCAAAAATACACACAATCACACAGCCATGTAAACACATACGCTTGCAGACTGTCACACACAAAGTTCCACTTACATACACAGAAAATCACAGACCGTCCCATAGACAGTTCCACTTACACAGAAAATCACAGTCCCATAGACAGAGACAGTTACATATGAAAATCAGAGTCACATAGACAAACAGTTTCACATACATACACAGAAAATCAGAGTCACATAGACAGACAGTTCCACTTACATACACAGAAAATCAGTCACATAGACAGAGACAGCTCCACTTACATACACAGAAAATCACAGACAGTCATAGAGACAGTAACATACACAGAAAATCAGTCACATAGACAGAGACAGTTCCACTTACATACACAGAAACTCACAGAGACAGACAGAAACAGATGGTCAAAAAGACATACGTAGACAGATAGAGACAGACACATTGACATACAGACCTGACAAGTCAGCCGTTTAATAAAAAGTAAAATAAAATGTGCGTCTTTCACTGTGTCCCCTTCCCTGCTGCTTTGCTTGATTGCAGGGGAGGGGATCACTTCCATGTTATCTCAGTCTGCCAGGCACAGACGGGTTGTCACGTGACACGGATGTCACGTGTTACCCTGAACTCATACTTTGAAGCGCTGTCCACATAACAGAAAACCCCCATGGGTCCCAGAGGTGAGTGGGTCCCAATACCCGGGCACCAGGTCTAATTTCCTGGTTGCCATGGCGACCTGGCGCCCGGGGTTTGTCGAGCCCTGCTTTATGTCTTACAAGGGTTTTCTTTGTTTTGACCTTAAATATATTAAAATAGTTTGTAGTCAGTGCCGGACTTGGAATAAAAAACAGCCCTGTAAATAGCTGTAAATATGTAATGGATTGTTGTATATAGGTAATGCCCCATAGCATTAAGTCATTATCCCAGCCTCATAGCATTAGATTATTTTTTGTTCATGAAAGGGAAAACCTTTTAAAAGCACATCTGAATAGTGTATTATTTATAGATAAGACTGATTTATACACCTGCATAGGGCAATACATACCTCCAGTATAGTGGGTTATATCTCGGACACTGCCCTGGTATATACCCCATCCACAAGGCATACCATAAGCCCCAGTACGTACACAAGGTTACATGAATTGTCCTGTGCAGGGCTATATATCAGGGCAGTGTGTGAGTCATAACCTTGTGTACATACTGAGGGCATATATAGCACTGTGCAGGGGAATATACCAGGGCACTGTGTGGAATATAGCCTTGTGTACATACTGCGTGGATATACTGACTTACCCCAGCACCCAGATTACACGCACATGACTTGCCCCAACACCCAGGACTTACCCCAACACCAAGATTGCACTCAGAGGGCTTGCTCTGCTCCCATAACGTGCCCCAACACCCAGATTACACTAATAGGGCTTGCCCCAGCACCCATATCTTACCACAGCCTGCAGATTGCTTTTACAGGATTTACCCTAGCACTCAGATTACCCTCACAGGACTTGCACCAGCACGCATATTGCATTCACAGAACTTCCCCCAGCACTCCATATTGCACTCAAGACTTGTCCCAGCACTTAGGACTTACCCCAGCATGGAAATTGCACTCATAGGACTTGCCTTGTCTGATCATGTGCACTGCCCATTACTGTCTGTCTCTGAGTTGTAGTTAGCAGACCTGAGCGTGGTTTGTATTCTTATTGTTTGTCTCTAGTGGTTAGTGTAATTTATGACCACATCGTCCCAGTAATAGATGGGAAGACTTATGTTGATATGTTTACAGTGTTACAACTGTTGTGTTGACTTGGTTCGTTCTTGTTTATTACTAATATCTTGGCTATAGAGAGCTGCTGGTGGCCACGGATAGGCACGTTTCTGTATAAGGACACCAGCATCAGTAACAAAGTCTGTGAAGGTCCATAGAAGAACATTAATATATTATCCATCTGGAAGTTCAGTAAATGATCATCATAAACAATGTTTATGCTGACTCCTGCTGGTGTGGCATAGTAGGTCCTGGGAGCTAAGGGTTAATAGCTCTAGCATACAAATGTGAAGGGTATGATAATGAATCAATTGATGTGATATTGCAAAAGCCCTAATGCAAAAAATAAATACGGTAAAATGCATTCCCTTTGGTTGTTGTCCTCGGTGATAACACTATTAAGCACGTGCAAATACAAAATATTAATGAATATTTTACTGCTCTCTAGGCTGATCTACAGACTGAACTAAATTAATGCTGTATTTTACAAGACAATAAACATTGTCAAAGCTGTAGAAAAAGAGCAGCTGGTAAATATATGGAGCTTGCCAGGGGGTGAGCTAAGCTAAGATAATTTCTAAGGCTCTGGGACAAAGAATCCCCAAATCTATGATGTCAGATGCATAGGTCTGCAGTTACAAATGGCCTTGCTCGTACTTAGCCTATACAAAGACTGGAGTGACAGTAATTAACCTTGCCAGTGTTGGCGAAATAAGCTCACATATTTTCATGTTAGCACTTCTAATGCTTCTCTTTTGTTTGCCTTGTTTAAAATAAACCCACCAAGTTGTCTAATCTCAAAACCAACAGTTTGTGGACCCAAAGCAATGCATCCAAGGTGTAATCTCTCTTACATTACAATCATTAGCCTATTTACTAAAATGGAAACCTGTTCTCAGGCTTCTCTGCTCTTTGCCTTCAAGTTAACTAGTGTTTTGATAAAGCTGATTAAAACATCCAGTATTGTATTTATAAATGCTATGACCATTTACACAGTTTCACAGACATCAAAAGGTCAACGACTGGATTCTGAGTTTTTTTTGTTTTTTTTAAACGATTGTCTTCAAGCATATCAGAGATTGTCCTCCAGATTTTCCTGAAGGCAAGGAACACAAGAGATTTGTTTTGGTAAAATCTCCAGCTTAATATAGACATGAGGATAAATAACAGGATTGTTTGAAGCCTTACAAAGAACCACATCACAGTCATTATATTAATGCCATCTCTAAATGTATGATATAGCATGGGACTTAGATATAATAATAATACTTGTTGCAATTTACTTTTCAGTGTTATAAGGCAACAATAAAACTCTATCTCATGATTTTTTTTGGGTGAAGTGTTTTACTTGTTTCTAGTTTAGTTGAAAACCTTATCACATGCTTCAGCCAAATGTAACTGATACATTCAAATGAAAGCCTTCTAACAAGCTATTCTTCACCATTTCTGTAAATCAAATTTTAAAAATGATGTGGCCCATGAACACATGTGTATCTCTTGTCATGTGGCCGACTACAAAAAAAACTACCCTGATGGAGGTGTATAAACATGTTTATCCCTTTAACTAACATGGATGTTTACCTTTCAACAAACAACTATTCCTCAACCTATACACACTCATTTATTTTGGTCACCGTCCACCCAACTCATGACCTCTCCTTGTATCTTCACCTTAATCCCTTCAGATTAAGCGGTCAAAGTAGTCTCTTTTTTACACACAACCCTTTCATGCTGTTCAACTCTCCTGCTTTGTGTTTATCTTGATTTGGAGGCTTTATCCTGCTGTCTTACTGAGCTCTACCTCTATCCCGCTACGACAGGTAGAGCTTGTTGGGACAGCACCTTTCACGATCCCTCTGTGCCAGTCTCATTCTCTGGTGTCAGCACTTTTATCCTCTCAGGTGTAGTGACTGCGATAGTACACATGACACTCAACTGCCCAATCTCTGCCCCTCAGGGTCCCAAGTTGGGAGATATACCCTTGTTTGTTGAGATTGGAGTCTTTAATGTATGTCTGTTATAGTGATTACACTAATCACGGTGAAACATATACATAGTTTTTTTCATAACACATTACAACTGTAAACAGGGGTGGTAGGTGCGCTGGAGGTCTTCCACACACAGAATTATGTATATTAGAAAAAAATATATATAATTGCCTTAAATAGCAGTAAACTTCATGGACTGAGGATATAGGTAATGCCACCAGGCTCAGAACATAGAAAGACAAAAAAGGACAAAAAACATAGTGCAACTCTATACACAGTGTGGAATCTTATATACTGAGGTGGTAAATTGCACTCACAAAAGTGAATAAGAGAAAGAGCTTATCTGATCCAAATGGAATGATTTCTTCAGTTCTTCTCACTCAGTGGCCATATGTAAATATGATGGCAGAAAGTGAAGATGAAGTCAGTATATAGTAAAGTACAAACAGCTTTAATAAAACATAGTATCTTACATATAGGGTATTGGAAAAACAGCACTGCAGGTCTTCCTTTTCAGGCAGCAATCAGCCGAATCAGTCAACAAATCTGCAGCAAATAAAGGAATCCAAAACTTGGCAAGGCTGGAAATGGATAAAATCAATGGTGTACAGTGGGTCACGCAACGCGTTTCGCCTTTCCTTAGGCTTCCTCCAAGCGTGTGACCACTGTACTATGTGAGTTCCTTAAATATCCGAATATCGCGGGCTTTACTTCCAGGTGCGTGACGTCATGGCGACTCCGTCGCCAAGCGTGATCTTCTGACAAGACATCGCGAGATTCGACCCTATATGTAAGATACTATGTTTTATTAAAGCTGTTTGTACTTTACTATATACTGACTTCATCTTCACTTTCTGCCATCATATTTACATATGGCCACTGAGTGAGAAGAACTGAAGAAATCATTCCATTTGGATCAGATAAGCTCTTTCTCTTATTCACTTTTGTGAGTGCAATTCACCACCTCAGTATATAAGATGCCACACTGTGTATAGAGTTGCACTATGTTTTTTGTCCTTTTTTGTCTTTCTATGTTCTGAGCCTGGTGACATCACCTTTATCCTCAGTCCATGAAGTTTACTGCTATTTAAGGCAATTATATATATTTTTTTCTAATATACATAATTCTGTGTGTGGAAGACCTCCAGCGCACCTACCACACCTGTTTACTGTTTGTGTGTATTTTTCACGTGTGTTTGCAGAGATACACACAGGTTGGTGCTGCTTGGTCACAGATCTAGGGCTGAATTTTACCCCCCTGTTTCAACTGTACATCACAACTGTGTATAAAGAAAGAGTAACAAAACATGTTCTGATTAACAATACATCTACATCTTCATTATGTGGCTCAGTCATCAGATAAAGTATATTAAAAATCATGTAACATCCCTTAATTTTGGGGGGTTTAGTTCAAACTCTGGTTCTTTCATTTTTCCTAATACCATTCTTTTCCCTGACCGGAACCTTCAATTAGGAAAACACTGGAGCGCACCCTCTACTGAGACATGGAAGCAAACATGTCAACACTTTTCCTTATGTATATGTTCACTTATTCCTTTTCTCTTCAATAAATTATACTTTGGCCAAAAATTATTACTCACTATACAAAAGAACAATTGTACAATTAATTCATATAGAACCTATTCTTTAAAAAAAATCCCACTAACATTATATGTATGAAGATCCCAGAAGTTATTTTAGTAAAGTGTTTTAATTGCTTAAAATCCTGTTGGACACTGTGGAATTTTATTACACATTAAGCCAAATGGGACTAATATGTTTAAATGAAAGGAGTTTGACTGTTGATGCATGTCCGCTTGGTAATTTGTCTAATTATGTAATTATAATTAACAAGTTAATTAGATGGAGGAGGCAAGTTAGGGCATGATGGAATTATATAAAAAAATACACAGTTTTATTTAAATAAATATGTTAGTGTTTTAAAATAAAAAGAATATTGGTGAACTGACACGTTACATTTTGCCTTTATTGCATTTAAATTGCTTGCAATTGGGTTTTTAGCCGATAATGCTACAACTATCCAACAGTAAGGTTGGCAGTGTAATTTCCACCAGATGTTCCATGAAAAAATGAGCTTAACTGGGTACTGATTGGGATATGCCTTATTGCACTAAAGGGATTAAACTAAGTTGAAGAAGGGAACATTTTCAATGGAAAGAGATAAGAATAAGACCCAATATTCACGGATCTGGAATTAGGCATCCTAAGTCCAAACATATTCAGATCACATTGGTGGCACGAAAAAAAACAACAGAATTTTCGAGCTACTCATGAAACTCCTATGTGCTTCCAAATACATCCACAATCTGGAAATCATAGGTCTTCCCTCACCTATATCTCCCATCACCGATATCAGCTGAAATGCACCAAAACGAAGTAGACTTCTATGGGGAGGACTTTGGCTTATTTCTGCGCCATTTTGGGAGGACCTCCGCTATTATGAATCTTTGGCTATAACCAACATAGCTGAAGTACTCCCAAAATGGCCTGAATTATAGTAAAATAAAAATAATTGAAAAAAATAGCATGATACAAAATTAAATACATAAAATAAAGTATTGAACATAAAATAATCTTTTATAATATATAATGTTATTATATTAGAATTGTATGTGAGTATTTTTGTGTTTAAAATATGTTTACACTAAATCTTCTACGCTTTTCTATCCAAGTCTCCAACTAAAATCTGGAGAATTGCTATTGCCTTGAAGGAAGCAAGGGTTAAACAAAACATGATCCGGGGACTTTTAAGTAAACCCGACGTGAATGTTAATAGATACACACGGATTTACCATCTGCTGTGTCTCACATGCGAGACACAGCAGTTCCTGGTTGTCACGTGCTGACAAACGTCTTCACGCACACAGCCAATCAGAGCGGGGGCTCATCCCGCTCTGACATCCGAATGCGAGGGTCTCTCGCTGCTAGCGTAGAGAAACCCTCGTTTTTGCATGGGATTAGCAGGGGGGACCTAGTTAAGGTACCCCTGCTGATCCCATGCAAAAACAAGGGTCTCTCTCTGTGCCAGCAGAGAGAGACAGTCGCCGACCAGATGGCTGCCTGCTTCCTATGTAAACATGGCAGCTGTCGGTCATAAGATAAACTGGCGTGTACTATCAAAAGTACATGCCAGTTCATCCTCATACTAGGGACAGCTAAAATGTCACTTGTGCTTCTATATAGAAGCACAAGTGAAAAATAACGTTTAGTGTCCCTTTAAGAATAATCTTATAAATAAAATAGACATAAACAACAGAATCTAGCACCTTCGCATATTATGGCAGTGTAGAATAAACGTGTCTGTGTTTTAGCTTTGTACTAAAAACCTGCAATAGTTATGATCAGCTTTAATTATTATGTTGTTAAGGAGGGAACAGAAATAGACTAGGGTTGTGAAAACCTTTAATTACATGTCATTGTGTTGTAGGTTTAGGTGTTAGTATATAAATATTAAGTCAATATTATTATTCAGTGTGTAATAGTAAAATAAATTTGTGTATCCAACCATAATGACCCATTACAGTTAGGACCTTGTTTGAATATATATTGTTCAAAACGGTTTTCTTTTTTTTGTAGTACATCAATTTTTTTTAATGCTAATTGGTATCCTAGATTGGTAATTTCACTTTCAGTTACACAGTAGCGATATTTTTATTATCATGAAATGTATAATTGTGTCCATGTAATAAAGACCTATTCCAGTCTCACACAGATTGTTTTCCATGCAGGTGTTCCAGAAAGAAGAGATTGAACCACTGCAGGCTCGTTTACAAGACGTTAACAGGTTAGGTCAAGGACTCATTCAGAGCGCTGCAAAAAATACCAGCACTGAGAGCCTGGAACACGACCTGGAGGAAGTGAACACAAGATGGAACACCCTATACAAGAAGGTAGCTGCTCATCATACACATACATTTTAATTCTTTTGTATTTGCCCTACTCTCTTACCCATGTGCTAATTCATCTCTTTCATGTCTTAGCATCTGGAAATGCAGATTTTTACACAGGGCTTGTTCAGACCTCTAATCTTCCTGTGTGATATTGTGTATTGTTTGAATTCAGAATCTAACTGACTTCCAGAGTCACTATAAATACTCTGCTCTAGTGATATAAGGGTTATTATGCTGCAAAGGCAATATATGATCATACAATGATATAATTTGGAGTTACAAATAAAGGCAGCTCTTGGAATGTCCTTTTTCTAACGTATGTAGGGTTGCTACCTTTTCTTCAAAAAAAAATACCGGCCTTGGTACTGTCGCCATAGACCTAACATTAGCCTGATGCCAATTTTTTACCGGCCTGCCAGTAAAATACCGACTCTCTTCATAACTAAGATTCCCCAATCCCCTTATTAATCTTGTAGACCTCCTTTGCACTTTTTATAGTTCAACAATATCCTTTTTAAGGTCTGGTGCCCAAAATTGTACTGCATTTTCAAGGTGAAGTCTTACCATTGACATTTGTGTTAATGATGCATTTTACTGAGAGTAGGGTAGGCTGTTGACAGGTGAATCATAATAACCATTTTCTTTTCCAGGTTGCACAGCGAGCTGCTCAGCTACAGGAAGCTCTACTGCACTGTGGAAGGTTCCAGGATGCTCTGGAATCCCTCCTCAGCTGGCTTACAGACACAGAGGACCTAGTGGCAAATCAGAAACCTCCTTCTGCAGAGTTCAAAGTCGTAAAGGCCCAGATTCAAGAGCAAAAGGTATATATTGATTTTATGTAATCTTTAAGTATTGTGTTATCTTTGTTTTTCTGATTATTCATCTCAGTTGTGGACATACTCAACTTTAAATTGTGCAGGGACAAACTTAGTCATTCTTTCTTGCTAGAACAGCTCATGGTTAATGTATAATCAAGTCTTACAAAAATACCTCATCTTTATGTAATACATCATGTAGGACAACTCTGTTCTTCTTGCAGAAGTTACTTACCACAGTGGTGTATCTAGGCAGACAAAATTCAGGCACCCCCACCTACGTTGCACACCCAGGACATGCCCCATCACCCATGTTGCACACCCAGGGCATGTCCCATCCCCCATTACATGTCCCATCACCCACATTGCACACACATTAAATGTCCCATCACCGCATTACATGCCCCCATCGCCCTATTACATACCCCCATTACAGGCCCCAATAACCCCATCTCATGCCCCATCACCCCCATCGCACACACCTTAAATGCCCTATCACCACACAGTACCCTCTCCACAAAGTGATGTGCTGTAACTGATTAGACCAGCTCAGTGTGAGGGTCACTGGACTGATTTATGTATTTTGTATGACTAGTTTCTACTAAATGTTTAATTTACTGTGTTGTGATTTTTATAGCTTCTTCAGAGACTACTGGATGATCGTAAACCTACAGTCGATGTCATAAAGCGAGAACGAGAGAAGATTGCTGGCTCTGCTGACCAGGCAGATAAGGAAAAGATACTGAAGCAGCTGAGTGCCTTGGAGCGTAGGTGGGATGAGTTACTGAAGAAAGCTGAGATAAGGTACATAAAGCTTACAGTATATTTCTACTCTTGATGGCCTGTGGCAAATCTGTGTTATAGTAAATGGTGATACATTACTGAGATAAGCATTCTGGGTTTAAGGTATAGATGTGTTCATAATATACATGTACAGTATTTAATATTAACCCAACGACTGTAGCCTTGGGTTGGCTAAGATTGAAATAACTAGGACAGAACATGCAACTTGTATATTACCTTGCTTGAAATAATAGATCAACCTTTTTTAGCTTATCCCCCTTCTAATTCTCATCAAAGTCCAAAGCCCCACTCTTGTGATCACTCTTATTCATCAATGACCAGGGCTTGAACAATCCCAGGAGCCTCGGAGTCTTGGCTCCTAAAATCACTACTGCTGGCTCCTAACCACTGTGATTGTTTTATATAGCACTCTATTGAAGTACCATTTCACTGACTAAAATGACTAGACTGGCTCCTGGTTTTATCTGACTGGCTCCTAAAATCTATAAAGACTTGCCAAGACTACAGCATTAAATTCCCTCTATCAACTGTGTTAGACGTTTCTGTTCTTTCCTTTCCCATACTTGGCCTGTTTGTCTGTGAGTTTGTTACTGGAACAATAAACAATATCATGTAATACTCCGGTCACCAGTGAGGACATTACCCATCTCTCCTAGGGCATGCCTCACAGGGTGGGAAACAGATTATGAAGGTTTCTGCATAGTAATAATTGTATTATTATTCATTAGTAAAAGAGATATACGCACATACTTTTCCCCTGTTTAGCTTGTTCAAGAGTTGTTTAAAAAGGGATAGAAATGAGATCAGTGTATATTATACCAGAAAACAATATTTCAGTGCTAAAGATGGGCATGTGAATCCAAGATGGATGTTGTTGCGATGAGCCGGGTATCAGTTGGAATATATTATAGCTGTTTTGCACGATTCTCCAGGTGGTGTTGCCTGGCATGGAAAAAAAATGTAAATGTTTGTGTACACTACTGTGGAAAACTACTTTTAGCAGTGATGGCTGCTGCATTGTATTTTCGTTATGGCTTGCCTTACATGCAGAAAGACAGTCAGTCTTTTACATTACCTCCTATGTATTTTACATTTCTATTTTTATTATACTGCTCTCCTGATGACTATAAACTGCACACATAATTATTTCATCACCGTTCCTTTAATAGAGAGAAAATGCATGGTGAATCCACCACTCGGAAATGTAAACACTGAGGGATAAGGACAGTTTCTTAAACAGACCTGCAGGATTAAGCGATAGATTAAATCCATCTGGTGTCTGCTATATGCATGCTCGTTACTGTTTCTACACCATAAACTGGGTCCTTAGATACGGTCTTTTAATAAATATCTCAGCCTGTGTCTAATTTAATAAAGCTAAATATAAAAATGTTTTCTTTATGTGTCACTCTTTAATAGCTACAAAGGAAAGTATTATTTTTCTGGGGGGTTTTTGGCATAAGAAATATACATGAAAAATGTTTATTTTTTTAAAAATGCATTTATTACAGTAGAGTTACTCTCATAACCACCTTTTAAGCTTGCACACAGGGCTCCTCAGGGTCTGCTATCAACTTATGTAATGCTCTGACTTCCTTATCATGTTCGCCACAACTGTCTGAGCCAGTAAAGAATTCCTGTATGAACTAAATTATTTACTACCCTTGTATTGCATCTAAGGGTCTATGCAATAAAGAGAAAATTGCAGGGAATTGAGACTGGAATTTAATAGTTAAGGCCAAAGTAGCAGAGTTGGAAGAATTCTCCCATTCAGCGGCATTGGGGAATTTTTCCAACTTGGCTAAATTGGCCTAAAGTTTGAAATTCCCATCTCAATTCCCTGCAAATCTCTCTGTATTGAGTAGACCCTGTGAACTTGGAAATCTGTTATGTACCTCACAGTGGTTTCCCGATTCTAGATCCTGAAGTGTGATGAGGTAGCCTCAACATATAGTTACATTGTTGTAGATTAATCAACATTGGAACCCTTGGCATACCTGCCAACATCCCAGGATGCAGTGGGGCTAAGCCAAACAGGGGTGGGTTTAGACAGCATTGGGTGCCCCTACAAGATTGCATGACCCTGAAAAATTGTACTCCAGACTGGTCGACACAGGTCTCAGTGGAATGCATAGCCCTGTGTATAAGTGGAAGTCATGACGTGACAGGACAGCCCCCCCAAAAAACTGAACTGTTGGCAGCTATGGAATGGGCATTGTTTCCGTTTTAGATGTTTGTCCACAAGCATTATACAATACCCTTGTATGTGAAAAACATATGTCCCCAATTTTGATTTTGTTTTGTCTGTCATCCTATTGCACTGTGCTATAAAATATAATACCTTGTGGGATCACAATAAACATTTACTTTGTTTAGTGAAACCAAACATTGATAAGGAGGACAAAACAGACGGGTTCAGAAGGGCATAAGCACTAAGACTACAGAGTAATGGAGCCAAGAAATGCATTTTCTTGAATAATAATGCATCAAATCCACCCAAACGGTTTATTTTAATCTATAATTGCATCTTTTGGTTCTGGCTTTTCTCTGTACGCCAATGATGTCATCAGATTCCCTCTATGTAATTACAGCACAGCTTTATTATCCATGTTTAAAAAGGAAGTCATGGCTTTCAGTTCGACTGGATGAAGCTTTGCTCCATAGCATGTTTCAATCTGTTAATGTTATCATGGCCTGAGCTGAGTAACATATTTCCGACCCAATTAGGGTTTGTAGAGAAGAATGTAAACTATGTTCAAGCGGCTCATAAAACCTAAGTGTATGATTATCCTGGTACTTTGGAGGTATGATGACATGATACATTGTTTTAGGAAAAAAATATTAGATCACACACTTCTCTCAATTCCACACAGGAGATTGGACTCCAACAGTCCTTGATATCTCATTGAAGACAAGCTTAATTGTTTAAATGAGATTGCTAAGTTGGCTAATACATGGCTTGATAAATTCAATTTAGTTTTAGGAGTCAGCACAAATATTGTGGAGCCAGACAACAGCACATTCACACAAACACACACAAAGAGAAAGTCACACACACACACACACACACAAAGAGTCACAGACACACAAAGAGAGAGAGAGAGTCACACACACACAAACCAGGAGAGAGAGAGAGAGAGAGAGTCACACACACAAAGAGAGTCACACAAACAGAGTCACACACAAAGAGATAGTCACACACAAACTGAGAGAGAGTCACACACACAAACAGAGAGAGATTAACACACACAAACAGAGGGAGAATCAGACAGAGAGAGAGAGAGACAGTCACACACACACACACCCACACACAGACAGTCACAAATAGAGAGAGACACTCACACACACACAGACAGTTGCACACCCACAGACAGTCACACTCACCCAGAGAGGCAGTTACACACACACACACACACACACACACACACAGAGGCAGTTACACACACACGTACATACATACACACACACACACATAGCAGCAGTTTGTTTTTTTAAAGTAGGGTAATTCTATCACTGTCTCCCCCCCTCCCTTCTACTTTACCTCTTTGCACGGGAAGGGGGATTTCTGCTGTCACACAGGGACAGACTGTCTGCCTGCTACTGGTGAGCAGCAGGATGTCACCGGACACCTGCCGCTCCGACACTGCAGCACACTCTGCTCCCTCGCGCTGCGATAATAAAATAAAAATATTTTGCACCATTTGTATAATCTCTTTGACCCTAGGTTTTGCGGGTACAATTCCAGGCAAGGTAGATTTAGCCTTTAATCCTTAAGAGGTAGATAAAATGACTGTCATTGCATTGGATAATAGTAACATCACTTGGAAGCACATTAAAACCAAAGAATATCTGAACATACCTTTCCTGTTTAAATACTTGGTAATTATTATTGTGTGTTACATGTATGAGGACTTCCTTATCCCAGTTAACTAGACACAGTGACAGGACAGCAATTAGTATTTGTGGGGTATTTCAGTGGATGCTTAAACATGAGTACTTGTTGGATTTAAGATTGTGTGTTTCTAGAATATTACGTCTTATTGCTTGTATGTGTATGAGGGTGAATACTTGTCTGTCATTGATAGACTGGCACTCAAACATCTCCACAACCAAATGACCTGGGGCTTTATGAACACATGTGCAGAACATTGCAGCCAAAGCATTTGTCTAAATTGCTGCTGCTGAGCAATGTATTTACATAGTACCTATTATCACCCACATTGCACACCCAGGACTTACCGCAGCACATTTCCCATCACCTACATTGCACTACCAGGACTTATCCAAGGACATGCCCCATTACCACACTGCACTCCCAGAACTTACTCCAGCCAGCACCTATACCTCACTGGTGTCTAGTGGCAGACAAGTCTGTGGCCAGGCACACTGACATCCTGCCTCTCACACTCCCCGCATCTGAAGTCTGATCACCGACAGGTCATGTGACCGCAAGCACTCCGGTGTCAAACAAGCGTGCAAAGCACAGACACCATGCTACCAACTCATCACACCGCGGGCTAGTGAAAGGAGATCTTTTGTTTTTTCATTTATTTTTTATTAAGGGGTCTTGCTCAGGATCCACCAGGGCCACAAGGCCCATGACAGGTGTATTGCCTGTCACCCCTGATGCTAGAAACATTATGAACGATGTAATGTACTCATGTTTTGCTGTTCCTTAGTAAAAAATAAAATACTCTCATCAATCAATTTTATTTCTTGTGATATAAAAAATAGCGTTTCCTGCTTTATTAACCATAATTATAGTTGCAAACGTTTTCATGTAATCCGATCGCCTAACAAAACTCTAGCCACTTGTTCCGAATAGTCTTTTTTTTATGTTTCGAGGCAGATCATCTGTGGAAAAGCCTTGTTATATGTCTGGCTACTGTGCTCAGCTGAGCATTCAATGATTGTTTTTTGATGATTGGCAGGAACCGACAGTTGGATGAAATCTTGGTGGTTGCAGAACAATTTCACAACACATTGGAACCCTTGTCTGAGTGGCTCAGTGCCACTGAGAAAAGACTGGCCAACTCTGAGCCTATTGGTACACAAACAACTAAACTTCTACAGCAAATTTCCCAACAAAACGTAAGAGAAAATATTCCACTACTAAAAGAAACCTTGCACTTCTTTCTCTCCTAATTCAGATTTCCATTTTTAAAGCACCATTGTTCAGTCAGACTTTAGACATGTTATTTATTCTTCAAATCGGGCCTTATTTTTGTTTACACATGTATTTCACAAAGAAATAAGTATTTTGGAACAAAAAAGTTTTTGAATTAAATGTCATCAAGTTATATCACTGCTAGAATTGACACCTTTTCTCTAAAAAAAAAGATCAACATTGGCTTCAAGCCAATTTATTTACTGACCTGCACTAATCACTGCACAATCATAGTTGCAAGAGACACTAATTGGTGCTTTAGAAATGTCTTTTTATAATTTGGTCTTGTCATATGTGCATCACTTTGCATTGCACAGTATTGTGTAGCTCTTTGGTGCGCTAATGGTTAAATACATACTACCGTTCAAAAATTTGGAGTCACTTAGAAATGGTTGTGTTTTCCTTGACACCGTACAGCAATGAGTTGCAAAAGGAACAGGGAATACATTCAAGACATTGACAAGGTTAGAAATAAAAACATTCTAAAGTTCAGTTTTACGTGTTCTTTAATCAGCACAACAGTTTTAAGCTGTGTACTATATTAACAGTACCGTTCAAAAGTTAGTTTTTTTTTAAGGAAATGCTAATTTTGCCCTTTTAAAATAACATCAAGTGAATCAGAAAGACAGTGCTAATGATGTAAATGTGTATTGTAGCTGGAAATGGCTGATTTTTTTATTTGCCATATTTGTGCCCATACAATGTTTATGTGGCAGTTGTGTGCCCAAACAGCTTGTCACTGCTATCTTTATGGCCAAACCGCATGTATGTGCCATTGTTGTGTCCAAACAGACTTTACGTGTCATCTTTGTGGCCAAACAGCATTGCTGCGCCACCTTGGTGCCCAAACAGTGTTTCTGTGCTATCTGTGTCACCTTATAGTTTTCAAATGCACCCCTCCTGAATGGACATCCAGCGGACATCTGGCACTCCAACTTTAAATAAGCCTCCAAGTGCGAGAGTGCGGAATATGAAGTCCGTGCAGTTCAGCTAGCACAGATTTCAACCCTTACACTGTGTTCATCCATTCTGTGCAGCTGGTGAGCCAGTAAGTGGGTGGATGTCCAGGAGGGCGCCCTAGGCCAAAATACATCATTGGCTCAGGTATATATTACAATCACATATTTACTTATATCAGAATACCTTCATAATCAAATGGAACCTCTCTCAATGAGGCCGCCTGATGTTAATTCTCGTTTGTAAGGGATTCAATATCTCCTCAGCCCAAGTCCTTAGGAAGAAAGTATCAGCTTCCTCGCCAACCCCCTGGACTTCAACCGAAATATAGCGATCCCCAGAAGTAGACACAGCTACCAAGGTTTTTCACAAGCAAAAAGAACAGTTTATTGTAGACAGGACAGCACATTTATACAGTAACATTTTGATAACAGGGGAGACTAAACAAGACACTTACAGGGATTAACTTTCAAACAATGTGTAATACAATTAAACCTGGCACCAGTCTGGGAGGTGGACCAATGAGCATACACACGCATACAATCACAGTTTAACACACCTTTCCCAGCTGGCTTCCAGAGTCACGGTGTTTAGTGACACCGCAAGTAGCTGATACTCTCAAAGAGCAACCTCCAAATAACAGGGAAAATACACAATCACAATACAATAGTATAGATGCAAATAAAAGTAGCAGAATAATATTTGTAGGTAGCACCTACTCCTGTGCCCTGTTTGGGCACAAAAATGGCACAGAAATGCTGTTTTGGCACAAAAAAGGTATATAAATGCTGGTTCGATACAAAGATGGCAAATAAATGCTGTTTGGGCATAAAGATGGTAGTGGCAAGATGTTTGGGGACACAGATTCTGGTTGGGAGTATCATCTACATTTGGTTTATACCACTAAAGCAAAACCTATCCTACTGAGAGAAGCTTGATATCATTAAAAAGGCCTTCTGATATAAGTAAATATGTGAGTGTAATAGAGACCTGCAACACCATACATTGTATTGACAAATATACTACACTATATTGCTGTTTTTTTTCCCTCTATGTTTGCTACAAACATATGGCTCATATGACTTGGACATCCACTACATATACTCAGCCAATTATCCGGTTACCAATTTCTGGTCTAAAACTTACAATTACACTGGAGTTTGCACCATCACTTTTTTTTCTATTATTTGTGTCTATTTTATGTGATTGTGGAATATCACTTGACTGGCTGCTGTCACCTTTTTTGTTTTTATTCTGTCCAATCATTATTTCTGACCTTGTATTGACTGTATTTCCTATTCATTTTGTAACACATTTGATGTATGTTAACATGGAAATTTCTTAGTGACCCCAAACTTTTAAACAATATGTGCGTGTGACTAACAAATAACAAACTGTGTTGTCCCCATTACTGAGCTGCTAACGTTTTCTATTAACAGCTTTTTAAAAAGGAAGTTGGTAAGAGCTGCCAATTTTTTGGTGAAAATGCAAATCTCATCTCCTTCTTTGCTTTCTGCGAGTAAACGATTAACCCTTCCTATTCCGTTGAACATTTTAAGTTCTTTCATTTGTCCATTATATGATTTGGCCATCCTTTTTTTTTTTTTTTTTTACGTTTTCATTCCCCACCACTCAGGTCTTGCAAGAAGACATCACAAGTCAAAATAAAAGGTTGCACCAAACTCTGAGCATTGGCCAGTCTTTAACGACTTTGAGTTCCAGGGATGATAATGAGATGGTTCGGGAAAAATTAGACACTTGCCAGACGAGATACATGGAGATCCAGGAGAAAAGTAACAGGAGATATGACCTTCTGCAGCAGGCACACTGCAATGCTCAGATCTTTGGCGATGATGAAGTCGAGCTGATGAATTGGTTGAACGAAGCACATGACAAGCTGAGCAAACTCTCAGTCCAAGATTACAGTACTGGTGTGCTCACAAAGCTACACACTGAGCTGCTGGTATTTCTACATCTGTTTACCATTTCCTTTTGAGTGTTTCTTTTATTTCCATCATTTTATTATGATTTGTAACCACATATTTCCTTTATCAATCATAAGCCTGTTAACAACACTTAAAGAACCTTAAATAAATACAAATAATGGGTTATGTATTTATTATAGTATTATCCTGCTGAAATGGAGTGATAGAATATCTGAATACTCAATGCATTGTACTAGAGTCGGGCTGTCACACTGCGTTGGAGCTATTTTTTGCTCCTTTGGCCTGTCTAGCTGTACTGTGTGTCATCACTGATTTAATAGGGACTGACCCCTTAATCTGCGAAAGGAATAGATTTACTTCTCAACACATTAAGAAAGCCCAGAAGCACTTCCCAAACTTTTAATGGGGTCCTTTTGATTCCATCCTGGGGCAGATCTTAATCAAACAATGATGACATACATTAAACCTTTGACAGGGGGGCCAGGCTGCACATTGCTTTTTTTAATGCCATTTTATACAGGAGAACAGCATTTTAGATGTCAATATGGGATACTGGATGTACACAAAGTGATTATAGCAGCTGTTGTTTAGTCTAATTCTATCCCACAGATTGACTACTTTTTTATTTCTGGCCAGTTTCCACTTACATCTTATCACTGTACCAGCAGAATTGTAATATATTAAAAAGAATATCAAGCCTCCAACTAAATGCTAGTCTGCAGCATGAACAGGTGAGATGCTGAAATGTACTTTGGAAATTAGTTTCTGTCACTCAAGTAATGTTTGTTTCTAGCTCCTCCAAGAAGACATTGTGTTCCGAAAACAAAATGTGGACCAAGCAATACAAAATGGGCTGGAACTCCTAAAGCAAACCACTGGTGAGTGTTTAAATTCCGCAGCTGATTGTTTTATGACGATGGCTGTGAATGCTGTAAAAAGTGATTGTGCTGTTAATGGCACTGTGTAACCATGATTGATCTAGTTCTATAGCTCTATGCCATATGGTCTTTTTTCAGAACAAAAAAGATTTTATCATGCAACTTATATGTGGTATCAATGGGGGTTTTCATATGTTTTCTGTAACAATGGAGTGATTTATTAAAAATGTTTACTTTTATTTCATTCAATAGTGTCTTAGCTCTTTATGGTGCTTACTGTTCTTGAAGATGACCTCATCTGATTCATGTGAAGGGCTTCAAATTTGGCCTTTGAGAGTCAGAACTCTAGGGTTTTTTTTTTTCAACTTTTCTAATTACCATGTAATCATAATGATAAACATTTTGTATCACTGATCAATGTGATACAAATGTGATCCTGGCTTTGGTTTTCAAAAACAGAGTGTTGACATCCTTAGAATTTGCCCGTTTCTGACCCATAAAAATCAAAGACTTTTTGTTGTTTTGAAACACTTTTTTTTTAACTACTCCCTTCTTTGCCTCATCCAAACCAGATACCCACTGCCTAGTCAATCCATGCCATATCTTTTTACTGTCATGTAATTTGTCATGGTCCTTTCTGGTTTTCTGAGAATGATTAGACTACCTCTGTGTCTTGAATAACTTTCTTCTTTCTTCTGTTTACAATGAAAAGTTGTTTGTGCAGATCCTCTCCCAGCCACAGCCCCACCTGTTGTAAAATGCCTAAATATTGTATACTACCTATTATTTGCATTTTATGTTTGGCTATTGCTGCAGAATGATGGAGTTATTTTTCTATTTAATACTCCATTAGGAGATGAAGTTGTAATCATTCAAGAAAAGTTGGATGGCATTAAATCAAGATACTCTGACATCACAAAGTTAAGTTCTGAAGTATCTAAAGTCCTGGAACAGGCTCTTCATCTTTCCACTCAGTTCCATTCAACACATGAGGAGCTTGGCAGGTGGCTGGACAAGGTTGAGGTAGAACTGAAGAAGTATGAACTGAAGGATGATCATGCAGAGGAGCAAAGCAGCATCCAAGAAAGAAAGAAGGTCAGAAAGATTTGGTTTTATAAAACTTTTGTAAAATAAGAACATGATTGTCAGAATTTTCCACCACCACAGCAGGGTTAAAGAGAATCAATGGTAGAAATAGTGTCTGGTGTAAACAATATCTTAGTAGTTTCTGTATTGGCTAGCATTCATTATTAACTCTATTTTGGTGTACAGATCTGCTTTCTAGGAAACCTGAAAAGAAAACATTTTAGTTGTTTTTCTTCATACCATTCATCTTTAACAACATTTTGCCGGGATTTTATTATACAAAGCGTTGTTTTACTCACTCTGCTAAATACATAGCATTGCAAGAAATGTTTTGGATTTGTAAGCAGTTATTTTATAATCTAGTGAATTATATTGATACTGCATTCACGATTGGAACATATACTTTCTCACACTGAGGAATCTGTCTTCCACATGTTCCTATTATCAGACATGTCCATGTGAAATCACAGGGAATATCTTCCATTGTATATGTAGAAGCAAGAGGCTCGTATAACTGAACATTTGAAAGGGGGAGGCAATACCTTTGAAAGCCATGCTCTATATTGGAATCACTACACATATGTGTGCTCCTTTGCCGAATACACCCATGGAAAATGTATCATCGCTTTACTGATCTGCATATTATAAGTGATAATATAAGTTATTCACTATATTTGTGCACCATTAAAACATATATATGACACATGCCACAGTTTTTTTTTCTTTGTGTTTGAGTTAATGGCATATAAAAGTAAAAATAAAATCAGGTGTCTGTCTCCAGCATCCACATCCATTTTGCAAATTTTACCCATGATGCAACATTCTCCAAAATCTTCCAGCAAGTCTCACTTTACAAATGTGGCTAGAGCTTGCATGATGATATCACAAGATACACCCCTGCTCTCTTACTGGCTCCTGTGTATCACTAGTGGGCAGGACTAGGTGGCTGTGTACAATTTTTTTCCCTGCCCTCGAACACAAAGAGAGGAGATTGACCTGATCATACAGGATAATAACCCCGCCCCCTTGTGTAATAGTTACATTACCCTCCCATTCAATGCAAGTGTATGATCAGAATTCGGACTTATAGATTGCATTCTGTATCCCCAGCCCCAATGTGAAATACTAGTGCTGTAAAGTCACTGGGGGGTGGCACCCAATATTTTACACATTTGTTAAAATATTTCATAAAATAAACTCACATAACAAAAACAAAATACATATCTGAAATCAACAATAAAAACCCTTTTCATTTTTTGGTGGGAGTGTACGTATAAGAAGTTGGAATATAAAGAAATCCAAATAATATACAGTAGACTCTTGCTTATTATGGTGGTCTAACTAGTGAACTGCAAAATGAAAGCATTAAAATACGAGATGGAAAGGTTGACACATTTTTCAAGATTTCAACTTTATTAATACTTTATTTTTGCTGTGAATGTGAATTCATCACTGTTCACTTTCTAGTGAATAGCCACCAATGTGAGCAATACGAAAGACCCAGCAGGAAAAATATCCCACATGCATTACTAAAATGATTAATATATGACATAAAAAAGACTAAAGGGGCAGACCCTCCTGACAATTTCTTCTAGCACTGAGGCAGCATTTTCCAGTATTTTGTATGATTTTTCAGTTCCTTCATATTAAGTACATTTCAAGTAATATGTGTTCTCTACCATCTCTAGGAACTGAAACAGGAGGCAAAGACCAGCAAAGCCTTACTAGACGCCTTAAACGAAGTGAGCAGTGGTTTGCTAGAACTTGTGCCATGGAGAGCAAGAGGAGGACTAGACCGGATGGTAATGGAGGATAATGAGCGCTACAGATTAGTCAATGAAACTTTAACACAAATGGTGGAGGAGATAGACGCTGCCAGACTGAGATCTCAGCAGGTACAAATAACCTATTGTTTTTTGCTTAAAGCAAATTTCGACATGTACAAAATACGACAGATATGTCTGTGGTTCAAAACAAAAGTTTGGGGAAAAATAATGTCAGCATCCATTTGATATGCGTGAACAACAAAAGGGTGCTTTGAAAGAAATTTGTCCAAACTAGGGAGATATTTAGGAGCTGGAGCAAGGCTAATCTGTATATTGTTGTAGCCATCTGCTCCATTGTTGAGATGCCATTCTCTGCTATGTAGCATAAATTAAGGTTTACAATACAAAAGGCTTGATATAGATAGCCAGTCTGCTATGTGTGCATGGTTATTACTTTATTGTTGTTAACCTTTATATGGCACACAGGCCTAAGTTTATCAGCAGAGACCATCACTCTTTATCTCTCCTGTGTGCAAACAGGGTTACTAAACTAGAGAATACTTATATACATCGAAAAATGGCCTTGCACTATATAATAGGCATGTCTTAGTCTCAGTATTGTGTACAGAATTAAAATGGTAATCATTTGCATGTTGTACGTCTGCTGAGAAGATAAGAACCTAAGAATTCAAAACAAATATCATCATTACTTATCTACACAGTCATAACTAAAAATGTATCTATTTAGTTTAAGCAGCTTATCCTGCTGTAGTCAGGAAAAAAAGCCCCAAGGATAGGAGTTTATGGTATAATACACCATCAATAATCTGTATGTGTCCATTGAGGGACCAGCAGTGCCTAGCTTTCCAGTACCCCTGAGGGTCTGGGTGATGCTAGTCATCCAAAATACCTGGGGCTACAGCCCATGAAAATTTTTAAAAGAGCATATCTGCCCTCATTCCGGGGCCAGTACTCATAATGGGGCAGGAGAGGGGCTATGTGATGTTGCCCTATCCCAAATAAACTGTATTTATACATGAGATTGTTTTTTTAGTAGATATTGTTCTTAGCCATTTCATTTATGCATGTCAGCTCCATCATTGTTCAGAGAGCAAAGCATCATAATCCATCTTCAGAGTTAGATCAGGGTACTCACCCTTGCATCATCCCAACCAACGTCTGCCTCTAACAGCAAATATGACTATATGCCAAAATGTTCCAGAAATCAATTAACAACAAAAACTTTCACTGTAATGTAATTCAGATAACCAATAAAGATCACACTGTAATGTTATTCAAATAACCAATAAAGTTTGCACCACAAGCTTGCATTCGAGGACTAGCTTTATTATCTAGCTGAATTACATTATACAATAAAGTTCACACTGTAATGCATGTCAGTTAGTCAGTAGTGTGCTCTCTAATGTAATTCAGTTAGACAATAAAGCTTGCCTTCTTATGTAATTCAGATAACTTATAAAGCTTGAACTCCAATGGAATTACATTAGAGTGCAAGCTTTATTATATAAATGAAATGCATAAGACAGTAAAGCTTGCACGCTAAAGTAAATAATTTAGATATTAAAGCTTGCACTCTAATTTAATTCAGATAACCAATAAAGCTTCTACTCTAACTGAATTAGTGCAAGCTTTATTACCTAACTTAATTACATTAGAGAATTAAAGCTATACAGTCCGTGTACATATAGATAGGAGCCTTTTAAACATAGAGAACAGTCACATTATCTGTGTTTATATAGTTAGGAACCTTTGACATTATAGACAGCAGCCAAATAGTCTGTGTATAAATAGATAAGAGCCTTGTACATGTAGAGAGCAACCATATAGTCTCTTTTTATATATATTGATAGGAGGCTTTTACATACAGAGAGCAGTCATATAGTCTGTGTTTATGTAGATAGGAACTTTTGCCATTATAGATGACAGCCATATGGTCTGTGTATATATAGTTAGGAGCCTTACATTAAGGGACTCGTAAGTTGGGTTCACCTAAGCATTGTTTAGGTGTGAATGTTTAAGATGAAAAAAATGAAAAGCAATCTGTACATTTTGCTAGCTCAACATCATGGCAATGTATAAATTAAAGAAGAATGTGTTTAAATCTGGCTGTGGTGTCTGTTTATGACATCACTTGTGGCTAAATATGCAAATTTTAGGAATGTGTAATTTGCATTTCAAGCCCCCTGGTGATGTCTTCAACAGGATATACCACATACACATTTAAAACGTGTCGACTCAGGTAGCTCTGATTTTCCTTGAGAAACACTTTGTGATCTGAATATCCTATGAATTCTTGCTTCTCACACTTACACACACTCAGACTTACACTCACACTTACACACAGACCACACAGAGTGAGACTGTGTGTGTAAATTAATTTTTTTTCAGGTTGACATACCATTTACAAATTTGTGCAGTAAGTTTTTCTGGAAACATAAAAAAGTGTGGGTGTATTAACATTTTAAAGTTATGGAGGTGAGGGGAGGGCCCTGATATATACCCTTGACCAGGACAGTATATGTCCCCAGTATGTACACAAGGTTATGTCTCACACACTTCCCTGATATATACCCCAGCACAGGGCCATTCATATAATGGCCTATATATTGTCCTGTGCATGGGGTATATTTCAGGGTAGTGTGTGAGATATAACCTTGTGTACATACTAGGTGGATATATTGACTTACCCCAGCACCCAGATTGCACTCACAGGACTTGCCCCAGCACCAAGGACTTACCACAGCACCCATATTGCCCTCACAGGATGTACCCCAACATTTACCTCAGCACCCAGATTGCACTCACATGACTTGCCCCAGCACCCAGGACTTACCACAGCACCCAGATTTCCCTCACAGGATGTACCTCAACATTTACCTCAGCACTCAGATTGCAGTCACAGGACTTGCTCCAGCATGCAGATTGCAGGACTTACCCCAGCACTTATATTGCACTCAGAGAACTTCCCCAGTACCCAGGACTTACCCCAGCTCGGAGATTGTACTCACAGGACTTGCCCCAGCACCCATGACTTTCCCCAGCACTAAGATGCACCCATGACTTGCCCCAGCACTTATATTGCACTCACATGACTTGCCCCAACACCAAGGGCTGATTTCAGGCCAACATCAGCTATATTGAGTAGCAAAATTTCGGAACCAATTTAGCACTATTTTGAGATCGGCCAGATCCGTCTATATTGAGTCGATCCTTTCATTTATGCATCCATTTTTGGTAACACAACGTGTAGCTAATTATTATTATCTACAATACAGTAGAAACAATACTTAATAAATCTTTTGAAATCTCTGTTGTTGCTTTAAAAAAAAACACAAACGTGAATACAGGTAAAATGTTGGCATAATATTTTTTCATTTTGTACCAAAGCTCTACACTAAAAAATGCAAAATGACCATAAAAACTATGCCTTTGTGCTTGCAATATGATCTAGTGTTTAACGAGATATAGGATTAAAGAATACCAACACTGTTAAAATAGAAATGCATTCATCAAGCTGTCATACAGTGCTTTGATGTTTGTCAGAAAAATTACTTTAAAAGAGTTGGAAAAAATGTAGTATAGTGTGTTTTAAATTACATTGTTGACTAGTGAATTCAGATGGAAAGGAAGGCTAAGGACAACATTATGTCAACTGACCACAGCACATTACTAGTGCTGACAAGCACACTATCATAGGACAGCTTTAATGTCCTACTTTACCCTCATTCTCTCTGTTATCTGTCCATGTCCTGAGAATAAATAGTGTTAACCGCTTATGACAGATAAAGTCATCATAAGCGCCCGGTTGATCGTGACTTTATGGCGAGTCAACTCGACATGCAGTTAAAAATGCAGTGTGTGCCGTGCGCACCTCCATATACGTGTAACCGGTCCAGGATGCTGCCTTGCAACAGTGCCAATGTTCCTGAACCCAATCGGTGGTTATGCGATCCCATGCGTCATGCGATCCCAGTGATCAGTCGATCACTAAGACCACATGAAAATTAGATGGCAAAGTCAATGTTTTCATACATTAACTTTGCCTCTGATTCTGTATTACAGAAAATGACAGGCAAGTGAAAAAAAGCATATCCTCTATTTAAAAAAAGTTAACCCTTCCCATCCCTTGCCATTCACAGTTTGTTACTGTGATCAGTTTCCTTCTTCTTTATGGCCTTCATTTAGTTTTTTTCTCATATTTTTGGGCCAATTTTACAGTATTTTTTCTAATTGTACTAAGTATATTATATTATAATATACTCATTTAATTACAGTTAACTCCTGCCTGCCCTGCTGTTCTTCTGACTGCTCTGGCACATGTTCTTCAGGGGGTCTTGGAACCTATTTTCTCTTTGTTATTAGCTAGTTAGTTGGGATAAATGGGTCAGTGTTAGAGTAGTACTAATTGTGTACAATATTATTGGGAAAACAGTGGAAAATTTGTTATTTTTTTCCAAAATGTCTCCCCATATATATGTGTTTTTGGATTCTAAAATGTAGATTATTTATGTGTATATGGTATCCAAAGAAAGCTCTGTCCCTACAAAACAACATATAACTTGTATGAGTGCGTTAAATGTCAGAGAGGAAAACCACGCTTAAACAACCGCAAATTGGCTCTGGTCATTAACCCAGGAAAATCCATCATCCTTAAAGAGTTAAAGAAGCCTGTGTTCTTATTATAAGGTTCCATACATTGTCATGCCTCTTTGACTGAAATCACATTTACCCATTATTTTATTATTTTACCTTATTGAGCCCACTTTGCTCAGTACAGTGTTGTCGGGGGCGAACATGTTGTTTAGAATCTTGGGTCAGATCTTCCTTCATCTGACCTTAGACGTCAGCTCCCTGATTACAGCTGTACAAGCATACAAGCAAATACTCTTCAATAAGGAATTTTATTCTATGGAAAAAAAAAATGCCTACATAACTCAATATTTCAATTAAACATAACTTAATTGTTTTCTGACAGTTGTCCTTTAAAGGGTGTGTGGTGAATCTAAACATTATTTTTACACTCCCTCTAAATTGTAAGGTTGGGAACAGTATCTTTCTAGCTCATGTGTTTCTCTGTTCATAACTTCGCTCTCTCACTAGTACAAAGTAAGAGAGGTTATGTGGAATCATTTTTTCCTATATTTCCTTTCTCACCTTCCTGTGGCAGATCTGTCTCAGTCGCTAGGCTCAGGTGCAAAGCACAGGGGATGTTTCCACCCCTGTAAAAAAAAAAAAAAACACATATCATATAAATACACCTCTATGAAGTGCCATCTATAATGAGCGGTATACAAATAATGTAGATCTAATGTTACATAGAGTAAGATGTTACATACAATGAACTGAGATGAAGTGACACAGAAATTAAAAAATAATGCATTAATAACCATTATAGGAACATTCTCCAACTTGGCTATCTTTCTAACTCTTCTATTAGTAACAGGGTTTTGATGTGTGTGTAATTTGCCAAAAGCAGGTAAATTGAGCCTGAGGTAAATGACAGGATAAAAATAAGTTATTTTTTTTTCAAATCTAATACATACGTACATGGAACTAAGAACGTTTTTATACTTTTATGTTGAGGGTGTTCACTTTAATTGTCACAGTGATTGAATCACTGTATGCTATTCAGCACACATTTTAATATAGTTTCTCTGGGACTAGAAACCTTTCTTATTTTCTTTTCATTCATTTTGACTTTTGAACCAAGCTTAAAGCCACTATGCAGTCTGCTCTTATTTAATTAATTAATATTTCTGTTGTTCTAGTTTGAGCATGCAGTGGGCGCTGAGCGGACATGGATTGAGGAAACTTTACATAAAATAATGGCCGCAGGTCATATTAGACTTGAGCAGGACCAGACCGTGGCTCAGCTCCAAGTTCAAAAGGTAATGGAATGAATACAAGCTCAAGAAACTGTGCAAATGTAGATCTGGAACAACAAAACCAATATATTTTTATTTCCAAATTTTCAGGGATTCGCAATGGAAATATTAAGACACAAAGACACAATTGATGAGTTGGTTGCATCAGGAGATGAAATTATGAATGCATTTGATGAAGAAGAAAAGCATGCCATGAAGGTAATTCACAATATCTGTATCAAATCATTCTGAAACGCGTCAGCAACTAACTCATAGAAAGGATTGATGGAGTATTAACAGTTAATAGCATGAATTCCTTTTTATACAGTGAAATCAACATTAATGAAATGCAAAATCTGTTACATATGTATGTATATATATGTATTAAGGACATAGTCTTAAATTAGAGGGGCAACGATTTAAAAGTAATATCAGGAAGTATTACTTTACTGAGAGGGTAGTGGATGTATGGAATAGCCTGCCAGCAGAAGTGGTAGAGGTAAACACAGTCAAGGATTTTAAGCATGCGTGGGATAGACACAAGGCTATCCTAGCTATAAGACCGGGAACGGGGGACTAATAAAAGTACTCAAAAAAAAAAAAAAAATTGGGCAGACTAGATGGACCGTATGGTTTTTATCTGCCGACACATTCTATGTTTCTATGTTTCTATGTTGAAAACCCAAAAAGCAAAACATTCTAACTATACAAATGAACATCAGCGCACAACCCACAATTTATAAATGTATCTTAATTATTTTGAATTTAAAAAAAAAGCACCTTGCTAAAGTCAAAATGTTGGGATTTAGTGACATATTATGGCCATATCATTCTTAGCCCACCACTGAGTCAAAGTAGTCCAAACTTCAGTAGATCCTAACGCTATATCTGTCACAGTTATTCTGGGTTTGTGGCTGGTTTTGTCTTCAGCCTCTAGTGGCCGCTATTGTGGTGTTCCATTCTACTCCTGTTGTCAGCTGCCTCGTTATCCTCAGCCCTTCCCTATTTAAACCTGCAGCTTATGGCAATCAGTGCCTTTGCATTGCTTTGGTTGCTGCCTGTGAAAGTTCCTTGTGTCTAGATCTAGTGTTTGTTTATTGATTTTCCGGTTCTGACTCCTGCTTGATTTTGACCATTTTGCCAGTCTAGGGACCTTGCCTTCTGAATTCCTACGTTGTACCTTGTTCCTGTTTCGTGTATGACCCGGCCTGCTGACTATCCTTCTCGTCCAGTACTCCCTGTGTATCTGCTTCAGTGTGCTGTTGCAGTCAGTGTACAAGTCCTGGGTGGTCATTTACCTGAGGCTCAACCATAGGGTATAATACCATTCAGGTGAATAACACTGTTCTGTTTCCAAACTTGTTGCAGTAGCTACTTGTCCTGTCTTTGTTCCAGTCTCAGTTTGGTCTGCTACCAGTCCTGCCTCAGTTCCAGTCTCTGCGACCAGTCCAGTCTCAGGTCCAGTCTCTGCGACCAGTCCAGTCTCAGTCCCAGTCTCTGCGACCAGTCCAGTCTCAGTCCCAGTCTCTGCGACCAGTCCAGTCTCAGTCCCAGTCTCTGCGACCAGTCCAGTCTCAGTCCCAGTCTCTGCGACCAGTCCAGTCTCAGTCCCAGTCTCTGCGACCAGTCTTGTCTCAGTCCCAGTCTCTGCGACCAGTCTTGTCTCAGTCCCAGTCTCTGCGACCAGTCTTGTCCCAGTCTCTGCGACCAGTCTTGTCTCAGTCCCAGTCTCTGCTACCAGTCCTGTCTCAGTCCCAGTTTCTGCTACCAGTCCTTCCCAGTTATGCATCGTGGGGTGCAGACAGACCCCACACCCTGCCCTGCAACGAGACTCCTCCCTGGCCTGTTATCCCAGGTTGTGACAATATCTTACTTGCATGGAACACAGCTCTCAGCTAATCTAACTTGCACTATAAATTCTACAATTCATACAGATCTAACTGAACACAACATATGGATCACTTGAGGGTGTGTGGGGTGCTACATCCCGGAGGCTGGTCAGGCCTCATATGTATTCATTATAACTAGTCATGTGCGTACTTTGAGACATGGAATTCATCACATGGGCTAAGCTAGCGTATTCCCTCCCTATTAATATGCCATAACCTCTGGTACCAGTTTGGTTGGGACTCCTCCGACTGTACGTTACTCAAGATCCTGCCTTTATCTTGTTGTGGTAAAACAAACCTTTTTATGTATTTAATTCCCTGATGTATTGGATCTCACGCTCCCCATGAAGAATGTTCCTGTAAATCAGAATCTAATAATAAGAGGAAAATGTTCAGAGAGGAGCTACGCAGAAATAAATCCATGCAGCCAATTAAATTATAGAAAGAAAAAAAAGATGCAGCTCTTCATTTCACGTTATTTATTGTTAGATGGTTAAAAACAGCATTGCACAAGGTGTCCCAGAATAACATTTTAATTGAGAGAACTAGTTTTCTGAAGTAAAAACTTCACAGAGACTGGCAATGGATTGGATGGAAGGGCAGGAGTTGGAGTACTTGTTGCTGTTATATCACTATGCAGTCATTTTACGCCTTATGAAAGCTTGAAAAGACTAGTTTGTTTTGGATGTGTTATGTCCAGCTGTTAACAAGAAATATCCATATGTTCTGCAAGACTGCCCAGTGTAACATTTAGAAGACAGAGCATTAAATCCAACCTCAGCCCTTTGAATTTGTGATAGGTTACAGCCATTTGAACTTGCTGTCAGTTTCAATTTATACTTTCTAGAACTGAACCATGCTTAGGTTTGTTGGTGCCAGGATGCCTTTGTGTTATTTTTGATAACAAATGTCTCAAGTGTACCTATTTTATGACTGGTATTATGTAGGAGTGTGGCATTTACATGTATTGTTTGGCTAAGCACTGAGCCAGACATTTTGGCAAATCCTAGTAAGAGAATTGGTATGTAACTGAACTGCCACAGACAAATGCCAAGTGGATTATATATGCCAATTTAAATATTGTAAAATAGTTATAAATATAGCGCTTGTAATAGCAAAATCTTTACAAATAAAAAACAGATCTTGAACGAGTAGGTTATGGCTGAGTTGTTTAAACATACAAGAACTGCTTGGCCAACATAACTGTACTTTGAATAGGGTAATATCTGCACCAGGGAGTCCTACAACATTGTAGATATTAAGGGCCAAATTAACAACTCTGCTTTATGTGGTCAGCTATGCCAGTTATATCATCAACAGCACTGGCAAGTACTTTTATGAGGCTGAGCCACTGAGATTTACTTGGTCCAATGTTGGTCCAATGTTCAAAACATACTTAAGGCGTGTAGTGATAATCCTTTCCATCAATGAGCTGAACTTTTATCTATATTTTTATAACTTGTTAGGTGAGTCTGTTCTAAATGCATTTCTACAGCTGCAATAGGCAACATGTGCTACCTAAATGGTGACTATAGATGAAAGGCATTCTGGGGCAAAGGTCTAATCACAATGCTATCACAATAGAAATCAATGGAATGTTCCTGTAGTTTTGACCACTTTTAGAACTTTACACTAGAATTGAGTTTTAGAAATAATTTTCTATGTGTTGTTATGATGATAACTACAAAATAAAATAGATTAGGCTTTCCCATAAAATAAATCACTCTTTGGTATTTTACAGTGTTTTATTTTGACATGGGCTGTGTCTGTGCTGTCACAAATACCTAGAGCACTTTTTACCAATTCATTGTTAAAATAATTGTGTTGTTTTTTTGTTTGCTGAAGAACAAGCTGACTAACTTGGTGAAGAGATATGATGAGGTCTGTCATTTGAATGCTGAGAGAAGCCTCCAGCTGGAACGAGCAGTCTCCTTAGTGAACCAGTTTTGGGAGACCTATGAGGAACTATGGCCATGGTTAGTGGAGACAGAAAGTGCCATCTTGCACCTTCCAGCACCAGCTCTGGATTATGACACTCTGAAGCAACAACAAGAAGACATCCGGGTGAGAAAATACTATATTAATATAGACTAAGCCTCAACTACATGATATATATTATAATTTTGTCATTCTTGGTTTATTTTTAGTTCATTGCAAGAGCTAACAATAACTGAGCAGGTGTATTAATTTATCAGTTTTGTAATCTGATTGGAATACGGGAAATTAATAACACCAAAAATAAATCTACACTCGCCATTAAATGATACATGATACAAATGGAAAAATGAAACTAATATTCAAACAAAAATAAATCAAGGAAGTGACACATGGTCTCACTTCTAACATACTGGCAAAATATTACACCTGAAAAATATACAGTCTCCTTCTGCAGCATCCAAATTTATATCGAGCAAAATTTAAACTGCCCAGGCATGTTTGGAGACCTAAATACACAGCACAGTAGTACAGTATTGTGGATTATCATTTAGATTCACAAACCCCCAAGGTAATGAGACAGCTTTTTATACTGGTTAGCTTCTTTCGGTTCTCTGTCGGCCTGAGGGAAGAAAAAATTTAAAAAATGATTGCATCAAACCATAAAAAAAAAAAAACAATTGTAATCTGAATTAAAAAAAACATATAAGCACAAATCACTCACTATGATGTCTGTCCAGAGAAGATGGAGATGTTAATAATCTTGCCCCTGTGTCCAGATTGTGATGATTTTCTCCATCAAGTAAAGATAATATCTGTACAACTCTGTTTTTGTTAAACCAACTTCTTCAGGAGATTTTGATGCTGTTTTTTTTTCAATATGATGCAGCCGATTTGGGAACATTTAGTAGTTTATGCTTTCACATCTATCTGCCTTACAGCAGTGACCAACCCTCATTTTATTCCACAGCCTTTAAGCAGCCAAGCTTCCTTTAATGATATTAACCACTGCAATCACATCTCTCAGAACCACAATTAAACTATCAGACAAACTTACATGGTAAATAAAACAGTTCACTTGACATAATGTCTTTATCTCCTACATCGTCCAAACTATTTCTTCCAGTAATATTTCAGTTTTAAATCTTTGCAATTAGCCCTGTTAAACCCAAATCATTCATCACTTTCAATATGTCAGACCCCTTTGCCTTAATATGTAAGTTAAAACAATATAGTAAGATTTGCATAAATTCCACTTTCTGTGTATGTCTCACATAAACCAGTCTACATACATTTTTAATACAGGTAGCAAAGTGTAGACGTGGAACCAGCTGATATTCTAAATTGTCTTCATTAATATCCTGTGAGTGGCATCCCAAGGGGTACAAGTGTTAACGTTTCTGCAAACTGTTTAATCTGCATTAGCACCCATTAAAAAAAAAACACATTATACAACTAAGTATACAGGGCAACTGTATTAATGAAACATAAACTACTAGGAAAGATCTTTCTTTTTTTTTTAGCATTTATCAGATAATATCAGATTACATCCATAACACTATTATAGTATATATTTTGGCACTAATTATTTCATTGATGCAGTTGTCCTTTAAGCAACCTTAGTATTAGTTTCTTTTTAAGACCTTTCCTTATTTGGCTATGTGTACTGTAAATAATGTATTCTGGTTTTATACTTAGTGAATCTTTCCCTCTAGAGAGAATGTGCTGTAAGCTGTGCCTATAACTCAGTGCATGTTTTTATTCTATGTTCTATGTGAATCCAATAGTCAGAATTGGCATCAGCCAAGTATTCTGTTTTCGCTGTAATGGAAAAACAAAAACAGACCAGTGTAACTGAGTGCTGTATATGTTGCCTAAATTGCTATTGTTAGCATTATATATTCCAAACGTAACATGAACATTTCATTTGATCATACCTGTGCTCATTTACTGAATGGCTTTTGGCAACGTTGTGTGTTACTATGGCTCTCTACTCACATATTTAATTAGTTGATAAAAATAGGCTAAAATAATCCATTTAGTAACATCAACACATCCTGCCTATCGTTACTCTGTTTGTCTCTGAGGATTAGCTTGTTTAGAATACTTTGCCAGCTGGATGCATTTGGAGGGCGCACAAGACCCAGTTTTTTTTTATTGCAAAACCATAATAACCAGTTTGTATTTTATCCTAGCAACTCCGTGAGCTGATTGCGGAACACAAACCTCATATAGATAAGATGAACAAAACTGGGCCTCAGCTCTTGGAAATAAGCCCCGAAGAAGGATTTTTCATCCAGGAGAAATATATATCAGCTGACACTCTTTACTGTGACATCAAGGAGGTTGTCAAGAAACGAGCTGTTGCACTGGATGAAGCCATTTCTCAGTCTTCACAGGTGTTGTTTAAAATCTTAAATTTAGGTCACTCTATTGATCTTACTGTGGCTGCATAGGCCAGGTGGAATCTTTAAAGGTCTACAATTTAGCCAAAATGACACTTTTATATTCAGTTGTTTAGATGCTGATCTGACCTAATGTACTGGCCTTATGCAAGCTGTACTTGCTTATGTGTTATTTATGCTTATTTTAGTGTGTCTTCAGAGTGTTTATATTAGCCAGTTGCAAATTCAGCCATATCGCAATTTATGTGAATAATACAATATAGAAACGCTGCTTTAGAACATTACTACAACATGTGATTAACTTCATGTTGACAAGTTTGTCTCATGTAATATAAAAACATTAATGTAGTATATCAACATAATAGAAACCAAAGGTTCTGGTCATACAAGTTTATTACACAAAGTAGTCCGTATTGCGGACAAAACATTTTTAGTGCATTAGAATGGAGGTGTAAATAATCCTCATCTCATGCCAAGTTTGAAACAAACGTTTCACCTATGATAGGTTTCAACAGAAGTGTGTTTTGTAATCCTGCAAAAAAAACAAAAAACTTGCTGTGCCCCTTTAAGGACCATACCAGGATGGTAACAAGCGACATACCAGTGCTGCGACTGAATTGCAGTGATACATTATTTCATTGTTTCTTTTTATATATTGATTATTTAAAGAAAGTGAGTATATCAACTCATGGTTCTTCCACCAATATTTTGAGTTCATTGTTTTTGCCCAACTAGTTTCATGACAAGATTGACCCAACACTTGAAAGCCTTGAACGCATAGCCGAACGATTGAGACTGCCACCTTCAATCTCTGCTGAGTGCGAGAAGATTAGAGAGCAGATAAGTGATAATAAGAATGTGTCTGTAGAGCTTCAAAAGCTCCAGCCTGTCTATGAAACTCTCAAGATGCGTGGTGAAGAAATGATTGCTCGCTCGGAAGGTGCTGATAAGGATATCTCCGCCAAAGGTAATTTATTCTGTAAGACAAAAAAAAACCACATTGTTTTTTTTTCTGAATGAAATATAAATAGTGTAATGTGCTAACGGCTCTGTCATCTACGGCCAATGTTTCATTTGAAGGCAATCATCATTTTTTTTTCAGACATTGTTATGAATATGCTTTTGGCAACAAAGTTAGTGCTGCAATCTGTTTATGATTGGTATAACTGATGCATTTTTTCAGGACTAATTGCAGGATTTCTTTTCAGAACTAAAATAATCTATAAAGTTACAATGATTTTTATTATACATGAATCACTGTTGAAACAAATATTTATGCCTTGCTTTTTTTTTTTTCTTCAGCTGTCCAAGATAAGCTTGACCAAATGGTCTTTATCTGGGAGGACATCCAGGCCTTGACAGAGGAGAGAGAGGCCCAGTTGCTTGATGTCATGGAACTTGCAGAAAAGTTCTGGTGCGATCACATTGCTTTGATAGCCACTATCAAAGACATACAGGATTTCATTCGGGAACTTGACGAACCTGGAGTTGATCCTTCTGTAGTAAAACAGCAACAAGAGGCAGCAGAGGTGAGATGAAAGGCATAGGAGGCATCCAAATGAGGAGTCAAAACAGTTTAGTAACATACAGTAACATAGGTCACATATGTAATCTGTAAACATGTACCACGGATACTGGATGTTGTTTGACTCTACTTAGTTTACAGTAGAATATCACTCTTTATGATGGTAGAAGCACAATATCTATTTTTTGGTGAAATGATTAAAGGAATAATATATAAATATTAATACAAAAATAAAGTACTTTCATATGAATATGTTTTGTTTAAAATAAATAAATCACTAGTGGGCCTTTGGAGGTTCTTTTCCTACCATACTTGTGTGATCCCCTCCCTTCAGTTCTATGGAGAGGCCTGTGCAAGCACACTGCACAAACATTGGCACCTGTTCGGACAAATAGGTCAAAGTACTTGAACTCAAAATGGAGGGAAAATCAGACAATGGTGGTTACGTATAAAGTTGATGAGAGCAAGTACCATGTTTATGGTGGAAACACAGGAGAGCAAGTAGATTCAATCTGATGCCTTTATTAGATAACTGAGCAGATTTAGAGTCCACCAAATCTCAGTTAACCAATAAAGATAACTTAACTCTACTTGCCTCATGTATGATGCCCAATAACCCCCAAATGGAGATGTCAGAATGTAAAAAAAAAATGCGCGTCCATCTGTCTGGGCATCACCTAACAAAGCATAGATTCAAGTGAGTGATATACCGGTATGTCCCATGGTGTTAGTGTCCCGCCTTTGGAAGTGTAATCCTGCAAGCACATTTGTATGTCAATGAAACCTTTAAATGCCTAATATTGACACAGGCTATATGACAGAAATTATTCACAAACTGTACAGCAAATGTCCAGAGTACAAATGATACATTGCCCCTTTGAATTACTATTGCTAATCCTTGCTCTTTTATGTTAGGCGATAAAAGAAGAAATTGATGGGTTGCAAGAAGAACTGGACTTACTTATTAGCCTTGGATCTGAACTAACATCCGCATGTGGGGAGCCTGATAAACCTGTTGTGAATAAAAACATAGATGAGGTATGGATCAGTGTATAGCATATGAAAATATAGATACTAGTCTGGATGCTTCATATTGCTCTAATAAAATACTTTATTCTCAGCTAAATTCTGCCTGGGACACTCTTAATAAAACCTGGAAGGAACGTGTAGACAAACTTGAGGATGCTATGCAAGCTGCAGTACAATATCAAGATGGTCTACAGGTATAGTGCAATACAAGTTGTGTGTTCTGTACTATTTTTTTTAGATAAATGGGCATATATCTCATTTCGCGTATATTTGCATTCTGTGTATATGTCCCCAGTTGGCTGTAAACAATAGACAAACCCATGTCAGACATACATAGAATATGTTCATAGGTTTCCTGAAAAACACTGGTACCAAGAACAAAAATGGCATTCTTCACTGTCTTTCTGTAAAAACATACTTGAAACTGAAAATAGAAAAGACAAAATGTATTATGCTATTGAGAGTGAGGAGAGTGAGGATATTTTTTTTTTTTTTTTAAAAATCAGTCTAGTAAATGAAGCATTGTTAGAATTACTTAGATTTGGAGTTGACTGCTGCAAATTGTGACTACATTTGCACCATAAGGTAGCATTTATATCTTGATCAAGATAGTTGGTGTATGTTATAGATAAGATATCATGTGGATTGTGTCAAAGCTTATCACCGTGGTCACACTTCTACCACAAGTCTAGGATACCTGCTGAGAAGCTGAATTAAAATCTGCTTTCCTAATGGTGTGATTTGCCATTCTGTTTACAGTAGGTGCCTATTCCAGTACAAGAGCTTTAAAGTAACTCATGGTTGATATTCCTTATAGATATTTGTGTTTTTCTCTCCATTCATATTGTGTTCAGGCATTGTTTGACTGGGTGGATATTGCTGCAGGGAAAATAGACACAATGTCGCCAATTGGAACAGACTTAGAAACCGTAAAACAGCAAATTGTGGAACTTAAGGTAAGAATTGATGTTGTTCGAGTGGCATTAAAAATAAAATACAAAATATTCTACATTCTGGTCAATCTACTTTAACAGGTAATAATTATTAATTGTGTGAATGGCAGCCTAACGAGCAATAATATCCTAAATAACTGTTACTAAACACCGAAAGAACGGCATGGGAATCACCAGTCTCTACTCTGCTGACACAGAGTATAATTTAGGTTTATAGTTAGTTTTTTTTGTTTAAAATTTGTTTATTGGGAAAGCAAATATCACATCAGAAACATTGTCTTAATAACAATATGTATGCCAACGGTTACATGGCCTAGACGAACGTGCACTGAAACAGAAAAGTAAATAATAATAATAATAATAATATAAAATAATAAAGTAAATAATAGATAAATATAATATAATAGGAAATATTAAAATATAAAAAATATATATAATATATATATATAAAAAAAAAAAAAAAGGGGGGGGGGGGGGGAAATCCCACGTCCGGGCCTTTGGGTAAATAAGCATATATTCATTTCTGAACATAGTGCAAAATATATATAAATATACATACAAGTATTTACAATATATCGCTTTTGTAATAGAAATATATAAGAAAAAGAAAATATGAAAAGGGGGGATAAGAGAGGGAATAAACATGTAGAAATAGCCAGAGAAAAAACATACTACAAAGACGAAGAGATCAAAGAAAAAACAGAACCAAGGGGTGGAGGAGAGGGAGAGCACCGGAGGGAATCCACATTTAAATATGGAATTAGGGCATGTTGGTGTGGCCGTCAAGCGGTCCAGATTGTTCCGCCTCAGTGATATCGGATTCGCACTCTGGGCTGTCGAGATATAACATCCAATGTGTCCATCTATTGCTATGGGCCAGTCCGTTACCATTTGCCGTGTGCACCATATCTTCGACCACTCTAACTGACTCAACAGAAGCCAGCCACTCCCGAAAAGTGGGGGGAGTAGGTTGCTTCCAATGCCTTGGAATCAGTAATTTGGCGGCATTAAGAAGGTGTATTGTGAGCGACCTTTTATATGCCCCTATGGGGTGCGGGGTGTGATGTAGTAAGACGGGCAAAGGAGCCTGGGGGAGAGTAGGGTCTCCTACCCGTCTAATAGATTTAAGAACTGTATTCCAAAAAGGCTGTAGCACCGGGCAGGACCACCATAGGTGGAGAAAGTCGCCTGCCTGACGGTGGCATCTCCAGCATCTGTCAGATGTAGTGTGGTATATTTTGTGTAGAGTGGCTGGGGTAAGGTACCATCTGGTGAGCAATTTGTAGGCATTTTCCTGTATGTGTGTAGACATGGAACATTTGTGCGCCAGGGTTACTATTTTACGCCACTGGGAAGCAGTCAATTCAGTCCCGCAGTCTTTTTCCCATGATAAAACATAGGGTGGTTTGTCCTGGTCTGCCAGGTCAGTAAGGAGACGATATATGGTGGAAACCAGCCTAGGTGGTCGTTCCTTAGTCATACATAGTAATTCAAAATCTGTTACGTCCGTGGGGATTTGATGACGTGTTCCCAATGATGAAATATAGTGATGTAGTTGGTTATATTTATAGAGAAGCCCTGCTGGGGGTGGGCAGTGTTGGAGCAGGTCCTCAGGGGGTCGGATATTACCCTCCGCTACTATGTGTCCTAGCCTTGGATATCTGACTGGTGTTTGGAAAAAATCATTAAAGAAAGAGTATTGCAGACCCGGGGGGAAGTGGGAATTTCCAAGAAGTGAGTGAAGTAGGGAGGGAGAGTTGGTAAGACCCGGGCGAGCGGTACATTGCTTCCAAACTTTTAAAGTAGGGGCTACTGTGGGATGAGTAACCTGCGCCGGTGTCAACTGGGCTCTCGGGACCCAGGCGGCAAGGGGTATTGGGACATTCAGGCCTCTGTGCTCAAGAGAGACCCAGAGTTTTGAGGTCGGTCTGGACCAGTCTACTATTCTGGCTAAATGCACCGACTTGTAATATCTCTCAATATCTGGGAGACCAATACCTCCCAAACACTTTGGGCGGGTGAGGACTCTGTAACTTATCCGCGGATGCTTGTGGCGCCAGATAAAACTTGTGATCAGAGATCTCAGTGATGAGAAAAAGGAATGGGGTATGTAGATGGGTAAGGTTTGTATTATATATAAAAAACGGGGCAATATGTTCATTTTTATGATGGAGGCTTTCCCAAACCAAGAGTGTCTTTTGAGGGACCATTTGAGTAGGTCACGTTTACATATAGTTAGTAAAGACCCCAGGTTCAGGTCAAATAAAGAGGTCAGGTCCTTATTCAGGTGAACCCCTAGATATTTAATTTGGTGGTCATTCCATCTAAATGGAAAAGAAGACTTAAGGGGACCTACTACATTATGGGGGAGGGCAATATTTAGAGCTTCAGATTTGGTGTAATTAATTTTAAAATTTGAGAGGGAGCTAAATATATCAAATTCTTTCATGATATGGGGTAGGGAAATTACAGGGTTAGTGATGAAAAACAAAAGATCATCAGCATAAGCAGCCAGCTTATGGTGATTTGGGCCAACCTGCAGTCCTGTGATGTCTGGGTTGGATCGCATGGCGCAGGCCAGCGGTTCCAGAGTGAGTACAAAGAGGAGTGGCGACAAGGGGCATCCCTGTCTAGTCCCGTTTGATAGGGTGAGCTGGTCAGAGAGAGTGCCGTTAACCCGGACTCGGGCAGTTGGAGTCTGATATAGTGATGAGATCCAGTGCAGCATAGAAGGGCCCATGCCCGTGTGGCTCAGTACAGCACGGAGAAAGGGCCAGCTCACCCTATCAAATGCCTTCTCTGCATCTGTAGAGAGCAGCATGGCGGGGGTGTCACCGGAGGTGGCCAGGTGAATGAGATTGAGGATCTTAGTGGTATTGTCCCGTGCTTCTCGGCCCGGGACAAATCCTGCTTGGTCAGGGTGGATTAGGGAAGGGAGAAGAATTTTAAGTCTATTACTAAGGATTTTGGCGAACAACTTTAGATCGACGTTCAAGAGTGAAATCGGCCTGAAATTGGCACAGGATTCTGAATCTCTCCCCTCTTTTGGTATAACCGTGATGTGGGCCTCTTGTGCTTGCGGGGGAAGGGAACCTTCTTTCGAAAGTGAATTAAAAGCGAGGAGGAAAGGGGAACTAAGGGAGTCATGGAATAGTTTGTAATAGGCAATGGAGAACCCATCTGGGCCGGGGCTCTTCCCTGTAGGGGATGTTTTGACGGCATCAAGAAATTCGTCCGCCGATATCGGGGAGTCCAAACTCAATGCGTCTAGTGGGTCTAACTTACGTGTCATGTGTGTATCTAAATAATTTCGTATCCTTTCATTAGAGAGAAGTATCTGGGAAGGGGACACAGGGCCGGGTAGGTTGTACAAATCTGAGTAGAACAGCCGGAATGTATCCGCAATTTCGGGAGTCAGGGATGTGGTAGTCCCCTGTGCCGTCCTAATTTTAGGAATAAAACCAGTGGAGTGGCGGTCTCGTAATGACCTAGCCAGCAGTTTACCAGACTTATCTTTAAATTGGTGCAGGCGGCTTTTAACTTGGAGGTGCGCACGGAGGTCTCTGCGATTGCATAAATCCGCCAATTTAGATTTCAGCACCAGTAAAGATTTGTAAACTGAGGGGTTTAGAGTCAGCTTATGGGAGGTTTCAATATCAGAAATCTCTGCCAATAGCCGAATCATAGAAGCGGAGTGTACTTTTTTCTTGTGGGCTCCTATATTAATAAGTTGCCCTCGTATCACCGCTTTATGCGCTTCCCACACCACGGATGGTGAGGTGTCAGGAGTAGCGTTTTCCATGAAATAATTCTTTAAACTAGTATTGAGGGAAGAGACCGTTTCCGGATCTTTAAAAAGAGATTCGTTGAGCCTCCAGTGGGGTTGGCGTTTGTGTAGGGACGGGAGGGAAACAGTGATCTGTATCGGGGCATGGTCGCTCCATGTGATGTGACCAATATCAGAGTGTATCAGTAGTGGGAGGTGTCTATGTGAGAGAAACAGATAGTCTATTCTAGAATAGCGCGAATGTGGTGTAGAATAGAATGAGTAGTCTTTGGTAGTGGGGTGTTGGGTGCGCCATGCGTCTGCAAGTTGGCCTGAGTGTAGTGCACGTTTTACCTGTTTGATTTTTGAAAATCGAGTGCAGGAAGCACCCGTGGAGGAGTCAAGGCGTGGGTCGAGCGTGACGTTGAAATCTCCACCCAATATCACCATGCCAGAGGCGAAACCTTGTAACTTATCTGTCAGAGATGTGATAAAAACATGTTGGTTATTATTGGGAACATATAAGTTAGCTATCGTAACTACATCTGAGCCTATGACTCCTTTCAGAAACAGGGCCCTGCCCTCACTGTCCGACCACTGGTCCTGGACAGTGAAGGGGAGGCCTTTAGAGACAAAAATCGCAACCCCTTTATTCTTCTGAAATGGTGAGTGTGAGTAATAAACATGGGGAAAATTGTAATCAGAAAAATTAGGTACCTTACCCCTGAGAAAGTGGGTCTCCTGCACTAGCGCGATGTCGGCGCGAAGCGCCTTAAGTTCGCGAAAAAGGCGAGAACGTTTATTAGTCGTATTGAGGCCTTTTGCATTTATAGAGACTATCTTGATCTGAGCAGAACTAGCCATAGCCATAGAGAGACATGGTGAACGCGGTGAAGGGCATTTCCTCCAGTGCTCGGGGAAGAGGGGGAGAAAAAGGAGGGGAAGGAAACATAAAAGAGACTACATATATCTTGTCTTCACGACAAAGTGTCAGGTGGACATCAAGGGCAGTCGTGCCAACTGGAGGGCCGGGCGGCCTTTGTATGGGCACGTCGGGACCTCCAGAATTTACAGCGGCACTAGTCTGCTTGGGGGAACGTGGCAGATCGAAACAGCAGTGCGGCCAGAACATAGGTTTCACATGAGCAGGATAACAAGGGCCCGTAAACAAACAGCAGGCCAAAATAGGTGTGTAAAGTGGCAGGTGCGTCCAAAGAGGACTCCGCACCCTTTATGAACAAAAAACAACACACGTCTCAGAACGCGAGACATATTGGAAATTGTAAATAGATAGTGGGGTTAAGAGAGACATAGTCCGTCTACAAGAGATCAGTCCATGCGTATGTGCATAACATATAGACATTGGTACTGTCATTTTGAGTAAATCCTCCCAGCTTGACCCGTCACCTATCACCAATCCCACCTAGGATAAATGAAACGAGTTGAGGTGAGGAAGGCCCGGGGTGGCCAGGTTTTAGCGAGTGGACAGTCTTTTAGGCACCAAATAGGGTCAACAATGTCTAGATAACAATAAAAATTAGAGTACAAGTATACTAGGAGGAGATCCACCGGCATGGTACAGTTTTCAACCGTTATGGATATCCAGGGTTGCTGAGCCAGGTGTGCCAGGATTCATAGGTAATGTAGAGGGTAGGCGTCGGGGTCTCCGCTTCTTCTGCGTCCTGGGGATCCAAGGTAGGTTTTGAAGAGTCGAAAGTTCCGGCGGTGCAGTGGTGCCATCCATCCAGCCAGGGAGATCTGGGGCCTCCAGTTGTAAGGCGTCACAGAAGGAGGGAAGGTCTCTGGGAGACCGCAGTGTAATCTGTGTGGAGCCCTTGTAAACCGTGATAGAAAGCGGATAGCCCCAGCTGAAGGGAATGTTGGATCGCTTTAGAAGGTCTGTTAATGGTTTCAGCGTCTTCCGGGCCTGTAGAGTTGCCCAAGCCACATCAGGTAGAATTATAAGAGGTGACCCCATATAGGTAATTGAGCCTTGCTTCCGCGCCTTGCGCAGGATTTCCTCCTTCATGACATACGAGTGGAGGCAGCAAATTACATCCCGTGGTCTTTGGCCTGAAGAATCTTTGGGCCGTAGGGCTCGGTGAGCTCGATCCAGCACAATTGGTTGCTCTGGAGAGCGTTGAATTATCTCCATGAAGAGATCTGTGAGCACCTGATTCAGGTTCTCTGGCCCCTTAGCCTCGGGTAGGCCTCTGATCCGCAGGTTCGATCTTCTGCTTCTATTTTCATTATCGATCACCTGCTGGGAGAGTGTAGCCATCATTGAGCGTTGTTCTGCCAGCTGGGTTTTGAGGTCAGTAAGCTCCTGATGTAGGGTTGCCTGGTCCGTTTCTACGACTTCCAGCCGATGGCCCTGTTGTTTCAGGTCGACTTTAATGTCCTGTATCTCTTCCTTAATGGTGGTCGTAATCAGGCCCACTGCTGCAGTTAAGTCACGTTGCAGCTGTAAGGAGAGAGCTGTGAAGTCGGAACGTGTTGGGTAATCGTCCTTAGGTATGTGTCGGCTGGGCTGTGAGGGGCAATCCTCGCCCTCCGATTCCTCAGTTGTAGCGCGGGAAGGAGTCTCACTATCCACGGCATCCGCCGCCATCTTAAAATCTCCATGCGTCGAAAGCGGGACTAAGAATGTCCGTAAGTTGATAGGGAGCGTTTTTTTTGCACTTCTTTGCGGGTCCCTTGGGGGGGAATTCTTTTTAGAAGGTTTCCCCATAGTCGATTTGAGCGAGTGGACGTGTGTTTTATTCAATTTTCGGCCCGCTGTTCAGGAGCTCAGTTAGCCTGCGTCTGCTCTCATCGGCATCCGGACACGCCCCCCTTATAGTTAGTTTTACATCACTAGAGGTATAGTGGTGTTGCCTTTTTTTATTATAACAAAAAATGTGCTAAGCATTTCTGTACTAAAGGTCATGTAGTACTAGAAAGGCAGGCTCCATTTTAAAGTCAGCGATTAAATAACACTTTTGTTTACGGATTAAACCCAAAATGGAGCTTAAATCAAACATAAGACCACTTTTGTGAAATGTGCACCATTCAAAAGATAATGATATGGATTCAGAAGTCATATCTCTGAGACATGATTGGAGCTAGTGTTGTGCTTGAGCATGACACATCTTTTAGGTAGGAGGAGATTATTATTTTTTCGCAGCTAGCGGTTGTGTGATGTGCAACAAGAAACCACTATTTTCAATGGCCACTATAAATATACTATATGGACAAAAGTATTGGCTTTCCACAGGATTTTGGAGTGTTTCTGTATGAGGTTTTGCCTATTCATTCAGCAGAGCATTTGTGAGGTCAGGCACTGATGTCAAATGAGAAGGTCTGGATCGCAATCTCTGTTTGAGTGCATCCCAAAGGTGTTCAGTGGGATTGAGGTCAGGGCTCTGTGTGGGGCAGTCAAGTTCTTTCACACCAAACTAATCCAACCATGTCCTTATGGACCTTGCTATGTGAACTGGGGAACAGTCATGCTGGAATAGAAAAGGGCCTTCCCCAAAGTGTTCTCACAAAGTTGGATGCATAACACTGTCCAAAATGTCTTGGTATCTACCAAAAGATATAGGGAGGGCTTTTAATGAATATTACTCAACTTTATATAATCTATCAGATAAAGATATCCCAAATACCCAAATAAGTGAATACCTAAAAAAAATAGACTTACCCAAATTAACAGAAGAACAGGTGGCATACCTGAACTCTGATATAGAAGAAAGTGAGGTGATGGAAATAATTTCAAAATTAAAGAAAAATAAAGCCCCAGCTCCGGACGGATTCAGCAACCTATTCTACAGCACGTTTAATAAGAACCTGGCCAAACAGTTAACAACCCTTTTCAATAATATAAAAGAAACAGGAAATATACCGGCTGAAATGCTTCAGGCTACAATATCACCTATTCTCAAACCTGACAAAGATAGTTCTAAAACAGTTAATTATAGGCCTATATCCCTTATAAACTGTGATATAAAAATATATTCGGCAATTTTAGCTAATAGATTCAAACAGGTGATTCCAAACCTTATCAATAAAGACCAAGTTGGATTCGTTCAGGGGAGACACTCAGAAAATAACATCCGTAGACTGTTGAGTTTGTTGGGACATGTTGAGAAACAGGGGATACCCCAGCTGACCCTGTCACTTGACGCCGAAAAGGCTTTTGACAGGGTCAGCTGGAGGTTCCTAGACCAGGTGCTTGAGAAGTTTGGGTTTCAGGGCCAAATAAGAACAGCAGTAATGGCATTATACACGGTCCCCACGGCAAGAACGGTGGGACCGGGTATGGTGTCGGACTGGTTCAAAATTGGTAACGGGACTAGACAGGGGTGCCCATTATCCCCCCTACTATATATACTGTCCCTAGAGCCATTTGTATCTAGGATCAGACATAATCAAAAAATAAAGGGGATTAAAATTAAAGGAGCAGAGTATAAACTGTGCCTCTATGCAGATGATATCATGATGACCCTTATTGAACCAATAATCTCCTTACGCGAATTCTTCCAAGAGATTAAAAGTTATGCACTTGTTTCAAATTACAAACTAAATATATCCAAAACAAGAGCTATGCTTATAAACACAGAACAAGATACAAGGGATAGACTGATTAAGGAATATTCCTTTGACTGGTCTAGAGACGAGATAAATGTTCTTGGAATTTGCATCGTAACAAATACGATAGATATAATGAAAAAGAATTTTGATAACTTATTTGAGGATACAAAAAACAAGTTAACCAATCAATGGAAAAATTTGGAGATATCCTGGATGGGCAGGTTAAATACGGTAAAAGGTTATGTTCTTCCAAGATGGACCTATCTCCTGAGAATGCTCCCACTATATATCCCGATAAAGAAATTACAAAACCTACAGAAACTCCTACTCCATTATATTTGGGCCGGGAAAAAACCTAGAATAAGTAAAGAACAAATGATGAAATCTACAAAAGTGGGAGGACTCGGGGTCCCAAATATTAAAAAGTATTATGAGGCGAATACCCTGTACCATATTCGAAAATGGCAAAGGAGAGAGGAAAGGTTAGAACCATGGTACAGGATAGAGGCTGACATAATGGGTCAGGAAAATATAGAGATGATCCTATGGTCAAAAAACGAACTAAACAGAATTATGAGCGGAGCACGGACACCAATGCATGTGGATTTCTTATTACAAAAGTGGCAACTCTTTAAACAACAAAACAATATAAGTGGAAAGATTCACACAAATCTACCACTAGAGATTCTAAAATATAATGTGGAAGACCTAAACCTTAAACAATGGAAAACCAGGGAAGATACTGTAATACTAGACATAGCCCCCGGGAGGAGTATTAAAACCTTCGCACAACTCCAAATCGATCTTGATCTCACTAATAGTGAGATCTTCACTTACTTAAGAATTAAAAATTTCCTATCAAAAAATACAGTTCTGAACTGGGGAGAAGATGATCTCGAGAGAAACCTAGAAGAACTATTTGGAAAAAAGACAAAAGGAAAAATCATGCCGAGGATATACACCATTCTAGGGATAAAAGAAAAAAATACGAGATCTAAAGCGTGGAATTCTTGGGATAATGAGTTAAAAACCCCTATAAATGATAAACAATGGTGTGACTCTATAAAAGAAGTTAGGAAATCAGTAAAATGTCTTAATCTAGTGGAATTACACTATAAAATGATATACAGATGGTATCTGGTCCCTAAAACAATGAATAAGTTAAATAATAACAACTCTAGTATATGCTGGAGATGCAACAGAGAAGAAGGTAACTATAAACACATATGGTGGGAGTGTGCAATGATCAAGAATATATGGAAAATAGTATTTAGGGAAACGATAATAGTGATAGACGAATATCTCGAAATGTCACTTGAAACTGCTCTATTCCATATCTTGGAAAAAAAAATACACTTTGATAAAAAATACATCCTTATTCATATAATGTTAGCGACGAAATTGGTGTTCTCCCGATTATGGAGAACTACGAAAACACCAACATGGTCTCAAATAAAAATCCAAACTCAATATCAATATAAAATTGAAAAAAATCTGGCATATTCCCTGGGAAATGGTATTGCTTTCGAACGAAGATGGTCTAAATGGCTAGCACACCATCCGGAGGAATATAGTAATTTTAGCAACCTCGCCAAAAACATTAAATTTTAAAACCTAAGACTTCTGGGAATAATTCAACTGTCAGGACTGGGGCGCTACCCCACACGTGCAGTGTATTAGAAGCACTCTTACATAGCTAGATTACTGGAAAGACCACTAGATAATAATGCACTGCACTTTGCCTTGTCTGTCTTTTTGTAATGATTTTATGTGTAATACATCATACATGTTAAATGTTTGTTTGTCATAAGATAAAAGAAAATGAATAAAGAATAAATTTGTTAACAAAATGTCTTGGTATCCTGAATCATTAGATTTATCTTCTATGGAAGTAAGGGGCCTAACCCAACTTCTAAAAAACTATACAGTTTGTACAATGTAGTAAGGCAGGTAATGTGCTACTGGTATCTCCCATCATTTATTATGTATAGGTGTTTACAAATTATGTTACTTCATTGTACTGGTTTACACGTGGTTTTGCTGCTCTAACAATTATATCTTTATATATTTAGCTTAATTTTATCTTTAATAAGTGAATTTATATTTTGTGCATTTCATTTTTTTTTCACATAAAGGTAACATTCTACATCAAGTAGTGATAGATTACATAAAGGGTTTCCTCTGCAGGCTACATCTCAGCATCTTACCATTTGATTTTCATTTTCTCCCATAGCAATTCAAAACGGATGCGTATCAACAACAAATAGAACTGGAGAGATTAAATCATCAGAAAGAAATGTTACTGAAAAAAGTGACAGATAAGAATGATAAACAGGCTGTGGAAGATTCCTTGAAAGAGCTCAGACTCCTGTGGCAATCCCTAGAGGGTAAAATTATCAACAGACAGGTAAAACTAAATCTGTAATCATTGATTGATAATGTGCATAAAAGAAATGATCAATACACAAATAAAACAAATATGTGTCTACTCTCTTAACACCTGAATCGTAGAAAGTTATTAAATTGTGCACCTTGACTCTGAGGGATATTTCCTATAAAAAAAAAAAGTAGAATGTGTGGTTTGAAACAACCAGTGAGTATATTCATTTAAATCCATTGTGGTCTGGACAGCTGCAGTCTGTCTATATGTGGACATATGTAAACATAGATCAGAAGGAGCTTACATCTTCCACTATATACAAGTGGAACCTTGTGACAGGACGGAGATTGCTTGAAATCTTTTTTACTATTCCATGGTAATTTCATGATGTTTTATTATTGGCTACTCACAGCTGTTAAGAACTATGAACTCTACTGTGTCAATGTAAAATTAAGTCAGAACTATTAAACTATTAAATAGCACAGGAGCTTTCATTCCCATAAATAAAGCACAGATTATTTTATTTATACCCGGAAAAATACATTGAGCTATACCTAGGGAACATGCCTAGTACATTGTTATACAAGTTCATATGTCTATGGCAGGGGTCCTCAAACTTTTTAAACAGGGGGCCAGTTCACTGTCCCTCAGACCGTTGAAGGGCCGGACTATAGTAAAAATAAAAACTATGAAGAAATTCCTATGCACACTGCATATATCTTATTTTGAACAAAACGAGAACAAATACAATATTTAAAGTAAAGTTAAATCAACAAACTTACCAGTATTTCAATGGGAATAGTGTGCCAGTCAGATGCCCAGGAATATTATGCCAGTCAGATGCCCAGGAATATTATGCCAGTCAGATGCCCAGGAATATTATGCCATTCAGATGCCCAGGAATATTATGCCAGTCAGATGCCCAGAAATAATATGCCAGTCAGATGGCCAGGAATAATATGCCAGTCAGATGCAAAGGAATATTATGCCAGTCAGATGCCCAGGAATATGATGCCAGTCAGATGCCCAGGAATATTATGACAGTCAGAGCCCAGGAATATGATGCCATTCAGATGCCCAGGAATATTATGCCAGTCAGATGCCCAGGAATATTTTGCCAGTCAGATGCCCAGGAATATTATGACAGTCAGAGCCCAGGAATATTATGCCATTCAGATGCCCAGGAATATTATGCCAGTCAGATGGCCAGGAATATTTTGCCAGTCAGATGCCCAGGAATATTATGACAGTCAGAGCCCAGGAATATTATGCCAGTCAGAGGCCAGGAATATTATGCCAGTCAGATGCCCAGGAATATTTTGCCAGTCAGATGCCCAGGAATATTATGACAGTCAGAGCCCAGGAATATTATGCCAGTCAGATGCCCAGGAATATTATGCCAGTCAGAGGCCAGGAATATTATGCCAGTCAGAGGCCAGGAATAGTGCTCGTTATCCCTCCCTCCTCCCCCGCTTCCCCATCACTTACCTCCAGCTGCTGTGTCCCCGGACGTCTCGCGCGGTGTCCTCCTGTGGAGGAGGGAAACAGTTACCGGATCCGGATGTGACGTAACGTCACATCCGGTCGCGGTGAATTTTTTTTTTTTTTTTTTTCTTCCTGCAGCCGCATCCTTTGCGGCTGCCAGAAAGAAAAAAAAAAGTAAACGGGGTGGGTGCCGGCAGCACCCCCCGCGGGCCACATAAATGTCCTCGGCGGGCCGCATGTGGCCCGCGGGCCGTAGTTTGAGGACCCCTGGTCTATGGTAACCCATGCCAGCAATATATAGCGTGTTTATTGTTTCCACCTTTAACACATGTATGTGATCCCAAGTTCAATTAGAAAAAAAAAGGAATTTGATGTTATCTTAAAGTTTTCACAAATTAGGAATCCTGTGAGGAATTTTTTTTTAGTACTGATCTTAAATAAGCTGCCTGAGCTGACCCTGTGCCTAATTTGTAAGACAATTGGGTACGTGAAATGAGTATACTACTTGGTAGATTGGGATCTGTCCAGTGATTATTAAGTAGGTAAGAAAGTAATGTATCTGAAGTCCAGAGTCAGGCAGTTTACTTATTTTAACATATCACAATGTGGACAAAGTGGGACACTGAATTATATTCTTTCAAGCATGCTGGAGTGCTGGAATCACAGAAATGGAAGAAGCCATGTTTAAAACATTTCTTTCTGGAATATCATAATGGACCTTGAAAATAGAAGGAAACAAATGGAAATATGATTTTATTTATTGTTTTATTTTACAAAACAGTACGCCTGATGAATGTAGGCTATATGAGAATTAAATAAGAAAGCTTATTTGAAAAAAAAAAATAATTCTTGTTAACCAGCACTTTTTTTTTGCTTATAGCACAAACTGGAAGGAGCACTTTTGGCCTTGGGACCGTTCCAGCATGCACTGGATGAGTTACTGACATGGATGACTCACACTGAGGAACTGCTTAGCGAACAGAAACCCATTGGAGGAGATCCAAAGACTATAGAGATCGAACTTGCCAAGCACCATGTATGTTATTTTACTCTGTGTACCTATTCCCAGGATGTCGTTGTTATTTTTATTTATTTTTGCTCACCCTGTTTTCCTGTTTGGTATTTCAGAATAACTGATATACTTGTATAAAATGCATGTGAGGTGCAGTTTATAAAACTGACGCCAAGTTTATGGGTAAAGAAGTTTTAATATCTAAATGGAAACAAGCACGCTGAGTATTTATGTAAAAAGTTACGGGCTATGTCTGTTTTTTCTTCTACTACCAGAATAATCTCTACATTTTAGGGAAAGCGGCACTTAAAAACAGCAGATATGCACATTTTAAAACAATAATTTAAAGTGGGATTAAACTTTAAAATTGCCGTATTAAAGAGTTTATCTTTAATCACTTTCTATGCCATCGTAAAATATTTGGCTCAAATGCCCATAGGACATCATAGAATGTCCTGTACTTTAACAGCTCCTATCTGTCCCCACAAAGAGCTGAAAGGTTGATCCTGCTTCCGGTGACTGCAGCGGGATGCCACCTGTCAGATGATAAATAAAGATAGATCCGTATCTGCACTCAAGGTGTGTGCAGGTGCCGAGGTCCTGGGGCGCCACCCAAGCCAACAGTGCATAAAAATCAAATAAAGGATCCAGCACTCAGTCAATTGCAGTGGAAAGTTTTATTCAAAACATAGGCAACGTTTCAACCCTGGTGGGGGTTTTTTAAGCCGTGTCAGATGAGGCCACTTTGAGAGGCTAAATGAAAGTGACGCTAAAAGTGAGCGCCAGCACCATGCTGAACTTCTGCACTATTTAGTCAGGGACCTGTAAATATCCTGATTTTGTATCTGTCTATGTGTCCCTGGCTCCCGACCATTCATTACATCATAAATTACTTAACATACAATATTTTGTCCGGAACCTAAAGGGTCTGTAAAGACCGTGAGCTGTTCTCTGACTCTGTATCCATGGCTTCCAATCACTGTGGTTGGGGCCAGGAACAAAATTTTTACATTTTGGTGCATTGGTCCTTAGGTACCCAAGCACCATTGGGCGTGGAGGGGTTAAATTACTTAACTTTTGTCTTGTCCATAAATATTGTGTTCAAACACACATAGGCAGTGATCAGCGTTCACTGCCTATGTGTTAAAGGTGTTGCAATGATGCCTCAATTGCAGCATCATGCAACACCCTCTCTGCCCCCCAGGGAACCACGATCACCCGATGATTAGCATGCTCCTCCAATACAGCGTGCCCAGCAGAGAGCGATGGAAGTGAGAAAACAAAAATCTCTTCCATCGTTCTGAAACTGTTACTTGACTGCCCCTAGAGGCAGTCAGCAACATTGCTGTTAGAAAGAGGGAAAAAAAGGAGACAGCTAACCCTAGATCTAGGGTTAGGGTAACAATTAGGGTTAGGGTTACAGGTGGGTTAGGGCTGGAATTAGGGTTAGTACAAGGGTTAGATTAACGGGTGGGGATATATTTAGGGTTGGGCTCAAAAGGTCACTGTAGAATAAAATGGTTAGGAAACAAAAAAACACTAAAATTGATTATTGCCATTTTACTTGAAATAAAACAGAAAAAAATGGAAACATTGGTCTTTCTAAACTCAGGACAAATATTAGAAATATATAGACAGGTCTTTTTTACCATTTTTAATTGTTTTTAAAATAAATCAGGTCAAAGTAATAAAAAGTTTTTTTATGGCATATTTTCATCATATTTTATATATTTTTTTAATAGTAAATTATATCGTATGATGAAATTAATAGTATCCATTGAAAGCCCAATCCGTCCTTTAAAAAAATATATATAATTTGTGTGGGTGGACTGAACATAAAGAAAGAAATTCACAGTTCAACAAACGTATAATAATGGAATTCTATTCTTCAAGGCACATCAAATGCAGCATAGAACTCTGTCACTAAGGGGTTAAAAGACCAGTAAACATAAAAACAATCACATTCCAAAACATTTGCATTACCGTCTATATAAGACAATATTTCTTTTTTTTACTTAAGAGCAATTTATTTACTATGAAGAAAGTAGATTAAAAAAAATCTAAATTTTAAAATTCTATTTTTCTGTCTTCCATATATTTTTTTTAGGTACTGCAAAATGACGTTCTAGCCCATAAGTCCAGTGTTCAGACAGTTCAGAAAGCAGGTAATGACCTTATTGAATCCAGTGAAGGAGAAGAAGCAAGCAATCTAAAGAGCCGGTTAGAGGCCTTAAGCCAAAGGTGGCAAAAGGTCCTGTATAAAACCGAACAAAGGAGAAAACAATTGGATAATGCACTTTTCCAGGTACAAATTGAAGTATTTGGAGAACACATACTGTCATTTTTTTCTTTGTTTTTGTTTGGTGTTGCCTATAAATGCTCCATCTATACTTATCCTATATGGATGCTGTATGATATTTAAAGTAACATCTTACATATATGGAGTATAGCTTTAATTTTGACCATGTGTACTAGAAGTTTTGGTAAACTTTTTGGTAAATGTTCAGTATGTTGTTACCTGTAAATGGTAAAATGTTCAATGCTTAATTGGAATAATCACTCTTAAAATACACAGCCATTACTCACTTACCATGCATCAGTGGTTTTGCCTGCTGGCTCATCCAGAAGCTTAGTTTTATGTTATGATTTCACCAAGTGTTGTGGTTTGTGGTTTTGGATTAATTAATATGGCTCAAAGGGTTTCAATTATAACTGCTGTGTTAAACTTACATTTTTGTGTGAGGACCCATTCAAAATTGAGACTTTGTTTGTTGTCCCAAGATGGCTGAAGGCCACATGTAACAGTAATTGTTTACACTAATGAAGAGCTCACACTAACACCTTCAATAGCATAATTATTGGTACCATCATGCATTTGTCAACACTTTAAAAGAATACCAATTAGTTTTTTTTAGCATTTAACCACAATTTGACAATGATGTTTAATAAACAATGCTATAAAATATAACAAAATCAACTTAAACAAGTATCTTAAAAATATAAAGTATCTTTAGTACTATATATGTTGTATGTTAAGCAAAGCGACTAGCAAATGACTTTGTCCAAGTGAGCTATACCTAAAGAATAAATATTATAAAATTGATACAAGTTTAGACTTATGGTTCCAGGTAATCTTTATCAATGATGAGCTGCATCTCTGGGTGGATCAGATTAGTTCCTGATGGTTCTGAAGTACGTTACTAGGCCTAAAACCACCACATTTTAGCCTGTCTGGATCGTGGTCCTGCAGGCTGGCTGGATAGTTTGGTCACAACTTCCTTGTGCTTCTATCACTGTGGTATTTAGGGCACTTTGTTCAGTGCTTTGGAAATATTAAGCATTTTCTATTTTATCTGTGTTGCTAAGGTTACATTCCAGGAAATAAAAATACTGATTTATTGAATGTCAAACTTTAAGTTTAATTTATGCCAAACATTTTGCAGCGTTTCTGCAAGACATGGTCATCCTCCTCAGTTTCTCCTGATCTGTCTACAGCCTTTCCCCCCAGCATCCTCTTTGGAACCAATCACAATGCTTCCAATAAGTATAAATATGCACAGTGACAGGTGTGCACAAGCACATAAAAAAATGCATTATTTGGCATAAACCTATGTGAAGAACCATCGGATGTCAGTTGAACTCCCACTGTGTGGAATAGGTATACTTAGTGCTTCCCCTGTTATTTAAAAATGCATTTGTGTACACTGGGTGTTATATATAAATACTCATGCACACTAAAGTGTGGGGAAATCTGCAGTAGATGCTATACATACCAAACCATGATTACGCTATTTTAAATTATATTACAGGGCTGACTCAATTAGCTCCAGTTTTAGGCACCAAAATGTTGCCTCCAAATTGTGGATGTGTTAGGATCACATCCATGCCAATTCGGACATCATAGTGGGTTCAACCCTGATATATTCCAACATCGAATGTGGCATAAATGCACTGAAATGAAGTGGTAGTTTCAGGCCTCCCTGTAGACTTATGTGGGGAGGACTTTGGCTTATCTTGGGCCATTTTGGGAGGACCTTGGCTACTACGAATATAGCCAAAATCCTAACATAGAAGTCAGTTGGCTGACTTTGGCTATAGCTATTTAGTTATTTATTAAGTGCATAAAAATAAGGTAAATTAACATAAAATAACATAAAATATTATATAATTTAAATTTAAAATTGGTTATATTAAAGTAAATATCCTGTTATAATATATAACATTCATATATTATTCTTTTATATAAATATTTGTGTGTTTAAAATATGTTAACTTTAATTGTTTCACACTTTTCTATTGAAATGGGCTTCCGATGCTTTGGTTTGCCCGATCCAAATCCATTTTGTGCCAAATCCGTGTGTGTTGACCCTTTTAAACACTCTGGTATGTGGGTATAGAACCTCCATCCACCAAGGCTGTGGATGTTCTCCCATACTAATCAGACGCTTGATTATATATGGGTCAGGGAGAGAGTGCCGCAACAACTAGGAAGTTTAGAACTGGAACATGCAGCGCAGACTTCCAACATTTGTCGTGACCCTTTGTCTATACACAGGTGTACACAGTGGTAGTGCAAGTATTGGGCAGTATCTCCGTGTTCCTCTTGTTTATATATAACCCCCTCTGTGTTTGTCCATAATGTGAGTTAGAGAAAAAGTTTTTTGTTGTATTCACAAAATATACATGTTTTGAGTTAAACATGTACTCAGTTGCAAACTCTTTAACTAAGTCCATGAATCCACATGACTACATTTGGAACTATATAGTGTTATAGAAAACACATCCGTATCCATTGTCTCGGATACTAACGGCTGCATTATGTTAGGTTACTGACACTTGTTTAATACTTATCTGTGCTCCGTAATACAGGCTCAAGGTTTCCACAGTGAAATTGAAGAAATGCATCAATGGCTGACAGACACTGAACGTCATTTACTGGCTTCCAAACCCGTTGGAGGATTACCAGAAACAGCCAGAGAGCAGCTTAATACTCATCTGGTAAGAATCTCATTTCGCTGGCTCCATTTTTCTACAGAACCAACCAGAGACGTCGACATATTTAATCTCCATCTGCATGTTGTTTAATCATAACTGCCTTTCAGTACTGCACAGAGGATTGTATTTTTTTTTTTTAATTTACACTGATGATAATTTGCATACATTTCTATAGAGTTTTCAAGTCATGGAATAACATTATCTATGCAAATAATTTCCTATTTTACCTGCACAACAATAATTTCTGCTTATGACATATATTTAGCATGATTAATACCTAACAACCATAGAGTCTAATAAAAAGGGGAAGTCAGTAACGAGTATCATTGTACGACAGGAAAAAATATAGTATTCAAAATGTTTGCAGACTGATAAATTAGATTATATAAGCTATAAACCAGGCATTTACAGTGCTATTATAGTGGACTGATGACATTTACTGTCTCTATCAATGAAACTACCACTTGGAGTTCAAGGACATTATAGGGCTTGAGTAAATATATGTAGAGTAATGTTAGGTAAAACATGAGGGATGGAGCAAGACTGAGTTAAATGTTACCCCGGAAAACATTGAATGAGATCTGAAAGTTTGATTGGCAAATTGGAGTTTGGTGACACATCGAGGAACTAGAAAGTTGTGAACGACAAGAGGTACATGCAAGATGACATCACCAGACATATTTATTTGAACCAATTATTTGTTAGTCGTACAGGAAGCAGTCACACTTATTTATTTATGTGTGTTGCAGCATTTCCATTTTTGAAATTACTAATTTGCTGTTGGGTCCGATCCGACACTTGTAGAGTAGAGTGTAGAGTATTTTCATAGTTTATATTGCAGTTCATTACTTGCAACTAATTGACACATATATTTAAACTCAGAAGTGTATGAAGCTAGGTCTTAGCACCTAGAATTGTATCTTGGTCGAGATGAATGTGGGGAGAGAGAAGAGAATTTCAAAGAGAAACTATTAAAGGAGGATAGAGACATGTATCCTGATATAGGGACATTAGCACTGGAATGGTGTCATTACATTAAAAGGAAAGAAGGTGAACCATAGACAGCTAGCAATATACAGAAAATAGAACAATTATTTCAAGAGTGACACTGGTTTATATTTTTGTACCTTCTTAAACAAACTCTAAACTAGCATGACAGTTTGTTATGAGTGAAGTGCATCAAATAAGTGCATTAGAAAAGTCTCCAGTACTTTTAAGAGTCTCCAAAAAAGGCCTTCCCAGACGGTATGAGTCATAAAGGTTCCAGGAAGCTGGACAATTTATGATTTGAAAGTTAGGTTTCCACAGATAAACACTTTGTTTCTGGGGCCTGCACTCACTCTTCCACCAGTAAATCTAAATTGCCACGTTAGATGTGTTCTTCATATATTAGACACATTCAGATTAACATTCAGTTTTAATTAAAGAGTAACGCCAGCACCAGCAGATACAACATTTCATAAGGGGACACTGCAGATAGGAAGGGAATTAAAAAAAAATAGCAATGGTTTCCTGGTTATTAAGACTAAAATCATATATTACGTTGTTGAAATAATACTGATTTGTATTCTCCAGGCGGGGCCCAAGAGTTATACAACTTTGTTCTTTGACCTCTTTGTTTGGATTTCCTTTTGGTCCTATTTAATTAAACTTCCACTCACTCTAACCCCCATGCTGTTACTTGACATCATGTACAGTAAAAAACAACACGGGAAGACTATTCACAAAGTAAACATGTGCTGAGCAAGAATATAAGCAATCTAACAAAACAGAGGAGGACATTGTGTGTACAATAGTATTTTGTAATATGTTTGTTTGTGAGCTGTATCTTACTGTTCATTAAATGATCATGTTAGTATTCTGTTATTCTACTGAGAACTGTTAAAGTAGGAGTTCAGTAAAGTGTGGATTTCAAGTATTAACTAGCTTAGCAGGATTTTTTGGGATGGGAAAAATGCTCAGTAAGAGATCTATTTATTTTTCTAGGAACTATGTGCTGCTTTTGAAGCTAAAGAATGTGTGTACAAGAGCCTAATGCTTAAAAATCAACAAATTATGGAAAGATGCATTGATGACCCAGACGCAAATGTAGATCAAGACATTACTAACTTGAAAGAAAAATGGGAGTCTGTGGAAACAAAGCTTGGTGAACAAAAGGTAAGTCGTGGTCCCAGGAGGGCTGAAATATGGTGGAATACAAAGAGATAAAAGTACAATTTTTAGACATAAATTGGTTTACAATGTTACGGTCTGTCGTGGGGTTAGTAACCTGTGCCAAATAAAGACATCTCTAATTGTATCATACTAAAACCTATATTGTTGGTGAAGTATGAGGAGTGAATATGAGAACCTAAACTATGAAGAACTGTTCAGAATGGCAAATCCCCATTCATTTTTTAACATCATTCATCACACATGCAAGTTTTTATAGCTTGTTGGCCTTTTAAAAAAACAACAAAAATAAAGTAGGCTTGCCAATAGTTACACCCCACATTGTAACCCAAAGCAGTTAGCTAGACTTTACTTGTGAGTGGTGGCTTACTTATAGGCCTCTTTCACTCAGTTTCCTTTGTCACCTTCTTCTTTCCCGTTTAGTTGCCTTTGGGTGTATGGGCAGTATGTTATATACTCACTCACTCAAACTTAGTCAGTGCTGCCTGATGTCTCTGGCAAACTGTATTTACATAATAGGGATTCAGGGTGGTTAAAGGAAACTTGGTTTGGGGGTGGGAGGTGTACCATCCTGGGTGCCAAATAAGTTATGTAAACCCCTGCTTATAAGGTAAGGGTAAACTGTTAATATAGTAGGAGGAACCCATCAACAAGAAATTCCTTAGCATGACAATCAGGGGCGTTGCTAGGTCTCCAAAAGATCCGGGGATAGAAGTGCAGTAAATAAGCTCACATGCTTAGGCGGCATACAGACTGATATAATTGACGCCAATGAACAATAGGTATATATGGGTATATATCAGGGCTCAACCAATCCCGGGCACCAGGAAATTATACCTGGCGCCTGGTTATTGTTGTCCCTGCCTGGTGCCCTCACCGCTGGGATCATTTTATTTATTTATTTATCCAGCGGAGCACGAGGGAGCAGTGTGAGCACCGGCTGCACAGTCCTATAGTGTCCGAGCGCTGAGTGTGCTCAGCAGGGCTAGAAACAACAGCAGGGCACAGACCAGGCTAGAATGAGGTATAGCAGCCAGGAGGGGGACATATTGATAGATACACTTTTTTTTATCGTAAACAACAACAAAATTGCTGACTTGTGTGTAAGTGTGTGTGACTGACAGTGTGTGTGTGTGTATGTATGTATGTATGACTGACTGCATGTGTGTGTTTATGTGACTGATTGTGTGTTTATGTGACTGACTGTGTGTATGTCTGCCTGTGATCGACTGTATGTGTCTGTGACTGATTGTATGTGTTTGTCTGTCTGTTACTGACTGTGTGTGTGTGTCTGTGACTGACTGTATGTGTGACTGACTGTATGTCTGTCTGTGACTGACTCCACACACATGGATTCTGCCATGCAGACAAAAAAAAAGGGGTCAAAAACCTACTACCAACCTCATAAAAGAGAGAAGTGCAGGGAACTGAGATGGGAATTCAACGGAATGGGAGAATTTTTCCAACTCTGCTATGGGTTTAATACTATAACGAGGTACATGGGATTTTTAATGCCATGCTTATGGACTTTTATTGTCATGAATATAAAGACTATATAAATAAAGATGAATCACTATTATTTATATTGAATGTGATAATCAAGTGTGAAAATAAAAATAATATGAGATGATAACATTGTTTCACATTTGATTATCACATTCAATATGAATAATAGTAATTAATCACATTTTCTCCTAGTAATATCACTGGGATTCACACTCTGCCACTCACACACACTCATAATTCTGCTGCTCACACTTATACTCTCACACACTCTGCCACTCACACAAAGATACGCGCACACTCATAACTCTGCCACTCACGCTTACACTCACTCACACACTTACATTCCGCCACTCACACACATAACTCTGCCACTCACATTTACTCTCTTCCACTCACACCCACTTACACTCTGCCACTCACATACATACACATGCACACTTATAACTCTGCCACGCACACTTACACTCACTCACACACTCTCTTCCAAACACTCACACATACACGTGCACACTCATAACTCTGCCACTCACACCCACTTACACTCTGCCACTTACATACATACACATACACACTCATAACTCTGCCACTCTCACCCACTTATATTCTGCCACTTACATACATACACATTCACACTCATAACTGCCACTCTCTCTTACACTCTGCCAGACTCACATTCAAAGCTGGAGGGGGCAGAGTTGTGCCACTGATTACAATTAAGCATGCTCACCTATACAGAAAAGAATATGAAGGCCAACATGTGCTGTCATACTTTATGTTAATTCTGCTAAAATACTAACATTATGGGTTTATATTGCTGTTCCTTCTTTTTTGTATTAAAATACTATTCTCCTCTTTTTTTTTTTCTTTCAGATAAAACTTGAAGAAGCTCTCAATTTGGCAACTGGATTTCATAATTCACTTCAAGACTTTATTAACTGGCTTACTCAAGCAGAACAGACACTGACTATGGCTTCCCCACCAAGTCTTATATTGGACACTGTTCTTTTCCAAATTGATGAACATAAGGTCAGTTGGCTCTATATATTGAATTTGATTACAGTCGTTAGTAATGTTGTATACTTTGTACAACATATCTTGTTTTTGTGCCATTATTTAGTACATGTAGGACAGCAATGGACACATCTAGTCTCTGATTTATTTTGATTCTAGCTTGATAGTAGCTGTTTTATTTCATTGGTACACAAACAAAAGGTATACTGCCAAATGAGAGGATGATCATTTCATTGCAGACATTTAAACTGTTTAATTCACAGTAAATGTTTTATCATTTCATTTTAGGTGTTTGTGACAGAGGTGAATTCTCACCGCGATCAGATTATGGAGCTGGACAAAACTGGAACTCACTTGAAATATTTCAGCCAAAAACAGGATGTTGTATTAATTAAAAACCTGTTGATCAGTGTACAGAATCGATGGGAAAATGTGGTACAGCGCTCATTAGAAAAAGGACGGGCTTTGGATGATGCTCGGAAAAGGTCTAAACAGGTACAGTACAGTTTCAAGAGCTTTACAAGACTCCATACAGTATAGAGATGTAAACAATGGGAACTCTATCTTAGATGTGAAACATGAGCCCCAGTATTATTTTTTTGTGCACGTTGAGCTTCTTGCTTTGTACAGTTACTGACAGTGGGATCAAATAATGTCACACTTTCTTATAGCATAGCTGTAGCGGTATTTTCACTATGATACTTTTAAACATCTCAACCCAAAGGAAAGGAAGGTAAAAGGAGGCTGATATAAAATTGTATAACTCCCACACATGTTTAGTATTATCAGGTGTGCACCTTACTAGGCCCATGCAGTCAGATAAGTGAAAGTATAAGAATAAGTGGAACTGTTTTATTTTCCAGTTTCATGAAGCTTTTGACAAACTTATGGAATGGCTTGAAGAATCTGAGCAATCCTTGGATTCGGAACTGGAGATTGCAAATGATCCTGATAAAATCAAGACACAGTTAACAATGCATAAGGTGAGTCATATATATATTTATTTTGTCATATGTTTATGATGAAATGGAAGGTGTGTGCATAGATACAGACAACACTTATCCATATTATATTAATAACAGATCATGACATACAACGTCATCTGATGTTTACAAATACCTTATTTGTGTTTAACCAGTTTATACACCTGTGGTTTAAGTGCTTCTGTAGTTTCTGTAGATATAATATGTTCTGTAATCCCCTTTGACAACTGAGCAATAATTTATGCATTAAAACGTTTTCAAAGATAGAACCTCTCTAATGTTAAAGTAAAATGTTACATATTTTTCAGAACGGAAATATAATTGTGACAATCATTAATACATTAAATGTGGAAGGATTAAAACATAACATCAGGCTCAGTCATTTTCAGATGACATAGAAACATGTATGCCATCTGAACCAAGGTTCCTGCTGCCCACAGTCTGAGAATAAACAAGTGCATATCGCTTGTGGATGCTTATGTCTTACATACCACTCAGATCTTCACTCAACACTATTTTTCCCACCATTCAGCATTGAAGATTGTGGAGATTTAGGACGGTTTAAGGGTGCTGCTACTTTTTATAATTGGGCTATTTAAACTAATGATCATAATTGAGGTTTAGCAATGCAAGTGAAATTACGTCATTTAACTTAAATGGAAAATAAAAAACTGCTTCCCTGAAAGACATTTCACTTACATTTAAACAAATTGTGTGGAGGTTTGGTTTCTATAGGGGATATGTATGAAAGTTCTGCAGAGCACAGCATCAGGCTGTGGTCAAAACTGGTGCAATCATCACATATGTCTAATTTACTACAATTGCATCTTTTTTTTTATTAATCCCAGTACTTTGCAGTGGATTTGGCATAGAGCAGGGGTTTCCAAGTTTTTTCTGTGGTGGGCCACTTCATCAAAAATATATGTGAGATTCCACAGCAATAAAACACAGACATACAAAAATACAGAGAGTCACGCTTACACAGAGTCACACTGACACACACTTACACACAGAGTCACACTGACACATACACACAGAGTCACACTGACACATACACACAGAGTCAAACTGACACACACACTTAAATACAGTCACACTTGCACACACACACTTGCTTACACACAGTACTTGCCCAACCACACAGTTTTCTTTGTTTTTGAACGGTGCTGCGATCTTCAGATCCTCCTCCACTTTTCCCTCTTCCACACTGACACACACTTACAAACATACACACACTTACATACAGATCCACACTGACACACACTTACACACAGACCCACATTTACACACACTTACATACAAATCCACACTGACACACACTTACATACAGATCCACACTTACATACATATCCACACTGACATACAGATCCACACTGACACACACTTACATACAGATCCACACTGACACACACTTACATACAGATTCACACTGACACACACTTACATACAGATTCACACTGACACACACTTACATACAGATCCACACTGACACACACTTACATAAAGATCCACACTGACATACAGATCCATACAGATCCACACTGACATACAGATCCACACTGACATACAGATCCACACTGACACCCTCTTACATACAGATCCACACTGACATACAGATCCACACTGACACACACTTACATACAGATCCATTCAGATTCACACTGACACATACTTACATACAGTCACACTTGCATACACATGGTACCTGCCCAACCACACTGTTTTTATTTTTTCTCCTTTTTGATCAGGGCTTCTCCGCTTTACAATTCATGCAGTACATGCTGCTTGCCTGCTTCTCCCCTCCCTCTGACCCTTCTGTTGACCTCACGTGCAGGGTAGAGGAGGGGTTAAGCGCACAGGACTGAGGAGCTATGTGCAGGGAACTTTGTTCCCTGACACTCCCTCCTGTGCGGCCAGCAGTTGGAGGTGCGGCTACTGCTGCTGAGCTCACGCGGCCACATCTCGCTGCCAAGGCCACACGTTGGATGCCCTGGCATACAGGTTCTCCACAACTTTTTAAATGCATTTGTACATTCATTTTCTTATTCATGTAAGAGAGAATTTCAGGGAACTGAGAAGGGAATTTTTTTAGGATTAAAGACCAATTAAACATTCTTAACTCTTAAGGGTTAAAAAAAATGTCCTCCATCTGCTACGTAAACCCTATGTGTGTCAGTACGCACACAGGGAATTAAAGCTCCGATCAGAGAGCACACAACCCCCCGGAAATACACGAGATACGTTGTGCCCCTGAGTGACAGGCGTGCTCCGGACAGTGACACGATACGCCCCTGGTTGACATGCTGAACATTGTAGGAATTGTATTTCATAGTAATGATAGCTCACTTGTTTTCAGTGAGATACATTTACACAGGAGGCTGTGAACATGCTGTCTAAATGCTGTTTCTTTTATTATTTGATTGTAAATGGGATTCATGTTCTTCTCATAAACTGTGGTGACAGTAGAACTAAATTCATTTATAGTAGCTGGAAGTTCAGATGACTTGCTGGAGTCTGGTAAAATGAAAGAACCAAATGTACTCTTTATAAACCACAAAACTCTTTTTTTTTTTATTTCTTCCTATTTAACCTGTGGTCAGTGTATAAGCTGAAGGATGAGTCTGGAATGTTCATTTTTACAAGGCCTTACTACCTCTGATGATCTGCCAATCCCTTAAGTAACATGCTTTAGAGTAATTCTTTTCTGGCACTCACTTAAGCTAGCTAATATGTAATCTGTACTACATCTCTCTGCACACAACAGCAACACATGGATTTGGAAGATATATACATTATGAACAAAAGTTTCCGTCCGAAGACACTAAGATGAAGTATCACCATTTTGTATTCTTTATCATGATTTAGACAGTTTTTGAATATATTGTTCCAATTGTTTTTTGATGTTAAATATATCTGTCTCATATTCCCTGCGGTAGAGAGGATTACCAACTCTCTTTTCTAACATTTGTTATGTGACTGTCTGCTTTACCATATGTGTTTTAATCAGAGTAAAGAGGTGTGCGGTGGCGTTAATTTAATAGAGCATTTATTGCAATCCTTAGGAATTTCAGAAAACATTGGGAGCCAAACATTCAGTGTATGACACTACCGCACGCAGTGGGCGATCACTGAAAGAGAAAGCATCTCTGACCGATGATATACAGAAGTTAGATTATATGCTTAGTGAAATAAGAGACAGATGGGACACCGTTTGCGGGAAATCAGTGGAAAGGTATTGAGCACTTTATTTTTTTTACACTATATATGTTTTCCAAGGGGCAAAGTGAACCTGTCATCCACAAAATCTGTGATCTCAAAACTGGGATGTCCGATGAGAAACGGGACAGTTCGAAGAAAAAATCGAGAAATTCAATGTTTGTGTCTTTAGGACATATTGAAAAAAAAATCTTCCTGGTATTGCACTATAAAGAATCCCTTTTTACTAAATATGTCGGGAATGCAGCAGAAATTCTACAAAACCAGTATTTCTAAATCTAAATTTTTTAATTGTGGCATGACTACAAGTCAAGTTATGAAATAATAGTTTGATAATGAGCATTCTAGTTCCATAAACGTTGCTCATTTATACCTGACATAAGGAATTTATAGAAATGTATGTATTTGCAGGCAGTTCTATTACTAATAAAAACTGTCCATTATTGAATCATTTTGATCACATAACTCACTTGTGTAGTTTATTAAATGAAACAAGGCTGAACTTACATTTTTAAAAAAATTGTTTTATCAAGTGTTTATATCCACTTACTAGTCCGCTTTTGTTACTTCCCAGGCAAAACAAACTAGAGGAAGCGCTATTATTTTCCGGCCAGTTTACCGACGCTCTACAGGCTCTTATTGATTGGCTTTATAGAGTGGAGCCTCAGATGGCAGAAGATCAGCCCGTACATGGCGACATTGATGTTGTGATGAACCTAATAGACAACCACAAGGTAAATAGCATATACATGATAACAGTGTTTTGACAGACATTTTGCACCATGACTTTAATTAACTTATAACTTGGGAAACGAACAATGAAGAGACGTGAAAATAGTTGTTTTGACTTAGAAATTCCAACATGAATAAGCTGATCAAATTTCATGATTCTAATGTTCAGCATTCAAGACATTTCCCTGCTTCAGACAAAGAAACAGACACAAAGATTTTCTGTGTTATATTTAAGATCCTTATATGTCATGAAGCCAAATGATAGCTTGAAGTTAGCAACTTAAAAATAACTCCATAAAATATAAAATGGCAAATTAATATAAAATTATCTGCAAAAAATAAACATTTAATATGCACATCAGAAAACGTTCAATATGTGTATAAATAGAAAATTGCTCAAAGTTCTGTATGTAATCCAAAGTATCTACATGCAAATATTTAAAGTGCATCCAGACCAGTTTTGTCGAAATAAACATATATAAAGCAGAAAAGTAGAACGCAAGGCATCCCTGCTGCATAGTCCTATTTGTAGTTAACCAATATGTTCTAACCTAACATTAGAACATATTGGTTAACTACAGATAAGACTATGAATGTGGCCAGAGAAATTAGCCCCTCTAAACTTATTCATTTAGGATTTGTGATGTCCCTGACAGGGCTGTGCTTCCTCCTTCTACCTTCCTATAGTGTGAAGGGCTAATTTCGCTGTCCACCTCAGAGAAGAAGCAGCATACTGCTAAACCAGGGCAGGGATAGGAAAAATGTCTGTATAAGGCCACCTGTGTCTGTGGCAAGAAGGTCCAAAACTTCCTCTTACAAAGTCCAGTAAATGTCCAGCACAAACAGTATTGGTGGCTCTGTTACCCTGACCACAGGTGTGACTATGCTCACCATCCATACAGGAGAACTGTTGGTGTTTGGTGCCCCAGTGCACAATAAATACGCTCAGTATTTGTAGCTTGCTGTGTTTGGGTCCTATTCTCAAATGTTTTGAAGCAAATTGAAATTTCTTGCTATTTGAAGAACAATTAAACTCCAGAATCAGTTTTTTGTATGTTTATTGGCATTTCTTTTTAATAAATAGTTTATAAGAGTACTTTAATTAAGTACCATTAATTAAAGACCATAGTCTTTATTCAGCAAACAAAGACTAAGAAGAAATCATACACTGAAGCTGTTACATCTCAATAACAAACCTCCCTTGATTGGTGTGTGACGTCTGATACAGAACAGACAGATTCAAGGGACAAATGTGTTTTAATCTATTTATTGGCTTGTAGTTCTGCTAACACAAATTCTAGATCATTTTTTGTACATAGTACCAGCATTGTAGGAGATAGAGTCCTTTTCACAATAATTGAAGCTCATGATTGGAGTGATCTGCAAAGGATTAGAAACAAGAAAAAAAACTGTCCTAAATTATGTATAATAAATGGCAAGAAACCAGCTGCCATGCCTGTCAACAATTGGTATCTTACTTTCCATAAACAGGGCAGTGCCATTGGAAAAAGTCCATCATTACTGAAATGAGGAGTCCGGCTTCTTTGTTTTCTCAGGAAGATTTTTTAAAATATCTTGGGAATCTACATGGTCGTGCCGCAATAACTTCGAGATCTGCCCTTTTCAGATGCATTTGAATTGTAGAATGAACGTGTCCATCATGTACATTGCTAGCTAGAGTTTTTTCATGCACAACTGCAGGAGTTATATTTCAATTCTCAGTGTATATGCATCGGATATCCTCATCCAATTCTGTGGAGCATTTGCATTCTGTGCAAGCAAGTTGTATGTGCAGAATATTTTCAGCCTAGCGAAGTTAAGGAATAAAAAAAATTTTTTTTATTTTTTTTTACACAGCCAGATATAAAAGAAATTATATGTTGAAGTGTGCATCAAAAAAAAAGGGGTGGGGGGTGGGGGTGGTGAATCAACGCAAAAAAGTGTGCCTGGAGTTGCGGTTAAGTGTCTAGAGTTATACGGTACTAACCATTTTTTCTCAGCTATAAAGCAGGTAATAGGGATTTTATTTAACAATGATGATTGTTTAAATAAATGATACAAGCTAATTAATAATAACATTATATTTTATTTATATCAGTGTATAGCTCTTCAAGTATGATCATTTTTATATAGTGTTATAAAATGTCTTCTATGACTATACATCTGATCTTCAGAAGATTGCTTAACACATTATCTTTCCAGCATAGCCGACAATGACATGTTAGTTGTCCCCACAGTCAATCCTTATTTCATTATGTAATAATAAAACTTGCCGTGATTGAAAAGTGTTTCCTAGTTGACATGTCCCGACTCGCATTGAACTAAACTGTAAAATCTCACAGTTTTTTCATTGGTTTTCTCTTTAGGTCTTTCAAAAAGAGTTGGGGAAGAGGAGCAGCAGTATACAGGCCCTAAAACGTTCTGCACGGGAACTGATTGAGGGAAGAGGTGATGACTCTTCTTGGGTGAAAGCCCAAATACAAGAGTTGAGCACTCGCTGGGATTCAGTGTGCACTTTATCTGTGTCCAAACAAATTCGACTGGAAGAAGCCCTGAGTCAGGTGAATTGAAATAGGACCTTTTGATGACCCCATACTTATCTTCTCACAAATACTCAGAGATTTGATTTTAGTTATGAAACTAGGTAAAGGAGTATTTTTGTATCAAATATGTTAACATCTGTGGTTGACAGCTGTGTACTTCATGAGACCAACTTACAACAAGTTTTTTCACCCCTTTGTGACAAGAATTTTTTGAAATCTTTTTACCCTTTGTGGCATTTACTGTTTAACATTTCTGCAGTGTTTGTGTCTAGCAGAAAATGGCTTTTTTTTTCTCATCATATCATATAATTTACTATTAGAAAAATCTTAAAATATATTGAAAAATGTGAAAAAAAAATCTTACTTTGACCTGAAAAATCTTTTACACAAAACAACGCTTGTCTAAATAGTTTATAATATTTTTCCATAATTTAGAAATATCTCATGTTTACATGTTTTTCTGTTGTTTTTTGCAAGTTATTTGGCAGTAACTGAAAGTATTTTTTTTTTTTTGTTTCCTAACCATTTTCTACTATAGTGACTTTTAACCCCAACCCTAATCATCACCCTAACCCTAAAGCTAACCCTAGCACTAACCATAATTCTAACCTTAACTCATCTGTAACGCTAAGTGCAACCGTAACCCTAAGCCTCGATAATGGGGTTAATTTAAATCCATGGTGAGTTTGGACTCTTTTTTTTGTCTGCAATGTTGCTGACTGCCTCTAGAGGCAGTTTAGCAACAGAGAGAACAAAGTGATCTTTCATTACTTCTGGAGCCCTTACTGGATACAGGTCAGTGCCATACTGGAGGGGCAGGCCACCATCCAATATGACATCTCTCTCTGTGGAGTGATTGCCGTGCCCTGGGGGCTAATTGTGGCGTTGCTTGATGTCTCGATGTTGAGGCATCATGGCAACAAGCATATGCAGGATTCACCCTGTTATGGGTTGGCCTGATATAATACGCTTATTTTTATAAAACGTATACTAACAATTTATATCATCATTAGAACGTTTATAGCATTTCTAAATACAGGGAGTGCAGAATTATTAGGCAAGTTGTATTTTTGAGGATTAATTTTATTATTGAACAACAACCATGTTCTCAATGAACCCAAAAAACTCATTAATATCAAAGCTGAATATTTTTGGAAGTAGTTTTTAGTTTGTTTTTAGTTTTAGCTATTTTAGGGGGATATCTGTGTGTGCAGGTGACTATTACTGTGCATAATTATTAGGCAACTTAACAAAAAACAAATATATACCCATTTCAATTATTTATTTTTACCAGTGAAACCAATATAACATCTCAACATTCACAAATATACATTTCTGACATTCAAAAAAAAAAATCAGTGACCAATATAGCCACCTTTCTTTGCAAGGACACTCAAAAGCCTGCCATCCATGGATTCTGTCAGTGTTTTGATCTGTTCACCATCAACATTGCGTGCAGCAGCAACCACAGCCTCCCAGACACTGTTCAGAGAGGTGTACTGTTTTCCCTCCTTGTAAATCTCACATTTGATGATGGACCACAGGTTCTCAATGGGGTTCAGATCAGGTGAACAAGGAGGCCATGTCATTAGATTTTCGTCTTGTATACCCTTTCTTGCCAGCCACGCTGTGGAGTACTTGGACGCGTGTGATGGAGCATTGTCCTGCATGAAAATCATGTTTGTATGTTCTTGAAGGATGCAGACTTCTTCCTGTACCACTGCTTGAAGAAGATGTCTTCCAGGAACTGGCAGTAGGACTGGGAGTTGAGCTTGACTCCATCCTCAACCCGAAAAGGCCCCACAAGCTCATCTTTGATGATACCAGCCCAAACCAGTACTCCACCTCCATCTTGCTGGCGTCTGAGTCGGACTGGAGCTCTCTGCCCTTTACCAATCCAGCCACGGGCCCATCCATCTGGCCCATCAAGACTCACTCTCATTTCATCAGTCCATAAAACCTTAGAAAAATCAGTCTTGAGATATTTCTTGGCCCAGTCTTGACGTTTCAGCTTGTGTGTCTTGTTCAGTGGTGGTCGTCTTTCAGCCTTTCTTACCTTGGCCATGTCTCTGAGTATTGCACACCTTGTGCTTTTGGGCACTCCAGTGATGTTGCAGCTCTGAAATATGGCCAAACTGGTGGCAAGTGGCATCGTGGCAGCTGCACGCTTGACTTTTCTCAGTTCATGGGCAGTTATTTTGCGCCTTGGTTTTTCCACACGCTTCTTGCGACCCTGTTGACTATTTTGAATGAAACGCTTGATTGTTCGATGATCACGCTTCAGAAGCTTTGCAATTTTAAGAGTGCTGCATCCCTCTGCAAGATATCTCACTATTTTTGACTTTTCTGAGCCTGTCAAGTCCTTCTTTTGACCCATTTTGCCAAAGGAAAGGAAGTTGCCTAATAATTATGCACACCTGATATAGGGTGTTGATGTCATTAGACCACACCCCTTCTCATTACAGAGATGCACATCACCTAATATGCTTAATTGGTAGTAGGCTTTTGAGCAGATACAGCTTGGAGTAAGACAACATGCATAAAGAGGATGATGTGGTCAAAATACTAATTTGCCTAATAATTCTGCACTCCCTGTATAGCTAGTGTTTTGCAATATAACTTTCATAAACCGTCTAACTTAAAATAATGCCATTTTAAAATGTGCTTTGCTTATGAAATAGACTCTTAAAATCATCCAAATGTTTTCAGGCCTACTGGAGCTATGATGAGAAAATGAGCCATCTGTTATACAAGAAGATTGCGGCATGAGCATTTTTAATACAGAGTTAATTGTATTACACATTTTTCTTTTTTAGAGAAGGCATCTTACTTTGTTTTTTTACCCAATAGCCTTGGTCTCAAGATGCTTTGCTTCTATTTTAGGCAGAGGGATTTCATTCTGCAGTACATGTTCTTTTGGAGTGGCTAGCAGAGGCAGAACAGACCCTGAGATTCCACGGCCTTCTTCCTGATGACGAAGAGTCATTGAGATCACTCATAGAACAGCATAAGGTGAGCAAGTAAAACTCTTTATAGTTTCCAGATCAGTGTTGTCCAAATTGATTGTGTTTAGAGTCTCATACAAATGACAGTTTGACTTGGTGAACAAATTTGGTAAATTAATCATCTAATGGTAGTGCAAACCTCCCAACTTTGCCCCCTGGCGAATCGGACACCGGGGGCGGGCCACATTGGGCGGAGTCTGGGGAGTGGGGTGTCAGTTCTCACCCATATTTGATCCTGGCTTCTGAAGCCAGGATCGCTACTGCGCATGCGCACAATTCCGCTCATGCCCAGTAATCATTGTCCGGGTCTCTGGGACACCGGAGAATGCGAACAGGACTGCGTGATTGCGGTCCTGAGTCGCGCTGTCTCACTGAGCTCTACCTCTGTCCGAAAAAGCGGGACAGCAAGACATGGCTCCCAAAGCAGGACTGTCCCGCGCAAAGCAGGACAGTTGGGAGGTATGGTAGTGAACCTTCTTAGGCAGAATGGGAACTGAATACTTATGTATTCAAAACACTAAATGTGAATAAAATATGCAGTAAGTGATAATTAAAAAAAAGGATTGAACTTTACCAACCCCTAATAGAACAAGATAACGAAATACAGAAGCGTCCTATTCTTCAGAGTGTTGCCACACCATGTATAGATAATAAACTTTAGTTTGTAATGAATCTGGTGATGAGGAAAAAACAAATCATAAAAAATGGACAGCGCTGATCAGTCTAAATAAAATGTAAAAAAAATAGCAAATACCAATAAAATTTATGGGCTATAAAAATATTTCATACAAATAAGTAATAAAAAAAATACATATATTTAAATATACATAAAACAAAATTACATATATAACCTTAAGTAATTGTTGCCTGTCTGTTTTGTGTTTTTATATGTGTCATTTTGTTTTATGTATATTTAAAAACATGTATTTTTCTATTACTTATATGTATCAAAGATTCTTTCTTGCCCAATAATGTTATCCGTATTTTTAATTTTATTTAGACTAATTAGCGCTGTCCATTTTTTATGAAAAGAAAACAATTCTCTACAAATAGATGCTCACCAGATACCCTTCTGAAATACAGTGAATTTCTTAGCTATACTACAAACTTACCAAACCAGCTTAAGTGCAGCCCTTATGTTGGTCTTTTCCACATTTTTACTGGCACTACTGGTATAATTAAAAAAAAATGGGGTCATTTTGTACACTGTTAAAACAATGAAATGTCATAGCAACTATGGATTTTTATGAGAGTTATATAAAAGCCCCTCTGAGCTTTCAGTATACAAGTAATATCATGCTTGGATTCACAAGTAAAATACCTAGAGCACAAGTTAAAAAACAACTTGGTTCTGCACATGAGAACATAAACACCAGCAATAAAAAGATCAACTGCTTCCAAGAGGGCTTTATTAGGCAAAAGCATTTTACATGACGATATGCATGATGTTTATTTTGGATGTGAAACACAAACTGGAAAGAAAATAGAAGTGTTACTTGGACAGATGGGAAGAGGTCATTTTCATGTGAAATTCTTCAAGTGCTGATGTTATCTGCATACTTACAGCTTGGACAGGTGACTGCTGCAATACATTGCTCATGTATTTTATTCAATTATAACCTATATGCCTTCCAAAATCCTCAGTGTTTTTACAGAGGGTTTATTTGCACTGCAAAATATTATTTTTATTATAAATTACAGACATAAGGAAGATAGAAAGGTAATCCATGCTTGCAAAGTACAATTCTGGAGCTGCATATATATATATATTTGTGTGAAGGGCTCATGATAGTACAGAAGATACAAACGCTGGTAAGAGAGGGATGGTATTAAAAGAGCAAGTCGGTTGTGGTGTGCCGGAACCGACGATGAGGTAGGCCTGTAAATAAAGAGGGCCCACCAAGAGAAATGTAAGAGAAAAGGAGTTAATAATGAGGAGTGGGTGGGAGGGTGATGCAGCGCTGACCTCGAACGGTATGGAGCCAGGTAAGGGGTGTCCCTTAAATAGGGAGAAGGTGAGTCATACGCCCCTCCCACAATTACAGGCCAAAAGGCCTTAATACTTGTGTGAAGGGCTCATGATAGTACAGAAGATACAAACGCTGGTAAGAGAGGGATGGTATTAAAAGAGCAAGTCGGTTGTGGTGTGCCGGAACCGACGATGAGGTAGGCCTGTAAATAAAGAGGGCAAAAGTAGAAAATCAAATTTATTACGAAACGAGCAGAATACATATTTTAACCAGACATGTCTTGAAAGGCATTTCTAACTTCTTGTACCGGGTTAGGTATGTATCTAGCGTATGCAGAAGACTTCCAGCGCCCTAGTGACTTGATAACATGAACTGGAATGTTTGCACTGGACGCTGTGGAGGCCGCTCCTATGCGGAAGGAGTGGCCCGAATAGTTAGCTGATTTTAGGCCTAGTTGAGTGAGTAGAGACCTGACGTGGGTCATAAATGTGGTGGTAGTGAGTACCGAACCTTGTAGACAGAAAAGTGGCTGAGAAGGTGATGCTTTGACAAGCTGGGTATATGTGTCCAGTAATGTGACGGGGCACCACTCGTTGTGGGTAGGATAGTATCTAACCTCTACCCGAGGTGCATGTTGATTGGTTTTGGAGTGATGCAGAGCCAAGATATAGTAATCCATGTGTTTCGTCAAGTGTGAGTGAAGCAGAATGTGAGTGGATTGGGTTGTGTTGATGGCGGTAAATTCTCTTGGTCTCAAAAACCCATAAAAAGCCACGTATATGGCGGTTTTTATAACAAGGTTTGTGTTGTTGGCAAAGGGATTTAAATCTAGAAGGCTGGATAAATCTTTGAAAATATTGAAGTCTATGGGAAGCCTTTGCGCAGTACGTGGGGGTTCAGATCTCTGAATACCCCTGAGGATGTTCTTGATCTGGTAGGAGGACATGAAACTTGTGTTGTTTGGTTGTAAAGTAAGCATGTGATGTTGAACGCCTGTCAGATATAGCTTGATTGTGTTGTATGATAATTTGAGTTTGAGGTGGCAAAAAGAAGCAAAACCCAACAAGGATGTCATGATGAAAGGTTGTGTGATGTCGTGTGCTGACAGGAATCTTTTAAATAGAAGGAAAGCCCTGTCATAGGTTCTCCGGGTATTGGCGGACAGTGCTAATTGTGACAATGTCCTGCTATATTGCATGATAACGTCTAGTCCATTACTAGCTGGTGGAAAGGTGGAGTGGCTGTGGCTGTGCGCGCGGCTGACGGAAGTATTTGCCGAAAAGCCTGTAAATTAAAACGAGATAAATTGTCAGCAGCCGTGTTACATACACCTGGGACATGAACACAAAACAAGAAGAAATTATGACACGCAGCCAGCCAGGTGAGTTTCCTCAAGAACCTCATAATGATTAGTGACTTGGATCGGCCTTTGTTGATAATGTGGCAGGTTGCTTGGTTGTCTGAGTAGCAACGTACTGACGAACCTGCCCATAGATGTCCCCATGTCACGGCAGCTGCCACAATGGGATAGATCTCAAATAGAGCTGAGGTGGTGGAAAAACCCTCCAGGTCCTGGACCTCTGGAGGCCAGTTACCCCAAAGCCATTCATTCCCGTAAATTGCTGCAAAACCTGTGGTAGACGCCGCGTCTGACCAGATGGTAGGTGAGGAGTCAGATAATGTAGGGAGGAACATGCTTTTCCCATTCCAGGTGGTTAAAAAGTTTCTCCACATAAGTAGGTCTGCCGTGGCCTGGGTATCCAGGGGCAACCTGTGTGCATCATGTCTAAACAGTGGGAACATGTATAGGAGCCGTGAGATGAAAGCCCGGCCTTGAGGTATAATGCGCATGGCAAAATTCAGTGACCCAAGTAGGGACTGCAATTCTTTGCGGTTGCAAGTACCGAGATGAATGTAGAGGTTAATGTTGGTAAGTATGTTCTCTATCTTGGTGCGTGGCAGGCTGGCTTGCATAGTGGCTGAGTCTAGCATGATTCCCAGAAAGGTGATGATTGTATCTGGTCCTTCAGTTTTGGTGGGGGAAACTGGAACGCCTACTTGTTTAAAAAGACTGATGGTGTCTATGAGGCTACTGGGAGGGGAGTTATTCTTTTCGATCAGTAAGAAATCATCCAGGTAGTGTATGACTGTAGGGCATCTGGCTACATTTAATAGTAACCAGCATAGTGTTTCTGCGAATAAATCAAAAATGGCCGGACTACTTTTTGAACCAAACGTTAAGCGTGAGAAAAAGTAGTAGTGCCCGGCCCATTTAATTCAGACTAGGTGTGGCAGAGGTGTGAGGTGCCGACAGATCGATGATGAGTCTTTGTTTGAGGGAAGATTTCCCCGTGACAATACCGATGGGATTTGTCCGCCATGTGGAAAAAGGAGGGGACTGAAAGGGACCCAATAGGAAGCCCTCTGCCACTTCTTTGGCTATAAGTGTACTAATCGCTGTAGGGTTTTGTTGCGCAGATTGTAAATTGGGGCATTCAAGGATCCCTGAAGGCATGTGTATGAGACCAGTATGGAATCCTTGTGATAGACCAGTGATGATGAAGTCTACCAAATGTCTAGATGGATGTTGTGATAGTAATGCTGTGAGTACAGAAATATTTATCTCCGTTAAGTATTGTTTAGGGTACATTTTATTCGGACACATAGTTTTCGCATGTGCCCTAAAACATTTTGAACATATATGCAATAACCGACATCCACTGTAATTACATGCACCGACATTGAAATTATTACATATTTGGGATTTCCCCAAAAACTTGATAGGTCGACCCAATTTGTCTTTGGGTGTTCTCTCTGTTGAAACAGTGGAACTAGCGCCCTGCGAGGTACTAGGTTCGTTCGCAGTGGTAGGACAAAAATTTGCAGTATGAGCCATGGAGGAGCAGTATGCACAGGCCGGTGCTCTTAGACCTGCAAAGTGCCTGCAGAAAATGATGGTATCTATCTTGCTCCAGTTGGACCTTGTCCCGTACTGTGAGAAGGCGCCAGACACTTTGGCAGAAAAAGATCTATGGTAGTCATAGAAAGCTGACCCACCGTATTTGTTGCCCAGGTCCACCAGCCTGTGCATATACAAATCAAACTCCTCACGTCTGTGGGGATATACCGTACAGATCACATCACGATAAATGCCAAAAGCTAATACAAATTCTGGAATAGTTAGCTTCCTATTCAATCGTGCATCCCTAGATTTGACCACCACAGAAATATCGTCGTAAGCGTACGTCTTATGTTCCACTATGTCCTGGGAGGCAATTAGAAGTGAGGCCAGATTGACATCTTTACCTTCCAGGATATCTTTTTTGAGGTGCTCAGGTATCATGTGGGCAGGGTAAACCTCTTGGTCATCCGGGGTGATGGCTGGAGAAACTGATTGCAATTCCACCACTGCTGGAGGGATTGCGGTGGCCGGCCCAGCCAAAGTGAGGGCTGTAGTGACCGATTCAAGTTTCTCCAGCCTAGAATTGACCTTGCTCATGGATGCCATGAGGGACGTGAGCATGCCATGTATGTCTCCTGGGTTAGACTGGCTAGACCCTTCCCCAGCGTCCCTGTTATCGGTTGAGGTGTGCAGTAACTTGTAAAGTTCCGCTTTCCTTGCTGTAGCAGGGAATGGGATTTGACGTCTCCTGAGTTCGCTAGTGATGCGAGGGATAGTCCATGACCTGAAAGATGCTGGACTGGCCGTATCTTCCACCTGTGATGGGGTGGTTGCTCTAGCCGGAGTACTTGGGAGGGAAAAATCCTCTACCCCGTCTTGAGACATACTAGATGACAAAATATATGGTTAGCGTGAAAAAACCCCAGGGGATGTACTGGCAGGCTGATTATGCCGGATGAGGCGAAGAATTAATCTTGTTCTTTGGTGACAGGTGAGGCCCTACTAGTTGCCAAGTGGCTATGAGAGGCTCTATCTATGCGTTGGCGCGAGGGGTTATTGAGGCCACCCGACGTAGTGGCAGGAGTTCGTTGGCCTCTCGGTGACAATAAAAGAAAACAGGGGAAGGGAGTGACAGGTGAGGCCCTCTCTATAATTTGCGAGGCGACTAACTCACGTGTGGCCCGGGGGGCATTACCTCCGAAACGTTGAGGCGGGGTGTTGGCCTCGCGGACCACTAAACGATAGGCAGAATGCCTGGAGGGGAAATACCTATTTGGGTCTATAAGCCCTAGAATTGCCAGTACTCTATGTCCTAGGTGGAGATGGAACCGTAGGTTACGTATGGCGTGAGCAGGCTTAAACGTACCTGGTAGTATGTATGCGATAGATAAGCGGAAAAATAGAAAAACCTGGAAAAACCTAAAGGGATAGAAAACCAGAAGTGATAGTGTGAGAATTGGATCCTATGATACCAATATAGACTAGCTAGCTGTGATGAGTATCTAGCGGTACATTTGGAGGGGAAAAGTTTAATGAATGGTAGTGACGCGACTGGCCATGTTAAGTGGTATGGCCCTGGTAACCAGGTTTTTAGGGGTGTATATAATAAGTCTCTACGTGACGTATGAGTGGTTGAATCAAGACGTGTGATTCAACCCGAAAGTTGCGAGATTTGAGACCGTGTTCTCGTGTACTTGGTATGTCGTTTGAGTACACAAAGAAAAAGTCAGAATTTATAACGTGCCATGTAAGAACGTGTGTACATGGAGTGATAGAAACGTAATTCTAAATGAATTAAAACATAGGTTATAACGCAGGCACTAACGTGAGATATCTATAATAATGTAACGTTTGTTCAAGCATAACTCCATCTATATATACAGTCATATGCAAGGATTCTGCAATCGCATGAAATAAATACCAATAGTGACATGAACAGCAACTATAGATACTGATATTGCAGAAAATCGAAAATACGTCTGCTTACTAAAAGAATCAGTACATAGAGTATAACGCGATCAATGCCGGAAGCAAAAGGGTTAATATGCCTGTGACTGGGCCGTGAAGCGTGCGGCCGTAAAGTAAGGCTGTTTAAAAATCGCGACGCCGTGGGAAATGATCCAGGCGACGGACTTACGATTTTGAAGTCCTGTGGACTTAATCTGCGGCGAAAAAACCGGTAATGTGCGTGGCTGGACGGGCGGAAAACCTGTGAGGGCTCCTGGACACAGCTACACCAAACGAAATCGCGGGGTTTTTTGAAAAGCAAGATGGCGCCGAAAGTGAACCGGAAGTGGATTCTCATGCAGCGCTGACCTCGAACGGTATGGAGCCAGGTAAGGGGTGTCCCTTAAATAGGGAGAAGGTGAGTCATACGCCCCTCCCACAATTACAGGCCAAAAGGCCTTAATACATGTCCAAACAAGAAGGCGCTCCTGGAACTTTATAACAAAACAACTTTCTTCAATGAAAGGTGTACATAAAACAGTAAATGTCCATTTCCATCCCAGAGTGGGACTGAAACCTTGGTTTATTGTGTTCTTAGTGTGTCTGTGGTGTCTCCTGTTTATGACCTCACGTTTAGCTTAATATGCAAATAAATAGATTTTCAGTGGGAGATGTGCAATTTGCATTGCAAAGCCACAGGCGATGTCACAAACAGAATACACCACAGACACATTTAAAATACAAATTTCACTTAATATATAGATCATTTTTGTATTCTTTAAATTCACAGTATAAACAATGTTTAGGTGATGGAGTCCCTATAACATATATATATATATATATATATATATATATATATATATATATATATATATATATATATATAATAGAAGCAATTTACATAGTGTTTAGTAAATAAATGGTAAAACAAATAAACTGATACAGTACAGAGAACCCTACCCAGATGTTCAGTATTGCAATATTTACCACTGCAGTATGTTAGCCGATCATGTTAATTTGAATGCATCTAAAAGTGGAGTGTTGGCTAGTTGTGGATTCATGGCTCTGTTGACATGGAGAGTGCCATCCAGCCAGGCATTAGCAAATTGTGCAGACACCCCTTGTTCCGGATGTTGATTAACCCACTGTATATACACAGTTATTGCTAGTATGGTGCTTTGGGGGCATAAGAACTCAACCTTGTTGGGTAGAGGCAGAAAACCCAACCCAGTTTGTTTTTACATTTTCTACTGAATGTACCCAAACTCATCTGTTTTCAGTTTAGTAAATATCACCAGCTAGGTAGCCATTTGTGATTCCTTCTAGGTCAGCTGATGTTTTCATTACTATGTATAACAATCTATTTTCTGTATATGCCTTAGCAATGTTACAGCTACAAGAAAATAAGCTGACACAAGCCTAGCAGATATTTGGCAGCAGTTAGATAGATATAAAACGTACACATTTTCTTTGAAACTCTGAAGAATGAGATCACTGGGCATGCACTAATACTGCCATATTTATTAAAGTGCGGGATTATGGATGTCATGAGCCTGTACACTAATTGGGATTTGGCTGTTTCCATGATGTGTAATGTGCTTTCCAGCTCGTGTTACTGGATAAAACAATAAATCCCCCAAAATATAAATAAGATAAACAAACTGTTACAAAATATTTGATATCTGAATATTAAACAGAAAACAGTGACACAAAACAGTTAACCCTTTTGTGTGACTGAAGCAAGAGTAATGCAATGCTCTGCAATGGAATTCACAGAACCAGGATCCAAATGGAAGTGGATCTTCCTTTTCACATAGAAATAGGACCCAAAAGGGTAGTGCCAAATGTGGTGAATAACCAAAGTGTATAAATTAAGTACACATACACATACAAACTCTGGTCTGTCTACTTTAGAGACGGAGAGACAAAAAAAATACAACATACAAATAATGACAAACAATCTAAATAACTAGAACAACAACAATAACAGATGAACAACAATAAAAAGTAAACCTTATAAGTAAAAATCATCAGATCTCACCCACACTTCACCGTGATAAAACCTAACCCACATGCACAGCCAGGAATGAAGAGAGAAAAGTGAGAGATAGGCGGAGTGGTAGTCTCTTCCTAACTTGTAAAGGTATCAAATTACCTAATTACCCTGTCAAAGGGTAAAGCTTATCCCCCTGTAAGAAAGGTTTACATTAGCTTGGTCACATGACCCGGGATCACCATTAGTTTGATAACAGAATGCCACCACACCAAATAATGCCGTAGACCATAGTGCCAAACTCCTCTTCATGTTATTTACTGTGATTGAGTGGCTTTACTTATTTTTTCTTTTGCGGGCCAAAGCTGTTTTCCAGATGGACGTTTTATTTTTATGCCTGATCATCTTGCATGTGTCTAACAGCCTATTCATTTACTTGTTTAGGAATTTATGAAGAAAGTGGAAGAGAAGAGGACCGAGTTGAATAAAGGAGCAAGCATGGGTGAGGCAATTTTAGCAATCTGTCACCCGGATTCCATCACTACCATCAAGCACTGGATTACCATCATCAGAGCCAGATTTGAAGAGGTAAGTCTGTTTCACTTTTTAATAAAAAGCTTTTCTTTCTTTATTTGTATTTCTTTCATATTGCTTATTTGTTTTAATGTATTGCATCCCACAGAAGACCACTGAATAAAACTCCTTTTGAATTGTAAGCCTAGTGTACACAGTTATATCTGTATTTGGAAAGCTAACTAAAAAGGCTGCAAATAAATATCCCATTCCGAATTTAAGATCCAAGCTTCCATTTCACAGCTCAGAGAGCCAGTCCTCTCTGTCATTGGTCTGTGGGTATGTCAATCAGGTATTGACATGCCTCCCACAACCCATGGCTGCAAGTAGATAAGCATCTTCTACCTCTAATGGTGTGTTTGACATTTCATATGCCAACGCACTAATCACTGTGGTCATGTCACAAGCATTTTTAATGAAGACGGTATTCTAGGTTTCCTCCTTCTAATTATTTATTCCCTATATTTGCAAATCCAAGAGGCAAAGATAATTGTTTCAGTATTGTACAGAACAATAGGCAGATAGATAGATAGATAGATAGATACATAGAGAGAGAGAGAGAGAGAGAGAGAGATAGAAGAGTACAGCAGCAGAGTCTGGTGTAACAGAGGAAACATTACTAGAAAGAACATGTCCATTATTGTTTTGTGTTTGATTTGACATTTACAAGGTTCTAACATGGGCAAAGCAGCATCAGCAGAGACTGGCGGTAGCTTTGGAAGATTTAATATCCAAAAAAGAACTGCTTGAATCTTTGCTGGCGTGGTTGCAGTGGGCTGAAACAAAACTCAATGAAAAAGACAAAGAAGAAATCCCAGAGGAAATCGATGAGGTTAAAGCTTTAATAGAGGAACATCAGGTATACAATCCTTTTGAATGGTTCCAGCTCCTTGGACTGTGCTCAGTTGATGACTGTCCAAGTGGACATCTTTGTTGCATTTAGCTTGTAGATATTCTGCCACATTTAGCTTCACTCTATCTAACTTTTGCAGACATTTATGGAAGAAATGACTAGAAAACAGCCAGATGTTGATAAAGTTACAAAGACGTACAAGAGGAAAGCAGTAGAGTCTGCATCCGATCAGTCTCAAATCCCTGTCTTGGGTAAAGGGAGAACAGGCCGTAAGTATAAAGAGACAGAATATATTCATAATAATTATTATATATGTAAAATGCTTGGGACCAGAAATATTTTGGATAACGAATAATTTTCACCAATAAGATATATTAAAGCCTCTCAGCACTCAAAAGAAAATAGATGAAATACAGTAGTATCAATGCAAATACGTTATACGGCAAATAACTCACTTTTACTGCAATGTAGCTGTGATGTGAGGCATCGTTGGGAACCTGTGGTTGGTCCATCAAACCTGTACATGTGCCATTGTATTATCCTTTGTGTGCATGGAGGAATCTTGGCGTGAATGGAAAGACTCTATCACAGCTTAAGGGGCTGGACAATAAATACACTGTTGTATTCCGAGGTGTGTGTGTGTGGAATTTGCAACACGTGGCAAAATCTGATTTTTTTTTTTTTATAATAGATCATTTAGGATAACATATCATTTTGGATTACGGGATATTTAACCTGTATAATTATTTTAAGTTCTTGTACGTTTTGCTTTTAATTTTTTTTTGTAATAACATGAATTGTTTACTTATTTGTACCACATTTTAACAGGAAAACGTTCACCAACATCGAATTTGTATCCATCTGGCACGCAGAGCACACTTGAAACCAAGAACCCAAGAGCTAATTTACTCGTGAGCAAATGGCAACAAGTTTGGCTGTTGGCATTAGAGAGAAGAAGGAACCTTAATGATGCTCTGGATAGGCTGGAAGAGGTATGGTTACTGCCTCGGTATAAGCACTTTACAACAATAATGTTCTTCTTTTTTTTGCTTCAATCCAGCATGATCATGCCACTACAGTTATCACCTATTTATACTATGTCAGATAGCACTGTAGCTGGAACCAGGGGTTCCATCAGAATTGGAACCAGGGCCAAACAACACATCATAGGAAGAAAAAATTAGAACAAATGTCTACTTTACAAACTATCTACTTTATCCTACTTATGATATGCAATGTATGTAAAGGATCACTGCAAATTCTCCCTTAATATTTTAAAGGGACACTACCATGTACATAAGATGTAACGAGATACCAATAAGGAAATGGGAGGGTGACCTGAACATTTTATATACTAACCAAGACTGGTACACTGCATGGCAGATTACAAGAAAGGCTGTTCACTGCATTAAACTGCAAGAACATTACTTCAAGCTGCTACACAGATGGTACTTAGTTCCAGCACGCCTCGCCAAGTTTAATGCAAATTGTAATATAAAGTGCTGGTTATGCCAAATGGAGGTAGGCTCGCAAGCACACATATGGTGGCAATGTGCGTACCTGGCTCCAGTTAGGAACAAAATGGTCGAAGTCTTCCAAAAGGTGATAGCCTCTAAGGTGGATTTGACAGCCCAGATATTCTTGTTCCATATTGGATTTCCAGGGATAAGAATATTTCAGAAATACCTATTAATAAATATCTTTTTGGCTACTAAAATTTGCCTGGCCAGACATCGGAAAAAAACATCAATCCCCACCTGGCCAGAGATATGTGCCCAGATCGAATTTCAGGCAGGAGCAGAAAGACTTTTTTACGGACAGAGGTGTGAGTTATATGACAATGTCTGGTCCCCCTGGGAGACCCTGGTTAGGATCTAAGGGGAGGACCTCTGCAGGTTGAGTGATAATCCTTTGCCGACCCTCATTTTAGACCACCGAAAAATAAATTGCTTCACCATCAGATCCTCTGATTTTAACCCATACATGTTGAGTAGAGATATTTAGGTACGAGAAACCTCTTGAAAATTGTTAGTTGAGTGTGTATATGTTGTATGTGATTTTGATATGAATAAATAAAGTAAAAAAAAAAAAAGATGTAACTAGATAACCTGGTCATTTAAAACAAACACATATATAAATCATACGCCACTTTATTTTTTTTTTTTTTTTAAATGATTGAATTAATTGCATTTAAAAGGAAAAATAAAATTTGGTGTTTATCTCCTGGCTCCATTTTGTGAATATTTCCCATGATCAGCAAAAATCTTCCAGCTAGTCCCACTTTTGCATGATGATGTCATACTCCCCTGCTCTCTTACTGGGTCCTGTGTATCGTAGTGGGCAGGACTAGGTGGCTGTGTACAACTTTTTTTTTACCTGCCTTCCAACACAAAGAGAGGAGATTAACCTGATCAAGTAGGATCATAACTCTGCCCTCTTGTGATCTAATCAATTACATGACCCTCCCATTCAATGCAAGTCTATGGTCAGAATTCTTACTTATAGACTGCATTCTGTATCCCCAGTCCCAAAGTGAGATATTTGTACTGTAAAGTCACTAAGGGGAGTAACCCAAAAACACTTTAAATATAATATAACAATATCATAAAAAGCAATGCATATTGGAGTACATGTTTTATGCAGAATGTTCCACCATAAGCAGAAAAATTTTATTCTGCTTGGAATGAGTCTCTTTTTCAGTCATTTATATTATATTAAGTGTGATGATTTCATTGCACAGGATGTATACTAAATTTTAAAACTTATTTGTTTTAGCTAAGGGAGTTTGCCAACTTTGATTTTGATATTTGGAGAAAGAAGTACATGAGATGGATGAACCATAAAAAATCACGTGTAATGGACTTCTTCCGGAGGATAGATAAAGATCAGGATGGAAAGATCACACGGCAAGAGTTCATAGAAGGAATCTTGTCCTCAAGTAAGTTTTACTAATGTCAGCTAAACATACTTGGCCATTGGGACAAAAGATATTATATTAAGGTACTAGGGTTATTCCACAATATATATTGTTCTCCAAAGAATAGTAGACATGTAATGAACTGAATGTGAATACTGCCCAACATATTTTTGACACTCAGTAGATCACAGTCATGTGTTTGAGCCTCTAATACTTTGTGATTCATGTGTTTAGAGTTTCCCACGAGTCGCTTAGAGATGAGTGCCGTGGCTGATATCTTTGATCGTGATGGTGATGGATATATTGATTATTACGAATTTGTGGCTGCTCTCCACCCGAACAAAGATGCCTACAAGCCCATCACTGATGCTGACAAAATTGAAGATGAGGTAATTACATTTTTACTTGCTACATGCGCATGCGATTTGCACTTCAATCATAATGTAATAATAAATATTTTTTTTTTTTTAGGTGACACGGCAAGTGGCTAAATGTAAGTGCGCCAAGAGATTCCAAGTAGAACAGATTGGAGAAAACAAATATAGGGTAAGTTATCAAAATCTGATACCTGAGAGTAATACGGGCTGTATAAAGTTCTGTGAGCATACATTATCACAGTGACGCAGACTGCCAACCAAATCAAAACCAATACTCAATTAATAAGGAAACTTGTTATTCTACAAAGCTCATCTTTAACATTAAATGTCGGGACAATAACTAAAAGGTATTATTACATGCAGCAATTATTGTTTTGACACCTAGAAATATTTATAGAGTTACTGTATATAAATAATAAACACCAATATGATATATGTGATGATATAGTTATATAATTGCTCCTTAATTGCTTATAATCAAAGGTTTGATTTTCTTTTACTTAAAGTACAGTCACATTCTGCTCATGAACTATTATTATTTTATTTATAAAAATAGGAAGCACAAAACATTCAGTAAATAGGACATATTAGTCAAACTTGAACAAACGGTGACTATGGCTCTATCCAAGTCACTATACAGACTATGATCAAAACAGATTAACCACTTTTAAATGCACATACGTTCTAGCTCTTGATGGCACCTTTGACATAGCAATTTTTCCAAAAAGAAATGCTTAGGTGGATTTATCCCCTTCTGCCTGCCCTGATTATGACAGCACTGCACATTTCAAAAATAGTTTTTTATGTTGCTATGTTACAACATAAATACATATTTGTAGCATATTCTTATCTGCTGTGAAATCTACAGTAGGGTGACTTTGTTGTAGCTTTTTAAGGCAGATGTCCTATTTATAACCCCAATTAGTAACCTCATAGTTAACCATTTGAATACATTAGAGTGATTTAAATGTCAGGGGATTGCTGTGTTACCCAGGGCAAGGCAGTATGTGCTAGCATTTGGGGAATGGAGTGCGCATACTCCCCAGGTTCTTGCTGGCTGAAGAAAATGAACTCTGGGAAGTCACTGAAGTCCAGGTAGCATTGAACCAGCTGGGGTCCAAATTGCAAGGCTTTAAATTGTTAAGGCATTTGGATGAATATTTGAGACATATTGTAAATGGTCACTGAAAGCATGAATGATTGAAAGAAATTAGAGACAGAGTAGATAAAAATACATGTAGAAATATATAACAAACAAATCTCTATCAATCAGTACTGTGCTAAGAGATATAAAATACATATTCATCTATCTCTGTAGAGGCATAGTTATATGTATGTATATATTTCACATGTATATGGTGCCATCATGTGACATTGCAATGCAGGGAAGGTACAGTAAGGGCAGTAGGTGGACAGATATTATAATGTTATTTACACATGCAGAGATTGGAAGATTAGGTTTCTGTCTGTAGAGATTAAAATCTAAATACTATTTGAGGTTAAGATATTTTCACTAACTGTATTTTTTTCTCCATTTTCCATTTCTTATCAGTTCTTCCTGGGAAATCAGGTATAAAACAGTAAAGTGTATGACATTTGTGTTTATGAGCTTGCAATGATCACTACCATCTTCCTATAACTCACCAATCCATTTTTGTTTGCTTGGGTGATTTGTGTCGGTGATGGTGCTTTACAGTGCAGTGAGACAAATGTAGCTGTAGCTGCAATTATTTAATTTTGAGCATTTTTCAGAATTCATAGAAAATGCTCTGTAGTATCACACTACAGGGAATATGTCAGGGACGATCAAACGTCAAAGAATGTTTGAGATGTCCAAACTAGCTCACTGTTCACATGTCATTAACAGATTCATTTTGTGTTTCCCTAAATAATATTACCCAGAAATCCTTGTCTGTATTCCTCCCTCAAGAACTGGATTTAAAACAACCCTGCACTAAATCATGGCTGTCTGTACACATCATTCTTTTAGGACGCATGGTGCTTCAAGTATTAATTAGGAATTCACAGAAAGCCTATAAAAAGCAATAGTCATTAATTGCAAAATGTATTAGTAACTTCGGACCATTCCTGTGGGTTATGTTTGTTTCATATCGGACATTGGAGCTCGGTATCTGTTAAATTAATTGTAATATCACCCAGAGGAAGGCGCCGTCTAGCAGCACTTTCATTTTAATTCCCTTTTGTAAAGTATACTGTACATACTGTTTTTTTTATTATTTAAACATGCCAGTGCTAGCAATGTGAGCAGGATATTGCTTGCAATGTATTAATTGTCAAATCACGCTGGCAGACTGCTGCCCTATTTACGGTATGTTTCAGGTTTAATATTAACAGTACTGGTATATTTTATTTGATCTTATTATTACATTTTGCTAGGAGTTGGATTCCTGTTCACGTGCCAATCTAAAATTGCTTAATTTCACCTCATTGCTTACGGTCCACATTTTGTTTTTATCAAGCTACTTTAAGAGGTCTTGCATGAGTGTTGAAAGACCTGTTTACACAAATGTGGCAATGATCATGAATTGAAACTAATCTAATCATGAATTACATCCACATCAAAGCTGATTAAACTTGCATGCCTCTTGCCGGACCTTCGTCTGATGGACCATTTCTAACGGTGTTGATTGTTTTTCTCCTCAAAGTTTGGTGACTCCCAACAACTTCGTCTGGTCCGTATTTTGAGAAGCACTGTCATGGTTCGAGTTGGTGGTGGGTGGATGGCTCTCGATGAATTTTTAGTGAAAAATGATCCATGTAGAGGTAAGCCAAGGATTGTGTAGGAAAACGGATTTCTATTTTATTGTTTATGTATTGTTAACGTTCTGACTATAGAAAGGAATCCACCGCCACAAGCTGATGACATTTAATAATACAAGTTGTTGAATACATTAATTTTTACCACAAATATAACACATACGCAGACATAAAGAAACTTATTTCGTTTTTATTTTTAAGTCAATCTTTAAGTGTAGTTTCATTTTAATACCATGAGCAAATTCATCATTTAAAATAACTACAGTAGTGGTACTTATTATTGGCATTTCCCTGTGGATTTTTTTTTAGCTTACATCATTGTCTTTTCAGTACTGCCACAGTGCTGTGTACAACATGGAATCCATGGAATGGGATGTCATTTGTCAATGTGAAACACACAATATTTGTACTTATCTGCAAATCTCCCTTTACTATCATATAAAAAAAAATTCTCATGTTCTTAGCATCTTGGTAGTCTAGAGGAGCCTGGGATTTATTGTTAGTGATCCTTATTGTGATCATTCTGTGTCCTATGTTTCAATCATCTTTACAACATTCTCCAGTAAATAGGACAATATGTGTCACTACTATTCACTACTGTTTACGACTTAATGTGATACAATAGCAAATGGAACATGATGAATATGTTCTAAAAAAAACACATATATTTAGGTAACACATTTCTAATCCAAATTTAAAGCAGTTACATAATGGGTGGAAATTATGTTTGTTTTGGGGGTTTTTTAATCCTTTATTTTTCAATTTTTCAAAATTACAGTAAAATAAAACAAAAGTTAAACAAATAAATAATTAAATTAGAACATGAATAAAAAAAAAATGTTAATAAGTTACAGGGCCAGAGAATTCTGTTTTTAATGTAAGTAACAAGTATATTTAAAATAATTCCTATATTTCTGATAATTTGAGTGCACATTTTTTAAATGAATTAGGTCACTTAATGAATGGATCAGAGGCTCCTTGAAAGTCGTAGAGTTAAAGTGATAAACTTACTGGTTAACTGAGAAGTTGATTGCTAATCTGATTGGCAGTTCAAGTTTCAATTAACCAATAAATCATTTTAACAATGCTTGCTACCTGTATTCACACTGCAAAGACAATACTATCCTTTTACCTATTTCTTGAAACCTTTTATTGAGATTCTCATGTAGATAAACTCTATGGCCAGGGAATCCAAAGGCACATATTACAATACAAGTAATTAACTAGATATGTAACCGTAGAAGCATCCAACCCCATTTATAAGAATGATTACAGCTATTCACTGTCAGCAGGGAATTTTATCATATAACTTCTCATCTGGCCTTTTTTATGTGCGCTTAATAAATGGTAAGATACTACTGCTTTGATCTACTTGTCGTTTTCACAGTTTCTCAGTTCTTTAAAGATTGAAAAAAAAAACACTATTCTCTTGACTTTAAATCTTTATCTCCTGTGTTTTGATCTGGTATCTTTGCTTTTTTTATGATTTGTTTTTTTTTTCTTATGGCACTGCTGTACTTCTCCTTTCCTAGTTAATACCCTGCCTTATTTTTACTTGACTGTTATTCTGTCATTCCTTCCTAGTTCATCATCATGGAACTAAAATGTTACGTTCGGAATCAAACTCTTCAATAACTACTCAGCCTCTTATAGGTTGGCAAATATCTCCCTTTCTTTAATTTCTTCACTTCTTGTTTTCCACTCACCAGCTCTTGAGTTATCTATGTGTTTGTTATTGTTTTTCGTGTGTTTGGTGCATGTGTTCTTTCCCTTCCATTTTTGCGAGTGCCGATTGTAATTAGCATGGTGAGGTGATGTTTTGAGATCCATCTTGTATGTTCACGTTTAGTAGACTAAAATGTCATATATTGCATGCAGTTTTTCCTGAAACAAATCCATGTGTACTTTACATTTAAAATATGGATAGTGTATGCATATCTATTCAAATTGAATAGTAAAACGTATAATCTACATAATATCCAGTGAATAACTCCTGCAAATACATAGATTAAAAGATGTACCGCCTCCTCCAAGATGGCTACTGCCCACAAGTGGGGTTGCCAGTATCCTACAGTAGTTTAGTATGCTTAATATAGATTAAAATATGTGCAATTCTGGTGCTTGCATAGAGGCAATGCTTACTTCTGTAGCCCAGGAACAAAATAAAACAATAATAATTTGTTTTCAGATATTTGCTAGGATTTGAAGGAAATAAAATATATTCTCTATAAAGTGATACAATGGAGATAATTGCAAGTTTACATAATACATTTAGGTTTAAAAAAGACTGAAATCAATCAAGTCCGACCATTCACTTTGTTACTGCTGTTGATTGAGAATATAGCAAAAAAAAAACAAATGTCCGATTGAACCCAAACTTATAATCACATCTCTCCAGATTCTTGATGACATTGTAGCACATCACAGAAGCCCCTTTTAATAGAAAAGAAATAAAAAGCAAAACCTGACAGCTTCACCAACGCTATGTTATTAGGGTGCCACCTTTTCTTCAGAAAAATACCGGCCTTGGTACTTTCTCCATAGACTTAACAGTGGCATGAAGCCAATTTTTTACCGGCCTGCCGGTAAAATACCGGCCAGGTGGCAACCCTATATGTTATGCTTCCAAGGTGATGTGTAATTCTTTATGGTATTCACTAGTTAGATACTTATACAAAATTATATATTTTAAGATGAACAGATACATTCAGTACTGTAATCATCTATATTCCACACACTAAGACAAATTTATCAAGCCAAAACAGGTGCCATGTCTAAAAAAAAAGTGCTACATTTGGAATAAACTGCCATAACTTTCCATTGGTTTCCTTCTTCTCTCACTTCTTCCTGAAATACCACCTTTTTTGACTTGATAAATATGGCCCTAAACACAGGATATTGCTTTGAATAACACAAGCCGCACAGCAGACAGGGAGGACCACTCATGTAAGGATAGTTGGGCATTATGTAGATAGATATAATTAGTAAGGTTTGATTATTGGAGCAAGGTGGGACATTTAAACAGATAAAGAGAATGAGAGAATTGGTCTTTACAAGGGAGTGCCACAAACATGAATCTAGAAGAAACTTGTGAGAGATCGTCTGCCATATTTATTTTCAGAGACATGACAGGAGGTTAAATTGTATTTTTCATGAGGTGAGAAACAATAGGGTGTTTTTTTGTTGTTGGCTGACAGTTTTCTAGCATGTGTTTCTTTGTATACATAATTACCAGTGTGGAACCTAATACAAAACATTCCAGTTGGCAGTTGATGAGATACACATTTTTACTGTAACTGATGCAAGGTTGAAGCTGCATACACTTATTTTCTTCACTAAAAACTGGGGTTTGTCCAAAAAAGCTCATATAGTTAGAACCACATTATATTTCTTGAAGGCTGTTCACTAAAAGTGAGTTTAAGTTTAATGAAGATTTCTAAGTATGCATTGTGCAGGGTCAAACCTTGCGAGTGCCTCCTTCATGCAAAGCTCAAATGGCCATGCATAATGCATAGTTAAATCCTTAAAGAAATATCCATCTCACCTCAACTTACCTGCACCTCACTTTTACGAATAGCTTTGTATTTGATGACAGTATAATGAGGGGAAGCAGTAGCTTTCCATCATTTTTTTTTTAAAAATTAATCAATTGCTATTAACATTTCCTTTGAAAATAGAAATGCAGAGATGAATCAGCAAATAATTACTGCATTTGTAGTGGGATATTTATTTGGCGCCTAAGTTTTAGAACAAAATATATTTGTCTGATATCACTACATTTGTTTCCTGAACACAATTATAGTCTGTACAATTTCCTTATAAGCATTGTCTGTGACACGATCACAAATTGGTATACTTAGTATATAACTGGATTTGTAACTATTACGCATTGCATTTCATTTTATTTATTTTTAAAGTCAGATTCTGCTGATCATATTATATTTACTCAGGTGCACTGCAATATATGGCTCTGGCTTTTTCATTCGTTATCTGCAGCTAATCTACTGAAATATTAATTAGAAATACACTTGCATAGTCACTCGTGTCCAAAGACTGGCATTTACTTTCTGTAGCAAATTAGTCTTGTTATTAAACAGAGATAAGCAAATCTGTTTGCAGAATCAGTCTTGAGATTTTTCATTTTCCTCAATGGAACACAGTAGGAGTATTGTTTATAATAGGCTCACAGTGAGAATTAATTGGCTTTTACCTTCCAAAATTAACAGATATATTAGTTTTTCTGTGCAAACCGGACCCTAACGGGTTCGCACACCACTTACTTTCCATCTGAACTGCGCAAACTGGTTTGCTTTATTTCTCTTGCTTCACATTTCTCATAGTCTTTCAATGAATAACCACTGGAAATCATTATGTTCCAGACAAAGCACTATGCTAATAGTTTTTTTCATTGTTGTAGCTAAAGGAAGGACAAACATGGAGCTACGAGAGAAGTTTATGTTGCCAGAAGGAGTTAGTCAGAGCATGACACCTTTCCGGCCTAAGGGTCGAAGATCCCGGCCATCTTCAAGAGGTGCATCACCCAACAGGTCTAATTCCAGCATAAACATTCAGGCCAATCCTTCACAAATTACCGGTACCAGCACACCTAAGGTAATGATGATTGTAGCTAACCAAGAATGCTATTTCAAATACTTTGCTGTTATTTTTTTCTTTGTCTTGTTAAAAAGAAAAAAAGGCATTTTTTAAATGCTTTTTCAACAATGGAGGTACGCTAGGAAATACAAGATAAGAAAAGTGATCAGTATACATTTACAAATTTCTGTTACAACTTTGGACAACTTTATTAGTTTGTGTATTTAGTACAATTATAAGGGGACATAAGGACTGCTGTGTTTTGAAAACGTGTTTAATTTCAAAGACTGATGTCCTTTAAATTCATCAGTTTTATCCTCTATGTTTGATGACATTTGTGTTATGTCATTGAGGCATGATAGAATACTCTGTATTATCATTACTGGTTGTTAGTTATATCATTGTTTTGCCCTCCATTTGGTCATCAGTGATGAGAACCAAGCCCTAGTGGAGATGTGAAAATTGAAAGTATAGTTTTTCTTGTTTATAGACTTTGGTAGGTTGGCTCAACTCAGCCTTTAAAACTTCTGAGCCTGGCATAACATGTTCCATTAAGTCGGACAATAGTAACATTCCCTGAATGTCGGGTTATGTTAAGGATGCACCTTGCCTGGTAATTAGCTTATAGTAAATGTCTGACACTACTGTTCCTGTAAGACATAGTATTTCCAATAATGATGTCCATCTGTATGTGATCCTTGGGCCCCACCATGTCTCTTCACCTAGTGACATGACTTAAATAAGTGGTTTTGATTTGCCATTGTTTCATACAGACACCCCTTCATTTAACACGCAATTATGGTAAACCTTGGTTGACAAACAGCAAATCATCAACTCCTTGTAAGAGTCCTGAGTCCCCAGAAAGCCAGCTATCATCTGCAGAGGTACAGTAAGACCAAGCATCCAGTTATATAACCTCTACGGATCACCACTACTCTGCCAGTTCACTAACCACTCTCACTATTTCATGTCAAGACTTGCCTTACACGCTAATGCACTTCCGGATTAATACTTCTCTTCTATAAAATAATCTGAAATTTCCACCCTCTATTTAATATTACAGTGATTTCATGTCTTTCTCTTTCACCGTTATGGTTATGCATTTTGTTACAAACACCACTTTTGATTAACTAATTTAACCTATACATTATTTTTTATTAAGTTGATATATTTTAGTTTTTCTGTGTTGTTAATGTCTGAATGTTTCTTCTACTAGGAAGGTTCCTCAAACAATTTCTGTATATTTCTATTAAGTGTATCTGAATCTGTCAAATTTCATGTTCTTTGGTAACAATCTAAATTGGTTGTTAAGCTCAACAATGTAAAATGTTTTGTGACTTTTAAGTACTTTCTGTTACTTATTTAATCAAATAAGAAAGAACGAGGAACAAATGATTTATATTTTTTAGTGCCTTAGTGATGCTAGACATTTCACTAATTTGCTCCATGCCTAATGTCAACTTTAAGTCTATTTGTGACATCTCTTGTCTTTATTTTGGCGTGTCTACGGAATTGTGCCATGTGCCCACACAGATCATCATAATATCATGGACACATTAGAGCTTTTATTAGGCAGCTAAGTCCAGAAAGTTATCTGAGATATTCGAAACAGTTTTCCTCTGTTTAGAATGTGATACTCATATCTGGAGCTGAAATGTTTTGTAATATTCATGGTAATTCAGCAGATTTTGACAAAATGAAATCTCTAGGTTGAGTGGCCATTATGGTGACGCGGTTGTGGCCAGCTTTGAGGCAATTATTATTTTAAAACAAAGGTGGACGCTGAGCAAAGATTTTAACAATGGATTCTTGTCTTCTCTCCTTTTGTCCATACTTAAGAAAATTGACGTGGCGCATACATTTAACAGTTCAAAAAAACCACTGTGGCTCGTATACTGTAGGAAGCTGCTTAGTCTAATCAGCCATTAAACTGCCAATAGGAAAAAGTAGACAGAAGTCAGTATAACATCAGTGTGTCGCTTTGATGGCTCCACTTGAACACATTTCATTCTATTCTAAAATTGTATAAAGCAAATCGATGATTTATTATTTGTCAACTATCCATATGTTTTTGTTTTGTGATGCAGTATGGCAAATGTGTGCCATACGATCTCTGACCTATTTCTCATGCTGTATTTGCCAAGTAAAAAGCAATATACTAAAACAGCAAATAACTTCCCCTATTTCCCCTAAATAAATGGCCACACTAAAATGAATAACATGATTTTGAAATTATCTTTACTGTTAATAAAATATTAGACACAAAGCTCCTATTTTACAATTATTTATGGCAGAATTTCCTGACTCCCTGGTAAGGTTAGGCGACAATGTTTATTCATTGTGGACATTTGCTGGGCTTTGTCATGGGAAATGTAATGATGTTCTGTGGACCTTCACAGACCTTGCTGCAGACACTGGTGTCCTTGTTGTGGTACTCTTGTTTGGTACTTTGGTACGCCTATCTCTGCCCCCAGTGACCTTGTAGTATTGTTCAATATTTCCAAACCTCGGCCCTCCAGCACATTTTTGTCAAAAAGTCCTACACCATGTCACATGAGAAAACCACATTATATATTTTGAGATGCTAATGTACCTGGGCCTACAGCTGTGGATATTGATACATTCAAGTTTATTGAGAAAGAGAAAAATTGTTGTGCTGATGCTCTCCTCATCTCTACAGATAAACTTTAATAAATCAGCAATCACGTGATTGAAAAAATGATAAATACTCGTAACATCTGTACTAGAGGAATCAGTTCTGTGCTATTTGTTTAGATAGTGGCTGAAGTGAATATATATTGTGCCTTTGTTTTATGTGTTACACTCAGCCTTCATTTTTGTTTACAAATCTTTGGTTTCTCTATCACCAACAGGGAACTCCTATTCAGGGAAGTAAGTTAAGGCTTCCAGGGTATCTATCTGGTAAAGGATTTCAATCAACAGAGGATAGTAGCATATTAACTACTGCAGCCACCAAAGTTCGGACACAGTTTGCAGGTGAGCAATGTGCAAAAGACATTTTATTACCAGAAGCTCATTCTTCATGGGGTACTCCTCTCATACAATATCTCAGTTTTGAAATGTGTTTTTATAAAACCAAAATGTTGATGTGCCATTGGCATATTGGTGATTGAGTGATATTTATTTATATTACATTTATACAAAGAGATGATTGCCAGTGTAAACCAACAGTATGATATCCAATCAAAAAGTATCAAAACCTGAATACACTTCCTCAAGGAGTCAGTATACAAAGCTATGCTGACCTCTTGCAGACAGGAGATCCGTGGAAAACCCAGCATAGATGCAGATTGATTGAAAACGATGTCTGAAAAACAACTGTGTCTTATCCCAGACACACTTTTATCCATGACTTAAATGATAAGGCAAATTTTTTTTACAAAATGTTGGAGCTCCCATTTCTTTAAGCAGACCACCGTAGAATACCTAATTAATCTACCAGCATGTTGTACTTTCCATCCGTCATAGCAGGTCAGACCTTGGGTCCTTATTACTTAATGTTCAGCTAATTATTGTTATTAGGATGTTAGCATTGTATTAGTTCTGCATCAGGAGAGAATCTATTTTTATTTTATTGACATTGATTGAGCTTGCATGTTGAGATATCCATTGGCCAAATAGTTAAACTATGTCTTGTTTTTTACAGAATTATTGCTTATGAATTTACTGGCAAAATTAAATAATTTGATGTATATTGAAATGTTCTTCAATTTTATTAAAGGGACATTACCACTTACATAAGATGTAACTAGATAACCAGGTCATTTAAAACAAACACATATACAAATCATATGCCATTTTTTGTTATACATGAATTAATAAATTGCAGATAAAAGGAAAAATAAAAATAGGTGTTTATGTCCTGCCTCCATTTTGTGAATATTTCCCATGATGCAACATCGTCCATAAACTTCCAGCCACTCTCACTTTACAATTGCGGCCAAAGCCTGCATGATAATGTCATGAGATACTCCCCTGCTCTATTACTGGCTGCTGTGTATCATAGTGACTAGACTAGGTGACTGTTCACAACTTTTTTTTTACCTGCCTTCCAACACAAAGAGAAGGGATTGACCTGATCAAACAGGATCATAACTACGCCACTTGTGATGTAATAATTACATTACCTTCCCATTCAATGCAAGTGTATGGTCAGAATTCAGACATATAGACTGCTTTCTGTGTCTCCAGCCCCAAAGTGAGAAACTTGTGCTGTAAGGTCACTAGGGGTTGGCACCCAAAAACGATAAAACTATATTTCACAAAATGGCGGCACCCAGTTACACTTGTTTAGTTAAATATCTTATTAAATACAGTCATATAAATAAACAAAAGACAAATCTGACATCAATAAAAAAAATAAAACCTTTTCATTTTTTGGTGGGAGTGTCCCTTTAATTTTGCTTTTTAATGCACTGAATAGTAATCAAGAGTAACCTGTTCCTACATGATGTTCAGGGCAAGATTTTCTAAATCCAAAATTAAAAGCAAGAGTCAGACATAATACATTAAACAGATATCATACAAAAAATGGGATTGCATGTCAACAATATTCAAATATTATATGAAATACATGAAATGTACGATTATACATGTAACAGAAGAAAGAACGAGAAAACAATACCATCATGATAGCAAATGTCTCCAATTTCTATTCAAAGGCTCCATTTGGGTAGAGCTAGCTGCATAGCATAACCAGGTATAAAAATAAAATTAATATACTCCATTAAGAATGTATATAGCACATGTGATGCCCAGGATTGAATAAGTATAAAATCAGATATTACTCAGATCCCATTTGATATTAAATTGTACTGTTCTGGCTTTTGGTGCCAGAACAGTACCTGCAATGCCCAGAATGTGATTATTAGTAATTCTGTCAATAATCTTTAGTTGACTAAGGAATCATTCGGTCATTTGTCGAGTTGTATATTTCATAGTGTCTAAATATAACTAATACAACAGGTGAATGAGTGCGCTAACCCAACACTCCACACACTTGTCATTACCCTTAATGAGGTATGATCTTCTCCAAGTGATATATAAAGGGAAAGAATATAGAAATACAATATAGTGAAGCATATCATATAAAAATGAACTGTGGTGGTTAAAATAATGGGACAAATCCACTCACATTTCCTTGAGAAAAAATGCTCAGTTCTAAAGGCATCCGGCGGCCCCCATAGGGGTATGGTAGGTGGTAAAGACCCTCAATCGACCTCCACTCCAATGCAGTAAGAAGAACAGGGGGAGAAGGAACCAGGCTTGAGTAAAACACATTTAATACAACATATAAAAAAAGAGTATAAACCTTACATTAAAAACAGCAATGTTTCATGAAGATAAAAAGTCTCATAAAGTGCACCATGTCTGGTTCCTTCTCACCCCATTCTTCTTAATGCTTCGGAGGGGAGGTCGACTAAGGGTCCTAATTACTTACCATACCACTATAGGGGCTCCCAGATACCTTTATAACTGAGCATTTTTGCTCAGGGAAATGTGAGTGGATATGTCCTTTTATTTTAACCACCACAGTTCATTTGTAAATGATATACTCCACTATATTGTATTTCTATATTCTTTCCCTCTATATATCACTTGGAGGAGATCATACCTCATTAAGGGTAATTACAAGTGTTTGGATTGTTGGGTTAGTGCACTCATTCACCTGTTGTATTATTTTTATGTTTGATCTAGAAGTGGAGCACTAGTTTGTTTTGGTGCTGCTTCTCCAATCACATAAGGTGCATTATATTGTTTTCGTTTTTTTGTCTAAATGTAACTGTTTTGTCCTATAATTAATAGCATTCTCTTATTTTCCATAGATTTCAGAAAAACAAGTCGAGCAGGAAGTAAAGCAGGAAGCAGATCAAGCAGCCGGCGGGGAAGCGATGCCTCTGACTTTGAAATCTCAGAAATCCAATCAGTATGCTCAGAGATGTCTGAGCTTGTGCATGATAGCAGCAGGCCTTCTCCACGAGCAAGTTCTCGATCTTCAACCGGCAGACCTTCCAAAATCCCAACGCCACAGCGACGGTCACCTATTAGCAAATTAAACAAACCCACAAAAAGATAGGGTGGCGTTCTCCGGAGGGAGATATTTCATTGTTCATTGCCTATTTAAGTTTGTAAGATGTAAAATATTATGTAGAAATTATTGTGGAATAATGCAAGCGTTTGATTTTAACCCTGCAGATGGCCTTATATGTGTCTTAGTCTTGTTTTTTACACATATTTTTATCAAAAATATTTGTTTTGTCTTATAGATTTAAAAACGAGTAAGGGAGATTAAATTAAACTAACGTGTACATCCCTGTGTGATGTACATATACTAAAAACAGTTGTTGAATGTATTTATAACTCTCTGCAACCTGGAAGTAAATACTGAATGCCAAACACACTTCATTAGTTACAAATTAAGAATACCTCATTACTATTTATGATATCGCAAAAGGTTAAGAATAAAAACCGAAGTTAAAAATAAAAGCACTATAAAATCTGTGTTTTAATCCTCTTCATCCCTAGGGGGCTTTGCATTGGGTTGCTTCAGCTCACCGGCACTCAAATGGTTAACCCTTTCATTGCTGACAGGGTCAGCTTCAGAGAACTCACAGATATATATTTAATCACTTGCCAGAAATACAGTTTTTTTGTGGCTTTTTCTTTTAACTTATGGCTGTGAGTATCTGTCTACTCGAATACTTAACGCTGTCCAGATATTTCTTTCAGAGTGTATAAGCGCAGTTTTCTTTTGCTTGAGTGGATGGTTAAATTGTATCATCAATCAACTTTTGTATCAAATCAAGTTTTGCTTGCGGAAATCTATGAAATAAAACCTGTCAAGTTCTGGTTGCAAGATAAATGATTTGTTAGATTTTTTTTTTCATGAACTATTCTTATTGCTATTTATCAAAAAAACTAAAACCACTATACTGAAACATACATGGCAGAAGCCTGCAGTAAGTACCTACAGTGACAAAAAACCTCTTTCTTGTTCACTTTTGGACAGGCCAGTGAAATCGGTCCATGCTTTTGTCAGAAAGTTTGTTGTATAGACCGATCAGCCATAACATTATGACCACTGACAGCTGGAGATAGTGTGATGCTTTGGACAATGTTCTGCTAGGAATCCATTCATGTGGATGTTACTTTTCCACGCACCACCTACCTATACATTGTTGCAGACCGTGTACAACCTTTCATGAAAACTGTATTCCCTCATGGCATTGGCATCTTTAAGCAGGATAATGGCATAAAGCAAAAATGGTTCAGGAATGGTTTGAGGAAGACAACAAAGAGTTCAAGGTGTTGACTTGGCCTCCAAATTCCCCAGATCTCAGTTCAATCAAGCATCTGTGGGATGTGCTGGACAAACAAGTCCAATCCATGGAGGTCCCGCCTCGCAACTTACAGGGTGTAAAGGATCAGCTGCATATTCAAAGCACACCTTCTGAAGTCTAGTGCAGTTCATGCCTAAACGGGTCGAGGCTGTTTTGGCAGCAAAAGAGGACCTACACAATATTAGGGAGTGCAGTAAATATGTTAGATTGTGTAATTGAAATACGTTGTTCTTGTTTTTAATTACTTCAACATAAATAACTATCAATAGGTCATAAAGCCACATACAAATTCTTAGTAACTACAAATACTCAAATCTTTATTCTTTATAAAACAAAATGTCTCCCTCTTTTAAACATTTACAGTGTTTGACGGTATATGACTCACTGTATATAGCCAGAGTGGTATTCCAGATATATATTATGTTTTTGTTATTTTCTTACAATGTACAAACTGTGAGCAGATGGGGAACGTTATCAATGAGCTGGCCAGAGCAGAGAGTGAGAGATGCTCGTTTTCAGGTCATATTGGTAAAGGGAAGCTAGTACCACTCTACTGATCAAATCTAGAAATGAGAGCCTTTTACTGCAGAAACATTGGCTGTGCTTCATTAGTTCATATGGACCTGTTCTGCTCACTGATAGCCCTGCATCCTGACAGGATAAGGCACACAAATATGAATTAATGACTGCATAATTCAACAGGAGGTGTGACTATATAGTTTAAAATCACCAAGTGAAAGTATTTTAAGAGAATTACATTAGCATTTATTTGTATAGTGCCAACAATTTTTGTAACGCTTGGTACAGAGTGTAGCGGGTAACTGCATACTATGTTAGACACATGGAGATAGAGAGTTCTCTACTTCAAGAATTAGTCTGTCTCTGTTTGTCTAACTGGTATGTAGTTACCCTCTACAATATACTATACTATAATTGTTTGCGCTACACAAATAAATGCTATGGTAATGCTCTATGCTGAAGTATGGACAATTACTTATGTAACTAATTATATATTACCTGTGTCCATATTGGCAACAAAATGCAAAAATACCGGGAAAAAAAATACATTATGTTGCTACTGTGTTCAGAAATAGCAGGTGATATATAGCTATAGCTATATTTGTCTTTTCACCTATGCATTTGCTAGTAATTCAGGTAACTGAAAAATGAACTGTAGTAAACTGACAAAGAAATAGTATTATTATTATAAGCTCTGTTTTGATTGAATTGTTTTACAAAAATGACATGCTCAATCCGGAGATTCATTTGCATCTTGCAAGCAGAGAGCTTGAAAGTGGTACTCACTTGTGCCCCACCCGCCAATGGTTCATTAACCTACTTTTTTTTCCTGTGCACCTTGGGGTCTATTCACTAAAAGGTGAGTTTTAGTGAAAATTGCATCTCACCATTTTAACTACATATTGTGCAGGTACAAACTTGGTGAGTTTCCTCCACTAAGAAAACTCATTATTATTGTCCCTGCACAATGTATAGCTCAATTGGTGAGATTACCTGTAACTCACCTTGGGTGAATAGCCACCCTTGGCAGCTTTAACAAATGTTGTGATTTCCATGGTGAAAAAACAAGAACTGCTCAATTAAAAGTAATTTATGGCACAGCAACTTTATACTTTGAGAAGAACTTGGTGGAATTTCAGTAGTTCTGAGAAGATAAAGAGCAGTTACTTTATTTATTTTACAGTGCCGTAGACAAGTGGAACCATTGTAAACCATCATACTGTTCAGTAACTGGCACTGAAAGCACTGCAGAGATAATAACATGCCTGCACATATAAAAATACAGTTAAAGGTAGAAGTGTGGGAGTTATGATCCATGTAAGGAACTCAGAGGGAACAGGATCAAAGGGCCATGTGGTGAGAGGTGAACATAACAGCTGGAAACATTCTGGCTGACGGCATAGAAACTGTCCAAGATTAGAAAAAAGCTGTACTGAGAATCAGGGGGAGGAAGAAACCTCACTGTTAAAAGGTGCACGTTTCTAACTGGTCAACAAAGGCCTACTTAGCGTGGGGGACGGAGGGCGTGAAATAAAACAGGAATGAAGCAAAGAGTAATCCAAAAGGAAATTACACATGGAATATATGGTTGGTGTTGAGGATATGTATTAAAAAAGCAAGAAGTAGAAATCTATCATTCATGACAGGAAAATTTTCATGCAACCTGTACAGGCTCAGAACTTCTATCTTAAGAAAAATAATAATAAATAGATTGCAATATTATCCAGGCCTAGTGAGATGTACAATAATTATTGTTCTGTTCTGATTATCATTACTCACTGTTATTTTTAAGGCAATTTTATTAGCCTTAATATTTATCTGTATTTTATAGTGTAGATAGCAGTGTTCTCAAGAGGTCTACTTCCTAACCGACGAGTGGACTCCAGATGCTATAATCAGCTCGGGTATGCACTGAATGGACTTGCGTTCAACTTATTTTGGTTTGTAGCTGGCCCTACCAGTTAATTAATACATACTGGTAATTAGGATTAAGAGAACCTTCATCTCTGTTTTGTGGTGCAGGCCTAATGTCCAAAATTACTTTACCACCAGAGATATAATTTGTGCTCACTATGCAGCTATAGTCAGGGCCGGTGCAAGGATTTTCGTCTACACAGGCGAAGGTGCATTTTGGTGCCCCCCTGCTCTGATCCGCCACGCCTCCCACACCATTAAGCCTCCTTACATTATATATGAATAATGTATAGTGTAGAAAATAAATACATCTAAATATTCAACTCGCATGCTCTAAATGTGTCACACATTGACACCCTTAAACACAAAGACACCCTTGCAGTCACACACACAGACACCCTTACCACTTACACACACACAGTTACACCAATTCACACATAACCTGAGACACACTATTTTGCCACTCAATATGCCAGTATTTAGCCCAGGGGTCCTCAAACGTTTTAAACGGGGCCAGTTCACTGTCCCTCAGACCGTTGGAGGGCCGGACTATAGTAAAAATAAAAACTATGAACAAATTCCTATGCACACTGCATATATCTTATTTTGAAGTGAAGAAACGAAATGGGAACAAATACAATATTTAAAATGAAGTAAAGTTAAATCAACAAACTTACCAGTATTTCAATGGGAATATTATGCCAGTCAGAGCCCAGTAATATTATGCCAGTCAGATGCCCAGGAACATTATGCCAGTCAGAGCCCAGTAATATTATGCCAGTCAGAGCCCAGGAATATTATGCCAGTCAGAGCCCAGGAATATTATGCCATTCAGATGCCCAGGAATATTATGCCAGTCAGATGCCCAGGAATATTATGCCATTCAGATGCCCAGGAATATTATGCCACTCAGAGCCCAGGAATATTATGCCACTCAGAGCCAGGTAATATTATGCCAGTCAGATGCCTAGGAATATTATGCCAGTCAGAGCCCAGGAATATTATGCCATTCAGATGCCCAGGAATATTATGCCATTCAGATGCCCAGGAATATTATGCCACTCAGAGCCCAGGAATATTATGCCAGTCAGAGCCAGGTAATATTATGCCAGTCAGATGCCTAGGAATATTATGCCAGTCAGAGCCCAGGAATATTATGCCAGTCAGAGCCAGGTAATATTATGCCAGTCAGATACCAGGAATATTATGCCACTCGGAGCCCAGTAATATTGTGCCAGTCAGATGCCCAGTAATATTATGCCAGTCAGATGCCCAGTAATATTATGCCAGTCAGATGCCCAGGAATATTATGCCAGTCAGAGCCCAGTAATATTATGCCAGTCAGATACCAGGAATATTATGCCAGTCAGAGCCCAGGAATATTATGCCAGTCAGATACCAGGAATATTATGCCAGTCAGATACCAGGACTATTATGCCACTCGGAGCCCAGTAATATTATGCCAGTCAGATGCCTAGGAATATTATGCCAGTCAGATGCCCAGGAATATTATGCCAGTCAGATGCCCAGGAATATTATGCCAGTCAGATGCCCAGGAATATTGTGCCATTCTAGTGTGCTCGTTATACCTCCCTCCTCCCCCCTTTCCCAGACCCCAGTACTTACCTCCATGCCGCTGTTCATGTCCGTGGCTGAGAGGGAAGTGCTGTGAGCTCCCCTCAGGCCGTGCGCATTCAATAAAGTGTGTTGAAAAAAAAAAAGTTTCAACACACTTTATTGAATGCGCACGGCCTGAGGGGAGCGCACAGCGCTTCCCTCTCAGCCACGGACCTGAACAGTGGCATGGAGGTAAGTACTGGGGTCTGGGGGAGCGGCCGATTTTCCCGCCCCCCCCATTGGTGCGCCCTAAGGCAGCCGCTTGTGCTGCCTTACGGTAGCGCCGGCCCTGGCTATAGTCCATGATTTCAGTTGCTCTATTACAGTTGTTATATAGAATGATAATAAGAATAATTTGGGATTTTCATGGTGCTTTTTTCACAGTGAAACTCAAAGCACTTTACAAATGCGCCCATAAATACACTGTGCCCATAGATAACGTGATGGTGAATCTCTGACTGAGTGAGGTATAGAATTCCAGAATGTGGAAGCAGTATAATTAAATGCCCTCAGTGCCCGCAATGACAGGAGCGACTCACTAGCTGATCGAAGGGAGCAGGAGTCTAAGGTATCAGGAGCTCTCTCAGGTACTGTGGATCCTGATTGGTTAAGGCTTTGCTTTGAAGCTGGGGGGGGCAATTTTAAAGTATGTTCGGTTCGCCATTTAATGGGGAGCCAGTGTATTTTTTAATTAGTTGCATATAAAAGTTTCCTGTATCCATTTTGTAATTTTTACCCATGATGCAACATTCACCAAAATCTTCCAGCAAGTCTCACTTTACAACTGTGGCCAGAGCAGTGGTGTATCTTGGTTTTGTGCTGCCCTAGGCAGACACAATTCGGCCCCCTCCCCCCACATTGCACAAGTACGACATGCCCCATCACCCACGACATGCCCCATCACCCACGTTGCACACCCACGACATGCCCCATCACCCACATTGCACGCACATTAAATGCCCAGTCACTCCATTACATGCCTCCATCACCCACATTGCATACACACTAAATGCCCCATCACCTCCATTACATGCCTTCATCACCCCGATTAATTGGAAGGAGCTAGCTTGCTGAACGGTAGGGGAGGGAGCGAAAATGTTTGAAGCACCAGAAGTGTGCCTTAACACCGTCTGGAAAAGTGACGCCCTCTAGCAAAGTGCCTCCCTAGGCGAGTGCCTTGTTTGCCTTGTGGAAGAAACAATACTGGGCCAGAGCCTGCATGATGATGTCATAAGGCACACTCCTGCTCTCTTACTGGCTCCTGTGTATCCCTAGTGGGCAGGACTAGGTGGCTGTGTCCAACTTTTTTTTACCTGCCCTTGAACACAAAGAGAGAAGATTGACCTGATCAAACAGGATCATAACTCTGCCCCTTGTGATGTAATAGTTACATTACCCTTCCATGATCAAAATTCTGACTTATAGACTACATTCTGTGTACCCAGTCCAAAAGTGAGATACCCAAGTGTGGCGCCCAGTCATACTTGTGTAGTGAAATATTTAATAAAATAAACTTACATAACAAAAATGAAAGACATATCTGAAATCAACAATGCAAAAAAAAAAAAAAAACCTTTTCATTTTTTGGTGGGAGTGCCCCTTTAAGATTCTCATCAAACATTTTTTTTTTATTTTGAATGGATCTACGTATGTACCAACCCAGCAGAGGCACACAGGAATATTATATTAGCCTCAGTAACCTCACTGCAAATCTATTAATAGATGATAACATGTACTTAAATAATTTGCTTCTGAGAGATTATACTGAGGGAATTGTTGGTGAATCTGCAATAATTATATTTTGTAGGTAATAAAGTTAATTAGATGACATATTGTCTATCTCCCTCCTGACCCCTTCCCTCCAGGCTCCAGCTTTTCACCCCACTCACCAGCATCTCACCCTCCTTCCAGCTTTTCACCTACCCTCTCTCCACCTGACCCCCTCCCTGCAGTTTATAATCTTTTTCACCCCCTCCCTCCATCTTATCACCCCCACACCCTTTTCCTCCATCTTATCACCACTCTCTTTTCCCATTTGTATATCAAGTCCCAGGTAATAAGCATGAGACTCCACAGATACATTTAAAACACATTTTTCTCCCAATGTAGGCATTTGCTTGAAATTTTACTAACACAATGTTTAGATCATGTTTTATTCCCTCCATTAACAGTATGAACAATTGTTAGGTGATACAGTCTCTTTAAATTGTCTTATGTAAACTAAATGAGTGCATTAGTCAGACACTCAGCCCACACTGCTAACTTAAACACTGGCCAATTTTAAATGTCTTTATCTACTTTTCTTAATGCACTACTTTTTCGAAAACAATACATTAGAAAGTGGCATTGCAAACAATAAAATAGTCCAAACCGCCTTGACAACTGCATCAAGTTCATATAAACTCTGTAAATATTTTCTGTTATTCTTGGCCGAATATCAATTTCTGACTTGTAAAACTATAAAAATATAAATGTTGTGCTGTTTTAGTTTACATTCCCTCAAATGAACCTTTTTTATGTGGTGAAGCTTACTTATTTATAAATATTAATACTTTAAATTATGAAGATATTATTTTTCTCTACCCGCCGAATCCAGGAAAAGTTTCCAAATATAGGAATGATCCTAATCCCGTTTATTTGAGTAGTTTAAAGAAATAAGGCCTTAGAAATTGCTATCTGTCTGGGACACATACAGATACAGACAGAAACAAGGAGAGCGATCAATCTGTTAGCATGACAGAGAATGTCCCTATAATAACTTCTTAAAATAAACAGTGTAACTTTAAATGTTCCAGAAACCCTTTAAATAGAAACATTTCACCATCTGTAGGTTGGATAGCTGTTATAAATAGACACAATAGAAATAATAAGGATAAAGATGACATCAAACAAAAAACTTTAAATAATTAACGTTTATATTTTATAAAAATACTTATGGTATGATTCTTTGTGTCCAGTGCAAAGGAGCAGATTTTTCTCTTCTGAATACATTTTTCCTTATGTGGTAATGCTCAACTCTTAGTCATTGAACAAGCTATCCTCCCACAATAGCATTATAATCATTAACTGTAACACCTTCATCTTTTGGTCTTCTTCATCCCTTTGAGAATTACTTATACCACATCACTTAAGAGCCCTGAATCACTGAAATAAGGCTGGCAGTGCCTTCAGCTTTTAGGTATTCCATGTACATAGAATATTAGAAAAACATAATTACAGATATGTGACATAGTCATAGTAGTAGTATAATCTGCTTATAACCCACCGTTTTACTACCAAATGCTTCTGCTGCAAAGTTTCATGCACCACTATTGATACGGATACAAGCATCCAACTGTCACTGCAACAGAGCTTCACATACCAATCAGATACAGATACAATCATCCAGATGTCATAGTAGCAGCACTATATCAACCATCTAAAAAGCCTGAGTTGCCATCATTCCAATGTACCACATGCAGCCAACCTTGATCATTCAACTCTAAAAATAAGACAAATGTCAATCCTTAATTAACATTGTATCAAATACATATTGCAGCACTCGCTGAAAGGAGCAGAGCTGTCATCTTGTTTTTTCCCTTAGATGGGAACTGTGACCCAAGTTTCCTGCAGTCCTTCCTCTCAACGTGTATGGCCCACCTCATCTCTCATGAAAACGCACCTCCTCGTGCAAATCCTGCTGTGACGTCAAGTGAGATTGTGCTGGGAATAGAAGCATGTGCATTGCACAGCTTGGGTACTGGTAACAGGACTACAGGGGGAGATCTGGTAATCATCTCCTGATTCACTGAGACCTCCTTCACTCAAAGCTCTTAGTCTGGATTGAGGCTGCCTGGGACCTTCACTAGAGAGAAGGGGCAGTCACCTGCAGTTCTGTTGCATGAGCGGGGATGTCTCTAGTTATATAGCTATCGTTACTGTGCCCTGTCAATTGTATGCGTCCGAGGATGAGTTACTGCTCTGGATTTGGATGTCTGATAAATAAACAGTTTCTCTACTGTATGTTATTTGTAGCAAAAATAGTATGCAACCATGTAAAAAATAAAAAGCTCATTCATGAAATAGTAGGGAATTGACAAGGAGATTTTGATCTTAAGGCCAAAGTAGTTGAGTTGGAAACATTATCAAATTCAGCTAAATTAGAGATTTTTTTTCAACTTGACTACTTTGGCCTTATGTTTAAACTTCTTTTGTCAGTTCCCTGCAAAGCCTTCTTTTGAGAATAAAGCCCACAGTTAGTGATTGTACCAAAATAATCCCTTAAACATTAAATCTGTTATTTATTAAAAAGGGAATTCCAGATAACTGGGAAGGGAATTTTACATTTAAGTCTAAAGTATCCGAGTCTGAAGTATAGCCTCTTATATAAATACATCCCTAAGTGTGTTTGCTGGATTTAGTCCATAGGATTATAATCATCCTCATGTTGAAACAGGAACCTGTAATAGCTGGATAATCATAGAACCAATATATGCCTTCTGAATTGATCTAGCTTACTGAGATAAATATGGTGTAAGCCTGGTGTCTTATCGGCCTATAGTTAATACTTATTCTTATTCTTATAATTAAGTGTTTAATCAGGAAAGGTACATTTATTGTATGGATATTCTTTGGTTTTCAAGTATATCCTGGGATTGTCCAATTAGTATGATAAAAAAAAAACTCTATTCAATTACTCATCAAACAGCCTTTCCTTCACACCTCACATGTATTTTGTAGATTGACGTGAGGTGCTATGGAATCCAACAGGAGTGAAGCATGTGTTAATGTGATGCCTGGAATGGGTTACATCTAGTAATTTAAGATCCACACAAAAATAAATAAATAAAATAACCATCTGAAGTGAGATCTTGTTTTATGTGTCTGTTTTCTTCTTCTGTTCTTCTTGCTAGTGGCTGGCTTTTGCAAACCAAGCATGCTTTCAAAACACAGAGGATTGAAGTGAGAAACTAATGAACTTTTGTTTGTTCTAAATTTAGTACAATGTCAATAAAGGCCTTGGGGATGGTTGCCAGGACTGTTTTTCTTGCCAGCGTCTGCTATTCCAATCAGTCTAATTATTATGACCAATTGCTCATGCAGAGCTATTAGGCAATGGAAAATAGAAGAGATTTGAGCCTATTATGCATCTGATTCATGGTTTGGCAAGAGCCATTAGGTAGATTTTATGTTTTACAGCACTGTAATTGTATCAACTTTGCCATATATGCACATTATCTACTGATCCGTCCTTTACTTTGACAAAGCTTAAAGGGAGGCATTTAAAATATGCAGAACTAACATCAAACATGTGTTTAGTATGAATATTCATTATTCGTGCCTTATCAAACAGATCTGAAATATTTTTAGGAAGTTAACATTATTGTCTTCTAAATGTAACAATATTTTACATGAACACTTGCTTAAAAGACAAGCCAACAACTGCGTACTATTTATTTTACTACAAAGAAACCATATGGTATTTATGTTAAGATAGGCATAAAGGAACAGTAAAGGCCTTAGCTTTTTTCCAAGGTGGTAAGGGAGGAAGTAAGGCAGATCTCTGGCATCATGATTTGTCTCACTGCTTAGCCTTTCAGTGATATTTTACCTCACTGCTTCTTCTTTAATTATGTGCTCATGAAATAAGCTCTGTGAAGGAGGTGGAGAACAGGGCAGACCTACAGCTCATAGACATGGCCAGAATATCTTCCATGGTAATTCTATGCCAGGCGTTACTTCAGCCATCTTTAGTTCCTCTTTGTCTAGGGACATTTTTTGTCAGCAAAGTAAGTGCATGTTCAGTTGGATTCAGGTCATGTGCCTTAACCAGTAAGAGTTTTTGACTGTTTGGCCCTAGGTAAACCTTTGGTTGATCTAGCAGTACATTTGGGCTCAGTGTTTTGCTTCCAATAATATCTGAGACATTTGATTATATCTGAGGAGACAGATGTTTCTGTGCACTTCAGAATGCCAACATGCTACTGTTATTAGCAGCCGCATCATAAATAAAGTCCACTCAACCAGTTTCAGGCAACAGTTATAGGCGCCCAAGCCAAAACATTACCTTTGTCATGTTTTGCACATAAGGTGGTATGTCCCTCATCTGCCCACAAGACTATTCCAGAACACTACAGGACTAAATTTATTATTTTTTTAACCAGTATTTACATCATTAATAAAAAGAGAGACAGCGCTAGAATATACGCCAGAAAGAACAAGACATGGCTTATAAAAGATAGAATTTTTTTTATTGTCACAAAATAAAAACATACATATGTATAAGATTAAAAAGACCACAAACAAGTCCAGTACCACAGAAATACAATGGGAAACAAATGGTCACATGGACATGAAGAAATAAAATATATCTATATATAAACGGAAGATAATAAATAAACAAAGAAATGTAGAGTAAAGTAGAATAAAATATAATATAATACAACCTTACCCACTGCTAATATAGTGTTGTTCACCTGGCCAGGTTACAGAACATATGTATAAAATATACACTATTTGCACAGACACAAAAAACAGGACACCCCTCAGGACGAGTTTCGAAAAAAAAATTCTTCAGCTGCTGGGTGAGTGTGCATACAAGCAGTGGGGAAAAGGTTTAGATTGAAATTAGTAATTCCCTTCAGCTGGAAACTGTGCTGAGAACTTTGTTACCGAGAAACCGGAAGTTGGTATACAGAAAACTTCCAGAAAAATTCATCGTCATGGTGAAAGCGTCTCATTGCCATGGTGACGCGTCCTCTACCCGCATAGTCAGCATAGCGTGCAGTGGACCGCGATATCACTGCAGGCAAAGGGGCTTCTATTAAATATAACCCAGACGAAAGTATGGAGGTGATCTGTTTACATACAAGAAACAGAAAGAAAGCTTAAGAGAAAGAAAAAGAGAAAGATAATGAAAGAAGGAGGTGAGAGGGGAGGAGGAAGGGGGAGGAGAAAAGAGAAAGGATGGGAGAACAGTAAACAGATCATAATGCGGGTAAAGTTGCAATATAGTTTCAACATGAGACATGATAATCAACAAATCATAATACGAACACAATATGGTTTTAGCATGGTACATGATAATAAATAAAAAAACATGCTATGGTTCCAAGTTAAACATATTCATATATGAAGGGCCACGTGTGACATAACTCTGCAAATTGCACCACAGATACAATATGAAGCATAATATAACAGAGCACAAAAAACATAATAATAATAATAAAAAAGTGGTTATAATACATAAAATTACCACTGTATATAAGATCTTAATACAGAACACAATAACATATATATCATACATTGTGCAAACACAGTTGCAAGAAAGAAAAAAAAACAACAACCACAAAACAGACCCCCAACCAATTTCATTATTCAAGATAAGGTATAATATCAAACTTATCATTAAGTCCTCTTGGTACTAAAGTATTCAAAGTGAGGATCCAAAAAGTTCCCCTCTTTCTTAACATCAAATGACGGTCTTCCTTCCTAATTCCCAGAATTCCATGCCTGCTGTCCCCTCTACTTCCTTCTCTTCCTCTGTACCCTCTTCCACAGCATCTTTTTTAGAACAAAGATTCGGGAAGAGAAAAGCCAATCCATTCATAAAAAGAAGACCTTCCGAGATGGACACTACAGACCAATGGTCAGACTTCGAGGCAACAATCTAGTGACATTGTCATCAGAGGTGCCGACAAGGGAGGAGGTGTGGTTATACAAAACACAGAAATCTATCTAGATGAGGCCAACAGACTGTTGTCTGATACAAACTTTTATAAAAGATTGTCTACAGATCCCACTCTTGTTTTCTCTAAGCGACTAAGCAATTTGCTGCAGGAAGCTAGATCTAATGAAATTATCTCTAAAGAAGAATATAATTGTTTGTTGGTAAGAAATCCTAGGATAGCCTTGTTCTATCACCTGTCCAAAATCCACAAGGATAAAAACAATCCCACGGGACGACCAATCATATCGGGCATCGGATCTTTAACCTCCAACCTATCCCTATTTGTAGATTTTTTTTTACAAACCCTCGTGCCACTTATGCCCTCCTATCTTAAAGATGGCCAATCCTTGATTAAGCTACTAAAAACCATCCCGTGGCAAGATGATATTATATCAGTGACTGCTGATATACAAGCATTATATACCTCTATTCAGCATGATGATGGAATAGAAGGAGTCAGGAATATGCTCGACCATTTTAACTACCTTGGTAGTCAACACAGGAATTTTTTGTGGGACAGTATGAAGTTTATATTGGAAACTAATTATTTAGTGTTCAATTGGGATTTTTACATCCAGACTTGCGGCACGGTGATGGGAACGCGTTTCGCACCCAGCTACGCAAATCGTTTTTTGGGTGACTGGGAGAGCGAGAATATTTTTGGTTCCCATCACCGTGCCGAACCTGTATTATACAGGCGCTATATTGACGACTTGTTTGTTTTATGGAGGGGGTCAATGGACTCTTTAGGAGCATTCTTTGAACAACTGAATAAGAATACCTTGGGTCTCAAATTTTCCTTTGAAGCCAGTAGAGAAAGTATTAACTTCTTGGATCTGACTGTTTGTAGCAACAACTCTGAAGGGTGTTTCGAGACAAACAGTATTTCAAAACTGTAGATAAAAATACTTATTTGAATGCGAAAAGTTATCATGACAATAAGTGGATACAGAATATCCCAAAGGGAGAATTCTTACGTATGCACAGAAACTGTATGAATGTTGGACTCTTTGATATACAAGCAGATATAATTGGCAACAGATTCCTTGAGAAGGGATATGACAAATGAAAAATAGAAAATAGTAAACAGTATGCTAGAAGAATAGATAGGGAAAACCTTTTTACTAATAATGAATCTAAGAATAATAGAATGAAAAAGTTTAGAATAGATGAAATCAATGGTATTAAGATCGAAAGAAAATCACAACAATTGCAGGATCATGCTGTTTCAAATGGAAAGAAAGACAAGAATGAGGGTGGAAATAATTTTGAAATGGGTCTGATTACTACCTTCTCAGATAAAATTGGTGCAATTAGGAATATCCTAGACAAACATTGGCATGTTATCCAAACAGACCCAGTTTGGGGTAAAAATTATTCCACCAACCTGTAGGGTTATCTGTAGAAAAAATGCAAACCTGAGGACTCTATTGGCCCCATCTGATTTAACAAAAAAAATTTAAGGAAGTATAGAAGGTAAAAAGCCTCACTGTTTTGGAACCAACAAAGAATGGTATCGCTGTGGACATTGTGGCCTGTCCAAAAAAGAGGGACCGTTTTATATGCGTTACCACTAATAGTAAATATAATATCCAGAGATATGTCTCCTGCACATCTAAATTTGTCATATACATGCTGGAGTGCCCCTGTGGCCTCCAGTATGTTGGTCAAACAAGTAGATTTTTTAACAAGAGGCTATATGAACATAGGTATAACATCAGAACTGTTTTTTTAAAACACACAGTATCAAAACACTTTAAAGAATTTCATAATAAAAATGACACCCTCCTTAACCCCTTCGCGACACAGGACGGACTAGGTCCGTCCTGTGTGGCGAAGCGTTAGTGACACAGGACGGACCTAGTCCGTCCTGTGTTAAAAGAGGCACTGAAAGCGATTTTTTTTCGCTTTCAGTGCTTCAACTGTATTGCAACGATGTCTCCGTGTGGAGGCATCGTGTAATACAAAAAAAAAATGCCGGGCGTTTTTCGATCGCTCACCGGAGCGATTTAAAAAGCCGGTTTTAAAGGCACATTGCCTTTAAAACACGTGGCGCGCCCGGCAGATTCAAAGAGCATAGGAAGCGATTTACATCGCTTCCTATTGCTCTCTAAGTGTTGCTGACATGCCTCAGAGGTGGAGGATGTCAGCAACACTTAAAAAAATTACAAAAAATGGCAATACATACCGCGATCTTCAGCCACACTCCATGTGGCTAAGATGGCGATGCCCTTCTAAGGGCAGTTGCTTCAGGAAGCAGCTAGTAGCTGCTTCCACCCCCTGGAGGTGTTACTTGATTGCCTCATCAGTGAGGCAATCAGTAACATCCAATTACAGGGGTAGGAGGTGGGGTGAGAGCTCTGATGAGCTCTTACCATTTGTCTGGTAAGAGCAATATTTATCAATATTGACTCTGACCAGGATGGATCTGCCTCCCTCTCCTCACTTGCGTTTTGGTGAGAGAGAGAGACAGATCAGTATTGTGAGAGATAGTCAGTTAGTAAGTTTTAATAAAATTTTATATTGTGAGACCCAAAGGCTTTTATCAAAGCCATTCCCTGTGTTTTAACCCCTTCCCTATCTTTGATCACTTGTAAATAGTGATCTTGCACAGCTGCACGTTTTTGCTGTCTGTGCATTTTTTAGGGGTTAATTTTTTTTTACCTGTAATTTATTACAGCTCTATTAACCCCTTTTTTGCCGTTGATCTTTGTGATTGCACTGATCCGGCTGCAGAAGCACATTTTTGCTATCTGCATATTTTTTTTTTGAAACCCGCTAGGGGCAATTATACCCGCTAGGGGGTCACGTAAATTAATTATTTTTTTGGGTTATGTCTGAGCGCGTGTATAGCGCTGAGGAGGCTTATGCCATCCTCGCCTCAGATTCTGAGGCCACTGAGTCAGGGTCAGATTTTGACCCTGATCAGTTTACTGATACATCTTCTAGTGATGTATCAGTGGCTGCTGGGCCCCCTGCCACAAGGAGTCACGAGACTCCGGCTGGCAGTGCTGCTGAGGAGTGGGTAGCGCCTAATCGCTATAGGCCAGCTATCCCTCCTTTCACTGCAGTTCCGGGCATCAATATTGATGTCGCAGGATTTACTCCCCTGCAGTTTGTTCAGATTTTTATGGGGGATGATCTTTTGGGGGACATTGTCTCCCAAACAAATCTTTTTGCTCAGCAGCACCGTGCTGCTAACCCTCAGTCCTTTTTGGGAAGGCAGCACTGGACCCCGACTGATTGCCCAGAATTTCTGAAATTCTGGGCACTCACCTTATTGATGGGCATCATCAAGAAGCCCTCACTCCGCTCCTACTGGAGCACGAGTCCTATTTGTAGTACCCCTATTTTCCCCCAGACAATGCATAGGCTGCGTTATGAAACGCTCCTGCGTTATATGCATTTTTCTGATAACAGCCTGTGCCTCCCTAGAGAGCACCCCCAATTTGACAGGCTGTTTAAAATCCGCCCCCTGATTACCCACCTCGCTGCCAGGTTTGCAGAAGTTTATACACCTGGGAAGAATATATCTGTTGATGAATCCCTGATGAAATATAAGGGAAGGTTGGGATTCAAACAGTATATACCTTCCAAGCGCTCCAGGTATGGCATCAAGGTGTATAAACTTTGCGATAGCGAGAATGGGTACACTCAGGCCTTCCGGGTATACGAGGGAAAGGATTGCCACCTTGACCCTCCAGGTTGCCCAGAACATCTGGGAACCAGTGCCAAAATTGTTTGGGACCTGATACTCCCCCATATGAACAAAGGGTACCACTTGTATGTAGATAACTTCTACACAAGTGTACCTTTGTTCAAGCTACTGTACTGCTTTGATACAGTAGCATGCGGTACTGTACGCCAGAACCGCATAGGTTTCCCCAAAAATTTGGCACAGACCCGGTTAAAAAGGGGGGAGACCTCAGCTCTGCGCCAAGAGGAGCTCTTGGCTGTTAAGTACAGAGACAAGAAGGATGTGTGTCTGCTCAGCACCATCCATGACGAGAGGACTGTGGAGGTCTCTGTACGTGGCAGAGCTGAGGTCACCAGAAAACCAGCGTGCATCAAGGCCTACAACAAACATATGGGGGGGGTTGATTTGGCAGATCAGCTGCTGCAGCCCTACCTCATCATGCGTAAGACCAAGGCCTGGTACAAAAAGGTTGCTATTTATCTTTTGCAAATTGCAACCCACAATGCTTTTTTGCTTTGCAAAAAAGCAAACCCCGAAATGAGAGTGACCTTTTTGCAATTTCAGCTCCAGGTCATTTCGGGGATATTGTACCACGATGCACCTGGTCCCCGGGCGGTGATGGGGGAAAGTAGGGTTGGGGCTACCCATTTCATTTTTAAAATCCCCCCTACTCCAAAAAAGCAGAACCCGCAGAGAAAGTGTAGAGTGTGCTACACCAGGGGGCAACGAAAGGAGACCTCCTTCTACTGCCCTGATTGCCCTGGACAACCTGCACTCTGTATAGGTACATGCTATAAGCTGTACCACACAGTGGCCAACTTTTAATTTTTTTTATTTGTGGTTTCTGCTTCAGTGGGTTTTAAATGTTTTTACTTGTACTGCTCCAGACTTTTACATTTTTCTGTTCCAAGACAGCCTGTCCTATAATTTGTGCTGTACTTCCCAACGTTTCAAATACATACACTTTCATGGCGTAAAAAAACTAAACTGGGGTATGCAAAGGGCCCCAAACTAAAGATAGACCTATTAGAACGGAAATTCTAATTAAATCAAAATGATCAAGTCCATGAATTGTGCCTCAACCTTCCCAAAAATCCTGGCAAACCTATGCATGGGGGGCATAGGTATACTCAGGGGGCCTTGCAGAAAACAACCTGGAGTGTTTTCTTGCAGTAATGTATAACAGGCTCTCCTAAGTTGCAGTCAAAAAGCAACATGTGTGAAAAAAACCAAGATTAAAAAAATTAGCACCACACGTTCTCAAACCTTTTTGGGCTAAACGCTTCCATCAGAGGCATCAATTCACCCCATATGCAATACCTTGGGGTGTCAACTTTTCAAATACATACACTTTCATGGCGTAAAAAACTAAACTGGGGTATGCAAAGGGCCCCAAACTAAAGATAGACCTATTAGAACAGAAATTCTAATTCAATCAAAATGACCAAGTCCATGAATTGTGCCTCAACCTTCCCAAAAATCCTGGCAAACCTATGCATGGGGGGCATAGGTATACTCAGGGGGCCTTGCAGAAAACAACCTGGAGTGTTTTCTTGCAGTAATTTATAACAGGCTCTCCTAAATCACCATCAAAAAGGAATGTGGGTGGAAAATCCAAGATTGAAAAATTGCCACCACACATGTTCTCTCAATCTTTTTGACTAATGGTTTCATCAGAGGCATCAATACACCCCATAAACAATACCTTGGGGTGTCAACTTATGAAATATATACACTTTCATGGCAAAAAAAACCTAAATGGGGTATGCAAAAGTCCACAAGATGAAGATAGGCCTATTCAAACAACTCATATTCAATCTAAAGGACCAAGTCCTTCAATTGTGCCTCAACCTTCCCGAAAATCCTGGCAAACCTATGCATGGGGGGCATAGGCATACTCAGGGGACCTTGCAGAAAACAACCTGGAGTGTTTTCTTGCAGTAACGTATAACATGCTCTCCTAAGTTGCAGTCAAAAAGCAACATGTGTGAAAAAAAAACAAGATTAAAAAATACCACCACACATGTTCTCAAACCTTTTTGGGCTAAATGCTTCCATCAGAGGCATCAATTCCCCCCATATGCAATACCTTGGGGTGTCAACTTTTCAAATACATACACTTTCATGGCGTAAAAAACTAAACTGGGGTATGCAAAGGGCCCCAAACTAAAGATAGACCTATTAGAAAAGAAATTCTAATTCAATCAAAATGACCAAGTCCATGAATTGTGCCTCAACCTTCCCAAAAATCCTGGCAAACCTATGCATGGGGGGCATAGGTATACTCAGGGGGCCTTGTAGAAAACAACCTGGAGTGTTTTCTTGCAGTAATTTATAACAGGCTCTCCTAAATCACCATCAAAAAGTAATGTGGGTGGAAAATCCAAGATTGAAAAATTACCACCACACATGTTCTCTCAATTTGTTTGACTAAATGGTTTCATCAGAGGCATCAATACACCCCATATACAATACCTTGTGGTGTCAACTTATAAAATATATACACTTACATGGCAATAATTAGCACAGTGTCTGCTAAAAAGTCCCCAAAAGAAGATGGGTAGAAGAATATGACAAATTAGAAAAATGTCTTCATATGACAAAATCACAAATTTGACATTGCATCCCAACAATCCAAGAAACCTATGCATGGGTGGAGATGTAGCTGAACACATATTGGGGTGTTATTTGACACTGACACATACAAGAATCTGTAAATTCATGTTTGAAGTACAATGTATGTAAAAATACACAAACAATTACTACCCCAAGACTGGTGGTAGAATTAGTGCATGGAAAGTGTTAACAAACTACCATTTGAAATACCCTGGGGTGTCTAGTTTTCAAAAATAAATGGTTTTGTGGGGTAAAATACACTGGCCGGCTTCAAATATGTCCCAAATGGGACATGGGCGCAGGTTGTCTGCACGTCAAAATTCCAAGTGTGAAATTCAGAATGCGCACCTCCCAATTGTGGCCTTTTAGCCCCCAAATAACCTAACAAACCTATGCATGGGTGGTATCCCTGTACTCAGGAGATGTTGCTGAACACATATTGAGGTGTTGTTTGACTGTAGCACCTAACAGTATCTGTGAATGTACTCCTAAAGTGCAGTGAATGTGCAAAAAAACGCACACAAAATGATTACCCATAGGCTGGTGGTAGAATTAGTGCATGGAAAGTGTTAAAAAACTACCATTTGAAATACCCTAAGGTGTCTAGTTTTCAAAAATATATGGTTTTGTGGGGTAAAATACACTGGCCAGCTTCAAATATGTCCCAAATGGGACATGGGCGCAGGTTGTCTGAACGTCAAAATTCCAAGTGTGAAATTCAGAATGCGCACCTCCCAATTGTGGCCTTATAGCCCCCAAATAACCTAACAAACCTATGCATGGGTGGTATCCCTGTACTCAGGAGATGTTGCTGAACACATATTGAGGTGTTGTTTGACTGTAACACCTAACAGTATCTGTGAATGTACTCCTAAAGTGCAGTGAATGTGCAAAAAAACGCACACAAAATGATTACCCATAGGCTGGTGGTAGAATTAGTGCATGGAAAGTGTTAAAAAACTACCATTTGAAATACCCTAAGGTGTCTAGTTTTCAAAAATATATGGTTTTGTGGGGTAAAATACACTGGCCGGCTTCAAATATGTCCCAAATGGGACATGGGCGCAGGTTGTCTGAACGTCAAAATTCCAAGTGTGAAATTCAGAATGCGCACCTCCCAATTGTGGCCTTATAGCCCCCAAATAACCTAACAAACCTATGCATGGGTGGTATCCTTGTACTCAGGAGATGTTGCTGAACACATATTGAGGTGTTGTTTGACTGTAACACCTAACAGTATCTGTGAATGTACTCCTAAAGTGCAGTGAATGTGCAAAAAAACGCACACAAAATGATTACCCATAGGCTGGTGGTAGAATTAGTGCATGGAAAGTGTTAAAAAACTACCATTTGAAATACCCTAAGGTGTCTAGTTTTCAAAAATATATGGTTTTGTGGGGTAAAATACACTGGCCAGCTTCAAATATGTCCCAAATGGGACATGGGCGCAGGTTGTCTGAACGTCAAAATTCCAAGTGTGAAATTCAGAATGCGCACCTCCCAATTGTGGCCTTATAGCCCCCAAATAACCTAACAAACCTATGCATGGGTGGTATCCCTGTACTCAGGAGATGTTGCTGAACACATATTGAGGTGTTGTTTGACTGTAACACCTAACAGTATCTGTGAATGTACTCCTAAAGTGCAGTGAATGTGCAAAAAAACGCACACAAAATGATTACCCATAGGCTGGTGGTAGAATTAGTGCATGGAAAGTGTTAAAAAACTACCATTTGAAATACCCTAAGGTGTCTAGTTTTCAAAAATATATGGTTTTGTGGGGTAAAATACACTGGCCGGCTTCAAATATGTCCCAAATGGGACATGGGCGCAGGTTGTCTGAACGTCAAAATTCCAAGTGTGAAATTCAGAATGCGCACCTCCCAATTGTGGCCTTATAGCCCCCAAATAACCTAACAAACCTATGCATGGGTGGTATCCTTGTACTCAGGAGATGTTGCTGAACACATATTGAGGTGTTGTTTGACTGTAACACCTAACAGTATCTGTGAATGTACTCCTAAAGTGCAGTGAATGTGCAAAAAAACGCACACAAAATGATTACCCATAGGCTGGTGGTAGAATTAGTGCATGGAAAGTGTTAAAAAACTACCATTTGAAATACCCTAAGGTGTCTAGTTTTCAAAAATATATGGTTTTGTGGGGTAAAATACACTGGCCAGCTTCAAATATGTCCCAAATGGGACATGGGCGCAGGTTGTCTGAACGTCAAAATTCCAAGTGTGAAATTCAGAATGCGCACCTCCCAATTGTGGCCTTATAGCCCCCAAATAACCTAACAAACCTATGCATGGGTGGTATCCCTGTACTCAGGAGATGTTGCTGAACACATATTGAGGTGTTGTTTGACTGTAACACCTAACAGTATCTGTGAATGTACTCCTAAAGTGCAGTGAATGTGCAAAAAAACGCACACAAAATGATTACCCATAGGCTGGTGGTAGAATTAGTGCATGGAAAGTGTTAAAAAACTACCATTTGAAATACCCTAAGGTGTCTAGTTTTCAAAAATATATGGTTTTGTGGGGTAAAATACACTGGCCGGCTTCAAATATGTCCCAAATGGGACATGGGCGCAGGTTGTCTGAACGTCAAAATTCCAAGTGTGAAATTCAGAATGCGCACCTCCCAATTGTGGCCTTATAGCCCCCAAATAACCTAACAAACCTATGCATGGGTGGTATCCCTGTACTCAGGAGATGTTGCTGAACACATATTGAGGTGTTGTTTGACTGTAACACCTAACAGTATCTGTGAATGTACTCCTAAAGTGCAGTGAATGTGCAAAAAAAGCGCACACAAAATGATTACCCATAGGCTGGTGGTAGAATTAGTGCATGGAAAGTGTTAAAAAACTACCATTTGAAATACCCTAAGGTGTCTAGTTTTCAAAAATATATGGTTTTGTGGGGTAAAATACACTGGCCGGCTTCAAATATGTCCCAAATGGGACATGGGCGCAGGTTGTCTGAACGTCAAAATTCCAAGTGTGAAATTCAGAATGCGCACCTCCCAATTGTGGCCTTATAGCCCCCAAATAACCTAACAAACCTATGCATGGGTGGTATCCTTGTACTCAGGAGATGTTGCTGAACACATATTGAGGTGTTGTTTGACTGTAACACCTAACAGTATCTGTGAATGTACTCCTAAAGTGCAGTGAATGTGCAAAAAAACGCACACAAAATGATTACCCATAGGCTGGTGGTAGAATTAGTGCATGGAAAGTGTTAAAAAACTACCATTTGAAATACCCTAAGGTGTCTAGTTTTCAAAAATATATGGTTTTGTGGGGTAAAATACACTGGCCGGCTTCAAATATGTCCCAAATGGGACATGGGCGCAGGTTGTCTGAACGTCAAAATTCCAAGTGTGAAATTCAGAATGCGCACCTCCCAATTGTGGCCTTATAGCCCCCAAATAACCTAACAAACCTATGCATGGGTGGTATCCTTGTACTCAGGAGATGTTGCTGAACACATATTGAGGTGTTGTTTGACTGTAACACCTAACAGTATCTGTGAATGTACTCCTAAAGTGCAGTGAATGTGCAAAAAAACGCACACAAAATGATTACCCATAAGCTGGTGGTAGAATTAGTGCATGGAAAGTGTTAAAAAACTACCATTTGAAATACCCTAAGGTGTCTAGTTTTCAAAAATATATGGTTTTGTGGGGTAAAATACACTGGCCGGCTTCAAATATGTCCCAAATGGGACATGGGCGCAGGTTGTCTGAACGTCAAAATTCCAAGTGTGAAATTCAGAATGCGCACCTCCCAATTGTGGCCTTTTAGCCCCAAAATAACATAACCTACCTATGCATGGGTGGTATCCCTGTACTCAGGAGATGTTGCTGAACACATAATGAGGTGTTTTTTGACAGTGACACCTAACAGGATCTGTGAATGCATGCCTGAAGTACAATGTGTGTGAAAAAAAATTACTTCTCAAAGGTTCAACAAAGGCTGGTGGTAGAATTAGTGCATGGAAAGTGATAAAATACCACCATTTGAAATACCCTAGGGTGTCTAGTTTTCAAAAATATATGGATTTGTGGGGTACAATACACTGGCCGGCTTCAAATATGTCCCAAATGGGACATGGGCCCAGGTTGAAAGCATGTCAAAATTCCAAGTGTGAAATTCAAAATGTGCACCTCCCATATGTGGCCTTTTAGCCCCCAAATAACATAACCTACCTATACATGGGTGGTATCCCTGTACTCAGGAGATGTTGCTGAACACATAATGAGGTGTTATTTGTCAGTACCCCATCAAATTTTCAGGAAATGTTTACCTGAAACATAATCTGTGTGAAAAATATATTTTTATTTTTTTTTGCTGCAAAGTTTGGCAATGTTTGGCAAAGGTTTGTGGTAAAATGGCTACGTGAAAAGTGTCAAAATACCCCAATTTAAATGCCCAGAGTGGTCTAGTTTTGAAAAATATGTACATTTGGGGGGTCATTCATCGATTTAGTACAGATATCAGTGTTAAAGTGTCACTATCGCAAATTTTTTTAAAAATTATTTTTAAATTGCATTGCACTACTTATAGTTCTACCCCTGTAACTTGAATAAAAAAGCACAAAAACATAAAAACATGGGCTATTTCTGAACTCAGGACAAATTGGAGAAACTATTTAGCAGTGTTTTTTTGTTGTCTGTTGTAGATAAGTATGCGATTTTTCAAATAAAAGTCACAAAAAATCTTTTTTTTTTTAAATTTTCACCATATTTTAATATTTTTTTTATATAAAATTATATGCTACCTTAAAAATATTGGCATCAAAAGAAAGCCCATCTTATGCCGATAAAAACAATATATAGTTTGTGTGGGTACACTAAATGAGAAAGAAAGAAATTACATCAAAACACAAACACCTCAGAAATGTTAAAACAGCCCATGTCACCAAGCGTCGGACAAGCCAAAAAAGTCATGTCACTAAGGGGTTAAAGCTTGGGTTATCGAGCAAGTAATTCTGGGAATTAGGAAGGGAGACCGTCATTTGATCTTAAGAAAGAGGGAAACTTTTGGATCCTCACTTTTGAATACTTTAGTACCAAGAGGACTTAATGATAAGTTCGATATTATACCTTATCTTGGGGGTTTGTTTTGTGGTTGTTTTTTTTGTTTTTTTCTTGCTACTGTGTTTGCACAATGTATGATATATATGTTATTGTGTTCTCTATTAAGATCTTATATACAGTGGTAATTTTATGTATTATAACCACTTTTTTATTATTATTATGTTTTTTGTGCTCTGTTGTATTATGCTTCATATTGTATCTGTGGTGCTATTTGCATACAGAGTTATGTCAGACGTGGCCCTACATATATTAATATGTTTAACTTGGAACCATAGCATGTTTTTTTTATATATTATCATGTACCGTGCTAAAACCATATTGTTTTCCTATTATGATTTGTTTATTATCATGTCTCATGTTGAAACTATATTGCAACTTTACCTGCATTATTATCTGTTTACTGTTCTCCCATCCTTTCTCTTTTCTCCTCCCCCTTCCTCCTCCCCTCTCTCCTCCTTCTTTCCTTATCTTTCTCTTTTTCTTTCTCTTAAGCTTGCTTTCTGTTTCTTGTATGTAAACAGATCACCTCCATACTTTCGTCTGGGTTATATTTAATAGAAGCCCTTTTGCCTGCAGTGATTTTGCAGTCCTCCGCCCACTATGCCAGCTATGCGGGTAGAGGACGCGTCACCATGGCAACGAGACGCTTTCACCATGACAATGACGTTTTCCGGAAGTTTACTGCATACCAACTTCCGGTTTCTCGGTAACGAAGTTCTCAGCACAGTTTCCAGCTGAAGGGAATTACTAATTTCGCGTTTTTTTGCCTTATATATAAAGAAACCTTTTCCCCACTGCTTGTATGCACATTCACCCACCAGCTGAAGAAGTTTTTTTACGAAACGCGTCCTGAGGGGTGTCCTGTTTTTTGTATCTGTGCAAATAGTGTATATTTCATACATATGTTCTGTAACCTGGCCAGGTGAACAACACTATACTAGCAGTGGGTAAGGTTGTATTATATTATATTTTATTCTACTTTACTGTACATTTGTCTTTTCTTTGTTTATTTATTATCTTCCGTTTATATATATATATATATATTGCATCTATTTTATTTCTTTATGTCCATGTGACCATTTGTTTCCCATTGTATTTCTGTGGTACTGGACTTGCTTGTGGTCTTTTTATCTTATACATATGTATGTTTTTATTTTGTGACAATAAAATGTTTTCTATTTTTATAAGCCATGTCTTGTTCTTTCTGGGGTATATTCTAGCGCTGTCTCTCTTTTTATTAATCGTGGGCTTCTTTTTTGCAGTGGTGCAGTCCATTGCAGTTGTAAGACTAGCTGCTATACCTTTTCCACATTTGTAAGTGGTCTGCCCCCCCTCACGAAATTGAGAGATATCTCTCTTGGCCACTTGCCGCCCCCCCCCCCCCGAGTTAAAAAAAAAAAGTGCCCCCCGCCACTGCTTTTGATGTAACAGGGAGATTAACGCTGCTGTTAAGTCCCCTGTTACACTAACCTTTGTCGTCTCCTCCGTGCATCTTCCCTCCTGCACGGAGGAAAGAAACTCATGTCTTGTTTTTTTTTTTTTTATTATTTTACTTTATTGATGTTGAGCGACGTCAATAAAGTTAAAAAAAACCTGAGTTTCCTTCCTCCATGCAGGAGGGAAAATGCAAGGAGTAGACGACCGGAGAGCAACAAGGAGGTAAATACTAGGGAATGGGGGGGAGGAGGGGGGCAAAAAACGAGCAAATCCTGGCTTATTGAGGGGCTAAATCCTGGTATAGCATGGCAAAACCTGGCATAGAGTGGCAAAATCCTGGAATATTGAGGGGCAAAATCCTGGCATATTGGGTGGCTAAATCCTGGCATATTGAGGGGCAAACTCCTGGCATATTGGGTGGCTAAATCCTGGCATATTGAGAGGCAAAATCCTGGCATAGAGTGGCAAAATCCTGGCATATTGGGTGGCAAAATCCTGGCACATTGGGCGGCTAAATCGTGGCATATTGGGTGGCTAAATCCTGGCATATTAAATGGCAAAATCCTGGCATACCGAGGGGCAAAATCCTGGCATATTGGGTGGCTATATCCTGGCATATTGAGGGGTTAAATCCTGGCATATTAAATGGCCAAATCCTGGCATATTGAGGGGTTAAATCCTGGCATATTAAATGGCTAAATCCTGGCATATTGAATGGCTAAATCCTGGCATATAATGACAGTAAAAATATGTCTCCTCCCCCCCCCCCCCAAAAAAAAAAAAAATATGCGGATGCCCATGCCCACATTGCCTGCTTAGGACATGCCCAGCACCTCCATTGCAGACCCAGGACTTACCTTAGCACCCCCAGGACATGCCCCATCCCACACATTGCACATCCAAGTGCACTTGCTCCGTTATCCACATGGCACACCCAAGACTTGCCCCAAGACTTGCAGAGGGACAGTTACATGCCACAGTACCCCAGGACATGCCCCATCACCCACATTGCAGACATAGAACTTTACTCAGCCAGCACCCACAACTCCCTGGTGCCATGCAGCATGGTATCTGTGTGCTGCCAGGGGCACAGACATCCTACCAATGCACAATCTAATTCAGTTTATACTGGTACAGGGAGATTCCTAAAATGTGCACGATCATGTTCCTATGTGCATTAGTAATCAGAATACTTTGACCATCCTCTTGAGAGTCCTAAGAGTAGTGTGAAAAATCATCCACTGCAGAATCGTTGTTCTTGTGTTGCCTATTATATGATTTTATATTGTAGGGTTCCTTTATAAGCTCATTAACATTAGGATATTATTTAAGCACTTTGTTCTACTTTGGATTGGTCATGACAACCTTTTCAGCTGCTTCCATATTGAATTATATGTGTTACATCATCACTGACTGGATTGTATTTGTTATCCTTTGTTTTTGGACGGCCAACTCAATAGTGTGTTAATAGTAATACCGGTACTACAAAATATGATAATGAGTATTTTTAGAGAATTCTAGCAACCAAATGGAACCAATAATATGCATCTGTTCTCATGAACAAGGATAATTGGTTTACCTCTGTGTATACCCCCAAAGCACCTATTAAGTACCAAAATGAAGCTGGCTAACAGGAGTGACAAGATGTCTCCTTCCACCATGGATGCTTATTGAAACCACATACTGCACATATGTTCCTGGTTTCTTAGCATTCCTGGTTAAATGGGGAAACTGGTTATTCCCCAACAGAGGCACAAATCCAAGCAGACAATAGGAGAGCATGCAATAACAGGAATATGTCTTTGTACGGCTCCAAAAGTATATTTCCAGGTTAATTAATAATGAGAAACGATGGGCTTCTAATACACAAACAGAAATGAAAATTGGCCCAAGTGGGAAGATAAACTGGTAGCCAACGGTCTTTAGTTCTAGTGCTGTGAGAGACCCTTGTTTTTGTGTGACACCCTTAGCCTTGCGTGTCAAAATGATGATATTTCTTTGCTTACTTTTAAGTTTACTCAACTCCAAGGTTGAAACAGTGCATACCTTACAACATGCAGATGCCATCTAAAGCCATCTAAATGGCTCCCATCCACCATTACATAGATCGGAGAGCTTTGCTGGGGTCTGTATGCTGGCAAAATGCCTCCGGACATCAGTTAAAAATAAATAACTCCTCCTGGATCTGACGCTGCCTGATGGCTCCGGATCCTATTTAATTAATAGTGATTAAAAAAGGAAAAATTAAGATAAAGCGGCATCTGATTGACTGACACAGCCAATGGGGAAGCTGCAATTAAAGGCACCTTATTGGTTGACAGAGTCAGTCAATCAAATACTGCTTGCTCTTTAAACCAATCCCTGGTCTCAGAGCAAATAAAATAATTTCCCCCCAGACCCATGTAGGTTTTTGCTACAGTGTGAACATTATCTGTTTCTTTAAAAGTACATGCTATTTTACTCCCATGCTAAGTTCAAGCTAAGGTTTACTGGCACTTTGATCATAATTTACTCATTGCCTGTATAACAGTGTGTGGTGGGAATAGATCCCATGTGATTTCCTTGTGCACTTTTGAATTCGTGCCTTTAAGTGAATAACTTATATTATACACTACAAAGCGCTTTTTTTAACTACAGTAAAATGATACAATGGACAATAACAGCCATACCATAATTTGCAATTAATCATGACATGCACAGTCTCTCTAAGGAACAGTGGTTAGCTTTGTGTGATAAACCTTAACGAAATGTATTTAATTGTCTAGACACTGCTGAAATATGTATTTTTTCCAGGTGATTGGATTACATTTTTGACTAACTCAGTAGTAACCATGGAGTACAAAATCTATTATTTTGAATATGGATATATAGCTGCTTACTCATGTACTGGTAATTATACTTTCCTTCACATGTGTTTGTTTTATTTCTATAAATCTCTATAAATGAGCATTATTGTAGCACTGATTATAATAAATAAAACATCAAATGTAGACTCAATAACCAATATATTAGGTACATTAGTTTCACATACATCGATATGTGGCTCCAGTTCAGCCCAAATTCTTTATTGTACTGAACAATGTTTAGATTGCACCAGCCAACTGACAGGAAGCTGCTCTTCTGGGGCATATGTTCACTGTGATAATCACAGAAATAGAAACATAGAATGTGTCTGTAGATCAGAACCATTTGGCCCATCTACTCTTCCCAAATACTTTTATTAGTCCCTGGCGCTGTCTTATCTTTAGGGTAGCCTTGTGCCTATCCCACACATGCTTAAACTCCTTCACTGTGTTCACCTCTATCACATCCACTGGCAGGCCATTCCATACATCCACTACCCTCTCAGTAAAGTAATACTTCCTAATATTGCTTTTAAATCATTGCCCCTCTAATCTAAGACTATGTCCTCTAGTTGTGGTAGTTTTTCTTCCTTTAAATATACCCTCCTCCTTTACTGTGTTGATTCCCTTTATGCAGGGCTTGACAAATTTAATTAGATTTTAGGAGCCAGCAAAAAAATTTAGGAGTCAGATAATCACGCAAGCATACACGCAATTTATAAACACACATGCCTACTTTACAAATACACATATATACAAACACCTCATACACACACACACACACACACACACACACACCTACTTTACATATACACATATATACAAACAACTCACACACACCTACTTTACGTAAACACAAATATACAAACACCTCACACACACACCTACTTTACATATACCCATATATACAAACACCTCACGCACACCTACTTTACATATACACATATATACAAACACCTCACACACACCTGCTTTACATATACCCATATATACAAACACCTCACACACACCTACTTTACATATACCCATATATACAAACACCTCACACACACACCTGCTTTACATATACACATATATACAAACACCTCACGCACACCTACTTTACATATACACATATATACAAACACCTCACGCACACCTACTTTACATATACCCATATATACAAACACCTCACTCACACCTACTTTACATATACCCATATATACAAACACCTCACACACACCTACTTTACATATACCCATATATACAAACAACTCACACACACCTACTTTACATATACAAACACCTCACACACACCTACTTTACATATACACATATATACAAACACACACCCACCTCACACAGTCTTTTCTTGTTTTCTTCTTAACGTGTCCCCCCTCCCTGCTGCTTTACCTCACTGCAGGGGAGGGGGACATTCGTGCTGCAGCCGAACTGCTTGCTGAGTGCCAGGATGTCACGTGACGACACCCGGCACTCAGACACGCTTTGCTTAAGGGGGCGGAGCTTGCAGTCTGTGCGGATGGCACAGAATTTACCCCTCGCGCTCCAAAAAAATAAAAATAAAAAAATCGGATTGGCAGCGGCAAGGGGACCACGAGGCTGACGGCACCCAGGTGCCAGGTCTAATTTCCTGGTCGCCATGGCGACCTGGCGCCTGCGGTTTGTCGAGCCCTGCCTTTATGTGTTTAAATGTTTCTATCATATCCCCCATGTTACATCTTTCCTCCAAGCTATACATATTAAGATGCTTTAACCTTTTCTGGTAAGTTTTATCCTTCAGTCCATGAACCAGTTTAGTAGCCCTTCTCTGAACTCTGTCCAAAATATCAACATCCTTCTGGAGATACGGTCATCATTACTGCGTAGCATACAAATAGGCAGGCACTCAGATTCCAGAGGTAAACGGTAAAAAAATATGTTTCCTTTTTATTCCTTTTTATTCTTGGTCCTTGGACCATTAAAAGCAAATAACATCGAAGTTAGCAATCTTAAAGGTAATCCTCAGCAAACAGAGATAAAAAGCCAGTAAGTAGGCTGGAGGAACGCTTAACGTGTTTCACACATACGTGCGTTGTCAAAAGCTCTTTAAGAGGTTAATATACTTCACCATCATCATAGTAATACATTGAAAAAAGAAATACGTACATCAAGTTCTACCCATTCGGCCTGCTTTTGAGCAAAAAAAAGGAAAAAATACCCCTAATTAAGCTATTTCAAATGTTGCCACTCAAGGGAAAAAAATTACACTTTGGGTGTTTGTTTCCTTTTCTTTCATGTTCTGTAAAGACATCTCCTTTATTAAACCAGGTCACTGTGTTTTAACATATAATTTATTTGAGTTAAACAAAAAATGGGCAGAAGCTTCCACTAAACTAGAGGAAGTTCCTGTGAATGGGGGTGACCCGGTTGGACCGAAATGTGATGAAAGTAGATATTCTCTAAATAGGTATACGTCACTGTTATTATTATTATTCGTTTTTGTATCCTCTAGAGACACAAAGATAAAAATAAATTAAAAAAAAGATGGGAATAAAACAAATAATATGGTTGTGTGAAATTTGAGAGGAGTAACAAAGATCCTTACAGTTTGGGCTGATTATTTGCTACTTCCAAGTGTATTGCAATCTGTGCCCAAATTAAATGACTGTATAAATAATATTTTGAAGGTCTGCTAACCAGTGGCGTAGCGTGGGTTGTCAGCACCCGGGGCAAGGCAAGTAATTTGCGCCCCCTAACCCGTGGATTTTAGCACTCGAGTCTCTTCTACTAGATTAGTTAAAGAAACCCTTACCCCCCAAGCACATGTATTGTTTGTTATGAAAATACTTATGTAATTAAAGTAAAATGCATCTAAATACAAGTTTATTTTCCAACACTTTATTGAGTGCGAACATGCATTACACACATTCTCCACATTTTCAGCAGGTCTATGAATACAAATATACACATGTAGTAACCTAGCATGGGCCATGCTATTATATGTCGTCTCACAACCATCGTAAACGACAAACAATATCAAGAACAAAAACTAAACATCAAAATGGAACCATACCCTGGAGATGATCCAAGACTGGGCTAGATGGAGCCAACTTCCTCAATCCTGTACCCCTAATGTTACCCCCCCCCCCCCCCCACACACACACACACATAGGCCATAATTGTTGTGCCATTCAGATGCCAGTAATATTGTAACTTTCGAATGCCAGTAATATTGTGCCAGTCAGAGCCCAGTAATATTGTGCCAGTCAGAGCCTAGTAATATTGTGCCAGTCAGATGCCTGCAATATTGTGCCAGTCAGATGCCTGCAATATTGTGCCAGTCAGAGCCCAGTAATAATGTGCCAGTCAGATACCAGTAATATTGTGCCAGTCAGATACCAATAATATTGTGCCAGTCAGATACCAGGAATATTGTGCCTGTCAGAGCCCAGGAATATTGTGCCTGTCAGAGCCCAGGAATATGGTGCCTGTCAGATGCCTGTAATATTATGCCAGTCAGATGCCTGTAATAGTGTGCAGTCAGAGGCCAGGAATATTGTGCCAGTCAGATGCCTGTAATATTGTGCCAGTCAGATGCCTGTAATATTATGCCAGTCAGATGCCTGTAATATTATGCCAGTCAGATGCTTGTAATAGTGTGCCAGTCAGAGGCCAGGAATATTGTGCCAGTCAGAGGCCTGTAATATTGTGCCAGTCAGATGCCTGTAATATTATGCCAGTCAGATGCCTGTAATATTGTGCCAGTCAGAGCCCAGTAATATAGTGCCAGCCAGATGCCTGTAATATTATGCCAGCCAGATGCCCAGTATTATTGTGCCAGCCAGATGCCCAGTAATATAGTGCCAGTCAGATGCCCAGTATTATTGTGCCAGTCAGATGCCCAGTATTATTGTGCCAGCCAGATGCCCAGTAATATAGTGCCAGTCAGATGCCCAGTATTATTGTGCCAGTCAGATGCCCAGTATTATTGTGCCAGCCAGATGCCCAGTAATATAGTGCCAGTCAGATGCCCAGTAATATAGTGCCAATCAGATGCCAAGTAATATAGTGCCAATCAGATACCCAGTAATATAGTGCCAATCAGATGCCCAGTAATATAGTGCCAATCAGATGCCAAGTAATATAGTGCCAATCAGATGCCCAGTAATATTGTGCCAATCAGATGCCCAGTAATATAGTGCCATTCAGATACCCAGTAATATTGTGCCAATCAGATACCCAGTAATATAGTGCCAGTCAGATACCCAGTAATATTGTGCCAATCAGATACCCAGTAATATAGTGCCAGTCAGATACCCAGTAATATTGTGCCAATCAGATGCCCAGTAATATTGTGCCAATCAGATACACAGTAATATAGTGCCAGTCAGATACCCAGTAATATTGTGCCAATCAGATGCCCAGTAATATTGTGCCAATCAGATACCCAGTAATATAGTGCCATTCAGATACCCAGTAATATAGTGCCAATCAGATACCCAGTAATATTGTGCCAATCAGATACCCAGTAATATAGTGCCAATCAGATACCCAGTAATATTGTGCCAATCAGATACCCAGTAATATAGTGCCAGTCAGATACCCAGTAATATTGTGCCAATCAGATACCCAGTAATATAGTGCCAATCAGATACCCAGTAATATAGTGCCAATCAGATACCCAGTAATATTGTGCCAGTCAGATACCCAGTAATATAGTGCCAATCAGATTCCCAGTAATATTGTGCCAATCAGATACCCAGTAATATTGTGCCAATCAGATACCCAGTAATATAGTGCCAGTCAGATACCCAGTAATATTGTGCCAATCAGATGCCCAGTAATATTGTGCCAATCAGATACCCAGTAATATAGTGCCAATCAGATACCCAGTAATATAGTGCCATTCAGATACCCAGTAATATAGTGCCAATCAGATACCCAGTAATATTGTGCCAATCAGATACCCAGTAATATAGTGCCAATCAGATACCCAGTAATATTGTGCCAATCAGATACCCAGTAATATAGTGCCAATCAGATACCCAGTAATATAGTGCCAATCAGATGCCCAGTAATATTGTGCCAGTCAGATGCCCAGTAATATTGTGCCATTCAGATACCCAGTAATATAGTGCCAGTCAGATACCCAGTAATATTGTGCCAATCAGATACCCAGTAATATAGTGCCAATCAGATACCCAGTAATATAGTGCCAATCAGATACCCAGTAATATTGTGCCAATCAGATTCCCAGTAATATTGTGCCAATCAGATACCCAGTAATATTGTGCCAATCAGATGCCCAGTAATATAGTGCCAATCAGATACCCAGTAATATAGTGCCAGCCAGATGCCTGTAATATTGTGCCAATCAGATGCCCAGTAATATAGTGCCAGTCAGATACCAGGAATATTGTGCCAGCCAGCCCCCCCCCCCCCGTACTTACATGAAGCGGCTCCGTGTCCCCCGCCGGATGTCTCCTCCGTGCAGTCTTCCCTCTTGCACGGAGGAGGGAAGCAGACACCGGATGTGACACGACGTCACATCCGGCGTCATTTTTTTTTTTTTCCGGCCGTCGCATCCATCGGATGTGGCTTGCCGGAAAAAAGCGTTCACAAGCGCAATGCGCTGTGAACGCGGCAGCAGGGGCTGGGGGCCCACGGGACAGCTGCCTTGGGGCCCCCCAGGAGTAAATGGGCCCAGGGCAGCTGCCCCGTTTGCCCCGCGTTAAAGACGGCCCTGGCGGCCACGCGGCCGCATAGGGCTAGTGCGCCCCCCCAGATATTGCGCCCGGTGCGGCCGGCCCCCCCTGCACCCCCCACGCTACGCCACTGCTGCTAACTAGATTTTTTAACACATAAGCACTCTATTCACAGCAGCAAAAGATATAACTTGTTCATTGGTAAGCTGTAAGGTTGCTGGTGTTAGTTGTATGCCCCACACTGGACATGCCTCATCACCCACATTGCACACCCAGGACTTACCCCAGCACATACCCCACCACCCACAATGGACACCCGGGACTTACCCCAGCACCCCAAGACATGCCCCATCACCCACATTGCACAACCACGACTTACACCCGGACATGCCCCATCACCTACTTTGCACAACCAGGACTTACCCCAGGACATGTTCCATCTTCCACATGGCACACTTACATCTGCACCCCAGAACATGCCCCATCAGCCTCATTGTACATCCAAGACATGCCCCATCACCAACATTGCACATCCAGGACTTACCCTTGCAACCCAGGACATACCCCACCACCCACAATGTACAACCCAGAACACCCTCCATTCACTTTCCCAAGCCTTACCCTAGGACATGCCCCATCATCCACATTGCACACCCAGGACTTACCAACCAGGACACTCTGCTAGGATTGTGTGGATATATTGTGATCTCTTCAAATTAAATAGTAGACCTCACAACCCAATCATGGACTTCATTTACCCCAACAACTTTCTCTTCCCACTCTAGAGTACCACACACAAACTAAAAATCCTAAAAGCAAATAGGATGTAGTGACTAAAACACAAATAACATATTGTATCCATCAGTGGTATTTGACTGTTAACAAAAGTACAATTTACATCTTTTTTATTATATTTTATTCTGAGGCGTATATGCAAATGTTGTCTTTCACGTTACTTACAAATAATTATAATTGTTGAATTACAATTTTGCTTTGTGCACGATATAACACCAGCACTAGTAAATCCCACTCTCATAGTGCTACTATACAAACAGATTTGAATAGGAACATTACTGCCATCTACTGGACAAAAACAAAAACTGCATTGTATGTCAATAAATTATTGTATGCTGATGCATACTAATTATATAGATTAACAATGTAATATTCTGTGCATATTTTTAGAGTATACATTTTTTTAATATACATACAGATTAAACAGTACACAAGTGTACTTGAGTATTTATATATCTGGGTTTGCCAAAGCATAAGTCAGCTTCACACATTAAAAAGTTGGTGTTCAAGAACTAATTACAGGTATTCATTTATGAATCCATTTAAACCAGATTATCTTTAAAATATTAAACAGTATATTGTTTAGGTTCATAGTGGTCATCTCACCCTGGCATTGGCTATATGTGCACCTTACAGGGGTTGTGTATCGTAATGTGGGGACACAGTGCTGTGTAGTGAATGTGGGTTCCAGTTATAATCTCTGTGCAACTTTGATGACTTTTGCTACTTTATCTGACTGTGTTATTAAAATTCCCCAAACTCTAACCTCTTCTTATTGAGCCTGGGGTGCATATAAGCCCATGTAAGCAAAACATGTATCTGCGTGTTTAACCCCATGTGTGCAGAGACAAACATCACTCTATGGGCCACAGAGGAAAGGGTGCCCTCAGAAATTGTGCTCTGAGTCCGCATCTACCCCATTTACATTACAGAACATGCCCTGGGACCCACATTGCTCACTGAGTACATGCCTCATCACCCACCACATGCACATACCCCATCTACCCCATCTACCCCATTTACATTACAGAACATGCCCTAGCTGTCACATTGCACACCCATGAAATGCCCTAACGCCTACATTGCACACCAAGGACATGCCCCATCACCCACAATGCAAACCCAAGTCATAGCCCAGCACCCACATTGCACAACCAGGGCATGCTACATAACCTACAGTGCACACCCATGACTTACCCCAATGCCTACATTAAACACTCATGACATGCCCTTTCACCCACAATGTACACCCAGGAGAAGCTCTGGCACCCACATGCCCCAGCACCCACATTACACACCCAGGACATGCCCACATTAGTTTTCCAGTCACACAAACATCCTACTATGCTGCCTCTCACACGCCCCACATATTCTGAAGTCTGAACGTCGGCAGGTCACATGACTCTTGACTTTCTCACCTCAGAACACTCATGTATGTGATCTCGTCCTCACTGGGCCTCGTATCCCATGAGTGCTGCCACGTTCTAAGGAAGCCCGTATACCGGGTGAAGTGCGTTAATGGACAACACTCAGCGGGATTGAGTCTACCAGTTTTATTCCTGCTTGCCAGATCGATTTTATTCTACTTTGTTCAAAACTCCCCAAGAAAACCAAAAAGCCTCCCCTTTAAAAAAAAACAAAAAAAACCTTGCTTGCTGGCAGAGACGGTGGCTGGGGGAGATTGGACGATCCCCCCTCACCATCGCTCTGCCTGCTAGCAGGCTGCACAGGGAGCCGAACAGGCAGCACAGAGAAACCCTCATGCTGCCTGTTTGGCTCCCCGTGCAGTTTGATGGGGACGTTCCAACAGGTCACGTGACCAGTGCTCTGACGTCAGACGTGGGCCAGGCCACATGACCTCTCTGCACAACCACCAGGGAGCCGAACAGGCAGCATTGAAGAGACCATGCTGCCTGCCACTCCAGAAACAAAGGTAAGTGATGGGGATAGGGACATCTGTACTGGGCCATAAGGGGCTTAATAATGGCAAATAATACTGGCATATTATTGGGCAAATTGGATTGGGAATATTAATGGCAAATACTGGCATATTATTGGGTAAATTGGCTGGGGCATATTAAATGGCAAAATAATACTGACATATTATTGGGCAAATTGGCTGGGGAATATTAATGGCAAATACTGGCATATTATTGGGTAAATTGGCTGGGGCATATTAAATGGGAAAAGTGGCTGGGGCATAATAAATGGCAAAATAATACTGCCATATTATTGGGCAAATTAGCTGGGGCATATTAATGGAAAAATAATACTGGCATATTATTGTTCAAATTGGCTGTTGCATATTAAATGGCAAAATAATAGGGTTATGTTAATGGCAAAATAATACTGGCATATTATTGGGCAAATTAGCTGGGGCATATTAATGGCAAAATAATACAGGTGTATTATTGGGCAAATTGGCTGTGCCATTTTAATGGAAAAAGTAATACTGGCAGATGGCAACATTTAAACTGACTTGCATATGTTAATGAAAAAGTGACTGTGGCATGTTAATTTTTACGTGACAGTGGCTTATTTTAATTGGCAAAGTGATGCTGTGGCATGTTCTGTGGGGCAAATAGCATGTACTATGGGAGAAAGTGACACTGTGGCTTGTTCTGCAGGGGTAGTTTTGTGGGTCAAAGTGACACTGTGGTATTTTCTGTGACACTGTAGCATGCCAAATTGCGTGGGTGCAATATGAGTGCAAGCTAAGTGTTGTGGGTGCAATATATGTGCATGGCAAGTGCTATGGGTACTGTATGGTACTGTGTGAATTCCTTTGGGTGCAATGTGGGTGCAGAAAAAGGGAATAAAAACAAGAATTGCAACTTTTCAATAACATTTTATTACATATACAAATAGTTGAATGTGATATGAAAATAGTTGCATACAATATAAAAAAGTTAACATTTGCATACAGTTTTTTACAATGGGAATTTAGAAAAATTGGGTCGAGGGGGGTCCACTGCTAAAGACTTTTCTCAGGGTCCACTAGGGTGTTAAAGCAGCCCTGTGATGGGGAGATGTGATGGGAACATGTTATGGGGACATGTAATGTGTATATAATGGGGTGATGGGGGTATGTAAATGGAGGGATGGAGCATATCCTTGGTGCGCAACGTGGGTTAGAGGTCATGTCGTGGGTGTGCAACATGGGTAGGGGGGCTGCCCAAATTTTGTCTGCTTGGGTAGCACAAAACCAAGATACACCACTGTACCTAAGTGTAAGGTATTTTTATGCTCTACATTAAACTTTTGTACTTTGTGATACTCATACTCTCTTATTATTTGGAGGTCATATGTAAAGGCAAAGACTTAAGCTCCCTCCACCTCTATGGGGCCTCCTATATCTGAACACAAGCACAGCTCAGAGAAGGAAGGTGCTGGGTTCAAAACTCATCCCTCTGCTCCAACCAGGCAGCTACTGCAGTTATTGATGATAATCTTGTGTAAAGAGTGAAGGTGAGAGATGCATGTTTACTGACTCTGCTGCCACTTAGAAAGAAACTGTGCTAACATCTGCCCTGCCCAGCTAGTGCTGCCGTGTCCTCTTCTTGTAAATAGAAAGTGTGTGTATATATATGTAGGTGCATGTAACCATTCTAGCATTGCAGTGCAATTCTCCCATATGTTGCATGCACAAAGTTTGTAACCAACCCAACACTGGACTGCCATGTTACCCTACTTAGGCCTATTAATCTAAATAGCTAAAACAAGCTATTATTTAGGCAATCAAAGCTAGCAGGGACAAGCTGATAGACCAGTAGTGTAAACACATATTCACTGCTTCTCCTCTACTTTTAAAAAATAAATACAGGTTGAATATCCCTTATCGAAAGATCCAAAAAAACAAAATAACCCAAAATCTGAAAAAAAATATTCAGAGGTGGGTCAATTTGGATAAGGTATAATCACCCTTCTGCCATCCGGCAGTGAAGCTTTAGCTTTGCTTCACCCTGACGGGCACCTTAAATGAGAAACCAGAGCTCATGGGAAATGTAGTTCAAATAGCGTTGCGACTGGAGGGAGGGACTACATGCGATGGAATGATCATCTCGGCAGCAACGTGGAGCAGGTGAGTTCACCAGCTCCACTGCTGGAAATTATCTATATTACCTAAATACAATGTCAGCATGTTGCTCACATTGAATTTAGGTAATGTAGATAATTTTTTGGGCTGGTGCTGCCAAAATGATCTGTCATCTGTAAGTATCCGTTATGCGAAAAACTGCCGGTCCCGAGCATTTCGAATAAAGGATACTCAACTTGTACATTTGTTTTCTTATATATCCCAACAGACTTGAATGTCACTGTACCGTCTCATCAAATATCAGACTGTCCTGGCATTGCTACCATTTATTTCAATTGCAATGCACTCACCCCAAGTGCCTATGTAAAAAGGAAAGAAGAAAAAAACACAATAGTATAGTATAACTGTTTCTTTGGCTTCCCTTTACATGATGCAGCACTAATTTGGAGTATTGCTACATAGAACAGCACATTTATCAGTGCCCAATAGAAATATTTTGCAGTTACAATATGTAATGGTTCTCAAATAAAATATAAATAGTGATTCCCAGAGAAATGGGAATAAATGATAAGAATAACCTCCTGTTCTTGGTTGATATATATAAAATACAGAAATAGCTCTGCTTCCACATGGAAGACCTGGTGACTGCACATTTAAAAAAAAAATCCTGATTTGTTCTTGTGCCCTAATTTTTCTATATAGGCCTTTCTACAGGCATTAGTGAAAATCCACTGGTGAATATTAAAAAAATGCTCCCAGTATAGTACTACTCCCCCCCACAACCTGTGACTATTAAATGAGCAATTTTAATTTGCAAATGATAAACCTAGCCATCTGTAACGGAACTCCCCGGACTGCGACCGAGTACCTTCCGTTGATGGACGCTTCCTAGCTTGCGCCGAGGACTACAAGCACCGCACCGGACACCACAACCACCGCAGACTCCACAACCGCCGTAGCTTAACTGGAGTCTCGCAGTCTTCTGTCCACCCTGGATCAGCTTCTGTCCTTTATGACCGACCGCAAGCGCATTTTCCTAGTCTGGGGACTCTGGGGACACCATCTTAAAGGGGCATTGTTCCGCTTTTCACCATGCCCCAAAAATGTGCTTAAAGGGCCAGCACCAGTCCCATAAAAGTCCATAAGCCCCAATACAGCTTCTTAAAGGGCCATACACAGTCCAATACAAGTCCATATGCCCAAATAGCATTTTTAAAGGGTCATACACCCCAGGGCCATAGTCACAGGGGAGGAGGCTGGCAAGCAGGCCTCTCCAGGACCAAGTGGCAAAGGGCACTTCGTCACACCATCCACCCTTCATTCAATTTGGTGTTCAATAACCTATGTCTTAAACATGTATTTCTGCTACAATCCTCATTGAATCTGCCAATGGTGACAGAAACAGGCCAGACTTAAATGGCACCTTTAACCTGGAAACACTAAGCATTAAATTATCCAGATGTGTAAACAAAGGAATCAGTGTTAAAGTGGCAACTGCAATGTATGTGTGCTTACTGAACATTGTATTTTAATTACTAAATAGTAACTATTTGTTTTAAGCAGTTTCTGCTCATTTATAACCTGACCTAAATAAATAAACACTGACATGTATCCACAGTGTACAGTGTGTTGTAAAACTTAAAGCTATACACCCATGATTGAAATGGACACATATGATACCACATTGTCTATTCAGTGTGGTATGATAAAAGGAGACAAACCAAAATCACCATAGAAAATAGTGATGGGCCAGCCTCATTGTTTATGGATATGACATAGCAGTTTGCATTCATTTATCCTTATTTTTTCCATGTTTGAGCATGTTGAACTGTAAAATGTACTTCACCGAAAATAGCGAAATAAGCATTTGGCAATAGTAAATATGAGCAAATTATGAATAAAAAGGACATATTTGCGAATAAAGACAGTCAAGTTTGTGAATATTTTTTCTGCATTTTCATGTGCAAATACAATCCAAATATGTTAGTGCAACCGGAAAAATGCACAGTAAATAAAAATAAGCTGTCTTCCGTCATAGAAGTCCTGACAGATGCGCCGGGCAGCAGTGGAGGATGTCTGTGCGTATCGGGCAGACATCGTCCGCTGCTGCCCGGCACTTCCACCGGGACATCTATGACAGAAGCCGTGAGGTCACATCTGTGACAGCGGTCCGTCATGTGAAAAGTGTCGGGCAGCATTGAGGATGCCTGCATGTATGTGCAGAAATCCACTGGCTGCCCCCACTAGCCACCAGGGAGATTGGGTACATTTGGGAGAGGGAGAGTGGAGGGAGGGGGAGAGAGGTAGCATTGGGGGAGGAGGGATGAAGGGAGGTGGGAGCCAGCTTTGGAAAAGTCTGGGGGTGGGGGGAGGAGAGGCAGCATTGGGCAAGTCTGGGGGAGGGAGGGGGAGAGGCAGCGTTGGGTAAGTCTGGGGGAGGCAGGGGGGAGAGGCAGCATTGGGCAAGTCTGGGGGAGGGGGAAGAGGGAGCACTGGGCAAGTCTGGGGGAGGGAGGGGGAGAGGCAGTATTGGGCAAGTATGGGGAGGGAGGGGGTAGAGGCAGCATTGGGCAAGTCTGGGATAGGGAGGGGGGAGAGGGAGTATTGGGCAAGTCTGGGGGGTAGAGGCAGCATAGGCACATGAAAGGAAATAAGAAATGCATTATTTTATACCACAATTTTTATTGAATATGAAAAAGCTATTTACTTTTGAATATATACAAGTTAAACTTTTTTTTGCTATAGGGTAGTCTTATATTCAGGCTTTTAGTTTTTTCCTAAAGGAATATCCAAAGTTTGGGGGGTCGTATTATAATCAGGGTTGTCTTATATTCGAGCAATACGCTAATCCAAAGTGGCCCAAAACACGGAGCTTAGATTTTTCATGAGAAAACTTGAGCTCCATGAGTAGACCCTTATCTATGGCTTTCTATATATCTATCTCTGTTTTAAAGTTTTTGTTTTACTCTATATTTTTCAGTGTCTCTGTGTTGTGACTTCACATTTCTTTGTAGTTCTCTGTGTATATGTTAGTGTAGTTTTTCTTTTTGTCGGATGGTCTGCTACTTCTCAAGAGAAAATAGACATATCTCAGTGTGTTTACACTTGTGTGTTTGAGAATTAAAAATGTCTCACACAACTACTCTTATGTCATCAAAATGTAGCTACATACAGCAGGGGCAGGTTGACCTTTAAACCAGTGACCATATCCAGTCAAATTACTTACATTTGACATAAATCTGCACAAACAAAAAAACGGCCATGCTAGAAGGCAAATTGGAGACATATTCTTAATAAAGGCAAGTTAATAACAGGGTTTTATTTGGTATGGGGATGTCAAAATAAATATGGACATATGTGAGGTTATTTATAGTTATTTCATGAAACTTAAATAAGGTATAGCTAATGAAAATGTTACAAATATTTCCTCGGACTTGGTGCTGAGCCATGCCAAGTCTGAGGATACATGTCTGCAAGTTTTTGGGTGGAACTTTAATGTGTCCAGGGCACTTTATTTAATTACAAATTTCTAAATGGAATGGTAGATTAAAATACACTCACTGTTGGTAATATTTGCTTATTTACAGTAATTATTAGGTGTCCTAAAAGACAAGGTTAGGTTTGCAATAAATCAGAATTCCTGAGATGTCTCCCACAATTCCTGAGATGTCTCCCACAATTCCTGAGATGTCTCCCACAATTCCTGAGATGTTGCTCTCTCACCTGTATCAAGTCTTCAAAGTATCAGTTAATGTTTCAAGCAGCTCTGTTTTATAGGTAGGCAGATACGCTTTCACAGCAGTGTTGATCCCAAAAATTCTAAAGTTTGGTGGTGGAGAATACATTTCAAAGTGTGCTAAACTAAGAATAGTAGGTAAAAGATCTTGAAAGGCCTACCACTCTGAGAACGCTAACCAACAGTAATGATGAAAGCGTCCCACATCAAACCACTAGAGCAGCACGGTATTTGGAACGGCCCTACACACATGACATCATTTGTCATCTGTGTGAACACTTTGAATGGTGAATTCTTCCAGGATTTTTTGGCAGCTAGATCATTTACATCCAGGGAAATGACACATAAATCTTCCTTGTATGTGCAAATCAACTTCAGTTTACTATAGCCTTGTGTCTCATGTACATTATTAACTTCTAAGAAAATGGTTCGCTAATCTCTAGATAGCCCACCCAACCCAAGTGTAACCCTATTAATATTCAAATGTGAATAAATTATGTTTAGCTGATTAAATGTGACATCTTGAAGTCTTCCATGTCTGGAGTTATTCATTCCTGGAGTACTGTGTGATATAATAATACTTTGTATAACAATTCAAGTTATTCCAGCTTGCCAAGAATAATACGCCTAGCAACACTGTAACCTCAATCCAGAACAAATGTATGCTGCAATCATAACATTTTATTATTAAGACATAAATACATGATTTTAAGATGTGAATAACAGTCTATCATTTCACTTTTAGAAAAAGAATATCATATTATTTAACAGAACATAATGCACACTTTTGTTACTGAAGCAGGTAATATATTTAGTAATGATTATAGTCTTCTGATTGCCAAGTTCAACATATCCAAAAATAAATAAATAAAATGCATGTGGGTTATGTGTATCAAGGTAGAAGGAGCACAGAATCCAGGCCTGTAAGTAAAGAATATTACAGGAAGCAGATCCCATTATTGTGCCACTTTGTTACATAATGAGGTATTTGGGATGTTTCTATTCTCAGTGTCATTTAATTAAAACATGGAAATTTTGCCCCAAAAAAATCAAGCGCACACAGATTGGGGAAAGAGATGAATTATGTAACTGAAGAAAAGTATTGGAAAGATTGGAAAGAGATATATGATGACAGGAGAAATGGAGTAATAATTCGATTAGAGAAGATGGAATTAGAGGGAAATGGTAGGAAGAGGGATGGTTATAAAAGAATCGCAGATAAAAGGACTGAAAAAGAAAATTAACCAATGGTTAAAACCAGGTGGCTTCATGGATTATAATTAACAGTTAAGAAATAAATTATTAATGAAAGGCATATTTAATATAATGGTAAAATATATGAAAAGTTATTATTCTTTTAAGGGTATACAGTATAGCCTGATTTGTTCTGAAAAAGATTTGGATTGTACATAATAGTCAAATCGAAGGGGAATTTGGCTACATAATATGCTGCATTTCAGGGCTGATTCGGCTATTCAAGCCATTTGGAAACTGAAGCATCGGAGGCTAGCAGTCCTGGCACAACCGAATAATAAATGGTTCCCAGGCCTTAGACAATCATTGGAGGTAAGGGCAAGGAGCCCTGACCCCCCAATAAAAAGAGGGCTGGGAGCTGGCCAAATGGTTCCCAGCTTTCCATTACACAAATGGGATTGGTTCAGGCAAAAGTAGCCATTTGGGCTGCTTCCAGTCATTGTACTGTTAAGGGGTTTCAGGACTATGAGCCCTGACCTCCCATTGTTTTTTTTGTTTTTTTTACATTTTGATGACTGTAATGTAATGTCCAATTCTTTATAGTGGTGTCAGGGCTAATACTTTTTAAAATATATTTTCTTTTTTTTTTTAATTTCAGGAGGAATTCAGCTATTTCTAAAATAGCCAAATTCTTCCCGAAATTAATCTCAATCAATGTGGATGGTGGATGGAGGCATTTTTCAGATTGTTTTGGTCTGCTTTCGGTTTCAAAAGCATTTGGTTTAAATTCGGCCATGATGGCCAAATTGCCAGGCTATCCGGGGTCACGTTGGGGCATTTTGTGTAGCTCAAAATTTTGCTCGATGTACTCCAAATCATTCCGACCGGCAGGCCAATTTCTTCAGGCCCAAATTTTGGCATATATTGGATATAACTTCTAATTTTAGTTATGTATAGCATTTCTTTTTTTCTACATGTAGTAATGTTAGGAAATTAAACATTTCATAATGCATTCATATAGCCTTTTAAATTAATATTTATTAAGACATATTTTCCAGGGTTGAAGATTTGATGTTTTCTGGCATGTTATTTCACAAAAAATCATTTTAGCAAAAAGCAATGATAAGTGAAGTTCTGGACATGGTAATGTCCATTATCTCATCAGCTTATGGAGATATTTCATTTTTGTCTGCATGCCAAACTGTTTTCTGCTAATCTGTGATATCATTAAATGATTCATGTCTCAACTTTTAACGAATTCTATAAATCACGAAATTACACCTCAGGAACAGAGATTGACTGGTGCAGAGTCAACAGTTCATTGAGGGCAGGACAAATAGATGATGGTGCATCCTTTACACACCATAAGAAATAATGACCGAATAATTACAGAATTATACCCAATATTATGTCTGTAAACGTGTTTATGAGTAAGAATGTATTGAAAGTATAGACTTAATACACCTCAAAACAGAAATCATTTATTTTGAAATACATGAAAAGTGTGGTATTTCTTATCTATGATCAAATACATCTGGTTTCTAAACCAATAAAGATTAAATCATATAAATGTTGGCTATCGGCATACCTTGTGAATGTGAAATATCCTTGATCACTTGTATTAAACAGTAAAACAGATGTTTTACATAGACCAGACAGTGACTAATGCATGCCGAATTTGGAACGTGGATTAAAACTTTTTCTACAGCCAATTAAGCATGGAGCATCATATAAATCAGTGATCCAATTATTTGCAGGATCAACAAGAATGTCTTCTATAAAACATTCTACTGCCAGATCATGTTGTCAGAATGATGTTGCAGTCCAGAAAACATTGTTATGTTAGATATAGGGCAGACGGAAGAAGCTTCTTTGCTGTAACACTTTTCTGCAAAGCAGAATTAGGGATTATTCTAGCCTTGGTGCAGAATTAATCTAAATTTTATTAAAGACAGGAGGCGAGTATTTGCATAACGTTCTTTACTGTTTAACCTCCAGCAGCAAAGTTCTATGAGAAAAAACAACCAATCAGAACACAGTAGGATAGCATATAAGGCAGTAACCATCCTCTTCACTTCCTCTTTCTTTGATGCGCCGATCCGAAAGAAGAGTCATAGCCTGATGGAAGAACCAGAACCAGTCCAAACGAAACCAAATCAATACGAAAGCAGGCCAACTGTGGTCATCAGTGACAGATGCCGAACCAATCAAGCTAGAAAAAAGAAACATTGTGAAAGTAATGTGTCCCTTTACTGCAGTGTCATCATACAACAACATTCAAGGAAAAACCTGAGATAAACTCTGAACTATAACCCCCAGACCCAAACAAACACAAAAGTATACGGGTTATTGATAGAATGTAGTAAGATAGAGTATTGTAGGGAGGGTAGTAATGCAGAGCCAGAAGCAAGAAGGGTGGGAAATACTCGCCTCCTGTCTTTAATAAAATGTAGATTAATTCTGCACCAAGGCTAGAATAATCCCTAATTTTATGGCAAGATAGGAGGCTTCGTATTTGCTATTTTAACTCTGAATTAACAAGGAGGAACCCGCATAAGACCGTGGTCGAAAATAAAAGGTGCGGAAAGTCGATTCCCTAGACCAGTCTGCTGCCGCCAGGACATCAGACAAGGATCCCCCGCACTCTAAGGCCGCTGAAGCTGCTGCCCCGCGTACCGAATGTGCCCCGAAAGATCCGTCGATGTCCACGAGACGTAAGACCCATTTGATCCAGCGAGATATAGTAGGAGCCGAGACGGGTCGAAACGGACGTACGTAGGAAATTAACAGTTGATCCCGGGGAGAAGAACGAAAAGCCGTTGTGGAAGCCAGATAGCTGCGAACACAGCGAGCGACACAAAGTTTAGGGCGATCTGGGAAGTAAGGGTAGAAGACCGAGGTCGAATGTGACTTGGTTCTACGTGAAAGAGCAAACACTACGCCTTCAGGAGAATAGGAAAAATAATTTGAATCAAAAGCCCTAACGTCCGCAACTCGCCTGAAGGATACCAAGCAGAGAAGTAAGGCCACTTTAGCCGACAGTTGACGAAGGGATAAAGTATCGTTGAGAGCCTCAGAGAGAACTGCGCTTTGTTCAAAGACGTAAAAATGTTAACGTGCTGGCTGAGGCTTTTCAGGAATTTATCTTCGAAGAGTAGACCCTTGGCTTCTGGTCCTAATTCCTTGGATGCCAATTCTGCCATCTTGCCGTCAAGCTTAAGGAGGGCCGCCTTCCGTCGTTCGGAGGATAAAGCCGTATAAGCGTTCCCCAACAGACACAGGGCCCTTTGAGCCCATTCACGGGCTAGATGGGGATCTATCTGTGAGCCTTCAGTGAGGGCCTCATCTGCCATGAGGAAGAGTTGTGTCAGTGGTCCCGATACGTCCAGTAACTTGTCTTGAGTAGATCGGAGCCCCTGTTCCAAACCTTTGCGTGGGTCCTTCCCATTTCTCATCATAAAAGTGACGAAGGTGGGATCGAATTCTGGAGTCGAAGAAACTTTGTCGGGAAGGGTTGGGCGAGGGCATTCTGCCCGTAATTTCTGGCGTACCTCTTTTTAAAGAGGGCGTCTCAGCCAGTAGTGAAGGAAATCCACAATGTGTTGTGGTGGTGACCATTCGGCGGAGCGAGTGTGGCGCAGGGTGCGCGGATCGAAGAATGGAAAACCTGATGAGTCTAGTATCTCCACCGGTAGGTCTGGATCGACTTCCGATTTTTTGAGCAATTCCGTGGGCAAATGGTCAGGGGAGCGGGACCTTGAGGTGCCTGGTTTTGAATGATCAGCACGGTACTCGTCTAGGATCTGGTATACATCGTGGGTGGTGCCACGTTGTTCCGCCGTTGGAGATATACTGGGCAATAATTGCAGCGAGGTTCTCCTGTGTTTCTTTAGAGGAGTCTTTCCCTTGTCAGTCGGGGTATCGGACCATGGTCTTTTTCGGATACCATCACCAAGTAAGGAATGATGGGATTCCTCAGAGTCCGAAGTCGCCTCTCTTGCTGTGCGGCGAGAGGACCGTTGAGCATCCTGTAAGGCAGCAAGTGCCGATGGGAGGGAGTCCGCTAGGGCAGAACGAAGCCAGTCCTGGAATTCCGCTGGCATTGCATTATCGGGGTGTTGGTCACTCATTATTAACACTTGATTTCTGAAACGAGTAAACAGACTCGTTGTATGCAAAGATATGAAATATCAAGCAGCTCAATTGTATGCGGAGGCATGCATAAGCGGGAGTCACCCGTTATAGTTGTAGGGGGTCACCCTAATCATTAGGTATGCATTAGCGGTGGTCACCCGTCATGGTTGTAGGCATGCATTAGCGGGGGTCACCCGTTATGGCTGTAGGGGGTCACCCTAATCAGTCAGGTATGCTGTAAGCATGTATTAGTGGGGGTCACCCGTTATAGCTGTAGGGGGTCACCCTAATCAGCTCTGGACAAGAGACCGTGAGGTCTGACCTTAGGGCGGAGGGAAAAAAAGGGGGGGGATTCACCCCTATAGTGGTGGTCAGATTCCTTTAGAGGGGGTCACCCTCATATGCCCATAAACAACAACCATATAACCTAGGCCGTAGTGGGGTCACCCAGCGGCAAGGTAAGTACTTTAATTGTGGATTGACAGGGGTTCACCCTTTGCTGTGTGATCACAGAAACTAGAGATACATTTGAAAAAACTGAAATAAAATAAGGGGACCTGCAATGGAAGCTTACTAAGGTAGGAAGGAAAAAATCCCACAGTATATGTGTGAAAGCGGGATCTATGAAAAACCCGCTTCAAAGGGGGGCTGTAGAGAAAAGAACCACCGGAGGCTAAGGCCTACTGAACGTGGTATCATGCAGGAGGAGAAGGAACCTCCGTCACAGATGGAGGCCCTATGTACGTGAGGTAGGTGCCGAAAAGTAAGTGACACGCGGTCACGCGTGCAGAAGCAGAGCGCCGGTATGGGGCCTAAAGAAGAAACCCACGCGGGAACGTGAGCGCCCATAGAAGATGTGGGCGGGGAAACGGAGGCAATAAACAACAATAGCAGTGCCGCGACCCGCCCGTTGAGGAGAAAGGTATTGGTTTAGTCAAGCGAAAGTGTGAAGAAAACGTAGGGACATGAAGGAATGGCACTTTAGAAAAAGGTACAGAAGAAAAGAGACCATAAGTTTTAGGATTTAAAATGATAATATATATATAGAGGATTAGATAAATATATAGTAATATATAAAGAAAGGGTAGATAGGAAAAAAAGGAAAGTATCATGCAGAAATACAAATACCCAATCATAAATAGAGCAATAAAAATGGATTGAGCTCACCTGGAGGTCAAGCAGCAAAGAAAGAGGAAGTGAAGAGGATGGTTACTGCCTTATATGCTATCCTACTGTGTTCTGATTGGTTGTTTTTTCTCATAGAACTGTTAACTGTTTTGCTGCTGGAGGTTAAACAATAAAGAAGGTTATGCAAATACGAAGCCTCCTGTCTTGCCATAAAATTATGTCCCTGCACTGACAACATACTTTATGGTTGGATGAAGGTGATGGATACTTAAAGTTCAGTGGGTATCAGAAGCATTATTAAACATGTATCTAGAGACACCAGACTAACCCAAAGACCTGCTTCCACCCTTAGAAAGCCCACATTCACAGTTCTATCACCACAGCATGGAATTCTGGGTAGGCATATGCAACTAAGGTCAACAATGATCACCTTTTCCCCTCTATATATTCACTTTATACAGTGGTGTATCTTGGTTTTGTGCTGCCCTAGGCAGACAAAATGCAGCACCCCCCCCCCCCCACCCACGCTGCACAAGCATGACATGCCACATAACCCACATAACCCCATTACATGACCCCATCACATACCTCCATCACCCCCATTACATGCCTCCATCACCCCCATTACACGCCCCATCACCCCATTACATGCCTCCATCACCCCCATTGCATGCCCCCATAACCCCCATTACATGCCTCCATCACATCCAATGCATGACTCCATCACCCCCATTATATGCCTCCATTACCCCATTACATGCCTCCATCACCCCCATTACATGCCCTATCACCCCCATTACATGCCTCCATCACCCCCATTGCATGTTCCCATCACCCCCATTACATGCCTCCATAACCCCCATTGCATGACTCCATCACCCCCATCACATACCTCCATCACCCCCATTTCATGCCTCCATCACCCCCATTACACGCCCCATCACCCCCATTACATGCCCCCATCACCCCCATTACATGCCTCCATCACCCCCATTGCATGATTCCATCACCCCCATTATATGCCTCCATCACCCCCATTACATGCTGCCATGCTGCCTGTGCGGCTCCCCATCATGAGTGTAGATAGGTCATGTGTCTGATGTTTGCTACAATCGGGCTGCCCGTGCACTGACTTTATACATGGACTACCTGGAGCATAGGCATATTGTTCAAAACTGCCTTTCAAACATAGAACAGGGCAGAGGTGCAGAGCTTCATCAGACTTCAATTCTCTTACTTAAAATAATCATCATGGTCACTGTTACCTCCATTTAGTCCATTAGTGTTTTTAAGGTAAAGAGGGACATCTCTTACACAAACTAAGCAAAGCAGAAAATGACTGCATCCTATCACCGTATTAGCACTAAAACTATTACACATAAAATTTCAATACCTTAGCCCAGGTGTGTCCTGGACATGAAGGTGCGGCCCACGATCTCCAGCTGCATGATGAAATGTGACCAGTGTCAGGGACTAATTTACCCGATAGAGAGACGAGATAGGGTTGCACGCATAATCCCTCCTCTACCCTGCACGCGACTTCATGCGCAAGGGTCAGATGGGAGACGGATAATAGTGCACCAGAAGCAGCCTGTTAAAAGAAAAATCTCTGTGTGTAAGTATCTCTGTGTGTGCAAGTGTGTCTCTGTGTGTGAATGTGTGAGTCTGTGAGAAAGTGGGAGTCTCTGTATGTGAGCCTGTGAAAGTGTGTCTCTGTGTGTGAAAGTGTGTCTCTCTGTGTGAATGTGTGAGTGTGTGTATTAATGTGTGTGAGTCTGTGTGTGTCTATCTGAGTCTGTGTGGATGTGTGACTGTGTGTGTGTTTGTGAGTTTGTGTGAAAGTGTTTTTGAGTGTTTAAGTGTCATTGTTTATTTGTATATTTGTCACTGTGTGAATTTGTGGCTTTGTATATGTAAGTTTCTATGTGGTTATGAATTTGTGTGTGTGTCTGTGTATGCATGTGTGTGGCTGTGTGTATTTAATGTGAGTTTTACTGGTTTATTCCTATGGAGTCTGTGATACACTCACATACTTCACATTACTGTAAGTTTTATTGCGGTGGATTCTAGCACAGCGTGTGAGTATATACACACACATGGCATACTGCTGTGAATTCAGAAATATATATTTATGTGTGTAATGTTATCTCAATGAAAAATGAATGTGGTCCACACACACATACATTTCTAGTGAATTGTCTCTTGGACACCCCTGCCCTAGGCTGTGTCAAGGTATAGAAGTACTTACACACATAAGATCAAAATATGTATTAATATGTCAATATGTATTAAGGGCTATTAACAAATATTTGTGTCAGATAAAAAAAAAAAATATTATTTGTATTTTACTATCTTAACATGATACGTGGTACCAGTTCTAATTATTCCTGGGTTGCACCATTTGCCATATTAGTGGTTTATAAGATTCTTTTAAATGTGTTCTCTTCATACGTTATGGTCATTTGTTGACTTTCTGACTAACAGTTTCTTGTAAGACGTTCTGTGGTATTTCTAAAGGAGATGTGAACATACTGAGAATAACTTACAATATACAAATAAGAATTTTACAGATTTATCTTGGGGGTATATACTAAAAAAATTAAAAATATTTTATGTGCAAAACTATTTTTGCTCTTTGCTCCTTTTGCAATGAACTAAAAATGTAACACTCAATAGTAAATTAGAGAAAATTGTGACTAAAAACTGGCATGTTTGCATATATGTTTTTTTTCACTAGCATACACTGATATATAAATATTCTGAAGGCTTGCCCAAGGCCCCCCAAAATATAAATAAGTATCCTTCTCCTCACCAAGACCTCGAACATAATTAATAATAAACATATTAAAATACCCTACCTACCACTCCCTTGCCCAGGAAAGACACAACCTAAATTAGCCCCCAAACCTGTAAAAAAAAGGACACATTGAGTTCCATGAGGGTGGGCACGTCCCTAGCCCATACATTTGGCAGGCTCGCTTCCCCAAGCTAATTAATGGGGGGGAGGGGGGGGGGGTTGCTGGGAGCCAATAATAATTATAACTAGGCCAGGGCAATTTTCTTGGGCCTGCATATTTACAATCATTTTAATTAAAGAGGATGGACAGGGTACTTGTCTTTTAATTACAGGATGGGAGGTGCTGGAGGGGGTTTTGATGTCAAAGTCCAACTCACTTCCCAATTTGAACTCCCTTTAAATGTTAGTGAATGGCAGTTCTTATGGAAAAAAACTATTGGGACACACCTCTTAATTAGTGAATTCAGGTGTTTCTATCAGACCTATTGCCACAGGTGTTGAAAAGTAAGCACCTAGTCATGCAGTCTGAAAATAGTAATTTGTGAAAATAATAAGCTGTTCTGAATTGCTCCTTGAATTCATGAGTGGTACTGTGATAGGATGCCACCGTAGTAAATTCATGAAATCTCACCCAAGCTAGATATTCCACATTCAACTGTAAGTGGCATTATTGGAAAGTGGAAACGTTTAGGAACAGCACAACTCAGCCACGAACGGGAAGACCGCGTAAAGTCGAATGGAGATGTCAGCGAGTGCTGAGGTGCATGGTGCGTTAAAGTTGAGCATTTTCTGCTTATTTCAAAGAAGAGTTCCAAACTTCCACTGGCATTAATATCAGCACAAAAATTGACCAAGTATAATTCCAAGTGTCGCACTGAATAAAAGTATCTGTTGGTGTAATGGTCAGCTGTCCAAATAGTTTTGTCAAATACTTTTTTCCATATTCTAAACAAGTCAATGGACTTTTTATAATTGGGGCGCTATATATTAAGTGTGTGTTGAACAGGCCCACTTAATCCAAGAATTCCCTTTAATAGAGAGATTACATTTTTTTCCATCATAAAAGTATAATTTATTTGGTCCTTTGTGTGTATTATACCACCATCAACTAATGGTAGCATTGTGCATCATATGTTCCACTCTATGTACACAACATGATTGAAAATTTCGAAAGTATCCAATCAACAAGCATGGATGTTTTGTTCCACCTATCACCACCTATCACCAACAAGAAGGGCCTCTAGGCATAAAGGGTGAAGCAGAATTGCCAGTAATGAAGAATCAATGAGATACCGATGCTCCCTCTCTCTCAAGGAAATACTTTGTTGTCCTCTCTTCATGTCTAGTCTGTCGCTGAAGGTCAAAGAACTAACTCTTAGCTGCTGCATACCTTGTTTCTTCAAGTCCAGAGCATGCAAAGTAAGTACTAATTGTAATGTCAATGGCCTTATATTAGAAAGTAGACTAATTTTACTGTGGAAAGTTCAGCTTGTAATTACTGTGTTAGCCATGTTTAATTAGATCTGTGAAATATAAACATGTATTAATATTATTATAGTACAGAGTGCTGTACTGTATAAAATAAACATACATTAAAATCAGACCATGAAAAATGTGTTAATGTAAATGCTACAGCCAGTGCACCAAAGTACTTTTTTTGTCATATAAGACATTTTTGAAATAATAAATTGCCTTAAATAATGTATGTGTACTGTATCTCCCTTGGAAATACACTGCTTAATACAAAGGCAGTTATGACTATACATTGCTTCTAACAGACTCTTTCTTGTACCCTTTGACTTATTAAGCTTTTGAATTTGAACATTTCTGTTAATCTGTTGTAATAATTATGTAGGTAGTAAACATTGTCATGCAGAATATCCATAGTTAAGGTAGTAAACATTGTCTAAAAGAATGAAGAACTAAATAATGATTTGCTTTATATACTACTGCATTAAAAAAGTATGATACATTTTTTACAACTTTGCTCCCAATTTTAGAGAAACCACAATTGAATGATCGATTGAGACACATGCACTCAATTGTGTGATCGAAGCGTTGCTGTTACAAACTTGTACATCTTTATAATAAATGCTAGGCATTTATGATGAGTATGGTTCCTACAGTTATTCCTACAGTGGTTATTTAATTTTTCAGCTTTTTTGTAAGGAAATTAATAAACATGTTTTAACCTTAACTACGAAATAAAAGTTATGTGTTTTTTTTTATTACAAACATTCCGCTATAGACTTTAAAAGATGAGAAAAAAATCCAAGGTTAAAGCACATTGGCCTGTAAAAAAGTTAGAATTTCACAGCAAAGTGTGAGTGTAGCATTCAATATTTACATTTCCATTTAAAGAATAAAGTACTTGTACTACATAGGGTTTATAGTTTTAAAACCAAAGCAACTTAAACAAATTGTATCTTATTGTATTTCACCAAACACATATCAAGATTTGAAAAATATGTATATAACATTATCACACACATAAATAAGATATAGGTATAGATGATATATGTGTTTGAGCATAGGTGTAGATTTGTGTACTGACAATCAGAATAATGTATTTAATTATTGGCCAATCCAATATTATTATTAATAAAACGCTATCCAGCATTATTGTAGCAATAACAGTAACAATGTATTGTATTTTTAATAAGTAGTGCACTTTAAATCAAATGTTGTACTAATGGACTAATGCCCCATAAAACGTTTTATTTTCAATTTTTTTTAAAGACAGTTTTACAATATTTTTTGTTAATTGAAAACCTTTTGCTCTCACGACAATATAATATATGTATCCCCCCCCCCCCCAGATTTATTCCATTTCAGAACGACAAAATGAATTGTACAGGCCTTATTACTTTTCTGACTTTATTCTCTCTTACACAATGCCAAGAATCTCCCATTTCTGGTAAGTCAAGCCATGTGTTTAACATTTAATATGATAATTGGTTGTATTCATGTAGAATTCAGATGTTTAGTCTAATTAAAGGATTAAATAAATCACCTAAAGATATCCATTAAGACTGTTCTTTTCTTCATTGGAAATGTATCATTACCAGATTATATTACTGAAATGTATATTTTGTTGGAGAAAAAGTAAGCTGTTTTGGAATAGTAATATGGAGTGGTGGTGTTATTTAGGATGTTTGGAACATGATATATAAGTGAACTAAATTGTGAAACAAGTTGGAAATATTTTAAGGAAAGAAAAAACATAACCAAATATGATACCTCAACCAGATTACCAATAAAATAAATTTGTATTAATCTTGAGCTAAGGTACCTAGGTGAGCTGGTTAATGTATTAATCGTGTGCTAAGGCACCTATGGGAGCTGGTTAATGTATTAATCATGTGCTAAGGTACCTAGGTGAGCTGGTTAATGTATTAATGGTGTGCTAAGGTACCTAGGTGAGCTGGTTAATGTATTAATCATGTGCCAAGGTACCTATGTGAGCTGGTTAATGTATTGATCATTTGCTAAGGTACCTAGGTGAGCTGGTTAATGTATTAATCGTGTGCCAAGTTACCTAGGTGAGCTGGTTAATGTATTAATGGTGTGCTAAGGTACCTGTGTGAGCTGGTTAATGTATTAATCGTGTGCTAAGGCACCTAGGTGAGCTGGTTAATGTATTAATCATGTGCCAAGGTACCTATGTGAGCTGGTTAATGTATTAATCATGTGCCAAGATAACTATGTGAGCTGGTTAATGTATTAATCATGTGCCAAGATACCTATGTGAGCTGGTTAATGTATTAATCGTGTGCCAAGGTACCTAGGTGAGCTGGTTAATGTATTGATCATTTGCTAAGGTACCTAGGTGAGCTGGTTAATGTATTAATCATGTGCCAAGTTACCTAGGTGAGCTGGTTAATGCATTAATCATGTGCTAAGGTACCTAGGTGAGCTGGTTAATGTATTAATCATGTGCCAAGGTACCTATGTGAGCTGGTTAATGTATTAATCATGTGCCAAGATACCTATGTGAGCTGGTTAATGTATTAATCATGTGCCAAGATACCTATGTGAGCTGGTTAATGTATTAATCATGTGCCAAGGTACCTAGGTGAGCTGGTTAATGTATTAATCATGTGCCAAGTTACCTAGGTGAGCTGGTTAATGTATTAATCATGTGCTAAGGTACCTAGGTGAGCTGGTTAATGTATTAATGGTGTGCTAAGGTACCTAGGTGAGCTGGTTAATGTATTAATCATGTGCCAAGGTACCTATGTGAGCTGGTTAATGTATTGATCATTTGCTAAGGTACCTAGGTGAGCTGGTTAATGTATTAATCGTGTGCCAAGTTACCTAGGTGAGCTGGTTAATGTATTAATGGTGTGCTAAGGTACCTGTGTGAGCTGGTTAATGTATTAATCGTGTGCTAAGGCACCTAGGTGAGCTGGTTAATGTATTAATCATGTGCCAAGGTACCTATGTGAGCTGGTTAATGTATTAATCATGTGCCAAGATACCTATGTGAGCTGGTTAATGTATTAATCGTGTGCCAAGGTACCTAGGTGAGCTGGTTAATGTATTGATCATGTGCCAAGATACCTATGTGAGCTGGTTAATGTATTGATCATTTGCTAAGGTACCTAGGTGAGCTGGTTAATGTATTAATCATGTGCCAAGTTACCTAGGTGAGCTGGTTAATGCATTAATCATGTGCTAAGGTACCTAGGTGAGCTGGTTAATGTATTAATCATGTGCCAAGGAACCTATGTGAGCTGGTTAATGTATTAATCATGTGCCAAGATACCTATGTGAGCTGGTTAATGTATTAATCATGTGCCAAGTTACCTAGGTGAGCTGGTTAATGTATTAATCATGTGCCAAGGAACCTATGTGAGCTGGTTAATGTATTAATCATGTGCCAAGATACCTATGTGAGCTGGTTAATGTATTAATCATGTGCCAAGTTACCTAGGTGAGCTGGTTAATGTATTAATCATGTGCCAAGATACCTATGTGAGCTGGTTAATGTATTAATCGTGTGCTAAGATACCTAGGTGAGCTGGTTAATGCATTAATCATGTGCCGAGGTACCTAGGTGAGCTGGTTAATGTATTAATCATGTGCCAAGATACCTAGGTGAGCTGGTTAATATATTAATCATGTGCCGAGGTACCTAGGTGAGCTGGTTAATATATTAATCATGTGCCGAGGTACCTAGGTGAGCTGGTTAATGTATTGATCATGTGCTAAGTTACCTAGGTGAGCTGGTTAATGTATTAATCATGTGCTAAGGTACCTAGGTGAGCTGGTTAATGTATTAATCATGTGCCGAGGTACCTAGGTGAGCTGGTTAATGCATTAATCATGTGCCAAGTTACCTAGGTGAGCTGGTTAATGTATTAATCATGTGCCGAGGTACCTAGGTGAGCTGGTTAATGCATCCAATGCAGAGCCTGTTCTAGTCTCTAGAATAAACTTGGTCTTTCATCCTTTCAATGTTGTTCTAATCAGATTCACTAAGTTGGGTAATAGTATTGTCAGTGGTCAGTTTGTCAGTTCGGTTAAGTCAAAGACTTTGCACTAAAAGGTTGCTGAATCCCTTTAAAGAGATATACAACTATAGCTTATTATTAACCTTAAGAAATTTATTTTTGTTGTGGAAAGCTAAGACTGGCTTATAAAGAATTTCAATTTACTGGGTAACACGCGATCAAAATCCTATCTACAATCATTGGCCCTAATTTTGCATCATATTGGCATTTTGCTCCTATTCTCCAAAAATAACAATGAAAAGCATTCTGAACAGGACATAGATCAAAAAAAGCAAATGAGTTACTAAGATGAGCATGGCTATTAACAAGCTGCAATGTTTGTCTTTCTCAGTGACCATATAAAGCTGGTGATCTAGGCAAGTGCCTGATCTGTTTTCTGTGCCAAGTAAACAAACTGGCAAGTCAATGGAGTTTAGAAAAATGGCTTTAAGGGGCAGTCCTTCATGCAGTATTTGAAAAAATATTTTTAGATAATTACTGCATAACATAAACAGACTGATCAGTTTTTTCCCCTGAACTATCTCCTAAAATCTCCTAAAAGTGTAATAGTTACTGCTGTTGCTATAGATAATAACCTTGCCTATCTTCCCAAGCCCTCCTTCTTGTGTCATATAATAACACACACAGCTGGCTGAAACCATACGCCTCTACAACCCAAACACTTGAAACTGCTGAGTTTAACAAAGAGAGGTTCCATTCACAGTAATGTCTGTTGACAGCACTTTCTAAGAAGGGAGCATGAAAACTGCTACAGAGCGAGGCAGCCCGCCCTCTGTTTACTCCCTCTCACTGATTTACGATGCCCCTGTAATATTTTTATTTGCAATGTAAAACTCTAAGAGAGCTGTAATTAATAATAAAAGAAACAATAAGTGAATTTCACATTTATTCAAAACCTGTACAATATACAGAAAAATAGCATAGGTGGAGCTGTACCTTTAACCCAGAAATGTAGCAGTTTAGGAGTGCCTCATTGTATATACTGTAAAATTTGGAGCAATTGAAAGTAATAACAGTGTGCTTTCTTCATTCATAGTGTTTGACCTGCTTGAAGAGCTGCGGTTTTCAACATCTACAGATGTAAGAGCAGTTAATGGTTCAAATCCAAATTTAACTGCATTCCGCATGAACCCTGCTGTATACTTAAAGAAAAAAGAAAGGTATGGCAGATCGGTTTTCTAAACTCTTTCTTTTCTAATAAATCTCCTAATATCTTGACATAACATGAATATGCTAAGTATAGCAGGTGAGATAGCTCAGTGGGCTAATGCGCCATCTAAAGTATCTGTTCAAACCTCCCGTAATTGGGTAAAACATACCCTGGGTGTTGGACAAGAGAAACATACTTGATATAGAATAAACTATAAAAACTTTGTTTTCACTTATTTTATTTTTTAATGAACTACTTTAACATATTTCTACAGGGGCCTTTCACATCCACTTCAGATTGTAATTGAAAAAGAACAGGTATTAGAGGGGTTATTTTGTTATGGATACAAACATCTGGATTTGTGAACTGATTATATCATACAAACAATATAATAATATATAAAAAAAAAAAATCAACTTATATCAAATTAACATATTTTGGTCCTATTCCTTTTTCTCTTTTAGCTCTTTCCCTCCAAATGGATTGCCCAATGATTACTCTATCATCATCACTTTCAAAATGTTGGTGGACATACCTCAGAGAATTGAGAGTTTATGGCAAATCATTGACTCTGATGAGAAACAAAAAGTTGGACTTTATTTCCATAACAATACAAATTCTTTAAATTTTTTCTACTCTTCACCAGCAAAGACCATCATATTCAAAACATTAAGTAACGTTGAAACATTTTTTGATGGCAAGTGGCACAAGATGTCATTAAGTGTCAAAGGAGATGATGCCAAGATGCTTTTAGACTGTAGAAAGGTCACCGCTGTTCCCCAAATAGAACAAACCCCAGATGCAAAGAAAACAATTACTTCATTAGTAAAGAGACACACAGACTCTACTCCCTTGGTAAGTAATATTCATAATCCAAAAACTAAAAATGTATAGTATTTGTTAAATAAAATATTATCTGTAGAAATAAAGGAATATCTCATATGTTTAATCAGCCGCTTCACTGTGACCTCTCACACTAATTCATCGTGTAAGAGGTCATCCCAGAGAGTTCATCATGGGACAGTTCATCGCGGGATTGTGTATGATGGGAGTATTATTAGTATTAGGGCTTTGTGTTAGAATTAGGGCTTATGGGTTAGTATTAGGGCTCAAGGGTTAGTGCTAGTTTTAGAATTAGGGATAGGGGGTTAGTATTAGGGCTCAAGGGTTAGTGTTAGTATTAGGGCTCAAGGGTTAATGTTAGTATGAAGGCTTGGGGGGTTAGTGTCAGGGCTTAGTGTTAGTATTAGGGGTTAGTATTAGTATTAGGGGTGTTAGTATATGCCAGTAATACTGTATTAGCAGAATAACTTGCAGAGCTTAATGTAAAAAACATGATGTAATGACAAATTTTTATATTATAGGTTGACATACAGCAGCTCGAAATTCATTGTGACCCTAAAAAAGCATCGTCTGAAGAATGCTGTGAGCTGAATGATCAGGTGAGTGTGCTTTTTATTGTTGAAAAAAATCACATATATTATGATGTGTTAGCTTGTACTCAACAAACATATATTAGCTAAGATCTTGATGTCTGGAGATCTGAGCTAACAGTAGACCATGCTGGTTCTCCCCAGCAACGAAACAAATATTTCGTTAACTAATTTTAGTTAAATTCATAATAATGACTTTAATTGAAGGTACAATACACAGAAAAATAACATAAATATTTGTATAATAATATAATAAAGTGTATCTTTAGTTACAGTGTTTGGAGGTTGACCCATGATTGTATCATCTCATTCTTTGTTCTGTGGTTGCATTAATTGATGCTATTTGATCTACCACTTTTTTTGCCTGAATTACAGACAATGGAGGCTTGTTGAAGGTAGCTGATTTTGGTAGTTTTCTATTGTGCTGTATTGTGAGTCATTAAAAAGATAGCTGAGTAATATAGATATTGTTTATGTTTTCTGTAAATGTAACCAGAAGATGTGTAACTAATCATATACTAAAGAGTCTAAAAGGGAAGGTTTTGTCACGACAAGTAAATCTTTAATGATGAACAATTTGTGTCTCTTGATGTGGATTTATATAATGCCCTAAATACAAACATTTCTACTTTATTACAGTGTAATTATAGGTATGTTTTATTGATGTGTTCAGTTATTGCCGCAAAACATTTTGTTGAATCAACCCTAATTGAACTTATTATAGTTTAATCGAGTTATATATTTAGATGTTCTGACTAAACACATGTACCCACAACCATCATTTGTTGCATCCCTTCCTCCCAGACTCCACCTCTTCCTTCCTAGTATTGTGTGCTCCCAACAGGGCTAAGTGAACTCCATGGCACAGTACATGTAGGTTCATAGAACATCATTTAATTGTCCTATAAATGTTCACCATTAACAATGTTGGTGCTTACACCTAGGCCCCCAAATGACTTTCTAGTTTTATGTCTGCTGCTTATGATTTTCCAGTGCCATGCTTATCCTAACAGAACTATTCAATGTCATATTTGCCCCACTGACTCTCCAGTACCATGTCTACTGCAGTTTTCAGTGCTACATCTACACCCAAACTGATTACAATTGCCATATAGAAACATAGAAACATAGAAACATAGAAACATTGAATGTGTCGGCAGATAAGAACCATTCGGTCCATCTAGTCTGCCCAATTTTTTTTTTTTTTTTTTAGTACTTTTATTAGTCCCCCGTTCCCGGTCTTATAGCTAGGATAGCCTTGTGTCTATCCCACGCATGCTTAAAATCCTTGACTGTGTTTACCTCTACCACTTCTGCTGGCAGGCTATTCCATACATCCACTACCCTCTCAGTAAAGTAATACTTCCTGATATTACTTTTAAATCGTTGCCCCTCTAATTTAAGACTATGTCCTCTAGTTGTGGTAGTTTTTCTTCTTTTAAATATACTCTCTTCCTTTACTGTGTTGATTCCCTTTATGTATTTAAATGTTTCTATCATATCCCCCCTGTTACGTCTTTCCTCCAAGCTATACATGTTAAGATGCTTTAACCTTTCCTGGTAAGTTTTATCCTTCAACCCATGTACCAGTTTAGTAGCCCTTCTCTGAACTCTCTCCAAAGTATCAATATCCTTCTGGAGATACGGTCTCCAGTACTGCGTACAATACTCCAAGTGAGGTCTCACCAGTGCTCTGTACAATGGCATGAGCACTTCCCTCTTCCTACTGCTAATACCTCTCCCTATGCAACCAAGCATTCTGCTAGCATTTCCTGCTGCTCTATTGCATTGCCTACCTACCTTCAAGTCCTCTGAAATTATTACTCCTAAATCCCTTTCCTCAGATGTTGAGGTTAGGACTGTACCAAATAGTCTATATTCTGCTTTTGGGTTTTTACGCCCAAGGTGCATAATCTTGCACTTGTCCACATTAAATGCCAGTTGCCACTGCTCTGACCATTTTTCTAGTTTAGCTAAATCATTTGCCATTTGGCTTATCCCTCCATGAATATCAACCCTGCTGCAAATCTTTGTATCATCAGCAAAAAGACATACTTTGCCAACAAGACCTTCTGCAATATCGCTAATAAAAATATTAAAGAGAATGGGTCCAAGAACAGATCCCTGAGGTACCCCACTAGTAACAAGACCTTGCATCGAATATACCCCATTGACTACAACCCTCTGTTGCCTGTCACTGAGCCATTGTCTAATCCATTCAACAATATTGAAATCCAAACTCAAAGATTTCAGTTTATTGATAAGCCTTCTATGTGCGACAGTGTCAAAAGCCTTACTGAAATCTAGGTAAGCAATGTCTACTGCACCACCCTGATCTATTATTTTAGTTACCCAATCAAAAAAATCAATAAGATTAGTTTGGCATGATCTCCCTGAAGTAAATCCATGCTGTCTCTGATCTTGAAATCCAAGCGACTTTAGATGTTCAACAATCCTATTCTTTAACAAGGTTTCCATTATTTTCCCCACTACTGAAGTAAGACTTACTGGTCTATAGTTGCCCGCCTCCTCCTTACTACCTTTCTTGTGAATGGGCACAACATTAGCTAATTTCCAATCTTCTGGAACTACTCCCGTTAACAATGATTGGTTAAATAAATCTGTTAACGGTTTTGCTAGTACACCACTAAGTTCTTTTAATAACTTTGGATGTATCCCATCAGGTCCCATCGACTTATTTGTCTTTACTTTAGACAGCTGAAGTAAAAATATCTGCCCCAAGTCACTTTGCTGTGTCATGTTTGCCCAGTAAGTGTTTGGATTATGCATATTACTCTTGTAGTTGTGATTTGTATCATTATACAATACTAATCTGTTTATTTATTTGGATGGTTGTACAATTTTTAAATATTTAGTGGCTGGAACATATTTATACATTTTAGATTTTTGATATAATTAGGCTTTGTATATTTTTATATTATTTTCTGGTGTGCAGCTTTTTTTTTATATGTCTATTTGTGTGGGCTACTGCCTTGCTGCTGGCACCAATTTTCTTCTTTTTGTGTATTGAGTTTTTGGGGCTTTACTATTATTGATATTTCATATCTGTCCACCAAGCACACTCAACTTAGTGATCTAGTGAGGAGCCACAGAGTGTTCAGGCAGCCCAGTTCCCTCTTTTCTGCTGCACCCATGCAGCCCATGCACCAGTGTCTCAGATTAACATGCGTGCGTGGGATAGGTACAAGGCTTTCCTAGCTATAAGATAGGGGGATTGGGGACTAATAAAAGTATTTAGAAAATTGGGCAGCTAGATGGGCGAAATGGTTCTTATTTGCCGACACATTCTATGTTTCTATGTAATACCTTCATTTAACTGAAATGTGTACTGTAGATCATCATATCATTTTTTGTATTTTGATAGTGTGGAGGAACTGCATTGTTGAGCACTGGTTCAAGGCGTCCAGGATGTAAATGCGCCCATGGTTTGTTAGGTGTCCAGGGATCTTCAGGACCAAAGGTAATCCAATGAAAACCCAGAATTGTACTAAGGGTAAAAGATTAGACATTGAATACGGTAAATGTCTTATGTTATTTCAAGAAGCTAATTAATCAACATATTATTTACGCACCACTTATTTTTAACGATTTTTCAAATAACATAGTACTTTACAGCTTCCAACTTTTAAACTGTTAGTAAATATATATTATCAAACAACAATCAAGATGTAAATTAAAAATAAGTATTGTTTTTGTTGTAAATTTGAATGATATTTTTCTGAATTCTTAGGGTCAAAAGGGGCATGAAGGGTCACAAGGAGAATTGGGACAGACTGGAAATATGGTAATGTACACTAGAAATATAGATAGACAGATAGATAGTTAGATAGATAAGATGTGAGTGGAACCCTCATATATTATATGTCTTTTGGTCCACTTATTAGTCTTAATATACTACACTATATTACTTTATTTTGTGTTTGTTTTTCTTCCCCTTACATTATATACAGAGAATATTGCCTCCTATAAGGGTAAATAACAGTGTTTAGTGTTTTGGGAAGCGCACAATTTCACTTATTTGTTTTGTGACTAGAAATATATATTTTACGATTTTTGATTTATACAGAAAATACTGAATATTATTCTCTATATAATGTGATTGTTTACAGTATATGATTCAGAATTAATTAGGGCGTTACATCTTCAAGCTCAGAAGAATTATCTACCAATGAGTACAATGAGGAACCAAACATTATCCTGCAAGATTTGCAGTGCGAGTTTCGTGGCATTTTTTGCAGATTAAATGTAAAGTAATCTCACCCTTGATACATTTTGGTAATAATTTACTTCTAACGAACAACCATCACATGGGTAAATGTGGGCAGAGGTTTGGCAATAGCTGAATTAATTAAAAGTATGTAGCTATCAGCACTCATTTAAAGGGATTCAACCTAAGCATTTATTATACTGCACTACAAATTTTCTATGATCTATGTATTGTGTAAGGAAAATAAGAGAATTACCTTGTGGTTTGATATGCATATTACACATTTCCCATTGAAAAGTTAATTGCATATCAAGCCACAGATGATGTCATAAGCAGATGATACCACAAACACTTATAAAATATATATTTCATTTCTCTAAGCATTTTCAAACATTTTGATAACACAATGCATCTTTTTAAATATTTTTTATTGTCTTCATTCACGGTATATGCAATGTTTAGGCTGACAGAGTCTCTTTAACACAGTAAAGAAATGGTACTTACTCTAGCAAAGTATCAAGAGGCTGGTCAAAATCCAGTAGTGGCTATGACCCTTCATGTCAGATTTCCAAGGTTAGAGTAGTTTTCATTCATGGAATGAATACTATCTCTGTGTGAGTAATTTGTAGGTGAGAATATGTTGTGTGCTTGCAAATATTGGAAGATAAATGGCAAAAGTGAGTCACAAAAATGCTACTCTGTATTTTAGGCCAACGTATCTTTGATAAAATGTTTCAAATTATAACAAACATGCTTAAAGTGTTGTCATGCACATGCATGTTCTGGTGGAAAAGTTGTTTTTCTAGACTGCATATACAGCCAACATGCAGAACCTGACAGATGCTGAACAAACTTTCCAACAAGAAAATACAGATTTTCTTCAAATTCCATAATCGTCTGTTTCAACATCTATATTGTAATCTCTCTGTTTAAGTGAACGGCTTATAGAGATTCTTCTTTTATTACATGATATAGCAAATTATAGTTTTAGTTATGCTCTTTACACTCTAAACTGATCTTGAATGCTAGCATGGTATACACCGCCCAGTGTATTATTTTTTTTCTAAATTAACTACAAACAGGATGTTTATTTTACATTGCTGGTTGTGTTTGCTATGTATATTATACTGTATATTTGAGATGTAGCATACACAACACCTTATCTTTATGGATTACATTCCAATATTGCTGGAAAACATTGGGTGGACATTTATCATGACAATCACCGATAATCTGGATATCTGCATTTACTTGTTAGTGCAACCTTAACAGATAATATATTTTTATGTGTATTTAATATTCATATTATTTGTCTTGAGTAGGGAATAAGAGGTAGTCCAGGCACTTATGGGAGAATTGGAGACACGGGTGTCAAAGTAAGTTTTATTTTTTTATTTTATAAATAGTATATTTTTATACTTAATAAGGAAACAACTAAAACAAAATCTGTTAATTTTAGGGAGAACCAGGCATTAAAGGAGAGAAGGGAGGACTTGGTAGTCCTGGAGAACGGGTATGTTAATACTTTCCTTAGGATATCCTCTTACTAACCGGACAATAAATAAAGTATAAGGAGAGTTGTGCAAAAACCTAAGCAAAAGGACAATAGTACAAATCACCACCCCATTCCTGAATGAAATAGTTATGCTAAAGGTTCTGATCTATAACCCTCTGATTTAATGTATATCAAAGGACATGAAGTCGCTGTTACACTTCAACATATCATAGACGTTAGGCCATCATTTTTAAAACCATATTTAATACATAATCACAATAAAATGCATTGATTATAAGCTCAAACTGCTCAAATGTTGAAGTACAGATTTTTATTGACTAGTCTATATACCTAGGAACATATAATGTTTTCAAAAATGTACTGTATGCCATAATAGAATGGATATTTGGAGATCAGACGATGACAGCAGAAGACACATAGTGAATTATATATTCAAGGAGATAATATCTGAATATAATGATCTGATAGTAAATGTATATTTTATATTATCCACTGGCTTGACATGAGTATTAGATTCTAGAACACATTTTTTTAGTTTAGCTATCTTAAACTCTAATTTCAAACAGCTGTGCATGCCAACACGATTCATTTAAATTTTTTGATATAAATGCATATACTGGGAAAAGCTTTCTGATGAGTTATATATATATATGTGCATAATACATATATATGGAAACAGATATAAAATAGTACTAAATGCATGTCATCAGAAAAAATGTAAACATGTATTTAATATGCATATGTTTGGACATCTTCTTTTAAAAGGGTGATCGAGGTGACCCTGGCTATAAAGGATTGGTAGGAGCAGAAGGTTTTAAAGTAAGTAAAACAGTAGTAGGAGTAGGTGGGCCCTGGCAATGGAAACATATTATTCAAAGTAAAGGAAGATGTGCACTCCATACTCCAATGGTTGCAAAATGAAAAAAGTGCTTTATTTAGTGCAAAAGAACTAGACCAAGCAGGCAATAAAACAGACTGTGGAACGGAAGGGAAGACCACCTTACGCGTTTCGCGTATTTCCACGCTTAATCATAGGTCTATATTATGAAATATATTATTATTACATAATTTATGTCCAGCCATTTATATCCACTAGAGGTCAATGAAGAGTAATGTGCTTTGTAGACTTTTAGCCATAAAAAAGATTCTCTCTATATATATACACATCATATGCTGCTTTTTATGTGGTCTGATGTTTAAGTGTACATTTAACAGACTAATTGTATTTTAATGCTGGTAAAGGGAAATATATGTAGTGTGAGAATATATGTATAGCCAAGACTTGTTTCAGGCTGTTTTTTTTATGACATTTGAATTGCATCATGTTTTATTTTAGGGGATAGGAGGCCCACCTGGAATCAGAGGACTCCAAGGCCCACAAGGAGAGAAGGTGACTTTACATGTCAAACTTTTTTCTGTGCAATAGTATTTTATGTGATTTAAAACTGTTGTGAAAAATATGCTCAGTCCGACAAGTCAACATGTGATCTTCCAACTAGGGTGACCACATCGCTGTTTTGTTCAGGGACACTTATCACAAATACACACTTCAGGACTGTAGTCAGTAAAATATGGACTTTGGGGGTAAGATAGGTTATGATTTATTTTAATTATTGTGCCAGGGGAATTTGACCAGCCTTTGGCACAAGGGGTGGTTAATGGGAGAAGGATATTTTTTTTAATTAAATATGCACTGTGGGCTATGTCACATAATTCTTTTTCTAATAAATAACATGTAAAATTCTCACATCAATGGCCATGAATCAAAATTGTAATTAACCCCTTAGTGACAGATGATGTGCCAGACACAACACGGCAAATCGAAGACTTGCCGACAGCTGACGTGCCTGGCACGTCATGCACTAAATAGAGTAAAGAAAGCGACCAGCGGTCGCTTTCTTTACTCTATCAGTGTTGCTACAATGCCTCTAGGTAGAGGCATTGTGCAACATTAAAAAAAGTGCAGGGGCGCGCTACGATTACTCCCCGGAGTGATCGTAGCAGCGATTTAAAAATGGCTGCGCCGCCTGCACACATGTGATCGTTCGCTTCCTAAGCACCTCCAGGGTTGCTAAAGTGCCTCGCTAGCGAGGCACTTAGCAGCACCTTCGGCTGCCCCTGAACCGATGGTGGTCGCTCTCCTGAGCGACCCCATCGGCTCAGTAGAAGGGAACGCTGCCTGTATAGGTAGCGCTTCCCTTCTACTGGCAAGAGCATCACAAGTGAATGTATTTCACTTCCGATGCTCTAGGGGGAGCCAATCGATGGCTGCACAGCAGATCTGTGTGATCTGTGTGCAGGCATGTATGATAAGTGCTCTGATGAGCACTTATCATACAGTCAAAGACAATATTTGTAAATATTGCCTTTGACAAGGATTGATCTGCCTCCCTCTCCTTTCTAGTTTTAGTAAGGGAGAGAGACAGATCAGATAATGTAAAAAAAATAAAATAAAATAATAAAATAAAATATTTAATAACATTTTACAAATCAAGGGCTTTTATAAAAGCCATTTTAAGTGTTTAACCCATTCCCTGCCATTGATCGCTGTGTACGCAGTGATCATACACAGCAGCACATGTTTTGCTGTCTGTGCATTTTTCAGGGGTTAATTTTTTTTACTGTAATTCATTACAGTATATCAAAGGCTCTTTTAAGAGCTATTAACCCCTTGCTTGCCATATATCACTGCCTAAGCAGCGCATATAGTCACTGCCTAAGCAGCGCATATGGTCACTGCCTAAGCAGCGTATATGGAGCAATCTGGCTGCAGAATGATTTTTGTTGCTATCGTCATTTTTTTTTGTCACACTCACTATGGGTTAATTTTACCTACTAGGGGATTACGTGTATTCCTTTTGAAGCTGTCTGAACCCGTGTATGGCGATCAGTAACAGCCGATCAGTGGCAAAGACGGTTTGGTAATTGCTCAAATGAGCATCACCATTCGTCAGATCACTATTGGTAAATATTGTTCTGACCCATATGGATCTGCCTTCCTTTCCTTACTTGAGTTTTAAGGGAGAGAGACAGATCTGTATAATATGTTTTTAATTGTAATAAATTAAATACATTGTTACAAAATTGTGAGACCCAAGGGCTTTTATAAAAGCCATACACTTTGTATTAACCTCTTCCCTGCCACTGATCACTGCACAGCAGAACATTTTCTCTTGTCTGTGCATTTTTAGGGGTTAATGTTTTTGTACAGTACTACAAAAGCTCTTATAAGAGCTATTAACCCCTTCCTTGCCCTAAATGTCAAAATTCCAAGTTGGAAAATCAAAAAGCACACATCTCAAATGTGGCCTTTTAACCCCAAAACAAGCTGACAAACCCATGCATGGGTGGTATCCCTGTGCTCGGGAGATGTTGCTGAACACATATTGGGGTATTGTTTGGCAGTGACACATACCAAAATCTGTGAATGTGTGTCTAAAGTACAATTTATGTGGGAAAAAATACAAAATAAAATTACTACCACAAAGGCTGGTGTTAGAATTGGTGCATGGAAAGTGTTAAAATACCACCATTTAAAATAGCCTAGGGTGTCTACTTTTACAAAATATATGCTTTTTTTGGGTAAAACACACTGTCTGGTTTCAAAAAAAGTCCCAAATGAAACATGGGGGCGCAGGCTGACTACACGTCAAAATTCCAAGTTGGAAATGCGCACCTTCAAAATGTGGCCTTTTAGCCCCCAAACAACCCAACAAATCTATGCATGGATGGTATCCCTGTACTCAGGAGATGTTATTGAACACATCTTGGGTTGTTGTTTGGCAGTGAAACATACCAAAATCTATAAATTCATGTCTGAATTACAATGTATGTAAATAAAAACCACAAAAAAATGACTACCACAAACTTTGGCAAAGGCTGGTGGTAAAATTAGTGCATGGAAAGTGTTAAAATACCACCATTTGAAATAGCCTAGAGTGCCTACTTTTAAAAAATATATGGGTTGATGGGGTAAAATACACTAGCTGGCTTCAAATATGTCCCAAATGGGACATGGGCGCAGGTTGTCTGCATGTCAAAATTTCAAGTTGGAAAACCAACAAGCGCACCTCTCAAATTTGGCCCTTTAACCTTCAAACAAGCTGACAAACCTATGCATGGGTGTTATCCCTGTACTCAGGAGAAGTTACTGAACACATATTGGGGTGTTATTTGGCAGTGATACGTACCAAAATCTGTGAATTCATGTCTGAAGTACAATGTTTGTGAAAAAACCCACAAAATAAGTACTACCACAAACTTTGACAAAGACTGGTGGCAGAATTACTGCATGGAAAGTGTTAAAATACCACCATTTGAAATAGCCTAGGGTGTCTACTTTTAGAAAATATAGGGGTTGATGGGGTAAAATACACTGGCTAGCTTCAAATATGTCCCAAATGGGACATGGGTGCAATCTTGCAATCTGTCTCCATGTCAAAATTTCAAGTTGAAAAAACAAAAACTGCACCTCCCAAATGTGGCCTTTTAGCCCCCAAACAACCCAACAAACCTATGCATGGGTGGTATCCCTGTACTCAGGAGAAATAGTAGAAGCTATTTAGCAGGTTGTTTTTGTTCGCTTTTGTCGATGAGGAGAAGATGTTTAAAAAAAAAGTCAGGAAATACGTTTTATTTTTTTTTACCATATATATATTTTTTTTATATAATATTTTTGTATATGATCAAAATTATGGCATCCACAGAAATCCCTTCTTGTCCTGATAAAAACAATATATAATTTGTGTGGGTACAGCAAACGACAAAGAAGAAAATTACAGCTAAACACAAACAGCACAGAAATGTTAAAATAGCCATTGTCCATAATGGACAAAAATGTTTCAAAGGCTCTGTCCTTAAGGGGTTAAATGGATCCAAACATTCAAAAAAAGAAAGACCACTAGCGTGTCTTGTCTGTTTCTTGTGTGACTTTAATAGCAGTTTTACTGATGTCAGTGTAGTATGTCATGGTTTCATTGTTTTAAAAGCAATTAATTTCCCATTCACAATTCCAGGGTGATGAAGGTGATACTGGATTTGAAGGAATTGCAGGGTTCAGAGGTGTGAAGGTAGGTTATATGTTCATTATTTTAACAATTAATGCATTTTTGTTGTGGAGCTTATAATGTACATAATAATCAACTTGTCAAATTGCATACGTAAAAGTGTTTCTTTGTGCCAAAGACTAGTGAGAGTGAAAGCAGTATAGTGGTACAGTAAATACATACTTTTACAGCATTAGAGAAGAAAACACATATTGATAAATAGCACATGTAAACATAATAATAATAATAATAAAAAACAGTTCATCATGTTATTTTACTATCCAGTCAATAGTGAGCAGTATTAGAATATTTTATTACATAAAGGACAACTAATGTTTTTTTTTTTAAATTTATTTTTATTTGGCATAGTGGATACCTACAGAATACACATCCATACAGAGTATATACACATCATACACTATATGTGCTAAATGTTAGTGTTTAAGAGAGTATATGAAACAAACAAATATAGCTTAAATCAATGTCAGCAGTTAATTATACATAAACCATATGCTCATTTAAACTAGAGCAACTGTATATGAAAAAGCACCTGTTATGTGTCCATAAGTGGGGCACATTACCAAATTAAAAGGAGATATCCCACAATGGGTAACATTACTAAGTCCAGCCACAGACAAAAAGCACATGGACGGTTGGACTCTCCATTGGGAAAATCCTAAAATATTTTAAAAGCAGAAGAGAGACTGTATAACCAATCGTACATAAGGAATTGCAAAAATCTATCAGACAGACAGACTTTCTACAGACTTCAATAAAATTGGATTATAATATTTGTACATCTTTCTTCAATTGCATTTGGTGTCAGCTGGCATTATTGTAAGTTGTGCTTTTTTCTTTTTAACCTTGTGGACTAAATTCACTATTGCTTCACTTTTCCAACTGGAGCAAGCTTGAATTTGTTCCTCCTAAAAGGGACACTGCATGTTTCACTCTTTTTTCCAAATAACATTTAGTGATGTTTTTATTCTAATCATTGTAAATTACCTAGGAGTTTCTGGATTAGAGTTTACACACATATGCAGGGAGACAATTATTGGCCATTTGAAAAGTTATGAAGAAGAAGTTTATTAAAAATGGGAGTTTCTCTCTGGGTATGATCTACACTGGCAATAAGCCGTTGACTACCGTAATGAGTGCATGCACTTGTTTTATACATACATCCCATAATATGCTAGTTGTATGAAGCATTGCTGATTCTAACACTTTAATGTTGTGGGTAACATGATTACACGTTTGTACAACTTGACTTGTTTTCAACACATTAATTCAAGTCAGTCAGGTTTCAAGCCACTATACAGTGGACAATAAAACCAGCTTGAACTTATTATACAATGTTAATTTTAGGGTGATAATGGCTTTCCTGGACGAGAAGGTCTCCATGGCAAGCAAGGACAAAAGGTATGGTCAGGTTTTTAACTACTCTATTTTTCAATATTATACGCACAAAGCACAATTTCTATTAAAAAAGAAAACTGTAAACTTTTTCAGCCTGGGGTGGACTGTTAATTCAGTAACTTTGTCAAGGCCTATCTCGGTGACCCCTGACTCTCCCCTGCACTGTCCTACTCATTGTACAGTACACCATGAATGAGCAGATGGGAGCACATACCTCTTCATTAGAGCACACAAGAGATTCACCTATTAGTGCACCTGGAAAAGCAGACACATCCACAAATACTGAACCTAAGTAGAGCTAGAAGTTTCTTTAGGTTCTACCATCCCTGTGCAAGTTTCAAAATAACCCTTAAACACCTGTTTATTAACATACAAACTGTTTGATAAGATTTTATGGCAGAACATCATTCAATCACCTCTCAACCATACTAAATGAACCTTGAAAATGCTATATTATTTCAATCTCCTTATACAAGTAAGTTATTATATTAATCTATGGCCACATGAATTTAACACTAATTCTGTTTTCCCAGGGACTTATTGGAGACCCAGGTGAACCTGGAAATCAAGGATTTAAAGGCATGCCAGTAAGTGTGGTATTTAACATGGCTTATCAATACCAGTTAAATAAAGATTGATTTAGATTGAATTATAAAGGGTCACAAAAGGTACACATACAATTGGTAGCCATAGTTGTGAGGTATCATTATTTATTCAGTATAATGATTTTGATTATGTTTAATAAGGAGGGTTGCAAACTATTCAGTTTACAATTTGTGGGGGAGGATCTTATTATGCAATATAAGCTATGGTTTTTCAGGCATGATGGGGGCTGTATAAACATTATTGTTTATAATATCAATGTTATGTGCTGTATACCTAACATTATATTAACAGTTTTTCATTATTGACCAAATATTAAAATGTGGCCTTCAAGAGTTGTATGTTTGGCCCCTATGTTCTATTGTATTACCTCATGCAATGACATATGTCTGGCTCGGAAGCTAAGATGTGCATGACATGAGGTTATTTACAAATGAATGTATAGCAAATTACAATGGCGAATCTACACCCACTTGACTATTAACACTTCCAGATTCAAAACAATTGAGCAACAGACACAGTGATTGCAATTTCATTGAAGAGCCAAGAGAAATATTATATATAAATATCATATAAATAAGCAAGAAAAATATAATGTTGCAAAAGAAGTGTCAACATTAAATGTATATACTAATTAAATTTCTTCATAAGCCGACTACAACTACTGATCAGCTAGTGGCTTACACTTTCACATGCAAACTAACACACTACCCAACATTTACTAACAGAGTGCATATACCAGCAGGTGTGTCATCACTAATTGCCCTTTTCTTGCTTGCTATTTTAATGCAAAATCTGTAACATTTTAAAGAGACTGTGGATATGATAATACATGATACATCTAATATTTTTTCAGGGTTTAATTGGTCACAAAGGCCGTCGTGGAACACAAGGTCCTCAGGTAAGCATCACCTTTTTGTGTTACCGTTGATTATAGTCTTCTCCTTGTATAGAAACATTGTTTGCAAGTCACTAGCCAAGGGTCATACAAAGTAACATTTTATTAGTTAAATATAGTAGATTAATCAAATGTATCAGAAGATTAGCTTGTTAGGTGAATATTGTATACTTGTAGGTTGTAAATCCTGCGGAGATTAACTTTATGTTCTTGAGTGTTGCAAAATGATTGTCTCTCAACAACTTGTTTGTTTGCAGGGTATATTTGGAGATCCAGGCAGTCTTGGAAGGGATGGGATTGATGGAGTTGAGGTAAGATATTAATTAATACTATTCCTTTGTGCAGCCAATTAAAAAATGAATGAGCAATAAAATAAGACATCAAAACCAAGAGGTGTGATATGCTAATGGAGAGGTTTCCGTTGTAATGGTGCAAGAGGGACAAAAAAAACAGTGATTCCTCTCCTGAGTAGGTTACATCCTATAGGGATGGCTATTTCAGCTTTTGGCCATTCTCATTGAGAGGGATCCCACTTCTCTGTTAGTCTCCGTGAGTTATTTTGGTGATGCCCAGACATGGGTCCCTGGCTAGCTGCACATTTTGTTTAATTACAATACAAGTCATCAGCAATTGTTGACTGTGCTGTAATAAAGAGAAACCTATTTACTATCAGTTTGTTTACACAAGCAATAGACATGCAATATTAATTATTTGGATTCATTTTACTAGATAAATCCAGTGCAACATATGGTGAGGGTGTGCAAATAAATATTAGACTTTCCTTAATATGTAGACTGTAGTTTGGTGGTTTAAAGTGTCACTCACAAATAGTGATCTACCCAGAAAATAAAGAAAAAGACACAATGGCATAGTATAGTATTTCTAGCGTACAGAAATTCCTATAAGTATCCAACTCACATGTAGTGAGAAAATAGCCTGCTCCCCCAGGCCCGTTTACTTACCTCCATGCCGCTGTTCAGGTCCGTGGCAGAGCTGGGCTCTGACTGGCATAATATTCCTGGGCATCTGACTGGCATAATATTCTTGGGCATCTGACTGGCATATAATTCCAGGGCATCTGACTGGCATAATATTCTTGGGCTCTGACTGGCATAATATTCCTGGGCATCTGACTGGCATAATATTCCAGGGCATCTGACTGGCACAATATTCCTGGGCATCTGAATGGCACAATATTCCTGGGCATCTGACTGGCATAATATTCCTGGGCATCTGAATGGCACAATATTCCTGGGCATCTGACTGGCATAATATTCCTGGGCATCGGACTGGCATAATATTCCTGGGCATCTGAATGGCCCAATATTCCTGGGCTCTGACTGGCATAATATTCCTGGGCATATGACTGGCATCATATTCTTGGGCATCTGACTGGCATAATATTCCTGGGCATCTGACTGGCATAATATTCCTGGGCATCTGAATGGCACAATATTCCTGGGAATCTGACTGGCACAATATTCCTGGGCATCTGAATGGCACAATATTCCTGGGCATCTGACTGGCATAATATTCCTGGGCATCTGAATGGCACAATATTCCTGGGAATCTGACTGGCACAATATTCCTGGGCATCTGAATGGCACAATATTCCTGGGAATCTGACTGGCACAATATTCCTGGGCGTCTGAATGGCACAATATTCCTGGGCATCTGACTGGCATAATATTCCTGGGCATCGGACTGGCATAATATTCCTGGGCTTCGGACTGGCATAATATTCCTGGGCATCTGAATGGCACAATATAACTGGACATCTGACTGGCATAATATTACTGGGCATCTGACTGGCATAATATTACTCTGCTCTGACTGGCACACTATTCCTGGGCTCTGACTGGCATAATATTACTGGGCTCTGACTGGCATAATGTTCCTGGGCATCTGACTGGCATAATATTCCTGGGCATCTGAATGGCATAATATTCCTGGGCATCTGAATGGCATAATATTCCTGTGCTCTGACTGGCATAATATTACTGGGCTCAGACTGGCATAATGTTCCTGGGCATCTGACTGGCACAATAGTACTGGGCTCTGACTGGCATAATATTCCTTGGCATCTGACTGGCATAATATTACTGGGCTCTGACTGGCATAATATTCACATTGAAATACTGGTAAGTTTGTTGATTTTTACTTCATTTTTTATTTGTTCCCGTTTTGTTTCTTCACTGCAAAATAAGATATATGCAGTGTGCATAGGAATTTGTTCATAGTTTTTGTTTCTACTATAGTCCGGCCCTCCAACGGTCTGAGGGACAGTGAACTGGCCCCCTGTTTAAAAAGTTTGAGGACCCCTGGGCTAAATACTGGCATATTGAGTGGCAAAATAGTGTGTCTCAGATTATGTGTGAATTGGTGTAACTGTGTGTGTGTAAGTGGTAAGGGTGTCTCTGTGTGTGACTGCAAGGGTGTCTTTGTGTTTAAGGGTTTCAGTGTGTGACACATTTAGAGCATGCGAGTTGAATATTTAGATGTATTTATTTTCTACACTATACATTATTCATATATATAATGTAAGGAGGCTTAATGGTGTGGGAGGCGTGGCGGATCAGAGCAGGGGGGCACCAAAATGCACCTTCGCCTGTGTAGACGAAAATCCTTGCACCGGCCCTGATTCAGACTCACAAATATCAGGTAACAATTTCCCATTAGGAAATCTGTATGAAGCTCAACAGAAGTAAGAGAGGCAAAAGATAAATGAGGGACACCAAAATCATTTGCAATATAAATGTTTACTTAATACAATATATCTGCATACATGAAAATATTAAAACTTGATATGCCACTTGTATCGCCACCCATGATTGTTTGTTCAAGCAAGGAATAGACATACAGTATCATTTATTTAATTAAATGTTACTAGATAAACCCAATGCAATATTCATCTATATTGTTTAGTTTGTATATCATGTTTTTCTGTTGTTCTCTTGTAGGCCTACCAGGGGCCTCAAGGAGGTAAAGGCAAACCAGGATTTCTTGGACAAAAGGTAAAAAGGAGTACTGATTTTATTGTTAATCTCATTATATGTATTTAGTGACATAAAGTCCATTGTCAGAATGGAAATAGCACATCACAATTAATTGTTTTATTGGTTGATATTCATATTCTGAAGTTAATATTTAGTTGAATGTTAGCTTTTTTTGTGTATCCTCTGTAAATACTTACTCACTGCCATTATTCATTTTCATCAAAGGGTGAGAAAGGTATTGTGGGACAAGAAGGCCCCGAGGGTCCTCGAGGAAGATCTGTGAGTACAAAACAAAATTCAATACAGAACATTTTGTTTCAAATTATTATTCTAATCTTCTGTAGTTGGGAAGGCAGTGCCTTACTATCATACATAATTTCCAAGGTCAGTCATATTCATTTTACACAACTATCTCACTAAGAGGTAATATCTTTTCATTCCTGTTCTTTTTATCAACTATTTCCATTATTATTTTCCAATTGCAATGGCCTTAAAGGAACTATATCACCTAAATATTGTTTTACTGTGCATGTAGAGGATAAAAAAATGATTGAAAATTAGCTATACAACATGATAGCAGAATTGCAAGCAAATGCTTAAATGAGGAAAAAATGTGCATTAAATGTGTCTGTGTATGACATCACCTATGGCCTGATATGCAAATGAACTGCTTTTCACTGGGAAATATGTAATTTGTATATCAGGCCACAGGTGATGTCATAAGCTGGAGACTCTACAGACATATTTAAAACACATGTTTCTGATAATTGATACAATTGCTGGCAATTTTGCTCACACAATGTATAGATCATTTTCAATATTTTTTTATTCTCTACATTTATTGTAAAATAATGTTTAGGTGATAGGGTGCCTTTAAGTGCTTCATTTGGTTTCCTTGTCCTTGTGATGTATTTAGTAATATGTATGCTTTTGCTACTGAGTAAAGTAGATACAATCAGGTCCAAATTTCTGTATGTATATGTATGTATTATAAAGAACAAATATTTACTCCTAAGTTCTCCTAAGGTGGGCTCTCTTAGGATGTGCACTAGTTATGTGATTAGCTATATTAAAATATATCACTTTCCAGGACAACAAGTTTAGTATCCAAATTATTTGTTGATTTACAACTGAATGTAACCTGCACATAACTAGGGCAACGTTTGTACAAGTGTTTGTCTAAAATACACAAATATGTTTACTTGTTTCTGGTTTGTACAACTTATTCTTGGATTGTGTGTTTTTGTTTTAAACAGGGAGCCCCTGGTCCAAAAGGTGAAGCAGGAAGACCTGGCAGACCAGGTTTTATTGGTCCACCTGGTGCTGCTGTAAGAGTATTTACATTCAAATAGTTCAAATATGCTGGGAGGGAAATACACATTTTTTACCATTAACTGAGTCAAGAGAAAGTTTAAATGGCAAGAAACATAATAGGAAATCAACAGCTGTAGAATGAGTAGTGGAATTAAAGTGGGGGAAAAAGGCAAAGCAATTTTTAAATAAATGGCCACTTTAGGATGAGTAAACGTTTTGTACATTTTGAGATACGATTGGCAATTATATCACTGCAGCATTTTTCTGTAGTTTGATTTTTCCATTTGTCAGGTTTCACATCTCTGCTTTGTGAGAGTCGTCGATTAGCAGTGTTGCTCATCATGTGCTAAAATTCACAACTTAAACTTGTACATGATTGCATGATTGTAGGATCCTCGTAATTATAGTTGTAAATAATGAAACATTTAAAGGTCACAGGGAGCAATGTTATAAGCAAATAAAAAAACGTTTTCAAAATGCAAAAGCTTCTTTTGTGAAATAAGTGCTTCAGTTAGTATCGTGGTAAAGGTTAAACAGCAAAACAAAATTGATAAAGCATTTTATTAATTGTAATCTGGCCATTTATTTAAGAAAAAATATTTTTTGACTATACTTCTATTTTAACTTCCATCTTAATGACATTAATATTTTTAGTCAATGAAATACTGCTTTATCCATTCATGGACAAATGTGATAGCAAGAAGGTCAGCATTGCTCTGTGATTAAGATATTGCAATAAAACCCCCCACAAAACAGCACATTTTAAACTCTCTGAATAGTCTTTAATAGAGCAAGATGTCCTCTCCAGTACTACGTTCAATATTCCTAGTGGGGTTTCACAAGGCCATCCCACTAAGCATTTTCACACCTGATCTTGTGAACCACACGTAGGAGAAAGAAATGGTAACATTTAAGTAAGAAGGTGGGATTTACAATATAACATAGTTATAGGAACCTTATCTGTGTTGGCACTTTTGAATTTTGTCTAAAACCTGATTAATTTTATTTGTTTATTTTCACTGAAGAAAACACTCTGCACAGATGAAGTGAACTAACATCATTTCCTTTTTTTGTCTTCAGGGCCATGTAGGACCCACTGGTTTACCTGGACCAAAGGTACTAGAAAACCCGATCTTATCGCTAGATAAGGCTTTTTCCCATCAATTATTGTCATTAAAATCATTGTTCTGTTTAAAAAAAAACAAGACTATATTAAACTCTCATGTACTTATTTTTAAAATATAATGCGTCAAAGTCGCTTGGTTATTATTATTTTAGCATGATGTATGGAAAATGAGTATGAGTGTTCACTCTTGCTCAGTGACTCTAATGGCATCAGGAGACCTACTCATACCTTTTGGCAACCCAACCAATCACACTTTATCTCCCGGGGATGGCAATAATGTATTCCCACCATTAAATTCTATTGGAAGTGTAAATTTCTGTGTGACATTTATGTTAGTTTGCTGGTGCAGGTACCTAGCAACACCCCAACAATCCATTTATTATATCGCTAGGGGAAAGTGTGTCCTGATATTGTCACTATACCTGAAAGTTTATATTTTTTCTTATTGTATTGATCTTTTTAACATATATTTATTTACTTATTTATTCGTCTTTATGACGGGCAGGTAACAAAGCTCCCAGTCATTAGGTTTCAGTACTGTAATACTCCAAGAACTGATCAGAAAATGCATCTACTGACTACTTCTTGGGGAATTAGTTTATGCTTGTGGTTCAGCTGCATTCTCTACATGTCATTGAAGTAATGTTGGATTTCTAGGCTCCAATGTCCTACTCATGAGAATAATGTGAATCTGATGTGAATAAAAAAACGAATTTTGAAAAACGGAGGTTTCAAATTCCACTACATGTACATTTTAATGAATCGAACTCATCTGTTTACATATACACTTTATAAATAACCGGATCGGCAAAACACCAATACAAAAAAAGTTTTAGATATTTTAAAAACTCCATAACACCTATCTAATATGGAAACAAATGGAGATCCAGGTAGACATGGCCAAACTATGCTTTTGTACATTTTATTTTTCTTTGCAGGGCAATCTTGGAGTCCAAGGAAACAAGGGTATTGAAGGTGACAAGGTACAAAAAAGTGATAAATAATCGTTTTATATTATAGAAATATAATTATAGTTTGTGATCTTGTAACATCACACCACAGTGAGTTATAACCAAAGTTGAATGTTAAAAAAATATGATTTTTGTTGTGGGAACAAATAATGTGGTAATATAATTCATGATGTGGTGCTATTCGTTTGGCATTACATTATATAGTTAATATATAATATCTTCAACCTACAACCTTAATATAATATATCTATAACATGTTGCTCTCTAGCCACTCCTTAACTCCCAGTCCCCACTGAATGTGAGTGAAAAAGTGTCAACTCTCTTTTTGCATTCTCAGCATTACTTATTTGCTTAATAAAGGTATCTTTATAAATTGTGTTTTATGGCCCTTTATAAATAGAAATAGCACTGTTAAAAAATTGTATTGCAGAAAGTATTGTTTATGTTGACCTCTCATTTCTGCATAAAACTAATTGCGGCTTTTCTTTTGAAGGGTGAGAAGGGATCAAAAGGACCTCAAGGAGGTGTAAGTATTAAAAAAGGGGTGTGTTGGTTAATGTCATCAGTAATAACTACAAATAAAATAGTAAAGAAAACCAAATAACTATCATGTCCTTGGGATTTTCAAGCCTATCCTTTAATTTTGCTAACTGTGCCCTGCATCACACAGAAGCTTGCCAGGACAGTAAGATCTTGAGAGCTATTCTCTAAAAAGTGAGTTGTGGTGAGGTGAACACTTCATCTCAACAATTTAACTATGCACTGCACAGAGACAAACCGGATGAGTTTGCTCAGTTGGGGAAACTCACTGGGTTTATTCCTGCACAATGTACAGCCAAATTGGTGAGATGAAATGTTCAGCTCCCTTCAGCTCAACTCAACTCACGTTCTAATGAATAGATCCCCTTGTAACTCTGACGTAAGGGCACTTAAAAGAAATAACCAGGGCTGATAAAGAAAAATTATTAATAAATAATGTTTATTTGCTTTAAGTTGTTTTCAATAATACATACATATGATATAGGTTGGAGATTTGGGTTTGAGAGGACCTGAAGGAACAGTCGGCAAAAGAGGACCTCCAGGAGAGACTGGCACTCGTGGCCAGCCAGGAGATCAAGGTTTTCCTGGTGATCCTGGTTTTCCTGGAGATATTGGACCTTTGGGATCCAGGGTAAGTTATAAGTCACAGTACGAATACAGTTTTCTTAAAGGACACCTGTTGGTAAAAAAAACTAAGTTTAGCTTAAAGATTGCATCAAGTGTAGGTATTTTAAATAGAAATTTTTTATTGAAAGAATGTAAATAAAGCAACTTATTGAGCGATCTCTGCCTATTTAGCTCCATCAGGGGACTGACATTTTGTATAGAATCTTGGGTTAGGTGAAGGCTCTGGCCCATCTAACCCAAGATGTCTGTTCCCTGATAGAGCTATACAAGCAACGAGGGCTCAATAAAGGGATTTATTTATAATAAAATACCTAATCTTGATGCAATCTTTCAATGAACCATAACTTATATTTAGCGGACAGTTGTTCTTTAAACCCTAATTATGTGCTTCCACAGGGATGCTGCAATGTGAACTGTGTCAAAATAAATGAAACCACACACATTGTACGCTTACAACAAACTGAAATAACTAATGTAAACTTAGCATAATTTCCCCTCCTTTTTGCTATAAGATTCCCTAATAGTATGTACTACACATGTACTACCAGGCAAATATAACACGTGCACTTTTACTGCATTGCATATAAATTCATGTGCACAAACTCAAAGTTGTTTTGATTGTCCAAAATGTAAAGTCAAAATGTAAAAAAACAAAACAAATCACTCTCTGAAAATGTAGATTTGACTAGTTAAAAAGGATGGAAGGCAAGTACTAGGAGTTTTACTTCCTGAAATTGGTGATTGTGGACCTGACCTATCAGCACACAGTCATTTGGGCTGTCAGACTGTTACTCAAACAGGCAAGTACTTAACAGAGTTCAGTGAACATATCCTTTTAAGTCAGCCTGGCAGTCTGACAGATCAGTAGAGGAGCACTTCCACAGATCACTGGAATAAGTGAGTTCTAGGATTTGGTTTTTACCTTCACAGAAGAGAACAATAATTTGAATAGCAAAATAGGTCCAATTTGTTTTTAGTTTTGATATTCTGGCATGAATCCCACTTTAATAACAGAAGTAGAGTTATTGTACACATGCCCATCAAAAGAACACTTTTAAAAGTAAAATGAATATTTCTAATTCATACTGCCACTTTCATGTGTGTGAGTCATTCTCACAGCGCATCCTAGTACTGCATGCCTCCAAAGTCCGGACGTATTTTGATCACATGGGTGGCATGAAAAAACCTGAATTTCGTGGTACTCAGTTAGCACCAATGTGCCTCCAAATACGCAATCTGGAAACCAGAGGCAATCCCACATCGATATCACCTGACACTGAAATCAATCAAAATGCACCCACACAAAGTGGAAGCTTTGGTGCTCCCCATAGGATACTATGGGGAATAGTTTGGCTTATTTCAGGGGCAATTTTGGAAGGACAACTGTTTTAACGAATCTAGTCAATTTGGCTATAGCCTAAAATAGCAAAAGTCCTACCGAAATGGCCTAAGTGTAATAAAATAAAGAGCATTAAATATAATAATAATAAAAACAAAATGTAAAATGCTTATACAAATGTAAATATACATTATAATATATAACAATAATATATTAGACATTGTATATGAATATTTTTGTGTTTAAAATATGTTTACTTTAATTCTCCAACTAATATCTGGAGAAATGGGAATTTTGTGTATGTTTCATGAATTTCGAGGGTGTTTTGGGGGTGATCAGCACATATTGGGTAGCCAAAAATCTATGCAAAATTTACTCAATCCAAATGCATTGGATGCTTTGGTTTCTGAATTGCCCCAACAGCTGATTCATCCTGAAATTATGGATAGTGATTAGCTGGATTTCTGAGATTTCGGATATCTTTCTTGTCCAAATCCATTTTGGGTCAGATCAGTATATCTTGAGTACTCCACAGTAATATAAATGTGTAAAATGCCTTGACTTGGCTGTCAGCTTAATTATGCTTTGTTCAATTCATATAACGAAACGTCTCATTTACATCATGTTTATACATCTGTTGACAACCTTATGAGGGTTAGAAGCACATACAGTTTGTGTATACACTACCACAGGCAGCCTCAAGGCTAATCCATGACTTTACTTTCCTTCAACAGGGACCATCTTTTCCAGCTTCCCGTGTAATAGAAGTTTGCCAAAAGTTTGTGATCGAGCAAATGTCCTCATATGCCCAGGCAGTAAGGCGACAATGTGCTAGTGCCTGCCCACTATTTGGAGAAGTACCCATGGGTGCTCCAGGACGTGCGGGTCTGCCAGGGACACCAGGACCACCTGTGAGTTTGTCATCTTTATCATCCTTACAAGAGATTATAAAATTTATCAAATGTATTTTGTAAATTAATTGTATTATATTTAGATTATTTCATATCTAACACTGAAATGTATGAGTGTTTAACTAGCTCTGTGAATAGCTGTGGACATGGAAAATGAATTTTAGGTGCCCCAAATGCTGTATTAACATAAAAGGCTTGTTAGACACAGAGGCCACAAACAACCCTCTACTCCCCTATGATATATAAAAATAAAATTAAATTAATTGGTGAAAGTGAAATTAGCATGTCTCAAAATATCCTGAAAGGAAGCAAAGCAGGATCAAAGTGAGCATAGCTTTCACCAACTGGTATCAAAAAACTTTTTTTTTTAACCAAGAAAAGAGTCTATTCTGCCAAGGTGCCCCTTTCTAATTGATACAACACTATTTTATTTTACATAAACTAATTTAGGACTGCAATCATCATATTGTAAATTGTTTTCTACATGTGCTATACTAACCTAAGGTTGTGTATGTAATAACTTTGGTCAATATGCTGACCAAAAATCTGAAATCACAGTCTCTGTGCTGGGAGTTGGAATAACTCAGGTCATCCACACCAGACCATAATCCAAATAGCAAGCTAAATTTACCCATCAAATGAAAGGATGCTGTCAAAAAACAGTTAAACTTCATGAAATGTGTGAGGATTATAGTGAAATTCTTAGCTGATAAAGATGTACTTTAATTTGGTGACTAAGAGTGTGAATCTAAGCTATATTCTGTAATGTGAGTCTTACATCACAGTTGAATAATACGTCTTACACTTTCACACCAACATGTCTGGAGTAAGGCAAAATGTTTTTCCCAAGATTTTCAGTCAGGCCATGAAACTGCAGTGCCATCCAGAAGCTGAACATCTCTGATATATACGATAACCAATGCTTAAAAGAAAATGTCTAATAATTCTAGGGTCAGCCTGGATTGAAAGGGCTGGATGGAGAACCTGGACTGGAAGGATTTTATGGGGAATCAGGTGATCTGGGGAAACAAGGACAACAAGGTAATTTTGGAGAAAAAATGTTGGAAATCTTTCTGCATTCATAGATGGTCATATGTTCTACAACAATAAGTAACATTAATGATTGTAGCATAAGATAGATGTACTATCCACAATGCACAAAAATAAGAAAAATAGTGGGGAAGTTAAATTATTTTATAGTACTCATAAGTAGGTTTATAGACCACAAAATATAATCTAAAATACATTTTACATTGTAAAAGGGATTCTCAATTGTCTCCTACATCTTTGGTTGGCTATTAGAATGTCTTTAGCTAAGATCGCCATGGCTGTAGAAGAAGGGGTAGGGAAGAAAGAATATCCCCCAAAAGTGTACATATAGGTGGAAACTGTGGCATATTATTTTGTAATCAAATATGCCAGTACTATGTGCAATGCTCAAACTTTACAATGTATATAATATTTGTATTACCCAATCACCAAATTGCAGATACTGCAATTTAGTTGTGTACACCACTTGCACTGCTTAAGCATGCAAGACATCTTGCTATCTATTAATTAATAATCACCATCAATATAAAAAGCATAGATTGAGGGCCAAGACATGAAGTGAGACTGTGCTGATATCATAGAATATAAGGGCTTTTCAGTCTGTTTAGGGCCACACAAAAACCGACTGGAGATCAAAGATCTACTTACATAGGTGTATATGTCCAGATTGATTAAAATGCACAATGACACAGGTTTATGAGAGATTTGGAACTCTCTGCTATTCCACTTTATAGTCACTGCAAATCCAGTAGCATTGTTAGTATAGACTATTATAGAAATGAAAAACTAATACATAAATGCATGAAGGACCAGATTTATAGTCCAGAAGATTCATGTAAAAAAAAGAAGTTAAAATACTAAGTTAACTAAACATTTTTTTTTTGAGCCAAGAGTAATGACACCTTTTGTCAAGCCTGTTTACTTGGGGGAAAGGGACATGTATTTTAAACCTAATATAGAGTGAAAACTTGTCCATAGTATGAGGATAAACACAGATGTAGTTTTCAAAGTAAATGTATATATATATATAAAGATACACATTGGGTTTACTTGGGGGAAAGGGACATGTATTTTAAACCTAATGTAGAGTGAAAAATTGTCCAAAGTATGAGGATAAACACAGATGTAGTTTTCATTGTAAATGTATATATTGTATTGGGGGAAAGGGACATGTTTTTTTAAACCTGTGCTTTTCGCCAATTCATATAACCAAAAATTCTCATTCATATTATGTTTACACAATTGCTGACAACTTTATTAGGGAGAGAAGGGCAGACAGTTTTTGTTTTATGTATTCACTATACAGCCATCACACTTTTTTTGCATACTCACACCTGTTTGGGAGCCTTCATTTTACACATTTATTTTAATTGATCCGTGACTAGCTTAGAACACCAATATTTTTCTTTTCCCTGCAGTTTTCATGCATTGCCATTTTCTCCTTATTGAAATACTGTTTTCCATATAGATATGATGACGTTTTCCAAATGTATATCAGTCACTATGCCTGTGAATATGATTGTGTGCATGCTTTGTGTAGGGGAACCTGGAGACAACGGAGACAAGGGTCCTAGAGGATATGATCTTGTTGGATTTCCAGGGGATACTGGACCTAGAGGTAATTAATAATATCAGCTAAATGATCATGTAACATGCTTATTAACCAAAATATCATATGTTTCTGTTTTTATTTTACAAAAATGATAATAATACTGTTTAAATAAGACCAATTAAAGGTTATCATTTTAGTTACATTTCATTGCATCTGTTAGAAGAAACAACATATAATATAAATGAGGCTGTATTATTCAATTGTTATTCAAAGTATATTTTGAATAATTGTATAAATAGTTTTTTTTTTTTTTGACTGACCCTGGTCTCTGAGGTCTCATTGCAATGCAGTTTTGTTATCACTTGGGTATATCCTGGATTTGGCCATGTCACTCACATGAACTTGCATACACATACTGACCTTAAAATGGCTAGAAACAGATAGGACTGTACCTGTAGTGTGACTGAAGGTCAACTGACAGAATAGAAAATCATGCTGTGGAGCAGACAAGTAGTCAGCTTCACCCACCCAAAAATTCCCATGGGGACTATGTGTAATTCATTCTGCAATGGGTTTTTAGATGAATATAAAATAGAACATGAAGGAGATAACGATTAATAGCTAGAGGCCAGTCAAAAAGGCTGGATTTTGCTCTTTGGGATTTATGTAGCCCTGTAGCTCCAAGTTTGCTATTACATTGGATACTTAGTATTTTATTAATAGTGGTAACTATATCTGTAATATTAAATCTTGCCCCAAGAAGTTACTTGGTGGATCACTTTACTGCTGAATAAGGTTTCAGACCAGGAGGCAGTCGATTCAAGTTAAGTAGGTATGAAACCTATTTGACATTATAAGTCCTACATTAGATGGGGAGAGGCTAATATAATTCAGCAGCAATAGCAGGACATACCTTTGTTACTGAATGTGTTCAATACATGGACTAGCATTTCAGGATAGTTTGTGACATACGTATGATGGCTATAGAACAGAAACTGCTCTTTTGTTGGAGCAAAGGTTTAATTCCATAATGGCACTTTGCAATCTGTCCTACAGCTAAAAATCATTATATTATTCTATCTATAGAAATGGAAAAATGTATCAATGTAAACACAGATTCCACAATATTAAAACAGAGTTAATGGATATAACGCACGCCTAATAGGAGAGGTATGCATCAACAATTCACATGATGGACATTGACTGTGGTCTGCGACGGAAATGTTATGATATTCTATGGACCTGAACAGTTAGTAGCAACACAGCCATGAAGCGAAAGACCACATAAAGTCACAGAGTGGGGTCACCGAATGCAGAGGCTCATGGTGTAAAAGTCTCCAATGTTCTGCTGATTCCATAGCTGAACAGTTCCAGACTTCCACTGGCATTCATTTCAACACAAAAACTTTGCGGCGGGAGCTTCATGGAATGAATTTCCATGGCTGAGAAACTGCATTCATGTTTCACAACACCAAATACAATACCAACATTTGGATTGAGTGGTCTAAAGCATGCCTCTGGAGCAGAGGAAATGGTTATTTTTATAAATTCTTTATTTTTCAATATGACAATAAAATATCAGTAAACAAATAAATAAGTACATTAAAGCATAAATAACGGGGCCAGAAAATAATACATTATGTAACATAGAGTGCATGGGTGCACTTTCTGCAGAGGGCCACTTCACTATAAATGTATGCGTGCTGGGGCCACATTAATTTGTCTTTCATTCAGAGAATTATATATATACATCTAAAAAAAAAAAAAAAATGGTGTATATATATATATATATATATACACATATATAATGCTTATATATAATTCACGGTAATTTGCAGTGTTTGAGTGGATCACAGACTCCACAGAAATAAAAAAGAGTCACACTTACCCACACACACACGCAGTCACACTTACACACACATACAGAGTCACACTTACATGCACTCACAGTCACACTTTTTTATACTATATATCTTTATTTGGTTTTATTGGGTTATAAACTTATCTTCTAAATATTAAACTGTGTCAATGTGTCATGTATCAAATTGTTTAACAGATTACAGAATTTATCAGAATTATTTACAAAGTATATGATATCAGATATACAAATTAAAATTAATAAAAAAAAAAAAAATAAACTCACACACAAAAAATAGAGGTTTGTTATTACTTAGCTTAGCTTAATCAATAAATAGATATTAGTACAGAGTCACACTTACACACACAGAGTCACAGAGTCGCACTTACACACACTCACAGAGTCACACTTACACACACACATACACACATACAGAGTCACACTTACACAAAAATACAGAGTCACACTTACATGCACACACAGGGTCACACTTTTTTTTATACTATATATCTTTATTTGGATTTATTAGGTTATAAACTTATCTTCTAAATATTATATTGTGTGAAGGTGTAATTTATCAAATTGTTTAACAGATTATAGAATTTATCAGAATTATTTACAAAATATATGATATCAGATATACAAATTAAAATTAATAAAATAACAAAATACTAACTCAAGCAAATAAAATTGAGGTTTGTAATTACTTAGCTTAGCTTAATCAGTAAATAGATGATATTAGTACAGAGTCACACACACACACACACACACACACACACACAGAGTCACACTTACACACACATAGAGTTTTGTAACTAAAAAAGAAAAAAAACATAATCAATAATTAGATGATATTAGTATTGACAGATCTACCATACGAGCTAGAAAGTCATGCTGTCCATATTTTTAGAAATATCTCACACTTACACAGACACAGAGTAACACTTACACAGACACACACACACACACACACACTGAGTGACAGACACACAGAGTTACACACACTCAAAACCTACCTAACCACACAGTTGTTTTTATAAAACCGGATTGTGTGCTTCAGGTGGCACCCTCCTCGGCGTTTTGCTTGACGTGGTGCACTTCTTCCTTCCCTCTGACCCTTGCCCATGACCCCATGAGCAGGGTAGAGGAGGGGCTATGCGCACCACAGCACTCAGTGCAGGGAACCTTGTTCCCTACACAGACCGCATGGTCAGCGGTCCTGCGCAGTCAGCAGTTGGAAGTGTGGCTACCGGTGCAGAGTTAAACGGACGGCACCTCAGCCGGCGGGCCGCATGTTGGACGCCCATGATTTAGTGAGTATATACATATGTATATACATATTAATTACAAGAAGATAACAGATTACTAGTTTTAAAAAGATAAACAATCAATTTAATGTCCAATAAGTATTACCAAGCCAAAAGAGAGACACAACGCAACCAACTATATGTATATCAAGTTGAGAGAGAACACATATTATACCTATTAGGCCAAAACTACCAGATTTTATAAAACGATTTAGAATATTCCCGAACTATAGCAGTTAATAGAAAATGTAAATTACCTCATTCATTTTTAAAAACTATGTTTAAAGTTGGTATTTCAGTTTTGCTCCACACCATTGCTATGCAGCGTCTTCCCACTAATGTCACTCTTGCGATAAACTTGTTTTCAGATTTTTTGAATTTCTTGATAGGTTTCAATAATAGATACCCGATGGATCCAGTGGTATTGATTTCTTCAACCATACAGACAGTTACATCCATAACTTCAGGATAGTACCACCAGGCATGAATATAAGTTCCAACATATCCACAATTTTTCCAGCAGAGATTTGATTGATTAAAACCTATAATATATCATTTGACTGGAGTAAAATACCATCTATGTAAAGTTTTAAGAGTTTGTTCTTTATAATTCACACAGATAAATATTTTATTAGTTTCTTCCCCGATTTTTCCCTAATCATTCTGTTCTAGAATCCTTCTTCCATTTATCAATATATATTGGTCTGCTATTAGTTGTTACTGTTAATAATGGAAATGTGTTATGTGGAGTGATGAATCATGCTTTACTGTTTGGCAGTCTGATGGGTGAGTCTTGGTTTAGCGGAGGAGAGCAGGAGAATGTTAACTGCCTGACTGCATTGTGGCATCTGTAACGTTTGGTGGAGGAGGGATAATGGGAGGGGACTGTTTTTCAGGGGTTGGGCTAGGTCCCTTACTTCCAGTAAAGGAAAATCTTAATGCTTCAGCTTGCCAAGATATTTTGGACAATGATATGCCTTCAATTTTGTGGGAACAGTTTTCAATGCAAGGTCCATAAAGACATGGTTGGATGAGTTTGGTATGAAATAACTTGACTGGCCGCACAGAGTCCTGACCTCAATCCCACTGAACACCTTTGGGATGAACTGGAACAGAGATTGTGAGCCAGGCCTGTGAGACAGACTGAACTGTCTGTGGTGAAGAGCAATGCGGCCGTTTCAGGGTGGCAATTTAATCACCGACAGTTCAGTGCTGAACTATCAGGGCTTCCAAACATACACCCCCCCCCCCTAAAAGTGACCATGAATTACATTAACCCCCAAACCCTAATACTAACATTAACCCCAGAACCCTAATACTAACATTAACCCCCCCAAACCCTAATATGAATACTACCCCCGAACCCTAATACTAATACCTAACCCCCCTGCACCCTAATACTAACATTAACGCCCCCAAACCCTAATCCTAATACTACCCTCCCTAAACCCTAATACTAAACCCCCCCTTTCTAATACTAATACCTAACCCCTAATAACACTCATCTTCAATGATCCCGCAATGAACTGTCCCGTAAAGAAAGATCCGGCAATGACCTGAACTGGCCATCGCGCAGGGCGGAGTGGTGAAGTGGCTGACCACAATGCTAAATCTATGGAGGTAGTAGCATGGCTGGTTTTTTTTTTTGAAGAAAAGATGGAAACCCCATGTATACAGGATGCACAAGCAAATTGTTTAAAAACCATGTTTGACCGTCACAATCCTAATATAATCAATGTGGTTTGGTAGCACCAGAGAGGCTTCATCCAACAGTAATTGTGGACTGTTACTCTAGATTAAGCTTCTTTTGCTTTTTAAGCACAATATTATTTCTATTTCCCAGCAGCTGGAGTTCTTTCCTTGGAGTAGAAATACTGAGGTGTGATAGCACTGCAGAGATAAATCCTGAATTGATAGATATTCAGTTTAAAGGAACTCCTTTAGTACATTGCTCTTTGGGAAAAATAGTGTGACTCTTCTATAATGTGTTGTAATCTGAACAATTTTGACATCAGTTTGATTTAGTCTGACAGGAGAGCTTTGTCCCTGTGTGAAATGCAATACTGTAAATGTGGAAAGCATTTAGATGATTACATTCAATTCTTTAAACCTGTGAGAGCCAGGGGGCTTTCTAACACCCTGAATGTCACGCATTGCTAACACTGCAGTTAAATAAAGTGTTAAATATACTTTAACATTGTTTTTCCAATTAGTTTTGGAAACCTAGCACTGTGAAAGAATTTGAAGCTTCCCACGAGCTGTTAAGTCCATCAAGGTTTAGGCTTTATGGGAAATGATTTACTTAAATTGGCCCATTCAATTCTCACTCATGTTTATCAACCCCTCAAGGAATTTAGTCTCTACATTTGTTTCAGTTCCATCAGGTGTTATATACATGGTCTCACCATCATTAAACGATTGCTATAGGCAAGAGACAAATATTGGAACTCACAACATGGATTAATAAACAAATTATTTTTTAGTCAAATGAACTTTGTCATGTATCACATGACAAGTTCTAATTTAATATTTAACACCAGCTATAGATTTGCTTGCTCTAAGCTAGCAAGTGAATAAAGTGTGAGGTATATTAATAAAGTATATGCTTATGTATTTCCAATTCCGGTCCTCGTATGACATGAGTCGTAAGGAAGTGGATTTTGTACCAGTAGACATGCCTGGCATGCTGTGGAATTGCTCTTGGCTTGCATTACAAAGAGGCTGAAAGAATGCCATGCTGGGTGAGTGTGCAGGTGCATCATTCCCTTCTTTGGAAAGAGGTACCGTATATACTCGAGTATTTTTCAGCACATTTTTTGTGCTGAAAAATGCCCCCCTCGGCTTATACTCGAGTCAGCGTCTCGAGAACTGAGGACGCATCCAGGCAGTGGCGTCACAAGGGGGGGGCAGGGGGGAGGACCGCACCGGGTGACACCACCAGCAGGGGTGACACCTGTGCTGCCGGCACCCCCTGCATTAAAAAAAAATCTAAAACTTACCTCGTTCCTGCTCTGTCTCCCGGTGCAGGTCCGTGGCTGTGAGGGAAGCGTTGTGCGCTCCCCTCCAGCCGCGTGGTCAATAACGTTTGTTGAAACTTTTTTTTTAAAATAAACTTTATTGAACCGAGCGGCTGGAGGGGAGCTCACAACGCTTCCCTCACAGCCACGGACCTTCAGAGCACCGGGAGACGGAGCAGCAAAGAGGTAAGTACTGGGGTCTGGGGAAGGGGGGGAGGACGGTGGCATAACGAGCATACTAAGGGGCAATATCCTGGAATATTAAATGGCATATTGGGGGCAATATCCTGGAATATTAAATGACATATTGGGGGCAATATCCTAGAATATTAAATGGCAGATTGGAGGCAATATCCTAGAATATTAAATGGCATATTGGGGGCAATATTTACCAGTAGCTGCCTCATTTCCCACCCTAGGCTTATACTCGAGTCAATATTTTTTCCCAGTTCTTTGTGGTAAAATTAGGTGCCTCGGATTATATTCGGGTCAGCTTATACTCGAGTATATACGGTAAGTATATTTCATATTAATATTTATTTCCATGATCTGTTTTTCATTTGTAAAGTATAAGATCCAACATCCGCTGTATGTGGTATTGTTAGCATGTGGGCATATTTCTTTTAGTCATATTCTAGTCTATTTTTGTTATAACTTTTTAAATATCCTGGTTTTGTATTTGCATTTGAAGGTGGGGGTCAGACCACTGTATATCTATGTTCTGCAATATATGTTTTAAACCTGGATTGTTTAGAATGCTATTTAAGTGCTTCCCTTTTCTCCCTATATTGTATTGCCTTTTATTAAAACCACTAACACCCTCCTTATGCATTTTGGAATAATATTTACAAGTTAAAAGTGTATATCATTTGAGCCTTTGACCCCTTAAGGAGATTCGTATATTTCATAACTCCTAAACTAAGAATAGCTGATGTTAGCAGTAAATGAAGGAAATACGTTAAATAAGTACACTTCAATATTTTAAGCTGGGCTTTATAAGACGTTTTTTTTTTTTTTAATATATTCAAAGATGAGCAGCCTTTGTAGAGAGTTGAGCTCCCAAGGCAGATTTCTCAATAGTCAATAGGAGAACACTTTGCTCAATTGGCTACAAACTCTTGACTCACGTTGTGACCAATATATTCGTTTTTCTTCAGGTGAAATAGGACAACCCGGAAAAGCATTTGATGGACAGCCTGGCTTAATGGGCCCTAGAGGACATAGAGGACAACCCGGCTTAATAGGCTATTCTGGTTTAAGAGGACCTCCAGGACCATGCATTACTACAAACTGTGAAAATACTCAACTTACCAGTGAACCTTAAACATAATCAAACTCTTAAAATATAATGTATGGACTAATTGACTGGCAAAATGAATACAGATAACTGGGTAAATATTCAAATGTTCACTTTTACTTGTTTGATAATAAATTGGCACAACACCAAGTCATTTTTTAAATAAAACATATTTTGGGTTATTTTCCTTAGCAGCATTTTTTTGTATTCCCCCCTTCAAATTTTAATCTTGTAATCTATGTATATAATTCTTCAAATTAAAGTTATCAATGTGTATTTTGAAAAATGCAACTGATCATTAAAAGGACATAGGAGAAAAAGTAAAAGAGATAGATAACATTGTTTCAGAATTCTTTTTTTAGTTTATGATTGTTCTGCAAATTGACTATTTTTCTATACGTTTGTGACAGAACAAATATCTCAAATCGTTCAGCAGCTTTTATTTATAATAAAAATCTTACTTGTATAAACAACTTTTAACTCTTATTACAGGCAAGGAAGTAAAAATGACTGTTATTTAATGAAAATTAAAGAAGGATAAATGCCATTACCATGTAAAATGAAATGTGCTTGGTTTGCTAACTTGTTTTTAAAATAGGTGCCTAGCATATTTCATTTAATAAGGGTAGTATTTAAGAAGAAGGTAGTATTAGTATTAGGAGCCTTGCTTCCCTATTTCTCTGCTTATAGGCATGGTTGATGGGTGAAAATCATGCTACTCTATTGGTCTATAAGATCTCTGGACCAGGAATAGGTCTATGACAAGGTAAAGGACCACCAAGTCAATTAAATCTCCTCCATGAACAATGATGGTGCCTACCTTTGTTCTAGACTGACAACCAAATACTTGTTCAAGGATCTCCATCAAATGTGATTGGCTAGACTATACTGCCATGCATGTTAAGTAAGGCTGCTTATCTCATGTGTTTGTACATTATAGATATAAATTGGTGAGCATTGTTAGGTGTGCACTGGAATGTCTGAACAAGCACTTGTCTATAACACTGACAGACCTGTAGAGGAGAATATATAACCAGTCCCACAAGCAGAGAAATTGTGTCATTAGCAAAACAGGGTCATTTGATTATTACGTTGAAAATGTGGGAATCTATTTGTTTTTGAAGTTTTATAGCACAACATTAAGTTCATCACTTTGTCTCTTGCCAAATGTATCTATTGCTGTATAATATTCCAAATGTTACACAAATCCCTTTGGAAGCAAATCATTGAATTATGGTGAATAACAATTGTTATATGCAAATAAATCCATACATTGGTTTTGAATTGATTTAGAATTTTTATTCAGTTATTATTATATATCATGTTTATGTATTTTGTTAAATAACAGAACTTTTATTTAGAATTGCAGACATGGCACAATCATTTGGGATGTAGAATTTTTTTATTTTTTTTTATAAATATGAAAACTGAGCTTAAAATCTTTTTGAAATAATATGGTGTAAGATGATCAATAAATCCAGGGTTTATTTTCGACCTTACAAGGAAGGAATGTTAAGAAAACAATAAAAAAACAAAACCAAATAACAATCACAGCACAATGACAATGTAAGAAATCCAGGGTACCTTTAAAAATGTTATATTATATTTAATCCATAAACACGTGCTTTTGGGAAGGTTTGGCTGTGTGTGTGTAAGAGAAGGCATTAGGCCACATTTCGCATGAAGGATCATTCCGTGTTCAGTATATATCCAGTTATTCCAGCTTCCTCTCCTTACTTTGTGTCCTGTTCCTGTCTCTTCCTTGAACCCTGTCCTGAAGCCCTGTTAGGGGCTGTGCTGAATCCTGAAGCCCTGTTTGGGGCTATATCTGGTTTCACAATAAAAGGTCATTTACATAGCAGAGGAGGTGTGTGGGGGGGGGGGGGGGGGGGGATCCTTCTTGACACCAAATGGCAGATTTCTCCTTGGATCAACAAGCACTAAATACATATTAATGCCTATACTAACATATAAGCCCTCTATGCTCCGGCTCATTGAAAAGTATCCAGGCTGCTTTTAAAGGTATCTAACGTATTTGCTAGAACCACTTATTCAGGCAGTGAATTCCATATCTTAATTGTCCTTACTGTAAATAATCCCTTCCGCCGTCATAGCATCCCTTTCTCCTGTGAGTCAATACGCCTTTTAATGCACCCCAATATCTTATTGGCCTTTGCAGCTGCCAACTGACACTGTGCACCACTGCTAAGTATTTGGTCTACAACTACTCCCAAATCTCTTTCATAAGTAGATTTCCCCAAGGAAACACCATTTAAACTATATGTTGCATTTTTATTATTGTACCCAAAATGCAAAAGTTTACACTTGTCTAAACTAAATTGCATTTGACATATATCTGCCCAATTACCCAATTTGTCCAAAGCCTCTTGGAGCGAATATATATCTAGTTCAGACTGTATTACCCTACTTAATTTTGTGTCATCGGCAAACACATGGTTCCCTATTCCCTCTGGGAGATCATTAATAAACAAATTTGAAAGAAGAGGACCCAGGACAGAACCCTGAAGTACTCCACTTATCACATCTGTCCAGTGTGAGAACTTCCCATTTACCACCACCATTTGCATTCTGTCTTTCAACCAATTGCCAATCCACAAACAAACCTCTGACCCTAAGCCTATTTCAGTCAATTTGTACAGTAACCTTTTATGTGAAACTGTATTAAATGCCTTAGCAAAGTCTAAATTTATCACATCCACTGATCCCATATCTATATTTTTACTCACCTCCTCATAGAATGTAATTATGTTAGTTTGACACACAAAGCCATGCCCGCTAAAGAGATTATTGTTAAATATAAAATCTTGAATATATTCCCTTAGCAACCCTTCAAACAGTTTCCCCAACACAGATGTCAAGCACAGGTCTGTAATTGCCCGGTTGGGATTTTGAACCCTTTTTAAATATGGGCACCACATCAGCTTTACGCAAATCTGTGGGCACCATGCCTGAAAAAAGATACCATGAAAATAAAAAATAACGGTCTAGTCAGGACCTGGCCTAGCTCTTTAAGTACCCGTGGGTGTATACTATCCTGCCCCAGGGCTTTGTCTTTTTTAATACCATTTAATTGTTTTAACACTTTTTATTGTGTCAACCAATCACATGGTGCTATGACTGTTCTGTAAACGTACCTTGCAGGTTCAAGTCCATTGTTTCTTCCTTGGTAAAAACATAAGAAAATACATTATTTAAAATATCTGCTTTCTCTCTGTCTCTACTGACTATCTCACCCATTTCAGATAACAAGGACACAACATTTTCAGCCTTTAATTTTTTGCCATTTATATATTTAAATAATTTTTGGGATTCCTCTTGCTCTCCTTGCAATTGTTTTTTTATTCTGCAATTTAGCCAATTTAATAGCCTTTTTACAGTCTTGTCATGGAACCCTGTTAATTGCCTATGTCTTACCAGAGGGCTATCCCTTGGCCATGCCCTACCAGTGGATGCCCCCCTCTGAACCCTTTTAAGTGGTCCTCCACTCTAAATCCTGTTAAGTGGTCCTCCACTCCGAACCCTGTTAAGGGTCCCCCAGCGCCGAACCCGTTTATTGTACTTCCCTGTTCTGTGTTTCCTTTGTCCCTATTCTGATTCCTTTCTGGTTTTCTGTTCTACCTGTCATTATGTTCCATTCTGGGTTTTCTCTGCTTCTTTCTACCTTATTACTGTTCTCCTATATAAGTAATTTCCTCACTTTGCTTTTACCATTTGCCAGTCTGTTCTACTTCAGGGTATTTGTCTATGTGTTGGTGTCTGTGTTTCTGTGTAATTCAGTTCCTTGATGCTGGTTGGAAAGCTTATTCATCATTTGCCCAATTGATGTAACCAAACCCTCACTGTTACATTTTAGAGTATTAGGTTAGTTCCTGTATTTATGTCTGTATGTTTCTATGTTCTCTTATCTACTTTCCCTGAAGCACCTGAGGATTACAGCTCCTCTACTTGCTCCCCATATGCAATTCTGGTTCCCTTTATGAAGTGTCTTAGGTTTCTGCAGGGCCGTCTTTAATAGTGATTGGACCCTGGGCAAGCATTTGTTTGGGCCCCCTGGACCCTGCCCCCTCCCCTGCAGGCAATCCCGCCATCGATCGCAATGTTACCCCCCCCACACACACACATATGCCATAATTGTTGTGCCATTCAGATGCCAGTAATATTGTGCCTTTCAGATGCCAGTAATATTGTGCCATTCAGAGCGCAGTATTAGGTATTGTGCCAGTCAGAGCCCAGTAATATTGTGCCATTCATAGCCCAGTAATATTGTACCATTCAGAGCCCAGTAATATTGTACCATTCAGAGCCCAGTAATATTGTGCCAGTCAGATGGCTGTAATATTGTGCCAGTCAGATACCAGGAATATTGTGCCAGTCAGATACCAGGAATATTGTGAAATTCAGACCCCAATAATAATGTGCCAGTCAGATGCCTGTAATATTGTGCCAGTCAGATGCCTGCAATATTGTGCCATTCAGAGCCCAGTAATAATGTGCCAGTCAGATGCCTGTAATATTGTGCCAGTCAGATGCCTGCAATATTGTGCCATTCAGAGCCCAGTAATAATGTACCAGTCAGATGCCTGCAATATTGTGCCAGTCAGATGCCTGCAATATTGGGCCAGTCAGATGCCTGCAATATTGGGCCAGTCAGATGCCTGCAATACTGGGCCAGTCAGAGCCCAGTAATATTGGGCCAGTCAGAGCCCAGTAATATTGGGCCAGAGTCCAGTAATATTGTGCCAGTCAGAGCCCAGTAATATTGTGCCAGTCAGAGCCCAGTAATATTGTGCCAGTCAGATGCCCAGTAATATTGTGCCATTCAGATACCAGTAATATTGTGCCAGTCAGAGCCCAGTAATATTGTGCCAGTCAGAGCCCAGTAATATTGTGCCAGTCAGAGCCCAGTAATATTGTGCCATTCAGATGTCAGTAATATTGTGCCAGTCAGAGCCCAGTAATATTGTGCCAGTCAGAGCCCAGTAATATTGTGCCAGTCAGAGCCCAGTAATATTGTGCCACTCAGAGCCCAGTAATAGTGTGCCAGTCAGAGCCCAGTAATATTGTGCCAGTCAGAGCCCAGTAATATTGTGCCAGTCAGATGCCCAGTAATATTGTGCCAGTCAGAGCCCAGTAATATTGTGCCACTCAGAGCCCAGTAATAGTGTGCCAGTCAGAGCCCAGGAATATTGTGCCAGTCAGAGCCGAGTAATATTGTGCCAGTCAGAGCCCAGGAATATTGTGCCCGTCAGAGCCCAGGAATATTGTGCCAGTCATATGCCTGTGCTATTGTGCCAGTCAGATACCAGGAATAGTGTGCCAGTCAGATACCAGTAAATTGTGCAAGTCAGAGCCCAGTAATATTGTGCCATTCAGATACCTGTAATATTGTGCCATTCAGATACCTGTAATATTGTGCCAGTCAGATACCATTAATATTGTGCTAGTCAGATACCAGTAATATTGTGCCTGTCAGAGCCCAGGAATATTGTGCCAGTCAGATGCCTGTAATATTATGACAGTCAGATGCCTGTAATATTATGCCAGTCAGATGCCTGTAATAGTGTGCCAGTCAGAGCCCAGGAATATTGTGCCAGTCAGATGCCTGTAATATTGTGCCAGTCAGATGCCTGTAATATTATGCCAGTTGGATGCCTGTAATAGTGTGCCAGTCAGAGCCCAGGAATATTGTGTAAAATGTAATATTATGCCAGTTGGATGCCTGTAATAGTGTGCCAGTCAGAGCCCAGGAATATTGTGCCAGTCAGATGCTTGTAATATTGTGCCAGTCAGAGCCCAGGAATATTGTGCCAGTCAGATGCCTGTAATATTGTGCCAGTCAGATGCCTGTAATACTGTGCCAGTCAGATGCCTGTAATATTGTGCCAGTCAGATGCCTGTAATATTGTGCCAGTCAGAGCCCAGGAATATTGTGCCAGTCAGATGCCTGTAATATTATGCCAGTCAGATGCCTATAATATTGTGCCAGTCAGATGCCTGTATTATGCCAGTCAGATGCCTGTAATATTATGCCAGTCAGATGCCTGTAATAGTGTGCCAGTCAGAGCCCAGGAATATTGTGCCAGTCAGATGCCTGTAATATTATGCCAGTCAGATGCCTGTAATATTGTGCCAGTCAGAGCCCAGGAATATTGTGCCAGTCAAATGCCTGTAATATTGTGCCAGTCAGAGCCCAGGAATATTGTGCCAGTCAGATGCCTGTAATATTATGCCAGTCAGATGCCTCTAATAGTGTGCCAGTCAGAGCCCAGTAATATTGTGCCAGTCAGAGCCCAGGAATATTGTGCCAGTCAGATGCCTGTAATATTGTGCCAGTCAGAGCCCAGGAATATTGTGCCAGTCAGAGCCCAGGAATATTGTGCCAGTCAGATGCCTGTAATATTGTGCCAGTCAGAGCCCAGTAATATAGTGCCAGTCAGAGCCCAGTAATATAGTGCCAGCCAGATGCCCAGTAATATTGTGCCAGCCAGATGCCCAGTAATATAGTGCCAGTCAGATGCCTGTAATATTGTGCCAGTCAGATGCCTGTAATATTATGCCAGTCAGATGCCTGTAATACTGTGCCATTCAGAGCCCAGGAATATTGTGCCAGTCAGATGCCTGTAACATTATGCCAGTCAGATGCCTGTAATATTGTGCCAGTCAGAGCCCAGGAATATTGTGCCAGTCAGATGCCTGTAATATTATGCTAGTCAGATGCCTGTAATAGTGTGCCAGTCAGAGCCCAGTAATATTGTGCCAGTCAGAGCCCAGTAATATTGTGCCAGTCAGATGCCTGTAATAATGTGCCAGTCAGAGCCCAGGAATATTGTGCCAGTCAGATGCCTGTAATATTGTGCCAGTCAGAGCCCAGTAATATAGTGCCAGTCAGAGCCCAGTAATATAGTGCCAGCCAGATGCCCAGTAATATAGTGCCAGTCAGATGCCCAGTAATATAGTGCCAGTCAGATGCCTGTAATATTATGCCAGTCAGATGCCTGTAATACTGTGCCAGTCAGCCCCCCCTCCCCTTCCCTAGTACTTACATGAACCTGCTCCGTGTCCCCCGCCGGATGTCTCCTCCGTGCAATCTTCCCTCTTGCACGGAGGAGGGAAACAGTCACCGGATGTGACGAGACGTCACATCCGGCGTCAGTTTGTTTTCTTTTTTTTCCGGCCGTCGCATCCATTGGATGCGGCTTGCCGGAAAAAAGCGTTCACAAGCGCAATGCGCTGTGAACGCGGCAAGAAGGGGCTGGGGGCCCACGGGACAGCTGCCTTGGTGCCCCCCAGGAGTAACTGGGCCCAGGGCAGCTGCCCCGTTTGCCCCGCGTTAAAGACGGCCCTGGGTTTCTGGTTCCTCAGTCTGTCCCTTGTGCTCCTTATTCCTTTGTCTTGTCCTCTGTTTGTTTTATGTTCTGTCTGTGTATGTCTCCTTTATCTCTGGAAACAAAATTCGGTGTGCACATCATACTCCAAAACAAACTAATGTTTGAAAAAAGTGTTGTGCTTTATTGCAAATAAAAATCAGTCCAACCAAACAGTGCAGACAAAGGAAAGGGTGGTCAGCAGACCCCACTTAACGCGTTTCGCATATTCCACGCTTAATCATAGGTGTCTCCTTTATCTCTGTAGTTGCCTTATGCTTTGCCCTGCCCATGCATGTTTGCTCCTGAGTCTCTTTAGATTTTGGAACAAACACTCACCTTTCCATTCTTTATTTACAAATATTTATTTAACAGATATGTGAGACCCTAGTTGTTGTATATACACCCGGTCTCCTCTATAGCTGTTTATGTCATAATACAGTTTACTTGGGGCTAGATGAAAGCAGGTTGGGAAACCAAACTGAAGATAAAAAGTAATGTTGGGAGCATATTTCGCACAATAGCAAGGACCAAGGCATTCTGAGCTAGGGGACCCAGGGTAGAGTGACCACATTTTATTTCTGCCATGAAGCAGTATGGAGCAGATGAGATTACACAGAGATGTAATACATTTACGTGTATATATATATATATATATATATATATATATATATATATGTATATATATAATTTTATATAATTTTATATAATATAACATTTATTTGATGTGTATATGGTATGTATATATATATATATATATATATATATATATATATATATATATATATATATCATATACACATCAAATACATGTTATATTATATAAATTATAAGGAATGCTTGGAGACCATGTAGATTTCAGATTTAATAATATATTAATAATATACATACAGGCATTACTGTACATAAGCAGTTGCATGGAATTAACCCCATCCATGAGTAGACTTGAACAGCTGCAGATACCCTTCCATGAGCAGACCTGAGCAATTGCCAATAAATAACCCCTCCATGAGTAAAGCTGAGCAGCTGCAGAGAATTAACCATTCCATGAGCAGACCTGAGCAGTTGGCAAGAATTAACCCCTCCATGAGCAAACCTGGCAGTTATTGAGAACTAACTCCTTTATTACCACCACACATTCTTTCTCTCTCCCTGTCTCTCTGACTCATTCACTCTCTGTAATATTCTTTAAAGACCTTGTATTAAGTTCCTTATCCCTCTCTTTGTATCTCACTCCCTCTCCAGCCCATGTGTTCAGTCCCCTCTCTCTCTGTATTTCACTCTCTCTCCAGTCCTTCTATTAGGTCACTGCTCTATGTATCTCACTCTCTCTCCAGCCCCTGTATGCTGCCCTCTCTCTTTTTATATCACACTATCTCTAGTCCTTTCTCATGTGAATCAGGCTGTTGCAGTTGAGAAGTCTCTCCTGGTTGGCTGAGATCTCCTTCACTCAGAGCTCTCAATCAAGGATATTACATTGTCCCCGGATAGGTCACCCTAACCCAGAGTGAGGTGCGAGAGGAATACTACAAAGGAGTCCTAAAGATGCGAGGCTGTACCTAGATAAAAGCACAAGAAGAAGTATTCTAAGTATTGTCCTTTTCTCTGTATCTACTGATTATGGACTGGTTTTTTGTATAATGTGTACTACATATTTTCTTTTATAACCTATAACAGCAACCTAATTCAATATTAATATACATTTTTCAGATTTTTTTGTCACACATTCCATAACATTCCCTAACAGTCCAAAAAATATGGATGTGATGTAATTCACGCTAATACTCACAGATACAAGGATCAAGCTCTTTCACAGCTCAATAATGCAGTTTAATCAATAATAATTTGTAAAATTACTGACTCTCTCTCATTCAATATGTGGTTACTCTTACAGTAATTATCTATCCACTCAATGCAACAATAGTAAATAGACAAGTAACAGATGTATAGTAAAAGATACTTATAATAAGAAGTGTATTGGACAGAAATTTGTAAAAAAATATAAAGAATGCTATTCTACAATTATATTAATTATAAGGAAAAGAGGATTTTTTTTTAACACACAGGATTTATTAAACCATGAAAATAAAGGAATACACTGGAAGAGCGAAAACCGCTCTGGTAGTGCTGCTCTAATATTAGGCAGCACCGAAATTTATTTTCCAATATGGCTGCTGCCCTCTTGTGGGAAGAGGAACGGAAGTGATGAATTTTCACCTCTGTCCCTCTTTTGCTGTCTCTAGACTGCCACAGTCAGCAACAGTGCAATACAATATACATATTAGCTAGGGTTAGAATAATGTTAGCATAAGGGATAAGATTACAGTTAAATTATGGTTCGCATAATGGTCAGATTTAGGGTTACATTTAGGGTTGTTAGGGTTACATTTAAGGTCATGGTTAAACTTAGGGTCATGATTGGGGTCAAAAGGTCACTGTAGGAGAAAATGGCTAGAAAACAAAAAACTGTTATTTTCAGTTATTACCCTATAACGTGCAAAAAACAACAGAAAAACATGTAACATTTTTTATTTATTTTTGTGTAGCGCTGTCTATTAAATTTGTCATTTGTGCTCTCTCCCTTCAGTGGTGCTACACTGTTCCATCCAAGACTAGCGGCTATTTTTTTCACTCAGTTTGATTTAATCTAAGAAACTCATTTGGAATCTTCGACGTACGCTTGATATACTAACTCCCACATTCTATTAATACTAATATAGCCATTGGTGTTTGTATTTATTTGTTTATATTTATCTATCTTTATATATATTGTGGAAAATTATTTGTAACTTTGGTGGTGGTTTTAGGAGTTATCTTTTCACTACTCTTTTTTTGAATATAGGCGCTGTGTATTCACTTTCCACTCCTCAATACTTGAAGTCCCACAATCAGGTAGATAGCTGCAGATGACTGTAGAAGAAACTTTTTACTTATCTGTCCTGGAATGGATCATTGTCCTCCTACGGCATTTGGACCTTTGGCTCAGGATTGCTCTCTGGTTTCAAGGTTGTTGCTTCTTCCCATGGTACCAGTTCATCCTCAAGTTCTCCTCTGACCTTCTGTGGAGGAGGTGATGGCAGTGGATCAGTGTAGGTCGCCTCCTCCTTGTAATCATTGCTCAGAGTTTCTGGTGAGTGGAGGTGCCCAAGAAGTGTCAGCAGACATATCCTGCCACTAGCCAGTCTTCTTCGTGAAGGTCCATGCTTCACTGAACGATTTGCAGAGTTGGCATGGTGTACCTTTATGGGTCCTGGTTCAAACCTTCTCATCCAGGAGAAGTCAGTGCTGGAGCAAAAGTAGCCTCCAGTTGGTGGGAAGTTGTAGCTGGCTGGATCAATGTCCAGAGTCCAGGTACTGGGGCGGCTTTAAACCAAGCAGCTCTTCAAAGCTCCTTTGGGGCTACCCTTTGGGGGGAGAGGGATGCCATAGGATACAGCACGGTCAGTCTGTGACACATCACAACAAGAGCAAGTAGAGGAGCAAGACAAGGAGGCGGTGGAGCATCTGGTGGCGGTGCTTTGGCAGGAGAATTTATGGTTTTAAGCCAGTGATAGGTCCTAGAGATGTTAGACAGTATGGGAATACTGGAATACTAAATTAGGCAGCCGAGTTAATATTAACATAGTGAAATTAGATTGTAGCATGTTATTACATTAAACAAAAATCACTTGATGTGTACATTAAATGTGTTAAATGTCATAATACGCATTCTCAACATTTCCTCATGGTGGCAGTGTATCATCAGTAAAAATAACATTATCCACACATATTTTTAGTAAATGTCACAGCAAATATTTTATGATATGTCTACCTGGTGGCGAAAGCATATGACATATGCCACAGAAAATTAATAATGTTCCAGAATGTCTCCTTACTTAAGCCCTTGCTGTTACAAATACCACAGAATGATATAAATATAAAATGAATAATTGCTGTGAGTAGAACAGAAATGTTCAATGATTTGTAATTAAAGCACACTTATAAATTATGTGTAAAGAAAATGGAAAAATATATTTTGTCTTATGATTTTAAAATACAGTTTTCAAGTAGGTAGTGATGGCATGGTTACGAGTGCTAATGTCTAATTTGAGTGATATTCTATAGTTAGAGGTTAACCTATGTCTTTACCCTATGTAATACTCACACAGACTAAACCAACTGAAGCCCATTCAGCAACACATTAGGTTAGTAAGGTTAAGAATGAAAGTGAGAAGAAAAAAAAGGCAACCCCCCTTAAACAAATATAGACAACCCACGCAGACAAAGAACTGGAACAATAAAAGGAAGAAGTTACTTTAAACAGATGATGGTTTCAGAGATTGATTAAAAGGAATACAGATAAAAATAACAGCTGCTTAAATTCTCAATGGAGCTACGGGTAAATTCCTTGTTAGTTTGTAATGAGTCCTGGTGGGATTTTGCACTAATAATTATTTCCATTTAAGCTGTGAGTTTATATTGGTTCTTTTTTTCTTGATAGCATAAACAAGTTTTCACCATATCAAGATCATTTGTGTTACGGGTGGGTCTATTACTGCAGGTGGAATTTTAGGGGGGGGGGGGGGGGGGAATGGTAATTGCCACACTCGCTGCCATCCATTTTTTTTAACAATCGTGTGCAGTCCGCTAGTAACAAAAAAGTATAATTTGTATGAATCTAAAATGCCCACATGAGCGCACACTTTCCTCTTGTGCTCAGCAATTTTTAGTCTAAGCGCCGGGTGTGACATGACATCCTGACATTCAGAAAAAGCTGGATGAAGTGCAGCACAGGGAAGCAGCACTGTGCAGAGTGCAGTGCATCCAAGGAGACCAAGCTCTGAGGAGAAGAAGCCTCTCTGACAGTCGTTTCGACCAGTTTACCCATGTAAGTAGGTGCCCTTCTAGGAGGATAATTTGTGATAGTGATGTTGCTACTAAAAAAAGTACCTTTAAAATTGTAAATAAACTGCTGCTCGCAGATAAAAGTGAATAAAATGACGACCATCTTTCCGCTTTTTAAAAAAGGATAAAAATATAAATACAAATGGTGGCGCTGAAAAAAATATAGTGAAATAAATCAAATGATAAATAAAAAATAAAAATAAATGAAAATAGAAAGAGAAAAAAATGGAGAGGAAAAGAAATAGACTTATTATATAAACGTATACTTAAATCCAGACAAATAAATCCTGATGGACTGAAATATAATCAGATGGAAGATTGTCTCAGTCACATAGATCATGTGAAAAGAAAGAAAATGCAAGACAATGAGGGTTGTGTATAACCATGAATACGTGTGCACCTATGAATAAAGAAGACTCCCGACACATTTCGTGTCTGCACTTCCTGCGCCGGAAAATTAATTCCTGGTTGTGCTGGTGCGTACAGTTCTGTTGCACTTTTTATTCCTCTCCCAGCATTTTGAAATGTAGAAGCTTTTAGACATTACGCCCCATTGTGTTTTTGTCTAAACATAATTGTCATAATAATGGATGGCACTATGGTAATTCATGAATAGGTATAAATAGGTAAATGGCTAGAAATTCGAAATCTTCATAAATATTAAGGTAAAAAATGTATTTTACACAAATAAAAACATAATGCAGCACAAATGCACAGGAGGCTTACTTGAATTTATCTTCAAAGGTACCCGCAAAGAGCATTTTGTGCTATATGTCAGCACAACAACCAACCACTGCCCCAGAAAGTTTTCAGATGCAGTTTGGTTCACTCTGATGTTAATACCTTAAAAGGAAGAGTCCTCCGCTTAAACATCATGATCCGGTGCTGATCCCTTGAAAGGAAGAGCACCAGACCATACCTTAAACTATACATTGTGCAGGTATTAACCCGGTAAGTTTCACTGCTAAGAAAACTAACCAGGATTGTCCATGCACAATGTATAACTGAATTGGTGATATGGAATGTTCATCTCACCTTAACTCACCTTATCTCACCTCAACTCACCTGCAACTCACCTTTCAGTGCGCAAGACCCATGGGTTACCAATTAGGCAAAGGCTACAGTTAAGCTTTATAAGCAATGAATTACGAGTCACTACATACATGTAATAAGTACAATTTTGCTGCACAGTGAGAGTCATGGTAATAAATGATACTTACCAAACGACAGTAAAAGAAGAAAATATGTATCCCAGAATGGTTGATTCATGGAAATGCTTCTTTTACTATATCATGTAGCAGAGACAGAGACAAATACGCTCAAATCTAAAAGGAAATTTATTTTAGCCAAAAATCACAGGCGATAAATCACATTTTGGTCAGGAAATAAACATCTGAATGTCTCCTAGTTACAAACAGCAGACTTTAATAAAACTACAGCAGTGTAGGGAATCCCCAAGCCATTGCCATGAGGATAGAAATATGTGTCGGTTCACAGAGAATACACAAACATAAAAGCCATGACACTAATATGACATTACCGCATTGTCCTGATTATAGGCTGCACCCCTATAACTGGATGTAATTTGATTTAATTTTATGTTTTTTTTTGTTTGTTAAAAGATATCATAGAAACAATACAGTAGAGTACAGAGTTTAAATAGTAACATCATTTGTCTAGCAGGTCAAATATAGTATGACAAAATAATCACAGCTCTATGTAATGGTGGAAATATCATCCCTGATGAGGTGCATAGCTAAACATATGTGTTCACAAAAAATCTGTACAATATGGAGATTTAAGTATACAGGCTGTGCTCAGAAAAGTGTCAGGAATTGATGCAAAATGGAAAATTGCTAAGGTCTAATTTATAAAAGTGAACGTGCCTCCTTTATATATCCTGAGGCTGAGCGCAACTGTGACTGCAAGTGGTATACTACATGGCTGGGGTTTGTTAAGAACGCCCTACCCCTAAAAATTATTGCATAAACCAAAAAACAAAGAAAACAGAGAAAAAAGGACTGTAAGTCACGAAGAGGAAATACTATAATTATTAGACATGTGCATTCGTTTTCGGACGAATGCATTTTCGTCCGAAAATAGCATTTTCGTCCATTCGTCCGAAAAACGAAAAAACGAAAATGCTAAGCTAACGAAAGCCGAATGAACGAATGGTTAATAAACCAAAATCATTCGTTCATTCGTCCATTCGTAGTACTATTGCATTCTATAAGCCGAAATAGAGTCGGTTTATAGAATACAATAGCATTTCCCTACACGGAGACAAAGTCTCCATTCATAAATTTATGAATGGAGACTCTGTCTCCGTGTAGTGAAATGCCGACAGCCTATAAACCGAACGTTCGGTTTATAGGCTGTCGGCTTATGTAATACATGTAATCCTATTGCTATTCTATAAACCGAACGTTCGGTTTATAGAATAGCAATAGGATTACATGTATTACATAAGCCGACATCCTATAAACCGAACGTTCGGTTTATACGCTGTCGGCATTTCACTACACGGAGACAAAGTCTCCATTCATAAATTTATGAATGGAGACTCTGTCTCCGTATAGTTAAATGCCGACAGCCCATAAACCGAACGTTCGGTTTATAGGCTGTCGGCATTTTACTACACGGAGACAAAGTCTAAATGCCGACAGCCTATAAACCGAACGTTCGGTTTATAGGCTGTCGGCATTTTACTACACGGAGACAAAGTCTCCATTCATAATTTTATGAATGGAGACTCTGTCTCCGTGTAGTGAAATGCCGACAGCCTATAAACCGAACGTTCGGTTTATAGGCTGTCGGCATTTCACTACACGGAGACAAAGTCTTCATTCATAGTATAGTTAAATACCGACAGCCTATAAACGGAACGTTCGGTTTATAGGCTGTCGTCATTTAACTATACGGAGACAAAGTCTCCATTCATAATGAATTCATAATAAATGGAGACTCTGTCTCTGTATAGTTAAATGCCGACAGCCTATAAACCGAACGTTCGGTTTATAGGCTGTCGGCATTTCACTACACGGAAACAAAATCTCCATTCATAAATTTATGAATGGAGACTCTGTCTCCGTGTAGTGAAATGCCGACAGCCTATAAACCGAACGTTCGGTTTATAGGCTGTCGGCTTATGTAATACATGTAATCCTATGGCTATTCTATAAACTGAAAGTTCGGTTTATAGAATAGCAATAGGATTACATGTATTCCATAAGCCAAAAGTCTATAAACCGAACGTTCGGTTTATAGACTTTCGTCTTATTGAAAACATGTAGTACTATTGCCTTTCTATGAACCGAACGAGAGCCCCATTCATAAGAATTTCTTATGAATGGGGCTCTCGTTCGGTTTATAGAAAGCCAATAGTATTACACGTATTCTATAAAACGAACTAATAAAAATTAACTGTCTGAAACGAATGCAGTAATGAACGAAATTCATTTTAGACGAAATAAATAACATTTTCGTCCGAATGGACGAAAACGAAACGAAAATTTTAGTTTTGCACATGTCTAATAATTATTAGTGCCCTGATAATTAGAACATAACTTTCAATATAGCATGCCTAAAAACACAGTCAGAAACTCATAAAATCTAACACCAGAAAAAATATTATAAATAAAGTTCAGTGTTCACATTAGTATGTATCAAAAAAGTCTCAGAGAAGTATCTATGTTATATAAAGGTTTATTATACCCCAAAGTTTGTAACCAACACCAACAAGATTATTTTTACAACACTGTAATATAACCATAACATAGCAATTGTAGTAGAGCCTATTAAGTGCTGAGTTGTGATCACTGAAAGAATTAAAACACTTAAAACACAGACTGTAAAGACCCCCTGCTTACAAAGTTATAGAGAAGGTAATAATTCTTGTATTGGGTAATGCTAAAGAGGAAAGGAAAAACACATTTGCTTGAAGAGTGCTTTCCGGAAAAAAATGCAGGCAAAAGTACAGCACAATAAAAGCCAATTAACCATGAAAGTAGCTCTAGTAAAACAAGGCTAAGGTAGAGTAATAGATATCTGTATATATACTCACGTGACCTATCTACACTCACAGCGGGGAGGTGAACAGGCAGCAGGGTAGGACACCATGCTGTCTGCCATTAGCTACCAGGAATCAGGGTAAGTGAGGGGGCATGTAATGGGGGTAAAGGAGCCATATAATGGGGTGTGATAGGGCATGTAATGGGGGTAATGGGGCATGTTATGGGGGTAATGGAAGCATATAATTGAGGTGATGGGGCATGTAATGAGGGTAATGGAGGCATGCAATGTGGGTGATGGGGGCCTGTAATAGGGGTGATGGGGCACCTAGTTTCCTGCTCCAGATAGAGGTCAGGGGAATGCTGAATATGTCCAGGAGATATCTTTTAGCAGGACCCTCAAGAGGTCAGGAGGGGCCCACCAAAAACCAGTGACACATCCATGGTGTTTTACTTATTTCACAAAAGGCAGCCTTTGTTTTCACTCTGTAAGTGACTGACAAGTTAATTGGAAGCAAATTAAATGGAATGCAAGGGAAGTGTTTTTTATGGAAATCCCACATATACATAAACATTTGAATAAAATTGAGTTGGCATGCATGCAAATTAATGTGAAAAGAAAGTAGAGCCAATGATATTCACTAAATTTCATTAATAAGTTATAACCATTGAGCCATCAGAGGTAACATAACATTTAATTGTGGAACCAAACTATTATAATTCTATATAATTATGGAAAACACATATTGTGATACTATACATCAAGAGAGTATTAAGAGAAAGTTGAAATCTCTCTGGAATAGATTTTCCTTTGGGCTCAATTTGACTTCTAGGATGAATTGGATCTATTTCATTCATCTAAATGTTATCACATGTGTTTCATAAAATGTTTTTGTTTCTAGTACAGATGATTGTGCTTAATAAAAACCACAGCTAAATTGTCGTACACAAACAAACGACCCCCAACAACCTTTCTGTTATATGTCAATTTCAAAAACAAAAGGAAATTGTTTAACCTTCTCGCAAACATTGATAATATCTTGTGACCTGTTAATCTGCTTTACTGACAGTCCATATTCACATTTTGCTCTGATTAGGTGCTGGAAACTTCCTATTTAAGGGTCTATTCGGAAAGCTATGATCTGGGCAGAATTTGGCCCATATTGCGGCTAATAGCTAAATTGCGGAGAAATCTGCAATTCGGCTATTCAATATAGCCGATTTCGGCTTGATTTCTGGACCAAAAATGTAAGTAGTTAATTTGCATGACAATTTCTAAATATATGCCATGATAGCATTTCTGATAAAAAAAAAAATGATTGGAATGTTTTGGGAAATAAGCAAATACTGCATAAATGGTGTAATTATCATGACAATCAATCTGTCATGTAATAAAACACACACATATGCCATATGCTACCTAGTAAGCCCAAAACAGTTAGGTTGCCATTTAGATACACGTAGATACAGTAACATCTATTATAGTACAGACCACCATAAAAGGGCTTGTGGTATATAGGCCAAAAAAATATAGGAGACAGATTTAAAGGTCAACCAATATACAAGCTGCACAAATGGGCATACTTGTATTCCCAGTGGGATCTCGCATGATCATATGCAGGATCTCGAGAGGGGACAGACAGTTGAGAAGCAAGACTGCAGAGATTGAAGCCAAGTGAAGAAAAAAGATGGCACCTCTGTTCCAACTCACCCACTACTCACCTTTCAGTTAATAGCACCATATGAAATTTTGTTTCAACATTTATTTGTTCACTATGGAGCTTTGTCTGGAGTGGAAGTGGATCTACACATACCTGCCAGCTAGTAACATTTGACATCTTTAATTAGACACATAGTGTCAAATACTTACCTTGGAGTTCCTCTGTTATTTGTTCTGCTTCTAAAGTGGACTTTTTGTGGTTATACAGATCCTTTCACACCGAGTGGAGATCGCATTAAAATTTTTGAAGAAAACTTTTTTAATTTCTGTGCTCTGTGAACTTGTCTGCAATATGGTAAAGGAGAAATAATTATAGGTGTCAGTGCTAAGGGAACTGGTGCTGCCATAAGGATGGGGTGTAATATAAAGAAGGGAATCAGTAAAATAAATAATAATGTAAACCAGTGTCCTTTTATTCACCCATACAAGTGAGAATTTGAAGCAAAAGAAGCAGGCTCAGTGGACCCAGAGAACCTGGCATTTTTGCCCTGTGGTAAAGACATCCCTGACCATGCAAATGAGTGCTAAATACATAAACCTTGTCTATCATGCCAAGGAGCAGTAAATACATACACTTGGTATATCATGCCAGTGAGCAGTACATGGATAAACTTTGCATATGATACCAATGAGCAATAAATACATCAACCTTTTTTATCATGCCAATGAGCAGTAAATCCATAAACTTTGTATATCATGCCAATGAGCAGTAAATACATACACTTGGTATATCATGCCAATGAGTAGTAAATGCATACACTTGGTAGATCACGCCAATGAGCAGTACATGCCTAAACTTTGCATACAAAACCTATAAGCAACAAATATATCAACCTTTTTGTATCATGCCACTGAGCAGTAAACCCATAAACTTTGTGTATCATGCCAATGAGCAGTAAATTCATACACTTTGTGTATCATGCCTATGATCCTTCTTTGCCACCAAACATCTTCAGTGACCCACAAACAGTCTGCCTTTGATATCTTTGCCACAGGCAGTTTTAGTGTCCCCAAAATAGCCTACCTGTTCCACCCTTACTCCAAAAAGCTTTGGTGACCACAAAAAAGCCTGGCCATGCCATCTTTGCTACCAAACAGCTTCATTGCCCCCAAACACCTTGTTTTTTGCCATCTTGCCAACAAACAACATCAGTGATAGCTTCAGTATACCCCAAATAACCTACCAATGCAAATTACCTCCATGCTCACCATGTCAGTCACTCATGTGTCTCTCTTCCCTTACACCCACGTCTGTCTGTCTGTCTCTCTCTCCATTCATACCCTTTATCTTTCTCTATGTCTATCTTTCTGTTCCCCATGCTCCCCATGGTGGTCTCTTTTTCTGCATGTCTCTGTCTCTCCTATAGATTAAAAGATCTCTGTAATAAATGGACTTTACATGTGCAGCCTTGCCGCCCCGAGAGCTGATGCCTCGTCTTATAGTAGCGCTCTGTGCTCATATTACGCCTCCATTCCAAACACCACACTGGACAGTGCCATCCTGCAAAGCACGTGCCGTGAGGTAAAGAGCACAAAGTATTTTTGCTGAGAGCCAGAAAGCCGCTCTCTGAAACAAACTTTTTAACATTTAAAGAGGTAGCACAAAAAAAAAATCAAGAATGAAATCCACAAGTTTATCATTTGATTTTTTTATGCACGATCATGCCCATTGACAAATTAAAATAGGCCTGTGTTGTTCTTTTTCACTTCCTATTCACTTACTGCTTTTTGTAATGTAATGTTCACCTTCCTGAATGTTCCCTTGTTCACTGCCTCTGTCTGTTCCGTTCTCTGAGATGTGCTATTTGTGAGCTTGAGAAACACACATTGCTCTTCTCACTACTAATATGCAATAAATGGATACACCTAAACAACTCCTAACCATAATATTGGCCACAGCAGTATTCCCACTACAGCAAGCCTGCTCCATGTAATTACTAACAAAGTGTTACAAAAAATCAATCCAAAAAAACTCCCCTTTAAGTCTTTAATGGTTAAAATGTTTTTTGAATAATGATCCTATGGAGCACTGTTCAGAAGCTATTCCCATTTTATTTGGAAGCCAACAGACACTTCCAGGTTGCTAAGCTGTGGAGCTTCTGGTATGTGACCTGACAGTGCTGATTGGTGGGATTCATCTGTAACACTGAACACACCTCCAGGAAGGAAAGAAAGAAAAGCTAATATGCTCCGCTGTTATTGGCTGTGTGCAGCGAGGTTGACCTGCGCAGTGACCTTCTTTCACATAAAAACACAAAAATTTATCCTTCTTTAAATCAGATTAATAATTGGAGAAATGGTTGTGACTTGTTAATACCCTACACGTTTTGATTCATTTGCTTGCGTTCCCTATACACCGCTATCTAGGGTTTCCACTTTTTCTTCAATAAATCAACTGGATGTGCTATTGTCTTCATAGAAGTAACATTGGCCTCAAGTCACTTCTTTCCGACCTTGGTTGTATCTATAGTTTTATCTCATTCACCTATCACCAGTGATAATCTGAAGTAAATATTGGAGGAGACAAACCTGAAAGACATGAATATCTGGTGAACAGTGGAGTCGCTAGGGGTGGGCTACCGGGGGTAAAGCCCTGAATATCCAGTTCATAGCCCCGAGTCTCGGAGGCTGCTGTCCTGCTTTTTTTTTTGTTTCCCCCAGCCAAGCGCACAGCTTTTTTCTTCCTGCAGGGACACTGTCCTGGACTCGGAAGTGTAAGCTTTCGCGTAGGTGAAAATGTAAGCCGGGACCTAAAAGGCAGGGGGCTTCCTGCGTTAAGCCCCCTGTAACATTAACATTCGGTGTCGGCACTTTAAGGGGCGCATGCCGCCTTCCTTCTGTTTTTTTTTTTATCTCCGCTTGCGGTCCTGAGCTTCTCATGGACCGCACGATATATACTTTGTGAAAAGGACCGCACCGCGCAGCCCCCACTGACAGCAACAGAAGCGACTGCTTCTGAAGACTGTGAGTTTCTCCTGCAGGTTCCCTGAGAGGTAGGGAGGGGGACATTCATGGACTCATGGATGACTGGACTCTGTGTGTACATACCATGCAGTAATCATACTGTAACACTGATTCCCAGGCTGTGTTTGTAGTCCGATCAGAGATATATGACAATATGTTGTCCCATTCTAGGAACCTCCCAGCCTGTTTGTGGGATCGGAAGGGACTCTGGGTATCATTACTCTGTGTCCTCATGGCATTCCTGAGGCAATGGTATCTGCTGTGTGTTCTTTTCCCAGTGTCCAGGTCGCAGTGGATTGCACAGTGCAGGTCATACAGTGTGATGTGCCAATCGCCAGAATTGGCAAATCTTCTTACATATCATGTATGTATGAGTGAGCGTGACTGAGTGTGTGCTGTGTGAGAAAGTGTGCTTGTGTGAGAAAGTGAGTGTGCTTGCTGAGTGAGTGTGTGTGTGCTTGCTGAGTGAGTGTGTGAGTTCTTGTGTGCTGGCTGAGTGTGTCTGTGAGTGAGTGTGTGTTTGCTGAGTTTGTCTGGAGGAAGTAGGAATAAAAGTGACCTGATGGCAGTTGTGGATTACAAGAGGGGAGCCACATGTCATTTTGCAATATGTGCCCACCATTTTAGCACCCCTAGCTATATATACATCTTCAATTTCAATGGGAATATTGCATGTTTGTTTCTTACGCTAATGTGCCACATTATAAAGAAGGAAAGCCATTTGCATTGCTATAAATATTAATTATAACAAAATGAATGAGAACAAAATGCTCTATTGTGTAAGCATCTAATGGCTGAAATTTGTGTGCTATTTTGCATTAGGTTGGGGAATCCTTTTTCTTCTAGAGTGCAGTAGCGGAGTTTGTGTAAAACCCATGCATATATATTTTATCAGAACTTATGCCCAACGATTAGGGGATAGTAAACCGCATACGCACATAAACACTTAAAACATAATTTAATTGTGCCCTGGTGTGTATTTTGCAAAAAACATCCTTGAGTATGTGTTGAAGAACATGTATTAAAATGCATTGCTCTTATGTCAGTTTATTCTCTCTCTAAAAAAAAGAAAAAGGGATGGGACAAATTGAAACATGTATTTTATTTTTGAAACTCTTCTGTTGGCTGGTATGTGTGTGCGAGAGAATGTGTGCTGGACAGCAAGTGTGTCCTAGACAGCGAATATGTGCGGGACAAGGAGTGTGTGTGAGACAGCGAATGTGTGCGGGACAGCGAGTTTGTGCGAGACAGCGAGTGTGTGTATATGAGACAGCGAGTGTGTGTATATGAGACAGCAAGCATTGTGTGACAGAGAATGTGCATTTACAGCCCATAGGCATCATATACATTATTTAGATAATCCCATTGGTATAAAGCCTGGCATATAATGTTATTGTTAATTGGCATCATATACATCATTTATGTTTTATTGCTTGTTGCTTAAATTATATATACCTATTAATCATTGGCATTATCAAAAATCATTTATATGTATTTATAGTTTAATATTCTATATATCCTATATACTTATTGCTCATTGGCATCATATAAATCCTTCATATGCCCACTTCACTTCTATCAAACCTGCTATGGGCTCCAGCCCCAGATCTTTTGGAGACCTAGCAACGCCCCTGCTGCTGAATGATATTCTTTCCTTTGCTGACACTTTCTTGAATAAACTCTGTTGTCACTTCCAACAGACTGTGTAGAAGAAAGAAAGAATTTTGAATTCCAGCAGATGGTGCACATGAGTCATATGTGTATATATCTATCTATTGAAATAGCAGCTGAGATACTTATAACAGGGGGAGGAAGAGAAAGATCTGCAGAGCAGACTGAGTAAAACTAGTGAAAGACAAGCTCATGAAATTCAGAGAGTATAAAACTTCTTTACTTTCAAGAAAAACAGCTGGCAGTTCTAACTGAAAAATAAACCAACCTTATTCTTCTCATAAATCACGTAAGTAAAGCTATTTCTAATATGTTTCTTAATTGTTTTAAAGATTTTAGCAATGTTAAAAAAAATAATGTCAGGATTGTTTTACAGTGCTCCTGTGAAATGTAATTATTTTGCAGGATGAGTATATATATATATATATATATATATATATATATATATATATATATATATATATATATGAATGAGTTTTTTTTTACTGGCTCTATGCTATATGGAATGTTAATAGTCTTTTCCAAACAGTATTTTGGTTAAGTCCCACCATTGCTTAAGAAAGTGGCTGGTCTACTTGACAGGTGCTGGACCTGTAAAGATACTTGGTATACAACTACATGAATCAAGGGAAAATGTAGAGAGTTGTGGGGCATAATCTCTCTTTGTTATACATGACATGACATATTATATATTTTTCTGACTGGTGAGAGACTGGATAAAATAATGTATGTATTTTGAATGGAATATATTTTTAGTCAGTTTGCCTCATAAAAACACCTTAGTGGCCTTGTTTAGCTTTGTTCGCTTTGTAATGCTTTTGTGGATGCTGACCATAATGACAGAGTTTGTACACCTTTCTGATACCGTGATGGTACTACAATAACTACAAGTACTTACAAGCTCAGTTGAGTAAAAAGACATGATATTAGTTTATAGTGGTATTTTGAGGCAGATATGAGTGGTGCATATGCTGTGAAATAGATGATGGGAGGTAAGTGGCTTTTACCATCTACATTTATTAGCCAGTGTGCCACCTGGCTGGACCACATTATTAGCTTATGAGGAAAAAAGACGTGTAAACTTTTCCAATGTGCTGTATGCTAGTAAAAGATATGATACATATTTTGACAACTATGACATTTAATAACCTGTGATAATGGAGATGCTAAAGGGTCTTTTTTCAATAGAAAAAAATGAATTGGCGTTAAAAAGGGGAGGTCCACCCAGCTTATTTTCTGTATGTGACGTGTCATTATTTTTTCTTTAAAAACTATTTATAGTTATCTTGTAGTTTAACATTGACGATTATTACACAGAGGCCTTTACAGTCAGTGATTTGCAATAAGGAGGGCTTCATGAGATGGGAAGACTGTTGCTATAGCAACACTTCTTTTATACTTTATTTCCATTTTTCAGGAAATAATAATCAGACAGATCAGTTTAATTTGCTTCATACAGTAGTTATATAAAATATTATTAGGACAGTGTAGGTAGAAATACCCCATTACACAACCGCTGTTATTTTAACATACTTTATGTGGTGTGTGGTAGGCGTGATTTAATCAACTGAAATTTTCCCATGACTGCTTATTGTTACACTCTCCTTGCATAGAGCAGACATAACTAGAACCCTTCAATTCCTTCAACTATTGATTTAATGAAGCGGGGTTGTCCCAAGAACCAATCTGGTTTTAAACCACCCCTATCATCTAGTAGTAATCTGGTAGTAATCATTCAAACCTATGATTTGTAGTCGACAATAGAAGTACTTTTGCCAGTTTTCCAAGTTTAAAGCAATCCAGTTATTTTGTAATCAATGATTTCCCAGTTTACACATTTCTTTGCAATCAAGAGGGTCATGGTGGTGATCTCATTATATGCCATAATAACATGATGGTTGGGTTTGGAAGATTGGTCATTTTCAAATATGAACTCGAAATTTTTTATGATTTAGCATTAATTAAAATTAAGGGGGAGTAATGTGTAATTATATTTTGGGTATGACTTTCAATGATATGTTGTACGTGTAGAACAATTATTCATACATGTCATACTCATTACGTCCAGACTCATTATTAGGACTGGAACGATTAGCTGTTACCATAATCTGGTGTTCAGTAGATATTGATATAAATAAATGAATAAAAACAAAGTATTTGACCAGGAGAGGTACATCCTCCTCTGTTTCAAATATATCTTGTGTTTGTAACTATTTTCCAACATGAAGGGATGCTCGGTTTATCCAATTTAATTGTACCATTTTTTATCTACCTTGAAAAGATGAAGGACTGAGCTGACTTCACTGGGAATTGAACTTCTCTGTATTTAACAAAATTCAGGCTTATGTAATTTAAACATTGATATTACTCCACTATATTGAAGAGTGATAATAGTGTGAAGGCTAACAGGAAAATAACATTCATATACCATGTATATCTTTAATACAAGAGGGAAAAATTCTGTCACTTGTATATTATATACTGCTTTGTGCACCTGAATTTTGTGTGCCTCTTCTTACCTCATGGGAAATGAGTCATATAGTGTAATAGGTGGAACACAGCATTGGAACTTGTTGATGTGTAGGGTCAATTTGTCAGGCCATAGTTGCTCTTTGCTCTTAGATGTTGATGTTTACACTTATTGGTGCTGGGAAAGGGTGAAGGAGATTTGTCCTGAGTATCAATGGTTTGTGAAGGCAGCTCCTATGGCACTTACAGTATCTCTTCTGTTTTGTTGATGTCACTGTAAGTAGTCTTCTTCACCTGCACAGCTTGTGAGAATTGCTAGGGTTCAAGACAAGGTTCCCTCATCAAAGGAATTCAAGGAGCACAACAATCATCTGGGTTGTTTTAGACCTTGGTGCAACAGTAAAACAACCACATTTCTTCGTACCAGTTGAACAATCATATACTGGTCTTGACAAATCCTGAGAGCCAGGGAACATTTTTTTGTTTACATAGAACTTGTGGAAGTTCTAATTTCCTTCTAAAAACAACAAGTCTGGTCCTGAATTGGTTTGTCTGCCTCCTCAAATCGACAGAAATTTGTCAAGCCCTTATATAGAGAACGACACTAATTAAAAGACAGTTATCAAGGAAAACTTGAACCTTGAATTTTGTGATACAAAATGCTAAATGGACAATATATCCCCATATAAATAATTGGAATGACTCTTCTGAATGCTCCAAATTTAAATAATTCTCTCCAGGCTGTAATGTTCGATCCACTTATAATGTAGTTGGTGCCAATTCAGTAGTTTATAGACAGCAGAAGGTAATTATATTTATTTTACCAAGTGTCTAGTCACTTTGTACTGTTATGCATATGTCATTTGTTACAGTAAAGGTCTGCAGTGCAGAAAATATAAAAAATAAATAAAAAAATTCCACATTAATCGATGGGAATAGAAAAATATAAATACAATATCTTAGCTCTGTGACTTAAAAACAAATAATTATAAACATATGTGGTAACGCAATACAAATGTATGCTGAAAAGAGCTTGCGGTTTGTTTCATGAAACGTCTTTTATCGTCTCGTAATCCCAAAAAGATAACACAGGAGAGTAATACAATGTATACAATCATCTAGAAAATAATATAGTGTGGCAAAATATACACATAAACCTTTGGGCACTTAACAGCAAATGCAAGAGTTTATATATGATAAATTTGTGCTGAAGAACCTTGTAAGGTTGATTTTATTCTTATTAAGGTAACAACGTGTGGTGACCCTTTCCTCCCTCTGGACCTAGAAAATGAATTGACAATACTAAGCTTAAACATCATGAAGAGAGCAAAAAAAGAAGCACCAAGGAAAATATTCCACAAAAAGAAAGAAACTCACTCAAAAATAAGTAATGTTTCTAGATAAATGTATTAAAGTATCCATAGTTATAATTTAATTAATGAAATAAGTGTACAGTGCTTAATTAAACCCCCACCTTCATTTGATTACAAAATAATAATATGTAAACATAAATAAATTACCAACCCTAAAGGCTAATTGCAACAAAGCACACACTCATGGTGAAAGGGTAATCACCTAAAAAACTTTTCTCAATCAATCTAGCTGCTAGTCGTCATAATGCAATGATGGTAATAGTAAAAATAGCAATTCACTAATAACAATAATTGAATCCCTTCACAAGCAAAGAATTCATAAAAGACAAAAAAAATACATTAGCTTATGATTAAGCGCCTGGAGCGCGAAACACGTCAAGCTTTGTTTATCTGACACTTGCACTGCTGCTGTGGAATCCATTACTTTTGTACTCAAGACTAAACTATTATCTTTTGCACCTTCAAATTTGGCTCCTGGAGTGCCGTTTTTCTGCTCTTCTATATACTGTTAAAAAAAAAAATACATTCCCACCAATATTATTTGTTCCAATGTGTAGATTAATTGCAGTTTTGCACAAAACATATTAAGCTATTTATTGGCTGCGCTATGATCCTGATCTGGAAGTCTGCTATGGGTAAATATTTACTTCTTTGCTTCATAATAGAGGAATTATATTGTTTTTTATTGCAATCACTGGTGATCCAGCTTTTCATTACTTTGTTACCTGAATACTTACATCTGATGGCGAGCTCTCAGATTTGGCTTCTGTGATTCGATGACCAAGCCCATCCTCCTTGAGTTCTATTTGTTTACATTCCCCTTCTTTTGGGGTCGAATTATGATTTTTATCAGATGTTGTTTTTAATAATAAATATTTAGGTGGTTCATCTGTTAATGCTAATTATAATTGTAGCAGTACACATTGGAACAAATATTATTGGTGGGAATTTAGTTTATTGTTTGCATGTATGGTATTTCTTTTGTCTTTTGTATCAATATTTTTAGATTAAACAAATTGAATATCATTGAATAATTTGTTGGCTATTGCAAGATAAGGTCCAAGGAGTAAAGTTTAAGGAATCACTGGGATTAAACAATACCTAAGCAGAAAATGTTTATTAGGTCGATATATTTTCAAATTTCTCGGACTTTATTCTCGAACATTCCTGAACTGTTTAGTGGGATATTGCACATACTTCAAACTAAAAAGTTCTTTGTGGTGTAATTTTCCAGAAGATTCATTGAGGTTTAGATCTTGTGATTGGGGAGGTCACATAAAGTGTTTGACTTCATTCATGTCTTTGTGAAAACACTCTTGAATTTGTTTAGCGGTTAGCATTACCACCCAGCTGGTAATCTGCTGGCAGGCCAGTAAAACTATGGCTTAAAACCAATGATAAATCTATTGAGATAATAACTAACCCTATTAGCATTATATTTCTGTAATGACCTCATATTCCTTAGCTGTTGTTAGGGTTGCCACTGTTTCTTTAGAAAAATACCGGCCTTGCTACTGTCTCCATAGACTTAAAATTTGGCCTGATGCCAATTTTTTACCGGCCTGCCAGTGGCAACCCTAGCTGTTCTACAAACATGCCAACAATCAGTGGTCCTAATGAAGGTTTAAGGCATCCTTTGGCCTTTTCCAACTCTAAACCTGTTTGAATGAATGGAAATAAAAGATGATTCATCAGATGATTCATTCAGTTTTTGTGAAATAATAATTGATTACAAGTGGTTTCATTTGAATTTTCTCTGCTGTTCCATTATTTGGCATGTGGTGTCATGTTGGAATGTGGTGTCATGTTTGTTTTGAGACTGTTTATCCTGCCACATTTAATAATTTTGCATGTTTTGAGATTGATGATTTTTTGAAGTCTGTTACCTCATGTTGCTTTTGAAAATTCACAAATCCATGCGCTAATTGTCTAACCTGTTATAGCTAACATGTGTACTGCTAGTTGGTGATAGACATATAATTGCTGGGTGAGGTTAGGGAAATACCATTGACGAATAGTAACTGTATAAACTGTGGATGCTGTAGTATAATGTGAATAGAAAGATCAATCTGAGGTCACTGCATATACTTATTATGCTGAAAGTCACGGCAATACATAACCTGGAATAAACGGTCTTCCACCCAGTACATAGCTACATTTATAAGCTGGAATAAATTATGCCTTCAATTCACATGTTGGATGAAATGCAAAATAATATACACAACTACACAAGAATGACCTTCGGTATTTACCAATGGAACTATGTGCTTCTCAAATGGAACTAGGCATGTGCTTCCCAAAATCCCTGTAACTGATTTTATTTTTCTACAGATATATTACTGTATTTGGCATAAATATCTTGGATGAATGTATATGTGCAGAAATTCAGAGCTAAAGTGGTTAAAATGTCTACACTATTATTTGCGTTCATTTGTTATCTCCAAAGGTTCTGCACTAACACATTTGTGTTAATTTGGTTCATTGTTAATGGTTTCAATATTGAAAGGGACAATCTAGTCCCCAAGCTCATTTTGGTGCAAGTTGAAGACTACTGCTTGTATAGTGCACAGGCTTTATTTCCAGTGTGATTTGATGCAGTCATTCTGCATAAATCACGTTTTTAATATTTTACTCAAGCCCTCCCCCAGTGATTACTCTGCATGAATACTACAATTTTGTCAGGACTGATTATATAGACACTAAACATGTCAAGTTTTGTTTCATTTAGTCACTTCCTGTGGTACTGGAATAGAATGCATTGTGTGGATCTAGGTAACCTTGCTCTTGTACAAGTAGGATATCTTAACAGTGCATCAATAGAGAGACAGTCCAGGCCCAGCATCCCTAAGGTGTGTGTTAAATTGACAATTGTCAGGAGATTGCTAAGATCTTGTGCCAGACGAGAGCTAGTGACGTGCATATGTATCTCAGTAGAGATTGTTCACATTAAGGAAAAAACTGATACAATTAGTTGTACAAAACTGACCTTTTTTAAATAAATTCGCATAAGGCTAAGAGTAGCTAGGGTGGTGCTGCAGTACATTATGGAACACTTAGTCGTAAAACATATGTGGAATCATTTGCAGCAAATAAATTGTACATGGAATAGTGTGTAACTGTTGGAAAATATTTCATTCTTCTGTAGTGAAGCTTACTAACGCAATCAACGCTTTAGAGCATAGAGCTTTGCTGTATTTCTCTGCTAAGCTTTGTAATTAGTATACATAATGAAGTAATTGTGTATCAGGATTTCCCTGTAACATGAAAAATTGAGATAAAAGCAATTGAAAACTCTTTAGTTACATTGCAACATTAAGTTTGCTTGAAGTATGTAAATGTTCCAGCTGGGGTACTAATGACTAGTTAACATTAAAAAAAATAAAATGACTTAATATTTAAGAAACCTTGAAATTCAAAAGCACAGTAAATTATAAAGAATTCCAGAAACAAACACCAAACATGAAAAAAAGAAATCAAATGAAATCACCTTTTCTTTATACAAAATTCAATCAATACTTAAATCTACAGTCTTATACTAAAGTCGCAATCCAAGATTTCCAGCTATCTAGATTACAAAAAAATGTAACCTACAAATGTGGTTTCCTGTATATTCTCCAAAATCTGGATGAAAACCAGCATTTCTATTGCGAAGGATCTGACACGAATCCACAAGTACAGCATGATGCCATTATTTAACTCATATCTCATCTTTTATAATCCTATTTATCCTCCAACTGAATGTTGATAGATCCTCAAACAGGATCGTTATCAGGAGGTAACAGGAGATACACCTGTCACGGGCCAGACGGCCCCCTTAAAGAAAAAAAAAACTGTTGGCACTCAGACTTCAGAACAAGAAGGGAGCGCAAGAGGCAGCATGGTAGTATGTTTGTGAACCTGGGCAGTGCACAGACACCATGCTGCCTGCCACTAGGTGGGTGCTAGTGGGTGCTGACTGGGATAAGTTCTGGGAGTGCAATGTGGTTGCTGGGCCATGTTCTTGGATAAGTACTAGGAGTGCAGTGTAGTGATGGAACATGTGCTGGGGTAAGTCATGGAAGGCCAATATGGTGATGAGGCATGTGCTTGGGTAAGTCCTGGGAGTGCAGTGTGGTGATGGGCAGGGCCGGAAAAATCCCGGTGGGCCGCCTGCCCCGGGGCCGCCTTGGCCACTTAAAGTGAAGAGTTCGGCTGCTGCAGCACCGCCACTTTAAGCAATTCGGCGGCCGTCGCCGTTTTAAGAAGTTCGCCTGCTGCCACTGGATAATGCAGCAGCAGTTCCGGCGGCGGGATGGGAAGCAGAGAAAGCAAGGTGAGTGAGACATACAGGGGAAAGAGGAGGGGTTGAAAGACACTACAGGGGAAGGGGGGGGGGGGTTGAAAGACACTACAGGGAGAAGGGGGGTGAAAGACACTACAGGGGGAAGGGGGGGTGAAAGACACTACAGGGGGAGGGGTGAAAGACACTACAGGGGGGGTCTTGAAAGACACTACAGGGGGGGTGAAAGACACTACGGGGGGGGGGGTGAAATAAACTACAGGGGGGGGGGGTGAAAGACACTACAGGGAGAAGGGGGGGTGAAAGACACTACAGGGGGAAGGGGGGGTGAAAGACTCTACAGGGGGAGAGGAGGGTGTGAAAGACTACAGGGAGAAGGGGTGAAAGACTACAGGGGGAGAGAGACGCCACAGAAAGAGAGAGAGACGCCACAGAGAGAGAGAGAGACGCCACAGAGAGAGAGAGAGAGAGACGCCACAGAGAGAGAGAGACGCCACAGAGAGAGAGACGCCAGAGAGAGAGAGAGATATGCCACAGAGAGAGAGAGAGAGAGACGCCACAGAGAGAGAGAGAGACGCCACAGAGAGAGAGAGAGAGACGCCACAGAGAGAGAGAGAGAGACTCCACAGAGAGAGAGAGAGATGCCACAGAGAGAGAGAGACGCCACAGAAAGGACAGAGAGAGAGACGCCACAGAAAGGACAGAGAGAGAGAGAGACGCCACAGAAAGGACAGAGAGAGACGCCACAGAAAGGACAGAGAGAGATAGACGCCACAGAAAGGACAGAGAGAGAGACGCCACAGAAAGGACAGAGAGAAAGAGAGACGACACAGAAAGGACAGAGAGAAAGAGACGCCACAGAAAGGACAGAGAGAGAGAGACGCCACAGAAAGGACAGAGAGAGAGAGAGAGACGCCACAGAAAGGACAGAGAGAGACGCCACAGAAAAGACAGAGAGAGAGACGCCACAGAAAAGACAGAGAGAGACGCCACAGAAAGGACAGAGAGAGAGACGCCACAGAAAGGACAGAGAGAGAGACGCCACAGAAAGGACAGAGAGAGACAGGCTACAGATATGCGAGAGACAGGATATGTCTCACACACTGCCCTGATATATACCTCTGCACAGGACAATTCATGTAACTCTGTGTACATACTGGAGGTATATATATTGCCCTAGACAGGCTTATATATCAGTCTTATCTATGTTCAGATGTGCTTTTTAAAATGCATGATTTTCCCTTCTATGAACAAGAAAATTATATTATGCTATGGGCTGGTTTAAAAATCTTATGCGATGGGGCTGGTATATACATTTTTTCCAGGGCTGGTTTTTGTTCCCAGTCCGGCCCTGGTGATGGGGCATGTCCTGGGGTGCTGGGGTAAGTCCTGGATGTGCATTGTGGGTGACTGATCATGTCCTGGGTGTGCAAGATGACACTACATGGGGGCAATAACAAACAGAGAAATGGAGAAGGGAGGTGGGGACCCAGACTATTTGGTCTTTAAGAGGCTCCCCAATTTCTGAGGGTTTGTAGTGCTTTTATTTGTCTATCATCAAATAATGCATATTTTTCAGGCCTCAAAAAGAGCTGTGCTAAGGAAACTGTTTTAATATGCACGAGCAGAGCTTTCTCAATGATTACATGCTTTCTCGTAAACACTCAAACAACTTATATATACTACACTAGATGCAGTTCTAATCCTACCAAAATAAACCAAACCACCCATATGAAATAGGCCCAGCTAAAAGAAATCAACACAAATTATTGGTGCAATCAATTGAATCCCAATCACTGTCAAGGAATGTGTGCATTAATAATAAGCAAACGTCAATACCGCAATTTTAGAGCAGGATCTGAACACAGTAACACAGGAAATCATAAAACAAACAAACAAAAAAAAGGCAAGTCAGGAATCAGGGCAGGGTGGGAACCAGGAGAGTGGTAGCAGGAGAGGGAGGAAAACAAGGCCAACAGAGTTTCTCAGCAAAGGGAAACCTAGCATTGGTACACAAACTGTGCCTAAACTACAACTGGATGATAGGGACAGCAGCAAAGAGGACTAGCTACAGGAGGAAGAATGAGCTCGGACAGTAGGTTGTGGACGCAGTTGGTGCGAATAACAAGTCCAAGGAAGTGGTGAAGAAAAGTTAAGTATATTTGAAATACTTGTACACCATAGGCAACATGTTATATTGCACAACACACTGAACTCACACCTGTAGTTCATATGATACATATATTAGCTGTGTCAGGGATAGCTAGGAACGCACATTGCTGCAGATGTTAAAATGGCTGCTACAAATTGAGAAGCTGCAAGGGTGTGTGTAGAGAACTGTAACTGTGCATGTTAGCTGTAGAGGGCTGGTCTAGCAGCACATTTTAGCAATTACCATTTACAAATGAATGCTGCAAATAGCTATGTACAATGGGAGTTGCTGTACAAAGTATCAATAATAAAAACAATTTCTAATGAATCTAATTCAAAACGTTCTAAATAAATTTATAATTTGAATTTATGTATTTGTGTCTGTCTTGTTATTCAGGTAAATCCACAACTCACACAATTGGGGAACAATGTCATGATAAAAATGTACAAAACTAACCTAGAAGTATCCAAAAGATTTCACATCTATAATTATTGCCAAAGGCAACCAACAATTACATGTTTCTTTGACTATCATGATAAAAACTATTTCCATCTTTAAAGTAGGTTGGGTAAACATAACAATTGTAAAAATTATATAAAATACTAATTCAACACATGTACATAATTCATGAATATGTTAAAAGAGTAGTTATCAAGAAAAATGTATCATGAAAGGTTAAATTAGAACCATATATGATCATTATAGCCTGCATTCTCTTGTAATGGCTTTACTGTCCTGCTGAGGAATGACTTCTGTGAGTTTCTATTCTCAGCATGTCTTAAAGGCAGTTATCTTCAGATATGTGCATATTTCATCATCCAGACACTCTCTCTCTAATCATGCTGAGGGGTAATGCACAGTTGACTTGACTGATTGTGTGTAATCTTTCATTTTTCAGAATTTCACCCACTGGTAAATCAAGCATCTGACATACTAATGCTCTCTTTTCCTGTACTCTAACATGTCAAAGCGTGGATAATACGGTTAAATAATGCTTTAGTTTAATATTAAGTTATTTGTAATTCTGTCTTTAAGCTTGATGTGTCTTTGTAGACCCAACAAAGCTATTGATATTATTAATACCCTACTGTAATTGTTTCCTTACAGATATTTTAACTTTTATCCTCGCATTTGTCATGTTTTATTTATTATATACTAAATTTTGTTACATAAAAAATGACATTGCATCACTTGACTTCCTCATATGGAATATGAATTGACATATTGGAGAGCTTTGGGTAATGTTAGCTTTTCTTTTATCTCTATTTAATTTACATGATCTTTGCAGACGAGGAAGCAGCCCCTCAAGGTATATATCACTTCCTGTTCTCCTGTGCTATACAGAGTGTATGCTTCTATGAAATGGTTAGAGACTAATGGAAAACAAAATCAAGGGGGAAAAAACCCATTTCATACACATTCTTTAAATAACAAAACCTGATTGAGATTACCCCCTTAAGCCCTTAATAGTTCTGTTCAGTACCACAAAATATTACTGGGGTCATTCATGACGAGCTCTTAAAAATGACATGCCCCAGACGGAATGTGTTTGCCATTCCTTACTTTATGTTCTGTGGCCAGCTACAGATGGTACAGGCATGTTTTAAAAGCTATTTTCTCATATTATGATTATATTTATATAATATAAAACATATGTACACCATATTGGAAATAAGCAAAGATGATCTGTTAATTATTAATTGTTCCAGGATAAAAACTCTAACGTTTTGTCGGGTTACATCAAATAAATGTGGAATAGTAAGAAACCTGTCAAACTTTATCAGGAAAAACTAAATAAAAGACATAGCTACAATAAACTTAACACAGGAATGTCAGATCTTCAGGAACAGCTTTAAGAACATACAAGTTTTATTGTGCAATTATTTTTGGAATATTTTTATTAATAAAGTAAAAGTATTAGGCGCTATAGAACATATATAATGAATAATACAATGTGGAATTGTGCCCCACTACTATGAGGAAAAGTATCTCTATTTCCACTAAACATAACAAAAATTAAAATAGGAAGCGCAAATAATAGTGTAACTCAATTAGTGGATCAACTAAAACCTAAAACTAAATTAACATCAACAAGTGCAATCTGAAGTAAGTTAAAAGTTATTGAACAGTATACATAATTGTGATCAGAAAGTAAGCATAATTGTACCACAGTGAAAATGTGATATAAAAACCTGATACTTATGACAAATAGATTTCTTTGAATTTTGAATCAATGTTGCTTGTTAGTTGGTCTCAGTTGCAAAATGGACACCCCCAAAAAATAAAACAATGCAATAGTGTACACTGCTATAGTTGAATTACATACACAGACAAAACATCTATCAAGGTTACACTCAAAAGAGTGGAGCAGTATACCGCTCTTTTTATTCGCCCAATACAATATCCCCTGAATAATGCAGCAGGATCATGGCTCACACATTTCCCTGTGGTGGCAATGTAGTTTATAGGTTTATGAGCTAAATTTCAAATGAACGCAGGATCAACGAAAAAACAATATTGAGTACCTGGATTTCAGCAATTTCTGAAATTCTGCTAACATGTGGGGACTGAAAAGTGTGAGCGTAGTGCAGGGGAGCTCCAAAGAACATAAACCAGGCCTAACAGCAAAAGGGGTAGGCAAAAAGCATAGTCAAAAGGGATGCCAAATGGTCAGGACTGGCAGATAAAGTTCTTGAGTGCAAAAAGAGCAAAGCCAAAGTTGGGGTATGAGAAGGCAAAATAGTCAAAAAGATAGTCCAAAAGGTCAAAGCAGGTATTACAAAAATAGTAAAAAACACAGTTAGGATAAGCACAACGAGGTGCTAGCTTGGGAATAATCAAGCATGGAATGACAAGTGAGCAGGGTTTAGATAGGGAGTCAGTACCATAACCCCTCCCACCAGTAGCAAGTACCTCCCCTACTGAGATAGCAGGTGTGCTTGGAAGGCACGGCCTAATTCCCCCCTTCTGCCATGAACCTCCGTTTAGACAGCAATGCCTCAGGATGTAAGGACATGCCCCCTGCCAGTTGTAGAATGCACGAGGCGTGCGCTACTCAAGACCGTGGATGCGGCCTAGTCTGTGATCTCGCTGCTGCCTCGCAGGAATATGGAGATCCTGAGGTAAGTACCATAGGTGGGGTGCCCCGCTGAATGGCGGTAGAAGGGCCTGGATTCTGACATGACATTAGTAGTTTAATGTGTTGTTGTTTGTCATTTAACCCCTTCCCGACCTTATGACGAGTTAACTCGTCATAAGAGCCGCCGCATTAGCGACCTTATGACGAGTTAACTCGTCATGCAGTCTAGCCGGTGGTGCGCTCCGTGGGCACCGCCAGCTAGTCTGCAACGGGTCCAGGACTAAGCCTCGCACCCGAGGCAAAGCTCCTGGACCCGATCGGTCAGTTTCCGGGCATGTGATCGCGGTGATTGAGTCATCACCGCGATAACATGTAATTTAGATGGCAAAGTTAGTGTGTTCACACACTGACTTTGCCTCTAATTCACTCCCTGTGCTTCACATTCTTATAGTGAAGCACAGAGAGTGACCTGTAAGTAAAAAGAAATTAATTACATACACATAGGTAAAAAAAAATAAAAAATAAAAATTAACCCTTTCATTGCTGATCACAGTTTTTAACTGTGATCAGTTTCCTTTCACTTTATGGCCCTCATTTAGTTTTTATTTTACAGATTTTTTTATTTTTACAATTTATAAAGTTTTTTTTAATAAATAAAGGTAATTTTAATATATTTATTTAATAAAATTTAACCCCTGCATGCCTGTTGCATGATTTTTACTGATCTGACATCGCACTCTTTAGAGTTTTTTTCTGTCTTTTTTGTTATGGGGGGTTTGGGAATCAATATTTTTCTTTTTTATTAGTTAGTTAATTAGGGGGGATAAGTGGGTTAGTGTTGCACTAGTTATGTAGCTTATTATTGGGAAAATAATGGGGAAAAACTTTTTTTTCCTCAAAAATTTCCTCTTTTATATGTATTTTTTAATACTAAAATGTAAATCATTTTTATGTATAGGGTATCAAAAGAAAGCTCTAACTGTCCTCTAAAAAACAACATATAATTTGTATGGGTGCGTTAAATCAGAGAGAGGAAATTTATGTTTCAAAAACCGTGTATTAAAAATTGAAAAACGCTCTGGTCCTTGGCCCAGGAAAATCCCTGGTCCTTAAAGGGTTAAGAGTCTAGTCAATAAAAACATCTGATTATTGAGTAGAGCCTTTAGTCTTCTCTATCCTCAAAATGACTTTCAAAGAATTGCAAAATTAGTTCACATTTTTTAGATCAAAGACCCCGTTTAAGTCTTTGTCTGATTATAGGCTGGTCACTATGAGTTCTCTATCCATCAGTTGTTTTATTTTCTTTAACATATGTGTTGGCACTTTGTGCTCATGCTCTGCAATTGATTAATTAACTTGTGCTGCTTTTAAAATTAATATATGTAACAGCTTGATAATTTCTTTCAAGGCCTGTCACCAAAATATTGTTTTACTGTGCATATAGGGGATTCAAAATTATAAATGCATTGTGTTAGTAGTAGAATTATATGCAAATTTATAAATTAAGAGAAATTTAAAAAAAAAAACTTGTTTCTGTGGTAGAGCAGGGCTTCCCAAAGTTTCATGGGTCAAGACCCACTTTTGAACGTGGTAATTTTTCGCAACCCACTGGCTTGTAATGCATATTTTAAAAGGAATCTGCTTCATATGCATAAACTTGGCAAATCATGGCAATCCGCTTTAGATGCATAAACTTGGCATATCATGTTAATCAACTTTAGATGCATAAACATGGCATATCTTAGTAATCAGGTTTAAATACATAAACGTGGCATATCATGTTAATCAGCTTTAGATGCATGAACTTGGCATATCATGGCAATCTCCTTTAGTGCATGAACATGGCATTTCATGTTAATCAGCTTTAGATGCATGAACTTGACATATCATGTTAATCAGCTTAAGATGCATGAACTTGGCATATCATGTTAATCAGCTTTAGATGCATAAACTTGGCATATCATGTTAATCAGCTTTAGATGCATAAACTTGGCATATCATGTTAATCAGCTTTAGATGCATGAACTTGGCATATCATGTTAATCAGCTTTAGATGCATGAACTTGGCATATCATGTTAATCAGCTTCAGTGTATGAACTTGGCATATCAGCTTTAGATGCATCGCCTCTCCCCTGTATATTCCTCTCTTGTGTCTCTCTTTCCCGGACCCGCCTGTCTCATCTCCCTTCCTATATCTGTCTGTCACGCATGGATGGACATGTGGAAAAAAAAAGAGCAAGAATATAGCATGAATCTGTTCAACACAATGTACACATACCTTTACTGATATAACGTACAAAAATATTTTGCAATAAGCACAACAAATAACAGCTGAATTACCTTTAGGATGAAACTGAAGCCTCATAACATATTAGTATTCTTGGCTACGTATGCTAATGCTTATAGACATGATTTACAAAACAGGGAAATGTTGAACATATTTTAATTAAATGCATGTTTCTGACTGATTACTTTTGGTCTATGTTTACACCTATTATGCTATGTAGGAACAGCAGCACACTCAAGGATATTCAAATCAAAAGACACTTGAACCTGGAAAAGGCAGTAATATTTGGTGTCTCTGGCACCTATACTGAACGATTTAATGTTTTTGTCTTCTCTGTGTATCAGTGTAACTTTCTGCAGCCAGCTATTCATTTTGCTGACTGTCTTTCTGATATTGCGATTTCTTCAAGTACCCTACAAATGTAACACCCTCTTTGTACTTATCAACAATGGACAAAGGGAAACAGCAGTTTTCTAGTGATAGTGAGAAAAGCCTATGATCTGTGGCACTTGCAAAGGACAACAACAGGGTTAAAAATATAGTGCCCCCTTCTTTCAAGTAAACTTGACGTTTATCTTTAGAAATACACATAGGTCTTTTCGCCTAAGAGCTGAGCAGAGCTGGTCAGGAAGTTGGCACGCCTCGAAAGTGTACTATATATTTTTTAATCTTTATGTACATATAAACAATTCCTATTCTTGTCTAGCACTTTGCACACTATTCTATAATTGTTGGTGTTCCCCTCTTTAAAAACCTATCTATTTATTTCTACATAAAATGTATTAAAATGATATCCTACACCTTTGCTTGGGCCATTACAGAAATATCAATATAGATACAGAACCTTGTTAAAAGCAATGATAAATAGCCAACATGAAACCACATAGTGCACATTTATGAAATAGGGAGTACACATTGAGGGTGCTATTCACTGAAAGTTGAGTTGAAGGTTAGTTGACGTGAGATGAACATTTGGTTAAACATTGGGTATACATTGTGCAGGGTCAAACATGGTGAATTTCGCCCATAATATACCGCAACTCACCTTTCCGTGAATAGTCCCTCTAAAATAGAAGAAAAAGTGAAATTTTAGTTGTTCCTATTGTGAGGACGAACTGGCGTGTAGTTTTGATAGCACATGCCAGTTTGTCCTCTGACAAGCTACCATGCTCCCCAGTGGTTTATCTTGTTTTTCTGCTGCCCTAGGCAGACAAAATTCTGGTACCCCCCTACCCATGCTGCACAAGCACAACATGCCCCATAACCCACATCACCCCATTACATGACCCCATCACATGCTTCCATCACCCTCATTACATGCCTCCATCACCCCAATTACACGGCTCTATCACCCTCATTGCATGCCCCCATCAGCCGCATTATATGCCTCTATCACCCCACTGTCATTATAATTCAAACTAAAATGAAACTTATCAGGAAGTGATATTTTAATGCAAGAGCACCTTTCTATATGCAAAATTATATAGTGAGTATTGTCAGGCCATGATTAAAATGTGTACCCTAAATAATTGAGCATTTAAACTTAATGTACAATATTTGAGTCATGTTATAGGTCAGTGGTCACATATTATTTTTTGGGGGAATTGCACAGCCTATTATCATAATAATGCTTTACCATTTCTTTCTTTTCACCTCAGGTGTGAGCTCTTAGAAATGTTTTTTGTATTTTTATATGCCCACTAAAGCACTGTTATATACATAATAAAATATTTTTTTCAAAGAGCTCACGCATAAGGTAAAAAGAAAGTAATGGTAAAACATTATTATGATAATACCCTGTGCAATTCCCTAAAACATAATGTGACCAGTGACCTAAAACAAAATCCAGATAGATATAGGCAGTGTCAGAGGAGTTAACCCCTGGATTTCTTGACATATATAGGCAGTGTCAGATGAGTTAACCCCTGGATGGCTAGACAGATATAGGCAGTATCAGGGAAGTTAACCCCTCGAGTGGCTAGTCAGACATAGGCAGTATCAGATGAGTTAACCCCTTCATCCACACACTCACTCACACACATACACAGACAGTCAGTCACTCACACATACACAAGCACACACACACACTGACATACACACACACACTGACATACACACACACACTCACACTGACATACACACACACACACTTACACTGACATGCAAACACACTCTTACACTGACATGCACACACACTCTCACTCTGACACACACACACACACACACACACACACTGAAATACACACAAACTCACACACTGACATACACACACACACTGTCACTTTTTAACTTACCTGCTGCAGGCATCTCTTTGCTTTGAGCTCCTCGTGTGAAGAAGAGACTGAGCCAATCACGGGAGGCTTCTGAACTTTCATCCAATCAGGAGATCTATCAAGCTCCCCAAGGAAAAAAAAAGAAAAAGACGGCTGCATGTGCAAAGTGCCACCTCTGCCAGGATGCTGCCTGGGGCAGCTGCCCCAGTCTGCCCCGTTAAAGGGCCGGCCCTGATTGAATGCCAAATAACAGAAACACTAATAGCCATACTCTGACTCTGAAACCAGTTGTTTTCTGACTATTCTATTACTTATTTTTCCTAGTATTGTCTTTGGACTTTGAAGTGTAACTGTGAGATGGCTGCAGAATGAGTTTTTGAGTTATACCTGGTGTGGACCAATTAGGCATTTTACTCATAGTATACAGGGTATTCAGTACTGATCATTATCAAACGTTTTACCTTAGTAGATAGAAGTTTACATGTTATAAACCCACATAGCATTCTTTAGACGTGTTTTTCATATGTAGCCTGACTTCTGCTCCCTGTTTTTAATTTGATCATTGAGCCTCTTTTTTGCTCAGTCTTATGTTTGTCTTAAAAGTACATTTTAATTTCCTTTTTTATTTTGAGTAGAAAAAAGGAGAGGACTGCATTATAAAACCTAAACAAATTAGTGAAAGAAACATACAAAATAAAACAGATATTCCATACCAAATCAAAAGGAAATTCCAGTGGGGTGCCTTGTCATCATCAGTGCATTTTATAGAATAACTCCAGAAAGAGCAGAAAAAAAGAGTGGCATGTTTCTCAAGGCAAGTTATACAACATATGGTTAAATAGACATCAAAATAATTGACACATTTCACACTATAAGGACACAAAAGGACATATTTCACACTATATCATTTTGATGAGGGATAACTGAAACATACTCAAATGGATAACTGAAACATACTTACATATATATGTACATATATGGTGGAACTGCCCAATAATTAATGGATTCTGGAAGGATATATCACAAAAAATGATAGTGCGGTTAGGCAAATAATGGAATCTCACACCAGAAAGGGCATTGCTACACCTAAATCTTCCCCAAAAAAATCAGGGAAAGAACTACAATTTGTTGTTCATCTAATGACGACAATTAAATTAGAAATAACAAAAAATTGGAGATCAGCGGAGCCAATTATATGGCAAAAAGTAAAAGCAAATCTGATCCAACAATGCCTTATGGAGAGGGGAATCGTGACACAATTCAATTGGAATCATAGTAGATGATTGGGATGACTGGGTAAACACACTTATGGAAGGAGGATGGGATTAGATAGGGATTGTAATAAAAGATAGGAGAGAAGGAAGAAAAAAGGATAGTGCGGTTTGTGCGCCCCCTCCCCCCGCGGCCCCCCGAGGGGGGGGGGGTCATGTTGGGGAGGGAGCTGTCCCCTGCCGCGCCACGCCGTACGAGATCCAGGTGAGCTTGTCTGCCCTTACTGTGAGAATTTATGTATTATGTGTATTTATGGACTTCTATTTATAATGATGGGGGGGGGGGGGGGGGGGGGGGAGGGGAAGGGAAGAAAGGAAGAAGTCTCACAGGTTGTCTTGTTTTGTTCGTTAGGTTCGTCTGGTTTGTCATAAGTAGTTACGTTCTTTCGGGGAGAGGGACACCTGGGTCCGAACCCTAGTTACTCATGTGACACTCCCTGTGTATAAATATAGTAATTTATATTTAAATGTATATGTAACAAGTAAAAAACCACATAAAAAAGCATGATATAAAAGACACAATGATGTTTACTCCACAAAAACACAGTTATTGTATAATAGATAAGAACTGAGTGTCAAGGGAAAAAAAATATATATATATATGAGAATGTAATATTCTTGATTTTCTATTTTATTTAAATAAATGAACAAGTTCTCACATCTTCGCCCCTGGTATGGACTGAATAAATCACATACAACTTTTGCATGTAATGTGCACTGGTATATCCTGCCATTACTGGATCATAGTCTGCATTGCATTTTGCTTTCATATAAATAATGTTTCATGTATTCATCAAGAAATACTTGAAGGGTAATAGAAGACAATTTTGGAATGAGATCTATATGAACACTAAACTGTGCAGTAATTACCACACAAATAGTGATTCAATGTTCAGTTGTAAGCATTAACGGGCAAAAATGTATACGTTTTTGCCTGTTAACTCACTGCTTCAAAAAACGCAACCTAGATGTGCTTAACACAGACAGTATTTGTACATTAACCCTTTCAGTGCTCTAGAGGACACACACTTCCTGCAGCACTGAAAGTATTAACTTTATATTTAAAGGGACACTAAATGTTTTTTTTTCTATTGTGCTTCTAAGAAAGAAGCACAAGTTAAATTTTAGTTGTCCCTAGTGTGAAGATGAACTGGCGTGTACTTTTGATAGTACATGCCAGTTTATCCTCTGACCAACAGCTGCCATGCTTCCATAGGAAGCAGGCAGCCATCTGGCCCGGGACCGGCTCTCTCTGCTAGCGCAAAGAGAGCCCCTCGTTTTTGCATGGGATCAGCAGGGGGGAACTTAATTCGACAGTCAGAGCAGGGCGAGCCCCTGCCCTGATTGGCTGTGCGCGTGCTGACGTTTGTCAGCACGTGACAACCGGGAACTACTGTGTCTCTCATTAAAATACACGTCGGGTTTACTTTCAAAGTGCGGGACATGTTATGTTTAACTGTTGCTTTCTTGAAAGGTTAAACAAGTTGGAATATCCCTTTAAAAAAAATGCTGAGGGAGTCAAGAGGAATTATACTATGCACCTCACCTCTCCCTTCACATTGCGGCGCCCCAGGAAGCGCCCCAAAAATACTGTTGTTGGGGGCATGCAAAATACATGGAGCCTTGGGCTGCTATTAACAAATGGAGCCAGGGACATTTCTATCTTTTTTTTTTTATAAGGAGAATATCGAAACCACCTAGTTGTGATATAATGAAATAAAGGCTTATGGTAATCTTTACTGTACTGTGCAGTTTGACTAACATATAATAGATATACTGTGCTAAAAAAAACTGGATACAAATGTAATTCTGACCATTATTTACACTGTGCAGACTGAATAGTCACCACATATGCTACCCTGTGGAAAAAGGAAATATAACAATCACCCATGTTCCATGGTGGGCATGAATAATGGCTGAAATCAGCAGAACTTAAGATGGACCACCACATATTGGGCCCTGCCCATTTGTTCCTATTGTAATCAAACTCTTTTGGTACCCTGTTCAGGTAGACAAACCTTAACATTTGGAGAGACTGACCATTACATGCAGTACTTTGTACTGACAGACTGATCATCAAGTATGGTAAAAAAAAACAACCAAATATAGTGATTCGACAGACATAAAAAAAAAAATCAGATTATTACATTCATATTCCTATGTGCAGCGTCTAGGGTTGCCACCAAGCCATTATTTTACGGCTAGTGTAATTAACTATGGAGGCAGCAGTAAAGGTGCCAACCATCGCAGACTGTAAACTAAATATAACTATTTGTAATACGGATTGCAAAGCAATTTTTGGTCAAGAGTACAGAAGGTTATTTAGTACAAAAATAAAAGTAATAACTTTTGAAATATTGTCTCTGGCATATATTATACCATTCATATTTATAAACATTTGAAGGGGCCATATGTTTAACAAGGACTTCTGGAATGTGTCATTAAACAACTTGTTGACAACCTGACTATAGCTCTGATAGACTGCAATGGCCTCCTTCCAGACGTTGTTAGTAGTATGTTGTACTGGCTGTAAAAAAATCTATAAAGGAAATGGATAGTGGAATGATAATAACTGTGATTTAGCACAAGTGATATTCTCTCAAACAGGAAGGTCATTTACAGAATTTACTTGCTAATGCTAAATTCTAAACAAATATTTATTTTACTAGCCCTTTTGCCACTAGTCAGGGTGGAGGAATTTCCAAAATATATCTGTCTCTTTTTACTGTATCCGGTAAATAACTTCCAATTATGCTTTTTTTTTGGCACATGCTAGATACATGTACTTATGTCTTTCTTAAAAATACTTTAATGGACGTTAAAGTAAGATTCCACGAACATGAGTTAAAGTGTTATTTTTATTTTCATTTCCATTTAATTGCCAAATATATTTGCTATAATCTAAGCAGTCGAATTAGAATGAAAGTCTTTGGGGCTATTGGCCCAAAGTGTCTACAGGTTTTGTGGATTAACCAAAATATTAATTTGTTTCATTACATTGAATGTGTCAGCAGATAAGAACCATTTGGCCCATATAGTCTGCCCAAATGTTTGCCTAATTTAAAATAACTAAATAAATACTATTTAGGAAAAAATCGGACTACTTTCATTAGTTCCTGACCTTGTCTTAAATCTAGGATTTTCTCTATTTGTATGCCTAACATGCATGCTTAAACTGTATTAACATCTGCCACTCCTGCTGGAAGGCTATTCCATGCATCCACTAACCTCTCAGTAAAGTAATAGATCTGGATCTATATTTTTAAAAAATTATTATTTATTTGATTTTGGTATAAAAAGGATAAATACAACAAACAGCAACATACTATAAGTTCGGTACCGTTGGGTACCACAAACAAACTGACATACATAAGGTACAGTAAACATGATCATGACAGGAGTACTAATTGTATTTCAACAAAATATCCAGTTAAATGTCATAATAGATTTTTTCTATCTAGATATTAATATTGAATCTTTGCCCCTCTAATGTAATACTATGCCCTCTTTTTTTTTTTTACAAAATTATATAAAGTGCTCCGCACCCATCAGATAAATAAAAAAAAAATACACAGAAACAAATGAGGAGCCCGAAATATATAAAGAGGAAAAGGATCTCATTGGACAACCATAAAAGATGTCCTTACTGTGTGTCTGATTGACCTCCGAGGCCATAAATCAAATGTTCTGGTTTCATACACTCCCTATCCCCTGGTTGCTGCCGGTGAGGTGTATAGAGTGCATGTTTCTATACAGGGTTACATCATAGCTCTTACGTAACTTAATTTTCACTGACTTGTGTGACTATAAAAGCTTTTTTTTTTTTTTTTATAACAAATACGGGGGGGGCTTCATTGGTGTTTATAGGCAAAATAACCCTTCAACGCAAGCAAAAATAATAATAATTCAGAGCATAATTAACAGACATGGGACATTGTCGTTTTAAATTATGGGTGGGTTAGACCAACTGCTGTGCATGCAAGGAGGGGGGGGGGGAGTGTGTATTCTTAATTTTCTAATCTGCATGATCCTCTTGTGCGATTGGACAAGTGTAACCCTTTGTGCAATCGGCTCTGAGACTCTGCTGATCTGCATGGACATCACAAAAAATCCCAAAAACTAAATATTGGCCAAAAATGTATATTGACCAAATTTTATTTTTAAATACACTACTGTTATTTTAAAAAAAAGTACTTTTTCCTCGTAGTTGATCAGTTTGGTCCAAAATCAAGTTATAGGTTATAATGTAAAACATGATTTTAAAGGAACTGTGATTACTGAAATGGTAAGGAAATCCTTTTTTTGTTTGTAACCATGATACAAACATTGGGATGTGAACCAGCATTTAAAGATCTGCTCCAGAAACGGTGTGTAGTATGAGACAGTATCTGCCAATAAGGGTGTAAAAAAACAAAACACTTTCCGATCCACCTGTGGTCAAGCAGCATTAAATGCCAACAATCAATTCTACAAACGTGACAAACCAAAACCCTAAATTACAAAATGACAATCCTTAAAAGTGCCCCAAGAAGAAGTAAAAAGGTTCTCTACACAATTTCACAAGATCTTACAAATTAATCTAGTCTGGCTCTGGAGAAAGAGCAAACAACGATAAATAAAAAAAAATATATTTTTCAAAAGCAAATGTTCACTTTCTCTGATCTATATACACAATGCACACATACCATTTGGAGTACCAGAGAGGTGTGCACACACCTAGACTATGCCCTCTTGTTGTGGTAGATTTCTTCTTTTAAATATACTCTCCTCCCATTCCCTTTGTTGATTCCCTTTATGTATTTAATTAGCTCCTGTGAAATATTTTTGGCCTATACATGTCTGGCATTTAAATGATAATTTTAACCTTGAGTCTTAACAGAACTTTGCCATCCAGTAATGTAATGAGAAAGACACAGAAAGAAAGTAATTTGCACTTTGTACAGTAGTATTTTATATGAGTATGTCATTAGTATATTTCTTCAAATCTGTTCTGCAATGGCTTTCCATTACTTTGCAAATAAAATTGAAGGTCCTCACTTTGACTTACAATGCACTTCATTGCTGCTCTTCCTCTTACATCTCTAATTTTGTTAGAGATACTCAGCTGACCTCTACACTCCTCCCAGTGGCGTCCCGAGGGCGGTGCCCCCCGGGACGCACCGCACCGGGTGACACCTCCAGCGGGGGTGACACCCGTGCAGCCGGCATCCCCCCGCAGCGAAGTTAAGTTAAGCTTGATCCGCTGGATTTGGCCGCCATAAAAAAAAGTAAAAATAAAAAAAAAAACGCGACCAGATGTGACATGGAGCAGCAGCCAGGCGGTAAGTACTGGGGAAGGGGGGAGGAGGGAGGAATGGGCAAATTGGCTGGGGCATCTGAATGGCACAATATTACTGGGCTCTGAGTGGCACAATATTACTGGTATCTGAGTGGCATAACATTAATGGGCTCTGAGTGGCACAATATTTCTGGGCTCTGAATGGCGCAATATTACTGGGCTCTGACTGGCACAATATTACGGGTATCTGAATGGCATGATATTACTGGGCTCTGAATGGCATGATATTACTGGGCTCTGAATGGCATAATATTACTGGGCTCTGAATGGCACAATATTACTGGTATTTGAATGGCACAATATTACTGGGCTCTGAGTGGCACAATATTACTGGTATCTGAATGGCATAACATTACTGGGCTCTGAGTGGCACAATATTACTGGTATCTGAATGGCATAATATTACTGGGCTCTGCATGGCATAATATTACTGGGCTCTGAATGGCACAATATTACTGGTATTTGAATGGCACAATATTACTGGTATCTGAATGGCACAATATTACTGGCATATGAATGGCACAAGAATACTGGCATCTTAATGGCACAATAATACATATACATATCTATACACAGAGGCATCGCTAGGGGTGGGCTACTGGGGCTATAGCCCCGAGTCCCCCCTTCGTATAGATATGGCATATTTATTGGGCCCCATGCGTGGCATAATTAAGGGACTCTTTTGTGTGCCATAATTATGGGGCACCTGTGTGGCATAATTATGGGGCTCTGGTGTGGCATAATTTATGGGGCTCCTGTGTGTGTGCCATAATTAATTGGGCAGAGGTGAGGCATAAATAGTGGGGCTCTTGTGTGGCATAATTTATTGGGCTCTGGTGTGGCATAATTATGGGGCACCTGTGTGTGTGAGGCATAAATAATTGGGCAGAGGTGAGGCATAAATAGTGGGGCTCTGGTGTGGCATAATTTATGGGGCTCCTGTGTGTGGCATAGATATGGGGCTCCTGTGTGTGGCATAGTTAATAGGCCAACTAACTGGCATTACTAAGGAATCTGTTTGGCATTGGGATTGGAGGAAATCCAGGGGGGTGACACCATGAGTTTCTGCACCGGGTTGGGATGGTTCATCGTGGCTGCTTGAACACAGCAGCTTCACCGTGACCTCTCGTTCGATGGCCATATCATCGCGCGAGAGGTCATCGCTGGACCTTTCTTTGTGGGACAGTTCATAACGGGATAGCACTAGGTGAGTATTATAAGGGGTTGGGTTCAGCATTCAAACTGCTGTGCTGTACTGTCAGCGGGGAAGCAGCCACGCTGAACTGTTGTAGACGCTATCCTATGTGCACAATGACTAGCTTGTGATTGATTTGCAGACAAGTACAATATATCATTTTGGTTGAACACTTCGGGCAAATCTTATTTACCGTATAAACATTCTTATTTGTCTGCTTTTTATAAAATGGACACCCAGTAAGTCAGATTACACTGAGCTTCAGAGATTTTCTTTCTTTTCTGTAAGGCAGTAACAACCTTGGCAGCTGTTGCTAATGTTGAGTCACAAAGAGTGCTGGCTGGTCTCTGCTGGATTACCATTTAAAGAAAGCAGTCGAGTAGGGTAGTATTTAAAGTACATAGAATATAATCTTGGGGTATGTTTAATACAAAGATTGCATCCAGTGTAGGCATTTTAAATAGAAATAGAAAAATCAATCAATACTTTAAAGTACCTTATACCTGCTCTGTATTGCGCCATCTGGGGCGTACTTGTTGTCTAGCATCTTGGGCTCAAGATCTACCAATCTGACCCAAGATTTCCGACTCTTGATACTATCTGCATCACCCCCTGCACCCCTAATCAAAGTCCTCATGTCTATCACTCCCCTCATGTTCCTCAGTGTATATCTCTTACCAATTTCCCCTTGTTTGTTCCCCTCCATGCTCCCTATTGTCTATCTCTCTTCTCCTTCCTTCCTACCTTTTTGACAAATGCAATTTGCAGGGGAATAACTGAAAGAGGGAAGGCCGGCCCTGGGTACCACCATTTAGTGGGTGTTCGGCAGCTGCAGCTCTATGTGTTTGACAATGCCAGACCTCAGGCATCGCTTTCCCATGCTCCACACGCTAAGTGCTGACTGAGAGTATCATGTTCTGAAGCTCTGAATCATTATATTCCCTCCTTCAGTTATACCCCTCCAAGAAGCACATAGTCCATAGTCAGGAGACAGATAGTTTGTGATCAGAAGATAGCTGCAGCATCATTGCGTTAAGTTTCATGTGTTTGATAGCTAGGGAGTCCAACCCAATTTACCTGCCTATCGGGGGTTGTAAATGACCACAAGATATATCTATATTTCTATGGGTATATTAATACTTTTTTGGCTCCATTTTTATTTAGTTTTATATTTTGTAGATTAGAGGATATATATATTGAATTTAATAAGTGTCCAGTATGTAAATAATTTTATCTTGTGTGCCGTTTTCACTGCCTGAAAACATCAGCAGTTTTTCTTTATAATTCAATGTATTGATGCATTTTTTTGTTGACAAGTTTTTTTTGCTTAATACCGTTTCCATTTTTCTAGCTATAAAATGGGATGTTCTCTGTATCCATTCCATCACTTTGCATACCTCCCAGTTTCTTCCTCTGGCACATGCACACACCTCTGTCACTCAAACTAAGAAAGTGATACTGCTTTAAAGGGACTGTATGACCTGAATATTGTTTTTACTGTGCATGTAGAGCATAAGATTTTTTTGAAAAGTATAAATACATTGTATTAGCAAAACTGCAAGCAAATGCCTAAATTAGTATAAACATACAGTTTTAAATGAGTCTGTGGAGTCTCTTGCTTATGACATCACCTGTGGCATGGTATGCAAAATAACTGCTTTTCAGTGGAAAATGTGTAACTTGCATACTATGCCACAGATGATGTCATAAGCAGGAAACTCCACAGGCACATTTTAAACAATGTTCAGGTGATACAGTCCCTTTAAGTGGGTCTAGGACTCTTCTTCGCCGCATCTTCATCGCTGTCAATTCAGCGCGGCAGTTAGAACGCTGAACTATCAGCAACAGAGGCGTTGCTAGGTTTCCAAAAGATCTGGGGCTATAGCCCATAAGACTTTTTTCGTTTTTTATATTTAACCATACGGCACTTACCAATATATGCTCACCGTTCTGAGCTTCATGCCAGTTTTGTAATTTAGGAGCCTTCACAGGGCCGGTCCTTCAATGGGGCAGCTGCCGCATGCAGCACCCTGGCAGGGGCGGCACTTTGTTGCTCTATGCAGCAGTCTTTTTTTTTTCTTGTGTCCAGGGGAGCTTGATTGAAGGAGGTCTCAGCCAATCAGGTGAGACTTATCAACTCTCCTGAACGGCTGAGAGTTCCGAAGCCTCCCATGATTGGCTAAGACCTCCTTCACACTGAGCTCAAAGCAAAGAGATGCCTGCATAAGGTAAGTTAAAAACCTGACAGTGTGTGAATGAGTGTGTGTATGTCAGTGTGAGTATGTGCATGTCAGTGTGAGTGTGTGCATGTCAGTGTGAGTGTGTGCATGTCAGTGAGAGTGAGAGTGTGTGCATGTCACTGTGAGTGTGTGCATGTCAGTGAGAGTGTGTGCATGTCAGTGTCAGTGAGTGTGTGCATGTCAGTGTGAGCGAGAGTGTGTGCATGTCAGTGTGAGCGAGAGTGTGTGCATGTCAGTGTGAGTGAGAGTGTGTGCATGTCGGTGTGAGCGAGAGTGTGTGCATGTCAGTGTGAGCGAGAGTGTGTGCATGTCGGTGTGAGCGAGAGTGTGTGTCAGTGTGAGCGAGAGTGTGTGTCAGTGTGAGCGAGAGTGTGTGTGTGTGTGTCAGTGTGAGCGAGAGTGTATGTATGTCAGTGTGAGCAAGAGTGTGTGTATGTCAGTGTGAGAAAGAGTGTGTGTATGACAGTGTGAGCAAGAGTGTGTGTATGTCAGTGTGAGCGAGAGTGTGTGTATGTCAGTGTGAACGAGAGTGTGTGCATGTCAGAGTGAGCGAGAGTGTGTGTATGTCAGTGTGAGCGACAGTGTGTGTATGTCAGTGTGAGCGACAGTGTGTGTATGTCAGTGTGAGTGTGTTGTGTGTGTATGTATGTAACTGGCTGTGTGTGTGTATATGTATGTAACTGGCTGTGTATGTGTTGTGTGTATCTTTGTAACTGTCTGTGTGTGTATGTAACTGGCTGTGTATGTGTTGTGTGTGTATGTATGTAACTGTCTGTGTGTGGTGTGTGTGTATGTAACTGGCTGTGTATGTGTTGTGTGTGTATGTATGTAACTGGCTGTGTATGTGTTGTGTGTGTATGCATGTAACTGGCTGTGTATGTGTTGTATGTGAATATGTATGTAACTGGCTGTGCATGTGACGTGTGGGACACATTAAGGAATAATTTTTTTATTTAAAAAAAAACAAAAAACTTGCTGACTGGTGTGTGTGTGTAACTGGCTGTGTATGTGACTGACTGGATGTCTGTGAGGTGTGTGCATGTGATTGTCTCTGTGTATGTATGCTTTTCTGATGTGCCATTGTCTGGCTCCTAAATTTTTTTGCTGGCTCCTAAAACTAAATAAAATTTGTCAAGCCCTGATATAAACATAAATCCTTCCTATGCTGTTTGGCAGTCCTGTAATAAAACATGTCACACACACACACATAACACACATGTGTGACGTTATTTATTACAGGACTGCTAAACAGGATAGGAATGATTTATGATTGTATATATATATATATATATATATATATATATATATATAGTGTAAATCATTATGCATATATAGCATAAATCACTTATTTACATCCACCTTTGTGTATTTAAGCTATATATTGTTGGTTTGAGGTTCCTTATTACAGGACTGCCAAACAGCATAGGAAGGATTTATGTTATATATATATATATATATATATATATATATATATATATATATATATATACCGTTTTTGCTCGATTATAAGACAAGGTTTTTTTCAGAAAAAAAAAATCTGAAAACTACCCCTCGTCTTATAATCGAGGTCTTCTTATAATCTGACCTCAAATTGAGGTCAGATTATAAGACATGGATCCAGGTCCCCAGAAGATGCAGGGGACCTGGATCCCCCTCTCTAGCAGCAGGGGATTACTGCGCAACGAGCGCAGACTCCCCTGCTTCCGCCCGGCACGACCGCCGGGGCTTCTGTGAAGAAGCCGGGTACTTCCGCTTTCGTCACAGAAGTCCCGGCGAGCGTGCCGGGCGGCAGCAGGGGAGTCATAATAGAGTGCCGTGTTGGGCAGCATGGAGGATGTCTGCAAGTATCGTGCAGACATCCCCCGGCTGCCCCCACTAGCCACCAGGGATCAAGGTAAGTGGAAGGGAGGGAGGGGGGCAGAGAGACAGGGGGAGGGAGGGAGGGAGGGGGGCAGAGAGACAGGGGGAGGGGGACAGAGAGACAAGGGGAGGGAGGGGGGCAGAGACAGAGTCAAGGGGAGGGAGGGGGTTAAGAGACAAGGGGAGGGAAGGGGTTAAGAGACAAGGGGAGGGAAGGGGAGTGAGGGGGTTAAGAGACAGAGACAAGGGGAGGGAAGGGGTTAAGAGACAGAGACAAGGGGAGTGAGGGGGTTAAGAGACAGAGACAAGGGGAGGGAAGGGGTTAAGAGACAGAGACAAGGGGAGTGAGGGGGTTAAGAGACAGAGACAAGGGGAGGGAAGGGGTTAAGAGACAGAGACAAGGGGAGTGAGGGGGTTAAGAGACAGACAAGGGGAGGGGGAGAGAGAGAAAAATGGGGGCAAGGGAAAGAGAAAGGCAGCATTGGCACATAAAAAGAAATAAAAACTAGAAATACATTTTTTGATATCATAATTTTTTTATTAAAAAAGCAATTTACATATGAATATATACAAGTTGAAATTTTTTCCTATAGGGTAGTCTTATATTCAGGCTTTTAGTTTTTTTCCTAATGGAATATCCAAAGTTTGGGGGGTCGTCTTATAATCAGGGTCGTCTTATAATCGAGCAAATACGGTATATATATATATATATATATATATATATATATATACACACACACATATGTAACATGAATCCTTCCTATGCTGTTTGGCAGTCCTGTAATAAGGGACCTCAAACCAACAATATATAGCTTAAATACACAAAGGTGGATGTAAATAAGTGACCCCAACCTTCTCTCCACCATACCCAGAGCTTACCTGAATGGGAATAGACCTGCTCTGCATCTCCCACAAGGTGACAGCCTGCAAGGATTCCTTCAGAGCTGCTTCATTGTCCCATGTGGAGCTTCCTTCACATCCCTGTGATGATGCTGTGTAAAAGCCCTGCACTGATAGGATGCTCAGTGATGTGTCAGCCAATCAGTGCAGGGCTTTCACACACAGTAATGATGCTGTGTAAAAGCCCTGCACTGATTGGCTGACACATCACTCAGCCTCCTATCAGTGTAGGGCTTTCACACACTGTCTGTGTGATGTCAGGGGGCGGAGCTACACGGAGCTGCAGAGACTCGGGGCTTTGCTCATTACATTCGGGGCTTCAGCCCCCTTAGCCCACCCCTAGCGACGCCTCTGATCAGCAATGAAGTATAAAGCGGCCGTTTCACCGCGGCTGCAGCTATGTAGGAGCTGACAGTTCAGCGCTGAACTGTCAGCTCTTACAAATCTAAAAGTAAAACGAAAATAACCCCCCCCTAATAAATGATCCCCCCCCAATAGTAACACTAAACACTAAACCCCAATACTAACACTAAAATTAACCCCAATACTAAAATTAACCCCCTAAACCCTAATACTAACCCCCGACCCCTAATACTAAAATTAACCCCCTAAACCCTAATACTAACCCTAATACTAACCCCCAACCCCTAATACTAAAATTAACCCCCTAAACCCTAATACTAAGCCTAATACTAACCCTAATACTAACCCCCGACCCCTAATACTAAAATTAACCCCTTAAACCCTAATACTAACCCCCGAACTCTAATACTAAAATTAACCCCCTAAACCATAATACTAACCCTAATACTAACCCCCGACCCCTACTAGTAAAATTAACCCCTAACACTTAACACTAAACCCCAATACTAAAATTAACCCCCTAAACCCTAATTCTAACCCCCTAAACCCTAATTCTAACCAAACTAAAATCGGTAAAATACTTACCTTTAGCGATGACATGTCCAGCGATGAAATCTCCAGCGACGATCTGTCTTGTGCTGTAGAGTCGGCGGTGAAGCGGCTGCGCGGAAGCAGCCGCGATGAAGAGTCCCATCCCCCTTTAAGTGACATGCAGGGGAGCACTGAGACACGGTTTTAAGTGACATGCAAGTGAGCATGACTTTAACTCTGTGCGTTGTGATGTAATACAAGACGGAGGTTTTTGGGGAGATAGGCAGGAATATTTCTATAGCAACACCAACAAGAGCTGAGTGCTCCTTTAATGTACAATAGTATAATGCATGTCCTTTATTAGTTCTCCTGTCTTCTGATTTACTTTTATTTACAGGCTATGCCAGATTGTAGGCAGCTGGCACACATAATAAGAAAAACATGTGTTTTTTTTCCTTCTTAAATGTAAAATAAACAAAAAAAGTTTCAGGGTGTTCTTGTTTTACATTTTCTTGGCATTGTTCCTACAACCAGCATCTGATTTCCCAGGAACACTGCAAATCAGCATTGTTTCTTTGACTATGACTTATTTGTAAATACTATGCTGATCTTCATCTACGTTCAATTGCTGGGGCCTTATATGTGTCTCAATGCTGGAATAGCATCCAACTGTTTTTTGAACATACAGATTGAGTCCTCTAAAATAACTCACTTGGCAATGTATTCCACAAGTGAACTGTCCAAGTAGTGAAGAAATCTTTTTGATGTTGAATACAATGGGTAAAATTCAATTCACCCTATTATTTACCGCACCCGGCATATTTACACTACTCCTCACTATTCCATTTGGAATAGGTTGCTCTTCAACTGCAACAGGGACCTCAGCTCTCCAGTGTGTTAAAGGGAATAACAGCGTTTTGCATAAAATACTGTTGCTCCCTACTTCCCCATTAAAAGTATTTTAGGGGGCTGGTGGTGCAATAGCTACTATGCCTTCATCCCTCAATAATAAAAGTATAGCCCCCCCGGATGACCAGTCAGCATAATACCCATGGCTCCATAATAAATAAAATAATATGCCTCCATGGGTTGGCACAATGACCGTGGCCCCTTCATAAATTAAATCACTGCCCCCGCAAGGCTTGGGACTGGTGATATGCCCAAAGACCAGATTAAATAAAAACAAATTCCCCTCTTCCTCTTGTTCCCTGGTGTGCCAACGACAGGGCTGGATTAAGACATTGTAGGCCCCTGGGCTACAAGTACTGTGAGGCCCCCAGTAATATCAGATTGGGCCAAATGTTTCAGTGGTTCACCACTCTTAAATTGACCCATCACCCAAGACTTGTCCCAGCAAATAGATTGCACCCACAGGATTTACCCCAGCACTTAGATTGCACTTGGCATATCATATAAACTTGGTACAGCATAGAAAAATCATCAGTAATTTATAAACATGGTTTAACATGGCAAAATCCACAATCATGTATAAACTTGGCATATTATGGCAAAATCAGCAGTAATGTATAAACTTGGCGTAGCATGGCAAAATCAACAGTCATGTATACTTTTTGGATATTCATTTAGGAAAAAAAAGCTTAAATATAAGACTATTATGTTAAGGCGGGCATCTCCATACTACTGCCCATAAGCCACTTTAAGGGTCTCGGGCCACTGCTTTGGATATGTGATATCCGGCGTTTTTGCTATACATGGCGTTGTGGCAGGTCCAGCAGTGTAATTTCTCCCCTTGACTTGCTGGTGGTGACGGCGGTAAGAGACTCCAGACATAAGAGTGGAGGGAGACTCCAAACAAGAGAGGGGTGAAAGACTACAGACATGAGAGGAGAGAGAGATACCAGACGTGAGAGGGAGGGAGGAGAGACTACCCACAGGATGGGGGAGAGAGATTACACACATGAGGGGAGAGTGACAGTCAGACATGCGTGAGGAGAGGAAAAGAGAGACAGACAGACATGAGGGAGTAGAGAAAAAGAGAGACAGACATGAGGGTGGAGAGGGAAAGAGAGACTGATAAACATGTGCAGGCAGATTGCTGAATCAAGTCCTGAGTGATGGTAGCTGTGATAAGATTATAGTGCAAGTCTTGAGAGCATCTCTAGGTGCTGGGGCAAAGTCTGGAGTGCAAATCTAGGAGCTGGGGAAAAGTCTTGAGTGCATATATTGGTGCTAGTGCAAATCTGGTTGCTGGAGCCAGTTCTGTGAATGCAAACCTGGGTGCTGAGGTAAATTTATGGGTGCAATGTAGGTGCTGGGATACGTCCTTGGTTCAATGTGGGTGCAGAGGAAGGAAACAAAAACAAAAAATGGATTCTTTCAATATACGTTTTATTACATTTGTAAAATGTTGAAACATCTATTTTTTTTTCTTTGGCCAGCGAGAATGTGTAAAATGTAAAATGTGGCCATCATACTGAAAAGTTTGGAGACCTCTCTCTTGAGGCGGTAAAATCTCTATATATTAAATATAAGACTACAATATACGAAAAAACGTTGTACTAGTAAACATCGTAACATTAATTGACATGTAAACTGTTTTTCATAGTTAATAAAAATCATTGAAAAATGCATTTATTGTATTTATTTACTATTATGTGCCCCAGACTTGCATTCCTGCCCCCTGCCCCTCTGAAATATCAGGCTGCCCCTAGACTTGCCTGTCTTCCCCTAGACATATCAACGCATCCCCAGATGTTCCAATCTGCTCCCCAATTTTGCCATTCTTCCCCCAGACTTGCCCATCTGGTCCTCAGACTTGCCAACGCATCCCCAGACTTGCCATTCTGCACCCCAGACTTGCCAATATGCCCTTCAGATTTGCCAATGCAACCCCAAGCTTGCCATTACACCCTTCAGGCTTGCCAATCTTCCCCTCAGATTTGCCAATGCACCTCATTCTTGCCATTCAGCCCCCAGACTTGCCAGTCTGCCCCTAGACTTGCCAATGTGTCTCCAAAATTTCCAATCTGCCCCCAGCCTTGCTAATCTGCCCCTAGCCTTGCTAAAATGCCCCCAGACTTGCCAATGCTTCCCAGATTTGCTAATCTGATCTCCAGATTTTGCAATCTGTCCCTCAGATTTGTAACTACACCCCAGACTTGCCATTCTGCATCCAAACTTGCCATTCAGCCCTTGCAATGCATCCCCACACTACACACTCAGGACATGCCCCAAAACCCACATTGCACAGGTAGGGCCCTGAAACTGCAGCTCCATCAGCTCCTGTGTTAATCTATGCAATACATAAATTTAGTGTGCAAAGATATAACATATTATCTTACCACTGTTTTTCATTTTATGTTATTTTAGATTTTAAAACCACCTAGCTTAGATGAAAAAATATTGGAGATTTAGTCACAATAAATGGCCATATTTTTACTTAGTCCACCACTATGCCAAAGTTCTCCAAACTTGGTGAGTCCTATCTCTATCTTAGTTACATGGAACTGAATCTCTCTGACCATATATAGAGCACCTGTAAGTGGGTGGTGGCAATGCCCAGAAGCTGGTCAGGCATTATATTTACATACAAAGACTAGAATTTGGAAGCACCCTAGAACCGGCATATGTCATATAGAGCACCACTGGAATGACCAAAATTCATACTACGTTAATCTGGCCCCCAGCACACAAAAGGTGCCCTATAGGGGAAAATATACATGTATCCAGTTCCAGAAACAAATAAAAAAAAGTGCAAAAAGACAGTAAGAGGCATTAGATGGGCTGGCACACTCACAGCCAATCAGAAACCTCTTTGTGCCAGCCCAACTATTTGCTGGTTTGACAATGCCACTGGGCTGGGACAGGGAGGCTTCTTATTGGCTGACAGACAGTCAATCAGAAGCCTCCTACTGTCTTTTTAAATATTTCAGGTATTTGCTTTAGGAAGCACTGCTTGTGTTCACTACAGCACTGAACGAATTAAAATGTGAAATGAGGCATTAGGCTGTGTTAAGCAGCCAATGCACATTTAAGTTTGTGTATTTTTTGTGTACAATCTACTGGCAAAAATGAAAGATTGTTTTGCTCATTCATTTTTTACTGGCAGTCATTTAATCACTGTTTGTGTGATCATTACCACGAGTCTGCTAAACCTCCATGGAAAGCATGGTGGTTTTTGGTGGGTGTGCTACATTTTTTTTTTTTTTTTTTTTTTCTAATTGAGTGTTTATTGAGAATTTCAAATGGGAAAAAGGGAAAGTATTCAACAAAATGAAAGGGATAATTAATGAATATATCAATATTTTATAATTACATCAGGTTTTGTAAAGTAATTTTCACATTTTTATTATATCTATAAGGTACATTTATATATATTCAGATGTAATATATGACTGGTGTACCACATCTATTAATGGTGTTAGTAGCGAGCATTGAATTATCATTGCCCATTAATTTACCGCTATTTCTTTTGAGTTGAATCTAGTAACTGATTTTTACAAATTTTAATGGATGTCTTTGTGGCTTCCTAAAAGTTTGGTTTATGAAGAAATTCTCACCCAAGTCTATGTACTTATTCATAAATGGTAATCATTACTAGGGTTGGCACCTTTTCTACGAAAAAATACCGACCATACTACTGCCTTCATAGACTTAACATTGGCCTCAAGCCAATTTTTTTTTACCAACCTGCTGGTAAAATACTGGCCAGGAGGCTACCATAATCATATCCACCTCAATGTGTCCCAATTTGGAAAGCCTTTCTTTATAGCTGATGTGTTGTATTCCAGCCTGTCTCTGAATCCAATCCAGTTCCATTATTTCCTGTAGATTCTTTTAACCCTATCCAGAGATGTTCTTAGATGCAATAGTGTATAGACAAGCCTTTGCTATTGACTCTAAATCTAGACTGAGTAAATGATCTCTCAGCCCTCTCACTGTAACGCCATGACACCTGTAACGCCATGACACCTACCAAGCAAAGTAAGGGGAGGGTGGGGAAGTTCCTTCTTGTTCAGCAACATTTTTTTACCCTCCCCCATTCTGTTTGCCATAAAATTATTACCTAAGTCCTCCTCCCACCCTTGTGATCTAGAGATCATTAACCAAACTTGCCTCGACTCCCAGTTCTTCCTGACTCCTGTCATGTGGCCCATGTACTTATGTATTACATGCTTTAGTTCCGGGGGTTTCTGGTTAGACTAGTTCAGCATGGTTGCACTATGAAACTTATCTTTTCCCTTGCCCTGATTCACATTTATAATTTATGATACACCTGGCTAGTTTGTTCACAGCACATAAAACAATCCTAAAGCCCAGAGATTTTTTTTTACATTCACATAATCTCAAAAATATAACAAATTTCTCATACATGTAAATATCAATACGCATCAAAATAATAAAGTATGTAGCAAGCCATTTGAAACTCATATCTACCAAGACACAAAATACTCTTATAACACAATTAACCAGTAACCCACATTTTCCAAATGCATTCATCCTAAAACATTTTTCAAATTAACAAAACTTAGATTGTTATTAAAAAAAAAAAAAAACGGTAGAGAGGTAGAGTTTGGCGAACAGTGGGACAGACTTATTTAGCAAATTATACATTTTATACAAGTTATTTTGCATGTCAAGACACCAGGGGGGGTCATATTTAATCTCAGCGCACATGCAAATAGTGTCAAATACTGGTGCCATCAGCATGTGCTCCTATGTATAAATCTAGAGTCCCATAAATTTTGGGCAGTCTATGTCACCTCTGCCAGTTTAAGGGTTGCGCCAATGTATAAAGAATCAGGTCCTGAAAAGCACCCGAGTAGACTCTGCCAAACACAGAGGTCCTTCTCCCACACTGAAGTGTCAGGATATATAAAATCGATGGTAATTCAAAAGTTGAGTTGAGGTGAGTAGCTGGTGAGTTAAAGTGAATAGCCCTATATGCATTTGCTTGGAATACTGCTAATGCAAAGTTCAGCCCATATTTCATTCTCTTCATCCAAAATACAAAGACTGTCTAGTTGGCAGAGTCCCTTCAACAATATGTACAAATAGAACTCGAGATGTAAAAACATTTCCCATAACATGTGCTTATAAGTTGGATGTAAACTAAAAAAGCTGTCTTCTTCTACATTACATATGGCTCATCTATTCCAAGACCACTAACTTGGTCTTCATCTTTTGGCTACCTATTAAAAAAATCTTATATGAGTATAAGAGAATAACCACAAATGCCAAAGATCATTGAGATGTCTGAAATTAAACATTTTAGTTAAGGCATGATAACTATTCCTAAGTACCAGCAGAACAAATGTACGAAAAGTACAAGTAATTGTAAACATTACATTGGAATAGAAAAATGTTCTCTTGGCGCGTCTTGTGACTGTATGTTAATATTTGCAGGTGAAGGAGAATAAAACAAAATATGGCATTTTTATGTGGGCGCAAAGCCTAAAACATGGTTAAGAAATCAGAAAGGGAAGTATTTTTACTAGCTTCATTTGATTTGTTAACTTTTTGTCTGTTGTCCTGTTCCAAAAAACCTGGACATGATTAGAAGTTTACAGTTTGAAAAATGTTTTCAGATATTGGACTTGTCATTTCAACCGAAATAAACAAACAGTGATAATTAGTGTAAAGAAGGTAATGGCTATTTTTGGTATTCATTGAGGTCTGTTCAGTACACAGTTGAACTGAGATGACCTGACAAGTGAACTTGAAAAATCTGTTATTATTCACCAGTTTGGAAAGATAGGTAAGTTGGAGAATTGTTAAGGCCTGATTTTTCCAGTTCACTTGTCAGTTCACCACATTTACCTTATAGGTGCATAGGCCCAATAGTGTAATGGACATCTTAGGAACAGAAAGGGCAACAGATATATCAAAGTAGATGTTGTTTTTTTGATGTTACACTTTAACAATATTTTGACATGGTTTTTGCATACTTTTACTTTGCTATTCAATCTTTGCTAACAAAGTTATTCTGCCTATATGACTCTGCCCTGCTATGGCAAAATCAACATTGTATTATGTTTATATCAAATATTCTAAATTAAATATAATGCAATGATTGTATTTTTGCTAGTGCTGTAGCACTACGCTAACTATCACTTTTTCAGTTGTAGATCTGTAAAGCAGAAGGTTATGTGTTCTAAAGCTTTAGTAAAGGGAACATATTTTCTGTTTAATTATTAATCTTGCCATTAATGTCATTGGAAAAATAAGTCACTGTATATGGTTATTATGTATTTTACTACCTCATGGAAACAGTTTACTCTAATTTAGCTTATGAAAAATAAACCATGGGGTCTATTCACAAAAAAGGTGAGTTGCAGGTGAGTTTACGTGAGTTGAGATGAATATTTCATCTCACCATTTTAACTTTATATTGTGCAGTTTCCCCAGCTACGCAAACTCACCAGGATTGCCCCTGCACTATATATAGCCTAATTGGTGAGATTAAATGTTCATCTCAGCTCAACTCACCTTTTAATGAATAGACCCCTATGTGTTGTATAGTAAGCCTCTTAAAGCAAGTAAGCAAGATTAATGAGAAAGAGGCAGTTTTATTTTGAATTCAGAACCCAGCTAGATTTCATGATCATTGATTAGAAAATTAAAACATGAGACTAATCTAATGGCAACCACCTGTATACTAAAATCCCAAATATATGGCTAAATATAAGTAAAAACAACATGCCCCCCCAATTATCACGCTTTAGCTGGGACATTTGTGATTTGCGACTCTTGTCCCGCTGTTCCATAGGCTATTACACTGGCACTAGGCCTGACAGCAAGTGTCACATCCTCCCTCAGACATGGGTGTAGAAACCCCCCAAAATCTGGGGGGGACAGCATTTTTGCTCGCCGGGTATAGCAGCAGTAAAAATAAAGCTTGTCATAGTGTATATTATATCACCAAGTTCCCACCAACATTACCAGGATCCTTGGTATACAACAGATACATTCACAGCACAACATCTACATCAGGCAGGTGCATTTTATCACTGTTACATGAAATATAGTCAGCGAGCTGTGTGTACACCATAAAACATACATCAGTATGAACCTACCACTTCTGCTGGAATGCCATTCCATGTATCCACTACCCTCTCAGTAAAGTAATACTTTCATTAGTCCCTGACCTTATCTTAAATCTAGGATAGCCTTATTCCTATCCCATGCATGCTTAAACTCCTTCACTGTATTAACCTCTACCACTTCTACTGGAAGGCTATTCCATGCATCCACTACCCTCTCAGTATAGTAATACTTTCATTGGTCCCTGGCCTTATGAATGTGGGCAAAAAAAACAAACCCTGGTAAATGAATGTGGGCAAAAAAAAAACCCCCATGCATGCTTAAACTCCTTCACTGCATTAACCTCTACCACTTCTACTGGAAGACTATTCCATGCATCCACTACCCTCTCAGTAATGTAATCCTTTCATTAGTCCCTGACCTTATCTTATATCTAGGATAGCCTTATACCTATCCCATGCATGCTTAAACTCATTTAACTGTATTAATCTCTACCACTTCTACTGGAAGACTATTCCATGCATCCACTACCCTCTCAGCAAACAAACATTACATTTCTGACCAGAAAATAAACTGTAAAATATTAAATATTTCCAGCATTTCCAAAAGCTTAAGGTGGACCCCAAATATATGTATATAACTAGTAACATTTATAATAGGGCTTGACAACCTTAACTAAGTTTTAGGAGCCAGGAAAAAAATCTAGGAGCCAGACAACAGCACATACACACAATCACATGCAGTCATATACAGTCAGTCAAATAGACACATATACTCATACATACAGCCTGTCACACATATACATACTGTCACATAGACACACACTCATACATACATACATACATACAGTCTGCCAGGCACACACTCACACATATATACAATCTGTCAGACACACACACACTCATACATACAGTCTGTCGCAGACACACACTCATACATACATGCACTCTGTCAGACACACACTGATAGATACAGTCTGTAACATAGACACATACACTGAGAGTCAGTCACATAGACACACTCATACATGGTCTTTCACATACACTCATACATACAGTCTGTCACAGACACACACACTCATAGTCAGTCACATATACACACAAACTCATACAGTCAGTCACAGACACACAAACTCATAGTCAGTCACAGACACACAAACTCACACAGTCAGTCACACACACTCATACAGTCTGTCACACACACACACTCATACATACATACATACATACATACATACATAGTCTGTCACATACACTCATACATACATACATCCATAGTCTGTCACATACACTCATACATACACACAGTCTGTCACATACATACACACATTCAAGTGAGCAGTTTTTTTTTAATCTTAAAAAATACATTTGAAAAAAATGTAGATCAATAGCAGGGATCAAAGCTATATCTCATTGCAGGGAAGGTGGGCATTTCCGTTCCAGGTTTGTCTGTGCCTCTTACAATCATTACTTATTAATTACATTATTTTGCCCATTCATTTGTCAATTTTATTTTGCCCACATTCATTTGCCAGTGTTTTTTTTTGCCCAAATTCATTTGTCAGGGTTTTTTTTTGCCCACATTCATTTGCCAGGGTTTTTTTCCCCCACATTCATTTGCCAGGGTTTTTTTTGCCCACATTCATTTGCCAGGGTTTTTTTTTTGCCCACATTCATTTACCAGGGTTTGTTTTTTTTGCCCACATTCATTTGCCAGGTTTTTTGTTGCCCACATTCATTTGCCAGGGTTTTTTTTTGCCCTCATTTTTTGATCATCTCATCATTAGTAGAAGTCATTGGCAGATTTAAGAGACATGTTATTATGGCAGCTTCGGAAGTCATTGATTATTGCAGCTCTAAGAGACATTTTTTAAATGCCCCTAAGAGCTGAAATAATCAATCACGTTCCGAAGCTGCCATGATAAAAAGAAAAACGGTACATTATTGGCAGTGACACAGTCACTGTTCCTACCTCGTTCCTCCCAGTGTGGGGCTGTGTGACTTGTGGAGGACGCGCACAAGCCGTGCGCATGATCACATGACGTTGTACGATGAAGTCACGTGATCAGGTGACCTCCGTGATCGTTGCAGAGCTGATTCTCCCGGGACAGTCCCAGGATCGAAAACGTTGCGGGACTGTCCCGGGTTGGCAAGTATGCTCAGGGCCGTCTTTAATAGTGATTGGACCCTGGGCAAGCATTTGCTTGGGCCCCCTGGACCCTGCCCCCTCCCCTGCATGCAATCCCGCCATCCATCGCGATGTTAACCCCCCCCCACACACACACATATGCCATAATTGTTGTGCCATTCAGATGCCAGTAATATTGTGCCTTTCAGATGCCAGTAATATTGTGCCATTCAGAGCGCAGTATTATTGTGCCAGTCAGAGCCCAGTAATATTGTGCCATTCAGAGCCCAGTAATATTGTACCATTCAGAGCCCAGTAATATTGTGCCAGTCAGATGCCTGTAATAGTGTCATTCAGAGCCCAGTAATATTGTGCCAGTCAGAGCCCAGGAATATTGTGCCAGTCAGATACCAGGAATATTGTGCCAGTCAGAGCCCAGAAATATTTAGTGCCAGTCAGATGCCTGTAATATTGTGCCAGTCAGATGCCTGTAATATTATGCCAGTCAGATGCCTGTAATATTGTGCCAGTCAGATGCCTGTAATATTATGCCAGTCAGATGCCTGTAATATTGTGCCAGTCAGATGCCTGTAATATTATGCCAGTCAGATGCCTGTAATATTGTGCCAGTCAGATGCCTGTAATATTGTGCCAGTCAGATGCCTTTAATATTGTGCCAGTCAGAGCCCAGGAATATTGTGCCAGTCAGATGCCTGTAATATTATGCCATTCAGATGCCTGTAATATTGTGCCAGTCAGAGCCCAGGAATATTGTGCCAGTCAGATGCCTGTAATATTGTGCCAGTGAGAGCCCTGTAATATTGTGCCAGTCAGATGCCCAGTATTATTGTGCCAGCCAGATGCCCAGTAATATTGTGCCAGTCAGATGCCCAGTATTATTGTGCCAGTCAGAGCCCAGTAATATTGTGCCAGCCAGATGCCCAGTAATATAGTGCCAGTCAGATGCCCAGTATTATTGTGCCAGTCAGATGCCCAGTATTATTGTGCCAGGCAGAGCCCAGTAATATTGTGCCAGCCAGATGCCCAGTATTAGTGTGCCAGTCAGATGCCCAGTATTATTGTGCCAGGCAGAGCCCAGTAATATTGTGCCAGCCAGGTGCCCAGTAATATTGTGCCAGCCAGATGCCCAGTAATATTATGCCAGCCAGATGCCCAGTAATATAGTGCCAGCCAGATGCCTTTAATATTATGCCATCCAGATGCCCAGTATTATTGTGCCAGTCAGATGCCCAGTATTATTGTGCCAGTCAGAGCCCAGTATTATTGTGAAAGTCAGAGCCCAGTATTATTGTGCCAGTAAGAGCCCAGTAATATTGTGCCAGCCAGATGCCCAGTAATATAGTGCCAGTCAGATGCCTGTAATACTGTGCCAGTCAGCCCCCCCCCGCCCCCCTCCCTAGTACTTACACTTCACTGCTCCGTGTCCCTCGCCGGATTTCTCCTCCGTGCAGTCTTCCCTCTTGCACGGAGGAGGGAAATAGTCACCGGATGTGACGCGACGTCACATCCGGCGTCAGTTTTTTTTTTTTTTTTCCGGCCGTCGCATCCATCGGATGCGACGGCTTGCCGGAAAAAAGCGTTCACAAGCGCAATGCGCTGTGAAAGCGGCAAGCAGGGGCTGGGGGCCCCATTTGCCCCGCATTGCTGGGGGGGATTTCCCTTTACCTGTCCCCCCCACATTTTTTCCTGGGGGTGATCCGTCCCCCCCATCCCCCCCGCTTCCTACGCCCATGCCCTCAGGTAGAAGTTAGAAATCATATGTAGGTTTCTTTGTTTAGAAATAAGTATTGATAGTTTATGTAAGCCTGTACTTAAAGTGAAAGATGGAAGAAGACTGAAGGAAAGAAATAGAGAAAGGGACCAAGAGAATGACTTCAAAAACTATCCAAGTACCAATTAGAAACTAGAAATATTATGATGAAATATTAAGTGTGGGACATCATATCCGCATCATACATTTACCTAAGGATAGATATTATGACGCAGATTTCTGTGAAATAATTTCCTGATTGACATTTCAATAACTTACTGTTATTAAGAGTTCATATTTTTCAAAGTAGCATTGTACGACCTACATGTATGATATCTTAACAGCTGAAAGAACTTTTCATAGAGACACAGGGGTCTAATGGATCATTCCTGCCTAGGATATGATGATGCAATAATAAAAGGATAAAGCTTGACCAGGATAGAGAAAACATAGTGCTTCCAGATTGCACTGACTGAAATACTAAACTGGCACCTGCTCACAGAAAGCAAAACACATTTCTGGTATTGACTCCATTTTGATCAATTCTGGACTGTGCAGATAATAACTCGGCACCTGGCAAGAATCTCCCTCATAACACATTTTGAAATGATTAAGTTAGAACTGTGTAGCTTGGAATCACACACACAAACAACTGATGAAGCAGAGAAGCACTCCACAATCATCGGCACATATGCTGCGACCCCCTCTGTTTAGGTAGTCACAATTAATGAAGCCTGAGCTAACAAAGTGCAAAACGAGTTAAAAATCCAAAAGGAAGAGGAGCTCCACAGAATCAACTAACAGATACACCTTTATTTTTCTTCTTAAAGACAAGCAAGTGACTGACACATAGACAAGAAAGCAGTGAAGCAGTGCACACATGAACCGCCTTACGCGGGAGCACTTAACCATAAGCTGTAATGATCCAACACAGTTGGGAAACTTAAGAAGGCAGCTAATGGGAAAAACCTGAATTCAAATGACAGTAAAAAAAACTAAAAAGGAGTTACACATATACTATCCAAAGTTCAACTATGTTGTAAAATATTAGAAACTAAGTTGTCATTCAGCCAATCAACTGTGAAGGAGCTAAACAGACACATAAAACAAAATGCCAGCACTAAAATTAAACAATGTATACACAGAAACTCCTTCAAACTGCTACATGAAATTTAAAGGAGCATTGCATGTATGCATATAAATTCCCTATATTAATATAAATGAATCTACAAATAAGTATATGTTTCAAACTGCCAAAAATATATATGTGACTATACAGAGATAGTGACAAGGGGATTCATGATTCATGCAGTAGAACGCCATATATATAAAATACATAATAAAATATGCCAACGTTATATATAATTACATCAAAGTGGGAGTAAACACCCTATGGTTTTCTGATTATTGATGCATTTGACTTTCATTTGTGAAACTATATCAACTGAATTGACATCACTATTATTATTACAGTATAAAAAATAGATTTTAAAGTAGATTCCAAAGGGTTCTCATCTACAATTGATGCCACATGCTGCATCAAGGCACGTTAAGTTTTTCCAACATATTGCAGGTGGCAACATAGGCATTATAGGAGGTATACAACATTTTTGTGTTATAGTTAATGGGCCTATTACTATTATAATTGTAATATTACTTATTACTGCTTTTTTAACTCAAAATTATGCAGTCCAGGTATTTAATGACTGGAAATAAATTAATTCAGGTCATTGAATGAGCCCCAATATATTGGTTAATTTCATACTCTTTCTGGGTGATTGATCATCGAAAAGAACCACTTTTCCCCACTGGCTATCCCTATTATTACATTAGGACCACAATCGCACATTTGGCTGGTATTATCTCTGCAAGACAGATTTGCTGTGGAACACTGTTAATTTTGATGGCAAATTTTGATTTAGTTTTAGTCTGTTTTACTAAAATGCCATTTTAGTTTAGTTGTATTTTAGTCATCTGGAGTGTATTCGTTTTAGTCTCCAGCAGTGATGAAGTGCACAGGTCTGAGAAGGCTGTTACAGAGGGTTATGTTAACTTGCTATGGAGGTGGCTTTGGAAACACGTCTCACTCAATCCAGCTGCAGACAGAGTCAGGGGACTGGGCTTTGGTAGAGAAACAGTAGTCCAAATAGGTAAATGCAATAGTCATTCCCTATTTTACTCACACTCTAGTCAGTTGATGAAAATTACAATAGATTTTAATTATAGTTTTGGTCCTATTAACTAAACTTTTCAGTTTGATGAATTTAACACTGCTGTGGAATACCCGTAACATACAGCTGAGTAACAAATAACAAACTGACTTTTGGACTAAGGTATAGGATGCACATGTTCATGTCAGGAGTTAATACCTGGGATATAATTGAGCATAAAAATAGACAGGGGGAGGGAGGGGGTCAGAGAGGGAGGGGGTGGAGACAGAGCAACAAGGGAAGGGAGGGGGGAAGAGAGCTACAAGGGGGGGGAAGAGACAGAGGGAGGGGGGGGGAGAGACAGAGAAGAGGGGGGAATCAAAGGGAGGGGGAGAGAGACAAAGCTGGGGGCAAGGGAAAGAGAGGCAGAATTGGCACATAAAAGGAAATAAAAACAAATGCATTTTTTTTATATAATTTTTTATTAAAAAAGCAATTTACATGTGAATATATACAAGTTTAACTTTTTTCCTATAGGGTAGTCTTATATTCAGGCTTTTAGTTTTTTTCCTAAACGAATATCCAAAGTTTGGGGGGTCGTCTTATAATCAGGGTCGTCTTATAATCGAGCAAATATGGTAGTTAGTAAAAGAACTTCTATATGACCTAATCTGCTTTTTTTCTCCTTCAGTTTTTTCAAATAGTTTTCAGAACATGGCTAAATATTCCTTGAAATGATGTGAGGTTTATTCTTTCCATTGGTTAAAACTGATTTGACACATTTCTGTCATTGGAAGGTCTTAATTAAATGAGTTAATTTATGTTCCTAAATTCATGACGCAAATGTATATTTTGGATGAAATTTATTTAACAACCAAAATTATTCATCAACCATGACCATAACGTCAATGAAATGCATGAAAAAAAATATAATGATTAAAAATACACTAAAGAAATACATACTTAGATTTGTGGGTGTATCACAAAAGACAGCACTATAATAGACGCACAAGTGAAAAAAGGTTTAGTGGCTCTTTAAGTGATCAGTAGTAAAAATGACATGAATACAATGAGGTTTGTTGTTTATCTACAAGAAGGAACATAGGTAAACCTTTCTCACAATTGTAGGTATTTAACTTGCACATTTGTAAATAATCTCCTAGCACACAGTAGTTGGCTTTTAGGAATGTTGTTCATTGCTGTTTCGGATGGCAAGATGAAAAACGCAACATGGACATATCTGCCATGGGCTGCATTTAGTGAGTTAAAATACTACTATATTCCTTGGATACACTTTAAGGATTGTTATTTATCCTAAAACATGAGCTATAAATGGTCCAAGAAAATAAAAAAACAAATGCCCACGATAGCATTCTTGGTAGGAACAGTGACATAGATGAAAAATGACAGAAGGCTCGTTCAGCTTATTACAAGCATGTGTTTATATTGCATAAATGTAATGATGTTCCACATGTTACTATATTAATCCCTGTTTTGCCAAAGTATATTTTAACATTTATTTCTGTACTTGTCTAATGTGTTGGTAAAAGGTAAAACGTTCTTATTATTATTTATGTCAATGTAAAGTTTGAAGGAACACTCTGGGCACTAACTGTGATGCAAATGTTAGTTTATTAGTTGTATAGTGTAAATTTAGTTCATTTAAAGATTTTTCGAAAGTCATTTCCCTAGTAATATTTACATGAAAGTGGTTCCATATGCTACACAGGTTCTATCATAGAAGCATCATAATTTAGGTGGAAAACCCCCTGAAGTCCCCTCAAATTCAACGTATCTACTTATCATCCTGCCAGCTCTTATTCCAAGAGAAGGCAAAGACCTAATTAAGTGATTCTGAATTTTGACACATAGGGAAAAAAATATTTTTGACTCCATGTGCCACCTATCTAAGTATTGTTCTAGACCATGAAAACCGTTACCTGGAAACCCAACTCCCTGATGGCATCTGGCTTCTTTAAGCAGGACAATGTACTGTCTTAAGTTATTTTGGAAATTGTTGTCTTTCTTCAGAATGATTTAAATAAAAAGATGTTCTTAAAAAAAGGATAATGCAGCCAGCCACAAAGCAGGAATGGTTTGAGGAACACCATGAGTTCATGGTGTGACTTGGTCTCCACATTTCCCATATCTCAATCCAATCAAGCATCTGTGGGATAGGCTGATAAACAAGTACAATCCATGGAAGCCCACCTCACAACTTACAGGACTTAAAGGATCTGCTGTTAAAGTCTTGGTGCCAGATGCACATCTTTAAAGGTCTAGTGAGGACCATGCCTGCTACGTCAGGACTTTTTTGGTGGAAAAAAGGGTACCACACAATATTAGCCAGAGGTCTGCCATATATTGTATTACCGTAAATAATCCCTTACTTTGTTATCTATGAAAACTTCACTTCAAATAGTTTTAGTCCTCTTGTTCATTGTACTTTTCTGTTAATTAACAGGTCACTGGAAAGTTCCTTATATTGGCAATACATATACTTATATAGCATTATACTAGGACCTGCAAGGTGTCATTTTTCAGCATTTCTCAATGCACCTTTTCTAGTTACTCTTCATAACTAAGATATTCCATTACCCTTATGAATTTTGTAGCACTTTGCACTTTTTCTTGTCTCATAATGTCATTTGCAAGGACTGGTTACCATTTACTTGTAAAGAGACAAGGTGACATCCTTCTCCTGTAAAACACTAACCTGCTGACGGACAGTATTTCTAAGTCTGTTGCCTACAATTTTTCTAAAGTTTTCTCATTAGTAGTTTTTCCCAGGGAGATACTGTTTGAAGGATATTTTTCATTGTTATTAGTTTCCCCAAAATGCACAACTCAACATTTGTCTACATTGAACGTCATTTCCCACTTCCCTGCCCAGTACCCCAGCCTGTCTAAATCCTTCTGCAGAGAAGAACTGTCCTGATTAATTTACATACAATTGTGTCATTGGCAAACACTGAGAGATGGCTCTTAATGCAACTTTGGAGGTTATTAATATACAAACTAAAAAGAAAACGACATAATACGGGTAAAATTCTGTTTACTCAGTAAGGGGCTTTGTTTATTATACCCATAAGTAATGAGTGACACAGAGATGCTAGTCCATGGGATTAGGGGAAAGAGGAGAACACATATATCTACAGCTACAGCACACAAAAGAGTTGAAAAGTATTGGGGTTATAAAGTAATATTATATATTAATGGTGGTACCCTAATGTGTGAACATGTCCAAGGGCTTCCAAACACAGTCCTGTCCGAGGGTTTCCAGTGACTGTCCTGCCCAACCACAGAGCGCCACCTATTCAGTTCATCCATAGAGCGGCACCTGCACAGACCTTAGCGTTCCCTCAGTCTCAGCCCTGTCTCAGTCTCACCCAGTCATGTACCATCCAAATCCTGTTTAGTCCCATCCCGTCCTAAGCTATGCATTGTGGAGTACAGACAGAGTGCACAGTACCCCTGCAGTGAGTCTGCTGCATGACCTCCACTCCCGGGTTGTTCAATGGTGTCCCATACACTGGACAATGAAAATCAGTACTGCAGGATTACAGTCCCGAATCAGCACAGTCCAGGTTAAAGCGGAACAGTTGGGGACATGAAATATGATATAAGAAAATTTCACTTACACACTTGCCATGCCATGTTTAAGCAAATCATCCCAACAAATGAATGACACAAATACTCAAGTGATCATGGGCAGGGCAACAGCATTATTTAATTAGACATTTTGCCAGCTTAACCATCCAGCCAAACCAATTTAACCAACAACCAGCTCAAAGTCCAAGGGCCAGCAGACAATTATCATAAAAACTCACCAATGCTCCAGGTCCTGCTGTGCCTTAAGCCACTCTCAGTCCATGACTCCTCAAGCAATAAAGGGCAGAACGTTCCTGTAATGCCTTCAAATAACACTATATTGCACAACGGTGACAATAACTGAATGGTACATACAACCACAAAATAAATGGTAAACATAGATGGGAGCATTTGATGGCATGTGCATCTGGGGCTCACTTTGAAACATGGTTAAATCAGCATGACATGGGGTTGCATTCAGGGGCCATTATTAGCTAAGAATGAAGCTATAGATACCTGTATTCACAGCATTATTGCAAAAGCATCCACAGTAACATGTGAAGTTATGCCTAATACAGTTCACAGTCTAGAAGCAGGAAATATGAATTAAAAACAGCATCTGAATGCCTGACACAAAACTGATAATTAGATTGTATTTCTCTTTGTCTGTTTTTTTTTTTTTAGGTTTCCAGATTTTTTCCATAGATGGCATGGATAACCTACAAACTACATACAGTTTTAATGCTCGTACTCCCATATTGTGTGTCATCAGAGGATGCTGAAATAAGATCAAGTAAGAAATAACTTTATTATGCTTGGGAAGTGCTAATATGTGAAACAGATGCTAGAAGGGTGCATTTCTTTGAAACGTTCATGTGTAATTTCTGTTTTACAAATAGTAAAATGTATTATTTAAAAAAAAAAAAAAAACTCAATTATCACAAGCATGCTAACGTCTGTGGCAACAGAATGCAGGTTGGTATAATCAAAACTGATTCCTACACATAGAAACATAGAATGTCTGCCTAATTTAAAAAAAAAAAAAACAATTTAAAAACAAAAGTAAAAAAAAAAATCTGAGTACAATTGGTCATTATGCTTTTTCTTCTTGTAGACTGATTGCAAATAGTAACAGGAGTTGTTTCAGTAAATCTCCCAAAAGCACATTCACAGATGTTGGTAAAATATTAAAAGAGGTGATATTCTTAAGTTTCCCTTCTGAATTTGGACACTTTCTGAAACTTGAAGGTGTGCTATGGTTTTGTTCTAGGGCATTGCCTTTATTTGGCTGAACTGTTGGCAATGGTTGTTGATGTTTCAGATTACTTTATTTTCCATTCTAACCCTGTTCTGCACTTCTAGGAATTTATATTGTTGAAAACCTTTCTGCTGGACAGTACACTGTTTCATTCCACTTTAAACTGTAGTGTCAATGCAGGTGGAAGGGGTTATTCAAGTGTGTCCCAGTATTAATTGGGACTGATATTTAAATGGAATAAATTGAAACTGGAGCTTTAAATCTCTCCAGATAAACATATCCAGTTGTTAAATTATTTTATGATGTTTTAAAACTAGAACAGTATTTCCATTTTTTTATTGTGATCAGCATTCTCATTCAGATTCATAGGCTGAATAGGCTGGCAATATTATTGAACAGATAGAGCAGAACCTATGGAATTTACCATATTGTAAATAGTGTTGCCTCTGACCAGCAGGTCTCCCAACAATGAACTAAATTCAAAATCTTGTCTTCCATCCAATCTATACATTGTGCAGGAGAAAATGTGTTTTAGATGTGTCTGTGGAGTCTCCTGTATAATCTGTGGCTTGAAATGCAAATTACACATTTCCCATTGAAAATGCTAATTTCTTTATCAAGCCAAGATGATGTTATTATGTCCATTTATGTAAACCCATAGAAAGACGGTGTACTTTCTTTCTCTCATGGTTGTATATTATTTTCCATATTTTTTTATTCTATACATTTGTAGTATAAACAATGTTTAGGTAATACAGTCCTTTTAAGATATGTTACACACAGGATGGCAGTGATAAAACTAAAAAAGAATGCATGCAGCTTTAATAGGTCATTTGTAGACATGTGCAAAACTAAAATTTTCGTTTTGTTTTCGTCCATTTCGGACGAAAATGTTATTTATTTTGTCCAAAACGAATTTCGTTCATTACTGCATTAGTTTCAGACGAAATTCGTTCATTATTTTCGTTTCGTTTTATTCATTCGTACGAATTGACCTATTTTAACCTCTCTTTCGGTTTATAGACTCTCGGTTTATGGAATGTATGTAATGCTATTGGCTTTATATAAACCGAAATAGAGTCCCCATTCATATGAATTGACCTACTTCAACTCTATTGCGCATTATAGAATACCAATAGCATTACATACATTCCATAAACCGAAAGTCGTTCATTATGTCGGTTTATGGAATGTATGTAATGCTATTGGCTTTCTATAAACCGAAAGAGAGTCGGTTTATAGAATACCAATAGCATTACATGCATTCCATAAAGCGAAAGTCGTTCATTATGTTGGTTTATGGAATGTATGTAATGCTATTGGTATTCTATACACGACTCTATTTTGGTTTATAGAATGCCAATAGCATGAATGGACAAATGGACGAATGATTTTCGTTTATTAACCATTGGTTCATTTGGCTTTCGTTAGTTTAGCATTTTCGTTTTTCGGACGAATGGAATATCCGAAAACGAATGCACATGTCTAGTCATTTGTTTAAAAAGTAGAATGACAGAAAATTAAATGGTTTGTAGTCTACACCCACCAGCTGCTAAGACACTAGGACATAACAACGTCCAACAACAGTTGATAAGACAAGCTGTGTTCCACCATATATTTATTCAGTTGCGAGCCCAGTGGTAAGTATAAATAGTGGTTCACAGCACATATAATGTTTAAAAAGCCAAAGATGTAGCACACTTTGCCAGCCAAAATTATAAACAATTGTGAGTTGAAATAGATGTACAACCTCTACAGATCCGATTATATCCTAAATTCAGATTAGTAGCAGTCATTCCCCAAACCCAGATTGATCCAATATCATCCAAATTAGGCAATTAGTAGAAGGGGATACTGCTTATCAGGGCCGGCCTTAGGGGTGTGCGACCTGTGCGAGCGCACAGGGCGCAACACCCCAGGGGGCGCCGCCCGCCAGCTTAAAAAAAAAAAAAAAAGTAAAAAAAAAGCCTGTAGAGGCACTGGCTGGGGGAGATCAAAAGATCCCCCCTCATCAGCCCTCTGCTCGGCATGCTCTGCTGTGTTGGGCAGGGGGCGGAGCTAACCGGCTGAGCGGTGTAGCTCCGCCCCCACCCTGTGAAGCAGAGAAGCTCCTGCTTCACGGGGAGCTGCAGGCAGCATGAGAAAGTGCTGCTCGGCTCCCCATGCCTGCATTAAGCATGGAGCCTGCATTAAGCATGGAGCCTGCATTAAGCATGGGGAGCCGAGCAGCACTTTCTTTTGCTGCCCACAGCTCCCCGTGAAGCAGTCGCTGCTCTGTTTCACAGGGTGGGGGCGGAGCTACACCGTTCAGCCGGTTAGCTCCGCCACCTTCCCTGATCAACATTTGCAGGCAAGGGGGGGGGGGGGGAAGAGGCAGACTGAACAAGGGGAGAGAGAGACAGACAGAACAGGGGAGGGGGAGAGAGAGACAGACAGAACAGGGGGAGAGGGAGAGAGAGACAGACAGAACAGGGGGAGTGGGAGAGAGACAGACAGACAGAACAGGGGGAGAGAGAGACAGACAGAACAGGGGGAGGGGGAGAGAGAGAGACAGACAGAACAAGGAGAGAGAGTCAGACAGAACAAGGGGAGGGGGAGAGAGAGACAGAACAGGGGGGAGAGAGAGAGAGAGACAGAATGGGGGGAGTGAGAGACAGAACAGGGGGAGAGAGAGACAGAACAGGAGGAGGGGGAGAGAGACAGACAGAACAGGGGGAGAGAGAGACAGAACAGGAGGAGGGGGAGAGAGACAGACAGAACAGGGGGAGAGAGAGACAGAACAGGAGGAGGGGGAGAGAGAGAGACAGAACAGGGGGAGAGAGACAGAGAACACGGGTGTATGGGGGGGGGAGAGACAGAACACGGGTGTCTGTCGGGGAGAGACAATGGGGGGGGGACAGAACAGGGGGAGGAGAGACAGAACAGGGGAGGGGGGAGAGAGACAGAACACGGGGGTCTGGGGGGGAAAGACAGAACAGGGGAGGGGGGGAGAGGGAGAGAGAGAAAACAGGTATGGGGGAGTTAGAGCGAGACAGACGTGGCAAGGAAGAGGGAAGGGACACATACATGGGGGGGGGGGGGCGCCACGGGGGAAGCCCGCACAGGGCGCTGGGACACTTAAGGCCGGCCCTGCTGCTTATAGATACTAGAGGGATAGGAAAGGAAAGGGTAGGTCTCAAGAGAGTCAAATATCCACTTCGGGATTAGGTTTAGGTAGTCTGTGAACGGTGAACAACAGATATTCAACTCTCTTACCTTCCTATCCCTGTAGTGCACTGATATTTGTTTAGAGATTGTGTAACTGCTATGTCTGTTATAAAACCTTTAACGATAATATTATTGTTAATATGCATATAACCTCCAGCATATATTCATATTTCAAATACAGATAGTTACTCATTCCAACTTTAAATGACATGTGTGTGGGCAAGTAATTTAACACTTACATTAACCACAACAGCTCATTTCTCATTCCCATACTCTCAGGATGATGACATTTAAGAAACAAACAATCCTAATGGCTCTAAAATGCTCTAATTACATTATCATGCACTTTATTACATTTGAAATAGCTGAGAGGCATTTACATTAAAATGAATAAACAGTACCTAATGTACTTACATCACATGATATTGCTTTGTTCACACAAAATAATCCCATTTTAGAAAAACTTTGTTTACCATATTCATATTTTATTTTATTTTTTTGCATGCCCTAGAAACATTTTGTGCTTGGGATATAGCTATTCTGCCAAAGAGAAATAGCACCAAACTTTTGGTTCATTCTTTATCCTTGGTTTGCGCTGCTATTCTTTATCCATGGTTTGCGCAGTATCCTTCAACACCTGTCAAGAGTTTGCATTAAATATCAGAGCAGGTGGCAACAATGATACTGTTTGCTGCTATTTCCGAGAGGAGCAGGAGAGGAGCATATTTCTAATAATTCTAATTATTATTAAGACATTGATACGTTGTCTCTTTTTCCACAGGTTGCAGAACTGCACCAAATGACTTGGTATTCATCCTAGATGGCTCGTGGAGTGTGGGTCCTGAAAATTTTGAAATACTTAAAAAATGGGTTGTTAATATTACAAGCAATTTTGATATAGGGCCAAAATTTACTCAAGTGGGAGTAGTACAATACAGTGACTATCCTGTCCTTGAAATTCCACTTGGAAGTTATGCTTCCAGCAATGACCTTATTGAACGAATGCAATCCATACAATATTTGGGTGGGAATACAAGAACTGGAAATGCTATTCAGTTTGCTGTTGACAATCTCTTTGCAAGGTCTTTACGACCTTTAACCAAAATTGCAATTGTTCTTACTGATGGCAAATCACAAGATGAAGTTAAGGATGCAGCAGAAGAAGCACGGAGAAATAAAATTACCCTTTTTGCTATTGGTGTGGGCTCAGAAATTGAAGAAAGTGAACTTAGAGCAATTGCCAACAAGCCTTCCTCAACTTATGTCTTTTACGTAGAGGACTACATTGCAATATCCAGAATACGAGAAATTATGAAGCAAAAACTGTGTGAAGGTACGTTTATGATGTTTACCTTGTTAACTGTTTCTTGATTTAAATTTTCTTGAAATTCAAATTTCTTTCCACCAAAAGATTGCCTAGCATTGCCTTGTCTGCAGTGTTTCTAGGGTTAAAATAGTTGGAATACCAACAAAAAAAGCTTGGAAAACTGGATTTTGCCAATTTGATTTAGGATCTCTGACATTAACATTGGCTTATTGGCAGTGATATATACCGAGTATTAATATTGTTGCATTCCTTAACTTTTCTATTCATAGGAGAACTATTAACATGGGCAGGAAACACGGTATGCTTATGATCTGCAACCATGTTATTATGAAAATACATCTCACAAAAAATAAAACTAGTTGTAGATACTGTGTAATGAAGGAAATACTGGACTTGTATTTAGATCTGTTTAATGTGGATCATTGCAAAGAAGAACTCTGTGGCTCATTAAGAACTCTGTGGCACAACTGTTGTTTTTTGTAAACCTTTTTATTTTCAAGAATGAATGCATTTCATTGCCAACATATAGTGGTGCAAACCCTATTGTACTAAACAGTCTAATAGTTGAACATGTAATGCATCTCATCATATATTTCACACTCCAACTCATGTTTGCATTTAAGCTTTAATCTTATTTACAGTAACATGACTCGACTTTAGTATTTATTATAGTGCCAACAATTCACACTGAACTGATGGGATGTTACAAAGTGTAGTAGATAAATAAAGGGAAATTGGTGCATTAGGTGAAGTGTACTGTTTACATATTTCAGATTGCGAGGAGAAAGGAAAAAAAATAAGGTCTTAGAAAAAACATGAAGGAGAAGCGATACCAAGAGTGTTTGGCACAGGGCATGTGGTGTTGGATGGCAGGTGGTGTCAGCTACACAGCTAGCGTCAGTGGTTGTATTGTGTGTTCTATTCCTTTTGCTTTATTTAACAGTAATATCAAATATTTAATCACTCAATCTGTCTTATTAATGTAAATTAAATGGACTCACCTCACAAAACGATCCATACATTGTGGGAGCAGAATTATATGTAAATTATTAAATTAAAAGAACATATTGTTTTAAATGTGTCTTTGGTGTCATCACTTTATGACATCACCCTTTGGCTTAATATTCATATTACACATTTCCCTCTGAAAGTTCAATTACATATCTAGTCATATATGATGTCATAGACAGGAGACACCACCGACATATTTAATTTTTTTCTCTAAAAATTTTCGCTTGCACAGTGTATAGATCTTTTTGATAATAATGGTGTTTAAGTGGATGGGCCACTTTAATATTTCAACTCTGTATGCCCTGTACAATCCACGTCTGAAATGCTGAAAAGGCCAAAACACTCTAACAGTAAGAGAAATAGTTAACCCAATCACTCAATGTTCAACTATTGTCCTTGTATTATGATTTATATGAACTATTTACATTTGTAATTTTTCCCAAGAGACCTTGCAGCCATGGGTACAGAATTTTGTCATAGTACTGATGTGATCACAATTATCCCCTAGTGAATTCCAAGAATTAGATTTTATATATGTATATTATAGTTTAAACTAAAAATGAACTTTGTAACTATAGTGTATCTGGGAATTCTAACTAAACAAAAAGCAAGTTATAGAGTCTGTATGTTCAGGAAAAGAGCGATCCTCATCACCGAAATTATTGGATATATAGTTTCTTTATAATATTTGGACAGATGTGTAAATGCTCTTTTTAATTTTGCATTTAAAGGCTGAAATATCTTTGTTGTTTTCTGAAATGCGTAAAATGCAAAAATACAAAAAAGAATAGTCTAGTACAATATAGTATAATATGTTCAATTGTACATAGTCATTTTTAATATGTTAATTAAGTGCAAATGTTTAAATTATTTTGTTAGATCAGCTGCATTTTTCTTCTCTTACTTCAATATAGATGACAGTGAACACTGTCTACCATTTGTATGTTACATGTACACTCAAAGTCAAAAGAGGCTAAAAGAGGAACACAATGATCTTGATGAGCAACTGTGTGTTCATGCACTTGGACTGATAAATTAGTAAATCTGTGGATAAGCCAAATATTTAACCATGTGTTTAGAAACTTCTAACTTGTAATTTTCATAGTAGCAACTAGAGTTGAGCGGACACCTGGATGTTTGGGTTCGGCGGGTTCAGCCGAACTTGGGAAAAAAGTCCGGGTTCGGGGTCGAACTTGACCCCGAACCCCATTGAAGTCAATGGGGACATGAACTTTTGGCCACTAAAATGCCTCTAAAAAAGTCCTGGAAAGGGCTAGAGGGCTGCAAAATGAAGTAAAATGTGGGTGAGTGTCCCCATTCATACGAATAGGTCAATTGACCTATTCGTATAAATGGGGACTCTATTTTGGTTTATAGAAAGCCAATGGCCATGTAATGCTATTGGCTTTCTATAAACCGAAATAGAGTCCCCATTCATAAGAATAGGTCAATTGACCTATTCGTATGAATGGGGACTCTATTTCGGTTTATAGAAATGCAATAGCATTACATGTATTCCATAAACCGAAAGTCTATAAACCGAAAGACAATACATGTAATGCTATTGCTATGCTATAAAAAGAAAGTCTATAAACAGAATGTCGTTCGGTTTATAGACTTTTGGCTTATGGAATACATGTAATACTATTGGCTTTCTATAAGCCGAACTAGAGTCCCCATTCATAAGAAATTCTTATGAATGGGGACTCTAGTCCGGTTTATAGGAAGCCAATAGTATTACATGTATTCCATAAGCCGAAAGTCTATAAACCGAACGACATTCTGTTTATAGACTTTCTTTTTATAGCATAGCAATAGCATTACATGTATTGTCTTTCGGTTTATAGACTTTCGGTTTATGGAATACATGTAATGCTATTGCATTTCTATAAACTGAAATAGAGTCCCCATTCATAAGAATTTCTTATGAATGGGGACTCTATTTCGGTTTATAGAAAGCCAATAGCATTACATACAATGTAATCGCCGAACTCCAACACAGACATACAGTGAAATGTCCGTGTTCGGGTCCGGGGTCCAAAAATCGTAAAGTTCGGTACGAACTTGAAAAGTGCGGTTCGGGTTCGCTCAACACTACTAGCAACATCTCTCCATTGGGTGAATATAATATCCTGTATGATCTATGGAAATCCTAAATCATGTTATTGGACTTGCTGTAAACAGCACAAAAAAAAAACATGTGCATAGTCTATAACACTCTACAAAAGATAACACAAGTGAAGGTAAGATAATGAAATTAATATTGAACAAAATGTGATACATATGTAGATGAAAATCACATTATATTTGACACGTGGTGCATCAAACTATGAAAAATGACAGCTGATGGTTATGATTAACTACTGTACCATGGCATACACTATTCAGTTTTTTACCACTTAATGCCTAGCAAAATCCTGGAACTGGGTCATGGGTCATGGGAGGGGTGGTGCCAAAAAGGGCAGAGTCATTTAATCTTGCAACATTTTACTTGAACCTCCCAGTTACAGGTGTGTGGAGCTCATTTCTGCCAGTTTAATCTTTATATGTCTAATGAACATGCATAAAGCATAGCTGGGGTTTCCACTTTTTCTTCAAAATAATACCTGCCTCATGACAATTTTTTTAAAGGCCTGCTGTATGCATAGCACTTTGTACAGGCTGCAATAATGTCAGGACAGACCTGAAATGGATGGGACAGAACCTCCAAAAACAGTAATTGTCCTGGCAAATCCCCTATCAACTATGTCATTATATCATTTTCCAGCTGTGTGATGTTAAATGTGTTAACATTTCTGTAGTTATGAAAGTTTTAAGTAAATTAAAATAGAAATATCTTTATATCCCCTTAACAAGCATTTGCAAAACCAAATTTAAAAAAATGGGGCACCAAAATCTATTTGCTTTTTAATACAATCAGTTATAATAAACACAAAAAATAATGCTTCATATGGAATGAGGAATTACTTATAAATGTGTGTTCAAATGTGCATTTGTATATATATGTTTGATTTCTAAATCAATTTAAGATAATCTTAAATTATATTAAACTGTTTTATGTGTGATATTAAAAATAAGATCAATGTTTCCTCTATGTCATGCCATTAAATTAAGTTAAAGGTTTGTTTGGTTCCAACTAAGTTTTCCAAATATTTCTTTACAAAATATTTTTCCAGAGAATTTCTTAAAATATTTGGCAGGAACAATGATCTCAAGATATGTTTTAGCATTTTGCTGTGATAATATGGAAGCTTAAAAACAATATATACCCCACCTTATACACTAAAACATGTTCATGGTATATTTTATGACATTTGTGCAGGGCCGGACTGGCCTACCGGGATACCGGGAAAAATCCTGGTAGGCCGTCTTCCCTGGGGCCAACCAGACTTCAAGAACGCTGGGGCCGCTTTAAGAATACAGCCACCGGGGCCACTTTAAGAACGAGGCCACCGGGGCCGCTTTACGAGTGCTCTGCCCTTCCCCCGAGACAGTCTGAGCACCGGATGTAGGTGACATCCGACGCTCAGGGAAAAAAATGAATAACGGCGTCCTGCTTCTACAGTTATACGAGGCAGGCACTGTTTCATACCTACAGCATTTTTTTAAATAAAAAAAAAAGAAAAAGAAATTGTGTGTATGTGTAAGTGTGTCTGCGTGTGTGACAGTGTGCATGTGTTACTGTATGTAAGTGTATCTGTCAGTGTGAATGTGTAACTTTTTGTCTGTAAGTGTGACTGTATGTAAGTGTGTGTATTTCTGCATGTGTGTATATCCACCTCTCTGCAAACAGCATTTAAAAAAGCACGTATGTATATGTAAGTGTGTCTGCATGTGTGACAGTGTGCATGTGTTACAGTGTGTAAGTGTGTCTGTGAGTGTGAATGTGTAACTTTTTGTCTGTAAGTGTGACTGTGTGTAAGTGTGTCTGTATAAGTGTGACTGTGTGTAAGTGTGTCTCTATAAGTGTAACTGTGACTGTGTGTGGGTGACTGTATGTAAGTGTGTGTGTATTTCTGCATGTGTGTACATTCACCATGTAGAAAAAAAAATACATGTGTATATGTAAGTGTGTCTGCATGTGTGACAGTGTAAGTGTAAGTGTGTCTGGAGGTGTGAATGTAACTATTTGTCTGTAAGTGTGACTGCTTGTAAGTGTGACTGTATGTAAGTGTAAAAAAATTATGTGTGTCTGCGTGTATGACAGTGTACATGTTACTGTGTGTCTGCAATTGTGACTGTGTGTATGTCTGTAAGTGTGACTGTAGGTGTCTCTGTTTAACTGTAAGTGTGTAGTTCTGTGTGTGCCTGTGTATTTCTGTATGTATGTGTGACTGTGTGTGTGTGTGTGTGTGTGTGTGTGTGTGTGTGTGTAAGTGTGACTGTCTGTAAGGGTTAATGACTGTGTGGATCAAATAGCAAACATTCTCAGGAAAAGTAGCAGTGCAGTGTCCCCTGTGTGCCAGACTACTTTCGCGGCCAATTCAATATGGCTGCCTCTTCCCTCCTACACGATGCTGGAGCCTTCTTCTGTGCTGAGGCATGTCCTGTGAGTGCAATCTAAGTGATGGGGTAAGTCCTGAGTGCATTCTAAGTGCTGGAGCATGTCATGTAACTGCAATCGCCTTTCTGAGGTGCTGGGGCAAGTTGTGTGAGTGCAGACTGTGAGCTGGGGTAAGTCCTAGGCGCTGGGGCAAGTCCTGTGAGTGCAATCTATGTGCTAGGGTAAGTCCTGCCTGGGGCAAGTCCTGTGAATGCACTGTACTGTGATAGGCCATGGGTTGGGCACATTCTGTGGGGGCAGTCCGGGTGCTGGAGTAAATCAATATATCCACCCAGTATGTTCATACGTTTAAATCTCACACACTGCCCTGATACATTCCCCATGCACAGGGCAATTCCTATAACCTTGTGTACATACTGGGGTACTTATATATGGCAATGTGCATGGGGATTATATTAGGGCACTGTGTTTGATAAAATCTTGTGTACGTACTGGGGGCATATATTGCCCTAGGCATGGTTATATATCAGTTTTATCTACAAATAATACACTCGTCAAATGTCATTGAAATGGTTTTCTCTTTTATGAACAAGAAAAATAATGTTAACACAAGGCCGGTAAAAAAAAAGACTTGCTGCCAATGTTAAATCTATGGAGGCAGTAGCAAAGCAGGTATTTTAGTGGAAAAGGTGGCAATTCTAGGCTGGTATAATGATGTTATGCTATGTGGCTAGTTTAATGATGTCATGCTTATGGGGCTGGTATAATGATGTCATGCTATGGGGCTGGTATAATGATGTCATGCTATGAGGCTGGTATACAGTTATTTCCAGGGCTGGTTTTTATCCCCAGTCCGGCCCTGCACTTGTGCACTGTATATAATAACTCTTGTAAGATGTGACAGATTTCCAAGTACGCTGATCTTTGAGACAATATAGTTTTTACTGTTTAGTAAATAAGCAATGCAATAATAAAATATGGAAAAATATACGCTGTTAATTTCAGCAATAATATGTTTTATTTGCTAAATGAATTTACACTGTTTACAACTTTAATTTGATTTTGTGATCCTAGTTACATTGTAACAACTGCTATTGAATACACTGCTAATAAATACACCCTTATATGCTTACCATTTCTGACATATTTAAGTCTAATAACCTAGTAAACATAATGTATTTAGCTAAATAAATGCATAATCAATGTACTTGTCATTTTTAGGAGAAAATACTATAAGCACATTACATGTGTATAATTTTGTTTAACAAAAAATAGCCACATTTATTTGTATTTGCAAAAGGAGATTAACATGATCTAACTCCAGCACAATGTAATATAATATTTAGTCCAAATCCTATACTAAAATCTGTGATTTTATTTGCACGGTGTACAGAATTAGCTGTACCTAACCTATGACACATAGAGCTGTGGTCATACTTAAGCCAAGATGTAACCACTTGGCTATTACCACAATAAACAAGTTATACATAATCAGTGATAGAGACCTTTGACCCTTCCCTTAGACAACCAGTTTATTGTTTTCAAATGTGAGGATTGGTGAACTGTGACAATTCTACAAGGATGCTTTATTTTTTGAGAACTTTAACAAATAGGATTAAATTCTACCCTAGTAACATGAAAAATGAAAGGATCACGTTGGTGTTGTTAACCCCTTAACCCATTTGGACATATAAATACGTCCTGAGTTTTAATGTGCTCCTTTGCGTAATGCTTTCGGCACCCCCCCTCCCCTGCACATATGATCAATGCGACTGTGATTGTATGTATTCAAGCTCGCATAGGCAATGATCCTCCAATATGGAGTGCCCAGCAGAGAGCGATGGAAGTGATAAAAAGATTAAAGGGCAGGGGAAGATTCAGGGCTAGGGTTAAATGTAGGGTTAAGGTTGGGATCAAATGTCACTGTAGGAGAAAATGGTTAGAAAACAAAAAAACACTAGTATCGGTTATTGTCCTATTACTTGGAAAAAAAACACAGAAAAACATGGAAATATTGGTATTTCTAAACTCAGGACGAATATTAGAAACTATATAGACAGGTTCTTTATTAACCTTTTATAATTATGTAAACATAAAAAATTCAGGTCAAAATTAGAAAAAGTGTTTTTTTTTTGCATGTTTTCATCTTATTTTATATATTTTTAATAGTAAATTATGTAGAATAATAAAAATAAAAGTATCAAAAGAAAGCTCTATCTGTCCTTTAAAAAATTATATATAATGTGTGGGTGTATTGAACACGGAGAAAGAAATCACAGTTAATCAACGTATGACAAAAAACAAAAATGAATTCTGGTCTTCAAGGCATATAGAATGCAGCAAAAAACTCTGTCACTAAGGGGTCAAACCAAATATAAAAAGGCAAGTCTGTCTACTTTAACAAATACTTATTAAAAGACAAAATCACAGCAACAATACAATGTATGACAGCCACCAAACAATGCAATGTTCCAAAACTTTACCAAGACTATCCCGAATAATTTTGAGTAAAAAAATCCAGCGCAACCCAGAACAACACAGAAAGGTTAATGGGCAAGGAAATCCTGAGATGTGTGCTTGAAAATATATATCGAGGGGCTTGTGAAGTCACTGGATGTTTGACATATGTCTGTGAGTCAAATCAGCAAAAGCTTTGAGAACACATTTTATACCAGCTTTGTCATCAGAACTTCAGATGGAAAAAAAAAATAGTGAAAAAATACTAAAGTGAACACAGTAGAAATAGATATGTATTTATTTGTTTCAAATCCACCTTTAGTAGATTTTATTTTGAGCATTGTTCTTTTCACCATGGCATCTTCTGGGAGCTACTTATGCCCACTGCATATGTGTGGGAAGTCGGTGACATCAGCAGTGAAATTACGTAACCATCCCAGCATTCCAAATGAAGCTGGTCACTGCACATGCATTGGTTATCCCAAATATAAATGGAGGTCCTAGACTCAGAATAATGGTTTACTGCTGAAATAATACTATATAAATGCCTGTCTATATAGGTCAGTAGTTTTTTTTATAATAAAAGTCCAGAAATTTAATATAATAACTGACCTGCTAATTATAGCTATAGCACAACTCTTTAATACTGTACATCTATAATGTAGATGAAAAGGGAAATCAAAGAACTACATTTGAGCTTATTGGCTATGATTCATTCTGTTGGTTTAAGCTTCACTGTTAATGCCACATATTCTTGACTAATAACATGGATGGAATTATAAAATGATTTTCCAGACAATTAACACAAATCGGAAGGCGATAATATACTGATATATTGACTAAAAGCAAATGTAATACATATTAATGCTATAAGTAAGTTCCATATATATACACTTACTTATAGCATTAATATCTATTCAATTTGTTTTTAGCCAATTTATCAATATATATGTATATGGAACTCACTGATAGCATTAATATGTATTTAATTTGCTTTTAGTCTATATATATATAAATATGTATATGTATATATAAAAGGAACTTACTTATAACATTAACATGTATTAAATTTGGCTTTTAGCCAATACAACAAATTCTGCATCAATGAAAGTCTTTTATTTGTCCTCTAAAAAAAAAAAAAGTTAATATATTACATTTTATTTTTTTTCATTTGCAAAAGTACAAAAACTTACAAGGATTGTTGTCATTTAACAATACAGCATGTCCATATATCCAATAAGTTATTAAAGCCATGGTTATCTATTGCCTTCCCCTTTTCTTTAATTGAATACCAATTTAGTGCTTTGAGTGTATACATATGTTTTAACCCCTGTTATTCCTCCATTTACCCATCCAATTAACCAACTCTCTCTTTTCCTTTATTGTCCAAGAACATTTTAGGTTCCTATTCCCTCCCTATGCCGATACAATCACTTTTCTTCACCTGGAATTTACCACCCAAAGGCATATCTCCATCAGCTTTCTTTTATAGATAGCTATTTATCACCAAGAAAAATCCATAACCATTCTTCCACCCCTACCTCATTCTCACCTAACCCCCTAATATATGAATAGATTCCTAAGGATCTCCACTCACCCACTGACTGCACTCTAAATATTCTTTAGACTCAAAAAAAAAACTGATCCCATGGAACCCAGATCATACCTACTCCCCCCCTGCTTTTTCTTCCATCCTTCTTAGACCTTTTACATTTCCAAGCCATGTTTCCCAATCTGGTGATTTATTCTGCCTCCAAAAAAGGGGGGTGACCATCTTAGCTATATTTACAAGTCTAATCATCAGTGAGTTTTTAAACGTTTTAACTGACATTGGAGAGTGGAGGATCAATACCAGTTCAGCTGTTAATTTGATATTGATGTTGTAGGATCTTTTCTATTTTTCTCCAGTATGTCTGTTTTAATTAGCACCCCCACCAAACATGCCACAAATCCCCTCCCTCCCTATTACATCTCCAACAGAATGTATTTAATTTAGTTGATACCCTGTACCACCTACTAAGTAATTTAAAGGCCACTTCTTGATATCTACTTGACACTGAGCATTTCTGTACCATTGTAACACTTTTTTGTAAGGGTGAGATTCAAATCTCTCTCACATATTCAGTATATCCTTGAAAGTGGGCTATCTGTTCTGCTATCATGCATATAGGAGGTTTATCCCTGTGGTAAATATGTATTCCTTTTTTATTCTTTTAGTGAAATGTTTCAACCAAGGGTACGAGAACCTTTCTTGTTGAATATTTACTTCAATCCCCATAAGTTCTCTCATCCTCATAAGTTCCCCCTCTCTAATAACTTGTTCAAACCTTAAACTTCCCTCCCCCTCCTTCATAAAACTTCTGATATTGTCTCTTGTTTTCGTGATCTCTAATCTTTTCTATATAACTCCTAGCCTGTTTAACCCCTTAGTGACATGACTTTTTTGGCTTGTCCGACGCTTGGTGACATGGGCTGTTTTAACATTTCTGAGGTGTTTGTGTTTTGCTGTAATTTATTTCTGTCTCATTTAGTGTACCCGCACAAATTATATATCGTTTTTATCGTTATAAGAAGGGCTTTCTTTTGATACCATTATTTTGATAATAGCATATAATTTGATGTAAAAAAAATAATAAAATATGGCAAAAAAATTTAAAAAATTATTTTTTTATGACTTTTATTTGAAAAATCGTATACTCATGTACAAGAGACAACAAAAAAACACTGCTAAAAAGTTTCTAATATATGTCCTGAGTTCAGAAATAGCCCATGTTTTTATGTTTTTGTGCTTTTTTATTCATGTTACAGGGCCAGAACTATAAGTGGTGCAAAGCTATTTTAAAATCCTTTCTTTCAAGATTAGCGATAGTGACATTGTAACACTGATTTCTGTACTAAATCCATGAATGACCCCCAACATGTACATATTTTTGAAAACTAGACAACTCAGGGCATTTAACTTGGGGTATTTTGACACATTTCATGTAGCCATTTTACCACCAATCTATGCCAAAGTTTGCAGCAAAAAATCTTTTTTTTAAATTTTTCACATATATTGCAATTTAGGTAAACATTACCTTAAAATGTGAAGGGGTATTTCCAAATAACACCTCAATATGTGTTCAGCAACATCTCCTGAGTACAGGGATACCACCCATGCATAGGTTTGTTGGTTTGTTTTGGGGCTAAAAGGCCACATTTAGGGGGTGCGCATTTTGGTTTTCCAACTTGGAATTCTGACGTGCAGAAAACCTGCGCCCATGTCCCATTTGGGACATTTTTGAAGCCAAAAAGTGTATTCTATCCCACAAAACCATATATTTTTGAAAACTAGACACCCTAGGGTATTTCAAATGGTAGTATTTTAACACTTTCCATGCACTAATTATACTACCAGCCTATGTCAATGTTATGGATAGTAATTTTTTTTCACATACATTGTACTTTGGGCATGAATTCACAGATCCTGTTATATGTCAGTGCCAAACAACACCTCAATATGTGTTCAGCAACATCTCCTGAGTACAGGGATACCACCCATGTATAGGTTGGTTAGGTTATTTGGGGGTTAAAAGGCCACATTTGAGAGGTGCGCTTTTTGGTTTTCCAACTTGGAATTCTGACGTGCAGAAAACCTGCGCCCATGTCCCATTTGGGACATTTTTGAAGCCAAAAAGTGTATTCTACCCCACAAAACCATATATTTTTGAAAACTAGACACCCTAGGGTATTTCAAATGGTAGTATTTTAACACTTTTCATGCACTAATTCTACCACCAGCCTATGTCAATGTTATGGATAGTAATTTGTTTTTCACATTCATTGTACATCGGGCATGAATTCACAGATCCTATTATGTGTCAGTGCCAAACAACACCTTAATATGTGTTCAGCAACATCTCCTGAGTACAGGGATACCACCCATGTGTAGGTTAGTTAGATTATTTGGGGGCTAAAAGGCCACGTTTAGGGGGGGGTGCATTTCCAACTTGGAATTTTGACATGTAGTCAGCCTGCGCCCATGTTCCATTTGGGACACTTTTGAAGCCTGTCAAAGTATTTTACCCCATAAAACCATATATTTTGGAAAACTAGACATCCTAGGGTATTTAAAATTGTGGTATTTTAACACTTTCCAAGTGCTAATTCTACCACCAACCTATGTCAAAGGGTAGGGATGTCATTTTTTCCCCACACACATTGTAGTTCAGGCAGGAATTTTCAGATTCTGTTATTTGCCACTGCCAACCAACACCTCAATATGTGTTCAGCAACATCTCCTGAGTACGGGGATACCCCCCATGCATAGGTTTGTTGGTTTGTATTGGGTCTAAAATTCCACATTTAGGGGGTGCGCAATTCCAACCTGGAATTTTGACATGTAGTCAGCCTGCGCCCATGTTCCATTTGGAACATTTTTAAAGCCGTCCAATGAATTTTACCCCATCAAACCATATATTTTTGGAAAATAGACATCCTAAGGTATTTCAAATGGTGGTATTTTAATACTGTTTAGGTACTAATTCTACCACCAGCCTTTGTAAAAGTTTGTGGTAGTACTTTTTTGGGAGTTTTTTTTCCACATGCATTGTACTTCAGGCATGAATTCACAGATTCTGGTATATGTCACTGCCAAACAACAACCCAATATGTGTTCAGCAACATCTTCCGAGTACAGGGATAGCACCCATGCATAGGTTTGTTGGTTTGTTTTTGGCTAGAAGGCAACATTTGTGAGATGCGCACCTCAAAATTCCAACTTGGAATTTTGACATGTAGTCAACCTGCGTCCGTGTCCTTTATGGGATATATCTTTGAAGCCAACCAATGTAATTTACCCCCACCAAACCATATATTTTTTTATCGGTAGACCCCCATCACTACTTGTGGCAAGGGCTCAGCAGCCACCGATACATCGCTAGATGATGTATCAGAAAGCTGAATAGGGTCAAAATCGAACCCTGAGTCCGCGGCCTCAGAATCAGTGCGTAAGCAGTGATCTCGAGCAAAGAAGGGGTTAATAGCTCTTAGAAGAGCCTATCTAGTACTATCTAGTACAAATAAATTAATCCATAAAACAGTGCAGACAGCAAAACATACTGTTGCTGTGCAAGATTACTGCTTACACAGTGATGAATGGCAGGGAAGGGGTTAATACACATTGAAAGACTTTCATAAAACCTGCCAATTTTATAAAATGTTATTTTATATCTCTAATACTGATCTGTCTCTTTCCGTCACAAAAATGTAAGTGAGGAGAGGGAGGCAAATCAATATTTGTGAATATTGATCCGACTAATTTTGATCTGACCAGGGCGAATGGTGAGCTTAATTGAGAAAATCACCAAACCGCCTTTGCCACTAATTCGCTGTTACTGATCGCTATGTGCTCAGGCAGCTTAAAAAAAAAAAAAAAAATCAAATATTTTTACTTTACATGTAATCCCCTAGCGGGTGTGTGTAAAAAAATAAAAATAAAAATATGCAGACAGATAAAAATTGCTTTGGCGTCAATATCATTGCGTAAGCAGTGATCGACGGCAAAGAAGGGGTTAATAACTCTTAGAAGAGCCTTTTTAGTACTGTAATAAATTACAGTACAAAAAAAATTAACCCCTAAAAAATGCACAAACAGCAAAAATAAATGCGCTGATGTGCACGATCACGGCTTATGCAAGATCAGTGGCAGGGAAGGGGTTAAACGCAGGGAATTGCTTTAATACATTTTTTTTTATTGTTTTATTATTTGTGTGTTGTGTATTTATTGTTTTTTTTAACTTTTACTTACTTTTAGAACTTTGATCTGTCTCTCTCCCTCACTAAAAAAAATGTGAGGAAAGGGAGGCAGATCACAACTGGTCAGATCAATATAGAGTTAATATTGATCTGACCAGTCAGTGGGGATGTTCAGCAGAGCATCCCCACTGCCTGTCAGTGTGCCTGGCAGTCACTGATTGCCTCTGTGAAGAGGCAATCGTGTGACAACCAGAGAGCACAGGAAGCAGGTACTTCCTGCCTCCTGTGCTCTTGCCCTTAGAAGGGCAGCGCCATCTTGGTCACTCAGTGACCAAGATCGTGCTTTTTTTTTTTGTGTTCCTGATTGCCTCGACTTGCGAGGCAATCAGAAACACTTTCTGAGCATAGGAAGCGAAAGATCCGCTTCCTATGCTCGTTTTTTAATGCCCGTCGTTTTAAAGGCTCTGTGCCTTTAAAACCGGCATTTTGATCGCTCTCCATAGCGATCGAAATGCCGACGGGCATTTTTTTTAGTATTGTACGATGCTTCTACACGGAAGCATCGTTACAATACCATCAGAGCACTGAAAGCGGAAAAACTCCGCTTTCAGTGCTCGTTTTGACACAGGACGGACTAGGTCCGTCCTGTGTCACTAACGCCTCGGCACACAGGACGGACCTAGTCCGTCCTGTGTCGCCAAGGGGTTAACCTTTAATGCACTAGCCAGCAATTTAGTAATTTTAGCTGTTTTATTATCGATCAGAGAGGACAATCTTGATCTCAGTTTGTACAATTCAGTAAATACTTCAAGTAACATTAAGTTTTTTTGTGATTTTTCTAGACTTCCAATTTGCTTTAATATGCTTTTTATTTCCTCTTATTTATTTTCTTGTTAAATGTGCCTCCCACATTGTTATCCATGGGACCTCCCCTGTTTTATTCTCTCGGAAGTAATTGTTAATATGTGATCTAAAATCTAACGGAGTTGTATTACTAGATAGTACAGTTTCATTCAGTTTCCAACTAAATACCTTTCTATTATCTTGTGGGAACTTCAATATGCAAATTACAGGGGCATGATCGCCCAGCAGAATGTTTCCTGTCATGGAATCATGTATAAATTCCAGATGATGATGTGATATCATGATCATATCAATGCGGGAGTATTTTTGTATGTACACCTGAATAGAAAGTGTCTCCAAACATCTAACAACTGCATACTGAACAGCTTCTACTTTATTGTATTTATTTTAGAAAGAGAAAGACTAGTTTTCCATCCGACACATCCCTCTTGGCAGTGGTGTATCTTGATTTTGTGCTGCCCTAGGCAGACAAAATCCGGGGGCACCCCCCTACCCAAGCTGCACACCCACGTTACACACCTAATACATGCCCCATTATTCAGACTCACATCAAGCTCATACTCCCATCACACTCAGTCACACACTCCTACTCCCATCACACACACTCTGACTCCCATCACACTCAGTCACACACTGTCTCCCATCACACACACTCCGACTCCCATCACACTCAGTCACACACACTGTCTCCCATCACACACACTCTGACTCCCATCACACTCAGTTACACACACTGTCTCCCATCACACACACTCTGACTCCCATCACACTCAGTCACACACTCTCACTCCCATCACACTCAGTCACACACACTGTCTCCCATCACACACACTCTGACTCCCATCACACTCAGTCACACACACTGTCTCCCATCACACACTCTGACTCCCATCACACTCAGTCACACACACTGACTCCCATCACACACACTCTGACTCCCATCACACACACTCTGACTCCCATCACACTCAGTCACACACACACACACAGTCTCCCATCAGCACTTACCTTTCCCTGGCAGGCAGGCAGCATGGTCCCTCCATGCTGCCTGTTCGGCTTCCCGGCGATTGTGCCGACAGGTCACGTGACCGGGCGCGCGTATGACGTCAGCGCGCCCGTCACGTGACTGTCGGCACTTCCGTGTCGGCACACTGCACGGGGAGCCGAACAGGCAGCACGGAGGTTTCTCTGTGCTGCCTGTTTGGATCCCCGTGCAACCTGGCAGGCAGAGCGATGGTGAGGGGGGATCTTCCGATCCCCTCTTACCTCCGTCTCTGCTGCAAGCCGGTCTTTTTTTTTTTTAAAGGGCCGCGTTTTTTTTTTTTTCCACATTTTTTTTTATTTTTTTTATTTTTTTCAGTGCTGGGGGGCTCTGCCGCCCCCCAAAATTTGCTGCCCTAGGCATCCGCCTAGGATGCCTCGCGGTAAACACAGCACTGCCTCTTGGGGTCCATTATAAAATTGAAATCCCCCCCAGAACTATCATAACTTCCGAAAATTCCTCAAGTTTTTCCCCTATTTTAATTACATAGTTGCATTGCTTTTAATTAGGTGCATAGATAGTGACCAATGTCAACTTCTTTTTGCCTAGCTGGCCCTTTAAAAACAACATTCTGCCTTCCTAGTCTCTTTAACTCTCTTCTACTCGGAAGGGGAGATTCCTAATTATGAGGATGGCCGCTTCTTTAATTTTTCCTCTTTATTGCAATTCATATATATTTCTGTATAAAGGGGATTATATAACTTTGGTTGTTTCCCTTCTTTAAAATGGGTCTCCTAAATAAATGCTGTCTGTACTTTTTATCTATTCAATTCGTAAAACATGATTGATCGTTTTTCAGGTATATTGAGCCCATTTTTTACATTTTTCAACGTTGTTATTATGGCGCCCATCTCTCTACAGGGAAGTCGGAGAATGCCTTATGATTTATCCTTGTTCCTGGACCAGTATCACTAATGATTCTCACCACACTTATCTTCATGCATTCATTCATCCATAAAAAACTCCTGGCATGTAACGTTACCCTCTTATCCCCCCCTGCATGCCAGCCCCCCCTGGGCCTTCCAACAATAAAGTTGGTACTAATATACCAGCGTGTCAGTATAGCCACTGGTTACGGCCCTTTTAACCAAGTAGGTAGTCCCGCCTTATGAACTCCGTATTATTCTCTCCTGAATCCTAAATCCTATATTTATATTTGGCAATGGTTTCCCCTATTTTTCCTTATCTCCTGTTTGCTTCACCTATGAGATGGAGAATCAGATATCGTATGGCACCAACATTTCTTTTTTCTTTTTCTCCCTTTAACGTTCTCTGTCTTTTTAAATTATTTTTATTCTTTTTCTTTCCCCTCTTTTCTCTTAAGCAGATCGTGACAGCATTATTAATACCCCTGTGGGCATCATTATAAAAATACATATAGAGGTGGGGGTGGAGGGAGGGGATAGGGAAACAGCAGGTTTATATTACAGCAAACAATGGAATTCAGAAATGTGTCTTCTTTAATATAGAGAGTTATATAACCATGATGCTTAATAAAGCAGAATCTGAATTTGAAAAGGTGTTCTGTAATACATAGATATCATGAAATATTATTCAGATCCTTTTGCTAGTTGTGCATCAAGTGCAAATTCGGTGTAGGCAGTATCAATATGTTTCAGTGAACAATTTTATTTGACTTTTTCTTTGAAAAAATAGGTTATCCAGACCCTCCTTTTATGGAAGCAGCTTATGGGAACACTAAAGCCCGTCAAGGTATTTTCTACCAGTTAGCTTGGTATAGCAGAATGTGCATGGGCAAAGAATACGCATCTATTTTAAATTTCAAATTCTACATTTTTGAATGTATGTAATTACTTTCATTGGCATAAAATATGTATGACAGCTTAACATCTGCTTCATACATTGATTGCCAAACATGCACCTTTATAAATGCTTTCTTACAAAATTGCTTTTTATAGCTTGATTTCATTGGAAGGTATTAAGCCATTTTTTACCTTTAATGAAATACAGAAGCATTGATTTTTTTTTACTAGTTTTGCTAACTAGTAATTTCCTTTGAAATACGCCTTTGGAACTACTGCTAATAATTTTATTTGGCGTGTAGTTGAGAAAACAATGTTTCAATATAGCTGCTTTTATAAATCATTGGAAAGTCTTCTGCTTGTTAAGACCTGGTTGAAAAAAACATTATGCATATTGATGCATTATAGACTCATGAGGGTTTATATACATCAAAACTCAGCAAAACTTGGTTGAACAATGCATGTTTTAAAACTGTGCTTTTTGTGTGCAAGAGAATATGCCTTAGTGTTTGATTCCTTATCTTGCAATTACAATGTGCATTGTAATATATATTGTGATACCATGTTTTAAATTGGTTACAAAACATTTATACATTGTGTGATTCAATAGAACCTGGGTAAGGAAGTGTCTATGGTCACGGTCACAAGAAGCTCAGAAATATTTTATTTAGTATAAATTTACATCTTGTGTACTGAAGAGTAAAAAACTTTTTTATACTTTAATCTTATTTTTTAACTCGGTAGGTAGGTTATAATTTGTATGTATGTCTGCTCCTAATGACTCTAAAAGGAAAAGTAAGTATACTTGACTATTAATAAACTTGGAATTCTACTAAAGCATATCACTAAAACCTCATTATCATACAATAAAAAATAAAAAAAATCAATTCACAGCCATAAACGAGTGCCCATCCAACATAGTTTTCATCGACTTTAAAAGAAAAGGAAAGTTAACTTTTATTTTAAATAAAGTTGGACTTTTAATAAAGTAGATCGTTAAAACTTCACCTAAATACCAAAAAATAAATAAAAATGAATTCTTAGCCAGTTCCTTTCCTACATAGTTTTCATCAACTGGCCTGTCCATCTGGATGATTGACCTTCTTTACAGGTGGATCCCAAATTTCTAAGTATTATATTCACCAATGAAGATCGGGAGCCTTTCAAGTTTTGTAAGTCCAATGGGAAAATGCAAACAAAGTTTGGGTAAGCATGGGGCAACGAAGACAGACAACATCAAAGACTATCCTCATGCTTACTAATGCTCTTAAGGAATGCTAAATAATTATTTTTCCACTGTACTCACATAGATTTGTAATCCAAATGCTGTTAAGTTAATGGTCTTTCATATCTGGAAGCTATTCACAAAAAAATTATCTAAATATATGTTATCTCATCAATTTAATTAAGCATTGCACCAGAATAAACCTACTGAGTTTCTCCTGCAAGAGGAGTTCAGTTAGCCTGTTGACTTTTTGAAGAACTGATTTAAAAATGCATTATATTGGGGCAACATTTTTTTTAAGGAGAGAAGCTCAACACAGTTGGCCCTTTTTAATGCATAGTTAAGCCAACGAGAGAAAATGTTTATTTCACCTCAGCTCACTTTTTGTGAATAATTTCCCATGTCTCTAGGTTCCACAGATAATTTAGGCTGTAACAAGGTTAGAACATCCCCTACTGCACTATACTGCACAGTGATAAATGCATTTTCACATATTTTTTTATAAATAATTGTTTGGGTTTGGATACTATTTATTACTAAAAATATTTTATACACTGGGACACATTTGTATATTTTGAGGTAATTTACCTTTTAATTTGATTTTTGAATCTAATGTGTCATTTCACATATGTATCTGTTTTAAATATTGTACTTGGAATGGATGGATGTTTTTTTTTAGGACATTAATTTTTCAGTACATTATGACCACTTAGGAACTGTTTAAAATAATAATATTCTACAGCTGTTTTGATTGTTACTTTATTTTGACTTTTGTAGTAAATAAAATCATCCATGCGTGATATCTATAAGTGTTTAGAATTTAGCATAATCTTGATATAAGGAGTACAAAAACATCTGACTCAATAGAACTATAGACACTGATTGTACAGTCATATTTTTTTTTATTGTTTTTCAGAATCTGTTTGCCCAACAAGGATTCCAGTTGCAGCTCGAGATGAAAAGGGGTTTGATATACTTCTAGGTCTGGGTATGAATAAAAAAAAAGCTAAAAGAGTTGAAGGTTCCATTCCTAGAACAAAAGCTTATGAAGTAACTTCCCAAATTGACCTAACTGATTTCACAAGGTAATAAATATAGAAGTATACTTATCAATATTTAAGTTGAGACTACATTGTCTTATGAAATTGAAATTCCATACCATGGACATATGTTCTCCTCTCCCCAATAACTAGGTTATTCTCTTTGATTAATTTTGCAAATTACAGTCATAGACAACAATTGATATGTTAGAATACATTTGATTAACTAAGAGGTCAATGAACACAATGAAGTCTATTTATTAAAAGTGAACTGGTAAGTGAACTGCAGAAATGTGGCATTAAAACAATTCTCCAACTTGCCAATCTCCAACAGCATTAAAGGTTGATTTTTGTAGTTCACTTGTCAGTTCATCATAGTTCACGTTTTTAATGGACTACTATCAGTGTGTTTAACCCCTTCCCAACAATTAATGTACCACTGGAATAAAACCTAGCCAGTGTTGCTATGATGCCTCAGTGCATGGGCGCCATTTTGTAGAGAAGCATGCTCCTCCATTATGGTGCTTGTCCATATCCAGCAAGAGTCAGCAACATTACATTGAAGAAAAAAAGGACACAACTAACCCTAGATCTAGTAATCCTAGATCTAGGGTTAGGGTTAGGTTAAGAGTTCCACTTAGTGTTATAGATGAGTTAGGGTTAGAATAAGGGTTAGTGCAAGTGTTAGTTTTAGAGTGAGGGGTAGATGTATGGTAAAAAGAGTCAAAATGGGTCACAGTAGGAGAAAAAGGTTAGTAAACAAAAAAACACTACTTTTGGTTATTGCCCTATAACCTGCAAATAAACCCAGGAATTTTTGAAACTATTTACACAGGGTCTTTTGTACTGTTTGTAATTGTGTAAAAGATTTGTGATCATATTTTATGATTCATGATGAAAATGATGGTATCTAAAAAATACCTTTTTATGGCAACAGTATTTAATATGCTTCAGTACATTAACTGAGAAAGAGGAAAATTACAGCTAAACCCAAACACCACAGAAATGTTAAAACAGCCACGGTTAATAATTTGTTAAAATGATCTAGAAAAATGTTCCTTCATTAATATCAATTTCAGTTTCGTTTGAATTATGAACCTTTTTTATCATTAATTTGGTTATTATATGTTTTAATTTAGGTGACTTGTTCACAAATGTTACAAAAACATTTGCCCCATTGCAAATTAAATGATTAAACCCACTACTGGCTTAAAGGCAGCTTAGCATGGCAATCACAAACGTGCTACATCTGTGAAATCATTTTATTTGGCACATTTTGTATTTTTTTTTTAAGGTATGTTATAACTCATAATATTTTTCTTCTATTAAGCAACTGTGGAAACAATATTGTAATTTAAGAATAGCAATGTTGTATTATAGTTTCTCACTTTAATGTGATGTTGGCACTTAGGTTGAACATTTTATCATACCGTTTTGAAAGTTCAACATCAATGCTCTGGGTTGTAGACTCATAGCAAGAAAAGATGAGGTTTTCATTGGCATAGTTAAAAAAAAAAGTATGCAAGAGAAGGGCATTACTTTCTAGGTACCGATAGTAATATATATTTTTTTGTATTTAATATTTCATGCATTATACATACACAATAGATAATTTATAATTTGACATTTAAAATCAGAATTTGCATAAAATGATTGCATATTAAAAAGTAAATAAAAACCTCAAAATCACTGAAAAATTTAGTTTTTTTCACATTTAAAAAAACACTGTATAGAAATAGATTGTTCTATCAAGCTATATTGGGAATCCAATATAATAAGTATATTAGTATTAATTTATAGTGCCCTTTAATCTTATTGTGGAGGTACATAGAATAAATATTTTTTTTTTGTTCATAAAATAAATGCCTGTGTGACTTTGAGAGTAAATGGATGATGATGTTTTGTTCAATTAGCTAGGTCATTATTTCTGTATCTTGTAGACTGATAATAAATTACATATCCAGTATTTAGGGATAGGCAACCAATGTATGCTCCAAAAAGAATTGGAAATCTACTTTTTTATGACTGATATATATATGCACATATACCTAATCCTAAAGCCTGTGTAACAAGTCTAACTATGTAGGGTCTCCCCTTTTGGTATGTTAATTTAATTGAAAGTAAACATGTTCACTGAGCTCTGCTGGCAGACTGGCAGATTGCACCCTGATGTAAAGAGTGAAGGAGGTTCTACAGTTCTAATAAAGCATGATAGAAAGCGAATTTAAAACATGATGAAAGGGATTCTGTTACTCATTTATAGTGAGAATGTAGTGCTAAAATGCATATTTGTAAGATAAAAATTACGTTTTAAATATGACTGTATTTTCTCCAGTATATTATTCTTCACATTGCCGTATAAAAGTACCTTCACGTCGGCAAAACTGTTTATTATTTATTTTACAATTCCATCATTAATAAGGTAATAATATATATAACAAATGTATTCCAATTTTCAAATGATGTCTGAAAAGAAGTGCTTTGATCTGAAGGCTTAATTGCAAATGCACATTACAGTTCTTCATCAATGTGCCAAAGTGGAAAAAAAATGTAAGATTCGAATTGTAAGATTTAATTGTTTATCATATTGTTCAGTGACAGTGCATTGAAAAAAAAATAAAACAATTAATCAAACTGCAAGCAAAAACCTATTGCTCAAATGCAATAAAAATAAATAATTAAGGTCTGTGCTTCCCAGTGGATCAGACAACACTGCAAAGCAGGATTTGGCCAAATGTTGTCATCTTGTTGAATGGATAAATTGAACTGAAATATAAATTGGTTCAACCATTGACATGTTGCTTCGTTTGAGGCTCCTAGAATTGGTGGGTAAGAGTGTAATCACTGCTAGTTTTGATTGGATGTTTAAATATACGTCCAATTGCATATTATTTTTTTGTATATGTCCAACTGTGGAAAAGGTATAATAAGTATTCTTATTGCCCTGTGAAAATAAAACTTGTATTGCATCTGATGGACTTTCATTTAGATGTTAATCAACAAATACCTGAAATCTCCTGTTTCAGGTCTTGAAACATAGTGTCAGATTGGGTAGTAAAAGTGACCGAAGACAGATTAGCCATTTCTTTCAGCCCTCTCTAATGTATTTTAAAACAAAACAGCATGATTAAAACTCCAAAGGAACCTATTAACCCCATTCAGAATCTCATATAATATAGGGGATGCTCAGGATCAGACATTACTAAACACACAAAGGAAGAAAAAGTACTCATGTAAAGAGCAGTCACTGAAGGCAGGTCATAGTATGAAAATATAGTTAAATATAATGGAGGGGAGAGACTGCTAGCATGTAAAAAGCCTCTAAACCACCAAAAACTGTCTGGATAATAATAAGCCAATCATGGTGAAAATAGCAGGTGTCCTGAGATAGGGCTACCATGGGAATAAATATATGGCAAGCTCGCACACGACAAAAAACTCTAAGACACCAAACAGCAAGATAAAATGTGAACATGGATTTACATGTCCCAAATTTAATAAATGATTTATCTGCTGGGTGTGAAGTTCAGTATTATGATGGGATCCCAATGTTCAAGCAGTTGCTAGCCATTGATAGATAGAACCCCCTTAAAAGTTACTCCACTAAGCACATTTGAACCATTATAGGCTTATTAATATCTAGTCAGTTTTCAGTGGTTTAGGGGTTCTTTGTATACTAGCAGCCTGGTGTGTGTTTTTTTTTTTTTTTACATGTGTTGTTTCTATTATTGGTACTATATTGTTTCTGTCTTTTTTTTGAATTAGTGGACTAGGTATTGTGTGGCGGGTCTAGATGGGACTGCTCCTCCACGCAACTATTGGTGCACCTGTGTTCTTTCCCTCACGTGGTGCATGAGGTCACGTGCAGGGTAGAGGAGGGATTTTGCGCACTGTACTATTTGCTGCACTCTGACTGGGAACTTAGTTCACTGATGCTTCTTCTAATACATGTGGCTGGAGGTGCGGTTAGTGCTGCAGATCTCACGCGGGCTGCACTTCCATGTCCAATGGGCCACAGCTGGTCTGCGGACCGCATGTTGGATGCCCCTGCTCTAATGTATTGATTTGGCTCAATATTTATATTATTTTATTTACAGTTGTATGTCAATTATACCATAATTAACACTATTGTATTTAATTGATCATAGCATAATGATTTTATCTTTTAGGAATGTTTTTCCAGAAGGTCTTCCTCCTTCCTATGTGTTTGTTTCTACTCAGAGATTTAAAATCAAGAAAAAGTGGGATCTGTGGAGAATAGTTGCACTTGACGGCACAATTCAAACAGCTGTTTCATTAAATGGGGAAGACAGAATAATAACTTTCACTACGACTAGTCAAGGAAACGAGACCCAGGTTGTCACCTTTACCAAACCTGGAGTGAAGGTAATATAATAGAGCATTATCATTTAATCATGATAATAATATAGTTTCATGCAAACATATCAGTTTATCCATTAAAAAGTTAACAGCATTGAATTGATAAGTGAAGTTAGGTCATTTCCAAGTTGAAGTGGTTCTTTTATTGGTGCATAACTTTATTTGCTTCTCTATAGCAGATTTTCTTGAAATGACATCAAATAATTGATTATTAGGTGAGACAGCGCTATCTATAAAAAATACACAATAGTAATATAAAATCCGGAGGCAAAAGTATACATAAAATATTAATTTATTATAAAAAAAAGAGAAGTGTGCATATAAATATATAACAGAAAAAACACAGAAATACAAAGCCACTAAATTTATATAAATAAGTGGGCACATGCATATAATACATACATTATAAATGACAGAAAAAAGAAAACAAATAAACAATCAAAAAATATACTGGTAAAAATACACAGAATATAAAAATCCCTGACCCACTGGGTTTGTTCACCTGGCCAAGTATTTGAACAATTGGGTACTGTTTGCACTAATAAAAACAAGTACACCCCACAAGTAAGAGTGAGGGTTTCCCTTTTGCACATTTTTTTTTTTTTTTGGTTCAATCAGTTTTTATTTATTATTGTTTGTATAATACAATACACATTGTGAAAAACATATAGGACATGTAATAAACATTGTAAAACATATAAAGCATGTAATAAACCTATATTAAACATGTGTTGGTGGGCCTTTTAGTACGTGAAAGACTAAGAAATCATCTCAAATTCGTGAGGGAAGGAGAGGACAGGCGAGAAGGAAGGAGAGAGGGAGATTAAGGAGAGAAGAAAAAAAAAAAAAAAAGGGGAGGGGGGGGGGGGGGAAGAGAGAGCGACAAAGGAAGTTATTTACAATTAACCTCTCTCTCTCTCTTTGGAATATCACCTTCCTTCCTTTCTTTGAAGTTACGTTACGCTAGATATGATTCAATACAGCTAATGTTAGAAATTAATTTGAGGCCCATAATCCTATTTTTGCACATTTTTTTGACATAAATGATCACTTTTATTCTTGAGCGCTGTGCCTATATCTTTTTTTATTTTTTTTTTTACATTAAATAATACCTCATCTGTTCATGGGGAATGTTCTTCTGCACTCTCACCTTTACAAGCCAAATTGTTGACAGAGTTTTATGGGGATTAAATAATTCAAGATCTGATGGAAAGACTAACTTTCTAACCAGCCACATTTAAACAGAATATAATGGATTTCTTTCTAATGTAAAACAGAAATTGTTTGATGAAGGTTGGCATCAAATACGGATATTGGTAACGGAAGAGGATGCAACGTTATATATTGATGATGATGAAATTGAGACAAGAAAACTGCTTCCTGTTATAGGGATCTACATTAGTGGAAAAACCCAAATTGGTAAATATGCTGGCAGAGAGGAAACTGTTCAGGTAAGAAAAAACAGAATATGAATTATGTTACTTATCTTATACTTTTGAATGATATAATTGTATGACTCAAGATAGATATGATAACTTGTTTCTATTATTAAATATTGAAAATACCAACAATACTATTTTTTTAAAAACTTTATATACACACTTCGCTCTCAAATCAAACAAGTCCCAAACTCACAAAGAATGTTAAAAAAAACCTTTATAAGATAACAAAATTGGAGTTTTATTCACATTACATGCTGGAAGGATTTTTTGCTACATAGGCGAAAGGGCTTTTTGGTCCCCCCCCCCCCCCCCCCAATCCCATGACTCTCCCTCTCTACATATCCCATTTATATCCTCTCTTTTCCCATATCTCTTTCCCTAACCCCATATCTCTTATCTCCCTTTCCCCATATCTTTTTCCCTCTCCCCCATCTCTGTTCTCTCCCCTCTTCTGTTCTCTCCCTCTCCTCATCTGTTCTCACCCCCTCCTCCCCATCTCAGTTCTCTCCCCATTTCTGTTTTCTCCCCCTCTTCCTCCATTCTCTTCCCCATCTCAGTTCTCTTCCCCTCCTACCCCCATTTCTGTTCTCTCCCCTCTTCATCTGTTCTCCCTCCATTTCTGTTTTCTCCCCCTCCTCTGTTTTCTCCCCTTCCACCCCATCTCTGTTTTTCTCCCCATTTCTGTTCTCTCCCCCTCTTCCTCCATTCTCTCCCCCATCTCGGCTCTCTCCCCCTCCTACCCCCATCTCTGTTCTCTCCCCCTCTTACCCCATCTCTGTTCTCTCCCCCTCTTCCTCTGTTCTCCCTCTATTTCTGTTTCCCCCCTCCCCTGTTCTCTCCCCTTCCACCCCATCTCTGTTCTCTCCCCCTCTCCCCTGTTCTCTCCCCTTCCACCCCATCTCTGTTTTCTCCCCCCTCCCCTGGTGTCTCCCCTTCCACTCCATCTCTGTTCTGCCTCTCCCCTGTTCAATCCCCCTCCCTTGTTCTCCCCCTCCCCTGTTCTCCCCCCCCCCTTTTTCTCCTCCCCCCCTGTTCTCTCCCCTTCCACCCCTCCCCTTTTCTCTCCCCCTTCCTATTCTAATGGGCAAACCCTGGGAGGGGGCGGATCTCATCTGGTGCGAGGTCCACCCCTCCACATGAGTGGTGTCTGCTTCACGGGGAGCCAAGCAGCATGAGCTCTGTGTGTGAAACACACATGGAGCTCAGTAAGTGTTGCTCGCCCTCCCCTTGTTTATTGATGATGCAGGGCATTGTATATGTGTGTATATATATATATATATATATATATATATATATATATATATATATATATATATGAAAACATACATCATATGAGTTGCAAAATGAGTAGGAAATACAGTCAAAACATTGCAAGGTTAGACATAATTATTTAGATTCTCAAGATGGCCAATGTTATTGGTTCTTTAACCAGCACAAGGGTTTCCAGTTGTATTTTATATATATATAATTTATTTATATTCTAAAAATCAGAATCTAAATCATGTCTAACCTTGCAGTGTTTTGACTGCATTTCCTACTCATTTTGCAACTCATATGATGAATGTTTTCATTGAAAATTAAATCATTTATAAGTGACCCAAAACTTTTGAATAGTAGTATGACAAAAGTATTGAGACACCTGACCATTACAACAGGGACTTGTATGACATTGCAGTCTTAATATGTAGACATAGATATGTAGTTGTTTCCTCCCTTTGCAGCTATGACAGCTTCTATTCTTCTGAGAAGGCTTTCTACAAGATTTTGGAGTGTGGGGGATTTTGCATAATAATAAAATAGAAAGTATTGTAAAGTGTTAACTGTTTTTTTTTTAACCAATACCTTAGATCAAGGTTGCAATTGGATGTGGTGTATATTTTTATACCATATTTGCTCATGTGCCAGTAGGCATGACCACATACTCAGCAGATTTGTGTACTTTGTATTACAAAAGCTTATGTCATGTAGACATTCAAAGTAACGATAACAGAAGTGGAATTAAAACATTTAGATTCCATAGTAAAGCAATAAATATCTTCATCAAGTTCCTGCTTTCATTCAAATAAAAACACAAATTCTTACAGCCATACAATTCATTTTAGAACAACATTCTGGATTTATCTGAATTTTAATACAGTGCCACCCTATGGGTTACTATATATTGACGCCTATTGGACTGAACGAATGTGTTTATGCTTGGATGGGGAATAGGTTTAAATATAGATTCTGGAAGATGGCGGCTGTAAATAACATATTTTCCTGTTGTACAATTGTATTAAATGGAGTTCCTTAGGGTTATGTCCTTAGGCCTTATCCTTTTTTTACTTGTTTTTTAATGAACTGGAAGAAGGCACTGAAAACAGAGCTTTAATGTTTGCAGATGACACAAAATTATGTAATGTAAGGCAGAGCTTACTATTTCTCTACATAGGAATTTAAACAAAATGGAGCAATGGACAGTTAAATGTCAATTGTTTTTTTTTAGTACAGATAAATGTAAGTTTATGACTTTGGGTATAGGAAGACTAAACATGTCAGTTAAATCATCTATGGAGAAAGATGTACAGCTGCGCACAATCTTAGACAATCTTAGATACTATAGCTTTCCCTTTGAGATGAAATTAAAGGGTCTACCAGTGTAGACCAATCTGGCCAAAAATGGGTTCAAATTTGGGAAAAGTAGCCGAATTTTGGAATTTCTCAAAGTTTAAGCACTCAATGAATTCTCAAAGTTTAAGCACTCAATGAAGCCTATATCACCAGTTTTCACATATTTAAAGCCGATTTTCAGCCACTTTCGGGATGCGGATTCTGGCCTGGGAATGAATTTGCCCTACTCACTATGGGCTGTAATCCCCTGAAATTAGCTCAAAATTGGCAAAAACATCAGAATTTCTGACATTTTTAATTCTCCAGTTAGGAACTGCAGAATTGAAATAGAAAACAATATTAAACAAATAATAAAAAAAAAAAAAAAAAAAAAAATCCTCCTCCCAGGACACGTCCCTCTACAATAACTGCAGCTGTTAACCAAGAAAGAGGATTGATCCAAGGAACTTTTACTAAATCGATCTCCTATTAGGTCACCAAAAAACTTGATAATTTACAAATTCACTGATGTGGAATGATTTATTTTAAAGCGGTGGGCTATGCTTCTAATGTAGAATGTACCTTTTTGTTAACTAACACTGATGTCTTTCATTTTTACTAAGCACAATTAAGTTCTTCTTTGATCATTTACAACTAGCAAGTAAATTGTTGTATGTTAGTTTGTATGGCCTATTTTGTTCATAACGCTGGCATTGTCATCATGCAATGACTTTAGCATATGCCAAGAATTGTCCTTTTTAATTTTGTTGTATGTATAGTTCTGTGATAGCCTCTTAAACCATAAAAGCTAGTAGTCACATTCTACCTCATGCTGTCAGTCAGCATTGCTCACCTCTAGTGCAGACAGAGCCGCAGCTAGATCTTTTTGTGCTTGAAGCAAGGAATCGATAGTTATGTTCCCCCTAAATATTTATATATATATAAATATATATATATATAGTATGCACAGATCATGAAGGAACACAGTTCATGGAATGTGCGGTGTACATCACTTTAGTGACCAACACATTTCATTACTTGAGCTTATTTATTTCTGCACAGTTCATGAATTGTGCTTTGCATTTACAAAATGAGCAGAAATTAGTGGGGGCAGTGGTCTTAGTCCTTGGTTATTTGTAATCTCATTATTTTTCATAGTAACATTGAAGTACATTCTCATACCTTTATGCCTTCCCTTTCAGACTGTCCAGTGCTTGTTAGAGAGAGCCATGTTTGCGGCAGTTCCGTTAGTCTTTAGAATGTCTCTAGAATGCCAGGTTCTGAGCTTCTTTGGGGCTCCCTGGTGATCTGTGGAAACTGCCTGCATCTTTGAGCACAGCAAGTGTCTTGTGCAGGGTGTGGGTTGTGTATATATGTCATATCTTTGCGTTCTCCTATGATATTTCCTTGCACCTCTAGCCACTTTCGAGTCAAGTCTCTGCCAGACAGAAACCTGCATACTGTTACAGAGTAGCTCCCTCTCTCACTAATCATCAGGCCCGGACTGGGACAAAAAATAGGCCCGGGCATTTAAGACTGAGCAGCCCATTTTTATTTTTTTGTTAAACCAAATGGATAATTATGACAAATATAATATACTGGTGTCTTGCTGTCTATTAGTTATATTTATAAATATTGCCCCCAATATGCCAGGATATTGCCCCCAATATGCCATGTAATATGCCAGGATATTGCCCCCAATATGCCAGGATATTGCCCCCAATATGCCATGTAATATGCCAGGATATTGCCCCCAATATGCCATGTTATATGCCAGGATATTGCCCCCAATATGCCATGTAATATGCCAGGATATTGCCCCCAATATGCCATGTTATATGCCAGGATATTGCCCCCAATATGCCATGTAATATGCCAGGATATTGCCCCCAATATGCCAGGATATTGCCCCCAATATGCCATGTAATATGCCAGGATATTGCCCCCAATATGCCAGGATATTGCCCCCAATATGCCATGTAATATGCCAGGATATTGCCCCCAATAAACCATGTTATATTCCAGAATATTGCCCCCAATATGCCATGTAATATGCCAGGATATTGCCCCCAATATGCCATGTAATATGCCAGGATATTACCCCCAATATGCCAGGATATTGCCCCCAATATGCCATGTAATATGCCAGGATATTGCCCCCAATATGCCATGTTATAGGCTAGAATATTGCCCCCAATATGCCATGTAATATGCCAGGATATTGCCCCCAATATGCCATGTAATATGCCAGAATATTGCCCCCAATATGCCAGGATATTGCCCCCAATATGCCATGTAATATACCAGAATATTGCCCCCAATATGCCAGGATATTGCCCCCGATATGCCAGGATATTGCCCATATATTATGCTCGTTAACTTGTGTAATTAAAAGATTGTCTATAATACTATGCAACAATGTTTAATAATTAAGGTCCTTTGATAAAGGCCTGGTTTAAGGACCAAAAATTAATGTTGACAGACCTGTGATTCTTTGTAAGATACAGTACTGTATTTACTGGCCGAACAATGTTTCAGTTACAGTGTTTGCTATGGGTAATGTATTACTTATTATATGCAGCTTTTCAGCACCATCCTCAGTTTACTGCCAATAAATATTAATAATAAGACAGCATAAGTATGTATAAGATTCTTAGACTATAAAACATGCATTCTTTTGACTATCTATTTTTTTCTAATGCAATGTTATGGTTATTTCACAACATGTGTGCTATTCATTACAGATTATTGTCAGGCATATAGATCAGGCAGACTGATACATATTTTCAAATTAAGAAATGCAACTTTTGTGTAAGTAACATCTATGTTTAGGTTACTCACAAATCATGAAGGCACACAGATCATGAATTGTACAGTTTCTGGTCCATTTCATGAATTGTACATCGCTCTAGCACAAGTCACGAAATGTGTAGGGATCAGCACTTTTCATGAATTGCACACATGAACATCTGCATAATTCATGAATTGTGCATCAAATTCACAAAATGAGCAGAAATCGTTGTGCACATTTCCTGAGTTGTCCAAAATGCTACACATTTCATTAACTGAACAAGGGAATGTACAATTCCCAGAACATGTACATTCTGTAACATATACACTGAAGAAATCTTACATACATGCATACATATAAAGCCTGAATCCTGTTGTCCAATATTTGTGTATATATCACAAGTGTGTAGTCTGTTGCATTTAGTTTGTTTTAGTTTGCATTTATTTTAGAGCAGACTTCCACAAACTGCTGTTTTCCACTTGTAACAGTACTGTACATATTTTGTTTTATTAGTGAGAGAGCTGAAGAGGCCCCTGCCTGACATAGGGAAAGCAGCTTGGCAGGCTGACGTATGAAATAAGTCTGCTGTTTGTGTGTACATTTATTCCAGTGATGTTTGCCTTTACAACATATATATATTAAATAAGCATATGAAAAACATGTTATATTTGTGTAAAAATATTAAAGAGCAACTAAACTTTTTTAGGTGCATACCCATTAATCCTCTGACTGGCAGCATGATGCCTCCTTACGAACAATCATGGCTGTGGCTGAAACCAACTGCCTTTCGCTGCTAGTTCAGTGAGAGACTTTCTTTTTCACATGCCACCAGCAGAGGGGACCTTATGTTACTGGCATTTGAAAATGAAGGTCTTTCTCTGTACTAACAGAGAGAGAATGTCAGACCTGACAGACCCCAATCAGACACACCGGGTGAGCCCCCGCTCTGAATGGCTGTGCCTGTGTGTATCTGCAAAGATGCACGTCAGGTTTACAAAAGGAAAGTGGAAAAAGGTTTTGAACTTTTGCTTAGATTAATAAAGAAACATTTACAAATAAACTTTAATGTCACTTGAAGTCATCAAGTCATGGACAACATGACATACCGAAGACTTACATTCGAGAACACGAAACATTAACATTTCATTTTCAACCACCTTAGGTCACTGAAAAGCCTAAAATAACTTTTCTGGACATGAATTAAAAGTGCTGTCACACATAGACTTTTTTTTTTTTAACTAATTATAAGTGTGTAGTGATCTTGAATATGTCAATATACCTCTTTTTTTTTTTTTATCTTAAATAAGTTGATTTTCTTCTTAAGTTTGCAAAACTACTCCCCAATTCGATTTCCCCCCAGAAATGCATATTTTCTCTCAAGCTCCCTCAGCCTTTGTGTACTCTCCCATATCTGACATCACCGCAAGCACTGATCAGAACAGGAGGATGCAGGGTCCTAACCCCAACTTTCTCTCCTTCAACACATAAGGCAGGGGACACATGACCTCTTACTGACACTTAAAAGTAATATCTGAGCTCATTCCTCTAGTGTGTTAACATCAGCCCTGCTCAGCTCCTGCTGCTATGGGCTCTCTCACAAAGTAGACACTATATGTGTATGTGTTGTTGCATTTGGGTACATGTAAATAGTCCAATGGTGCAGGAGTTCAACAGACGGCAGTGCCATTCTCCCACTTGCTGCATGCTGACACAGCATTGTTCCCCTTCCTAGGCCTACTGAACTAAATAGCTTAAACTAGTTATTGTTAGGGCAATCGAAGCATGCAGGCCTCTTCTTTTAAAAAGTAAATACATATGTTTTTTAAACATTTGACCCCCTTCCAATGCATACAAACAGACATGGATTTTTGAGGAATGTCCCATCAAAGATCTGACAGTCCTGGCATTACCAGTGTAAAAAAGAAAGAAAAAAAGTATAGTGAGCCCAGCAACTCCAGTATAGAGGCTGGGATCCAGGAATTATATGTTCACATGCTTTAGATGGTGTAATATGCTTTCACCACATGCTTGTGATGTGCACATCGCTTATACTGAGGTATGACATAAGCCATTGATATCATGCTTGTGATATGGTATACTCTGCTGCAGGGGAGGTGTAACATAATAACATGGCATGCCTTTTTACAAGCATTTCTCTGACATATAACACTTCAAAATCATCACACAAGTAAAATATGTCTGTGTAAATATCTGGTTACATGAAACTGATTACACAGATTCATTATAGCAAACCCTCTCATAGACCATCATTGTGAAAGCATTGAATATGGAGATTTGATATTTCACATGCTCTATCATAGAGGAGGGCTTTGTATGCTAGCAAACCTCAGAAACCTACTATACCTTTTTATCATTTTTGTATGGATCATGGAGCATTAAGAAACATAATAAAATACTAGATCTGTTTCGTTATCTTCCCTTTGGATGATGCAGCAGTTAGATGGAGTATTGTTACGTGGAACAAAACCTTTAAGCACAGTCCAGTTCTCATGGGTGGGCACCAACATTGCTCATGAGGTACATTTACTGAGGCTTATGGTGGAAAATGTAATGATGTTCTAAAGACCTTCACAGACCTTGCCACGGACACTATTGTCTTTGTATGGACAGTTTGCATATCCCTTGTCTAGTTACACAAAATCATGTATTTTATCTAGTAAATACTCAGCATTACCAATGCAAGTTTAGATGACTCACCAAAGGAATTCATTTTAAAAGCGATTTGGGCTATATTTACATTAAATTAAACATAACGGCGTTGAAGGTGCTTGGTGGGCATTTACTGAAATACAGCACCTATATCACAATGATACAGTGAAACATAAAGGGTGTGTGCAAATATAATATAATAAAATGTCTGACCTTTCGAAGTATGATTATTTATTCTAGTACAGCACATTTAATGACCTATTGTAAGGTATGTAAGTCTTCATATCAGAAGACATTTCAGCTATTGCTGAAGGATATAATCAGATAACGTGGACTGACATCATTGCTATGTAGCTGACACAGTAATACCTCAATTTCCCCCCACATACAAAGATCCAACATCACTCATCAAGAGATGCTTAGCTGATCTTGAAAAATAGATTAATGCTTAACCTTGACAAAACAGGTAGAGTACCTATATATTTAATAAGGAACCCTTATTAAATGCTGAATAGATTCACTGATTGAACTGAAAACACACAGCTAGTTTAGGTTCTCTCTCTCTCTCTCTCTCTCTCTCTCTCTCTCTCTCTCGTCATCATTTTTCAACAATATTATATTAGTAATATCCTATTATGTAGTGGGTTTACAGTGTTATTGTACTATGCTCTGTTGTTCTTTCCTCTCACTAACTATTAATTTGCTATATTGCTATAATTATAAAATGCTTTTCATGTGGGGTCATAAAGGAGCAGAGTCAGAAGACTCCTGGCTTGCAGCAGTAGGAGGTGGGACTCTGCTGCGGATGCTGCATATGCCAAAATGAAATGAACTAGATTTGGAAACACCAATTACTGATATAACTAAAGAGAAATTAAAATGTTAGAAAATGTTTCCATTTTAAACGAATCCTTATAACACTAGATTTATACACTAGAATAACACGCACACAACCAGTTCAGTGGAGAAGGAAGACAACTGATTATTGCTGGGTAAGTATATTAGAATCATAGTATTGTGATCATAGATCGATTTTGGAACAGTGGGGACTATTCATTAAAATGTGAGTTTCAGGTAAGTTGAGGTGTGATTTCATCTCACTGACTTATCTAAGTAGTGTGCGTAGACAAACCTGCACCAAAAACAGACTTATACCTGTATAATGCATTTCAAAATATAAATATTTAACTATGCATTACCCATGGTTAGCAGGAGAACCTCACCATGTTTGTCCATGAGCAATGTACAGTTGAGTCAATGAGATGAATTGTTCATTCCATCTGCAACCCACCTTCTAATGAGTAGGCTTCAAACACTACATACATTTTTTTTGTCAAGGGCTGGACTTGGCATGCCACATATAGTGTCTTGTCAGTTCTTTTAATCTATCCCTGAGCAAAACACAAAATCCTAGGGTTGTAATGACTAATAAAGCTTTAATAGGACAGTAATGGAAATTGCTATGAGCCAAATTTAAAAACATGGGAGTGGCGATCAATAATAAGAGAATTAGAAAAGAAAAATGGGCACTATTTTTTATATAGTTTAAAGAACCTGATTCACAGATCTCACATTTTTCTTAATCTTCCTATATCGTTGGAAATGATGGCCTACCCTAATGCATATACTATGTCCAATGGTTTATCTCACAACAGAATATAACATCTTTTAAAAAATTATTATTTTTTATTATTATATAAGATTTTTTTGGGATGTGAGGTAAAACACTGTTTTTCATGTTTTGTAGGTATAATGGATTTAAGAACCAGAAGCAAAGATACATTTTGAGCAAGTACTCTGAGCTCATACAGCCTAGAAATAGAAGCAGGCAGATACAGCTTAGAGGATAAAGGGTGTGCCAGCAGCATTACCAGGAAGGCTTGGAACATTTGACAAATGTCCTATTTTTCTGCAAAAAATATTACTCTGTGAAGATCACTCCCTTTTAGAGATTTACAGCAACACAGGGTTGGATCAGTATTACTCTAAACTTTCCACAGTGGTACTTTGTGCAGGCAATGATACTTTGTTGCAAACATTCAAGAATGCTCCATAAACACAAAACTGTATTGCCGGTATCAATTAATTTCATTTTATGTTTACTGTACTTAAGTATATGTATATTACAACTTGTAATTTAATATACATACAGAAACCTACTTAATAATAGTTTCAAAGTTGCTCCTGAATGTCAACGAACACAACAGGTTTTCATGCTCCTTTCACCTAAGGATAGAAAAACTTGTGCAGTTGGTGGTTTCTTGTTGATTCACCTTTTATCTGGAATCCACATCACATTAATAATAGATGTGCAGCTTCAGTAATGGAATGATAACCCTCAAACATTTTAATTACCATAGATATAGTTTTCTCTTTGTAGTGTTCCTAAATTAGTGGTACAGTCTATGGAAGTTGCCCAATTGAAAATTGATTCTCTTGAAATATACCAGAGGTTGTATAAACAGGGGATGGGACTCTTCATCGCGGCTGCTTCCGCGCAGCCGCTTCACCGCCGACCCTGCAGCACAAGACATAGCGTCGCTGGAGATTTCATCGCGGGACATTTCATCGCTAAAGGCAAGTATTTTACCGATTTTAGTTTGGTTAGAATTAGGGATTAGGGGGTTAGAATTAGGGTTTAGGGGGTTAATTTTAGTTTTGGGGTTAATTTTAGTTTTAGCATTGGGGTTTCGTGTTTAGTGTTAGTGTTTAGTGTTAGGGGTTAATTTTAGTATTAGGGGTCGGGGGTTAGTATTAGGGTTAGTATTAGGGTTAGTGTTTAGTGTTAGGGGTTAATTTTAGTATTAGGGATCGGGGGTTAGTATTAGGATTAGTATTAGGGTTTAGGGGGTTGATTTTAGTATTAGGGGTTGGGGGTTAGTATTAGGGTTTAGGGGGTTAATTTTAGTTTTAGCATTGGGGTTTCGTGTTTAGTGTTAGTGTTTAGTGTTAGGGGTTAATTTTAGTATTAGGGGTCGGGGGTTAGTATTAGGGTTAGTATTAGGGTTTAGGGGGTTAATTTTAGTATTAGGGGTCAGGGGTTAGTAGGGGGTTAATTTTAGTATTGGGGTTAATTTTAGTGTTAGTATTGGAGTTTAATGTTTAGTGTTACTATTGGGGTTTGGGAATCATTTATTAGGGGGGGTATTTTCATTTTACTTTTAGATTTGTAAGAGCTGACAGTTCAGCGCTGAACTGTCAGCTCTTACATAGCTGCAGCCGCGGTGAAACGGCCGCGTTATACTTCATTGCTGACAGTTCAGCGTTCTAACTGCCGCGCTGAACTGTCAGTGATGAAGATGCGGCGAACAAGTGTCCTAGACCCGTATAAACATGCCTAGTCTGGGGCAAATTGAAGCAATTAATAGTAATGTTCTGTTGCTCTCCATGGTGATTGTTCCACTTTTACACCTTTGCGACAGAATTCATGTTTTTAGATAATTCCCATAGGGTACACAAAGTAGAAGAGTCATACAAAGAGTAAAGCATTTGTTTTAGAGCAAAAAAAATGCACTAAAATGCACTCAATACAAATTTTAACAATACCATTTTTTTACAATACAAAAATTAAGTAATGTATTCTAACCAGAAAAGAAATCGCAGCTGACACCGGTAAATATAAAGGAGAAATAGAGTGATAATAGTCCAACATTTTATTGCATAGACCATAAAATAGAAAAAAGCAGGCACATAGAAAGACACAAAAAAAGGGAAGCTATACACTTATCACAGCTCGCACCTCGCAGTGCTTAATCATAAGTAAAGTATTCTAGTGTGATGTTTTGTGAAATTTCATTATTACCTCCTTTCCAAGATATCATTCTTGATACCCAGTAACTAAAGACTTGTCTAAAAGCTTAAGGGTGCTTTATATTGTAAGACATATCTTTTGCACAAACTATGGCATACTTTTTAACGAAACCTGAGAATTCATTCTAAATTTTCTTTTTCTGCATTGCAATATATCTAAATTGCTTAAAAATGTATCTGTGCTTTATGTTAACTGCTGGTTTAATAATTGTTTTATTATTTGTATTATAGTTTGTTAAATTACATGTGTCTTAGTATTTTAGGCCTTGCAATGTATTTTTCTTTGGTTTATATGTGGGATATTTAAAATTAAATTGTTGAGTTGCATAATGATTATTAATTTGTTTGTTTTTCAGTTTAATCTTCAAAAGTTGAGAATATATTGTGATCCAGACCAGAATAAGCGTGAGACTGCTTGTGAAATTCCAGGAATGGTAAAGTATAATCATTTTGTGTTTTTTTTTTGTGATTTACATACCACTCCTTAAATATGGGATGACACAAGTTTTTGTCATTCTACTTTTACATTTGAAATATAAATATTTTATAAAATGTTGAGATGGTTTATCAGGTATATTACAGTATTATATTGATTTTCTGTGATTATGATAATTTGAAAGATGGTTTTCCAATACTTGAATGCCAGCATAAGTAACAGTTTCATTAAAAAACTGTTAAGACAAATAAAGTTTCTATTGAATCAATAGTTTTTCTTTCAAATATAGTAAAATAATGTCTTAAGAGAGTTGCTACTAGGGTTGCACGCTAATATTTGCCATTGCTCAGTGATGTAAATGTGCCTCTGCAGGGTACCGCACGACAGGACATGGAAGTTGCAAAATAAAGTCAGTTTTATTTTACTGTACTGCCCACTACAAAATGTCTCTTAACTTTAGAGATTGTTATTAAACAGCAAAAAGTCAAAACAAAAGACTCTTCACATATGGAAGGTTATGCAACTGACTTACCTGGGATCTCCCACCAACTGCACTTCCTGATTTCTATATATTTTTGGGGTGTAAGCGGTATTTCTGTCTGTTGTGCACTCCCAAATACCGTTTCAGAATGTTTTTTTTTGGTTTCTAACCAGCCACACCATGACTGCACATCTATTTGTTTGCCTAGAGCAGTGTTTCCCAACCCAGTCCTCAAGGCACACCTACCAGTCCAGGATTTAGGGATTACCTGGGTGTGTCTAAGGTGTTTTTACAAAGAAGAAAAAAAACACCTTAGACACAACTGGGTAATCCATAAATCCTGGACTGGTAGGTGTGCCTTGAGGACTGGGTTGGGAAACACTGGCCTAGAGAGTGGGCTGTTGTTCATTGCCACAAAAATGTTTTGTTTATTTTGGAAGAAAAGTACACAAATGTATGATTTAATACCATTATTGTGTGAGTGAAATTTTCTTTTAAATAACAATTGGAATTTGATTTTCTTCCATTTCAGAATGGAGAGGTATGTGGCAGGCTTCTTTTTTCTTTTGCAAGTAAACAAGGTAACCTGCTCACAGGTAAATAGTACAATTTTTGAAATGGATAAATGATGTACATTTTCGAAAGCCTTCAAAATACATGTCTGGCCCATATCCAGTTTTACAAACTTTTAGGCACTTTTATTCATTTTATTTAGATGAATGTGTTGTTTTTTTTTGAAAAAATGTTTTCAGTTTTACATATCTATTTAACAGACTAACTTTAGTCATAAATATTCTGTTGCCTGCAACCAGCTCTTTTGAGTGCCAATAATTCTTGGAACATTGACTTTCTGTATTATATGCAAAATAATAGTATTCATAAATAATGTGTTATTAATGTGTTAACTAGAATAAGTTATAAATATGAAACCTGAAAGAGCTGAAAAAATCATTTGGAAAAACATATTTTCCTTGCTTACTTTCCACAGTGTTTAAATGGTCCAAGTGATGTTGGCTCTACACCTGCTCCTTGTGTTTGTCCTCCCGGGGAAAAAGGACCAGCTGGCCCAAAAGTGAGTGCAGCTTCTTTTTCTCGTTATTGTCTCAAATATTGTTTTTACTATACCTGTGAAATGTGAATTAAGTGCATAAAACTGGTAATATCATTCTACACTTTTCTATTCAATTATCCAACTAAAATTTGTAGAATTGATGTGTTTGAATGTTGTGTATGTTGTCCCGAATCCAGTGAGTAGTCGTATTTTGGTGATTTGGGAAATTCGGCTAAAGGGGCTATGCGAATCCATAGGGCCAAATCGGTGTATATTGAGTTGCCCCTAAAGTCTAAGAGTCTGAGTAATTACAAATATACAAAACATGGAACAATAATAACACAACTAATGCTTTTTTTCATCTAACAACATTTTAAGATTGAATGTTAAATAATTTAATTGATAATACATACTGTCCAAAAAGTGTGCCCATGTGTTTTTTTGGCAGTAGGTGTTGGGGAAAAGAGAGTATATTATTTGTATGCCAACTGTATATTTTTCATTTAAAAATTAAATGTACCATTCAGATCCTTGCTTACTTCTGAAATGTAATTATGGTTTGTTGCTCTAGATTTTGTGTTTTGGGAATTTACCAAAGTTATGGTTTGTTGCTCTAGATCTTGTGTTTTGGGAATTTACCAATTGTATGGTTTGTTGCTCTAGATTTTGTGTTTTGGGAATTTACCAAAGTTATGGTTTGTTGCTCTAGATTTTGTGTTTTGGGAATTTACCAATTGTATGGTTTGTTGCTCTAGATTTTGTGTTTTGGGAATTTACCAATTTTATATTTTAATACTTACCAGTCAGCTAGTACATAATTAATATTGCCATGTAGAGATGTCATTTAATGTTGTCTAACTGAGGTACTATGGACCAGCTGCAGCCTGAAAAGTTTGCAGTCTTTATTATATATATTGCAGTACTACACTAATTTAATAGTTCGGTCCCTTCAGAATATCATATGAATGTAATGCAACTTGTCTTCTAAAGCTCAAAAATTCTGAACTAAAATACCTAATTAAAATGGTGTATTCTGTAATGAGACATATGGAGAAATAAGAGAAAGAGCGATATGATAAATGGGATTATAGAAAAAAAATAGAGGGAACTAAAAAGTAAACCATGATGAACTGCAAGTCAATTGCAACAAACAAGCATTAATAGCTGAGATGAAAATAAATGATCCTACTTGCTCTTGAGGGAGCACATTAATACCTGATTGAGCATCCCACAATGTAATAATGCAAGGAGGATCAACATGCACAAGCTCCACCAGGCTCAACGCATGTCCCAAATGAACAGGGGAATCTGGAAGCTCTCCACAAATGGTATGCAAAGTGAGTATTGAAAAAAAGCAGGTTCACCAGAAGTATGTAGTAAAAACAAACCAATTCTTTGTTGATATACAAGTTAAAATAAAGATATATCCACAGCAGATTTGAAGATTAGAGTCATGTAATAGCTGGACAACACCTAACGCATTTCATGCTGACAGCACGTAGTACTAAGTAAATGTTCAAACACATGTTCTATAAATACTGATCAAATGCCCCCACAATCAGATCCTTGAATGCTCCCACAATGTAAAAAGCATTGCTGTCTAATATACATCCAGACAGAGGTGTACTAACACAGTAGGTGGGTGTTGTCACCTGTGGTGACAGTTGGAGGGGCCATTGAGTGCACCCACAATACCATAACAGACACATGGTAAGAGTGTTTAAAACATTTCCCTGCACCTGTGGCGGAGGGGTGGTGTCATTGAAGCGCACAATTACACCTCTCCAACTCACCTCTTTCCCAGTTGATTGAATCTTATTACATCTTGACACCACAATAAAAAAATGTTAATTAAATAATAATATTAATAATAATATTAATAATAATAAATACATCAATGAGGCAAAGTATGCCACAAACATGTATGCCTTACATTGCAAATTTTAGAATAAAACCAGACAACTTGTACTTAAGGTATAAGTAAATTTCCACAGATGCAGAGATGAGAAAGACAGCTACATTTACAAATTTACTCTGGTTTACTGGTGGAATAAGGTCACACTAGAAGTCCTGAATTTGATCATCTACTCTGCTAATCATGAAACTTCTTACCAATATGCCCATCACTAAACCTAGACTTATGAGGCATCAAGACAATACTTATTAGTTGTTCCAGTGAGCTCCAAAGTTCTTAAACTAGTCATTAAACCTATATTTTTTTGAGTTTGTTTTTTTTATTCACACACATTATCATTATCACACATTATCATTTTTATTTGTGTTAAATACATTTGATCAGTTTAATTAGTTATTGATTCACTTCAGTTTTGAAAGAAAAAGCATTAGTCTAGTTCTGACTTTTGCCATTACATTTACAGATTTAGTTCACAACATTAACATAGGAGAGTCTTTTGGAAATGTCTATTTTAACGGACAACTAAAAGCTTTTTGGAAAGGCTAAATACTGCAGTTCTTTTCCAAGCATCACTCACTGGAAAGTAACAAATAGGAAAAGATTTGTTCATAAGCCAAATACAATGCTGCAACATTATATTAACAAGAACTAGTAGACAGATCTTGTGTCAAATGCAAAAAAAAACTATTGATCCTAAAGGACAATAGGATCTATTGTCAGTAGGAAACAACTCTCTTAATTCCATTTGCATGTACATATGATAAAGAGATTTTCAATACAAGATGCACTGATATGGAACATTATATATATAAATATGTGTACATGTATATTTTATTTATCTTCCTTTGTGGGATATTACTAGTATTCTTGGTTTTAAAATAACATCCAACAGTTTGTGTCCTTATCTTATGTTTATTTATGGATTTAGTTTAGGCTGCAAACATGGCATTAATGATTGTGTACAAAGCACAGTAACTCATTTTCCATAAATGCCCCTGGGCTTCCAGCCAGGCTGCTCCTTTGATGGGCTCCAAGCCTTATTAGGGTAAAAGGTTATGCGTTGATTGCAAACAGTTTTTTCATTGTTTCATTTTAAATGTATTTGAAAGATAATGGACATGTATTCATTTCCCTGTAGGGAGAACCTGGAGTGCCTGGAAATCATGGTTCCCCTGGACAACCTGGTCCAGATGGTAAGCCTGTGAGTACTATAACATTTAGTTTTATATGGAGAGCTTAACCATTGTTTAAGTGGCACACACACACATATATATTGATAAACACATTACATTAATATGTATGTGTATATCGCCAATAATTTATGCAGTGGTTTGTACAGAGGTACAGAGGTTAAATGTAACCATCTGAGATGGTTGATGGCTTTTTACAACTGCTTTTGGTCAGGCTGTCCTGATATTTAAAATACACTAAACATGTCCTGTCTACTCTTTCTAACTTTGTATGGCAGCCTGACTACAAATGGGTCATCACTGATGTCAAGTCCCTCTATTCGGTCATTCCACATCATCTCAGCCTAGTAGCCACTAAAAATCATATGGACCGATACAGCAACTATGAAAACTCCTTAAAGGGTTTTCTTCTAGAGACTTTTCAATACCTCCTTATGCATAACTTTTTCCTCTTTGATTCCAGGGTCTATCTCCAAAGGTGTGGGACAACAATGGGTGCTAAATTTGCCCCCTCTTTTGCTAACCTATGTGTGGTTTGGTGGGAGGCAACCCACATCTTCAGAGATGCCCTGGACCAGCCTTTGACCTTTGATTTGACGTCCAAGATCGTACTGTACAAGTGCTACATTGATGACCTTCTAGTCATCTGGAAAAGTACACCTTCTGAACCTGATCACCTTGTAGCAGTAATAAACTTCAATGATCTGAATCTGCAATATATGTTCAGTCTCATAACACAGAGATAGCCTATCTTGATTTATGGTTGACAATTGAAAATAACACAATAATCTTTTAACTTTTTCATAAAGAAACTAGTGATAACACAATCTTACATGCACAGTCTCTTCACTCTTCCAACCTTGTACAAGGCATACCCACTAGTCAGTTCCTCTGTATTAGGAGGAACTGTTCAAGATTTGAAGATTTCCTCATGGAATCCTGCCTCCTGAGAGACAGACTTCTCATGAGAGGTTATCCTTTCAATATCTGGGGGAGGTCCTTTCATCGAGCTCTCTACCAAGATACTCTCTACCAGACATCAACAAGGACGTACTACTCACACTAGTGCATGACCACTTCTGAGCACCATGTATAGCTCGCAGTTTAATGAGATCAAAATTATAATTGACAAATGCTTAGCAGTTCTGTCCAATGACAGTAAGTTAGTGGACACAGTAGAGTAGGGCTACCATATGGTAGCTAGAAGAGCCCCTACCATAGGTTCCATTATCTCACCCTCTCTAAATGCCTCCACTTTGCCCCAAAGATCAAACTGGCTCAACACTAAAGGCATGTATAAATGAGGTAGACATCCCTGTAAAACCTGTCTCAGAGTCAAAGTGAGTGCCATCTTTACCTCCACCAAAACAGGAAAAGACTACACTATTCGTCAGTACATTAACTACACCACTGATTACGTGGTTTATCTACTCACATGCATTACGTGCATTATACAATATGTAGGCATGACCACTCGCCCCCTAAAAGAAATTAGGGAACATTTTGCCTCCATCACAGGAGATGGAGACAAATACAAGGATACACCGATTAGGAGACATTTCCTGGTATGCAATGGAGGAAGTCATAAGAAATGTATGGTGCAGTGTATAAAAAAGGCAAAACACTAGGGGTAGCAATCTTACACAGAAACTCAAACATCTTGAAACCAGGTGGATATTTGAATTGCATACAAGGAGCCCAATGGTTTGAATTCTGAGTTTGATGTCGCTCTATTTGTCTAGTTTACTGTTGATTGCTTTTTAGGAGTATACATATGCCTACCTTTTCTCAACACTGAATGTTCTTCTATCTTTAAGTTTAACTTTATTTCATAAATACATAAATGTATAAGAATACCATACATTTGTGTACTGAATAGTGACCCAATATATCCTCTAATTTTCTCTTTTTATCACAATATATTCGTTACAAATTATCATAGTGTTAAACACTGATTGTTTTTAACATTTTCTATACTAATAGCAACAATCTTGCTATCCAATTTTAATTTAATCACTGCACCTGTTGTTTGCTACATGTGACACATTTAAATAGGAGGTGTCAGACAGAAAGCCTTCTTGAGAGGCAAGAGAAGAAGTGATGTAGGATGCTGAGGGCGTTGTGTGAGGGGTTTAGAGTTACCCCCAATATTGTGGAAAACTCAGCCTGTATAGCTCCTTGAAAACTACCTGACTACCTGATCAGAAATCAGAGTGCTGGCGGTCAAGGTCGATGTGGCAAAGCCTTAAATCAATCAAAGTTAGAAGCAACAAACGGTTTGTGGAGGGAGCTCACAGTAGACAGGGAATGCCAAAATTAAGCCATTTTAATAAATCATGTAAAAGGCAGGTACAAAAAAAGAAACTGGACAGGACACAGTGAAAAAAGACGCGTTACGCGTTTCGTGCTTTCAAAAGCACTTAATCATAGGCTGATAAGAGGAAGGCACATACTCAGTAATAAACGGTCAATCATTAACTTAACTAGACAGCAGATTGCTGAAAGGTCAATTAACCCAGCATGTGACTGCCTCCCATCATATCAGCAAAGAAATAGTTAAAGTGAATACATATAAAACTTAAATAAGAACATTATGAAAATAAACAAGCAAATAAGAGAAGAAAATTCAGAAAATGTGTGAGATACCTAAATATACACAATGCACATAAATAAATAAAATAAAGTTACTGACATATATTCATGCACATGAAGGCATATATATACAAACACTTAAATGGATGGGTGAGCAATCAAGTTACCAAAAATACCAAACACATTACAATATACATAATATTTGACAATGGAAATGACATCCAGTGAAAGTCACAATATTTACATTATTTATGAAAGAACGCATTAACATCATGCCTTGAATTGATTCCCATTGGGGCACAAGTTTTAAGTGAGAAAATCCAAAAGACTTCTCTTTTGCACAGTGTTTCAAATATGTTACCTTTACGAGGTGGAATTTTGATTTTTTTCAATGACCTGATATTTAAAATTGGCAACATTGGAATTGCAACACTGTGCAAAATGTCTATACATTGTTGTATTGGATTTAGGGTTGACAATATCAGACAAGTGCTCTCTTATTCTCTCTTTAATTGGGCGGATAGTTCGGCCTATGTATTGTTTACGGCAGTTCTGGCAAGTAACACAGTAAATTACATAATTAGTGTTACAGTTGTAAAAGCCATTTACAGAGAATACTCTTCCTGTTACGGTGGAGACAAAACTGTTACCCAATAAGACATGATTGCAACACTTGCATTGTCTTGCACCACATCTAAAAGTACCTTTCAAGCTTAACTAGATGGAAGAGCCCTTTTTAGTTGGATCTTGATCCTCACTTAAATGACTGGGGGAAATCAGATTACCTAAGGTTTTTCCCCTTCTTGCAATCCCGGCTATTTTATTGCAGCAATAGGATTTATATGCTACCTCTAAATTGAGTACTGATCTGTGTTTATTAAGGATTTTTTCAATATCCTCAAAATCAGTGCTATAGTCGGTATAAAAAGTAAGTTTATTATCATAGGAGTTTCTTTGTTTTTCCTTTTTAGGTCTATTAGATAGTAATTTGGATCTATCTTGTGATTTGGCTATGTTGTAACCTCTTTTTATATCAGTGAGAGAATATCCTCTTTCTAATAGCCTGTCAAAGAGTAAACCCGCTTGGGACCCGCTTGGGATTCAAATGCAAGATTAAATCAGTTGCCCTGACCCTTGCTGCTCGATACTTGCTGCTCTAACCCCCGCTTCCCCAGGTGAAAACATACCACTGCAGGATACCTGCTTGAAAGGAAGGTAGAAAAACGGTTGAATATCCAGGACGCTGTGTGGTGGTTTATCCCAGATATCTGGGGTGGAGCAGCGGACGATGGCCCAACTGCCCAGGTGGAGGAAGGGGAGGTCCAGGCTTAGTTCGTTGTGTCATTAATATTTTACCTCAGTGAGGACTTAGAGGAGCGAGGAGAGGGGGGAGCGGAGAGGTGTTGTGGAAATAAACCCATGAATAGACATGTAAATAAGTATATATATGGATAACTCTGATTACCCTTTAAATTTACCCTTTTAAATAGGGCTAATATTGTGTCTTAAGTAAGGGGACAGACACACTGAAAAGGAAGAGGGTTAGCATGATGGTGGATCATGGCTGCCCAATATCAAAACCTTTAAAGTTTTTTTCATATGTTTTCATATGTTTTCATATGTTCAACGGGGGGTGGATGGAGGACGGATGAGCAGGTGGTGACCTTTCCAAGGGAGATGGATGAAATATAAAGGAGTCTCAGACTAATTATATTAAATGTTCAGAGGTTGAACACCAGTTACTTTTTATGTTTTTAGGTGAAATTAGAGTAGATATTGCTTTCATACAAGAAAAACATCAGGGCGAAAGAGCCCCTGTGTTTAAAAACACCCTTTTCCCAAATATTGTGGCCTCATCCTATAAAGCCAAGAAAAGAGGTTAGAGGGTTATCATAATGATTTCCAAAGATAAAGCTTATAGGGAAATCTAGAGAGAGAAAGGGAGGTAGATACGTTTTTCTTGGATGCGAGATTCAGGGTCAGATTATTTTCTAGTGAAATCCCCCCTTGTACAACAGTGTTGCCTGATGGAAAGATTGTTCTGCAATTCTTATGGATTTGAGTACAGATAGAACTAATGGCTCTAGACTGGCATGGCAACTTAATGAAAGAGTAATACATGGAAACAATAATGAAGAATTGCAAAAATGATCAATCTATACTTTGAGGAAAATCTAGAGTACAGGACCTCTAGAACTATAGTGTCAGGGACGGACTGGCCTACCGGGATACCGGGAAAAATCCCAGTAGGCCGTCATCCCTGGGGCCGAAATGGGCGATAAGAAAGCAGCTGCGGTGGCTACTTTAAGAACTTGGCCGCGGTGGCCGCTTTAAGGACGCTGCCGCCGGGGCCACTTTAAGGACGCGGCCTTCCAGGCCACTTCAAGGATCCAGTTACCGAGGCAGCTTTGAGGTCACGGCCGAAGGGGCCGCTTTAAGAGTGCTCTGGCCCCCCCAACTTCCCCCGAGACTGTCTGAGCGCCGGATGAAGGTGACATCCGACGCTCAGGAAAAAAATTAATAATGGTGTCCTGCCTCTGCAGTTATACGAGGCAGACACCATTTCATCCTTACTGCATTTTTTAAACATTTTATTATAAAGAAATTGTGTGTATGTGTAAGTATGTCTGCGTGTGTGACAGTGTGCATGTGTTACTGAGTGTAAGTGTATCTGTAAGTGTGAATGTGTAACTTTTTGTAAGTGTGACTGCATGTAAATGTGACTGTATAAGTGTGTGTATTTTTGCAAATGTGTACATGCACCTCCCTGCAGACAGCATTTAAAAAAAATAAGTATGTATGTGTAAGTGTGTCTGCATGTGTGACAGTGGGCATGTGTTACTGTAAGTGTGAATGTGTAACTTTTTGTCTGTGAGTGTGACTGTATGTAAGTGTGTCTCTATAAGTGTGACTGCGACTGTGTGTAAGTGTGACTGTATGTTAGTGTGTGTATTTCTGGATATGTGTGTTCACTGCTTGGTCTGATCCAGCCACCTGCCTGCAAACAGCATTTAAATAAACAAATCTGTGTGTATATGTGTGTCTGCGTGTGCAACAGTGTACATGTTACTGTGTTTAAGTGTGACTGTGTGTGTCTGCTATTGTGACTGTGTATGTCTGTAAGTGTGACCGTGGGTGTGTCTGTGTAACTAAGTGTATCTAAATGTGCGTGTGTGTATTTCTGTATGTGTGTGTGTGTGTATTTCTGTATGTATGTGTGACTGTGGGTGTGTAAGTGTGACTGTCTGTAAGGGTTTATGTCTGTGTGTATCAAATATAAAACAATATCAGAAAAAGTAGCAGTGCAGTGCAATGCGATATGGCCGCCTTTTCCCTCCTACACGATGCTGGAGCCTTCTTTCGTGCTGGGGCAAGGCCTGTGAGTGCAATCTAAGTGATGGGGTAAGTCCTGAGTTTTGGGGGAAGTCCTGTCAGTGCATTCTAAGTGCTGGAGCATGTCATGTAACTGCAATCGGCTTTCTGAGGTGCTGGGGCAAGTTGTGTGAGTGCAGACTGTGAGCTGGGGTAAGTCCTAGGTGCTGGGGCAAGTCGTGTGAGTGCAATATAAGTTCTGGGGTAAATCCTGTGAGTGCAATCTGCATGCTGTTATAAGTCCTGTGAGTGCAATCTATGTGCTGGAGTAAGTCCTGGCTGGGGCAAGTCCTGTGAGTGCAATCTATGTGCTAGGGTAAGCTCTGCCTGGTGCAAATCCTGTGAATGCAGTATGAGTGCTGGGATAGGCCATCGGTTGGGCACGTTCTGTGAGGGCAGTCCGGGTGCTGGGGTAAATCAATATATCCACTTAGTATGTTCACAAGTTTAAATCTCACACACTGCCCTGATATATACCCCATGCACAGGGCAATTCCTATAACCTTGTGTACATACTGGGGTACTTAAATATGGCAATGTGCATGGGCATTATATTAGGGCACTGTATTTGATATAACCTTGTGTACATACTTGGGGCATATATTGCCCTAGGCGCAGGGTTATATATCCGTGCTATGAGGCTGGTATAATGATGTTATGCTATGGTGCTGGTATAATGATGTTATGCTATGGTGCTGGTTGATATAATGATGCCATGCTATGGGGCTGGTATAATGATGTTATACTATGTGGCTAGTATAATGATGTCATGCTATGGGGCTGGTATAATTGATGTCATGCTATGGGGCTGGTGATGTTATGCTATGGGGCTGGTATACAATTATTTCCAGGGCTGTTTTTTTTACCCAGTCCGGCCCTGTATAGTGTGGTGTGGTTTCAAGAACGCAATTCAAGGTCTTTTAATTAAATTGGGCTAGGAAAATAAGAAAAATCAAGGCCAACCGTTCAATAAACTTTACGTTCAACTATACAATCTTAATAAGGACAATAAAATCTCACCTTCTAGGACCTGTGCTCTGGAGATTTTCAACATAATTGGGAAGATAAATGAAATTGTATTGTCCATAGTTAATCATGCCCTTACAATTCTAAACCAGAAATGGTTTCATAAAGGTAATCTAAAAAATAATTTGGCTAGAAGTAGAATTGATAAAGTATTCTGGGAGGGCCACAATCATGTTAGTCCAAAATCTACAGGCAACTCATTTTATTCTCGATTATATAATTTACCTGAAATACACAATAAAAATGATATTACAAATTATCTAGATAAAATGATCTTCCCCTCTTTCACCCCCAAACAGTTGGCTTACCTAAACAAGCCTTGCTTAAAGGAAGAGATTTTGGAAATCATAAATAATTTGAAGCCAAATAAGGCCCCTGCCCTGATGGCTTCATAAATTCCTTTTATAAAAAATGTAGGCAGGAATTGGTTGGTCATCTTGCCAATACCTTCAATGAATTTAGAACCTTGGACCTTCTTCAGAGTGAACTATTGCAGGCCACAATGTCTCCCATACCGTGAACGGGTAAAGATCAATCAATTCCTGCCAATTAAAGGCCGATTTCTTTAATAAACACTGACATAAAAATATATTCAGCTGTACTGGCTAAAAAAGGTAATCCCTTGTTTGGTGCATCAAGATTAGGTTGGGTGTGTTACAGGCAGATTGGCTAGCAATGGCTCTCATAGATAAATTGACTCAGTTGGTTATGCTGGACTGCAGAGGAATCCCCAGTTGTTCCTGTCGCTAGATACCGAAAACGCTTTCAAAAGGGTGAAATGGGAATTCATGAGTCAGGTTTTGGATAGATTTGGGATTGTTGGTTTAATAAAACAAGCAATAATGATCCTTTAGTCCAACCCTGTTGTCAAGACAGTAGGTCCGGGAATTTCCATGGACTGGTTTTCTATTGTATAAATATACTATTTAAGGATACAGCTTACAGATAGATTAACCCATGAGTGGAAGAATGCAGAGATCTCTTGGCTCATGAGAACCAATGTTGTCAATGCGTACATTCTCCTCAAGTGGTCATATCTACTAAGAATGACCCCTTTAACAATGACTAACTCACAGATGAAATAACTACAAAAATTGATAATGCAATATATTTGGGGGGAACAAACGCCCAGGAAATCAAAGAATCATATTACGAAAAAAGCTACCGGGGGGTTGGCTATTCCGAATATCACAGAATACTATAATGCTACCAGATTGTTCCACATACATAGATGGCAGGATTTGAGATTTGAACCATGGTATAAAATTGAATCTGCCTTGATCGGAGAGGAAGACTTGTCCTCCTTGATCTGGACACTTAATAACATAGGGGACTTTTAATAAGATAAGGAACCAAAACATAATATCAGCCACCTAAATCAGCTGCTTAGGGGCTGGCTTCATTTCAAAAGAAAGGACTTCTTGATGGATAAAATACCTTCTTCATGCCCTCTGAGGATAATGGAACTTAAATCTAGATCGATGGAAAAAAAAGGATTGCCGATATATGTATGATAATGCTATCAAACCATTTCCTCAGTTGGCAGGGAGTTATTTCCAGCATTAGTTTTATATATAATTTCAGCATACTCTCACTTCTATTTGTTTTGCTAATGAGCCAATTTTAATAAGAAAGCCTCTTAACCCACATTTATTTAAAAGCACTTCACAATGTGATCTCTTCATTGTCTTTTATTTGAAGAAGCTCATAAGCCTCTGCCATCAATAGTCCCTATTGACTTCATGTTTCAGAAGGTTTTTATTAAGTCTCCCTCTCGATCTAACCTTATATTGAGTGTTTTGCATCAAATATGATTAGGAATCTACTGTATTCCCACAATTTTTGCAGAGGGCTTACCCAATAGTTCTCCACATCCTGGCCAGATCGATATTTTTTTCAATCAGTAAGTTATACATGCAACCCACACCTCCTCTGGACTGCCACCCCCAAGAAAACAGAAACAAATCAATCATACCCAACACATATTCAACCAAGCTGAGAATAATTCTCTCAACCAGGCAAAAGGACAGTGAAGCAATTAATTAAATTATATCTATCTCAATATTCGATGTGGCAATATGCCTCATTAATATGCCAATATTGGTAAATGAGAAGAAGAATAAAAAAAGGAAGAGAGAAAAATATCCTAATAGTGCATGGTAAATTATGAATTTATAAACCATCGAACCAGACTTTAGTCATTAAATACATTTGTGCAGATAATTTAACATCTTTTTTTGAATGAATCAATTAGTAAGTAACACAAGTAGCAGTATAAATCAAACCTTCAATTTAGTAAACAGTGTCATAATATATAGATATTACTTTTATCGAAATGTAGTTGTGTGAATAATTGGCAAGTTAAAATGTTAAAAAAGCATTTAAAACAAGGAGAAAGACAGTACAAAAGGGAAAACTTTACCCAGCAAGATCTGCGTAAATCACCAGTCTATTAACCCCCTAAATTGATCCAAACAATTGGGAATCTCCCTTTAAAATATAACCGATTACTATCAAATGTATAATGTATGCCATAATCTACTGTACAGACTAGCAATTTCCATAAAGTGTAGTCTCCAGCTAACATATTTCATAATAATCAAATGTGCGTCATATATCATTAGGTCACTATACCCCATATAAATCTCATTGAGTGTTAACACCATCGAACAGTATCAAATATATGCATAATATTCCAGTGATCACCATCAAATATCCCCTTCTTTAAAGTTATGCTTCTAAGCAACTCCCAATGCTGTTGAAAAAAAAAATCCATGTTGGCATCCTAGAGAACATAGCTCTTAACCACTATTTTAAGTTATCCACCAAGATAAATACATTTGAAAATATTATAAGCTATCATCTGATACATACTTTAACTGTTAATAAATCAACACACCTCCTATTAAAGAACCAGTAATAAACATCATGTGAATTGCGTGGAACAGCCTCATTTATACCTAGGTTTCTGAATACTATGACATCTCTCAAAGGGTTGCTCACCCAGTAGCTGAGGATGAATGAGGACCTTTTTCTCTTCAAGAAATGGTCCAATTATTCATTCAGGAACCTTTCTAAAAATGCCCCTTAATCTTTTTTTTTTCTGAGTAGTGATCATCCTTGTCGGTCACTTTTACTTCTCAAGTTTTAATTCTAGTTTCTGTGTATAATTTAACTGTTAGTAATTCTTTCAGATTTCTTGTAATTTCTGCATTATTATTGCCTGGGAATTAACATTCACCGCAATATGGGAAATTTTCTCCCTTAATTTAGCAATATGAACTTTCAAATCTCAATGTATTTATTATAGAATTCACCCATCAATTCTGAGATGCATTTCCTTGCAAGTGTCAGGCACTCACCTCCGCTATAGCCACGCTATCCCGACTGGGCGACCAAGTCTTCCCCCAGCTCCAGCGGGTCTCTGTAGTGGTCCTTGGCGTCCATGACCCATGCTATCGCTGCACCGCCCCCTGGCACTTGGGGAGTTGGAGAGGCAGGGTTTGCAGCACTAACGAGGAGGTCCTGCCCAATACTACTATAAAAACCCCAAGCTCCCTCAACATGGTGCTCAGTTATTGTTGGATGACTATTTTTGCATACCTATTGTCTATTGACCCTGATTGTTACCTGGATAAACCCTTTGGCTGCTGCCTGCCTATTGAGCCTGATTGTTACCTGGATTAACCATTTGCATGCTGCCTGCCTATTGACCCTGATTGTTACCTGGATTAACCATTTACCTGCTGCCTGCCTATTGACCTGCTTGTGGCCTGGATTAACCCTTTACCTGCTGCTTGCCTATTGACCCTGCTTGTGACCTGGATTCACCCGCCTGCCATTTCTGAACACTGCCTATATTCTGGACTTTCCTTCTAACGTAAGTCTACAACTGCATCTTGCGTTCCATCCCTGACACTCCGCTAGCTGGAGCCATACAGTAAGATGATTTTGTTGTAGGATGTCTTCTGTCTTTAGAGATTAAAGTGAAAATACACACTAATATAGAATTATGATATATTGCTTTAGCAGTGTGTAAAAAAAGAAGTGCAGTGCTTGATCAGTGAAATATGTGCTACTCACAACATTATTTTTTGTTCACAAAAAAGAAAACCACACCTGAAGAGTGTATTATTTATAGATAAGACTTATATATACCCATGCATTTCATAATTTATACCTTCATTATGTACACAAGGTAATATGTCACACCCTGATATATAACTTATGGAAAGGGCAATACATAGGCCCCAGTATGTACACAAGGTTATATGAATTGCAGGGATATATACAAGGGCAATGTGTGAGACATAACCTTCTGTACATACTTAGGATATATATTGACCTGTGCAGGGGTATATATCAGGGCAGTGTGTGGAGTATAACCTTACCCCAGCACCCAGATTGCACTCACAGGACTTGCCCCAGCACACAGGACTTGCCCCAGCATTCAGGACTTACCCCAGCATGCAGATTGCACTCACATGACTTACCCCAGCACACAGATTTCATTGACAGGACTTGACCCAGCACCCAGGACTTACCCCAGCACTTAGATTGCACTCACAGGACTTGCCTCAGCACCCAGCCCACTCCAGAGATTGCACCACAGGACTTGCCCCACAGGGGCAGATCCAGAGTATATTGGTACTGTCCATGTCTGTCTATCTTTTCCTCTCCCCCCATGTCGGTCTCTTTCTCCACTTCACCCTCATGTGTGTAGTCTTCTCCCCTCTCATTTCTATTTGAATAATCTCTCTCCCCTCTCATTTCTGTAGTCTCTATCATCCCTCAATTCTTTAGTCTCTCTCCCCCTGTAGTCTATCTACTATTTCTATCCCCCTGTAGACTCTTTCCCCCTGTAGTCTCTTTCCCCCTGTAGTCTCTTTCCTCCTATAGTCTCTTTCCCCCTGTAGTCTCTTTCCTCCTGTAGTCTCTATCCTCCTGTAGTGTCTTTCCCCTTGAAGTCTCTTCCCCCTTGTAGTCTCTTTCCCACGTATAGTCTCTTTCTCCCAGTAGTCACTTTCCCTCATAGGCTCTTTCCCCCTGTAGACTCTTTTGCCTTGTAGTCTCTTTCCTCCTATATTCTCTCTCCCCCTGTAGACTCTTTCACCTTGTAGTCTCTTTCCCCTGTAGTCTCTTTCCCCCTGTAGACTCTTTCACCCTGTAGTCTCTTTTCCCTGTAGTCTCTTCCCACCTGTAGTCTCTTTCCCCCTATAGTCTCTTTCCCCCATAGACTCTTTCACCCTGTGGTCAATCCTCCAGTAGTCTCTTTCCCCTGTAGTCTCTTTCCACCGTAGACTCTTCCCCCCTGTAGTCTCTTCCCCCTGTAGTCTCTTCCCCCTGTAGTCTCTTTCCCCTGTAGACTCTTTCCCCCATAGTCTCTTTCCCCCATAGTCTCTTTCCCCCTGTAGTCTCTTCTATCGCTATCCCCCTCATTTCTGGTGCCTCTTCTCCTTGCGTGTCTGATCTCCCCCATCCCCTCCAACAAGACTCTGCTTGCTGATTTCTGCTTCAACTAATTTGGCCGCCGCTGCCAGAAGTCAGCAGTCAGACGAATTTGTTAAAGCGGTGATGGCTGCCGAATTGGTTAAAATGGCGACGGCCGCTGAATTCAGGTAATTTAGCCACCGTCACCCCTTTAACTAATTTGATGGCTGTGTCCAATTCATCTACGGCCCCAGGGCAGACGGTCCACCGGGGTTTTTCCCGGTATCCCGGTGGGCCAGTCCGGCCTTGCACAAAATCGTTTTAAAGTGCAAAGAACAGGTAAACAGGCAAAGTGTAAGTGCAAAATAATCACTTTAACAAGTATTTAATATGGTCATATATTAAAAAAAAACTGTTTCTTGCTCAGTGTAGCAAGGTCCCCTGTTATCTGGAAGTGAATCAGATTACTTCCAGATGGGTATGATGTCAGTACCCATGATGCGTTTCCCCCATTCTGACTTCATCAGATGCATGCAGACCCCTCCTCTTCACCATCCTAATGTAGTCAGCTCCATGAGGGTAATGCTAATTCTAGTTAACAAGCAGTGAAGCAGTCTCAAAATCTGTTATTCACCAAAATTAACAAACAGTTCTGCCCCAAACTTGTGCTAGGCATTAATTGATGTTAAAGTGCATATTCACGATATTGCCACTTTAAACACAACTCACTCTTCTATTCAGTCCAAATAGGAACTTATAGTGAATGCATGTTACAAAAAACACATAGCATACAAGTAAACCTAATTGTTCTGAAGGTCCATATGAGTATCTAATCAGTGGATAATCACATGACTAACAAAGACAATAATTTGTGTTAGTAATTAATTGATGAAGACATGAAATGAGAATATAAATTTAGAAATACATTCTAAAAATAAGGAAATGTATAATAAAAAGGGAACGAAGAAACATAATAATACATAATAACCAATAATATGGTTGGGACAATATATAATATTAACTTGAGGAGGATAAATGTCATAAATGGAATAATAAAATAAGATAAAATAGAATAAAATAAATAGAATAATGATAACTATAAATAATTCATAAAAAATTAAATAAAAATAAAAATATATACAAATAAGAATTATAATTATGAAATAAATATAAAAAACTTAACTAAATATAAATAAAAAGTAAAAAAAAAAACAATAAATATGGATCCTGACTAGCTGACAAAAAGCGTACTTAAAGGGACTGTGTCACCTTAACACTTGTACAGTGAATGTAGAGAATAAGAATTGATTGAAAATGTGGAGTCTCCTGCCTGTTGCATCACCTGTGGCCTGATATGCAAATTAACTGGCTTTCTGTGGGAACTGTGTAATTTGCACATCAATTCAAAGGTGTTGTCATAAGCAGCAGGAGACTTCTTAGGCAGATTTAACCCACATTTTTTCTCTGCATTTAGACGTAAAGACAATGTTTAGGTGATACTGTCCCTTTAATTATCCCTGATAATAGCAAGGGAGTTATACATGTAGATGAAACACATCAGTGCATACAGAATTAGAAAGAGACTATCAATCTAAAAAATAAATATATGAAATATATATGAATGTAAAATACATAATTTAGCTAAAATATCAGTGAAAATAGTTTAACAAAATCAAAATATTGGTTATATCAAACTACTGCAAAGAGGGACCTTTGTTTTTGCATGCCACCCTCAGAGGAAACCTCTAACCTACTTTAAAAATGGTTGTTTTAATTGGGCTTCTAAATTAGAAATTTATTATTTTAGTTATAGTATAAGTTTAGTTTTTTTTTAGTGAAATTTGGCATAACATGGTTTGCTAAATTATAAATGAATGTTCGTTATAAATGAATGTTCTAATATTTTTTCAGTAATACGCAATGGTTCAATTAGATGTAATTTGAGCTCCTGTTTAAAAAAGTGATTTTAGAGACGTTTAATGCAGGATTTATTGACAGTAACATATTTTATGGCATTAAAAAGACTGTGTTAGCTTAACATTGCTTAAACTGTGAATGATGTATTATTACATGTTAACACAGCTTACTCATTTTTGTTTATTCTCTACATTCACAGAAATGTTTAGGAGTCCCTTTTAGCATTATATTTAATTTGATAACACTTCAAATACAGGAGGATGCAATTAGCAGTTTAATTTAACTTTATATCATATTAAAATGATCCCTATATTTTAAATCGATCATAACATGAACACTTCATGCTAAAAAGATATAAACAACAACAAAAAAACATTTCATAGAAATAGTTCAAAAGACAAACATAGGAGGAAGATTTTTTTTTTAATTAAGACGTCACTTCTTTTTACTCAAATAAAAAAGTGAACCCAGCGCTGCAATCACAACTCTAGCAGCACTTAGGCAGTGTGTCCCTAAACCACACAAAAACAGACAATATATACAAATAAAGAACAATAAGTGCGCTTGGAGCAAACTGTGATAAAAAATATATGTGATAAACACAATTAATATATATATATATAACACCTTATAGGTGACAATGTGAAATAATATCCTGAGGAATCAGGAGGAAGCTTTGATCCCCCTCAAGGGGATGCACTCACAGGATGGCTGGATAATAATTGCACTTCAATGGTAAGATGTCGTTTTGTAGAATCCTGCTGTGGCTAATCTGCTTAGATTTTGGCTCAGGAACAGAAACAACAGATATCCAATTAGTGTGTAACATATACAGACTTTTAATTAAAAAAAAGTATCTGCTTACATGGAAGTTTTCTCTGTCAAATGTAGTGGGCGCCACACAGCTGCAGGAGAAATCTTTTCCTGTAAGTATCAAAAAATAAAAGATGTAGAATAAAAATATACACGATATATGTACATAAAGAACAGCAGGGTGAGTCCAGTCCTTCTTTTTACTTGATATGTATTTCTAATAAAGTTACTAAGGTAATTAATTTAATGCCACATAGGCTACAGACTGCTAATTTATGTTACGTGTAAATTTAAATATATCAGGTATGGGACAAGTGAATATCTTATATATTGGCATTTTCTAGAAGACAATCCTACACATCAATGGATACTGAGCCTTCACAAAACTTCTTTAACCCAGTGTTTAACAAATATACTTAAATTTTAGTAGAGCATATGGAGTAAAACTTCTTTGTAGGTTGGTCAGATGTCGTTTGTCATATAATACATTGATATGTGAAGAAAGACAAAACACAACAATAGTGCTTTCTGTATATGACTATTGATGGTAGGGTCCCCCCAGATTAGTAACACACTCACTTGTATTGGAGCACAAAATAATACTGCTTACTTTTGATAATTATGTGTGCAATCTCCTAAGGCACTCTTAAGTCTTCAGGTCTCTCCCAATCAGGGGCGGATCCAGAGTCTGATCTCGGGAGGGGCACATGTCCGTCTGTCTTTTCCTCTCTCCCATGTCCATCTGTCTTATCCTCTCTCCCATGTCCGTCTGTCTTATCCTCTCTCCCATGTCCGTCTGTCTTATCCTCTCCCCCATGTCCTTCTGTCACGCTCGTCTCCCTTCCCATGTCTGTCGCACTCCTCTCACTCCCCGTGTCCCTCTGTCTCTCTTCCTTCCATGCCCGTTTCTCTCCTCTTTCTCCCCATGTCCGTCTATGTATCCTCTTCTTTCCCATGTCCGTCTGTCTCTTCTCTCATTTCCCATCTCTGTCTCTCCTCTCCCATCCCATGTCTGTCTGTCTCTCCTCTACCATCCCATTTATGTCTCTCTCTTCTCCCTTCCTATTTATGTCTCTCTCCTCTCCCTTCCCATGTCTGTTTGTCTCCTCTCCCCTTCCCATATCTGTCTGTCTCTCCACTTCCATCCCATATCTGTCTGTCTCTCCTCTGCCATCCCATGTTTGTCTGTCTCTCCTCTGCCATCCCATATTTGTCTGTCTCTCCTCTGCGAACCCATGTCTGTCTGTCTCTCCTCTGCCATCCCATTTATGTCTCTCTCTTCTCCCTTCCCATGCATGGCTCTCTCAGCCAATTTGCCCAATAATATGCCAGTGTTAGTTGCCATTTAATATGCCCCAGCCAATTTGCCCAATAATATTCCAGTGTTATTTGCTATTTAATATGCCCCTACCAATTTTCCCAATAATATTCCAGTGTTATTTGTCATTTAATATGCCCCTGCCAATTTTCCCAATAATATGCCAATGTTATTTGCCATTTAATATGCCCAAGCCAATTTGCCCAGTAATATGCCAGTGTTATTTGCCATTTAATATGCCCCTGCCAATTTTCCCAATAATATGCCAATGTTATTTTCCATTTAATATGACCCTGCCAATTTTCCCAGTAATATGCCAGTGTTATTTGCCATTTTATATGCCCCTGCCAATTTGCCCAATAACATGCCAGCTATTTGCCATTTTATATGCCCCAGCCAATTTGCCCAGTAATATGCCAGTGTTACTTGCCATTAATATTCCCCAGCTAATTTGCCCAATAATATGTCAGTGTTACCTTGTCCCCCCATCTCCCCACTCCCCAGTACTTACCTTTACCTGGTGGCTAGTGGCAGGCAGCATGGTCTTCTCCATGCTGCCTGTTCGTCTCACAGGTGGTTGTGCCGATAGGTCACGTGACCCGGCGCGCGTATGACGTCAGCGCGCCGGTCACGTGACCTGTCGGCACTTCCGTGTCGGCACACTGCACGGGGAGCCGAACAGGCAGCACGGAGGTTTCTCTGTGCTGCCTGTTCGGCTCCCCATGCAGCCTGGCAGGCAGGCAGAGAAGGTGAGGGGAATCTTCCGATCCCTTCTCACCTCCGTCTCTGCCTGCAAGCGCGTTTTTTTTTTTTACAGTTTTTTTTTCTTCTCTCTCTTCTCGGGGGGGGGGGGGGGGGGGAAATTGCCCCGTTGCCCCCCCCCCCCTGGATCCGCTACTGCTCCCAATATGACAGTATTTTGTCTCTTTAAGAGACACTTTGGCTCACGGGCAATAGACAAAAATATTTCTGCATAGTATAAAACCGTTTTTAATCAATATAGAAAAAAGGTTAAAATCTCTTGCATAAAATGTATTTTTATTTATCGATCGTGGTTTAGTCTTGCCTATCCTCCGGAGTAAGTGTCGTCAAATGCGTTTCGCAATGCCCATGGCTTCTTCAAGTGACTCCTACACATCAGTTAATAAGTGTTACAAATGTTTTGTCTAAAGTTAAAGCTAAGCATATCCATTCAAAAAAATCAGCAGCAAAATATTGGATTTTTTTTTTATAGAACTGGAAATAAAGTGTCAGTTTAATACTGTGGATTGTGCCAAGTACAGAGGGGAATCCCCCTCTTTGCACTTTAGGAAATCTTCTGTTTCGAATTTGGTTTCTAAGTTACAGTACATTTTGGATTTATAGTAGGAAATCTTTCTGGTCAAATAGCCTGCTAATTCTATTTTTGTGCTTTGATTGTATTACTCCAATCAATAGTAAGCTTGTGCTTAAGAAAATATAAAAGTAACCTCTATCAAAACAATTTCCAGTACCAATTAAATGATATAAAAAATATTAAAGGGCTACATTACTATTAGAGTAAGTAAAAATGTAATTCTCTCTTTAGAATTTCTGTAGTCCATATTCTGTACATATTTAATCATGTTATTGCCTCGTAGTCTGACTATACATTTATTTTTAAATCATAGCAAATTAATGTGATAATATAATATCAAATCTTTTCTAGTAAAAAAAAAGTAAAAAGCTAAGCTTTAAGTAATGAGTCCTGGAAAGCTGTTGTAGTTTGATTACAGAGAGTCACAGTCCGTAAATTGTATGGACTATCTGTAAGAGTGTAAACAAATTAGAAACGTAAATATGAATTAGCAAACTGGATGTAGACAGAGAAAACAAAATTAAAATGTTGTACTCCATTTTCCAAATTCATTGTTCTGTAAAGTAAGTTAAATAAAGGAACTCTTCACTTCTCTCCTCAGGATTTACCACCCATTAGCCACAGACTGGTACCTCATAATAAAAGTGATGAATTATATGTAGCTCATGCAGTATGCTTGCAACATATCACATCATTTAATTATATGTTCCCTGTGGTGTTTTCGTGAGGCCTCAGGTGTCGGCACTAACAATGTTTGTAGTGCTAGACTTTGTGAGGAACAATTTAATGGACCTTTACTGACCTTGTTACAGACACTAGTATCCTTGTACAGACACTTTGCCTATCCCTGCTCCAGGTGTAAAAATTTGAAAGTGTGATGTTTGTAAGGTGAAGATGACAGATGTACATTTTTAACCCACCGCTCTGTTTTGTAAAGGCATAGAACAGATCTTGCTTTTGGGCTAAACTGATGGGTCTAGTAACTAAAATTCAACTTTGGAGGTCGACTTTCATTCAAATTCGGCACCTGACAAAGAAAAAAACCCCAGGTTTGAATCTTCCCCATTGAAAGTAATGGGAAGCGAAATTATTAAAGCTATTTTTCCTATATAGTCTCCTATTTAGCAATTCCCACATCAAAGAATTTTATATTTCAATCAAGTTTTATTGATAACATTTTCCAGAACATAATTGTAAAACAAAAAATATGGAAAAGAGTTTAAAAATAATGGGTGGGGGGGTGGGTTAGGATACAGAAAAAAGAGATGGGCGGGTTAAGGAAATGAGACAGGATATACAGTTATCATGTATAACGTACCTTGCGTCATAAAAATAAATTGGGAACAAATAATCATCGACTGTGGCTACCAAAAATATGAGAATAAAACTCGTAAAATAATGCGTGGGGAGACAAATTAGGGTACAGAAAAAAGAGAAATAACGCGGCGGGTTTGGAGGGTGAGGCGAGATATACAATTACCATATATAACATATCTTGCATAATAAAGAATAAATTAGATTCAAATACTTGTTAACTATGGAGGAAAAAGAGAAAAAAAAAATATATATGTACATGGGGGGGGGGATAGGTAGTGGGGGGGGGAGGTGTACGCAGGGGGGTTAAGAAAAAGATGGAAGGTGAGTACCCGGTGATTTTTCCCTCTCACGTCGTGTCTATTTCGAAGAATTAATTTATGTATGTTTGGATTGAAGGGTTCCCCAGGAATTCCAGCCAGTAGAACCATTTCTCCGTGTATTTGGTGATAAGTTGTGGAGTGTTAGCCGCCATTGCTGCCATTCCCCTCGACTCTTCTACTCTGTCCACCCATTCGCGGATTGTGGGGGCTACTGCCGATTTCCAGTGGAGAGGAATGAGAGCATTGGCCGCTGCCAATAAAGTGGGGAGTAACGTTTTTTTATATTGAGCTGGAGACAGCGAGGAGTAGTGCAGAAGCATGTTAATTGGTTTGAACAGGGGGGGCTTCCCCATAATATGTCTCAGTATGTCGTGTATAGACTTCCAAAAAGGGAATATTCCGCTACATTCCCACCACAGATGTAATAGGGTCCCTGGCACGGCTTCGCACCTCCAGCATAAACCATCATGAGATTGTGTGATTTGGCGGATTCGCACTGGGGTCATGTACCACCTTGATAGTAATTTATATGCTGATTCTTGCAGTTTGGAGGAGATGGACACGTGGTGTATGTTGTAGAAAATTTTCTCCCATTGGTGTGGGGAAAAAGTGATGCCCAGATCTGTTTCCCATTTGCCCACATATGAAGGGAGGGGGGTATAATCATCACAGAGAAGCATTAGGTAAAGGCGGGAGATGCCATGGCGAGATGGTTCCTTTTGTATACAGTCTTGTTCGAAAACCGTCAATTCTCTCAAAATTTTGTGTTTGGTTGTAAAAGAATTTAGGAAATGTTCCAGCCTATGATAATGAAATCTGTCTAGAAAAGTGGGTTCTCTTTGTAACTCTTTGTCGCCTAGTAAGTTTTGGATAGTGGCCAGGGCTCCTTGACTCAAAAATTGATAAAGATGTCTAGGGTGGATTCTTTCGTCGTCAGGGCCAACTATGGAGCGTAGACCTGAAGAATAGTCTGGATTGTGTGTCGTCGGGGTCATAAGGGAAGGAAAAGAAGTTAAGGAGCATTTGATACTTGTATTGCCCCACACCCGCATAGTCGCTTGAATATGAGGGTATACTTTCAGGAGTGGGTTACGTTTTTGTGTGGGTAACCATATTGAGGATTGCAAAAAACCTTTTGTCAGACTCTTGTCTATATGGACCCACTGCTTGTCTGCCGAGGCCTGGGACCACTCAATGATCCGTAGGAGATGGCAGGCCTGATAATACGATTTGAAATCTGGTAGGGCCAAGCCTCCTTTGTGTTTGGGGAGGATCAGTTGCTTGTATTTTTGTCTGGGCCTTTTGCCGTTCCAGACAAACTTCAGGACGTCCGATCGTAAAGACGTAAAAAATGATTTCGGTATGATGATCGGGAGTGTTTGGAGTAGATATAGCACGCGTGGCAGCAAATTCATTTTTATAACATTGATCCTTCCCAGCCACGTAATATGGGGGAATGCCCATGTTTTGAGGTCAGATAATAACTTGGCTAATAACTGTTGGAAATTTGCGCTGTATAGATGTGAGAATTGGGGTGTGATGTGGATACCCAAATATGTAAGTTGCATGTCGTTCCATTTGTATGGAAAATTGGTTTTAAGAGTATTGGCCTCTGTGAGGGGTATAGAAATATTAAGAATTGCTGATTTGTTGTTGTTTATCTTAAGATTGGAGATATGGCCATAATTTCGGAGCTCTTTTTGTAGTGAGGGGAGGGTAATGTGCGGGTTTGTGACTATAAATAGCATATCGTCGGCAAAGGCCGTAATTTTATAGTGACATGTGCCTATCTTGAGGCCTGAGATATCTGGGTTTGCCCTTATGGCATTTAGTAGCGGTTCCAGTGACAACACATACAGGAGGGGTGACAAGGGGCAGCCCTGGCGTGTCCCATTTGAAACTTGAAACGGCTGGGAGAGGAGGCCATTCACTCTCACCTGAGCTGTCGGGTCAGTATATAACGCCGATATCCAGGTTAGAATGTTAGGTCCTATGCCCATCCGTTTAACTGTTTCCAATAGGTATTTCCAGTCAACTCTATCAAACGCCTTTTCCGCGTCGGTTGATAAAAGAAGCATACGTGTGCTGTTGTTCTGGGCGTGCTGTATGAGCGAGAGAGTTTTAGCCGTGTTGTCTTTAGCTTCTCTGCCTGAAACGAACCCGACCTGATCGGAGTTCACCAGCCCTGGAAGTTTGGGGGCCAGCCTGAGTGCCAGGATCTTTGCTAACAACTTAATATCCACATTAAGTAAAGAGATGGGGCGGTAGCTGGGACAGTATTCCCCCGATTTTCCCTCTTTGGGCAATACCACTATCGTGGCTTTTAGAGTGTGTGGGTGCAGAGGGTGGTCCTGTAGTAGGGAGTTAAAAGTGTCTAATAGGTGTTGGCCCAGTTCAGCTATGAAAATTTTATAATATCTCAGTGTGAGTCCATCTGGGCCTGGTGCTTTACCTACTGGTGTGTCCTTTATTGCTGCAGTGAGTTCCTCTAATGAAATAGGGCCATCTATTTCCTGTGCCTCTTCAGGTGTCAATTTGGAGATAATGTGCTTGAATAGATAATTCTCAATTTTGGTTAATCGGCAAGCTCCTTCGCTATCCGTCTGCACGGGGTGTATGTTGTAGAGAGAAGCGTAATATTCCCGAAATGCTTCTGCAATTTGAGATGGCGAAAAAACTAGATTGTTATGAGAGTTGTGGATCTTAGGGATATGTGTGTGTTGTGTGCGCTTGTGAAGAGTGCGCGCCAGATATCTGCCACATTTGTTACTGTTTTCGAAAAAAAACTTTTTGGATCTCTGGTGTATCAACCTGTTTTGGAATGCGAGTATCTCGGCCAATTGTTTCCTTTTGTTAATTAGTAATTGGTATGTGTCAGCTTGGGTTGAACGTTTGTGGATTAATTCCAGGGCCTGGATTTCCTTCGTTAGTGAGTTTAATTTTGCCGAGTGCTCTTTTTTTTTGGCAGATCCCTGGGCTATAAAGTGTCCTCTCAACACACTCTTGTGGGCTTCCCATACCACTGGGTAGGGCATGTCTGGTGTTATATTTTCACTGAAATAATTTTGTATTGCCAGACGGGTCTCGGCAGCAAGCAGCGGGTCCAATAAGAGAGAGTCATTCAATCTCCAAGTACTTTGGTTTGGTCGTACCGCTGGGGTATTGATTTGTGCATAAACCGGTGCGTGGTCAGACCACGTAATCGGTCCGATCCCAGCGCTTGCCAATAGGTCTAGATCTCTGTGCGATATGAATAAATAGTCCAGTCTGGAATATGTGGCGTGTGGGGGTGAATAGAAAGTGAAATCCCTAGTGTCGGGGTAGAGAGACCTCCAACAGTCACTCAGCTGGTGTGTCGCAAGGGTCGCCCTCATGCGTCTTGTATGTCTGTCGGGTAGGCTAGAGGATCGTGAGGAAGAGTCAATGCGGGGATCTAGGGGGACATTAAAATCCCCTCCTAATATTAAAATTCCTTCTCGGAATTGTGATATTTGCTTCAATAATTTAGACAGAAAAATTTGTTGACATTTGTTTGGGAAGTAAGCGTTAACTATAGTATATCGCTTGCCTAAGTGCGAGCCCTTAAGCATTAGAAATCTGCCGTCTGTATCCCCCAAAGACTCTATATCAGTGAGCTGGAAGTGTTTGGATAATAATATCGCCACCCCTTTGGTTTTGGAT